>BSBM01001002.1:17402500-18870000 GCA_027924585.1 Larix kaempferi
CCCCTTGATGCCCCAAAAATCAAACTAAAACTTGCAGTTGAAGCTCTTACGCTATCGCCATCAAGCTTACTTCCAATCTCCAACTTGCATCTCTATTTATACATGTCCTACATGGATTGTATGTTCACAAGTTGGTTCTGGCATTCCTTCTTCCATATTTCATGGATAATGCATATCTTCCACGTGTCATCTTCTACGCTATTGATGTGTCATCATTGATGTATCAAGCATCCTCAAGGTCCACTACATAGTGGGACTTTATACCTTGGTGGTGTACCTTTGCGCTCTTAATGTACCATTTAATTGCGGTATGTGCGTAATCTTACACTTCACCTTGCTGTGTCTATGACGTGTGTTGTACCATATCTTGTGCGTAATGTGCCCTTGCAATATTAATACTTTGTGGGATTTGTGCATACTCCAACTTCTTCTAAGTGGGCCTTTTACCTTTGTAGTGCCATCCTTTGTGGGACTTGCACACCTACTGTATAGTCGGCTGTGGAATTTTCACATAGATGGTCTTCAACCGTTGTACCCTTCAAGGAATTTGTGTGCATTGCATTTACTAAAAGCATCTTATAATTGGTTGTACTTGCACGCATTCAGGATTGTCCAACCATTAATTGCTTGTGCAATTCCAATCTTTAACCAACCAACGCTTAGACTTGCTGGTGTACTCATACCATTTGTTCAACCAAATCCTTGGTTGCTTGAGAACATGTACCATTATCCAACCAACTCCTTTGATTGTTATCATGAGAGAGTATGACTTGGTAGACTTGATTTCTACGCAAGGACCACATCTTGTAGGATACATTACTTGTGTTCTTTCTTGAACTGTATTTGCATGTATCTTCTTATGTATTTCTTCAAACTTGTCATGCATGGTGTATCCTTAACACACATCATCAGACTGAATGCACTTCTAGATATACTCCAAAGTAGCATATATGTCTATCACTTTCAACATTTGCACATATACTTATGGTATTCATGATCTTTTTCATCTTGCTCATATACTACTTCAAAGTGGATTCTTCCATTACAGACATATCCACTTCATCTTGCGCATATATTTTTTCATCTTTTTCTTTTTCATACTTCTACAGGAATGTTGTATCCACTTTGACTTTAGTTGATATTAATGAGTCAGACTGAATCAATTGACATCCTCTTTGACATTAGTTGATAGTCAAACATTTGACATCATCTTTAGTTGAAATCAATGAAAACCAATGCGCAAAATTATATGCTTCTTAAAACAATTAGACTTGAATGTGGATGATCAATTGTTATTTTGCTACTCACTCTCTTTAATCTCACTCCCTGTTTGGATAGGTTAGTTTAGTTAGAAATTGCATTTAATTTAGATTAGCTTCTATTTCATCTCTTAATTATAAAAACATAAATGCTGGACCAGGATACAACTAGTGAAACCAAATAAGGAATGGTTGTCAGGCCAGAATTTGGATGGGTTCCCTACTCCAAACAATTTGTGGTCTAATTGGGACTTCTTACTGGGGAGAACCCCTACTATTGACCTTGGGTCATTTCGACAAGTCAACAAAACCTAACGATAAAAATTATGGATTTGGCTCAAAAGAATTGGGCTAAAGAATGAGTGATCGAGTTAGAGAAACAACATAAATGAAAGTGTGGAAAATAGAATGCCTACTCCCAAAATAGGGAACAAGTCATTTTCCCACATTTGATGTTATTTGCTTTCAAATTTGTTTCTAATTTTCTAAAGTGGTTTTAATACCATTATGAAGAGAAAGTGATGGTTGTGCAACATAGTACTGTTCCAAAGATCAGGAGAGCAAAAGGTTAAATACAAGCTTGTCCTAGGTGGAACAAATACTATATTGGAAAGATAGTAGATTGTCTCTAAGAATGTAGAAGGATAGTAATAACACTCATTATGAGTGTGGCCCATTGCATGTAATTCATTTGAAGAGTCCATAAGGCCATTTAACAAATCAGTTTTCCTAATTGGATTTTATCTTTGTGTTATCACTTTGTATGGAATTGATTTCTTTAACACTTTTGTCTTCATAACTATAGCCTAAAGAAATAGGGTTGAGTGTATATGCTAAGTTATTTTTCCCATTTTTCCAATTTCTTCCCCAAAATTCTATATTTTCACTTATTAAACTTTTTGACATGGTAGAAAACCTATACATCCACTTCCAATTTTATTAAAAGTATTAATATAAAAAGATAGATCTAGATATGCCACACTAAAGAATACAAAATCCACTTAACACCTTTACACTTCGATTTTTATTATATTTTAACCAAATTATGCAAAACTGAAAATAACCACGACACATTTCCTATATTTCCACTTAAAATTCATGTAAATGGTAGATATTTCCACTTAAAATTCATGTAAATTGTAGAAAATTCACACACATAAATACTAATTTTGTTTAATTTTTTTAAACTCTTAAAAAGCTTATAACGTAAAAGCCAACACATTTCACCTTAATCCACACTTGCTATTAGAATTAAGTCTCATGCATCACATTTTGACCCATTAGCTACCTTTGTATGTGGAATATATGAGAAACCACATTGCACTGCAGTTTTGCCAAATTGGACGTATGAAAACAACACTGCCCATTGGACAGTATTATCATATTTTAACCACTTTTGCCATAATGGAAGCATGAAAACCACACTGCCCATTGGACTTCATTATCATATTGGAACCACAATGAGTTATTTTTGTACGTTTCGACAAGCTCAAGACTGCGCAACATCTGAAGTAGCTTGGCAAAGAGTTACTCAATCTGTGATTTGCAGGGAGGTCTGGTCTCCTTTTTGATCTGGTTGTTCCGAGTCCTGCAAATTTAGGTGTTTGGCCATTACAGTATCCTTGTAAGTGTACCACTTGGCAAATATCAAGTATATGATAAAATTGACTAAACTCATGATTGCAACCACCCAGTAGAAGTTGTCAAGTCTTCCTCTGTATAAGTTGTTACCGAGCCACCCTGGATGAGAACTGCTTGTTGTCACATGGTTAACAACAGAGACAAGAAGGCTGCTGAGGAAGAATCCGAGGGCTAAAGTGCTCAAGAAGAGTCCAGTGCTCATGGTTTTCATGCCCGGAGGGGATTCTCGGATGAAGAAATCTAGCTGACCAGTGTATATAAATGCTTCCCCAATCCCAACTAGGAAAAATTGCGGAGCAAGAAAGAAAACAGTCATGGGGACTATGGAACTGGGCTTGTCTAAGAGCCCATGAGCTATCGCCGCCTGGAGACGTTTCTTTTCTGTTACTGCTGCAGCCACCATTGCAAGACACGATAAGGCAAGTCCAAACCCTATTTTCTGAAGTGGCGTGAAACCCTGATGGTGACCCGTCAAACGTCTTCCCACTGGCATGATTACGCGGTCATAGAGGGCTAAGGTCACCAGGATTGCACTCACAAAGAATACTGTCAACGAGGCCGCCGGTATCTGAAAGCTTCCCATGTTTCTTTCCATGTGGGAAGCTTGTTCCACTGAGAAGGTAACCATCTGAGCATAAATAGTCCAGAACATTATTGTGGTTGCCCAGATAGGCAGCATTCTTATTATTGTCTTCACCTCTTCTACTATAGTTACTGTGCAGAGACTCCATCTACTGGCATGGGAAGACTCCTCCATCGAAGAGTCTATTATAGCAGCTCTGTCCAGCCACCTGCAACATACAACATGTCAGAAAACATCTTAATTACTTAATACAATGTTAATCATTCTTTTCTTATTGACAGCTAGAAAGGTAAAACTATATGCTTCAAATTAGGTAATAAGTTTATGGAATGATCGGGGTTGCCTTAATAGGCCAGGTGGTCAGGGTGGTTGGCTGTGGTTCCTACCTAGGATCTAACCTCCTTCACCTAGACTTGGGGACCAGTGGAATTTTGGTGAGTTATTTTAGGTACATTATAGTTTTCAATTAAGATCTAATTCTGATTGATTAAGAGTTCATCTTTTTTGGAAATGAGGAAACTTATTCTTTGTGAGAGTATTGAAGTATTTGAATATTTGAGCTTTCAAATTTGATGGTTGTCATCATTACCACTTTGACAACTAAATTATAATAAGTTTTGTTCATTTCATATATATATATGAATGACAAACTAAGTTATAATAAGTTTTGCCATCTTTGAAAAAAATTATATTTATATATACATGAATGATGAGTTAAGTTATAATAGATTTATATAAAAACAATTATATATATAATATTCAAATGACTAACCTATAATATTATTATTATTATAATACTATTATTATAAGTATTGTATTTTTTGTGATTAGTTAAATATCTTTTAACATTACTACATTTTATTAAAATGACATTGGGGCATTGATGAAAATGACACTTTGCAGAATATCGATAATGTCAAAAATATAAATTCTTCTAAGTTTAAAGAGAAATTGTGGGCTGAAAGGGTTTGTCATCTTTGTGAGTCTATGTGCATGGAGGATGAAAATCACTCTCTCTTAGAGTGGCATGCTTACACCCACATTAGATATGAGTTTCATAGTATTTGTTACAATACAAACCTTTCTAACCCTTGACTTGCCAAAACAATAATGAGCTTGGAAAGCTTCTTTCTAAGCTTTTTGTGCATAAGAACAAAAGTTTCAAGCAAACCAAGTAATAACCTTCTTGAGGTTCCTTAGACCAAAGTTAGTCGCGGACTTTAATCATCATCATCATCATTAAAAACTCATTAAAAAAATAAATTATAAAATTTTCAATAGAAAATAAAACTATACTTCGAAAACAATTTCTCACAATTTATTTTTTAAAAAATTATGTAAAAAGCATAAAAATATTTGAGAGGGCACTCTATAGTCTAATGATAGCTGGTTAAATGATTTCTCTTAGAATCTGTGAATTTTAGATTAGAAACCACCCAAAACTCTTGCTACATGGTGAAACTATGATCAGATTTCGTGTGGTGATAAGCTACACGATTTCAATCAAAATCGTGTTGAGAATTCATAAACAAACAAAGAAGAGGTTGGTTTTGGATAAACTTTATCCTACGCTATCCAAATCCATCCAATCCCTTAATTGAATTAATAGCCTTGGATTTGGATTTGAAAATGACCCCACTATCACCCTCTGATCGGGTTGAACCGTCGATTTCTAAGTTAACAGCAAAACCTGGACGTACTGTGACACGTGTTAACATCAATCAAGAACTGTGCTAAGATAATTACCAATTAAAAGAATAAAACAATAATAGCCTGAACTATTACGACCCAACCTTATACACAAAACGACGTGTGTTCCTACCTATATTCTGTGTGTCAGACAAAAACCAAAGCCAAAAAATTATTCAGCACAGCTCAGCTGAGATAGAAGTACTCACCGGAATTGATCTGTATGGGGTACCCTGTTGTTGGACAGAGAGGCCCTATCATCGTCATACAATTGTCGCACATCTGCAGGCAATTTAAGCTTTTTATTTCTCCAAGATGCTACAAGCACCTGGGCAATTTGAGTGAGTGGGCTTCCAGTGCTCTTCTTGAATCTATACCTCCTTGTTCCTGTGAGGAATATGATAATGGCTGCTATCATACATACAACACATATGCCATAACCCCAGGGTCTCCCCACATGATCCTGGATATATACAAGCAGTGTCACAGCAACCAGAGATCCTAAACTGATACAGAAGAAGAATCGGTTAAAGAAGTAGTCCATCTGACTCCTCTCTTTCTCATCATTTTCATCGAACTGATCAGCTCCAAAGCCCGATACACTTGATTTCAGTCCTCCAGTACCCAGTGCAATAAGATACAGGGATATGTAGAGAACATAAAGTTGTAAACCATGTGCTGCTTTGCATTGTTCATTGGGATTGCATGGATCAGGTCTGAGTTGTGGTAATGCAGTGGAGATTGTTAAGACGCATACTCCCTGGAAAAACCATGACAACTATTATTCTCTTTCAAATATCCCATAGATCTCCCCAAAACAAGATGTCTGAGCATTCATATCCATTCGTAATTAAAGATTAACAGCGTACCAAGCATTGAATTGAAGCAAAAATGGCAATTGTCAAGTATCTTCCCAAGAAGCTGTCAGCTATAAATCCTCCAAAGAGGCACAAGATCACCGAAGTTCCAAGGAAGTTTGTCACAATATTTGCAGATTCTGCACTGGGAAGGTGCATAGTATTCACCAAATACGTTACCATATTTACAGCTATGGCCAAAGTTGTCAATCTCTCACATAGCTCAATTCCTGTATATTCATGCCTCACAGTTAGCCAAACGCATTTCAATTTTTCACACAGCTCAATTCAGGTATATTCATGCCTCACAGTTAGCCAAATGCATTTCAATGTAAAATTGAGTTATGATATTAGTTTATATATATATATATACCGAGTTGTCATCCTGTATATTCATGCCTCACAGTTAGCCAAACGCATTTCAATGTAAAATTGAGTTATGACATTAGTTTATATATATATACCTAGTATGACAACTGCAGGTAACCATCCTCCTGTTGTGGCCTTATCTGCAGGATCGCCCTTGAAGTCAAGGGCCTGACCTCTTGCAGCTCCTGCTGATGAATTTTGCTCCCCATTATGTACCTGAAAGTATGCACAAAGACCAACAGGTTCAATGTTGTAACAAATCTGCACATAGATATTAGCTATTATCATCATAGATCTACATTAAATTCAGATTTATTAAACTCAGATCTATTAAAATTCAAACTTTTTGAGATGTAAAATTGGATTTAAAATATTATTTTAATTTTTTTAAATGTAAATTTGAATTTAAGATAAATCTATGTTGATTTTCTATCATGCAATAACAAACCAACATCATCAATTTTTCTATGTTTTCTACTGGAAATGAATATAAAACCTAACCAAAGGAAAAGAAGCCTTGGACATCAGTTTTGATAACATTTATATAAAACTTTAAAAAAAAAAACTATAAATTACTAAACTTTACTTCAGAAAAAACGAATGATGTCAAAAAGTACCAAAACTAATCAATTGTATATTTCCCCACAACAAAACTCAACAAAAGCAAACAGTTTTGAAGAACTGCATTGATAAGACATTTGATAAGACAATTGATAAGACATTCAGCCTACGAAACAGTTAAAAATTCTGAAAAAATATGCATAATGACTCTACATGAACAATTTAGCATCCACAGATTGGTGTATACCATTATCACAGGCAGCCACAAACCCTCTCTCGATTTGCTCCCCTGATTACCCTCTCTCTATTTGCTCCACTGATGATATGTAGGACAGGCACCCACAAACCCTTTCTCGATTTGCTCCCCTGATTACCCTCTCTCTATTTGCTCCCCCGATATTATGTAGCCTTCTTCACAGAGTGAAGTCTCGTCATATGCCCCGTTCTTCAAGGGGAAGCGGTTTCCTTTGGTTTACAGGTTGATAGTTGCATGGCATCTCACAAACCCTTCCGGCAGTAACAAACCCTTTTATAGGCAAGCCGGGTGTACTAGCAGAAAATTTGACATCTTATCTTGCATGTGACATGACAGCTACATGCTTCTGATACATAAATGCACTCTCTAGAATTCAGTGATAATTGTGATAGGATCAAGACCAAAGTCAAAGACGACGATCCTTGCTGTGATTGGAATTTGTATTTATATGATTTTTGGGGGACAAGTCAGATTCAAACCTTTGATGATTTGTGGGCAGCACAGATTATACATTTTTATATGAAGATTTTTTTGGGACATGTCAGATTCACACCTTTGATGATTTGTGGGGAGCACAGACTACATTTTCACACCTTTGATGATTTGTGGGGAGCACAGACTACATTTTTCATCTTGGAACATGGGATTGTGATCACCCATGTTGACACAGACATGCTTCGGGATTTGTACCAAAACATTTTGAGAGGTGAGACAGGTCGATGTAAACATTTCCAATGCTAAAAGATCGAGACAGACATCTACAAACATTTCCAATGCTAAGAGATCTAATTTTTGCAAAGTTGTAATCTTCTGCAGGTTAGGAGTTAATCAAAACATACTATTAAAAGTTTGCATTCTTCTGGGATGTGATTATTAGACTTTCTAACAACATTTAATAATTTTTTATTTTGAATATTAAATTTTTTATTTTTACTGAATTTATTTTTAACAATGGTATAATTTAGTAGTTGGGTGTTAATTAAAACATATTATTAAAAGTTTGCATTCTTCTAGGATGTGATTAGTAAGCTCTTTAACAACATTTAATCATTTTTCATTTTAAATATTAAGATTTTTATTTTTACTTAATTTATTTTTAATAATGGTATAAATTTTAGTAGTTATAGTTATATATATTTTATTTTCTAGGTGAATTCCCAAAAAACTTGGTATTTGGAGATTCTTTGTTATTGGATTGAGAGGTCTTTTCTACAGCCCAAATAAATTTATATAAATATACATTGAAATAATTTAGGATCCTAAATTGGAATAGATGGCAGGATGCATATATTGGATTATGTATTGTTAAGTTGATAATAGTTGGCACTTGGACGGTTAAATTTGGGTAAATAACTATTTTACTTCATAACCAATGAATGAATGCATTTTTTGCCATTTGTAGGATTGATGTGTTATACTTTAGAACCTGTAATAGTTGGCACTTCGACCATTAAATTTGGGTAAATAACTACTTTACTTCATAATTAATTAATTAATGAAATTTTGCTTATTTGTAGTATTTATGTGTTAGCATTTACAACATGATTCCAAATTGGAATAGTTGGTGGTTAGATATTAGTTTTGGGTGAATATCTATTTTACTTCATAATTAATTAATATAACTTTGGCCTATTTGTAAGATATCCAAATTGGAATAATTGGTTCTTGAATGATTATAACCTAAAATATATTAGATTAAATGTATTTTTAAGTTGATAATATAACAAAGAACTAAATATTAGTTTTGTAATAATTGCAAATCCATCTTAACTCTCTATCAAGCACCGAGACTAGGTGCAAACCCCTTTTTAGAGTCCTAAACTTCGTGAAGGGGTTTAATCCCTATGCTGGCCAGTACACCAACACCATGTGATAGCATCATTTTAGTTTTTAGTTTTTTTATATCTTTTTAGTGTTTGTTTAGTATTTTTAAAATATGGGTGTTATTTCACAGTTTGTCACTCAAATTGTGCAAACCTTGGCTTTAGTGTCATGAATAGATTCACTTTTAGTGTTGATTTTATATTTCATTTTAGCATCAACTTTAGCTTCTTTTTTAACACCTACTTTAGTTATAATAAATGTTAATAGCTTCCTTTTTAGCACTTACTTTAGCTATAACTTACGTTAATAGCTAGCTTCCCTTTTAGTGTCAATAACTTCCTTTTTAGCTCATAATTTAACTTCCTTTTTAGTGACAATTTTAGCTTCATTTTTAGCACCAAGTTTCTTAAGTAACCAAATAAAAAGCCGAGAAACTTTTCAAAATGAAATTTAAGAAAGACTAAGAGCTAAAAATAAGCTACATGTCTCCATCCTAATAACTATGAGTGAATTTCTATTATTTTAATTACAATCTCTTGTTTTCCCTAAAAAAAACCTTCAATACCCACTCTTTCATTATTTTCTCATGTCCTTTCTTTCTCTCTTCCCTTCTCTCCCCTTCTCCTTTTTCCATCAGGGTTTCATTCTCATGGAGTCTCACGCTTTAGTTTTATGGAGGAACCTCCATGATGAAGGTAATGGATTTTATCTTCCCTTCTCCTTTTTCATTCATATTTTACTTTGATTTTCCTTTATTGATTTGATAATTGGCTAAAGTTTCATGGAAGAACCTCCATAATGAGGGTAATGAATTATGCCTTCCCTTCTCTTTTCTTCATTTTTTACTTTACTTTTACTTTATTGATTTGTTAATGTTTATTGCTCTTTTGTTGTTGCAAGTTTAGGGTTTCATGCATGGAGGCTAGGGTTTGATGGAGGACCTCCATGAGGAAGGTTATTGCTCATCATTTCCCTTATTCTCCTTCCTTCCTCTTTTAATATGGTTTACTTTTTTATTCGTTCATGTTTATTGTTGTTTTGTTGTGGCAAGTTTAACAGAGAAAGAAGGAAAAATGGCACTTTTGGTATTCTTCTTAATGCATAGATCTAGTTCATGGTTGTGGCCTAAGGAAGGCCCTTTCATTCATATAAGGAGTTCTAGGTTCAAATCCTGGCATCCATATATCTTTAATCATTTAGTCTTCCCTTTGTATTAAATGTTGAAATTTATCTAAGATTCAAATCTGCATTTTTAACATGACAAACTTTTATGGTATGTAGCTTAAGTATATTTCTTGCCTTTTGGCAAGTTATCTAGGTTCAGATCCCACCATTCCCTTACCATTTTCCATTTACGTTTACATTTTTTAACATTTTACTATTTTGTTTCTATAAATTTTAATTTGCACAAGCTTAGTCTAGTTCTAGTTCAAATTTACACTTTTAAGGTTATATTTTTGTGGGAATGTAACTCATGTAGAGATCTTGTCTTTTGGAAAGTGATCTAGGTTCAAATCTCAACATTCCTTTACCACTTTTTTATTTATTTTTTATTATTTTTTACTATTTACTATTTTTATTTTTATAAGAATAATTCTATAGATATTTGGCACTAAAGGGTGTTACCATGAATATGGGTAACGCTTTTGGAAAGTGGAGGGCATGAGTATGGTAAAAAATGAGTTTAATCGAGGTCTTAACAAAGCGCAATCAAGGGTTAATAAAAGCCTCATTTATAACCCTCGATTGAGCTGAGGGTCAACGCTCGATCGAGCTTGTATCCGATGAAAATTTTAAAACAAAAGGCCACAGAATATTCCGTGGTTGTGGAATTTAGAATCTTGATCAAACTCCTCTAACTGTTATAAAAAAAACTAGACCATAGCTCATTTCACTGCGTTTGTTGGATAGAATCTCAAACAAGGAGTACAAACTAGCTTGACCGAGGAGTACGAAGCTCAACCGGGGACTACAACTTGCCACCAACCACCACCTCCTTCTACCATGGCCTCCACACCGAGAGGTAGGAAGCTCAAAATCCCTAGAAATCAATTGTATGCATTGATTGAAATTGTTTTTTTAGTAATTTTAACCAAAATTTTGTAAAATTAGTTCAAAACACCCCAAAACCAAAAATCAATTCGATGCAATGTTGAATTTTTTTTAATAGTAATTTTAATGAAAATTTTGTAAAATTAGTTCAAAACCCCTAAAAATAAATTATGTGCATTAACTGAAATTGTTTTTTTAATAATTTTAATGAAAATTTAGTAAATTTAGTTATTTTGGTTATATATGTTTTTGTAATTTAGATTTAGTTCGAAAAAATAGATTTTGTAAATTAGAATTAGTTTATTTAAATGATATTTTAGTTTTTGTAAATTTGAATTAGTTTGTTTTAATGAAATTTTTGTAAAATTAGTTATTTTCAATATATTTGTTTTTGTAATTTAGATTTAGTTTTTGTAAATTAGAATTAGTTTATTTAAATGTTGAATAAATAATTACAACCAATAACTTAAACGGACAAGTTCCAAAACGTGACAACCAAAACCCTTAAACTAGTGACAAACATAAACCCTTAAACCAACAACTGCCATAAACCGACAGAAATGTTGATGATGATGATTAAAGTCCACTGAGATCAAATTTGGCTTATCGGACCTTAAGAAGGGAATTAGTTGGTTTGCTTTAAAATTTTATTCATATGCTCAAAAAGATTAAGGAGAAGCTTTCCTAGCTCACTATAGTTGTGCCAAGTTAGGAGGTTAGAAAGGTTTGTATTGTAGCAAATACTATGAAACTCAAATCTAATGTGGGTGTAAGCATTGAACTCTAAGAGAAAGTGATTTTCATTCTCGTGGAATCACAAAGATGGAAAATCCTTTAGAGAAAAGAAATTCCGGGCGAGGATCGCTAGATCATGTAGATAGAAATATATATATGTATTTTTTCATTTGACATGATTTTGAAAATATATGTAGTTTAATTTGTTAAATTTTGAAACTTTATTTATATGTTCATGTTAAAAAAATTTAATATAATGATAACAATAAAAATATTAATATCAAATTGTGAATGTGAATTAAAAATATAAATTATTATTATATTAAAATTAAATTAGAGTAGTGAGGTGCTTTAATATAACATTCCCCCAAAAATCCATGAGATGTAGAATAGTTGGTGGTGGGGTATGGTTAAGACACCCCCTAAGCGGAAAGGTCACCGGTTCTAATCCCATGGATACAAAAAAATCCAACATGTTAAGGGTTGGTGCGGTCCAGGCCGGGTGCCATCCCCGACTGATTTTGACGGCTTAGATGCCCCTATTTCGTGGTAACTTATCCAGAGGAAAACTTGGTAGTCAAGGAGGTTCCACCACTTTGCCAACAAAAAATAAAATATGACATTCCCAAAAATAAAAGGTAATTAAAAAAAATCATGTAGGCACATAACTTCTTTTTTTTAATAGGAACACGAAATAGATTATATTAAACAGAGAATTTAAGATACAAAAATCCTTTCTGGAAGGGTAGACCATAGAATAGATAATGACCGGTTCAAAATTGAAGGATTTCAGCTTTTCATCCCTAAGAGTTGTTCTTCCTAACTGTTCATGACTTCTCTCTTTTGTCGGATATATCCTAACATACTTATTACATAAAAAGGCACAAAAAAACATTTAACAAAGCAAAAAAGAGGTGCACTTCGACATTGCTGAGTTAAGTAGGAGGAATTCCTTCATGAGTGTGTGAGTCGTCCTCCATCAGAGAACTTTCTTCACGCTGGTTTCCAGGGTCTGCAGGTTCAATGTGCTTTTCAAATTAATCCCTCATATCATTCAAGGAAACTTCCATTTGAGCCAGGTGAGCCTCAATCCTGTCGTTGCCATTTTGTAGGGTGTCAAACAACTGCCCCTTCATAGAAAACATAAATTGCTTGAGGCCTTCGAAGTTGGCCTGTTGAAACTCCTTCATTCCTTTAATATCCTTCTACATCTCCTCAATCTTGCCCACATGAACCTGAGCATTAGTCTCCACGTCCTCAATGTGTGACTCCATCCGAATTATATCCTGACCAATGAGTTTGCTCTCATCTAGAGCGGCCCTAGAAGCTTCAAAAGCATTACGGGCATTTTTCTTAATATCCTGATGGACCCCTTTAATTTCCCTAAGCTCCTTCACCATGCCCTCAAGATTCATCCTTCTTAGCGCAGAGATAGACCAGTAAACAGAGCTAAGGTCGGCTGAGAGAAATCATTCGTTGCAACTAAGAGCTTCAATGCCAGAGACCATCGAATGAAGAGCGGTATTATCTCCCTGAATATAATCCTATGAGCAAGGACCTCGATACTTCAGCATTATTCCACATACTTCCATCTTACTGCCACACCAACCTTCATAAATGCACGGAGAGGTCCAAGGGAAGTCTTTAAGGCTCGAGCAGAGGTGAAGACCACTTTTCCATGAAATGGAAGGGGAGTTATGCATGCGTGCCCCCATAAGGTAGATCGATGAGGTTCAAAAACATGGAGACCATTTAAAGTGGGTAGGACCTTGATTTAGGACTATAATCCCTTCTTTTAGCCTAGCTCCTTGATTAGCCATGATGTCATCCTCCATGTTGTTATGCCTTAGAATTGGATCCGAGAGATGTCGTTGATGGTTGAGATGTTTTGACATGGGATTAGTCTGTATGAAGTGCGGAAGCCGACAACTACGAAGAAGGACCATCCGTGGAAGAAGGACCATTCGCAGAGAACAAGGAAGCGCAAGACTAGTTTAGTTTGTTAGAAAGGGTCATTTGGATCATTTTGTAACTGCCATAGTTGGCTATAAATAGGAATATGAATGTAATCCTAGACGCATCCTAGGCTAGAATGAGATCATAAGTGATTGATAGGTGTGCAGATGAACTTTGTAATGCTTTCTCTATTTTCGACAGTTTTGTACGGATCTGCGATAAGATGTTTTCAACTATTTCTGCGAAGGTTATACCGCAGGTTTTGATGATTTAATGCATGAATATGTTCGTATTTGTCTTTTTGTCTCTGCTTATGTTGAATGATGAATTCTTTATGTTGTTTTCTGTAATTTCTAACTGATGCAATCACTAGTGTTAATATGATCATGTGAATGTTGATTACATAGCGAATATGCGAATGATGAATGTATGTCTGAATTTTAAAGCATGATGCGAATGCTAATCGTTGGTTTCTATTGCAATAGAATCGAAGTATTTGCATTTCCTTTCCCTACTACGGAAACCTGGTTCCTGCAGCCCCCTTAATCATCTCGGGTGAGACTTCACTCACTTCGTGGGTGTTGCTGGAAAGGGTAAAGCCTTTCTAGGTCGGTGCTTAAGGGTGTTTGGATGGTGTTTGTTGACGATAGTGCAAAGTGAACCCCTGTCGAAAGAACTGTGTCAAAAAATGGTTATGTTGTAGGGACCCTAAAGAAGAAAGAAAAGGACATGCTGTGGCACCCGACGAAACTAGAGATTCAGGACTGGTTTGGAAAGAAAGAAGAATAATTCGTAGAAGGAGAAAATCGAAACCCCAGGCAAACAACAAGAAGTTGGTTGGAAAAACATATTTATTCTGATATCCATGAGATATTCTTCTGCGAATTCCCAGTATTGTTGCATGAGTGGTTTCTGCAGCTGACATTTCAGAAGAACCATTTCCAAAAGAGTGAGCCTGACCACTAGACTCCAAAACTGATCCAACAGTTGAAACGGATCGACAATAAGGTATCACGGGCTGTTGAATTCTGGGTAGACAATATATTAGAGGGATAGATCACTGATATTTTCGTTGATACAATCAAATCATACAATGACGCGGAAAGGAAAATTTTCAAAGGACCTAGAGGGAGATTCCTGCTATCGCTGAAGTTGTGCATTAAGATGCTCTCCTGCGAAAAAGGTATACTGAGGATGAATTCCTACGAGTGGAAGATCAGTGTGTGAAAGTTGTGGGTACCGCGTGAATGCGGGTCCGATAGAAAGATGCGGGGTAGATGGACATGAGCGACGATGAATTTTTAACGGAGGCTGACAAAAAGTGTGGTACCTTAAGGGGTGGGGTGATATTCCGGTGACCAGAGAAGAAGAGGAGGACTGAGAGAGAGTCTCCTGAGGGGACCAGAATGAAAGACTGTGAAACAAGACCACAAGGGATGAAGCGACCTTATTACGACGAAGAAGAAAGTGAACAAGATACCTTAGAAGCCAAAGAAGGATGGACCCTAACCTACAATGTACCTTCAACTCCACGCACTACTCAGAACTTGATAAGAGGAAATACAAGTTATTTGCAAAGCTGTCCTACGTGCCAGAACAGTAGTAAGATTAGCGGATCAGGAAATAATAATAGTAAAAGCACAAGAATGGCAGGTGACGATGCAAATATGCCGACCTTCCAGGGTAATGGGACCAAGGATCCTGAACAATATTGTTTTTTGTGTGAGGCCGTATGGACTGTGAAGCAGGTCTAAGATGAAAATATCAAAAAGGGACATTTAGCGACATTCCTCAAGGGCCATGCGCTAGACTAGTATATGAAGTTTACTAAGGTACCAACGGGAACTCTGGATAAAACATTGCCACATATCAAGGTAGGGATGCTCAATGAATTTAGAAAACCAAAATCCGAGTCGCAGTACGTTACTGAGCTGAAAGAAATCAAGCAGTTTCCCAACGAGTCAGTATGGGAATTTGACTAGCGGTACAAAATGCTAATGGTGAAAGTGAGTTTCGGGATGAGCGATATGCACCATAAAGAATGGTTTATCGCAGGGTTGGTGCCGTACATTCAAGGGTCGTTGATGCAACAGAAGGTAGCGACTCAGGAAGAAGCGTTGGATATCACGATGAAGCTGGAGGCTTCACCGATTGATGAAATAGGCTTAGGCATGGATCAAATACAAGCACATCTAGCAAACTTGAAGATCCATCTACAAGACATGAAGAAAGGAAAAGAGGTCCGCGAAGACGTATGGTGCACTAGATGTAAGACAAAAGGACATCATAAGGCTCAATGCCCAGAATTTCAAGAATATTTGCAATCAGGTGCACTGAATCCCCTTAGTCAAGGAGGGATGCCTTGGTGTCACGTCTGTCAGATGAGAGGACATCGACCGGAAGAATGTGTGTACCTACAGAAGATTGTGTCGAAACTAGTGAACTTGTATTACAAGTTATGTTGATTGGTTGGCCACAATGAGAAAGACTGTACAGCTTATGACCTACTCCAAGAAAGGACTGCGGATACATTCTTCATGAAAGGGGAGGAGAAACCATCGATACATCAGCAATAGCCGTACAATAACAACAACCTCAATATAATCCACCACCACAGTATGATCAGTCGCAGTATGGTCAATCGCAGTATGGCCAACCACAATATCCACACAACTGCAATATGGTCAACCGCAATATCCACAACCACAGTATGGTCAACTGTAGTACTCTCCATACGGGTCACTGCGAGGAGGATTCAGAGAGGGGTTCCGTGGCGGCCGAGGTACCGGTGCCGGCCGAGGAGGAGCTATTGGATGAGTTCGAGGACATATCATATGTTACAATTGTGGTCAACAGGGGCATTACCACAGGGATTTCCCAAATCCAACCCCACAGTGCACTTACTGCAGCACTGTGGACCATGGTGTCGAAGATTTTCCTCAGCTCATTGTGAAGTGAAAAACTAAGAACCTACCCCCACCTCCACCAAATCAAAATCAGAACTAGAATCTACCACCAGCAGTACAAAAGATATCGGCAGAGGTTAGAAGTCAAAATGCGGCTGTCGAAATAGTGACCCGAGGAGGAGCTATGACAGGGGCTGACAGGTCATAGGATAGCATCCGGCCGACAACAAGAAAACAAGTCACATTTGACATGGAAGTAGAAAGGGATATTTTCTTGAAAGAACAGGAGGCAATGAGGTTGCTGAGATAACCACCTCTTCACTAGAAAGAAGTTACTTATGACATGCCGCCGACATTCGACGCAAAGAATTCATAGAAAAAGGATAACACCTTAAGAGCCTTCCTTAAGAGTTTGTTGGAGCTGGAAAAATATCAGGACACATTGGCGGAGACATCCAACTTGCTGCATCGATGGGAGGGTGTACGACGGGAGCAGACGGTCAATCGCATCCATAAGAGAAAGACATGAAAAGAAATGTGGATGTCCACGAAATTCAGAACATTCGATGTTGACTCCATTCTCTTGGGTTTGGGGTCAGATGTAAACATCCTGAAAAAACAAACGTGGGAAAAGACGGGGAAAGCACAGTTTGCTTGGTCCCCAGTACAATTGCGACTAGCAAACCAAAGTAAGGTCACCCCGATCGGTCGACTATGCCAGGTCCCCGTTGAGATTCAGGGACTCAAAACATATGCAGATTTTGACGTGTTCAAAATTGAGGACAATACAAGCCCCTACCCAGTGCTGCTAGTGATAGAATGGGTGATGGAGAATCAGGCTATTATCAACTTCAAGAAAATAACTATGTCGTTCGAGAACCGTGAGATCAAGGTAGTTGCACCCCTTGACCCCACGGAAGGACAAAGATATGTTGAGCCAACAAGGGATGAATTTACTGGGGGATGGGACAATATTTACAACATCTCCTAAGACTATATCAACCCTACTGCATATGGAGAGTTAGGGTGGCGCAGTATCAATTCGGTGTTGACAGATTCGGAGGAAGCACTTGAAAATTGGCAGAATCGACTGCATGAAGTATCGCTTTGGAGGTGTACAAAGATCACCCAGTCGATGTGATGGGTAGCTACAAAAGAGTGTGAGTTACCAACGTATGAGGGATTTCCCAACTTGGCTGCATTTATCAATGAATTTGAAGAAAAAGTGGCAAAATCACAACAACTATTGGCCTTGGAGGAAGCCCTGAAAGCTACACCAGCACAATGGTGGGCGGCACACAAGTCCACCATAACTAACTGGCCACTATGTCGACACCTAATGAAGGTTAGGTTCGATGACATGGAAGGGTACTGTGGAAGGAAGTACGATGGCAGAGGAGATCCGAAGGAGCATTTGAATGAATGGGAAAGAAAATGGTGACCACGATCGAAACAGGAATGGGTCCATGTGTTTATTCACACACTGGATGAAGTACCACGAAGTTTGTATATCGCAACAAAACTGTGACGCGGAATAACCTCATGGGAACAACTAAAAATTGGCTTTGGCCAAACGTCTAGTTTCTTCGACGAAACCCCTTCCCCCACAGCTCTTTACAAGAGGTCCAGGAGAAATTATTCGATGCAATTCCGATAGAGAAACATATGGGACTTCAATGGACTGTGACACCCCAAATGATGATGGAATGCTACAACATAACAGGAGAACCAAATGATGAGGATGATCCAAGGGCTACGTATATCCCAGAGTCAGAAGGAATTCGTAGCATCGAGGCACCAGATATGCCTTCCGACAAGTTTCAGCAGCCACTACGAATCAAGAAAGTGAACATTGGGTCGCAAGAGAATCCCAAGTTCGTGAGCATCGGAGACTACTAGGATGACTCGGCTATTATGAAGATGATTGAACTATTGCACGAGTTTTAGGACCTATTGCACGAGTTTCAGGACTTCTTTTTGATGATATTTTCAGAGATGAAAGGAATTTCGAGGGAACTAGGTGAGATGAAGATCCCACTGAAACCTGATGCGAAGCATTTCAAGCAGTGACCTTGCCGGTTGAATCCGCGGTACAAGGAAAGGGTGAAAGCTGAGATTGAGAGAATACCGGAAGCAAGAATTATAGAACCAGTATAGGAATCAGAGTGGATCGGCCCCGATGGTGGTCCAAGATAAGAAAACCTGTGAATTCAGGATCTGTGTCAATTTAAGAAAGCTAAATGATGCATGCCTACATGATCCATTCCCTACACCGTTTACGGATGAAGTACTAGAAGAAGTGGGAGGTCAATAAATATACTCCTTCACAAATGGATTCTCAAGATACCACCAAATAAAAATTGCAAAAGAGGATCAGAACAAAAGAACGTTCATCACCGACTGGGGATGTTTTCAGTACACGGTGATGCCATTTGGCATGAAGAATGCATCGACAATTTTTTTCCAGCCTAGTAGTTACGGCGTTCAAGGATTACATCCATAAATTTCTCGCAGTATATATTGATGATTGGACATTTTATGGGTTGGTCAAGGATCACGTCGCGAATATGAGGTTGATGTTGGAAAGATATCGACAACACCAGATTTCATTGAACCTAAAGAAATGCATTTTCTGCGCTCCGTTTAGGATTTTGTTGAGGCACATTGTTTGCCGGGAAGGAATGCTGGTCGAACCTGCAAAGATCGCAATTATTGTCGACCTCCCACCGCTAATAATAGTCAAGCAATTGAGAGTGACGTTGGGACACATGGGATACTACAGGAATATTATTAGAGGGTATGCAGCAATCACATCGCCGATGGAAAGGTTGTTGAAGAAAGATGCCAAGTTTGAATGGAATGAAGAGTGCCAAAAGAGTTTGGACATACTAAAAGAAAAGATGGTTGCAACACCTATACTAGCATTTCCAGATTGGACGAAGGAGCTACATGTTCATTTTGATGAATCATCAGTCGCACTAGGCGTCATATTGGCCCAACACGGAGAAGGAGCGATAGACCACCCAATTGCGTTTGCAAGTAACGAAAGCTGTCTACTGCGGAGAAGAACTACACAACCACAGAAAGGGAAGGTTTCGCGATGGTCTACGCCTTACAGAATTTTCGACACTATATCTTAGGGGGGCATTTTAAAATGTTCACCGATCATTCAACACTCAAATACCTGGTGAACAAGCCTATGTTGGGGGGGGAATATGTCAATGGTTGTTACTCTTTCTAGAGTTTGACTTCGAGATAATTGTAAATCCTGGCCGATTGAATGTAGGACCAGACCATCTATAATGGATATATTCTGGAGAAGAGTTGAGAAACATTAACAAAGGATTGCCTGATGCTCAGGTGTTCACGGTAGGAATGTTCGATGACCATTACGAGCAAATTATTCAATTTTTGGTAATATGGAAGGCGCTAGAAAAATTCACCACCAACCAGAAGAAGCAATTAGTCATCAAAGCTACAGATTTCCAACTGATTGCCGGGAAACTATATAAGATGGGGTTGGATGAGATACTTCGATGATACGTCCTTCCACATGAACAGGAAAGGATCTTAGTGGAATCTCATGATGGAATTGCAGGAGGACACTATGGAGGACCTGCCATTGCCAGGAAGATCCTTAGAGAGGGACTATGCTGTCCAATGATGCATGAAGATGCTACGGACTACACCAAAATTTGCGACGTATGTCAATGGACAAGGAATTTGTCACGAAGGGATGAAATTCCATTAGTACCTCAATTGACACTACAAGATTTTGACAAGTGGGAAGTTGACTTTGTGGGACCCATCAACCCACCAGAAAAATAATAGGGTTGGGCTACATAATCACCGTGACATATTATTTGACACGATCAGCGGAAGTTGCACCGGAAAAGGATTGATTAGTTGCGACTGCAACAAGATTCCTCTTTGACAATATGGTCACTAGGTTTGGGTTCCCAAAGATACTAATGAGTGACCAGGGGACTCATTTTGTTAATCAAACGATCGCAACAATGACAGAGGAGTTTCAAATTCAACATAAGAAGAGAAACCCATATCATTCACAAGCTAACGGGATAGTGAGGCATTCAACAAAATCTTGGAGCATGCACTCACAAAGGTATGCAACACAAATCGTTATGTATGGGATTTGAAGATTCCAATGATACTCTAGGCGTATCGCACAACTTGCAAATGATTGACCAACTAGACCCCATTCAAGCTCATTTATGGGCAGGAAGTCATAATGATGATGGAGTATATCGTCCCAATTCTGCGCATCGCAACAGCCACAGGAATGACCGATGACGGAGCATTGGAAGAACGGTTGGCATAGTTGGTAAAAATTGAAGAAGATCGATTCATCGGAGGATTTCATCAAAAGGTAGAAAAGGATAGACATAAGGCTTGGCATGATCGCCATGTCAAACCAAAGCATTTCCAGCATGGAGATATGGTTATTTTATATCACAGTAAGTTTGCAAAGCACCTAGGTAATTTACAGATGCATTGGTTAGGTCCCTACATAATAAATTTTTTCACTGACGGAGGTGCGGTGCAGCTACAAAGTGTAGATGGGATATTGTTTCCCAAGCTATTAAATGGGAATCAATTTAAACCCTATCACCTTGATCAGGTGCATAGCAGTTGAGACATAGGTCGGGAGAAAAACAAATTATGACAAAAAGTGGGAGACATGGCCAAACGGGTTGCTCGTCGATGCTTAGCATGTTTAGCACATGGATTCCAATCAGCACATGATTACCGCGGATAAGCAACCCCAGAAGATGGCGGAGACAGATGATGACACACTTGAGGACATAATTTGATAACTATGGGAAAAATTTCACGAATGATTCGATAATCATGTATCAAGGACACGAGGAGCAATCATAAATATAGGCAAAGCAATCGAAGGATGTAATCCAAATGAAGAGAGTCAATAAGGCGAATGCAGAGAGTCAGTAGGTCTAATGAAGAGATTCGGATGAAGAGAATTAGTGAGCAAGCCCAAGGAAGCTGTGGAAAAACAAAGTGATATAGTTGCAATGATGCATTTCATTTCCAGCGGAAACACCCAAGGTGCGCTAAGGGAAAGAATGACAAGTTTTCATGAGCAACCAGTTGATGCAGAGGCACCTGGTATTAAGAAAAACAATGATGAGGTATTACCCAAGATGGTTAAGCAAGTTTTGAGTGTTCGAAGAACAATGGTTGCTCCAACCGCAGAAGTTCCAAGAGCCAAGGTATGCCAGTACAATCAAAGGATGATCAAATGTGTGAAACAGATGTGCCAAATCGCTACACCCGCTCCACATGTTGGTGTTGTCAAGAAATTTATGTCCAATAGCAATCCAAGGTCAAAGGTAATAGACGGTTGTGAAGGAATCGATGACAAAGGTTCCAATATACTGGAGGATGAGTTTGAGAAGTACATGACAACGACTAAGAGACTGGAGGATGAGTTCTATATGTACATGACAACGACCAAGAGACTGGAGGATGAGTTCTAGAAGTACATGACAACGAGCTCTATATGGAAAGAAAAGCCTCAGAAGTTTAGCATAGCGAAAGGATGAGAATAGTTGCAGCAGAGCCAGCCGAGGTGGCTCAAGGGCAAGCCACAAGTTTTTGTGGGGGCCTGTTGGCACAGGATTAGTCCACATGAAGTGCGAAAGCCGACATCTGCGAAGAAGGACCATCCGCAGAAGAAGGACCATTCACAAAGAACAAGGAAGTGCAAGACTAGTTTAGTTTGTTAGAAAGGGTCATTTGGACCATTTTGTAAGCGCCATAGTTGGCTATAGATAGGAATATGAATGTAAGCCCAAGGGAATCCCACGCTAGAATGAGATCATAAGTGATCGATAGGTGTGCGGATGAACTTTGTAATGTTTTTCTCTATTTTCGGCAGTTTTGTACAAATCCGCGATAAGATGTTCTGAATTGTTTCTGCGAAGGTTATACCGCAGGTTTTGATGAGTTAATGCATGAAGATATTCGAATCTATCTTTTTGTCTCTGTTTTTGTCGAATGATAAATGGTTTATGTTGTTTTCGATAATTTATGATTGATGTGATCACTAGTGTTAATCTGATAATGCGAATGTTGATTGCATAGCGAATATGCGAATGATGAATGTATGTCTAAATTTTAAAGCATGATGTGGATGTGAATCTCTGGTTTCCATTGCGATAGAATCGAAGTAGTTGCAGGTCCTTTCCCCACTGCGGAAACCTGGTTCCTGCAGCCCCCTTAATCATCTTGGGTGAGACTTCAATCACATCGCGGGTGTTGCTGGAAAGGGTAAAACCTTTCTAGACCGGTGCTTAAGGGTGGTTGGTTGGTGTTTGTTGATGATAGTGCGAAGTGAACCCCTGTCGACAGAACTATGTCAACAAGACGATTCGTTTCTGAGTTATGTTCATAGTATTTCCATGGCCTGTTTGGATATTTAAAATTTTCTGAATAACAACCTTGGAGTCTCTGAGGATGGAGAAGTGGTCTATATGAATTCAGTTCATGGTATCAATCCCTTGTAGGAGATCCGCTCATTCAACTTGATTGTTGGTTCTCCTTCCTAAGCCCCATGCGAATTGAAATAACTTATTTCATCCAAGTTTGTATGCAACCCCTCCCACACTTGCCACCCCATGTAGGCTCATAACTTATCAAAAATAAAATAAAATAAAATTCTCTTCAAGAAATTGAGGTTTAAGATGGATTTATGTTGGTTATTATATAATGAAAAATATTCGAAATAATATATAAAATACAATAAATATTTATATATTTTAAAAACTCATTGTATTAAAAAATATGTGTGTCTGTGTGTGAAATAATATATAAACTACGTTAAAGTTTTATATATTTTAAAAAATCATTGTATTAAAAAATATGTGTGTGTGTTTGAAAATCTTGATAAATTGTGAGCACTAACACATGCTATTAAAATAATACAAGATATATTTCAAACATGTACATATCATAATTTATGTAATTTTGAAATTGTGAATTCTATTACTATATTTAGCTAATATAATGTTATTTACATTAATTACATATTTATTGTTTATTCATTATATTTTATTTTTTAATTTAATGATTTATTTATGGTGTTGTTTCATTTTATTATTGATATGTAGTTATCATGTTTAATACCACTCTACTTTAATTACATATTAATTGTGATTTATTTCTTTAACATAGTTATTTATATATTTTGTTACAAGTTAGATTTATAGACAACCCAAACTTTAGTTAAAAATACACTATTAGTATTGGTAGTAGAGGGATTTTTGCTTGGATTTCCAAGATTTACTAGAAAAATACCAAACTAGTCATGTCAACTTGATTTCATTTATTGTACATACAATCCAAACTTTAGTTCAAAATAACTTATCGATATTAGGAGTAGATGGATTGTTGTTTAGAGTTTCAAAATTTATCAGCAAAAAGCAATGTGTAACTCCAAAAATATCTTTATCATATATGTTTATAGGTATATCTTCCAAAAACAATTAGTGATGTGCATTAGCTTGGAGATGTAGAACCATATCTACATTAAATGTACAACCATGATGGGCATGCTAATATTATTTGTTAGTGGATGCAACAAATAGGTCCTAGAGATAGCAACCAAATTTGAAATGTATAGTTCAATTAGTTTACACAATTGTCGTCACGAACTAATCCCATTTGATATGGCTTTTGTAAAAGTGTGTCTAGAATCATAAGGTTAAGGATCTAGGTGTTTCCATGTTAAATAAATAATCAAGAACATATATTGGTGGGGAAATCAATTTATAGGTAGATTTTTCTTAGAACCTTTATCTCATTAATATTTGTAGAAGAGAATGCATGGGTATGTTCAAACTTTCAAATTTATCCTCTGTACAAATGTCTTTCTAGAGCCATACATGTTTGTCAACTTGCAAACTAGGGATTTCTTTTTGTATGAGCCCAGAAGGATTTTATTCTTTGACTCAATTGACCTTGTCCACTTTTAGTAATTCATCATTGTATCTTGAACTATATATTCCAATTTGGAATGACTATGAGGTGACACATATTTTTATTGGTCAGTGTGAAACATTGGAGGGCATGGAAAGAGCACCCCTTGAATGACATTAGTAGTGGGAATGGAGGATCCAAGTACTAGATCAATTCATATCATGTTACTCTATGTGGGAAAGGGGAAAACATTGATGTTTGGAAAAAAACTCAATAAACTAAGTCAAAGAAGTCCATGGATTTGGGTGTAAAAGGTTGATCAGGTTTTGTAACATCTCGAAATTTCATAAAAATTTAAAATTTTTAATAATAGCATTAATTATGATAATAATAATTGCAGAAATAATAATTGAGATTATGAGAGAATTAGTTGTACAATTGTTAATTCTAAGCATGCTTTATTTTCTGTATTTAGCAGCAAAAGATAATGACAGTTGTTAACACATAACTAGTAACCATGATTATGACGACAATGAAATAACAGGTTGGGAAAATGATGCGACACTGTTTTATTTTTGCAATGATACTGACAGTTTGACTTGCTGCATAAGGGTGTCCTATGAGGTACCCTGGAGCTTACTTAGCTGCAGCGCTAAAGCATAATGATTGTACTGTGTGCAGACGACAGGTAAGAACGATGTACGTGTAATTCAGTTTTCAGTGTCATAATTAAATAGAATGTTATAATTTCTGTTACAACTCACCAAAGGTGAGCAGGTATGGTTTTCAATGCTATAATTTCTGTTTTAAGATGTTGTCTGACGACTCCACAATATTTAGAACAGAATCCTCCATTTACGTCATCCTGCTGAAAGTCTTGTTGTTGTAATTCTTGTGGTTGTTATAGTCGGCTCTGTCGTCGTCTTAGGATAATAAGTACTTGATAAAATTAGCATCGTGTTGGTAATGTTGATCATCATATGCTTTGTAATAAAAGTCAATTATGGAGTTCAAGACTAAGCATAGTTTTTAAGCTAGTGACAACTCAATGGCCTTGTTAGTATTTCAAAGAGTACACTCCTACAGTATTTGACTCCTAAAAAGGAGTAAAAGACTTATGGTTATTCTACTAACCATATAACTTTGGTGATTGACACCCTACATAGCAATTTATAAAACAACTATTCATACTATATGTGATATACGAAAGCTTGCAATATTTCGAATATTATGAAATAGCAATACTATGGTTATTATATAAATAGGTTCACCATATCGAGATAATATGAGTTTTGGTCTTAATACATGATTTAGACTTAATCCTTAATACTTTAATTCGAAACATAAAGTTAGAACTTATGTCCACAATACAAACTATGTGTTGATTTTGAATAAGTCCTATGTGAAGTTTTGAACATGCAATAGAGTTATAACGTAAGTATCGATGACATTGACATACAATAGTTGTTGACACGGTGATGGTTGCTGGTTCATTAATGTGATAAGAACGTTGAGCTACTTGGTGATTGTCCTTCGATTCTGCATTAAAATCTTGACATGAAACTCGGGGTGACAAGGTTTGTTGTCAATCCACGTATGGTAATATCATTGAAATGGTGAATGCTGAAACCACCATGTCATTGTTGTGAGTTAACCTTCCTCCGAGTTGGATGTTTAGAACGATCCAGCATGGTCCATTGTGCCATTACCATATGTGTGAAGTGATAGTGCATTGAATGCATGTGTTACTCGACCCAATGCAACCTTGCTGGCATACTGGCAAACGTTGATTTTGATGAAATTGGACCGTTCGATTTCAACCCTAACCTCTGTCGTTGAAAGGGTTTATGAGCTTGGAAAGTTGTTTGTTGTGTTATTATTTTGGTCTGTGTGGCCGACAGGCTATCAAAATTTCGGTGTAGGAATTTTGTATGAGGTTCGACCTCGAGACCTCTTGTTTGGAAAAGTTACAGGTATCTTATTTCTACAATGGCGTCGTTTTTGTATAGTCTATGTATCTAGTTTAGAGTATCAAAGGTTGATAGTTCTGGAACTTGTCGTTTTAGTTTAAATCAAAGATTTTCCCTGGTGTAAATGGTTCGAGGGTTTCTCATCTCGTCTTCAACGTGGAGTCATTGTTGAACTGGTGAAAGTGGAAAGCTTTGGTATTCGACTACAAGGTAATAATCTTGATTTAGTGTCATTTCTTTGATGCAGATCGTTTTTTGATTTAAAAAAAATATCAGTTATCTAACTCCATCAAATTCCTTGTCAGTTTCAGATTGGAAAGAAATGGTTCAAGCCAGGGTTTGGGAAGAGCGGCGTGATTCTAAACTGGTAAGCTCTGGGTCTTTCCAAAAACCCTCGTAGGTGCTCTGTGACTGTGTTGATGGGGTTTCAAAGGTTGTGTAGCTGGTCCTTCCGTGACTCATCGTGGTTGAAAAATGAAGGACTTCGAAGCACTGTTAAAAATCAAATGATTTTTGTTTTAGGTGTTGTAACCTTCATTGTTTAATTGGTTTTTGGTTTCTACCTTGATATTTATCTTTGTCGAAAACTAGGGAATGTTAAGCTCGTCAATGTCGAGGTTTTGAGGACCAGTTTCCAATGTTGAGCTTGGGTGTAACCATGTATGTTTTGTTTTGGAAAAATATGTTGTAACTTTCTTATCTGAGCATAACAACTTCGTTTTTTGGAAGTTGTTCTTTGTAATAGTTCTTGAGATAAAAACTCAGGGTTGTGATCTGTTTGTTTAAGTTATAAGGAATGATTCAAAGAGCCAAGGCTCATTTATGGTGAATACAATGATTCCCCTTTGGCAATGAACGAATATGTTAATTGTTTCTGTGTAAAAAATTGTTTGTGTTATAAAACGTAATTTTGTTTAACTTTTGTATAATAAGTTTGTGTTATATGAATTGAGGCCGTAGGTTGAAATCATGATTATTGTCTTATTCTAGGGTTTGTGAGTCTTTGTTTAAAAAAAATGGTAGCTCTAAATGAATGCTATTGGTTCTGTTAGAAATCGGTTAAGTTGACAAACGTATTGCTGTAGGTTGATGTTGTAAATGTTTTGGGCTAGGGTTTATGTACTCTGTCGTAGATGGTAACTATATAACATAAGATGTTTCGAAAGGTAATGAAAAAAATAGGTCAAACACTAAGTCATATTCTAAATTTTGAAAAGAAATTAAATGTTTATAAATGAACTTTCAAGGAACTTTGGTTTTGATCCAAAGCTTGTGTATAATGAGTTTGCAAAACGATAAAAGAAAAAGGAATTGAAAACTAACTAGATTTGATATGAAACTCAATTTGGAATTTTATACTTACGGTTCCAATATCTATTGAATACAAAAGACTGTTAGCAATAAAATATATAAATTATCTCCATTATCTGTTGAACTATAGGATCATAGAAAAAGATATAATAAGAAATAAAAACAGTGTGTGTATGTGCAATATGAAACTGTGTGATGAATGTTATGTACAGTCTTATTATGATGATCACATTCTTTTATTTGCAGCTATATTATTACAATGCAACCATAATATGGTATGTAGATATATTATTTCTATCTTTTTCCTTTGTACATAATAATGATAAGAATGATGCAAGGCATCTGGACAGGAATTAAACATTATTTGTTTTTAATATAACTTAAGAAAACATTTCATATATATAATAAATATTATTCAGAACTTTCTGCATCTATTAACTATAAGGCAGAAAACAATAAACATATGAATTACTATATCTATCTATCGAATCTCAATGGAAAATTGCCTATCTTATCATCTATTCTTAATTTGCGTATCTATACTGGAGTACGATGCAAAAACAACATGAGGAAAAATATAGATACAGGTTAATCAATTTCAATTCATCATTTAAACTTTAACATTCAGACTGTAAATAAATCTAGAATTAAATTCTTTTTTGAAATAGAAAACAGAAAATACTACTATATAGAACAGAATTACTAGTTGATATAAGGTAGAAAATTTGTAGAACCTCGATAAATCTGTAGGGAAACAAACAGCCCAAGAAGACTGTTCCACCCAACCAATTCCTGAAAACAGTCAAGTACTGTCTTAGGACCCCCAAGCCTGTTCACTGAACCACCAAGAGGAAGAAACTCAGGAAATAGGACTTCTTCCTTCAATAGCAAATAAATTTTGAATCTTCAATAGCTAGCAGTCCAATAGACCTGCACCAGCCTCTCTGGTTCTTCTTAGCAATAATGCAGACTTAAGATTACAGTCACCACTAGCCTCCCTATTCGAATCTCTTAGTGATCACCTGATGCACATGAGGAAAATATTCTTCAGAAATATTGATTAAGAGCTACCTGCTCATTTCGAATTTGCCTTTATAGGCTGCCTAGGCCTTTTCAGATGTTATTGGGTCATTAAATGAGCTTCCTTCTCACTCCCTCCACCTGGGGGATAATGCCTTATTTTTAGGGGTAGTTGTCCCATAACCAATAGCTAGTGGTGTGATGCAATTGCTGCCATCTGTCCCATACCTTCTAACAGCTTCCATTCCTCCTAGTGGGTCAGTGAACACTCATTTAATAGTCCTCTTGGTTGTTTGTCTCCTAATTAATTTATTTAAATAATAATATTCAATAATTACATTCATCCATGATCCTGATCATAATTACAAAACTTTGTAATTAAATTTAACATAAAGTATTTGGCAAATAAAATAGTAATTTTTCAGAAATTTGGGTAGGTGACAGGTTTTGCTTCATAATGAGATAACCATGTAAGATTTATGAGGGGAAACCTACCTACCACATTATTACTAGAGAGGAGTTTTACCATGGTAGTAATGGATGACTAAAAGTGGTAGGTGTGATTATCCTTAGAGAGCATGTATGATTTCACATGAGGTCCTTATTGGGTGAATAATTGATGCTAGCCAATATCGAGTCTAGAAAATGAGGAGAAGTGACATCCTAGAACACTTGATCATGAATGTAGGGGCTAATAGAAAAGGTGGTAGTAAATATTTGTGATGCAAATAAGTATTTAATGCCTTCAATCATCATATTCCTCATCACCATCATAGCTATCATCAATATAGAAATAATGATATAGACACATGATCATCAACATCGTTTCCATCATTAGCGTCATCCTCGTCATCTTCATAATCATCCTCATCAATCTCACCACCACCATCATCATTATCATGATCAACATTCTCATAATCACGATCATCTTCATCTTTGTGACAACATTTCCATGTACTGACACCATCCTAATCGTTTGCATCATCATCCTCATCTTCATTGTTACCATCATCAAATCATTATCATCATTTCCGTTCTTGTCATTGTATTCAAAGGATGACATATATTATTTATCTCCATTGTTTCATGCAAATTGTTCTATGGAGCGGTATTCTTCCCTCCACCAATCACATTCATCAAGACAATTCAGTGTTGCGACACCCCCCCCCCCACACGTCGTGAATAGACTCATATCTAAGTTATTTAAATATAGTTTTGCTTGTGTTGTCATTACATATAGAAGTAAATTATTGTATACATGTACATGTAATTATTAATTGTTGTTTGTTTCTACTTTCATAGGCACCCCGCCAACATGGTGGCCAACATCTCGCATGATGGCCATGACATCTTGACCTCCTTAGAGCACAGCGAGCAGGTTCCTCATCATGCAAGTACATTAAATTCATATTTATTTCTTTTTAAACTATTGGTATGTTTATTTTGTATTGGTATTGTGTACTTTTATTGATATATTTTTTAGTTGTCTATGAGGTTATAATCCTTCTTATCCACCTCCTTCGGAGGATGAGATCATGCAAATCATAACAAGGAGGTCACATCGCAGTGTGATTAATTGCGTACCCAATTAGGGTCCATGTGCCGTGATTTCACATCCAAACAATTGATGACCATGATGATCAATGTCGTAAATGGGTTGTTGGAGGTCCACCAAAGAGCAAATCCATGTAGTGACATCTGGAAAACTGCTTTCCAGATGAGGAGGAACCAAGTATTGGGTCCTAACAAATGAGAAGGTGTGAAAGCCGCAACAAGAAGAAAGGATGTCAAGGGAACTTTGATTGACATCCCTCCTAGTCGTGCTCCTGGACATCCGCTTTGAGTATGAGAGTTTGGGAATGAGGTTGTTGCGCCTCATGATTATGATAGGTTTATTGGATCATGGGGTATGTTCCCCCACCATGACCAAGTCTCATTGTAATTCGCCAAACATGTGTATGTAGAGTTCCTGTTACACATGTGTATTGATTATATCAGTATGGCATCATATTTCTATGGCATCGGGTATGGATGTAATTACGAGTGTCTTTGGGATTCAGAGACCCTGTTGCTACACCACTCCCTCCTCAACTAGATCCCATTCCTAGTCGAAGTGTTATCGGGTCTGAGGACATAGTTGAACCATTAGAGCTGAGACACTAGATTTGATGGCAGCCACCATGTGCACTACATTGAGAAATGATACGGTGTACATGCACGAGGAGAGGTACATACCACCCCTTGGACCTATAGTTCCCAAGTTAATGTGGGTGGATGAGTCGATCATTCTGGTGGTTGACCATGATGAGAATCTAACATCCTATGCTCTAAGAGACTAAGATGCATACTACTATTTATATGAGAGATGCAGTCCATCATCTACATAATAGGTATATTTTGTTGAAATTTGTAGTGAGGAAGGTATTCTACATTTCTTAGTGTCTAGGAATGTAGAAATGACCTAGGTGAATCTCCTAGTCATTGACTTTAGAGTTATAAAGTTAATGTGAATTTTTATTAAAGTTGTGAGTCAAAATGACTTTTTATTTCATAAAGTGTAATTTGTCTCACGTATGGAAAGTGAAGAGTAACTTGGGAAATACGAGACAAAGTCACTTGGGAAAGTGAAGAGACAAAGTCATTCTCACAATTAATAAAAATAGAAGTAGGAGAGTTTAGACATACACATTCCAAGAGAGATTTTTGGAGGGAGGTTTGAGAGGCACAAGCTTCAAGAGAGAAAGAGAGAGAGCTTGAGCTAGGAAAATAGAATAGGGGGCAGCAAGAGAAAGAGGGCATGATTTTCAAGGAGGCACACATTCCAAGAAGGAGAGAGAGGACTCACTCTAAGGTTGAAGGCTTCATTTATTGTTGTTCATACAACAATTGAAGAGGGCACATTTTCCGATAAAGAGAGTGGCACACACTCAAAGAAAGGGGGAATCATTAATCGTTGTTCCATACAGTAGAAAAGAGAGGTTGTATAACAATGTGTTGACGTTATATACAATAGAGAAGAGGCAGATAAATCGAGGATTGATTTCTAAGAATATTTCTACTGAGAAAGTTGATACTGTACCTATTGAGTCTTGGGAACAATAACCGAGTCATAGATTTTCTATATTACTGATTGTTCTGGGCACGTTTTTCAAACTGAGTCATAGTCTAAGGTTTTGGGTGCACTGCTGGTTCATTTTCCAAGATAAGTAAAGTCAAGTGTTGCTATTATGTACTGCTATAATATTTCTCTTAGCTCATAATGCCAATTTCTCTCTTGACTAATTTTCCCCTTTGGGGTTTTCCCACGGTGTTTGGACCAAAATATACTTTGTCAAATGTGTGAAATGTGACTATTGTCCACTATCATTTTTGGCTGCCATTTTCAATATTCTTAACATGTGTGTTTTAGCTTACTGATACATGGAAATGTGTGCATGAGATATTCTTTTATTTTCTATGACTGTAGAAGACTAAGACCAGAGTATTGTTAAGTGTTTGATGAAATCTATCGCTGAGTTTCGTTTAGATTTTAACATATTTATGTACTTAATTTGTTGATTATATGTCATTAAATAATAATATTTAATACATGTACATCTAAAATAATCAATTGAGTAATATTGATTTGTTTTTTATTGCTCCATGCAGAGGCCGCCTTTATGGATTCACTCAATTTCACTTCCCTGTCGATTGAACATCCAACCATTTCCCTTAGTGATGTCTCTATGGTACACATGCTAGTTCCCTCATCCTAACTTGTTAAGTTACATACATGGATATAATTTCAATTATTTTATCGTAACTTTGGTAGAGGCGGGGGGATTTTAGAGGAGCAAGAGATGCAGTCTCCCTCAGGTTTTGACCATCAACCACTAGACTATGAGGTATTGTAATTTATGTTTCAACGCAATATATAATTCAAAATGATGTTTAATTTGTAATGTTCTTTATTATTCTTTTACTGATTACATGCATGATGTAACCATACATAGGCTCATGTACGGTGGGGAGTCGATTGTGCGGTGTTGTTCACAGATGAGTGGGAAATGTTCACTCAGCATCATCCTGGTGAGGGACCATTGACTCAACATCATCTTGGAGCTGCCACACAGTAGGATCTGGACAATCTCACGATGGCCTCAAGTCAAGTAAGTTGGTCCATCCACTTAAAATTTTAAAAATACGTTATCTTATAAATTTCAAGTACTAAAATCTAACTAACTTACAGAGTTCAAATTTTAATTTTTACAGTTCCCAATTTTAGACAACATTCTTATGTTTCCCATGCGCCAAGGGCATGGTGCAAATGGTACTAGTGGTGGGGATGACCACACATCCCATCAAGGTTCTGGTCCCCATATTTAATGACACTTGTTCATGTTGTGATATTTTTATTATTATGCATATATATATACTTGTATTTTTTTATGTATACATATATACTTATCTTCTTTTATGAACTTGATAGACTATTTAATATCATATTTTTTCTTCATGGATATATGATGTCTTATGTTTATGTCGACGTGAGTTATTTATCTTATGTTTATGTTTATATCAACTAGTCTATAATACATGTTATTTATCTTATGTTCATCTTTATGTAGACGATTGCACATTGTACAATTTTACAATTATAAGTTACAAGTGTAGAATTAGAAGTTATAATTGGAAGTTACAAGTTACAATTTTGCTTTTAGAAGTTACACGTTTATCTTATGTTGATGTTTAATGTTTATGTTATTTATCTTATGTTCATTTGTCATTTACAATTCATGATGTTAGTTACAATTTACAAGTCACAATTACAATTACAAGTTTAATCTAATATTTAAATACAATTTCACAATACCAATTCACAATTTTACATTTACAATTTAAAAAAATGATAATTAGAGTTACAAATTTCTAATTACAATCTTAAATTATAATTCATCATGTGAGTTACAATTAACAATAAAAATTAGAGTTACAATTTACAATTTACAATCAATAACTATAATTGCAATTGCAAATTACAATTTACAATATACAAATTACAAATTACAATCTACAAGTCAAAATTAGAGTTGCAATGAGCAATATACAATCTACCATTATAATTACAATTACAATTTACAAAATTTCACAATTACAAATTACAATTGTACAATTACTCTTTAAGGAATTATTAATTAGACATGTACATATTACAATTGTGCAATTACTCTTTAAGAAATTACCAATTAGACATGTACAAATTACAACTTACAATCTCATTTACAGTTTATGATGTCAAATGTACAATTTACAAGTCACGATTACCATTACAAATATCTACATTTTACAATTTCACAATAGCTTACAATTGTACAATTACATTTATGGAAATTGATAATCATATTTACAAATTACTAATTACAATAAGAAATTACAATTAATTATTGCAAATTATAATAATATAACTTTTATTTATCTTGTACTTACTCCTAGAGGATGTGAATTGTTGAGAGATTCCTTTAATGCACATATCAACACTTACTCCAGTCCCTTGTAATAGTGGTCAATTAAAGTCTTTGAAAGTTTTTTTTAAATAGCTTTTATGTTCTTAGGAAAATAACTATATTTTGTGTTGTACAATTCAACACACTTTGGAGATGTCTTTCATTTGATAATTAAATCTATATATGACAAAGAAAAAGATTGGAAAGTATGAATTATGTTGATATAGGAATAAATTACAAAAGATTAAATTTATAGAATATCATTGAATTCAATGATTGCATGTTGGGTTTAATGCATGTTTATTAAATGAATGTTTTAACATGTATACATTTGTAAATCATTTTAAATCAATGTATGGAAAAATAGAAAATCTTAGAGAGATTTATATAACTCTACGACTTTAACCTATTTATAAAGTTTATTCTCATTTACAAATTCAATGTATCGTTAAAAAGTAGTTAAAAATAAAGTTATATATATATTTCCTTACAAATTTACAAATCTATGCAACTTTATGTTTAACTTTACATTCTTTTACTTTGAAATTTGAAATCTATGCATCCAATTGTCCCTCCATGGTTTGAAATGACACCAATCCATGCAAACACATGGCTTTCTAATGTCCGGTGGGTTTTGTGTTCTTGGATCGGTGAACATACAGTATAATTGGGCATTTGTGATATTCAATGCTTTTATTTCCTCCTTGGAAATGCCTATGGAATAATACTCTCGCATCCTAGATCTATATTCGATCATGTCAGTCAATTGGCGATGTGCATGGATGAGGGAGTCAATTGAGGTCTCAATTGAGGTGGCAAGGGACACTCGATATGGTTCCCATGTGTTTCTTAGTTCTCGAGTGTGCTCTCTCATTTCATTTACGTAATGGTTTAAATCGTATTGGTCGAAATTTTGTTGGGGGTTTTGATTTTATTTAGCATTTTGATTTTCTTGAGGGTTTTCATTGGTTCCAAGATTTGTGTTTTCTTGTGTTCCACTGGACTCCATGTTAACATTTTGTTGATTCATTGTATAAGTTTAGACTCTGCAATTGAAAATTCTTATCTATTATTTTACTAATTTGGGTATTATTAAAAATTTAATAAATAAAAAAAAATCAATAAAATGACAAAAAGCAATGATATTACCTATCCAATGCAATTGATGATCACTCAGTGGATGGATTGAGGTATTTTTTGGGTGCAATAGGTGAGTGTAGTGGTCTCTTACTCCACGTACGCACCGGGTGAGTGAGGCTTGGCCGTTTGGAAGAAAATAGAATGTGTTCTGCCATGTTTTTTTTATTTTGCTTAACAGGTGCACGTGCATGCTTTTGGTCGTGTACATGCTAGAAATGTGCACGCACAACAATGTGCACATACCTCAGTTCTATATCGAACCTGATGGCGCGTGCATGCTTCTTTAGGTGCGTGTGCGCCTTCATTTTGTCCCCGCTAGCGCGGCCCTGTTGCAATAGATTTGGGGAGCATCTTTGTGCTCCCACCTTGTTATTCACATCCATGGAGAAATTCTCTACAGTAAGAATATTAGTAAAGTCGACATTGCCACATAAAGACAAAATCACTAAAAGAAAATTGATGAAATCCCAAAGATCACCCTAGGGAGAATTAAATCAATTTTGTAATAAATTTATTAAAGGAATTCCAAAAGACATCAGAGAATATGGAAGGCTAAGGGTCACATAGCCTTGGCCTATATATTGTAATCTCATTTTATTGGAAATGGGATTTTTGCTCTCAAAATTTTCCAATGTACTATTGTTGAACTGTGAATGAGGAGAAGCCTTGGATTAGCTTTTAAACGGGAATACTTACGTTATGTGGATCAATGTCTTGAATTACTTCATGCTCTTTCACACACAGATATGGAGTAAGATTGTTTCAAATTTTTTAATGGATTCTTCCTACAGCTTTCTGATTCTTATTTTGTTATGTTATTCTTGTTCTTTTGCTTCCCGTGGGTAGTTAAATCAGAATGACATAAATAACAAGATTGTTCCAATATTTATGCTTTCATTATGTCCATTATTTATCGATTGGAATTGATTTAATACTAAGAGGGGGGGTGAATCAGTATTAGTGCAATTATTAGTAGTTTTTACCTTCTTTAACAGATTAGCCTTTACTTAATATTTATCTTTGGTTATGCATCAATAAATAAAAATCCACACATATATGCACCACATAAACAACACATAAGACACATGATTTTTATGTGGAAACCCAAACAGGAGAAAATCACAGAATGCTTCTTTATATCGAGAAAGAAGACATTCAAAGAAGCACTGACTCATAACATTCTACCCAACACTAAAAAGTATGATATTTAAGAAATATTCCAGGAATATTTCATATTTTAGGCATAACTTTTCCCTCGTAACTCAAAATGGGGCGAACTTTGGAACATTGGAAATATATTGAAATTATCTACAACTTTGATGTTTTGATTTTTCTCTGACTCCTTACTGTTTGTGAGATGTGGGCATTTTAGTAAAAAATACATCTTTCAAAATATGCTTTTAAATATTCGAGGAATATTTCGTATTTTGGGCATATATTTTCACTTGTAACTCAGAATTGGGTGGAATTTGGATCTTTATAAGCTCTTGAAATTCTCTACAACTTTGATGTTTTGAGTTTTCTCTGATTCCTTACCGTTTGTGAGAGGCGGGCATTTTAGTAAAAAATGCATCTTTCAAAAGATGCTTTTAGAAAAGCATCTTTTGAAAGATGTGTTTTTTACTAAAGTGCCCGCATCTCACAAACGGTAAGGAATCAGAGAAAACTAAAAGCATCAAAGTTGTATATAATTTCAATAGCTTTCCAATGGTCCAAAGTCCTCCCAATTCGAAGTTACAAGCGAAAAGTTATGCCCAAAATACAAAATATTCCTGGAATATTTACATTTTTTCTTATTTAGGATACATTTTGGCCTGATTAATTCCTTATGCTTCCTATGTTTACCAGCACCAACTGGAAAGAGTCACTAACCCCCTGGTTTTACAGGCACCAACCTGAAGGAAGCTTCCACTCTCTGTGTTTCTCTAGCACTGACTAGAAAGAGGCACCGATCCCCTGTCTTCTTTGTTTTACAGAAACCAACCTGAAGGAAAGTCCAACTCCCTGTCTCCTTTCCCTGTCTAACTGCCCTGATTTCTTATGTATGTTGTTGCCTTACCGAACTTCAACTCCACGCACTTCTCCAAATCTTCTGATGACTATTCTATTGTTCACTACCTTCGTATGGAGACTATACTCTATCATTGCGGTGCATACATCACTTGACTTCTCATTCCTCTCAAATTATACTTCTGTTGATGACTTACTTTATGTACTGTGTGCTTTGTTGATTCTGCAGTCTACGTCTCTGGTGATCTCAACGTTCTACTCTGCTTGACTACAATTGTAACATCCCCAAAATTTCACAAAAATTTAAAATTTTCTAAGTAGAATTAAATGCTTATATTTTTTTATATGAAAAGTATCGTTAATGATAATTTAATTCATTTAACATCAGACTAAATGTCTTTTATGATGAAACCTACTTCAATGGTTGTCAGAGTTTATCTGTGTTACATCATTTTAATGCAGTGAGTACTATACTTCATCGTAACCATCTTTTAATGTATTCAATTGATTTAATACATGTGTTAACTGTATTATTATTTGTAAATCTTCATTCTATAGTCACTGCTTTTGGTTCCAAGCATTGTCTTTGTTATCTGAAAGTTTGTTTAAGCAAAACAATTACTTTTTAAGATGTCATTAACAAAATTTATAGCTAGATACATGAATCTGAATTTAATACTTTGCTTCCTTTGAATGAAGGGTTCCTAAGGGTACCCGTGGCTTACTTAGCTACTAGCTAGCTAACACATCATAATACTCCTTTACAGACTTTGTAGGTGAGCAATGGTACTTCTAGGTTTATACGTTTTTAAGGTCGAGGATTCAAAGTGTATAACTATTTTATCCTGGAATTATCATGTCAGATACAATGCCCTTAGCATGCATGTGAACTTAAATCTTAATGCTTAGACACATTTTTGTTTTATTAATATTGTAATATGATCGAGGTTATTACATAAACTATTGTTTTCCAACACTAAGGTTTTTATGTATGTATCTATTTGATATTAATGTGGTAGGGTCCTAAACCCATGACCACGAATATGAACTTGTATCATAATAAGCGATAGTTCGACGATGACGTTTTAACTATACCATAACTATGCAATACATTAATATGTTATTTGTCAACTGGTACGTGATGAGTTTATGCCAAAGCTATGGTTTTAAATTTTTGGATCAATGAATTTGTATAAAGGTGAAACTTAGCAATGGCCGAGCCTTAACTATAATTGTGATCCAATATTTCAATGGTGGTGGAATGCAAGGCTGGCAGGAGTAATAATACTCGACTGCATTGATGTTTACAGCTCGTTAATGCACCCTTAGTGTATTTCTTAGTGGCAATCTTGTGGCATGGTGGAATGCACTGTTGGCAGGAGATTGGACCTCGACGGGGTGTTCTTCTTTCATGCACTTTAATACGAGATGCATCGTGGCAAGCCCTGCGTTGATGAACCACGTGATGGCTTGGGTTTTGTGTAAAACCCTAGCTTCATATTGAACGACTACTGAGTGGTGTTAACTCCATTCATTTGCATGCTTACTGTTTTGGCCGATAGGCTCTCGAGAAAATCGGGGTTTTGAACTTGTATTAACCCTCTCAGGGTTCGATGGTGGATCTCATCCATTCCAGGTTTTCGTGGTCTGTAAGCATGTTGACAATTTTTAAAGGAGAAGTTCATGGTGCTGCTTCAGTTTAAGATACCTAAAAATTAAAGGTATGCTAACCCTTCCAAAACTTGACAGAGTTCTTGATTTGTAACTTCTTTCTTATTTGCATTAAGATTTCTCTTCTTAAATATTTTAACCCGTGGTTGTATGTTATGTTGTTAAGGTTTACCTCATGCCAATGTTGGAGTTATGGAGACTGCGAGGGAAACTTTTATGGAACTCGACGGCTCTGGTAAGCCCCGGTGATTCCCATGGACACCCTAAATTGTAGCTCTTGACACAATGGTGATGGAGGCTGGTCTGAGTGGTTTCGTCGAGAAGCAAAAATCGTTTACAAATTGGTTTTAACGTTTGTTTGGCCATTGTATGCCTTATGGAAACTCTGTAATGAGTTTTATAGGGTATTAAACCCTCGAACTGTAACTCATGTAATTCCTTCTTAAGAAAAAGCTTTGGTAATGGAAAAAGAAATCGGTAGTTTACTAAAATGTTAGCATAAGGAACTTAAAACCCTTCGGGGTTGAGTTATGTATTAATTTTTTTTTGGTTTACTAGGCATGAGCCGACCCTTATAAAACATGGCATTCTGTATAGTTTTTAATTTTGAAAAGATAAAGTTTTTGGCATTCGAGATTTATGCCGAGCTTGAAAGCTCTATAATTTAATGTCTGACTGTGAACACACAATGCTTTAGCAATATGGAATGTATTTAGCAAGATCAGGTCTCTGTGTTAATTTTGTTGTGTATTTAAAATGACATCTTAAATATATTTTTAGTATACTCATTTTTGTATTGGTTAAATGGTTACTGAACTTAGTTTCGCAATTGAAACTTGCTATAATTTTGGTTTTGCTTACGGAGAGTTTATACTCTATTCAAACCCTAGCTTCTAGGTTGAATGCGTAAGTTGTAAAAACTGAGGAACCTTAATAAATACTCCCAGTATTTAATGATACTGTATAACTTAATATTCTTTGTTGAAGTTATGAATTATTCAGGGTTAAACCCTAGTTAAAACTATTAGGTTGTATAATGTTATTGATAAAGTATTTTGAATGTTTATACTTTTGTTTATAATGTAGAAAAGATATACCAAACTAAATATGAAACATTACATGCATAAATTCAACGGAGATTGGATGTTAGGTATCTTATTAAGGATTTTAAAAGTGTATTCAAGACCTATTTATTTGATTGATTATTTAAAATCTAATCTTAGTGATTCTAGCAGCGTTGCTATTTATAGTTAATAAGGTGTATTAATAAATGTCTTGTAAATCTACAGCGATTTTGTAGTTTTCTTTGACTCGTTTTAAACTATAATTATTTATTGCAAAAACCTATGATACTACTATATATTATAATGATATAGTGTAGGGTTTGAAAGCCATAATTCATTATACGTGTTCGTGTCTATTACTGCAATTATAATACTTTGATTTGTCTTAATTATATACTTCTTACTTAGAAGGGAATCAATGCTCATATATATATATTTATAAGATATCATACAAGGGATACTTGTAATAATACTAATTAATATTAAACGTTTAACCTAGATTAGAATATTGCAATGAATTCTAGGGTTTTGTATAATGATGTTGAATAATAATAAATTATGTTGACTACAATTAAACTCTATGTTTTAGTTCCTAAAAGACCAGGCATATGTAAAACAAATGTCTATTATAAAATGAAGTGAATGTTCAGTCCTACAGTATGTAGTATTTTTTTGGTTTTACAAGTAAAATAAAATTACTTAATCTTATCTAAATATAAAATAGTTTCTATATGAAATATTCCAATCCTGATGATCTATTTATAATTTAACTCCTATGTACTAAAGTACGACACTTAATCAATGTGTGGAAAAATACTGGGGAGTATTTCATTCATTCATACTACATTCAATTCAGAAATAAACTATCAAGTTTAAACAATTTTCAAAAATAGATAACAGTTCAGAATTTAATCATTCAGCAAACTAATATGACAGAAATAAATAAAATAACACAATGAAAACCTGTTAACAGCAAAGGGTGACAAACATCAAAAGGAGCCCCTTCCACCCAACCTTCTCCTGAAGACAACCAAATCACTTGCCTTAGGACCCCCGAGCCTGTTCACTGAACCACGAGGACAAAGATGTTGTGTGGAGAATGGAATAAGTTCCTCTACAACTCAGCAGTAGTACTTAACAGTAATACTTCTTCCTTTAGCAATATTGAACTCAGCTATGAGTTTGTACTAGTTCAAAATGTAGTCTTAACTCACTCTATCACTTCCTAGATTTCTCCTCATCGAATCTCTTGTGCTCTCTTCTTTTTTTCTTTCAAAAATTATCACAAGGTAAGAATTGGGTAGCCTCCTGTTGAATTCGATGGGTGATAAATAGCATGCCTAGGTCTTTTGGTGAGTTTCTTAGTTAATGAGCCACCTAATCAGTTCCACTTTCTTGGGGAACATGACCATAAAAATAGGGAAGTTGGCCCCTGCAATAGCTAGAAGTGAATTGAGGATGCTTCCAAGTGTTAGTTTTCTCTCCACCCCAGTCCATTCCTCCTAGTGGGTTAGTGAACACTCATTCAACAGCCTCCTTTGGATATTTGTCTCCACTTTTATTTATTAATAATAAAATATTAGAGTAATTAATTACAGTCATCCTTTTAGAGTAATTAATTACAGTCATCCTTGACCCCACTTGGTCAATAATCATAAAAATTTACAATAACATAAAACATAATGTTTTCCTCTTAACATAAAATGTTCATAATTTGGGTATGTGACATCAATGACCAACTGATAATGTGCTTTCAATTGATAGTTTGTTGTTCTGAAATGAAGAACTAGTAATAGATGGAACTACGCATTTTTCTGATGTGTCCATTCTATTTAAGTGTTGTAGTCTCTCAGATAATCCGCGACGTCCTATGCATCAAATGATTCATCCATTTTTTTTAACGCACTTGTCTCAAATCATCATGATGCACCTATCGGATCCTGTTGTTGTTCTGTTGTTGCTTATCAGATGGAGTTCTCAACATTGCACACTTTCACTTCTGCTCATATGCATCAACTAAACATTTGCACAATATTTGATAAACTTTGGTTCTATCTATGCGCTTCTATCCCTACAACATCTGTGACTATCGACGTGCTGATTGTAATACTATCATTTGAGACATCAAGCACTTGCGCATACTTCATTATTTCTTTCTTTGAGTACTTGCGCATTTGTCACAGATCTATCGCATCATTCTGCACATTATCAAAACTTTATTTTGTTGCATGTGCACATCGGCTCTTCGCTAGATCATTATGTTATGTCCACGAGCACCTTGATGCCCCAAAAATCAAACTGAAACTTGCAGAAGCTCTTATGCTATCGCCATCAAGCTTACTTCAAATCTCCAACTTGCATCTCTATTTATACATGTCCTACACGAATTGTATCTTCACAAGTTGGTTGTGGCATCCCTTCTTCCATATTTCACGGATAATGCATATCTTCCACTTATCATCTTCTGCGCTATTGATGTGTAATCATTGATGTATCAAGCATCCTCAAGGTCCACTACATTGTGGGACTTTATACCTTGGTGGTGTACCTTTACGCTCTTAATGTACCATTTAATTGCGGTATGTGCACAATATTACACTTCACCTTGATGTGTCTATGACGTGTATTGTACCATATCTTGTGGGTAATGTGCCCTTGTGATATTAATACTTTGCGGGATCTGCGCATACTCCAACTTATTCTAAGTGGGCCTTTGACCTTTGTCGTGCCATCCTTTGTGGGACTTGCGCACCTACTGTATAGTCGGCTGTGGAATTTTCACATAGATGGTCTTCAACCGCTGTACTCTTCTAGGAATTTGTGCGCATTCCATTTACTAAAAGCATCTTATAATTGGTTGTACTTGCACGCATTCAGGATTGTCCAACCATTAATTGCTTGTGCACTTTCAATCTTTAACCAAGCAACGCTCAGACTTTCTTGTGTACTCATACCATTTGTTCAACCAAATCCTTGGTTGCTTGAGTACATGTACCATTGTCCGACCAACTCCTTTGATTGTTATCATGAGAGAGTATGACTTGGTAGACTTTATTTCTGCGCAAGGACCACATCTTGTAGGATACATTACTTGTGTTCTTTTTTGAACTAGATTTGCATGATGTATCTTCTTATGTATTTCTTCAAACTTGTCATGCATGGTGTATCCTTAACACACATGTTCAGACTGAATGCACTTCTAGATATACTCCAAAGTTGCATATATGTCTATCACTTTTAGCATCTGCACATATACTTATGGTATTCATGTTCTTTTACATCTTTCTCATATACTACTTCAAAGTGGATTCTTCCATTACAGACATATCTGCTTCATCTTGCGCATATACTTTTTCATCTTTTTCTTTTTCATACTTCTGTACGAATGTTATATCCACTTTGACTTCAGTTGATATTAATGAGTCAGACTGAATCAATTGACATCCTCTTTGACATTAGTTGACAGTCAAACATTTGACATCATCTTTAGTTGAAATCAATGAAAACCAATGCGCAAAATTATATGCTTCTTAAAACAATTAGACTTGAATGTGGATGATCAATTGTTATTTTTCTACTCACACTCTTTAATCTCGCTCCCTCTTTGGATAGGTTAGTTTAGTTAGGAATTGCATTTAAGTAGATTAGCTTGTATTTCATCTCTTAATTATAAAAACCTAAATGGTGGACTAGGCTACAACTAGTCAAACCAAATAAGGAATGGTTGTCGGGCCAGAATCCAGATGGGTTCCATTCTCCAAACAATTTGAGGTCTAATTGGGACTTCTTACCGAGGATAACCCCTACTCTTGACCTTGGGTCATTTTGACAAGTCAACAAAACCTAACGATAAAAATTATGGAGTTGGCTCAAAAGAATTGGGCTAAAGAATGAGTGATAGAGATAGAAAAACAACATAAATGAAAGTGTGGAAAATAGAATGCCTACTGCCAAAATAGGGAACAAGTCATTTTCCCACATTTGTTGCTATTTACTTACAAATTTTCCAAAGATCAAGAGAACAAAAGGTTAAATACAAGCTTGTCCTAGGTGGAACAAATACTATGTTGGAGAGATAGTAGATTGTCTCTAAGAATGTAGAAGGATAATAAGAACACTCATTATGAGTGTGTCCCATTCCATGTAATTCATTTGAAGAATCCATAAGGCCATTTAACATTAGTTTTCCTAATTCGATTTTATCTTTGTGTTATCACTTTGTATGGAATTGATTTGCTTAACATTTTTGTCTTCGTAACTATACCCTAACGAATTAGGGCTAAGTGTATATGCTAAGTTATTTTTCCCATTTTCCCAATTTCTTCCACAAAATTCTATATTTTCACTCATTAAACATTTTGACATGGTAGAAAACCTATACATCCACTTCCAATTTTATGAGAAGTATTATATTAAAATATAGATCTAAATATGCCACACTAAAGAATACAAAGCCCACTTAACACAATTACACTTCGATTTTTATTATATTTTAACCAAATTATGCAAAACTGAAAATAACCACGACACATTTCCTATATTTCCACTTAAAATTCATGTAAATAGTAGATATTTCGACTTAAAATTCATGTAAGTTGTTGAAAATTCAAACACATAAATACTAATTTTGTTTAATTTTTTTAAACTCTTAAAAAGCTTATAACTTAAAAGCTAACACATTTCACCTTAATCCACACTTGCTATTAGAATTAAGTCACATGCATCACAATTCGATTTGGTAACAAAGCACATTTTGACCCATTAAACCACTTTTGCCATAATGGAAGCATGAAAACCACACTGCCCATTGGACTTCATTATCATATTGGAACCACAATGAGTTATTTTTGTACGTTTCGACAAGCTCAAGACTGCGCAACATCTGAAGTATCTTGGCAAAGAGTTACTGTGTGGTCTCCTTTTTCATCTGGTTGTTCCGGTATCCTTGTAAGTGTACCACTTGGCTGCTGAGGAATAATCCGAGGGCTAATGTACTCAAGAAGAGTCCAGTGCTCATGGTTTTCATGCCCTGAGGGGATTCTCGGATGAAGAAATCTAGCTGAACAGTGTATATAAATGCTTCCCCAATCCCAACTAGGAAAAATTGCGGAGCAAGAAAGAAAACAGTCATGGGGACTATGGAACTGGGCTTGTCTAAGAGCCCATAAGCTATCGCCGCCTGGAGACGTTTCTTTTCTGTTTCTGCTGCAGCCACCATTGCAAGACTCGATAAGGCAAGTCCAAACCCTATTTTCTGAAGTGGCGTGAAACCCTGATGGTGACCCGTCAAACGTCTTCCCACTGGCATGATTACGCGGTCATAGAGGGCTAAGGTCACCAGGATTGCACTCACAAAGAATGCTGTCAACGAGGCCGCCGGTATCTGAAAACTTCCCATGTTTCTTTCCATGTGGGAAGCTTGTTCCACTAAGAAGGTAACCATCTGAGCATAAATAGTCCAGAACATTATTGTGGTTGCCCAGATAGGCAGCATTCTTATTATTGTCTTCACCTCTTCCACTTTAGTTACTGTGCAGAGACTCCATTGACTGGCATGGGAAGACTCCTCCATCGGCGAGTCTATTATAGCAGCCCTGTCCAGCCACCTGCAACATACAACATGTCAGAAAACATCTTAATTACTTGAATACAATGTCAATCATTATTTTGTTATTGACAGCTAGAAAGGTAAAACTATATACATCAAATTAGGTAATAAGTTTATGGAATGATCGGGGTTGTCTTAATAGGCCGGTTGGCTAGGGTGGTTGGCTGTGGTCTGTATCTAGGATCGAACCTCCTTCACCAAGACTTGGGGATCAGTGTTTTATTTGTATCAAAACTTTTTTTTAAAAGAAGTAACAACATTTTATATAAATATCATCTTTATAATATTTATTTACAAGTGGAAGATTATCATTTTACGGACTTTTGGTGAGTTATTTTAGGTACATAATAGTTTTCAAGTAAGATCTAAAACTTGTTTAAAACTTCTTCTGATTGATTTAGAGTTCATCCTTTTTGGAAATGAGGAAACTTATTCTTTGTGAGAGTATTGAAGTATTTGAGCTTTCAAATTTGATAGTTGTCATTATTATCACTTTGACAACTAAATTATAATAGGTTTTGTTCATTTCATATATATATATATATATGAATGACAAACTAAGTTATAATAAGTTTTGCCATCTTCGAAAAAAATTTATATTTAGATATACATGAATGATGAGTTAAGTTATAATAGATTTATATAAAAACAATTATATATATAATATTCAAATGACTAACATATAATATTATTATTATTATAATACTATTACTATAAGTATTGTATTTTTTGTGATTAGTTAAATATCTTTTAACTTATTACATTTTATTAAAATGGCATTGGGGCATTGATGAAAATGACACTTTGCAGAATATCGATAATGCCAAAAATATAAATTCTTATAAGTTTAAAGAGAAATTGTGGGCTGAAAGGGTTTGTCATCTTTGTGAGTCTATAAGCGTTGAGGATGAAAATCATTTTATCTTAGAATGTCATGCTTAAATCCACATTAAAAATGAGTTTCATAGTATTTGTTACAATACAAACCTTTCTAACCCTTGACTTGCCAAAACTATAGTCATCATCATCATCATCATCAAAAACTCATTAAAATAAATAAATTATAAAATTTTCAATAAAATATAAAACTATGCTTCAAAACAATTTTTCACAATTTATTTAAAAAGAAATGATCTAAAAAGCATAAAAACATTTGAGAGGGCACTCTAGAGTATAATGATAGCTTTGTAAACATAAGTAAAAAGAACCAATCCAAACATTAATAAATTTCTCTTTCTTTACAAAGTTAACATGTAACCATAAGTGGACTTTTTTATACCTAAATATTTATTTGTATTATAAAACTAAAATAATAATATTAATTAATTGATTTTTAATTTTTAATAAAGACCCTCCTTATCCTTCGATGCACATCTATCCGACCAACTTCATTGAATAAATACCTAATGGGTTTGAGTGAAGGCCCTCTATCACCTTATGATCAGCCCTTGATAGGATCTATGTTGGTCAGTACACCAACACCATGTGATAGCATCATTTTAGTTTTTAGTTTTTTTAAATATTTTTAGTGTTTATTTAGTCTTTTAAAAATATGGGTGTTATTTCATAGTTTGTCACTCAAATTGTGCAAACCTTGGCTTTAGTGTTATGAATAGATTCACTTTTAGTGTTGATTTTAGATTTCATTTTAGAATCAACTTTAGCTTCTTTTTTAATACCTACTTTAGTTATAATAAATGTTAATAACTTCCATTTTAGCACTTACTTTAGTTATAACTTATGTTAATAGCTAGCTTTCTTTTTAGTGACAATTTTAGCTTCATTTTTGGCACCAAGTTTCCTAAGTAACCAAATAAAAAGCAGAGAAACTTTTCAAAATGAAATTTAAGAAAGACTAAGAGCTAAAAATAAGCTACATGTCTCAATCCTAATAACTATGAGTGAATTTCTATTATTTTAATTATAATCTCTTGTTTTCCATAAAAAAAAACCTTCACTACCTACTCTTTCATTACTTTCTCATGTCCTTTCTTTCTCTCTTCCCTTCTCTCCCCTTCTCCTTTTTCCATTAGGGTTTCATTCTCATGGAGTCTCAAGTTTTAGTTTCATGGAGGAACCTCCATGATGAAGGTAATTGATTTTCTCTTCCCTTCTCCTTTTTCATTCATATTTTACTTTGATTTTCCTTTATTGATTTGATAATTGGCTAAAGTTTCATGGAAGAACCTCCATAATGAGGGTAATGAATTATGCCTTCCCTTCTCTTTTCTTCATTTTTTACTTTACTTTTACTTTATTGATTCGTTTATGTTTATTGTTCTTTTGTTGTTGCATGTTTATGGTTTCATGCATGGAGGCTAGGGTTTGATGGAGGACCTCCACAAGGAGGTAATTGCTCATCATTTCCCTTATTCTCCTTTCTTCCTCTTTTAATATGTTTTACTTCTTTTATTTGTTCATGTTTATTGTTGTTTTGTTGTGGCAAGTTTAATGGAGAAAGAAGGAAAAATGGCATTTTTGGTATTCTTCTTAATGCATAGATCTAGTTCATGGGTGTGGCCTAAGGAAGGCCCTTTAATTCATATAAGGAGTTCTAGGTTCAAATCCTGGCATTCATATATCTTTAATTATTTAGTCTTCCCTTTGTATTAAATGTTGAAATTTATCTAAGATTCAAATCTGCATTTTTAATGACATACTTTTATGGTATGTAGCTTAAGTATATTTCTTGCCTTTTGGAAAGTTATCTAGGTTCAGATCCCAACATTCCCTTACCATTTTCCATTCATGTTTACATTTTTTAGCATTTTACTATTTTGTTTCTATAAATTTTAATTTGCACAAGCTTAGTCTAGTTCTAGTTCAAATTTACACTTTTAAGGTTATATTTTTGTGGGAATGTAACTCATATAGAGATCTTGTCTTTTGGCAAGTGATCTACATTCAAATCCCAACATTCCTTTACCACTTTTTCATTTTTTTTTATTATTTTTTACTATTTTATATTTTTATTTTCATAAGAATAATTCTATAGATATTTGACACTAAAGGGTGTTACCATGAAGATAGGTAACACTTTTGAAAAGTGGAGGGCATGAGTATGGTAAAAAACGAGCTCAATCGAGGTCTTAACAAAGCGCAATCAAGGATTAATAAAACCCTCATTTATAACCCTCGATTGAACTGAGGGTCAACGCTCGATCGAGCTTGTATCCGATGAAAATTTTAAAACAAAATGCCATGGAATATTCCGTAGTTGTGGAATTTAGAATCTTGATCGAACTCCTGAAATTGTTATAAAAACAAACTAGACCACGGCTCATTTCATTGTGTTTGTTGCATAGAATCTCAAACTAGGAGTACAACCCAGCTTGACCAAGGAGTACGAAGCTCAACCGGGGACTGCGACTTGCCACCAACCACCACCTCCTGCTACCATGGCCTCCACACCAAGAGTTAGGCACCTCAAAAACCCTAGAAATCAATTGTATGCATTGATTGAAATTGTTTGTATAGTAATTTTAACCAAAATTTTGTAACATTAGTTCAAAACCCCCAAAACCAAAAATCAATTCGATGCAATGTTGAATTTTTTTTAATAGTAATTTTAATGAAAATTTTGTAAAATTAGCTCAAAACCCCAAAAAATAAATTATGTGCATTAACTGAAATTGTATTTTTAATAATTTTAATGAAAATTTAGTAAATTTAGTTATTTTGGTTATATATGTTTTTGTAATTTAGTTTTAGTTTGAAAAAATAGATTTTGTAAATTAGAGTTAGTTTATTTAAATGAAATTTTAGTTTTCGTAAAATGGAATTAGTTTGTTTTAATGAAATTTTTTTAAAATTAGTTATTTTCATTATATATGTTTTTGTAATTTAGATTTAGTTTTTGTAAATTAGAATTAGTTTATTTAAATGTTGAATAAATAATTACAACCAATAACTTAAATGGACAAGTTCCAAAACCTGACAACCAAAACCCTTAAATTGGTGACAAACATAAACCCTTCAACCAACAACCGCCATAAACCGACACAAATGATGATGATGATGATTAAATTCCACTGAGATCAAATTTGTCCTATCAGACCTTAAGAAGGGAATTAGTTGGTTTTCTTTAAAATTTTATTCATATGCTCAAAAAGATTAAGGAGAAGCTTTCCGAGCTCACTATAGTTGTGCCAAGTTAGGAGGTTAGAAAGGTTTGTATTGTAGCAAATACTATGAAACTCAAATCTAATGTGGGTGTAAGCAGTGAACTCTAAGAGAAAGTGATTTTCATCCTCATAGACTCACAAAGATGGAAAATCCTTTAGGGAAAACAAATTCTAGTGGAGGATCCCTAGATCATGTAGATAGAAATATATATATTTTTTTTTCATTTGACATGATTTTGAAAATATATGTGGTTTAATTTGTTAAATTTTGAAACCTTATTTATATGCTCATGTTAAAATAATTTAATATAATGATAGCAATAAAAATACTAATATCAAATTGTGAATGTGAATTAAAAATATAAATTATTATTATATTAAAATTAAATTAGAGTAGTCACGTGCTTTAATATAACATTCCCAAAAATAAAAGGTAATTAAAAAAATTCATGTGGGCTCGTAACTTCTTTTTTTAAGTAGGAACGCGAAATAGATTATATTAAACAGAGAATTTAAGATACAAAAATCCCTTTCGGGAAGGGTAGACCATAGCATAGATAATGAGCGGTTCAAAATTGAAGGATTTCAGCTTTTCATCCCTAAGAATTGTTCTTCCTAACTGTTCATGACTTTTGTCTTTTGTCGGATATATCTTGACATACTTATTACATAAAAAGGCACAAAAAAACATTTAACAAAGCAAAAAAGAGGTGCACTTCGACATTCCTGAGTTAAGCAAGAGGAATTCCTTCATGAGTCTGTGAGTCGTCCTCCATCAAAGAAATTTGTTCACGCTGGTTTCCTGGGTCCGCAGGATCAATGTTCTTTTCAAATTCATCCCTCATATCATTCAAGGAAACTTACATTTGAGCCAGGTGAGCCTCAATCATGTCGTTGCCATTTTGTAGGGTATCAAACAACTGCCCTCCAGAGAAAACATAAATTGCTTGAGGCCTTCGAAGTTGTCCTTTTGAAACTCCTTCATTCCTTTAATATACTTCTGCATCTCCTCAAGCTCACCCACATGAACCCAAGCATAAGTCTCCACATCCTCAATGCGTGACTCCATCTGAATTATATCTTGACCAACGAGTCTACTCTCATCCATAGCGGCCTTAGAAGCTTCAAAAGCAATACGGGCACTAGATGTAGGACAAAAGGACATCACAAGGTTCAGTGCCTAGAATTTTGAGAATATTTGCAATTAGGTGCACCGAATCCCCTCAGTCAGCGAGGGATGCCTTGTGTCACATCTGTCAGATGAGAGGACATTAACCGAAAGAATGTGTGTACTTGCAGAAGATGGTGTCGAAACCAGTGAACTTGTATTGCAAGTTATGTCGATCGGTTGGTCACGACGAGAAAGATTGCAAAGCTTATGACCTACTCCAAGAAAGGAATGCGGATACATTCTTCATAAAAGGGGAGGAGAAATCACCGGTACAGTAGAAAAAGCAGTACAATAACAACAACCTCAATATAATCTACCACCGTAGTATGATCAGTCACAGTATGGTCAATCGAAGTATGCTCAACTGCAATATCCACAACCACAATTTCAACAACCATAATACGGTCAACCGCAATATCCACAGCCACAGTATGGTCAACCACAGTACTTGCCACACGGGTAACTGCGAGGAGGATTCAGAGGGGCATTCCGCGGCGGCCGAGGTACTGGTGCCGGCCTAGGAGGAGCTGCTGGATGAGGTCGAGGACCTATCATATGTTACAATTGTGGTCATCATGGGAATTACTAGAGGGATTTCCCGAATCCAACCCTAGAAGTGCACTTACTGCAGCGCTGTGGACCATGGTGTCGAAGATTTTCCTTAGCTCATCGTGAAGTGGCAAACTAAGAACCTACCCCCACCTCCACCAAATCAAAATCGGAACCAGAATCCGCCACCAATGGTACAAAAGATATCAGCAGAGGTTAGAAGTCAAAATGCGACTCTCGGAATAGTCACCCAAGGAGGAGCTGTGACAGGGGTTGACAAGTCACAGGCTGGAGTCCAACCGATAGGAAGAAAACAAGTCACATTCGACGCGGAAGTAGAAATGTATATTTTCTTGAATGAACGGGAGGCATTGAGGCAGCTGAGACAACCACCTCTTCACCGGAAAGAAGTTACCTACGACATGCCGCAGACATTCGACACGACAAATTCACAGAAAAAGGCTAAAAACTTAAGAGCCTTCCTTAAGATTTTCTTGGAGCTAGAAAAAGATCAGGATGCATTGGTGGAGATATCCAACCTGCTTCATTGATCGGATTGTGCACGATAGGAGCGAACAGTCAATCGCATCCATAAGAGAAAGACAAGAAGAGAAATGTGGATGTCCGTGCAAGTCGTCGCATTCGATGTTGACTCCATTATCTTGGATTTGGGGTCAGATGTAAACATCCTAAAAAAAAAAACATGGAAAAGACGGTGAAACCACAGTTGGCTTTGTCCCCATTACAACTTCGACTAGCAAACCAAAGTAAGGTCACCCCGATCCGTCGATTATGCCAGGTCCTTGTTGAGATTGTGGGACTCAAAACATATGCATATTTCGATGTGATTGAAATTGAGGACAATACAAGCCCCTACCCAATGCTGCTAGGGATATATTGGGCGATGGAGAATAGGGCTATTATCAACTTCAAGAAAATAACTATGTCGTTCGAGAACCATGAGATCAAGGTAGTCTCACCCATTGACCCCGCGGAAGGACAAAGATATGTTGAGCCAACAAGGGATGAATTCACTGAGGGATGGGACAATATTTACAACATATCCTAAGACTATATCAACCCTACTACATATGGAGAGTTAGGGTGGCGCAGTATCAGTTCGGCGTCGTCAGATTCGGACGAAGCACTTGAAAATTGGCAAAATCGAATGCATGAAGTATCGTTTAGGAGGTGTACATGGATCACCCAGTCGTTGTGATGGGTAGCTACAAAAGAGTGTGAGTTACCAACGTATGAGGGATTTCCCAAATTGGATGCATTTATCACTGAATTTGAAGAAAAAGTGGCAGAAGCACAACGACTATTTGCCTTGGAGGAATCCCTGAAGGCTACACCAGCGCGATGGTAGGCGGCGCAAAAGTCCACCATAACTAACTGGCCACTATGTCGACACCTAATGAAGGTTAGGTTCGGCTACATGGAAGGGTACTATGGAAGGAAGTACGATGGCATAGGAGATCCAACAGAGCATTTGAATGAGTAAGAAAGAAAATGGGGACCATGATCGAAACAGGAATGCGTCCATGTGTTTATTCACACACTGGATGAAGTACCATGAAGTTGGTATATCGCAGCAGAACTATGACGCAGAACAACCTCGTGGGAACAACTAAAAATTGGCTTTAGCCAAACGTTCAGTTTCTCCAACGAAAACCCCTTCATCCACCGTGATTTATAGGAGGTATTCGATGCAATTTTGGCAGAGAAACCTATGAGACTTTAACAGACTGTGATACCCCAAATGCTGATGGAATGCTACAACATAACAGGAGAACCAGACGATGAGGATGATCCAAGGGGTAGGTATATTCCAGAGTCAGAAGGAAGTCGCAGTGTCGAGGCACCAGATATGCCTTCCGACAAGTTTCAGCAGCCACTGTGAATCAAGAAAGTGAACATTGGGTCGGAAGAGAATTCCAAGTTCACGAGCATCAGAGACTACTGGGATGACTTGACTATTACGAATATGACTGACCTATTGCACGATTTTCAGGACTTGTTTCCGATGAAATTTTCGGAGATGAAAGGATTTTCGGGGGAACTAGGCAAGATGAAGATCCCACTAAAACCTGATGTGAAGCCGTTCAAGCAGCGACGTTACCGGTTGAATCCACGGTACAAGGAAAGGGTGAAGGCTGAGATTGAGAGAATGCTGGAAGCAGGAATTAAAGAACTAGTAGAGGAATCCGAGTGGATCAGCCCGATGGTGGTCCAAGATAAGAAAACTGGTGAATTCAGGATCTGTGTCGATTTAAGAAAGTTAAATAATGCATGCCTACACGATCCATTCCCCTCACAGTTTACGGATGAAGTATTAGAAGGAGTGGGAGGTCAGGAAATATACTCCTTCACAGATGAATTCTCAGGCTACCACCAGATACAAATTGCAAAAGAGGATCAGAACAAAACAATGTTCATCACTGAATGGGGATGTTTTTAGTACATGGTGATGCACCAACAATTTTTTCCAAACTAGTAGTTGCGGCGTTCAAGGATTACATCCATAAATTTCTCGCAGTATACATTGATGATTGGACAATGTATGGGTTGGTCAAGGATCACGTCGTGAATCTGAGGTTGATGTTGGAAAGATGTCAACAGCACCAATTTTCATTGAACCTAAAGAAATGCATTTTCTGCGCTCCATTTGGGATTTTGTTGGGGCACATTGTTTGCAGGGAAGGAATGTTGGTCGAACCTGCAAAGATTGCAATTATTTTTTACCTTCCACCGCCAACAACAGTCAAGAAATTGAGAGCGATGTTGGGACACACAGGATACTACAGGAATTTTATTAGAGGGTATGCAACAATCACTTCGCCAATGGAAAATTTGTTGAAGAAAGATGCCAAGTTCGAATGGAATGAAGAGTGCCAGAAGAGTTTGGACATACTAAAAGCAAAGATGGTTGTAGCACCTATACTAGCATTTCCAGATTGGATGAAGGAGTTCCACATTCATGTTGATGCATCATAAGTCGCACAAGGAGTCATTGGCCCAACCGAGAGAAGGAGCGATAGACCACCGCATTGCGTTCGCAAGTCACAAAAGCTGTCTACTGCAAAGAAGAATTACACGACCATAGAAAGGGAAGATTTGGCGATGGTCTACGCCTTACAAAATTTTTGACACTATCTCTTAGAAGGACATTTTAAAAGGTTCACCAATCATTCAGCACTCAAATACCTGGTGAATAAGCCTATGTTCGAGGGGGAATATGTCGATGGATATTACTCTTTCTAGAGTTTGACTTCGAGATAATTGTAAATCCTGGCCGATTGAATGCAGGACCAAACCATCTATCACTGATAGATTCCGGAGAAGAGCTGAGAAACATTGAAGAAGGATTTCTTGATGCTCAGTTGTTCAAGTTAGGAATGTTTGAGGACCATTACTAGCAAATTATTCAATTTTTGGTAACAGGGAAGGTGCTGGAAAAATTCACCACCAACCAGAAGAAGCAGTTAGTCGTCAGAGCTACAAATTTACAACTGATTGCCGAGAAACTATATAAGATGGGACCGGATGAGATACTTCGACGATACATCCTTTCGCATGAATAGGAAAGGATCTTAGTGGAAGCTCATGATGGAATCATAGGAGGACACTATGGAGGACGTTCCACTGCCAGGAAGATCCTTCGAGCGAGACTATGGTGTCCAACAATGCATGGAGATGCTATGAACTACACCAAAAGCTGCGACGTATGTCAGTGGACAGGGAAGCTGTTAAAAAGGGATCAAACTCCATTAGTACCTCAATTGACACTACAGTATTTCGCCAAGTGGGTAGTTGACTTTGTGGGACCCATCAACCCACCAGAAAAAGAATAGGGTCACGCTACATAATCACCGTGATAGATTATTTGACACAATGGGAGGAAACTACACCGGTAAAGGATTGCACAGCTGCAACTGCAGCAAGATTCCTCTTCGAAAACATGGTCACTAGGTTTGGGTGCCCAAAGATACTAATGAGTGACCAGGGGACTCATTTTGTTAATCAAACAATCGCAACAATGACAGAGGAGTTTCAAATTCAACACAGGAAGAGCACCCCATATCATCCACAAGCTAACAGGACAGTTGAGGCATTCAACAAAATCTTGGAGCATGCACTCACGAAGGTATGCAACACAAATCGTGATGTATGGGATTTGAAGATTCTAGCGATACTCTGGGTGTACCGCACAGCTTTCAAATGACTGACCAACCAGACCCCGTTCAAGCTTTTTTACGGGCAGGAAGTCGTAATGTCGATGGAGTATATCATCCCAAATCTATGCATTGCAACAGCCACAGGAATGAGCGATGATGGAGCATTGGAAGAATGGTTGGCACTGTTGGTACAACTTGATGAAGATCAGTTCATCGGAGGATTTCATCAGAAGGTAGAAAAGGGTTGACAAAAGGCTTGGCATGATCACCACATCAAACCAAATCATTTTCAGTGTAGAGATATGGTTTTGTTATATGCCAGTAATTTTGCAAAGAACCTAGGTAATTTACAGATGCATTGGTTAGGTCCCTACATAATAAATTTTGTCACTGATGGAGGTGCGATGCAGCTACAAAGTGTAGATGGGATATTGTTTCCCAAGCTAGTAAATGGGAATTGGTTGAAACCCTATTGCCATGATCAAGCGCATAGCAGTTGAGACATAGGTCGGGAAAAAAAAAATTATGACAAAAAGTGGGAGACATGGCTAGACGGGTCGCTCGTTGATGCTTAGCACATTTAGCACACGAGATTCCAATCAGCATATGATTACTATGGATAAGAAACCCCGGAAGACGGTAGCGACAGATGATGACACACTTGAGGACAAAATCATATCGCTATGGGAAACATTTTGTGAATGATTCGATAATCAGGTATCAAGGACACGAGGAGCAAGCATAAATACAGGAGAAGCGATCGAAGGATGTAAGACAAATGAAGAGAGTTAGTAAGTCGAATGGAGAGATTCAGTAGGTCGAATGAAGAGATTCGGATGAAGAGAATTAGTGAGAAATTCCAAGGAATTTGTGGAAAAAGGAAGTGAGATAGTTGCAATGGTGCATTTCGTTTCCAGCCAAATCACCCAAGGTGTGCTAAGGGAAAGAACGACAAGTTTTCTTGAGAAACCAACTGATGCAGAGGCACTTGGTATTAGGAAAAACAATGATGAGTTCTTAACCAAGATGGTTAAGCAAGTTTTGAGTGTTTGAAGAACAATGGTCCCTCCGACTGCATAAGTACCAAGAGACAAGGTGTGCCGGTACCATCAACGGATGATCAAATGTGTGAAACAGATGTGCCGGACCGCTATGCCCGCTCCATGAGTTGGTGCTTTCAAGAAATTTATGTCCACTCACAAGCCAGGGTCAAAGGTAATAGACGGCTGCAAAGGAATCGATGATGAAGGTTCCAAGAGACTGGAGGATGAGTTCGAGAAGTACATGAAAACGACCAACAGACTGGAGGATGAGTTTGAGAAGTACATGACAGTGACCAAGAGACTGGAGGATGAGTTGAGAAGAACATGACAACGAGCTCTAGATGGAAACAATAGCCTTAGAAGTTTAGCACAGCAAAGGATGAGAAGAGTTGCAGCAAAGCCAACCAAGGTGGCTCGAGGGAGAGCCACAAGTTTTTGTTGGGGTCCTGTTGGTACGGGATTAGTTCGCATGAAGTGCGGAAGCCAACAGTTGTGAAGAAGGGCCATTCGCGGAGAACAAGGAAGTGCAAGACTAGTTTAGTTTGTTAGAAAGGGTCATTTGGACCATTTTGTAACTGCCATAGTTGGCTATAAATAGGAATATGAATGTAATCCTAAGGTAATCCTAGGCTAGAATGAGATCATAAGTGATCGATAGGTCATACAGTTTTGTATGGATCTATGATAAGATGTTCTGAATTGTATTTGCGATGGTCACACCACAGCTTTTGATGAGTTAATGCATGAAGATGTTCGATGTGTCTTTTTGTCTCTCTTTATGTTGAATGATGAATGCTTTATTTTGTTTTATGTAAGTTATGACTGATCTGATCACTAGTGTTAATATGATAATGTGAATGTTGATTACATAGCGAATATGTGAATGATGAATGCATGTCTAAATTTTAAAGCATGATGCGAATGTGAATCTCTGGTTTCTGTTGCGATAGAATCGAAGTAGTTGCATGTACTTTACCCACTGCGGAAACCTAGTTCCTGCATCCCCCTTAATCATCTCGGGTGAGACTTCACTCGCTTCGAGGGTGTTGCTGGAAAGGGTAAAACCTTTTTGGACTGGTGCTTAAGGGTGGTTGGTTGATGTTTGTTGATGATAGTGCGAAGTGAACCCCTGTCGACAGAACTGTGTCAACAAGATGATTCATTTTTGAGTTATGTTCATGGTATTTTCATGGCCTCTTTGGATATTTATCCGATTTTCTAAATAAAAATCTTGGAGTCTCTTAGGATGGAGAAGTGGTCTATATGAAGCGAGTTCATGGTATCAATCCCTTATAGGAGAGCTGCTCATTCAAATTGATTGTTGGTTCTCCTTCCTAAGCCCCATAAGAATTGAAATAACTTATTTCCTTCAAGGTCGTATGCGACCCCTCCAACACCTGCCACCCCATGTAGGCTCATAACTTATCAAAAATAAAAAGTTTTTTATCTTCAAGAAATTGAGGTTTAAGATGGATTTATGTTGGTTATTATATAATAAAAAATATTCGAAATAATATATAAACTACAATAAATATTTATATATTTAAAAAAATCGTTGTATTAAAAAATATGTGTGTCTCTGTGTGAAATAATATATAAACTACATTAAAGTTTTATATATTTTAAAAACTCATTGTATTAAAAAATATGTGTGTGTGTTTTCAAATCTTGATAATTTGTGAGCTAGTACACATGCTATTAAAATAATATAAGATATATTTCAAGCATCTACATATCATAATTTATGTAATTTTGAAATTGTGAATTCTATTACTATATTTAGCTAATATAATGTTATTTACATTAATTACATATTTATTGTGTATTCATTATATTTTACTTTTTAATTTAATGATTTATTTATGGTGTTGCTTCATTTTATCATGTGCAATACTACTCTACTTTAATTACATATTAATTGTGATTAATTTCTTTAACGTAATTATTTATATATTTTGTTATAAGTTAGATTTACAGACAACCCAAACTTTAGTTAAAACTACACTATTAGTATTGGTAGTAGAGGGATTTTTGCTTGGATTTCAAAGATTTACTAGAAAAATACCAAACTAGTCATGTCAACTTGATTTTGTTTATTGTACATACAAACCAAAATTTAGTTCAAAATAACTTATCGGTATTAGGAGTAGATGGATTGTTGTTTAGAGTTTCAAAATTTATCAGCAAAAAGCAATGTGTAACTCCAAAAATATCTCTATCATATATGTTTATAGGTATATCTTCCAAAAACAATTAGTGATGTGCATTAGCTTGGAGATGTAGAACCATATCTATATTAAATCTACAACCATGATTGGCCTACTAATATTATTTGTTAGTGGATGAAACAAATAGGTCCTAGAGATAGCAACCAAATTTGAAATGTATAGTTCAATGAGTTTACACAATTTTCGTCACGAACTAATCCCATTTGATACGGATTTCATAAAAGCGTGTCTAGAATCATAAGGTTAAGGATCTAGGTGTTTCCATGTTAAATAAATAATCAAGAACATATATTGGTGGGGAAATCAATTTATAGGTAGATTTTTCTTAGAACGTTTATCTCATTAATTGTTGTAGAAGAGAATGCATGGGTATGTTCAAACATTCAAATTTATCCTCTCTATAAATGTCTTTCTAGAGCCATAAGTGTTTGTCAACTTGCAAACAAGGGATTTCTTTTTGTATGATAATCTCTTGTTGGAGCCCAGAAGGATTTTATTCTTTGACTCAATTGACCTTGTCCACTTTTAGTAATTAATCATTGTATATTTAACTGTATATTCCAATTTGGAATGACTATGAGGTGACGCGTATTTTGACTGGTCAGTGTGAAACATTGGAGGGCATGGAAAGAACACCCCTTTAATGACATTAGTAGTGGGAATGGAGGCTCCAAGGACTAGATCAATTGATATCATGTTCACTATGTGGGAAAGGGGAAAACATTGATGTTTGGAAAAAACCTCAATATACTAAGTCAAATAATTCCATGGATTTGGGTGTAAAAGGTTGATCGGGTTTTGCTTCATAATGAGATAACCATGTAATATTTATGAGGGGAAACCTACCTACCGCATTATTACTAGAGAGGGGTTTTACCATGGAAGTAATGGATGACTAAAAGTGGTAGGTGTGATTATCCTTAGAGAGCATGTATGATTTCACATGAGGTCCTTATTGGGTGAATAATTGATGCTAGCCAATATCGAGTCTAGAAAATCAGGAGAAGTGACATCCTAGAACACTTGATCATGAATGTAGGGGCTAATAGAAAAGGTGGTAGTGAATTTTTGTGATGCAAATAAGTATTTAATGCCTTCAATCATCATATTCCTCATCACCATGATCGGTATCATCAATATAGAAATAATGATATGGACACATCATCGTCATTAACATGGTCATCAACATCATATCCATCATCGGCGTCATCCTCGTCATCTTCATAATCATCCTCATCATTCTCACCACCACCATCATCATTATCATGATCAAAATTCTCATCATCACGATCATCTTCATCTTTGTGACAACATTTCCATGTACTGACACCATCCTAATCATTTGCATCATCATCCTCATCATCGTTGTTACCATCATAAAATCATTATCATCATTTATGTTCTTGTCATTGTATTCAAAGGATGACATATATTATTTATCTCCATTGTTTCATGCAGATTTTTCTCTGGAGCGGTATTCTTCCCTCCGCCAATCATATTCATCAACACAATTCAGTGCTGCAACACCGCCCCCCCTCCACGTCGTGAGTACACTCGTATCTAAGTTATTTACATATAGTTTTGTTTTTGTTGTCGTTACATATAGAAGTAAATTATTGTATACATGTACATGTAATTATAAATTGTTGTTTGTTTCTACTTTCATAGGCACCCCGCCAACATGGTGGCCAACATCTCGCATGATGGCCAGGACATATTGACCTCCTTAGAGCACAGCGAGGACGTTCCTCATCATGAAAGTACATTAAATTCATATTTATTTCTTTTTAAACTATCAGTATGTTTATTTTGTATTGGTATTGTGTACTTTTATTGATATATTTTTTAGTTGTCAATGAGGTTATAATCCTTCTTATCCACCTCCTTGGGAGGATGAGATCATGCGGATCATAATAAGGAGGTCACATCGCAATGCGATTAATTGCGTACCCAATTAGGGGCCGTGCACCCTGATTTCCCATCCAAACAGTTGACGACCATGATGATCAATGTCGTCAATGGGTTGTTGGAGGTCCACCAAAGGGCATAGCCATGTAGTGACATCTGGAAAACTACTTTCCAGATGAGGAGGAACCAATTATTGGGTTCTAACAAATGAGAAGATGTGAAAGCCACAACAAGGGGAAAGGATGTCAAGGGAACTTTGTTTGACATCCCTCCTAGTCGTGCTCCTGGACATCCGCTTTGACTATGAGATTTTGGGAATGAGGCTGTTGCGCCTCATGTTTATGATAGATTTATTGGAGCATGGGGCATGTTCCCCCACCATGACCATGTCTCGTTGTACTTTGCCAAACATGTGTATGCAAAGTTCTTGTTACACATGCGTATTGATTACACGAGTATGGTGTCATATTTCTATGGCATCGAGTAGGACGTAGTTATGAGTGTCTTGCGGATTCAGAGACCCTATTTCTACACCACTCCCTCCTCTACTAGATCCCATTCCTATTTGAAGTGTTATCGGGTCTGAGGACATAGTTGATCCCTTACAGTTGAGATGCTAGATTTGATGGCAGGCACCATGTGCATTGCATTGCGAAATGATAAAGTTTCGATGCACAAGGAGAGGTGCATACCACCCCCTGGACCTATAGTTCCCAAGTTAATGTGGGTGCTTGAGTCGATCATTCTAGTGGTTGATCATGATGAGACTCTAACATCCTATGCTCTAAGAGACTCAGATGCATACTATTGTTTATATGAGAGATGCAGTCTGTCATTGACATAATAGGTATATTTTGTTGAAATTTGTAGTGAGGAAGGTATTCTACATTTCTTGGTGTCTAGGAATGTAGAAAGGAACTAGGTGACTCTCCTAGTCATTAACATTAGAGTTATAAATTTAATGTGAATTTTTATTAAAGTTGTGAGTCAAAATGATTTTTTATTTCATAAAGTGTAATTTATCTCACCTATGGAAAGTGAAGAGTAACTTGGGAAATACGATACAAAGTTACTTGGGAAAGTGAAGAGACAAAGTCATTCTCAGAATTAATAAAAAGAGAAGTAGGAGATTTTAGACATACACATTCCAAGAGAGATTTTTGGAGAGAGGTTTGAGAGGCACAAGCTTCAAGAGAGAAAGAGAGAGAGCTTGAGCTGGGAAAATAGAATAGGGGGCAGCAAGAGGAAGAGGGCATTCTTTTCAAGGAGGAGGCACACATTCCAAGAAGGAGAGAGGGGACGCACTCTAAGGTTGAAGGCTTCATTTATTGTTGTTCATACAACAATTGAAGAGAGCACATTTTCTAATAAAGAGAGTGGCACACACTCCAAGAAAGGGGGCATCATTAATCGTTGTTCCATACAGTAGAAAAGAGAGGTCGTACAACGATGTGTTGATGTTATATACAATAGAGAAGAGGCACATAGATCGAGGATTGATTTCTAAGAATATTTCTGCTGAGAAAGTTCATACTATACCTGTTGAGTCTTGGGCACAATAACCGAGGCATAGATTTTCTATATTACTGATTGTTCTGGGCACGTTTTTCAGGCTGAGTCATAGTCTAAGGTTGTGGGTGCACTACTGGTTCATTTTCCAAGATAAGTACATTCAAGTGTTTCTATTATGTACTGCTATAATATTTCTCTTAGCTCATAATACCAATTTCTCTCTTGACTAGTTTTCCACTTTGGGGTTTTCCCAGGGTCTTTGGACCAAAATATACTTTGTCAACTGTGTGAAATGTGACTGTTGTCCACTATCATTTTTGGCTTCCATTTTCAGTATTCTTAACATGTTTTTTTCAGCTTATTGATACATGGAAATGTGTGCATGAGATATTCTTTTACTTTCTATGACTGTAGAAGACTAACACCAGAGTATTGTTAAGTGCTTGATGAAATCTATGGCTGAGTTTCGTTCAGATTTTAACCTATTTATGTACTTAATTTGTTCATTATATTTCATTAAATAGTAATATTTAATACATGTACATCTAAAATAATCAATTGAGTAATATTGATTTGTTTTTTATTGCTCCATGCAGAGGCCACCTTTATGGATTCACTCAATTTCACTTCCCCATCAATTGAACATCCAACCATTTCCCTTAGTGATGTATCTGTGGTACATATGCTAGTTCCCTCATCTTAACTTCTTAAGTTACATACATGGATATAATTTCAATTATTTTATCGTAACTTTGGTAGAGGCAGGGGGATTGTAGAGGAGCAAGAGACGTAGTCTCCCTCAGGTTTTGACCATCAACCACTAGACTATGAGGTATTGTAATTTATGTTTCAACACAATATATAATTCAAAATGATGTTTAATTTATAATGTTCCTTATTATTCTTTTACTGATTGCATGCATGATGTAACCATACACAGGCTCTACGGTCGGGATTCGATTCTGCGGCGTTGTTCACAGAGGAGTGGGAAAGGTTCACTCGGCATCATCCTGGTGAGAACCCATTGAATCAGCATCATCTTGGAGCTGCCACATAGTAGGATCTAGACAATCTCACCATGGCCTCAAGTCAAGTAAGTTGATCCATCCACTTAAAATTTTAAAAATATGTTATCTTATAAATTTCAAGTACTAAAATCTAAATAACTTATAGAGTTCAAATTTTAATTTTTATAGTTCCCATTTTAAGACAGCATTCATATGTTTCCCATGTGCTAGGGGCATGGTGCAGATGGTACTCGTGGTGGGGTTGACCACACATCCCATCAAGGTCCTAGTCCCCATATTTAATGACACTTGTTCATGTTGCGATATTTTTATTATTATGCATATATATATATACTTGTATTTTTTTATGTATACATATATACTTATCTTTTTTTATGAACGTGATGGACTATTTCGTATCATATTTTTTCTTCATGGATATATGATGTCTTATGTTTATGTCGACGTGAGTTATTTATCTTATGTTTATGTTTATATCGACTAGTCTATAATACACGTTATTTAACTTATGTTCATCTTTATTCAGACGATTGCACAATGTACAATTTTACAATTATTAGTTACAAGTGTAGAATTAGAAGTTACAAGTTACAATTTTACTTTTAGAAGTTACAGGTTTATCTTATGTTGATGTTTAATGATTATGTTATTTATCTTATGTTCATTTGTCATTTACAATTCATGATGTTCATTACATTTTACAAGTCACAATTACAATTACAAGTTACAATCTAATATTTAAATACAATTTCACAATACCAACTCACAATTTTACATTTACAATTTAAGAAAATGATAATTACATTTACAAATTACTAATTACAATATTAACTTATACTTCATGATGTGGATTACAATTAACAATAAAAATTAGAGTTACAATTTACAATTTACAGTCAATAATTATAAATTCAATTGCAAATTACAAGTTACAATATACAAATTACAAATTACAATCTACAAGTCACAATTAGAGTTGCAATGAACAATATAAAATCTACCATTATAATTACAATTGCATCTTACAAAATTTCACAATTACAAATTATAATTGTACAATTACTCTTTAAGGAATTATTAATTAGACATGTACATATTACAATTGTGCAATTACTCTTTAAGAAATTACCAATTAGACATGTACAAATTACAACTTACAATCGCATTTACAGTTTATGATGTCAAATGTACAATTTATAAGTCATGATTACCATTACAAATATCTACATTTTACAATTTCACAATAGCTTACAACCGTACAATTTCATTTTAGGAAATTGATAATCATATTTACAAATTACTAATTTTACAATAAGAAATTACAATTAATTATTGCAAATTATAATAATATAATTTTTATTTATCTTGTGCTTAGTCCTAGAGGATGTGAATTGTTGAGAGATTCCTTTAATGTACATATCAACACTTACTCCAATCCCTTGTAATAGTGGTCAATTAAAGTCTTTGAAAGTTTTTTTTTTTAAATTGGATTGAATGCGGGTAGCTTTTATGTTCTTAGGAAAATAACTATTTTTTGTGTTGTATAATTCAACACACTTTGGAGATGTCTTTCATGTGATAATTAAAGCTATTTATGACAAATAAAAAGATTGGAAACTATGAATTAAGTTGATATAGGAATAAATTACAAAAGCTTAAATTTATAGAATATCATTGAATTCAATGATTGGATGTTGGGATTAATGCATGTGTATTAAATGAATACTAATTCAGTGAGTTTTAACATGTATACATTTGTAAATCATTTTAAATCAATGTAAGGAAAAATAGAAAGTCTTAGAGAGATTTATATAACTCTATGACTTTAACTTATTTATAAAGTTTATTCTCATTTACAAATTCAATGTATAGTTAAAAAGTAGTTAAACATAAAGTTATATATATATTTCCTTACAAATTTACAAATCTTTGCAACTTTATGTTTACTTTACATTGTTTTACTTTGAAATTTGAAATCTATGCATCCAATTGTCCCTCCACGGTTGGAAATGACACCAATCCATGCAAACACGTGGCTTTCTAATGTCCGGTGGTTTTTGTGTTCTTTAATCGGTGAACATACTGTATAATTGGGCATTTGTAATATTCAATGCTTTTATTTCCTCCTTGGAAATGCCTATGGAATAATACTCCTGCATCCTAGCTCTATATTCGGTCATGTCAGTCAATTGGCGATGTGCATGGATGAGGGAGTCAATTGAGCTCTCAATTGAGGTGGCAAGGGACACTCGAGATGGTTCCCCTATGTTTCTTAGTTCTCGAGTGTGCACTCTCATTTCATTTATGTAATGGTTTAAGTCGTTTTGGTCAAAATTTTGTTGGGGGTTTTGATTTTCTTTGACATTTTGATTTTCTTGAGGGTTTTCATTGGTTCCAAGATTTGTGTTTTCTTGTGTTCCATCGGACTCCATGTTAACATTTTGTTCATTCATTGTATAGGTTTAGACTCAGCAATTGAAAATTTTTATCTATTATTTTACTAATTTGGGAATTATTAAAAATTTAATCAACAAATAAAAACAATAAAATGACAAAAGGAAATGATATTACCTATCCAATGCAATTGATGATCACTCGGTGGATGGATTGAGGTATTTTTTGGGTGCAATAGGTGAGTGTAGTGGTCACTTACTCCACGTACACAGCGGGTGAGTGAGCTTGGCCGTTTGGAAGAAAATAGAACGTGTTCTCCCCTGTTTTTTTAATTTTGCTTAATAGGTGCATGTGCACGCTAGAAACGCACACGTGCAACAGTGTGCATGTGCCTCGGTTCGATACCAAACTTGATGGTGTGTGCACGCTTCTTTAGGTGCATGCGCACCTTCGTTTTGTCCCTGCTAGCACGGCCCCATTGCAATAGATTTGGGGAGCATCTTTGTGCGCCCACCTTGTTATTCACATCCATGGAGAAATTCTCTACAGTAAGAAGATTAGTAAAGTCGACATTGCCACATAAAGACAAAATCACTAAAAGAAAATCGATGAAATCCCAAAGATCACCCTAGGGTGAATTAAATCAATTTTGTAATAAATTTATTAAAGGAATTCCAAAAGTCGTAAGAGAATATGGAAGGCCAAGGGTCACTTAGCCTTGGCCTATATATTGTAATCTCATTTTAATGGAAATGGGATTTTTATTCTCAGACTTTTCCAATGTACTATTGTTGAACTGTGAGTGAGGAGAAGCCTTGGATTAGCTTTTGCACGGGAATACTTACGTTATGTGGATCAATGTCTTGAATTACTTCATGCTCTTTCACACACAGATATGAAATAAGATTGTTTCAAATTTTTTAATGGATTCTTCCTACAACTTTCTGATTCTTATTTCGTTATGTTATTCTTGTTCTTTTGCTTCCCGCGGGTAGTGAAATCAGATTGACATAAATAACAAGATTGTTCCAATATTTATGTTTTCATTATGTCAATTATTTATCGGTTGGAATCGATTTAATACTAAGAGGGGGGTGAATCAGTATTAGTGCAATTATTAGCATTTTTTACCTTCTTTAACAGATTAGCCTTTACTTAATATTTATCTTCTGTTATGCATGAGTAAATAAAAATCCACACATATATGCACCACATAAACAACACATAATACACATGATTTTTATGTGGAAACCCAAATAGGAGAAAACCACAGAATGTTTCTTTATAGTGAGAAAGAATACATTCAAGGAAGCACCGACTCATAACATTCTACCAAACACTAAAATGTATCCTATTTAAGAAATATTCGAGGAATATTTCATATTTTAGGCATAACTTTCCCCTCATAACTCGGAATTGGGCATACTTTAGACTGTTGGAAATACCTTCCAATTATCTACAAGTTTTATGTTTTGATTTTTCTCTGATTCCTTGCCGTTTGTGAGATGTGAGCATTTTAGTAAAGAAAAACATCTTTCAAAAGATGCTTTTAAATATTCTAGGAATCTTTCGTATTTTGGGCATACCTTTTCACTCGTAACTCGGAATTGGGTGGAATTTGGACCATTGTAAATCTCTTGAAATTCTCTACAACTTTGATGTTTTGAGTTTTCTTTGATTCCTTACCATTTGTGAGATACGGGCATTTTAGTAAAAAACACATCTTTCAAAAGACACATTTAGAAAAGCATCTTTTGAAAGATGTGTTTTTTACTAAAATGCCCGCATCTTACAAACGGTAAGGAATCAGAGAAAACTAAAAACATCAAAGTTGTATATAATTTCAAGAGCTTTCCAACGGACCAAAATCCTCCAAATTCCAAGGTACAAGCGTAAAGTTATTCCCAAAATACGAAATATTCCTGGAATATTTACTTTTTTCTTATTTAGGATACATTTTGGCCTGGGTAATTCCGTATGCTTCCTTTGTTTACCAGCACCAACTGGAAAGAGGCACTAACCCCCTAGTTTTACAGGAACCAACCTGAAGGAAGCTTCCACTCTCTTTGTTTCTCCAACACCAACTGGAAGGAGGCACCGACCCTTTGTCTTCTTTGTTTTATACGAACCAAGCTTAAGGAAGCTCCAACTCCCTGTCTTCTTTCCCTATTTGACCACCCTGATTTCTTATGTATGTTGTTTCCTTACCGAACTTCAACTCCACGCACTTCTCCAGATCTTCTAATGACAATTCTATTGTGCGCTACCTTCATATGCAGACTATACTCTGTCACTGCGTTGCATACATCACTTGGCTTCTCATTCCTGTCAAATCATATTTCTGCTGATGACTTACTTCATGTACCATGTGCTTTGTTGATTCTGCAGTCTATGTCTTTGGTTATCTCAACGTTCTACTTTGCTTGACTGCAATGACCAACTGATACTGTGCTTTCAATTGATAGTTTGTTGTTCTGAAATGAAGAATTAGTAATAGATGGAACTGTGCACTTTTCTTATGTGTTCGTTCTATTTAAGTGTTGTAGTCTCTCAGATAATCTGCGACGTCCTGTGCATTGAATGATTTGTCCATTTTTTTAATGCACTTGTCTCAAATCATCATGATGCGCCTATCAGATCCTGTTGTTGCTTCGTCGTTGCTTATCAGATGGAGTTCTCAACATCACACACTTTCACTTCTGCTCATATGCATCAGCTAAATATTTGCACAATATTTGATAAAATTTGGTTCTATCTATGTGCTTCTATCTCTACAAGATCTATGACTATCGGCGTGCTGATTGTAATACTATCATTCGAAACATCAATCACTTGCGCATACTTCATTATTTCTTTCTTTGAGTACTCACGCATCTGTCACAGATCTAGCGGATCATTCTGCACACCATCAAAACTTTATTTTGTTGCATGTGCGCATCCGCTCTTCTCTAGATCATTATGTTATGTCCACGAGCCCCTTGATGCCCCAAAAATCAAAATGAAACTTGCAGTCGAAGCTCTTATGCTATCGCCATCAAGCTTACTTCAAATATCCAGCTTGCATCTCTATTTATACATGTCCTGCATGGATTGTATCTTCACAAGTTGGTTGTGGCATCCCTTCTTCCATATTTCATGGATAATGCATATCTTCCATGTGTCATATTCTGCACTATTGATGTTCCATCTTTGATGTATCAAGCATCCTCAAGGTCCACTACATAGTGGGACTTTATATCTTGGTGGTGTACCTTTGCACTCTTAATGTACCATTTAATTACGGTATGTGCGAAATCTTACACTCAGGTTATTTTTTAATGATTCTAATATTGTACTTAAGTATAGTATTCTAGGAGATTATTTTGGATTGAAAAAAACATATATATAGATAGGTAGGCGAATATCAAATATGAAACATGCAATTTACTACTGAAATTTGTAAATTTTGGCGAAATTTATGATTAAAAAACATATTTTATGTATATATAGGCGATATTAGAGACTAAAAATGACCAAATAGCGAATTTATTTTTTGAAAAAAAGCCCGAAAAATAGCCAATTGGCGAAATTTCGCCCCTAAAAATTAATACTTTGCGGGATCTTGATGTGTCTATGACGTGTGTTGTACCATCTCTTGTGGGTAATGTGCCCTTGCGATATTAATACTTTGCGGGATCTATGCGTACTCCAACTTCTTTTAAGTGGGTCTTTTACCTTTGTCATGCCATCCTTTGTGGGACTTCCGCACCTACTGTATAGTCGGATGTGGAATTTTCACATAGATGATCTTCAACCGCTGTACTCTTCTAGGAATTTTGCACATTCCATTTACTAAAACCATATTCTAATTGGTTGTACTTGCATGCATTCAGGATTGTCCAACCATTAATTGCTTGTGCACTTCCAATCTTTAACCAAGCAACACTCAGACTTGCTTGTGTACTCGTACCATTTGTTCAACCAAATCCTTAGTTGCTTGAGCACATGTACCACTGTCCAACCAAATCATTTGATTGTTATCATGAGAGAGTATGACTTGGTAGAGTTGACTTCTGCGCAAGGACCACATCTTGTAGGATACATTACTTGTGTTCTTTCTTGAACTGGATTTGCATGATGTATCTTCTTATGTATTTCTTCAAACTTGTCATGCATGGTGTATCCTTAACACACATCTTCAGACTGAATGCACTTCTAGATATACTCCAAAGTTGCATATGTGTCTATCACTTTCACCATTTGTACATATACTTCTGGTATTCATGTTCTTTTTCATCTTGCTCATATACTACTTCAAAGTGGATTCTTCCATTACAGACATATCTGCTTCATCTTGCGCATATACTTTTTCATATTTTTCTTTTTCATACTTCTGCAGGAATACTGTATCCACTTTGACTTCAGTTGACATCAATGAGTCAGACTGAACCAATTGACATCCTCTTTGACATTAGTTGACAGTCAAACATTTGACATCATCTTTAGTTGAAATCAATGAAAACCAATGCGCAAAATTATCTGCTTCTTAAAACAATTAGACTTGAATGTGGATGATCAATTGTTATTTTGCTACTCACTCTCTTTAATCTCACTCCCGGTTTGGATAGGTTAGTTTAGTTACGAATTGCATTTAAGTAGATTAGCTTGTATTTCATCTCTTAATTATAAGAACCTAAATGGTGGACTAGGCTACAACTAGTGAAACCAAATAAGGAATGGTTGTCGGGCCAGAATATGGATGGGTTCCATACTCCAAACAATTTGAGGTCTAATTGGGACTTTTGACCAGCAAGAACCCCTACTATTGACCTTGGGTCATTTCGACAAGTCAACAAAACCTAACGATAAAAATTATGGATTTGGCTCGAAAGAATTGGGCTAAAGAATGAATGATAGAGATAGAAAAACAACATAAATGAAAGTGTGGAAAATAGAATGCCTACTACCGAAATAGGGAACAATTCATTTTCCCACATTTGTTGCTATTTACTTTCAAATTTGTTTCTAATTTTCTGAAGTTGTTTTAATACCATCACGAAGAGAAAGTGATGATTGCAACATAGGACTGTTCCAAAGGTCAAGAGAACAAAAGGTTAAATACAAGCTTGTCCTAGGTGGAACAAATACTATGTTGGAGAGATAGTAGATTGTCTCTAAGAATGTAGAAGGATAATAAGAACACTCATTATGAGTGTGTCCCATTGCATGTAATTCATTTGAAGAATCCATAAGGCCATTTAACATTAGTTTTCCTAATTAGATGTTATCTTTGTGTTATCACTTTGTATGGAATTGATTTGTTTAACACTTTTGTCTTCATAACTATACCCTAAAGAATTAGGGTTGAGTGTATATGTTAAGTTATTTTTCCCATTTTCCCAATTTCTTCCACAAAATTCAATATTTTCACTCATTAAACATTTTGACATGGTAAAAAAACTATACATCCCCTTCCAATTTTATGAGAAGTATTAATATAAAAAGATAGATCTAAATATGCCACACTAAAGAATACAAAGCCCACTTAACACAATTACACTTCAATTTTTATTATATTTTAAACAAATTATGCAAAACTGAAAATGACCACGACACATTTCCTATATTTCCACTTAAAATTCATGTAAATGGTAGATATTTCCACTTAAAATTCATGTAAATTGTTGAAAATTCACACATAAATACTAATTTTGTTTAATTTTTTTAAACTCTTAAAAAGCTTATAACTTAAGAGCCAACACATTTCACCTTAATCCACACTTGGGATTAGAATTAAGTCACATGCGTCACAATTCGATTTGGTAACAAAGCACATTTTGACCCATTAGCTACCTTTGTATGTGGAATATATGAGAAACCACATTGCACTGCACTTTTACCAAATTGGACGTATGAAAACAACACTGCCCATTGGACAGTATTATCATATTTTAACCACTTTTGCCATAACTGAAGCATGAAAACCACACTGCCCATTGGACTTTATTATGTAGTTGCATGGACAGTGAAGCAGATATGTCTGTAATGGAAGAAATCATAGTCAAAGAGGATTCGACAAGAAACTCTGAAATGGTTAGTCTGTGATTTGCAGGGAGGTCTGGTCTCCTTTTTCATCTGGTTTTGCTTGAGTCCTGCAAATTTAGGTGTTTGGCCATTACAGTATCCTTGTAAGTGTACCACTTGGCAAATATCAAGTATATGATAAAATTGACTAGACTCATGATTGCAACCACCCAGTAGAAGTTGTCAAGTCTTCCTCTGTATAAGTTGTTACCGAGCCACCCTGGATGAGAACTGCTTGTTGTCACATGGTTAACAACAGAGACAAGAAGGCTGCTGAGGAAGAATCCGAGGGCTGAAACTGCTCAAGAAGAGTCCAGTGCTCATGGTTTTCATGCCCGGAGGGGATTCTCGGATGAAGAAATCTAGCTGACCAGTGTATATAAATGCTTCCCCAATCCCAACTAGGAAAAATTGTGGAGCAAGCAAGAAAACAGTCATGGGGACTATGGAACTGGGCTTGTCTAAGAGCCCATGAGCTATCGCCGCCTGGAGACGTTTCTTTTCTGTTACTGCTGCAGCCACCATTGCAAGACACGATAAGGCAAGTCCAAACCCTATTTTCTGAAGTGGCGTGAAACCCTGATGGTGACCCGTCAAACGTCTTTCCACTGGCAAGATTACGCGGTCAGAGAGGGCTAAGGTCACCACGATTGCACTCACAAAGAATACTGTCAACGAGGCCGCCGGTATCTGAAATCTTACCGTGTTTCTTTTCATGTGGGAAGCTTGTTCCACTCAGAAGGTAACCAGCCTAGATCTGAAGCAACTAATGCCTGAGTTTTCGGCATGCCTGTGACAGCTGGAGGACCCTCTTCATCGAATAACCGTCTCTGCCATTTGCTGTTCTGCTATTACCACGTTTTCTCTTCTCTTCTCCACGTGTCGTTTTCTCTTCTCTTCTCCACGTTTTAATTTACATTCGCTGAATTGAAGCCCTTTCAAACTCTATTTATAGAGAATGTAAATTCTGTTTACTGGAAGGTTTTTTTAGTGAGTTTTTGTTGTGAAGGCCTGGAAATTGACGTCCCATGGAACGTTTTTTTTTTTTCAAAGACGTATTTGACAGGTGGATCTAGGATTGGCACGTCAGCATCTACGGGTATAGAAAATTGCATCCCGTCAATTTGACGTTCAACTGCTTTGCTTACCCGTCATAAATTCTAATACCTCCTTCCACGTTCAACTACTTTGCTTACCGTCATCAATTCGAATACCTCCTTCCACGCATAAGTGGTAATAAAACAGAGGTGACTAATGGTCCGTAGCAATTTGGTTTATGTGCACAGGCTAAGTAAACTTTGGGCATTGTGTTATTTATGAAACAAAAACCTAGTAAATGTAAAAAATATTTGAAAAAATGGTTGTTGATAAAATTTCAGACCCAGCCTCGTGAGCTTCCCTCCACATTTTCATTCAAAGTAACAGAAGCGAGCATCATTGCGAGGTAATCCAAGGTCCATTAATTTATGCTCTGTCATTTTCTTCAAAGGGAGCTCAATTGTGATTAAAACACATCTGATATCATTAAAACACAACATGAGATCTTTCTATAATATTTTATATCTTCAGTTTTTGTGTATTGATTTTAGTTTTAATCATACAATCACTCAATCACTCACAGTGCAGATCGCTGTTCATACAATCACTCACTGATCACTCACAGTGCAGATCGCTGTGCGTGAGAAATATGAATACCTTGTCAACCTTGAAGTTTTTTGCAACAGCCACTATTCACTATCAAAGGTAAAGGCTTAAAGCTCAAGTAGTATTCCAAAATGACTGTGTAGCATCTTCATCAACATTGCAAGGTTTTAGAAGCCGTTAAAGCTCAAGTAGTATTCCAAAATGATTGTGTAGCATCTTCATCAACATTGCAAGGTTTTAGAAGCCGTTAGTAGGGAGTTCTTTGATTTTCAATCTGGAAACAAGTTATTTCACAGAATCTAGTCCAGGTATGTTACAAGTTACATAACAATTTATTTTAGTTAAATGTTATTTTTTTAATATCCCTCGTTTTTATCTGAATTTTTTTTTTGTCAATAAATGTGTGTAAATAAATTTTCACTGTGAGTAAATAAGAATATTGCTTGGTACTTAGGATTCACATATAGTGAACGTGATTGCTTTTTTCAACTTCATAAGTCTCCATTCTATATTTTGCAAGACTCAATGTGTGTCGAGATCTGAATGGTATGAGGGGAGTCTTTGATTATTTTATTTTTTAAAGGATTATCAACCTAGATCTTGTTATAAAAGAGAAGGTTAGGTTCAAGTTAGGTTATATTTTTTTTATTATTTACCGAGAAAAGACAAGGGTAGGTTCAAGTTGAATGTTGAATGATTATTTTATTTTTTAATGGATTATTAACTTACATCTTGTTATAAAAGAGAAGGTTAGGTTCAAGTTAGGTTATATTTTTTTATTATTTACTTAGAAAAGATAATGGTAGTTTCAAGTTGAATGTTGAATGATTATTTTATTTTTTAATGGATTATTAACCTAGATCTTGTTATAAAAGAGAAGGTTAGGTTCAAGTTAGGTTATATTTTTTTATTATTTACCTAGAAAAGACAAGGGTAGGTTCAAGTTGAATGTTGAATGGAAGGAAATTGTGTTATGAAGTATATATATGAAAAAATTTGACAGGTATAAACTTTCATAAAACGTAAAATGAAAGGCGCTTTAAAAATATAACCGTCATCAAATTTTATTTGATAGGCTACTAGAATTTGAAATTCCAGGCCTGGTTGTGATAAACGTTTTCTTTTATTTGATAGGCTACTAGAATTTGAAATTCCAGGCCTGGTTGTGATAAACGTTTTCTTACTGGTGCACTGTAACAGAGATTGAAATTTTTTGTGTGTGAAAACAAAGTATTCTCTGTTTTTTGCTGTTTTGTAATAGTGGTACTTTGTACCTTGGTTTTACTATTTTGGAATAAATATTGTGACACAGATTTAACATCAATTTGATATCTGAGTTTTTTTATTTATTTTTGCTATAGTTGATAATCACTGATCAGATTTTCAAACAGAGTTTTTTAGTTTTGAATCTGAATTTTCTGGGCGTGACTCCTCAGTAAGCACTTAAATCCATTTTTCAAATTCTTCATTTGGTATCAGAGCATCGGTTTGTGGTTGTTTGCAGCTAGAAGAAGTAGACAATGGCCCAAACTAACAGTTCAGTCTAGTACCAGATTCTTCTTTTTTGTGGGGAAAATTATAAGTATTGGAGTGTGAAGATGAGAACTTTGCTCATCTCACAAGATTTATGGATGCTTGTTTCTACCAGGTACACAGAGCCAACTAATCAAACTGCTTATAATGCATTATCAACTGATGAGAAGAACGAATTGAAGGCGAATAGGAAAAGGGATGCTAAGGCTCTTTTTATTCTTAGAACAGGAGTTGATATTTCAATTTTTCCAAAGATTGCAGAATGTAAAATGTCCCAGGATGCTTGGGAAGCCTTGGAGAAGGTATACAAGGGCTTTGTAAAGGTAAAAGTTGTCAAACTTCAAATGCTGAGAAGAGATTTTGAGTCTCTTTCTCTGAAAGAAAATGAAAGTGTTGAATGTTTTATTACTAGAGTTCAAAATATTGTTAATGTTATTCATGCTCATGGTGAAAGTCTTGAAGATAGAAGGATTGTAGAAAAAGTGTTAACAAGTATTCCTAAGAAGTTTGATCCTATCACTATTGCTATAGAAGAATCAAGGGATTTAACACAACTAACCCTTGCTGATATGTTTGGAATCCTTCAAGTACTTGAAGACAGGTTGAAAAAAAATGAGGAACTTTTGGATCAAGCATTCCAAAGCAAGTTGAAGGTAGTAGATGATAAGAAGAAACATTTATCCACTATTAGAAATGATTTTTCCTCAACATCATTCAGAGGAGGTAGAGGCCGTGGAAGAGTCATAGGTAGAGGTGGTAGAGGTAGAGGAAGAAGCAGCAGTTATGGTAGAAGTATTTTTCACTGTACATATTGTAATAAAGATGGTCACCTTGAAAGTCATTGCTTTCAAAAGAAAAGAGGTATCTCTCATTCAAATTTCAGCAAGGAAGAAGGTGAAAATTCTCAAACTTTATTTCTCACATGTAACAAACTTGAAGCTTGTGATGATTTTACATGGTCTTTGGATAGTGGTTGTTCAAATCATATGACTGGAAATAAAAATCTGTTTGTGAAGCTAGATGAGAATGTGAAAGGGACAGTTAGTTTTGTCAATGATAATGAAGGATATGTAATGGGAAAAGGTACTATTGCCATACGAGTTAAGAATGGAAAAATGATGTATGTTCAAGATACCATGTTTGTTCCAAACTTAAGGCACAACTTGATTAGCATAGGGCAACTAAATTCTAACAATTACAAGACTGTTTTTGAAGGAAAGTGTTGTGAGATTTTTTATAACAATGCCCTTGTTGCTGAAGTTCCCATGATTGATAATAGGATGTTTCTGTTAAGATAGGAATCAAATGTAGTTTGTTTGAAGGCCTTAGTTGATGATTCTTGGCTTTGGCACAAAAGGTTTGGACACCTTAATTTTGGATCTCTATCTCTTATGCAAAAGAAGAATTTAGTAAGAGGTTTTCACTCTTCCATAGAGTCAAATAATAAGATATGTGAATGTTGTGCCATATGAAAGCAACAAAGAGCAAGTTTTCCTCATTACAAGTTTAGATCATATGATCCATTGGCTTTAGTACATTCAGATATTTGTGGACCTATGCAAACCTTGTCACTTGGAAACAACAAATATTTTGTTCTATTTGTAGATGATTATTCAAGAATGTCCTGGGTTTATTTTATAAGTCTGAAATATCAAGCTTTTAGTTGTTTTCAAAAGTTTAAAGTTCATGTTGAGAAGGAATCAGGATATTATTTGAAAGTCTTGAGAACTGATCGAGATGGAGAGTTCACCTCCAATTAATTTAAGGAATTTTGCAGCTCACATGGCATTAAGAAGGATTTAACTACTGCTTACACTCCTCAACAAAATGGAGTAGCAGAGAGGAAAAACATAACAGTGGTAGAAATGGCCAATTGTATGCTAAGAGAAAAGTGTTTGCCAAACATGTATTGGGCAGATGCACTCCATTCAGCCATATATATTCTCAACAGAAGTTCTACAAAGATGGTAAAAGATTCTAATCCTTATGAAGCTTGGTTTTATAGAAAGACAAATGTTTCTCATTTTAAAATATTTGGGTCTACATGTTTTGTTTATATTCCTAGTCAACAAAGGCAGAAGTTAGATGGAAAATCTATAAGATGTGTTTTCATTAGATATTCAGAAGAAAGTAAGGCTTATAGATGTCAAAATCCACTTACCAAAAAGCTTTATGTTAGTAGAGACGTGATCTTTGATGAAGGGGAAGCTTATTTAAAGAATGAAGGAGAAGTTAAAGTGATGAGTCCACATATTGAAGGTCCACATATTGAAGGCTTAATTTTTTTAAATAATGATGAGTCTTTGCATCCCTCTACAGCAAGATATATGGTCTCACCTTCACAGAGTTCTTTGCAGCCCTCTACAACAAGATATATGGGCTCACCTTCACAGAGTTCTCCATTGAGGGAATCTTCATCTTCTCCAACTATAAGAACTCATGTTGATAGCCAAGCAATATCTCCATTCAGCCCTCCTAGAAAAACAAAAAGTTTAAAGGAAATATATGGGACCTCTAGGTATGCTGATTATAATTTTGCTTTTCTTTCTTCTGCACATGTTGAAACTTTCAGTTTTTATGAAGCTTGTTCTAATGAGTTATGGATACAAGCCATGGAAAATGAGATTGCACAAATACAAAAAAATGACACATGGGTGTTAGTTGATCTTCCTCATGGAAAATCCACTATTGATGTAAAGTGGATTTACAAACTTTAATTTAATATGGATGGTAGCATTTGAAAACATAAAGCACGTTTGGTTGCACAAGGATATGTGCAACAAGAAGGCATAGACTATGATGAGACTTTTTCCCTTGTAGCAAGAATGGAAACAATGAGGATATTTCTTTCCATTGCATCTCATTTAAAGTTAACTATTTGTCAAACGGATATTAAATATGCTTTCTTAAATGGATATTTGAAGGAAGAAGTTTATGTTGATCAACCCAAGGGTTTCATTATTGATGGTAAAGAAGATAAGGTGTATAGGATTAAAAGGGAACTTTATGGTCTTAAGCAAGCCCCTAGAGCTTGGTAATATAGAATTCATGACTATCTTCATGATCATGGTTTTGTTAAATGTTCTTTTGAGAGTGTTGTCTACAAAAAGATTGTTGGGTCAGATTTCATTATCCTTTGCTTATATGTAGATGATTTAATCTTCATTAGCACCTCATTTCCACTTATGGAGGAATTTAAAGAGGCAATGGAATCAGAATTTGAAATGTCTGATTTGGGAGAAATGCAATGTTTCTTGGGATTGCAAATTCAACAAACAACTGAAGGTATATCTATTTGTCAAGCAAAATATATTGAAGACATGTTGAAGAGGTTTATCATGCAAAATTGTACACTTGTGAGCACTCCTCTTGTAGTTGGGAGTAAACTGATGAAAGATGATGAAAGTCCACTTTGTGATGCTACCCTTTATAGATCTCTCATTGGAAACCTTATGTATCTAACATCCACTAGACCAGATATTATGTTTGATGTTAGTCTAGTTGCTAGGTTCATGCATCAACCTCACCAGTCCCATTGGAAGGTAGCCAAAAGGATTCTCAGATATGTAAGTGGTACAAAATTTTATGGATTTTTTTATACATCTGCTAATGATTCAAATGTTGTAACATACACAGATGCAGATTGGGAAGGAAGCTCGGATGATCAAAAGAGTACCTCAGGATATGCTTTTCTCTTTGGGAGGAAACCTTGTTTCTTGGAGCAACAAAAAGAAACCCACTTTGCACTATCTATAGCTGAAGCAGAATATATTGTTGCATCACACAAGCACTCAAGCCATTTGGTTGGCAAGGTTGGTGGAAGATTTGGGAATGGAAGTATGTAAACCCATCAAATTTTACTGCAATAATCAAAGTACTATCTCCATGACAAAGAAACCAGTTCTCCACAGCAGGAGAAAACACATTGATATTCGCCATCACTTCATTAGAGAGCTTGCCAACAAGAATTTCTGGTTTTTGAATTTTGTAAATCTGAAGATCACCTTGCAGACATTTTTACTAAGGCTTTTTCAAAAGATCGATTGGAAGATCTCAGATCACAGTTGGGAATCCTCAAACTTGACATTAAGGGGAAGATTGAAGGAAATAATGCCTAATTTTTCGAGGACCCTCTTCATCGAATAACCGTCTCTCCCATTTGTTGTTTTACTATTGCCATGTTTTCTCTTCTCTTCTCCATGTTTTCATTTACATTCGCTGAATTGAATCCCTTTCAAACTCTATTTATAGAGAATGTAAATTATTTTTACTGCAAGGTTTTTTAGTGAGTTTTTGTTGTGATAAACGGTTTAGTTACTAGTGCACTGTAATAGAGACTGAAATTTTCTGTGTCCGAAAACAAAGCATTGTCTGTTTTTTGTTGTTTTGTAATAGTGGTACTTTGTACCTTGGTTTTACTGTTTTGGAAGAAATATTGTGAGAGTGATTTAACATCAATTTGATATTTGAGTTTATTTATTTATTTTTGCTATAGCTGATAATCACTAATCATATTTTCAAGCAGAGTTTTTTAGTTTTGAATCTGAATTTTCTAGGCGTGACTCCTCAGTGAGCACTTAAATCCATTTTTCAGATTCTTAATTTTTGAAGGAACTAATGCCTGAGTTTTCGGCATGCCTGTGATAGCTGGAGGACCCTCTTCATCGAATAACTGTCTCTTCCATTTGTTGTTTTGCTATTGCCACGTTTTCTCTTCTCTTCTCCACATTTTCATTTACATTCACTGAATTGAAGCCCTTTCAAACTCTCTTTATAGAGAATGTAAATTCTGTTTACTGCTAGGTTTTTTAGTGAGTTTTTGTTGTAATAAACAGTTTCGTTACTGGTGCACTAGAGACTGAAATTTTCTGTGTGAAAATAGAGCATTATCTGTTTTTTGTTGTTTTGTAATAGTGGTAATTTGTACCTTGGTTTTACTGTATTGGAATAAATATTGTGACAGAGATTTAACATCAATTTGATATCTCATTTTATTTATTTATTTTTGCTATAGCTTGATAATCACTGATCATATTTTCAAACATAGTTTTTTAGTTTTGAATCTGAATTTTATGGGTGTGACTCCTCAGTGAGCACTTAAATCCATTTTTCAGATTCTTCATGATCCAAATCCTAGGCTCTATCAAGCGCCGAGAGGGATCAAATCTCCCGACTTGCAAACCTCTCCTCGAATAGCTCCTTGAGTGCAATACCCCACCCACCCAATCCTAAGCTCTAAAGTCACTAGTTTAAGTCTCATATTTACTTTTTATTTTATTACTTTTTACTTTGTATTAAAAGTAAAAAGTAAAGTCTCTAGTTTAAGTCTTATATTTACTTTTACTTTGTATTATTCTTTTTTGTTTATGACAGACATAATATTTACCACATAATCCTAAGCTCTAAAGTCTCTAGTTTAAGTCTCATATTTACTTTTTACTTTGTATTAGTCTTTTTTGTTTATGGCGGACATAATATTTATTACTTTTTACTTTGTATTATTCTTTTTTTGTTTACTTTGTATTATTTTGTTACTCGACTAACAAGATCTCTCCATACTGGGCTGTAGAGAGCCTCTCGGCTCAACCATTTGAGCATAAATAGTCCAAAACATTATTGTGGTTGCCCAAATAGACATCATTCTTATTATTGGCTTCACCTTTTCTACTTTAGTTACTGTGCAGAGACTCCATCAACTGGCATGGGAAGACTCCTCCATCGATGAGTCTATTATAGCAGCTATGTTGTAGAGCCACCTGCAACATACAACATGTGAGAAAACAACTTAATTACTTGAATACAATGTCAATCATTCTTTTCTTATTGACAGCTAGAAAGGTAAAACTATATGCATATCAAATTACGTAATTAAGGTAATAAGTTTATGGAATGATCGGGGTTGCCTTAATAGGCCGGGTGGCAAGTGGAAGACTCATTTTACAGAATTATGGTGAGTTATTTTAGGTACATAATAGTTTTCAAATAAGATCTAAAACTTGTTTAAAATTTTTTTGATTGATTAAGAGTTCATTTTTTTTTGGAAGTGAGGAAACTTATTTTTTGTGAGAGTATTGAAGTATTTGAGTATTTAAGCTTTCAAATTTGATGGTTGTCATCATTACCACTTCGACAACTAAATTATAATAGGTTTTGTTACTTTATATATATATATGACTCACAAACTAAGTTATAATAAGTTTTGCCATCTTCCAAAAAAAATTATATTTATATATACATGAATAATGAGTTAAGTTATAATAGATTTATATAAAAACAATTATATATATAATATTCAAATGACTAATATATAATATTATTATTATAATACTATTATTATAAGTATTGTATTTTTTGTGATTAGTTAAATATCATTTAACATTATTACATTTTATTAAAATGACATTGGGGCATTGATGAAAATGACACTTTCCATAATGTAAAAAATATTATTTTTCCTAAGTTTAAAGAGAAATTGCAGTGGGAGGAAATTTAACTATTAAGAGAGAAAACTAAGATACTATAAGGAGGTCATTAACCCTAATTTGGACAATCAGAATTATGTGAATAGTAACTAGTTCAAAGAAGAAAATGAATATAGCCAATATTAGAATGAACACCCATGAGCTCCATTCAAAACTCGGCGTTGGTTTGGTGAGTTTGGAAAGCTTCTTTCTAAGCTTTTTGAGCGTAGAAACAAAAGTTTAAAACAAACCAAGTAATAACCTTCAAAAACAATTTTTCACAATTTATTTTTAAAAAAATTATATAAAAAACATAAAAATATTTGAGAGAGCACTCTAAAACTAAAATAGCTTTGTAAACATAAATAAAAAGGAACCATTACAAACATTAATAAATTGCTTTTTCTTTACAAAGTTAAGATGTAACAGTGGACATTTATATACCTAAATATTTATTTATATTATAAAAATAAAATAATAATATTAATTAATTAATATTTAATTTTTAATAATTTAACCCTCCTTATCCTCCAATGCATCTATCCGACCAACTTAATTGAATAAATACCTAATGAGTTTGAGTGAAGGCCCTCTATCACCTTATGATCAGGTTAAACTGTTAGTAGTGAAACCTGTTGACAGCGACACTATAAAGTGATCATTTGATAGAGTGATCACATGCAAAATCATGGTGAACGCTATTCACTCTGGGATTTGCATTAAATTGGTTAACAATGACACTGTAAAGTGAAATTTAGGTATAGTGAGTAGATACAAAATCAAGGTATACATTTTCAAAATACACTTTGCAACTGTATGCATTTTATGTTGCTGCATGATTAGGTCAGACATCTTGTTTTGGGGGAGATCTATGGGATATTTGAAAGAGAATAATAGTTGTCATGGTTTTTCCAGGGAGTATCCGTCTTAACAATCTCCACTGCATTACCACAACTCAGACCTGATCCATGCAATCCCAATGAATAATGCAAAGCAGCACATGGTTTACAACTTTATGTTCTCTCCATATCCCTGTATGTTATTGCACTAGGTACTGGAGGACTGAAATCAAGTGTATCAGACTTTGGAGTTGATCAGTTCGATGAAAATGATGAGAAAGAGAGGAGTCAGATGGACTACTTCTTTAACCGATTCTTCTTCTGTATCAGTTTAGGATCTCTGGTTGCTGTGACACTGCTTGTATATATCCAGGATCATGTGGGGAGACCCTGGGGTTATGGCATATGTGTTGTATGTATGATAGCAGCCATTATCATATTCCTCGTGGGAACAAGGAGGTATAGATTAAAGAAGAGCATTGAAAGCTTAAATTGCCTACAGATGTGCGACATTTATATGATGATAATAGGGCCTCTCTGTCCAACAACAGGGTACCCCATACATATCAATTCCGGTGAGTACTTCTATCTCAGCTGAGCTGTGCTGAATATCAAGGACCAAGGCAATTTGAGTGAGTGGGCTTCCAGTCCTCTTCTTGAATCTATACCTCCTTGTTCCTGCAAGGAATATGATAATGGCTACTATCATACATACAACACATATGCCAGAACCCCAGGGTCTCCCCATATGATCCTGGATATACACAAGCAGTGTCACAGCAACCAGACATCCTAAACTGATACAGAAGAAGAATCGGTTAAAGAAGTAGTCCATGTGACTCCTCTCTTTCTCATCATTTTCATCAAACTAATCAGCTCCAAAGCCCGATACACTATTTCAGTCCTCCAGTACCCAGTGCAATAAGATACAGGGATATGTAGAGAACATAAAGTTGTAAACCATGTGCTGCTTTGCATTGTTCATTGGGATTGCATGGATCAGGTCTGAGTTGTGAGATTGGTAAGATGTATTCTCTTTCAAATATCCCATAGATCTCCCCCAAAACAAGATTTCTGACCATTCATATGCATTCGTAATTAAGGATTAACATCGTACCAAGCATTGAATTAAAGCAAAAATGGCAATTGTCAAGTATCTTCCCAAGAAGCTGTCAGCTATAAATCCTCCAAAGAGGCACAAGATCACTAAAGTTCCAAGGAAGTTTGTCACCATATTTGCAGATTCTGCACTGGGAAGGTGCATAGTATTCACTAAATATGTTACCATATTTACAGCTATGGCCAAAGTTGTCAATCTCTCACACAGCTCAATTCTTGTATATTCATGCCTCACAGTTAGCCAAACGCATTTCAATGTAAAATTGAGTTATGACATTAGTTTATATATATATACCTAGTTGTCATCCTGTATATTCATGCCTCACAGTTAGCCAAACGCATTTCAATGTAAAATTGAGTTATGACATTAGTTATATATATATACCCAGTATGGCAACTGCAGGTAACCATACTCCTGTTGTGGCCTTATGTGCAGGATCGCCCTTGAAGTCAAGGGCCTGACCTCTTGCAGCTCCCGCTGATGAATTTTGCTCCCCATTATGTACCTGAAAGTATACACAAAAACCAACAGCCTCAATGTTCTAACAAATCTGCACCAGATATTAACTCCTATCAACATAGATCTACATTAAACTTATATCTATTAAACTCAGATCTATTAAATATTGATAGTATTAAGTACAGAGAGTGATCCAATTTTTTGAGATATAAATTTAGGTTTAAAAATGAATCTATACTGATTTAATTTCTTGAAGTGTAAAATTGAATTTAAGTTAGATTTATACTGATTTTTTCTGGTACAATCATAAACCAACATCACCAAATTTTCGATATTTTCTCCTGAAAATGAATATCAAACATAACCAAAAGAAAGCCTTGGATATCAATTTTCATAACCTTTATATAAATCTTTCAAAAAGAATGGCCTATAAATTACTAAACTCTAATATAAAAAATAAATGATGTCAAAACGTACCAAAACTAATCAATAAGTACATTTCAAAAAAAAAACAACAAAAGCAAACAGTTTTAAAGAACTGCATTGATAAGACATAAACATATGAAAAACTGCATTGATAAGACATTCAGCCTACATAACAGTTAAAAATTCTGAAAAAATATGCACAATGACTCTAAATGAACAATTTAGCATCCACGGATTGGTGTATACCATAATCACAGGCACCCACAAATCCTCTCTAGATTTGCTCCCCTGATTACCCTCTCTATTTGCTCCCCTAGTAATATTTAGTGTTAGCCTTCTTCATAGAATGAAGTCTCATCATATGCCCCTTTCTTCAAGGGGACGCTATTTCCTTTGGTTTACAGGTTGATAGTTGCCTAGCATCTCACAAGCCCTTCCGGCAATCACAAACCCTTTTATAGGCAAGCCGGGTGTACCGGCAGAATATTTGACAGCTACATGCTTTCGACATAAATGCACTCAGTAGAATTCAGTGATAATTGTGATAGGATCGAGACCAAAGTCAAAGACGATGATCCTTGCTGTGATTGGAATTTGTATTTATATGAAGATTTTTTGGGGGACAAATCAGATTCAAACCTTTGATGATTTGTGGGCAGCACAGATTATACATTTTTATATGAATATTTTTTTGGGACATGTTAGATTCACACCTATGATGATTTGTGGGGAGCACAGACTATATTTTTCATCTTGGAACATGGGATTGTGATCTCACCCATGTTGACACAGACATGCTTTGGGATTTGTACCAAAACATTTTGAGAGGTGAGAGAGACAGATGTAACATTTCCAATGCTTTCCAATGCTAAAAGATATGTAAACATATCCAATGCTAAAAGATAGAGACAGACATCTCTAAACATTTCCAATGCTAAGAGATCTAATTTTTGTAAAGTTGTAATCTTATGCAGCTTAGGAGTTAATCAAAACATACTATGCATTCTTCTCGGATGTAATTATTACGCTTTCTAACCACATTTAATAATTTTTCATTTTAAATATTAAATTTTTTATTTTTACTTAATTTATTTTTAATAATGGTATAAATTTTAGTAGTTAGGAGTTAATGAAAACATATTATTAAAAGTTTGTATTCTTCTAGGATGTGATTAGTAGGCTCTTTAACAACATTCAATAATTTTTCATTTTAAATATTCAGATTTTTTTTTTTACTTAATTTATTTTTAACAATGGTATAAATTTTAGTAGTTATAGTTATATATATTTTATTTTTCAAGGTCCATCTCCTAAAAACTTGGTTTTTGGAGATTCTTGTCATTGGATCGAGGTCTTTTCTACAACCTTTGATTGTAAAATACATTTATATAAATATACATTGAAATAGTTTAGGATCCTAAATTGGAATAGTTGGCAAGCGGATGCATATATTGGATTATGTATTGTTAAGTTGATAATAAAACAATAAGTAAGATAGATATTAGTTTCGGGTGAATATCTATTTTACTTCATAATTAATTAATGTAACTTTGGCCTATTTGTAAGATATCCAAATTAAAATAATTGGTTATTGAATGGTTATAACCTAAAATATATTAGATTAAATGTATTTTTTAAGTTGATAATATAACAATGAACTAAATATTAGTTTTGTAATAATTGCAGATCCATCTTAGCTCTCTTTCAAGCACCGAGACTAGGTGCAAACCCCTTTTTAGAATCCTAAACTTCGTGAAGGGGTTTGATCCCTATCAGCCCTCGATAGGATCCATGTTGGTACACCAACACCATGTAATAGCATCATTTTAGTTTTTAGTTTTTCTAAATATTTTTAGTGTTTATTTAGTCTTTTAAAAATATGGGTGTTATTTCAAAGTTTGTCACTCAAATTGTGCAAACCTTGGCTTTATGCAAACCTTGGCTTTAGTGTCATGAATAGATTCACTTTTAGTGTTGATTTTAGATTTCATTTTAGCATCAACTTTAGCTTCTTTTTTAACACCTACTTTAGTTATAATAAATGTTAATAGCTTCCTTTTTAGCACTTACATTAGCTATAACTTACTTAATAGCTAGCTTCCTTTTTAGTGTCAATAACTTCCTTTTTAGCTAGTAAATTAGCTTCCTTTTTAGTGACAATTTTAGCTTCATTTTTAGCACCAAGTTTCCTAACTAACCAAAAAAAAAGCGGAGAAACTTTTCCAAATGAAATTTAAGAAAGACTAAGAGCTAAAAATAAGCTACATGTCTCAATCCTAATAACTATGAGTGAATTTCTATTATTTTAATTATAATCTCTTGTTTTCCCTCAAAAAACCTTCAATAACTACTCTTTCATTATTTTCTCATGTCCTTTATTTCTCTCTTCCCTTCTCTCCCCTTCTCCTTTTTCCATCAGGGTTTCATTCTCATGGAGTCTCAGGTTTTTGTTTCATGGAGGAACCTCCATGATGAATGTAATGGGTTTTCTCTTCCCTTCTCCTCTTTCATTCATATTTTACTTTGATTTTCCTTTATTGATTTGATAATTGGTTAAAGTTTCATGGAAGAACCTCTATAATGAGGGTAATGAATTCTCCCTTCCCTTCTCTTTCCTTATTTTGTACTTTACTTTTACTTTATTGATTTGTTAATGTTTATTGTTTTTTTGTTGTTGCAAGTTTAGGGTTTCATGCATGGAGGCTAGGGTTTGATGAAGGACCTGCATGAGGAAGGTAATTTCTCATCATTTCCCTTATTCTCCTTCCTTCCTCTTTTAATATGTTTTACTTTTCTTATTTGCTCATGTTTATTGTTGTTTTGTTGTGGCAAGTTTAATGGAGAAAGAAGGAAAAATGACATTTTTGGTGTTCTTCTTAATGCATAGATCTAGTTCATGGGTGTGGCCTAAGGAAGGCCCTTTCATTCATATAAGGAGTTCTAGGTTCAAATCCCGGCATCCATATATCTTTAATTATTTAGTCTTCCCTTTGTATTAAATGTTGAAATTTATCTAAGATTCAAATCTGCATTTTTAATGACAGACTTTTATGGTATGTATCTTAAGTATATTTCTTTCCTTTTGGCAAGTTACCTAGGTTCGAATCCTAGCATTCCCTTACCATTTTCCATTTGCATTTACATTTTTTAGTAGCTTACTATTTTGTTTCTATAAATTTTAATTTGCACAAGCTTAGTCTAGTTCTAGTTCAAATTTACACTTTTAAGGTTATATTTTTGTGGGAATGTACTCATGTAGAGATCTTGTCTTTTGGAAAGTGATACAGGTTCAAATCTCAACATTCCTTTACCACTTTTTCATTTTCTTTAAATTATTTTTTACTATTTTATATTTTTATTTTCATAAGAATAATTCTATAGATATTTGACACTAAAGGGTGTTACCATGAAGATGGGAAACGCTTTTGGAAAGTGGAGGGCATGAGTATGGTAAAAAACGAGCTCAATTGTGGTCTTAACAAAGCACAATCAAGGGTTAATAAAACCCTCATTTATGAACCTCGATTGAGCTGAGGGTCAACGCTCGATAGAGCTTGTATCCAATGAAAAATTTAAAACAAAAGGCCACAACATATTCCACGGTTGTGGAATTTAGAATCTTGATCAAACTCCTGTAACTGTTATAAATAAAAAAACTAGACCATAGCTCAATTCACTGTGATTGTTGCTTAGAATCTCAAATGAGGAGTACAAGCCAGCTTGACCAAGGAGTACGAAGCTCAACCGAGGACTGTGACTTGCCACTAACCACCACCTCCTGCTACCATGGCCTCCACATCGAGAAGTAGGCACCTCAAAATACCTAAAAATAAATTGTATGCATTGATTGAAATTGTTTTTTTAGTAATTTTAACCAAAATTTTGTAAAATTAGTTCAAGCCCCCCCAAAACCAAAAATCAATTCTATGCAATGTTGAATTTTTTTATAGTAATTTTAATGAAAATTTTATAAAATTAGTTCAAAACCCCAAAAAATAAATTATGTACATTAACTGAAATTGTTTTTTTAATAATTTTAATGAAAATTTAGTAAATTTAGTTATTTTGGTTATATATGTTTTTGTAATTTAGATTTAGTTTGAAAAACTAGTTTATTTAAATGTAGAATAAATAATTACAACCAATAAATTAAACTGACAAGTTCCAAAACCTAACAACCAAAACCCTTAAATTGGTGACAAACATAAACCCTTAAACCAACAACTGGCATAAACCAACAGAAATGTTGATGATGATGATTAGAGTCCACTGAGATCAAATTTGGCCTATCGGACCTCAAGAAGGGAATTAGTTGGTTTTCTTTAAAATTTTCTTCATATGCTCAAAAAGATTAAGGAGAAGCTTTCCCAGCTCACTATAGTTGTGCCAAGTTACGAGCTTAGAAAGGTTTGTATTGTAGAAAATACTATGAAACTCAAATCTAATGTGGGTATAAGAAGTGAACTCTAAGAGAAAGTGATTTTCATCCTCATAGACTCACAAAGATGGAAAATCCTTTAGAGAAAACAAATTCTAGTGGAGGATCGCTAGATCATGTAGATAGAAATTTTTATTTTTTTCATTTGACATGATTTTACAAATATATGTAGTTTAATTTGTTAAATTTTTAAACCTTATTTATATGTTCATGTAAAAATAATTTAATATAATGATAATAAAAAAAATATTAATATCAAATTGTGAATGTGAATTAAAAATCTAAATTATTATTATATTAAAATTAAATTAGAGTAGTCATGTGCTTTAATATAACATTCCCAAAAATAAAAGGTAATTAAAAAGATTCATGTAGGCTCATAACTTCTTTTTTTTAGCAGCAACGCGAAATAGATTATATTAAACAGAGAATTTAAGATACAAAAATCCCTTTCTGGAAGGGTAGACCATAGCATAGATAATGAGTGGTTCAAAATTGAAGGATTTAAGCTTTTCATCCCTAAGAGTTGTTCTTCCTAACTTTTCATGACTTTTGTCTTTTGTCGGATATATCCTGACATACTTATTACATAAAAAGGAACAAAAAAACATTTAGCAAAGCAAAAAAGAGGTGCACTTCGACATTCCTGAGTTAAGCAGGAGGAATTCCTTCATGAGTTTGTGAGTCATCCTCCATTAGAGAAATTTCTTCACATTGGTTTTATGGGTCCGCAAGTTCAATGTGCGTTTCAAATTCATCCCTCATATCATTCACGGAAACTTCCATTTGAGCCAAGTGAGCCTCAATCCCGTTGTTTCCATTTTGTAGGGTGTCAAACAACTGCCCCTTCAGAGAAAACATAAATTGCTTGAGGCCTTCGAAGTTAGCTTGTTGAAACTCCTTCATTCCTTCAATATCCTTTTGCATCTCCTCAAGCTCTCCCACATGAACCCGAGCATTAGTCTCCACATCCTCAATGTGCGACTCCATCCAAATTATATCCTGACCAATGAGTCCGCTCTCATCCAGAGCGACCTTAGAAGCTTCAAAAGCATTACGGACATTTTTCTTAATGTCTTGATGGACCCCTTTATTTCCCTAAGCTCCTTCACCATGCTCTCAAGATTCATCCTTCTTAGCACAGAGATAGACCAGTAAACAGAGCTAAGGTCGGCCGAGAGAACTTCATCGTTGCAAGTAAGAGCTTCAATGCCCGAGACCATCGAATGAAGACCGGTATTATCTCCCTGAATATAATCGTGCGATCAAGGACCTCGATACTTCAACATTTTTCCACATGCTTCCATCTTGCCGCCGCACCATGTAATGTACCCACCTTCTGACCCAATGCAAGGAAGGGAACATGGCAGTAAAATCTGGGCATTTCATAAAACTCAGCCCACTAATTAGAATCATAAGAATTTAAACATTGGTGTGCAGATACAAATTAGGCAATATGCACAGTGGAATTTAAATCTAATCCACACACACAACTCATGCTCATCCAACATATCACAATAATCATTAATTAAACATTGCAGAAGTAAATACAAAGACATAAAAAAACACTTATCTTAATTTTGCAACTGCCCCAAGCAACTAGCTATGTCGCTGCAACGTTCCACCCAACCATAGGCTCTTCGACAGCTTATACTGAGTCCGTCCGAAGGCCACCCCCGAGTTGGGCATGATTCTCACAAGGAAAGGGAACATTCCATCTCACACACATCCCATTAACCATTTCATCAGGCTACAATTGAACCCTAGATGATTGCACTCAAGCTCAAGCCCAAGCCATGGATACCCATACCCATACCCAACATACTCCTCTCTCACACAGTAAGCACAAACAGGGGGCAGGGATACACATTTTAAACAGTGGGATTTACAAATAAAATGGCCATGGGTTTTCCCAAAGACGTTCCCAACCAAAAACGGATTGTGGGATGGGGCAAACAACCACAGGGAGGAAAAATGATTTCTTCCCCAAATATTTCATCCTTCAAAAGCCCAAAACGGTGTCTATTGAACCCCCGTACAATTTCCCTTTCTTCCCCACTGATATACAACACAAAAACGCCCTTCTCTACTGGGAGAATGAAGAAAAACGCAGCAAACATGACTGGAAAACGCCCAGGTAGCTCTAAACTCGTGAGGGAGAAAGAATGATGGTTGCATAATGGCTTGGGGGAGAAATTCATGGCTCTTTTCTTTCCCAAGAAGCAAAACGCGAATTCCCATGCAGGTTGGTTTGCCCATACCCGAATTTGGACAGCCATACCTCCCATTCCCCAAGGCATTAACTACCTCAACCAACTCTTGGGAGAAATCAATGATTGGGTGCAAAAGTCAACATGGGTAGTTGAGGGTTTGATGGGTTCTCTCATTGACGATTTGGCTTGACCTGATTGGCTCAAGGGTTTGAATGTTTTCCCTCCCAATTCCTTGTGAAATCACACCCCCATCTCTTTGTTGCATTGCATATCTAGTTGTGGGTATTTTTATTAAAATGCATATTACATGATATTTGAATTTCCAATGTGCATTGCTAGCATGAAAATCATATGCATCACTAAATCGATGGCGGGGCCTTGGCCTTGAGCTCCTCACCATGATTTCATAACAATATTACATCATTTATAATGTAAATGCCATGGGGTCAAACTGGGGACATTACACACCAACCTTCATAAATGCGCGGAGAGATCCGAGGGCAGTCTTTAAGGCTCTAGCAGAGTTAAAGACCACTTGTCCACGAAATGGAAGGGGAGTTATGCATGCACGCCCCCATAAGGTAGATGAGTTTCAAAAACATGGAGACCATTTAAAGTGGGTAGGACCTTGATTTAGGACTATGATCCCTTCTTTTAGCCTAGCTCCTTGATTAGACATGATGTCATCCTCCACATTGTTATGCCTTAGAATATGATTGAATTGGATCCCAGATATGTCGTTGATGGTTGAGACATGTTGACATGGGAGTAGTCTGCATGAAGTGCGGAAGCCAACAGTTACAAAGAAGGACCATCCGCGAAGAACAAGGAAGCGCAATACTAGTTTAGTTTGTTAGAAAGGGTCATTTGGATCGTTTTGTAACCTCCATAGTTGGCTATAAATAGGAATATGAATGTAATCCTAAGGGTATCCTAGGCTAGAATGAGATCATAAGTGATCGATAGGTGTGCAGATGAACTTTGTAATGTTTTCTCTGTTTTCGGCAGTTTTGTATGGATTGGGGATAAGATGTTCTGAACTGTTTCTGCGAAGGTTATACTGCAGGTTTTGATGAGTTACTACATGAATATGTTCGTATCTATCTTTTTGTATTTGTTTATGTCGAATGATGAATGCTTTATGTTGTATTCTGTAAGTTCTGACTGATTCGATCACTAGTGTTAATCTAATAATGCAAATGTTGATTACGTAGCGAATATGTGAATGATGAATGTATGTCTGAATTTTAAAGCATGATGTGAATGTGAATCTCTGGTTTCTATTGCGATAGAATCGAAGTAGTTACATGTCCTTTCCCCACTGTAGAAACCTGGTTCCTGCATCCCCCTTAATCATCTCGGGTGAGACTTCACTTGCTTCGCGAGTGTTGTTGGAAAGGGTAAAACCTTTTTGGGCTAGTGCTTAAGGGTGTTTGGTTGGTGTTTGTTGATGACAGTGCGAAGTGAACCCCTGTCGAGAGAAATGTGTCAAAAAATGGTTCTGTTGGAGGGACCTTGAAGAAGAAATATAAGGACATGATGTGGAACCCGAAGAAATCGGAGATTCAGGACTTGTTTGACAAGAAAGCAGAATAATTCGCGGAAGGAGAAAATCGGAACCCCAGGAAGACGGCAAGCAGTTGGTTCGAAAATCATATTTATTCTGATATCCACGAGATATTATTCCACGAATTCCTGCTATTGTTGCACGAGTGGTTGCCGCAACTGACATTTTAGAATAACCATTTCCAAAAGAGTGAGCCTGACAACTGGACTCTAGAACTGATCCAACAGCTGAAATGGGTCGACAATAAGGTATCACGGGCTGTTGACTTATGGGTAGACAATATCTTAGAGGGATACATCACTGGTTTTTTCGTTGATACAATCAAATCATACGGCGATGTGGAAAGGAAATTTTTCAAAGGACCTAGAGGGATATTCCTGCTATCGCTGAAGTTATGGATTAAGATGCTCGTCTGCGAAAAAGGTATACTAAGGATGAATTCCGACGAGAAGAAGGTCAGTGTGCAGAAGTTGTGGGTACTGCATGAATGCGGGTCTGATAGAAATATGTGGGGTAGATGGTCATGAGCGATGAAAAAATTTTAAGGGATGCTGACGAAGAGTGTGGTACCTTGAGGATTGGGGTGATATTCTGGTGACCAGAGAATAAGAGGAGGATTGAGAGAGAGTCTCCTGAGGGGACCAGAACAAAAGACTGTGAAACAAGACCACAAAGGAGGAAGAGACGTTATTATGACGAAGAAGAAAGTGAATAGGATACCCTAGAAGCCGAAGAAGGATGGACCCTAAGCTACAACGTACCTTCAACTTCGCACACTACTCAGAAATTGATAAGAGGAAACACAAGTTATTCACAGAGCTGTCCTACGGGACAGAACAGTAGTAAGAGTAGCAGATTAGGAAATAATAATAGTAGAAGCGCAAGAATGGCAGGTGACGAGGCAAAGATTTTGACCTTCCAGTGTAACGGGACCGAGGATCCCGAACAATATTGGTTTTTGTGCGAGGTGGTCTGAATTGTGAAGCAGGTCCAGGATGAAAATATGAAAAAGGGACAGTTAGCGATGACCCTCAGGGGCCATGCGCTAGACTGGTATATGTCGTTTACTAACGTACCGACGAGAACTCCTGATAAAACATTGCCACATATCAAGGTGGGGATGCTCGATGAATTTAGAAAACCAAAATCTGAGTCACAGTACATTACTGAGCTCAAAGAAATCAAGCAGTTTCCCAATGATTCAGTATGGGAATTTGACTAGCAACACAAAATGCTAATGGCGAAAATGAGTTTCGGGATGAGCGATATGCAACATAAAGAATGGTTTCTCACAGGGTTGGTGTCGCACATTCGGGGGCCACTGATGCAACAGAAGGTAGAACCTCAGGAAGAATTAATGGAGGTCGCGATGAAGCTGGAGGCTTCACCGATCGGCGAAACAGGCTTAGGCATGGATTGAATACAAGCGCATCTAGCAAACTTGATGATCCCGCTATAAGAAATGAAGAAACGAAAAGAGGCCCGCGAAGATGTATGGTGCACTAGATGTAGGACAGAAGGACATCAAAAGGATTAGTGCCCAGAATTTCGATAATATTTGCAATCAGGTGCACCGAAGCCCCTTAGTCAGGGAGGGATGCCTTGGTGTCGCATCTGTCAGACGAGAGGACATAGACCGGAAGAATGTGTGTACCTATAGAAGATGGTGTCGAAACCAATGAACTTGTATTGTAAGTTATGTCAATCGGTTGGCCACGACAAGAAAGACTACAGAGCTTATGACCTACTCCAAGAAAGGACTATGGATACATTCTTCATGAAAGGGGAGGAGAAACCATCGATATAGCAGGAACAATAGTACAATAACATCAGCCTCAATATAATCCGCCACCATAGTATGATCAATTGCAGTATGGTCAACCACAATATCCACAACCACAATTTCAACAACCACAATACGGTCAACCCCAATATCCACAACCACAGTATACTCAACCGTATCACATGCCATACGGGTCACTGCGAGGAGGAGCTGCTGGATGAGGTTGAGGAACTATCATATGTTACAATTGTGATCAGCAAAGGCATTACGACAGGGATTTCTTGAATCGAACCCCATAGTGCACTTACTGCAGCATTGTGGACCATGGTGTCGAAGATTTTCCTCAGCTCATTGCGAAGTGGCAAACTAAGAACCTACTCCCACCTCCTCCAAATAAAAATCAAAACCAAAACTTGCCACCAGCGGTACCTAAGATATCTGCAGATGTTAGAATTCAAAATGCGACGATCGGAATAGTGACCTGAGGAGGAGTTGTAACAGGGGTAGACAGGTCATAGGCTAACATCCAACCGACAGCTAGAAAACAAGTCACATTGGACGCAGAAGTAGAAAGGGATATTTTCTTGAAAGAACAAGAGGAAATGAGGCAGTTGAGACAGCCACCTCTTCACCAGAAAGAAGTTACCTAAGATATGGCATCGACATTCGACACGACGAATTCATAGAAAAATGCTAACACCTTAAGATCCTTCGTTAAGAGTTTCCTGGAGCTGGAGAAATATCAGGACACATTGGCAGAGATATCCAACCTGCTGCATCGACGGGAGGGTGCACGAGAGGAGTGAACGGTCAATCACATCCATAAGAGAAAGACATGAAGAGAAATGTGGATGTCTACGCAAGTCAAAGCATTCGATTTTGATTCCATTATCTTGGATTTGGGGTCATATGTAAACATACTGAAAAAAAAGACATGGTAAAATATGGGGAAACCACAGTTGGCTTGGTCCCCGTTACAACTGCGACTAGCAAACCAAAGTAAGGTCACCCCAATCGGTCGACTATGCCAGGTACCCATTGAGATTGAGGGACTCAAAACATATGCAGATTTCGATGTGATCGAAATTGATGAAAATACAAGCCCCTACCCAGTGCAGTTAGGGATAGAATGGGCGATGGAGAATCAATCTATTATCAACTTCAAGAAAGTAACTATGTCGTTCAAGAACCGTGAGATCAAGGTAGTTGCAACCCTTGACCCCGCGGAAGGACAAAGATATGTTGATCCAACAAGGGATGAATTCACTGATGGATGGGACAATATTTACAACATCTCCTGAGACCCTACTGCAGATGGAGAGTTAGTGTGGCGTACTAGTAGTTCGGCGTCATCAGATTCGCACGAAGCACTTGAAAATTGGTAGAATCAACTGCATGAAGTATCGTTTAGGAGGTGTGCATGGATCGCCCAGTCACTACGATGGGTATCTACAAAAGAGTGTGAGTTACCAACGTATGATTGATTTCCCAACTTGGCTACATTTATCACTGAATTTGAAGAAAAAGTGGAAGAACCATAATGACTATTGGCCTTGGAGGAAGGCCTGAAGGCCACACCAGCGCGATGGTAGGTGGCGCACAAGTCCACCATAACTAACTGGCCACTATGTCGACACCTAATGAAGGTTAGGTTTGATGACATGGAAGGGTATCGTGGAAGGAAGTACAATGGTAGAGGATATCTGAAAGAGCATTTGAATGAATGCGAAATAAAATGGGGACCACTATCGAAATAGGAATGGGTCCATGTGTTTATTCACACATTGGATGAAGTACCACCTCATGGGAACAACTAAAATATGGCTTTACCCAAATGTTCAATTTATCTGACGAAAACCCTTTCATCCATAACGCTTTATGGGACTTCAATGGAATGTGACACCCCAAATGCTGATGGAATGCTACAACATAATAGGAGAACCAGACAATGAGGATGATCCAAGGGCTACGTATATCCCAGAGTCAGAAGGAAGTTGCAGCGTCGAGGCACCAGATATGCCTTCCGACAAGTTTAAGCAGCCACTATGAATCAAGAAAGTGAACATTGGGTCAGAAGAGAATCCCAAGTTAGCTAGCATCAGAGAATACTGGGATGACTCGACTATTGCGAAGATGACTGACCTATTGCATGAGTTTTAGGACTTGTTTCCGATGAAATTTTTGGAGATCAAAGGAATTTTGGGGGACCTAGGCGAGATGAAGATCCCACTGAAACCTAATGCGAACCCGTTCAAGCAGCGACCTTACCGGTTGAATCCGTGATACAAGGAAAGGGTGAAGGATGAGATTGAGAGAATGTTGGAAGCATGAATTATAGAACCAGTAGAGGAATCAAAGTGGATCATCCTGATGGTGGTCCAAGATAAGAAAACTGGAGATTTCAGGATCTGTGTTGATTTAAGAAAGGTAAATGATGCATGCCTACACAATCCATTCCCTGCACCGTTTACAGATGAAGTATTAGAAGGAGTGGGAGGTCAGGAAATATACTCCTTCACACACATATTCTCAGGCTACCACCAAATAAAAATTGCAAAATAGGATTGGATCAAAACAACGTTGGTCATCGAATGGGGATGTTTTCAATACACTGTGATGCCATTTGGCCTGAAGAATGCACCAGCAATTTTTTCCAGACTAGTAGTTGCGGCGTTCAAGGATTACATCCATAAATTTCTCACAGTATACATTGATGATTGGACAGTGTATGGGTTGGTCAAGAATCACGTCGCGAATCTAAGGTTGATGGTGGAAAGATGTCGACAGCACTAGATTTCATTGAACCTACATAAATGCATTTTCTGTGCTCTATTTGGGATTTTGTTGGGGCACATTGTTTGTAGGGAAGGAATGTTGGTCGAACCTACAAAGATTGCAATTATTGTCGACCTCCCACTGCCAACAACAATCAAGAAATTGAGAGAAATGTTGGGACACATGGGATACTACAAGAATTTTATTAGAGGGTATGCAACAATCACGGCGCCGATGGAAAAGTTGTTGAAGAAAGACGCCAAGTTCGAATGGAATGAAGAGTGCCAGAAGAGTTTGGACATACTGAAAGAAAATATGGTTGCATCACATATACTAGCATTTCCAGAGTAGACGAAGGAGTTCCACGTTCATGTTGATGCATCATTAGTCGCACTAGGCATCATATTTGCACAACTAGGATAAGGAGCGATAGACCACTCGATTGCATTCTCAAGTCACCAAAGTTGTCTACTACAGAGAAGAATTACATGACCATAGAAAGGGAAGGTTTGGCGATGGTCTACGCCTTACAGAAGTTGCGACACTATCTCTTAGGGGGCCATAATATGTTCATCCATCATTCAACAATCAAATACCTGGTAAACAAGCCTGTGTTGTTGGGGAAAATATGTCGATGGTTGTTACTCTTTCTAGAGTTTGAATTCAAGATAATTGTAAATCTTGGCCGATTGAATGCAGGAACATACCATCTGTCATGGATAAATTCCGGGGAAGAGCCGAGAAAAATTGATGAACAATTTCTTGATGCTCAGTTGTTCAGGGTAGGAGTGTTTGATGACCATTACGAGCAAATTATTCAATTTTTGGTAACAGGGAAGGCGCTGGAAAAATTCACCACCAACCAGAAGAAGCAGTTAGTCATCAGAGCTGCAGATTTCCAACTGATTGCTGGGAAACTATATAAGATCGGACTAGATGATATACTTCGATGATACATCCTTCTACATGAATAGGAAAGGATCTTAGCGGAAGCTCGTGATGGAATCCAAGGAGGACACTATGGAGGACGTTCCACTGCCAAGAAGATCCTTTGAGCAGGACTATGGTGTACAATGATGCATGGAGATGCTGCACACTATGCCAAAAGCTGCGACGTATGTCAACGGATAGGGAAGCCGTCATGAAGGGATGAAATTCCATTAGTACCTCAATTGACACTGCAGGATTTCGACAAGTGGGCAGTTGACTTTGTGGGACCCATCAACCCACCAGAAAAATAACAGGGTCGCGCTACATAATCACTGTGACAAATTATTTGACATGATGGGTGGAAGCTGCACTGGTAAAGGATTGCTTAGCTGTGACTACAGCAAGATTCCTCTTCAACAATGTGGTCACCAAGTTTGGGTGCCCAAAGATACTAATGAGTGATCGGGGGACACATTTTGTTAATCAGACGATCGCAGCGATGACGGAGGAGTTTCAAATTCAACACAGGAAGAGAACCCCGTATCATCCACAAGCTAACGGGACAGTTGAGGCATTCAACAAAATCTTGAAGCATGCACTCACAATGGTATTTAACACAAATTGTTGTCGTGTCCACTATATGTCAGTTAATTAAAACTTAACATGCAGAGTGCTAAACATAAATTATCAACCCGAGGAAGTCTTTTATTTCAAAGCTATCGTGCAAAATATATGCGAGTACAATTTCTACCTGACGTTGTTATTTATTGGTATGCAATCGAAACTATTTGTTACTAGGTCACACTTGCTTGAAAATAAATCAAACCCAAACCTATTCATGAAATCACACTGTAAATCTAATCATACTTCAACAAAATAAACAAGATCTAATTACGTACATCTAGAAGAATTGTTATGTTGGCCAACGATCTACCAAAACGAATTAACAGAAAAACACTATAGTAAATCAAATGAACAACACATGGTCTTAATAATAAAATAACTATGATAAATCCAATGCATGAAAGAATTAACAAATAAACAAATCTGTAAAATAAAACACTTACAATCAACACTACCAGCATCTCCTCAGGGAAGAGGGCCCTTCCTCCACTGAGCAGATTTGGATCTCCACAATGAAAGTCTACAACTCCAGAATTAAGAAACTGCCAGCATGTATTATCATAATGGAAGAATTACAACAGATCTGGATCAAATCCTACATCATAACATTGTGTTCTCTCCTATCTTGCATCTCCTATCCTGCCTAATCTATCATGCTTAATCTCTATCAATCTATCCCCCTTTCTCAATGAGATTGATTACATATTTATACATAAAATTATCTAATGGAAATGAAGAACTGAAGCCCCAGCTTGTGATCTGCAACAGCTGGAACACGGCCGTAACTGTTGGCAACTTTGGAGCCGGCCGCAACACCAAATCTGGAAAATACCCTCTCGAAGAACCACCTGCATAGCACAAACCGTAGCTTGTTTGGGCGATTTCCTCGCGAGTCAGGTAAATGAGGATGTTACGCACAAAACCCATGTCTCAGATTTTTGAGATTCGTTTCCATCTGTCCGCAAATCAAGATGCGAATCAAGGTGTTCTTATATGGCATGCGTTTTTTGTTAAGGCTGTAACAGCTGGCTATGAGCGTCCTGTACGTGACAACTCACTCCACAAACCATCATTAGTAAAATTATGCATAATAGTCTTTTAATTCATCAAAGATAAAAGAAAATAATCACTATTAACCACTTAAAACATCAATGGAAGTAGCAGGCTGTTCAACGCGCAGCTACAACAAATGAATGAAAAATGGAATGATAAATGAGAAATAATGGTAAGAAAATGGATGAAAGGTATGTCGGTAAGTGATGAAAAATGGACAATTCCAGGGCCCAACATCTCCCCCAAACTGAACTTGTTGCATGTCCTCATGCAACCCAATACCTGTGTAGCATCCAACTTGAAAAAAAAACTCATTCACTTGTTCTTTTATTTTACCATTTGCACAGCTGCAGCTAGAAGAAATAGAGAGTTTAACACAAATTGGCAGAGTCAGTTAGCGAAGGATTTAGCAGAAAATTTGGCGGATTTCGCAGCTCTTTAGTAGAAATTTGGCAAAGTCACAGCTTATTTTAGCAGAGAATTTGGCGAAGGTTTTAGCGAAGATTTTGGTAGAACAGCGCTAAATGTAGCGGCAAATTTGGCGAAACAACGCTAAATTTAGCGGCAAATTTGGCGGAGTCAGCTAATTTTAGCAGAGAAGTTGGCGAAGGTTTTAGCGGCAAATTTGGCGGAACAGCGCTAAATTTAGCGGCAAATTTGGCGGACTTGCAGCTGTCGGAAAAGATGTCGCAGCCGCCGGAAAAGATGTCGCAGCTGCCGGAAAACGGGCAGTTGCCGGAAAGCGGTCGCCGGAAAATATGTTGCAGCTGCCGGAAAAGATGTCACAGCTGCCGGAAAAGATGTCGCAGCTGCCGAAAAGCGGTCGCCGAAAAATATGTTGCAGCTGCCGGAAAAGATGTCGCAGCTGCCGAAAAATGGGCAGCTAATTTTAGCAGAGAAATTGGCGAAGGTTTTAGCGGCAAATTTGGCGGAATAACGCTAAATTTAGCGGCAAATTTGGTGGACTTGCAGCTGTCGGAAAACGGGAAACGGCAATATTTTACGGCGTTTTAGTCTTTTTGAACGGGAAACTTCTAAAGCCATTTTCTCCCAAACGACGAACTCGGTTGGGCTGAAATTTTGCAGGCAAGTAGCTACCACTCTAATGCATCTCCACGCCAAAAATTAGACAAACCCACATCACGGATTTTGAGAAAAATGCGAATTGGCTGTAGGTGATTATGACCATTTTCTCGAAAACCGCACACTGAATTGAGCTGAAACTTGCCACGGTTGTTCATCATACTGTTATGCATTCCCTGTCCAAATTTCATGAGAATCTAACTTACCAATTGAAAGATATGCCCAAATCAAATTCTGCACTTTTGAACATGAATAAAAATGTATTGCAGCTGAACTTCCAGAGCCAATATTTCAAAAACTACAAACTGGGTTGGGCTGAAATTTTTCAAGCAGGTAAATACCATTATAGTGCATCTCCTCACCAAAAATTAGATGAACCCACATCACAGATTTCGAGAAAAATGCGAATTGGCTGTAGGTGATAATGGTCATTTTCTTGAAACCCGTGCACTGGATTGAGCTGAAACTTGCCACAGTTGTTCATCATGCTGTTATACATTCCCTGTCCAAATTTCATGAGGATCCAATTCGTGGTTAGTGAGATATGCTCAATTCAAATTAGGCATTTTATGTGAAGAACAATATGCATCCAAATTATGAATGTGAATGAAAAAGCAACAAGCATAGTAGCTCCTCCCCCAAACTGAATAATTTTTCATGTCCTCATGGAAAGTAGGAGTTTGTTTCTTAGTTGGAAAGTAGCCATCTCCCCCAAACTTAACATATGCAGCATTCAATGATTCTCAAATTCTCACAAACATTTCACTTGTAACAGCTGGCCCATTGCTCCATGGAGAAGAATATAGCATAGATCTGTTTAGAATGTTGCTACATAAATGCATATATCAAATTTTTATGGCTCTCAATCACTCAACAATACTCATGCATATAACTTTGTGATAGCACCAAACATAATTCAAATCAGCTCATGGTATCCAAATGCCAATTTTACCATGTAATTAAGATGAAGTAACAAAGATGTGGCTGCCCCAAGACAAAATATGGAAATTCCACTGAGTTTTGTAGCCCTCCAACCTTCATGTGGAGAAAGAAATGTCATAAAATTGTCTCATCTTTTCCCTACAACACAATACTGTTAAAGATGTGCTGTAATTACTGATTTTGAAATATGCCCATAAAATATTAGAACCAGTCATAAATGCTATCATTCCTCTGCCTTGAATGTACAAGATAACGCTGGTATGCACTGCTACAGGAATGTTGTGATTTCCATCCCTCACAATTACAGTAATAAGACTTGATATTATTACTTTCAAACTTTCCTTCTATCTTGTATATACTGAAAATGATGATATGTGGTTTTTTTGATAGAAGAGCCATTCATGTAACTTGCAACTAAGTCCCCTATATTCTTCTTCAGCCACAACATCCATGCGTTTGAACCGATTTATGTATTAGGTGAACCAAGAAACACATACCTTTGAAATGCATCCTCTGTTGTAGGTTCTTGTGTCCAGCCTATCCTTCTCCTTCAAGATGTGTATCAACTGCTTTATTTCTCCTCATTATTTTTTATATGGCAACAGAGCACAGTTTCTTACTGTTGGTTCTTGTGTGGCAACAGCAAGACTTATTTTCTTACTGCCGGTTCTTGTGTGGCAGCAGCAAGACTTCTTATTGTTGGTTCTTGTGTGACAACAATAAGGTATCCCTTCTTTTTTTTTTTTTTTTTTGCTTGGTCAGTTGGGTTGGTGAGATGTTGGGTTGGAACTTGAAGTGGATGTGCATGAATGATGAAGTGTTAAAACTGAGTGGGAAATGATGGGAATGGATGGACATAAAATGCTATTTAGAAAATGGAAATGGCTAATGCTTAGTGGTTCTTCATGACATTTCCCTAAATCTTTAATAAATCAAAAACTCATGCTATTTTACCTCAAGTTTTACCTCCATGGAAGCCTTGGTTGACATGAATGGACTGGTGTATGCTGGAGCTATGTAGCTGATCTGATGCTGAGACATATGTATATGAGAGCTGAAACTGGATGAGACTAAGTTTGATCCATGATATTGTGCTGGTTGCATGTAAGACTAACTGCTGAGACAGTTGATGAGCAGAAATTCTACCATAGACGCAGAAAGTCCTTTCTCTTATTCTGAAAATCAACTGTTGAACTGAAAATTGAAAAGAATTGCAAAACTACTGAACAAATGATGCTGCAAATCATTGTTGAAACCATTAGATCACATAATCTTCAGCTGCTACAAACCCGAGGTACAATTCTTACCATGCGAATGAGTGTGCTGAAGTCGAGCATGGAAAGAAATCATTGGATTACCGGCCATTAATGTATGCCGTTAACCAATGTGAAGAAACTCACCTTTGATGAAAATGAGCTCTAAAGTACCTTAGTGCATCTTGACAAGTACGAATGGATGTGCTGGAGTTGAGTCACCTGCAAGATTTGTCAATCAAGAGGCATTGATGAATCCCCATGATTAACAACAAGGAAATCTGCCATTGATTCATGCAGATACCAGGGCACTATAAAAACTCTAATCTTGATCCCAGATGATGTGTCGGAGTCGATGGGACAAGACCATTGGAAGGTGGACCTTAATGCATTCCACATCATCCAATACGAGTACAAATAAATGATTGTGAAGACTCATAGTGAAAAATAGGACCAACATGAAACTCAGAAGTGGAAAGTACATGTGAAGTCATGATGTAGTAGTGATAGGAAATAAAATGGTTATGGTGACTACATAAGCAGTGGAAAATGAGACTTCGACATGAATGGATTTTTAGGGTTTTGAAATGAGGAGGGTGAATGAATCTACCATAGGGAAATTGGCTTCTTGAGGGGTTTCTTTCAGCAACAAGTGGGATGACAGGTGTCTAAAAATGATTTCTGTCATGTAGAAATGGGACTTGACTTTGGAAACATTGGACTCTGTATGGTTTGCACATCAATCTCTCCATTTTTTTTTTATGTGCTCAATCCAATTGCAAATTGATAAAAAGTCTTCAAGAGTCACTCGTGCATGCATTGACCTTCTTCTTCCAAGGACCTGCAAAACCTAGCATTTGCCTGCAATAAAACATGAGATGATGGAAGAAGAGAGATGATTGGTCTCTCTTCACCCAACACTTATGAAAAAAACAACAAGCAATTACTCATAAAACAAATCCAAATAAAAATGAACAAAGCAAAATCCATTTTATACCTGCAACAGAGCAATGTCCATCTAGACTCACCAACGGTATTCTGATCATAGCTTCTTCGTTCCTTGCCCAATTTGAGTGATTCCAAAGCCAAATGAAAGTAAATTCATAGGTCTATTTCCATTAGAAACGGGTTTTTTAAAATTCTATGCAATGATCTTCCAAATCACTCAGTAACAGCCTGCATGACAAGGTGTTTTTTCGAATTCTGGACTAGACCAACAGTCACGGTTTTAGGCTTAACTTTTTCGTTTGATAACGGATTGATGTGATTCCAATTGGAGATGAAAGTAGATTCATATAGGTATCTCCATTAGAAACAGGTTTTGAATCCAACAAGAATTGATGGGTCAAATAAGCCAATGAACAGTCTAGAAAATAGAGTTTTAGGAATGCAGATTTGTGATAGGTAGTTGGTATTTTGGTCATAAAATTTGCAAATGATATCGAAATGGAGTGATTCGAATTGCATTATAAACTAGATTCATAGGGGAATATACCAATGAAACAGGTTTGCAAAATATGTCCATTAAGGCATCCAAAAATTGACTGTCCCAGCTCTGTTCTTAAGCTGCCAGCTTGACACCTTATTAGTATTTTGGCCATAAAATTGTCGTTTGACACCCAATCATAAAAATTCAAATTGTTTTGGAAACTAGATTCAAATTGCTACTTGGGATATAAACAGGTTTTAAAAATAAGTTCATTTGGTGTCCCAAAAATGGACTGTCCCGTCTATGTTTCAGTAAAATTTTCAAGCCAAAATGTCACAAAAATCCAATAAATTAAATTTAACCCCCAAAAATTGATCGAAATAGGTGTGAATGATTTTAATGATGTAAATTTAAATATAATACACATCCATACCAAAAATTTCAAGCATTGAGCACCTAGATTGACTTACACAGTTTGTTGCAGCCACAACTGCAACTCTTAAAAAATGACATAATGTTGAAATAAAGCATGTGAATTTTTATGGAAAATAAAAAACTAAAGACATATCATGATGTGCAACACCCACATATCTCAAACTCATTAATTTTTACCTGTAGCACAGTCACAGCTGGGTGTTGCATCTCCTTGTCACAGCCAATGTTGCAGCTCACTGTTGTAGCTGCGAGTAATCACAGCTGAGAGTAATCACTCACAGTTGGGTTGTTGCAACTAACAACTTTATGTCAAATTTCAAGCTTGAAGGGTTCCATAATCATGGGCTCATTTTCCTGTGGATCCTTCATTCACTTTCTCGAATTACTGTAATTTTGTTTTCATGATATTTTTATTTTTATTTGTAACAAATAGAAACAAATTGAAATTGGGAAATTGATGACAAAAAGGACTTGAGCATTTTTGTTCAAATAGTCAACAATTCCAAAGCATTCATGAAAACATCTCATACCCATTCCTCATACTTCTACTTTCTGATCTTCCAGATCGCAACAAGGCGCAGGAAGAGAGCATACTTATTCAAAAATAAAAACTTAAAAAAAACAAAAGCATGGGTTTATTATGTTATTCTACCCTACCCTATTCTACTTGGAAAAAGAAAAAAATTTGTTCAAGTGTATGCATATTTCCAATGGAGCCATTTTCGAAAAAGTGACTCAAGTATGCTCATACTCCTAATAGAAAAATATAACTTTATGAATTCTAGGATATGAGATATCAACTTCCCTTCAAATGATGGTGCCAAGAATTGGTGAAGTATGAAATGATGCTGCAGACCGATTACAGATTGAAACCAAGCTTCAATATAGTCTTTGTTCCCTTGATTGCTCATGGATGTTACACCATGAAGATCCTTATTAAACTGATCTTCCTCAATGCATAAGATTTCCGAATCTAATGATGTGAATGATGCTTTTGGTTCCAATGGCTGTTCTCCATCAAATATTACGTGTGTATTGTTGATCTTGTCTGCTTGCTTATGAGGACTAGAAGAAACTCCATCTGCAAAACTTGGATCTAAAACATGTTTAGGCCTCGTATGGATTTGCTGCAACAACGCACAGCCTTTTTGCAGCGGTGTGGATGAGGTAGAATAAGAGGGAAGTGTAGGAACATTTTGCAGTTCAGCACTGTAAGCATACTGTACTGCTTTATTATGGTTAGGGTGGAGGGTGGATTGGACAGGAAATTGTGTTGGATACCAAGGAGTTTGATGAGAAGATAGATGTGGCTGATGTAGATGATTGAGTTGTGAGGTTGATATTGAAGGACCAACTTGTGTTGCAGCATGAGGGAGAGTGGCCATATGATCATAAAATAGGCCATTCCAACCTTGTGGGTAAGGTAGGTAAGAGTTAAATTGAGGCTGCAACAGCTGCCATGGTGGAAGAGTATTCAATGACTGAGTATGAAAGTAAGGAAATGGAGGGATAGAATTTTGAACCATAGGTATAGGCCATGGTTGACATGATTGTCGCAACGAGTTGGCTGCAACTCCCAGATCTCTTTGATATGTTTCTTTCATCCTTGGTAAGGAGGGGCAATGATCTGTGGAATGATTCAAGTCACATATACCACAACTTTCAAGACTATCCAAAGGGAAATCCCTTGCTTCTCTTATTTCCTCCTGCTTTTCCTTATCCTGCAAAACACCCAATTGTAAATCAGCTTTAAAAATGTCAAATAAATTGTTGATTTCAGTTCGTAAAACTCTTGTTTTTGCAGCAGATTTCAAAAATAGAGATAAAAGTTCCTTAGAATTCTTACCAGTCTTGAAGTTTCCTCTTGAATACCTTCTACATAACTCACAAATATCATCATATGCTAACTGAAATACATTACCTGTTCCGATCAGATTTAATATTTCTAAACATTCAGCTTGGATTCCCTTGAGTAGAAGTGTTTTTAAGATTTCCTTCCCCAGTTTCCTCCGTTTGGATCTTTGGAGGTTATATTGAAATCGTTCTATGTATTCCTCCAGACTCTCTTCTTCTCCTTGTGTCATTTCGAAGATGTCTTCATTGACCCTGCAATAATCTTGGTACCTTTTCAAGAACACATGTTTCATGTCTTCCCAAGTTTGTATACAATTCCCACCGAGGCTCATGAACCATCGGAGGGCTGTTCCTTTTAGAGTAAGGGGAAATACATTCAACTTTTGATCATTAGCACAATAACCATATCCTCTACAAAGTACTTCAAATTGAAATAAAAATACATCAGGGTCTTCGTTTTCCAAACCGTGAAAATTTGGTAGAAGATGTGGGGGAATTCTTTTTGTTGGTGCCACTTCGCTCGAATCTCTGATGGGAAATTCGAAGGTAACAACTTCTCCATCTTTTTCACCTGCCATCCCTTCATTAGATTCTTTGTGTGCTATCTTGAGGCTCCTCCTTCGAATGTTCCTGTCAACTTGTTAGTAGAATGGGTGGTGCTCACAACACCACTAGGGGAATGATAAGATTTATGAATCAAAGATTGAAAATGAAATAAAACTGAATGTAAAGACAGAAAATTAACACTCAAAATAAATTCAATAAACTGAAATGTAATCATGCAACCTACATGCCCTATTTTAACAATGCATCTGCAAAACAATGTCAGATATACTATTGCACAATTGATAACTTCCCCGGCAACGGCGCCAAAATGTCGTGTCCACTATATGTCAGTTAATTAAAACTTAACATGCAGAGTGCTAAACATAAATTATCAACCCGAGGAAGTCTTTTATTTCAAAGCTATCGTGCAAAATATATGCGAGTACAATTTCTACCTGACGTTGTTATTTATTGGTATGCAATCGAAACTATTTGTAACTAGGTCACACTTGCTTGAAAATAAATCAAACCCAAACCTATTCATGAAATCACACTGTAAATCTAATCATACTTCAACAAAATAAACAAGATCTAATTACGTACATCTAGAAGAATTGTTATGTTGGCCAACGATCTACCAAAACGAATTAACAGAAAAACACTATAGTAAATCAAATGAACAACACATGGTCTTAATAATAAAATAACTATGATAAATCCAATGCATGAAAGAATTAACAAATAAACAAATCTGCAAAATAAAACACTTACAATCAACACTACCAGCATCTCCTCAGGGAAGAGGGCCCTTCCTCCACTGAGCAGATCTGGATCTCCACAATGAAAGTCTACAACTCCAGAATTAAGAAACTGCCAGCATGTATTATCATAATGGAAGAATTACAACAGATCTGGATCAAATCCTACATCATAACATTGTGTTCTCTCCTATCTTGCATCTCCTATCCTGCCTAATCTATCATGCTTAATCTCTATCAATCTATCCCCCTTTCTCAATGAGATTGATTACATATTTATACATAAAATTATCTAATGGAAATGAAGAACTGAAGCCCCAGCTTGTGATCTGCAACAGCTGGAACACGGCCGTAACTGTTGGCAACTTTGGAGCCGGCTGCAACACCAAATCTGGAAAATACCCTCTCGAAGAACCACCTGCATAGCACAAACCGTAGCTTTTTTGGGTGATTTCCTCGCGAGTCAGGTAAATGAAGATGTTACGCACAAAACCCATGTCTCAGATTTTTGAGATTCGTTTCCATCTGTCCGCAAATCAAGATGCGAATCAAGGTGTTCTTATGTGGCATGCGTTTTTTGTTAAGGCTGTAACAGCTGGCTATGAGCGTCCTGTACGTGACAACTCACTCCACAAACCATCATTAGTAAAATTATGCATAATAGTCTTTTAATTCATCAAAGATAAAAGAAAATAATCACTATTAACCACTTAAAACATCAATGGAAGTAGCAGGCTGTTCAACGCGCAGCTACAACAAATGAATGAAAAATGGAATGATAAATGAGAAATAATGGTAAGAAAATGGATGAAAGGTATGTCGGTAAGTGATGAAAAATGGACAATTCCAGGGCCCAACAATTGTGATGATTGGGATTTGAAGATTCCAGGGATACTCTAGGTGTATCGCACAACTTGCAAATGATTGACCGACTAGACCCCGTTCAAGCTCATTTACGGGAAGGAAGTAGTAATACCAATAGAGTATATCGTCCCAAGTCTGCGCATCGCAACAACCATAGGAATGAGCGATGACGGAGCATTGGAAGAACGGCTAGCAAAGTTGGTACAACTTGATGAAGATCGGTTCATCGGAGGATTTTATCAGAAGGTAGAAAAGGATCGACAGAGGGCTTGGCATGATCGCCACGTCAAACCAAAGCATTTTTAGCACGTAGATATGGTTTTGTTATACGACATTAAGTTTGCAAAGCACCTAGGTAATTTACATATGCATTGGTTAGGTCCCTACAGAATATGTTTTGTCACTAACGGATGTGCGGTGCAACTACAAAGTGTAGATAGGATATTGTTTCCCAAGCTAGTAAATGGGAATCGGTCGAAACCCTATCGCCATGATCATGCGCATATTAGTTGAGACACAGGTCAAAAAAAAAAAAAATTATGACAAAAAGTGGGAGACATGGCCAGACGAGTCGCTCGTCAATGCTTAGCATGTTTAGCACACAGGATTCCAATCAGCACATGATTACTGCGGCTAAGAAACCCCGAAAGATGGCGGAGACAGATGATGACACACTTGAGGACAGAATCTGATCGCTATGGGAAACATTTCGCGAATGATTCTATAATCAGGTATCAAGGACACAAGGAGCAAGCAAAAATACAGGCGAGGCGATCGAAGGATGTAAGCCAAATGAAGAGAGTGAGTAAGTTGAATGCAGAGAGTCAGTAGGTCGAATGAAAAGATTCAGATGAAGAGTCTTAGTGAGCAAGTCCAAGGAAGCTATGGAAAAAGGAAGTGAGATAGTTGTAATGGTGCATTTCGTTTCCAGCAGAAGCACCCAATGTGTGTTAAGGGAAAGAACGACAAGTTTTCATGAGCAACCAGCTGATGCAGAGGCACCTGGTATTAGAAAAAACAATGATGAGGTCTTACCCAAGATGGTTAAGCAAGTTTCAAAGGTAATAGACGATTGCAAAGGAATCGATGATGAAGGTTCCAAGAGACTCGAGGATGAGTTTGAGAAGTACATGACAACGACCAAGAGACTGTAGGATGAGTTCGAGAAGTAGCTGACAATGACCTCTAGACGGAAAGAACAACCTCAAAAGTTTAGCACAACGAAGGATGAGAACAGTTGCAGCAGAGCTAGCTAAGGTGGCTCGAGGGTGAGCCACAAGTTTGTGTTGAGGGCTTGTTGGCATGGGATTAGTCCACAAGAAGTGCGGAAGCCAACAACTGCAAAGAAGGACCATTCGCGGAGAACAAGGAAACGCAAGACTAGTTTAGTTTTTAGAAAGGATCATTTGGACCATTTTGTAACTGCCATAGTCGGCTATAAATAGGAAAAGGAATGTAAGCCTAAGGGCATCCCAGGCTAGAATGAGATCATAAGTGATCGATAAGTGTGCAGATGAACTTTGTAATGTTTTTCTCTGTTTTCGGCAGTTTTGTACGGATCCACCATAAGATGTTCTGAACTGTTTCCGCGAAGGTTATATTGTAGTTTTTGATGAGTTAATGCATGAAGATGTTCAAATTTGTCTTTTTGTCTCTATTGATGTGGAATGATGAAGGCTTTATGCTGTTTTCTATAAGTTCTGACTAATGTGATCGCTAGTGTTAATATCATAATGCGAATGTTGATTACATAATGAATATGCGAATGATGAATGTATGCCTGAAATTTAAAGCATGATGCGAATGTGAATCTCTGGATTCTGTTGTGATAGAATCGAAGTAGCTCCGTGTCCTTTCCCCACTGTGGAAACCTAGTTCCTGCATCCCCCTTAATCATCTCGGGTGAGACTTCACTCACTTCGTGGGTGTTGCTGGAAAGGGTAAAACATTTATGGGCCGGTGCTTAAAGGTGATTGGTTGGTGTTTGTTGATGATAATGCGAAGTGAACCCTTGTCGACAGAACTGTGTCAACAAGACGATTCGTTTTTGAGTTATGTTCATAGTATTTTCATGGCCTCTTTGGATATTTATCATTTTCTGAATAACAATCTTGGTCTCTCAGGATGGAGAAGTGGTCTACATGAAGCGAGTTCATCGTATCAATCCCTTGTAGCAGAGCCGCTCATTCAGCTTGATTGTTGGTTCTCCTTCCTAAGCCCCACATGAATTGAAATAACTTATTTCCTCTAGGGTCGTATGTGACCCCTCCCACACCTACCACCCCATATAGGCTCATAACTTATCAAAAATAAAAAGATTTTTATCTTCAAGAAATTGACGTCTAAGATGGATTTATGTTGGTTATTATATAATGAAAAATATTCGAAATAATATATAACTACAATAAATAAATTTATATATTTTAAAAAGTCATTGTATTAAAAAATGTGTGTGTCTATGTGTGAAATACTATATAAACTACATTAAAGTTTTATATATTTTAAAAACTCTTTGTATTAAAAATTATTTGTGTGTGTTTTAAAATCTGGATAACTTGTGAGCACTAACACTTGTGAACTCTATTACTATATTTAGCTAATATAATGCTTTTTACATTAATTACATATTTATTCTGTATTCATTATGTTTTATTTTTTAATTTAATGATTTATTTATGGTCTATTTCATTTTATTATTGATATGTATTTATCATGTGCAATGCCACTCTACTTTAATTACATATTAATTGTGATTAATTTCTTTAACATAATTATTTATATATTTTGTTATAAGTTAGATTTATAGACAACCCAAACTTTAATTAAAAATACACTATTAGTATTGGTAGTAGAGGGATTTTTGCTTGGATTTCCAAGATTTACTAGAAAATACCAAACTAGTCATGTCAACTTGATTTCGTTTATTGTACATACAATCCAAACTTTAGTTCAAAATAACTTATCGATATTAAGAGTAGATGGATTGTTGTTTAGAGTTTCAAAATTTATTAGCAAAAAGCAATGTGTAACTCCAAAAATATCTTTATCATATATGTTTATAGGTATATCTTCCAAAAACAATTAGTGATGTGCATTAGCTTGGAGATGTAGAACCATGTCTATATTAAATGTACAACAATGATGGGCATGCTAATATTAGTTGTTAATGGATGCAACAAATAGGTCATAGATATAGCAACCAAATTTGAAATGTATAGTTCAATGAGTTTACACAATTTTCATCACTAACTAATCCCATTTGATATGGCTTTCGTAAAAGTGTGTCTAAAATCGTACAGTTAAGGATCTAGGTGTTTCCATGTTAAATAAATAATCAAAAACATATATTGGTGGGGAAATCAATTTATAGGTATATTTTTCTTACAACCTTTATCTCATTAATTGTTGTAGAAGAGAATGCATGGGTATGTTCAAACTTTCAAATTTATCCTCTCTATAAATGTCTTTCTAGAGCCATAAGTGTTTGTCAACTTGCAAACTAGGGATTTCTTTTTGTATGATAATCTCTTGTTGGATCCTAGAAGGATTTTATTCTTTGACTCAATTGAGCTTGTCCACTTTTAGTAATTCATCATTGTATATTTAACTGTATATTCCAATTTGGAATGACTATGAGGTGACACATATTTGGACTGGTCAATGTGAAACATTGGAGGGCATGGAAAGAGAACCCCTTGAATAACATTAGTAGTGGGAAGGGAGGCTCCAAGGACTAGATCAATTTATATCATGTTCACTATGTGGGAAAGGGAAAAACATTGATGTTTGGAAAAAACCTCAATATACTAAGTCACAGAAGTCCATGGATTTGGGTGTAAAAGGTTGATCAAGTTTTCCTTCATAATGAGATAACCATGTAAGATTTATGAGGGGAAACCTACCTACCACATTATTACTAAAGAGGGGTTTTACCATGGTAGTAATGGATGACTAATAGTGGTAGGTGTGATTATCCTTAGAGAGTATGTATGATTTCACATGAGGTCCTTATTGGGTGAATAATTGATGCTAGCCAATATCGAGTCTAGAAAATGAGGAGAAGAGACATCCTAGAACACTTGATCATGAATGTAGGGGCTAATAGAAAAGGTGCTAGTAAATATTTGTGATGCAAATAAGTATTTAATGCCTTCAATCATCATATTCCTCATCACCATCATTTCCATCGTCAATATAGAAATTTAATGATATGGACACATCATCATCATTAACATGATCATCAACATCGTATCCATCAATATAGCAAGACGTTGAAGACAATGATGATGAAGATGATGAAGATGAAGATGGTGGTGATGAAGATGATGAGGATGATGATGATAATACCAACAATATAATAAACACAATCAAAACTACATTTACGATTACTAAACAAATGCATTTTTTTTTGTACGTGTTAACAACGTGTGCGCATATAAGAGCACACATGCGCTTCTCATTAACAACGCGTGCGCGCATAAACACGCGCACATGTTTCTGTTTAAAAGCGCGCACGTGCTTTTGTTTAAAAGCACTCACGCGCTTTTGTTGTCCATGGCATCTCGTCGATGTGCAGGCTCGGCATTGCCGAAGCAGGAGCACGTACGTGTGTTTATAGGCGCGTGCGCGTGTTTATTTTTTTTGCGCTCACGCGGTGTCATTGTGGTGTTTTTGGGTACCAGCTTCGTGCAGGTACCCTTTTCTCTTTCAAAAATTATCACAAGGTAAGAATGGGGCAGCCCCCTGTTGAATTCAATGGGTGATAAATAGCATGCCTAGGTCTTTTGGTCAGTTTCTTAGTTATTGAGCCACTTGATCAGTTCCACCTTCTTGGGGAACATGACCATAAAAATAGGGAAGTTGCCCCCTGCAACAGCTAGAAGTGAATTGAGGATGCTGCCAAATGTTAGTTTGCTCTCCACCCCAGTCCATTCCTCCTAGTGGGTCAGTGAACACTCATTCAAAAGCCTCCTTTGGATATTTGTCTCCACTTTTATTTATTAATAATAAAATATTAGAGTAATTAATTACAGTCATCCTTGACCCCACTCGGTCAATAATCATAAAACTTTACAATAACATAAAACATAATGTTTTCCTCTTAACATAAAATGTTCATAAATTGGGTATGTGACAGCAATGACCAACTGATAATGTGCTTTCAATTGATAGTTTGTTGTTCTCAAATGAAGAACTAGTAATAGATGGAACTACACATTTTTATGATGTGTTCATTCTATTTAGGTGTTATAGTCTCTCAAATAATCTGCGACGTCCTGTGCATCAAATGATTCGTCCATTTTTTTTTAACGCACTTGTCTCAAATCATCATGATGTGCCTATTGGATCCTGCTGTTGTTTTGTCGTTGCTTATCATATGGAGTTCTCAACATCACACACTTTCACTTCTACTCATATGGATCAGCTAAACATTTGCACAATATTTGATAAACTTTGGTTCTATCTGTGCGCTTCTATCTCTACAACATCTGTGACTATCGACGTGCTGATTGTAATACTATCATTTGAAACATCAAGCACTTGCGCATACTTCATTATTTCTTTCTTTGAGTACTTGCGCATCTATCACACATCTATCGCATCATTCTGCACAACATCAAAACTCTATTTTGTTGCATGTACACATCGGCTCTTCGCTAGATCATTATGTTATGTCCATGAGCCCCTTGATGCCCCAAAAAGCAAACTAAAACTTCCAGTAAAAGCTCTTACGCTATCGCCATCAAGTTTACTTCAAATCTCCAACTTGCATCTCTATTTATACATGTCCTACATGGATTGTATGTTCACAAGTTGGTTCTGGCATTCCTTCTTCCATATTTCACGGATAATGCATATCTTCCACGTGTCATATTCTATGATATTGATGTGTCATCATTGATGTATCAAGCATCCTCAAGGTCCACTACATAGTGGGACTTTATACCTTGGCGGTGTACCTTTGCGCTCTTAATGTACCATTTAATTGCAGTATGTGCGAAGTCTTACACTTCACCTTGATGTGTCTATGACGTGTGTTGTACCATATCTTGTGCATAATGTGCCCTTGTGATACTAATACTTTGCGGGATCTGCGCATACTCCAACTTCTTCTAAGTGGGCCTTTGACCTTTGTGGTGCCATCCTTTGTGGGACTTGCACACCTACTGTATAGTCGGCTATGGAATTTTCACATAGATGGTCTTCAACCGCTGTACCCTTCAAGGAATTTGTGTGCATTCCATTTACTAAAAGCATCTTATAATTGGTTGTACTTGCGCGCATTCAGGATTATCCAACCATTAATTGCTTGTGCAATTCCAATCTTTAACCAACCAATGCTTAGACTTGCTGGTGTACTCATACCATTTGTTCAACCAAATCCTTGGTTGCTTGAGCACATGTACCATTATCCAACCAACTCCTTTGATTGTTATCATGAGAGAGTATGACTTGGTAGACTTGATTTATACGCAAGGACCACATCTTGTAGGATACATTACTTGTGTTCTTTCTTGAACTGGATTTGCATGATGTATCTTCTTATGTATTTATTCAAACTTGTCATGCATGGTGTATCCTTAACACACATCTTCAGACTGAATGCACTTCTAGATATACTCCAAAGTTGCATATATGTCTATCACTTTCAGCATTTGCACATATACTTATGGTATTCATGATCTTTTTCATCTTGCTCATATACTACTTCAAAGTGGATTCTTCCATTACAGACATATCCGCTTCATCTTGCGCATATATTTTTTCATCTTTTTCTTTTTCATACTTCTGCAGGAATGCGGTATCCACTTTGACCTTAGTTGATATTAATGAGTCAGACTGAATCAATTGACATCCTCTTTGACATTAGTTGATAGTCAAACATTTGACATCATCTTTAGTTGAAATCAATGAAAACCAATGCCCAAAATTATATGCTTCTTAAAACAATTAGAATTGAATGTGGATGATCAATTGTTATTTTGCTACTCACTCTCTTTAATCTCACTCCCTGTTTGGATAGGTTAGTTTAGTTAGAAATTGCATTTAATATAGATTAGCTTCTATTTCTTCTCTTAATTATAAAAACATATATGCTGGACCAGGATACAACTAGTGAAAACAAATAAGGAATGGTTGTCGGGCCAAAATTTGGATGGGTTCCCTACTCCAAAAAATTTGAGGTCTAATTGGGGACTTCTTACCGGGGAGAACCCCTACTATTGACCTTGGGTCATTTCGACAAGTCAACAAAACCTAACGATAAAAATTATGGATTTGGCTCAAAAGAATTGGGCTAAAGAATGAGTGATCAAGATAGAGAAACAACATAAATGAAAGTGTGGAAAATAGAATGCCTACTCCCAAAATAGGGAACAAGTCATTTTCCCACATTTGTTGTTATTTGCTTTCAAATTTGTTTCTAATTTTCTGAAGTGGTTTTAATACCATTATGAAGAGAAAGTGATGGTTGTGCAACATAGTACTCTTCCAAAGATCAAGAGAGCAAAAGGTTAAATACAAGCTTGTCCTAGGTGGAACAAATACTATATTGGAGAGATAGTAGATTGTCTCTAAGAATGTAGAAGGATAGTAATAACACTCATTATGAGTGTGGCCCATTGCATGTAATTCATTTGAAGAGTCCATAAGGCCATTTAACAAATTAGTTTTCCTAATTGGATTTTATCTTTGTGTTATCACTTTTTATGGAATTGATTTCTTTAACACTTTTGTCTTCATAACTATAGCCTAAAGAAATAGGGTTGAGTGTATATGCTAAGTTATTTTTTCCCATTTTTCCAATTTCTTCCACAAAATTCTATATTTTCACTTATTAAACTTTTTGACATGGTAGAAAACCTATACATCCACTTCCAATTTTATTAAAAGTATTAATATAAAAAAAATAGATCTAAATATGCCACACTAAATAATACAAAATCCACTTAACACAATTACACTTCGATTTTTATTATATTTTAACCAAATTATACAAAACTGAAAATAACCACGACACATTTTCTATATTTCCACTTAAAATTCATGTAAATGGTAGATATTTCCACTTAAAATTCATGTAAATTGTAGAAAATTCACACACATAAATACTAATTTTGTTTAATTTTTTTAAACTCTTAAAAAGCTTATAACTTAAAAGCCAACACATTTCACCTTAATCCACACTTGCTATTAGAATTAAGTCATATGCATCACAATTCGATTTGATAACAAAGCACATTTTGACCCATTAGCTACCTTTGTATGTGGAATATATGAGAAACCACATTGCACTGCACTTTTGCCAAATTGGACGTATGAAAACAACACTGCCCATTGGACAGTATTATCATATTTTAAACACTTTTGCCATAATGGAAGCATGAAAACCACATTGCCCATTGGACTTCATTATCATATTGGAACCACAATGAGTTATTTTTGTACGTTTCGACAAGCTCAAGACTGCGCAACATCTGAATTAGCTTGGCAAAGAGTTACTCAATCTGTGATTTGCAGGGAGGTCTGGTCTCCTTTTTCATCTGGTTGTTCCGAGTCCTGCAAATTTAGGTGTTTGGCCATTACAGTATCCTTGTAAGTGTACCACTTGGCAAATATCAAGTATATGATAAAATTGACTAAACTCATGATTGCAACCACCCAGTAGAAGTTGTCAAGTCTTCCTCTGTATAAGTTGTTACCGAGCCACCCTGGATGAGAACTGCTTGTTGTCACATGGTTAACAACAGAGACAAGAAGGCTGCTGAGGAAGAATCCGAGGGCTAAAGTGCTCAAGAAGAGTCCAGTGCTCATGGTTTTCATGCCCGGAGGGGATTCTCGGATGAAGAAATCTAGCTGACCAGTGTATATAAATGCTTCCCCAATCCCAACTAGGAAAAATTGTGGAGCAAGAAAGAAAACAGTCATGGGGACTATGGAACTGGGCTTGTCTAAGAGCCCGTGAGCTATCGCCGCCTGGAGACGTTTCTTTTCTGTTACTGCTGCAGCCACCATTGCAAGACACGATAAGGCAAGTCCAAACCCTATTTTCTGAAGTGGCGTGAAACCCTGATGGTGACCCGTCAAACGTCTTCCCACTGGCATGATTACGCGGTCATAGAGGGCTAAGGTCACCAGGATTGCACTCACAAAGAATACTGTCAACGAGGCCGCCGGTATCTGAAAGCTTCCCATGTTTCTTTCCATGTGGGAAGCTTGTTCCACTGAGAAGGTAACCATCTGAGCATAAATAGTCCAGAACATTATTGTGGTTGCCCAGATAGGGAGCATTCTTATTATTGTCTTCACCTCTTCTACTATAGTTACTGTGCAGAGACTCCATCTACTGGCATGGGAAGACTCCTCCATTGAAGAGTCTATTATAGCAGCTCTGTCAAGCCACCTGCAACATACAACATGTCAGAAAACATCTTAAGTACTTGAATACAATGTTAATCATTTTCTTATTGACAGCTAGAAAGGTAAAACTATATACTTCAAATTAGGTAATTAGTTTATGGAATGATCGGGGTTGCTTTAATAGGCCGGGTGGTCAGGGTGGTTGGCTGTGGTCCCTACCTAGGATCTAACCTCTTAGACTTGGGACCAGTGGAATTTTGGTGAGTTATTTTAGGTACATAATAGTTTTCAATTAAGATCTAAAACTTGTTTAAAACTTTTTCTGATTGATTAAGAGTTCATCTTTTTTGGAAATGAGGAAATCTATTTTTTGTGAGAGTATTGAAGTATTTGAGTATTTGAGCTTTCAAATTTGATGGTTGTCATCATTATCACTTTGACAACTAAATTATAATAAGTTTTGTTTATTTCATATATATATATATATATATATGAATGACAAACTAAGTTATAATAAGTTTTGCCATCTTCGAAAAAAAATTATATTTATATATACATGAATGATGAGTTAAGTTATAATAGATTTATATAAAAACAATTATAAATATAATATTCAAATGACTAACATATAATATTATTATTATTATAATACAATTACTATAAGTATTGTATTTTTTGTGATTAGTTAAATATCTTTTAACATTACTACATTTTATTAAAATGACATTGGGGTATTGATGAAAATGACACTTTGCAGAATATCGATAATGTCAAAAATATAAATTTTTCTAAGTTTAAAGGGAAATTGTGGGCTGAAAGGGTTTGTCATCTTTGTGAGTCTATGAGTGTGGAGGATGAAAATCACTTTCTCTTAGAGTGGCATGCTTACACCCACATTAGATATGAGTTTCATAGTATTTGTTACAATACAAACCTTTCTAACCCTTGACTTGCCAAAACTATAATGAGCTTGGAAAGCTTCTTTCTAAGCTTTTTGTGCATAGGAACAAAAGTTTAAAGCAAACCAAGTAATAACCTTCTTGAGGTTCCATAGACCAAAGTTAGTGACGGACGTCATCATCATTAAAAACTCATTAAAAAAATAAATTATAAAATTTTCAATAGAAAGTAAAACTAGGACGTCATCATCATTAAAAACTCATTAAAAAAATAAATTATAAAATTTTCAATAGAAAATAAAACTATACTTCGAAAACAATTTTTCACAATTTATTTAAAAAAATTTATGTAAAAGGCATAAAAGTATTTGAGAGGGCACTCTTAAGTCTAATGATAGCTGGATAAATGATTTCTCTTAGAATCTGTGAATTTTAGATTATAAACCACCCAAAACTCTTGCTACATGGTGAAACTATGATCAGATTTCGTGTGGTGATAAGCTACACGATTTCAATCAAAATCGTGTTGAGAATTCATAAACAAACAAAGAAGAGGTTGGTTTTGGATAAACTTTATCCTACGCTATCCAAATCCATACAATCCCTAAATTGAATTAATAGCCTTGGATTTGGATTTGAAAATGATCCCACTATCACCCTCTGATCGGGTTGAACCGTCGATTTCTAAGTTAACAGCAAAACCTGGACGTAGTGTAACACGTGTTAACATCAATCAAGAACTGTGCTAAGATAATTACCAATTAAAAGGAAAAAACAATAATAGCCTGAACTATTACGACCCAACCTTGTACACAAAACGACGTGTGTTCCTACCTATATTCTGTGTGTCACACAAAAACCAAAGCCAAAAAATTATTCAGCACAGCTCAGCTGAGATAGAAGTACTCACCGGAATTGATCTGTATGGGGTACCCTGTTGTTGGACAGAGAGGCCCTATTATCGTCATACAATTGTCGCACATCTGCAGGCAATTTAAGCTTTTTATTTCTCCAAGATGCTACAAGCACCTGGGCAATTTGAGTGAGTGGGCTTCCAGTGCTCTTCTTGAATCTATACCTCCTTGTTCCTACGAGGAATATGATAATGGCTGCTATCATACATACAACACATATGCCATAACCCCAGGGTCTCCCCACATGATCCTGGATATATACAAGCAGTGTCACAGCAACCAGAGATCCTAAACTGATACAGAAGAAGAATCGGTTAAAGAAGTAGTCCATCTGACTCCTCTCTTTCTCATCATTTTCATCGAACTGATCAGCTCCAAAGCCCGATACACTTGATTTCAGTCCTCCAGTACCCAGTGCAATAAGATACAGGGATATGTAGAGAACATAAAGTTGTAAACCATGTGCTGCTTTGCATTGTTCATTGGGATTGCATGGATCAGGTCTGAGTTGTGGTAATGCAGTGGAGATTGTTAAGACGCATACTCCCTGGAAAAACCATGACAACTATTATTCTCTTTCAAATATCCCATAGATCTCCCCAAAACAAGATGTCTGAGCATTCATATCCATTCGTAATTAAAGATTAACAGCGTACCAAGCATTGAATTGAAGCAAAAATGGCAATTGTCAAGTATCTTCCCAAGAAGCTGTCTGCTATAAATCCTCCAAAGAGGCACAAGATCACTGAAGTTCCAAGGAAGTTTGTCACAATATTTGCAGATTCTGCACTGGGAAGGTGCATAGTATTCACCAAATACGTTACCATATTTACAGCTATGGCCAAAGTTGTCAATCTCTCACATAGCTCAATTCCTGTATATTCATGCCTCACAGTTAGCCAAACGCATTTCAATTTTTCACACAGCTCAATTCAGGTATATTCATGCCTCACAGTTAGCCAAACGCATTTCAATGTAAAATTGAGTTATGATATTAGTTTATATATATATATACCGAGTTGTCATCCTGTATATTCATGCCTCACAGTTAGCCAAACGCATTTCAATGTAAAATTGAGTTATGACATTAGTTTATATATATATACCTAGTATGACAACTGCAGGTAACCATCCTCCTGTTGTGGCCTTATCTGCAGGATCGCCCTTGAAGTCAAGGGCCTGACCTCTTGCAGCTCCTGCTGATGAATTTTGCTCCCCATTATGTACCTGAAAGTATGCACAAAGACCAACAGGTTCAATGTTGTAACAAATCTGCACATAGATATTAGCTATTATCATCATAGATCTACATTAAATTCAGATTTATTAAACTCGGATCTATTAAAATCCAACTTTTTGAGATGTAAATTTGGGTTTAAAATATTATTTTAATTTCTTGAAATGTAAATTTGAATTTAAGATAAATTTATGTTGATTTTCTATCATGCAATAACAAACCAACATCATCAATTTTTCTATGTTTTCTACTGGAAATGAATATAAAACCTAACCAAAGGAAAAGAAGCCTTGGACATCAGTTTTGATAACATTTATATAAAACTTAAAAAAAAAACTATAAATTACTAAACTTTACTTTAAAAAAAACGATTGATGTCAAACCGTACCAAAACTAATCAATTGTATATTTCCCCAAAACAAAACTCAACAAAAGCAAACAGTTTGAAAGAACTGCATTGATAAGACATAAACATATGAAAAACTCCATTGATAAGACATTTGATAAGACATTCAGCCTACGAAACAGTTAAAAATTCTGAAAAAATATGCATAATGACTCTACATGAACAATTTAGCATCCACAGATTGGTGTATACCATTATCACAGGCAGCCACAAACCCTCTCCCGATTTGCTTCCCTGATTACCCTCTCTCTATTTGCTCCCCTGATGATATGTAGGACAGGCACCCACAAACCCTTTCTCGATTTGCTCCCCTGATTACCCTCTCTCTATTTGCTCCCCCGATATTATGTAGCCTTCTTCACAGAGTGAAGTCTCATCATATGCCCCGTTCTTCAAGGGGAAGCGGTTTCCTTTGGTTTACAGGTTGATAGTTTCCTGGCATCTCACAAGCCCTTCAGGCAGTCACAAACCCTTTTATAGGCAAGCCGTGTGTACCAGCAGAAAATTTGACATCTTATCTTGCATGTGACATGACAGCTACATGCTTCTGATACATAAATGCACTCTCTAGAATTCAGTGATAATTGTGATAGGATCAAGACCAAAGTCAAAGACGACGATCCTTGCTGTGATTGGAATTTGTATTTATATGATTTTTGGGGGACAAGTCAGATTCAAACCTTTGATGATTTGTGGGCAGCACAGATTATACATTTTTATATGAAGACTTTTTTGGGACATGTCAGATTCACACCTTTGATGATTTGTGGGGAGCACAGACTACATTTTTCATCTTGGAACATGGGATTGTGATCTCACACATGTTGACACAGACATGGTTTGGGATTTGGACCAAAACATTTTGAGAGGAGAGACAGATCGATGTAAACATTTCCAATGCTAAAAGATCGAGACAGACATCTACAAACATTTCCAATGCTAAGAGAATTTCCAATGCTAAAAGATCTACATTTCCAATGCTAAGAGATCTAATTTTTGCAAAGTTGTAATCTTCAGCAGGTTATGAGTTAATCAAAACATACTATTAAAAGTTTGCATTCTCGTGGGATGTGATTATTAGGCTTTCTAACAACATTTAATAATTTTGTATTTTGAATATTAAATTTTTTATTTTTACTTAATTTATTTTTAACAATGGTATAATTTAGTAGTTGGGTGTTAATTAAAACATATTATTAAAAGTTTGCATTCTTCTAGGATGTGATTAGTAAGCTCTTTAACAACATTTAATTATTTTTCATTTTAAATATTAAGATTTTTATTTTTACTTAATTTATTTTTAATAATGGTATAAATTTTAGTAGTTATAGTTATATATATTTTATTTTTCTAGGTCAATTTCCTAAAAACTTGGTTTTTGGAGATTCTTTGTCATTGGATCAAGAGGTCTTTTCTACAGCCCAAATACATTTATATAAATATACATTGAAATAATTTAGGATGTATATATTGGATTATGTATTGTTAAGTTGATAATAGTTGGCACTTGGACGGTTAAATTTGGGTAAATAACTATTTTACTTCATAACCAATGAATGAATGCAATTTTTTCCATTTGTAGGATTGATGTGTTATACTTTAGAACCTGTAATAGTTGGCACTTCGACCATTAAATTTGGGTAAATAACTACTTTACTTCATAATTAATTAATTAATGAAATTTTGCTTATTTGTAATATTTAAGTGTTAGCATTTACAACATGATTCCAAATTGGAATAGTTGGTGGTTAGATATTAGTTTTGGGTGAATATCTATTTTACTTCATAATTAATTAATACAACTTTGGCCTATTTGTAAGATATCCAAATTGGAATAATTGGTTTTTGAATGATTATAACCTAAAATATATTAGATTGAATGTATTTTTAAGTTGATAATATAACAATGAACTAAATATTGGTTTTGTAATAATTGCAAATCCATCTTAACTCTCTATCAAGCACCGAGACTAGGTGCAAACACCTTTTTAGAGTCCTAAACTTCGTGAAGGGGTTTGATCCCTATGCTGGTCAGTACACCAACACCATGTGATAGCATCATTTTAGTTTTTAGTTTTTTTATATCTTTTTACTGTTTGCTTAGTCTTTTAAAAATATGGGTGTTATTTCACAGTTTGTCACTCAAATTGTGCAAACCTTGGCTTTAGTGTCATGAATAGATTCACTTTTAGTGTTGATTTTAGATTTCATTTTAGCATCAACTTTAGCTTCTTTTTTAACACCTACTTTAGTTATAATAATGTTAATAGCTTCCTTTTTAGTGTCAATAACTTCCTTTTTAGCTCGTAATTTGGCTTCCTTTTTAGTGACAATTTTATCTTTATTTTTAGCACCAAGTTTCCTAAGTAACCAAATAAAAAGCTCAGAAACTTTTCAAAATGAAATTTAAGAAAGACTAAGAGCTAAAAATAAGCTACATGTCTCCATCCTAATAACTATGAGTGAATTTCTATTATTTTAATTATAATCTCTTGTTTTCTCTCAAAAAAAACCTTCAATACCTACTCTTTCATTATTTTCTCATGTCCTTTCTTTCTCTCTTCCCTTCTCTCCCCTTCTCCTTTTTCCATCAGGGTTTCATTCTCATGGAGTCTCACATTTTAGTTTTATGGAGGAACCTCCATGATGAAGGTAATGGATTTGATCTTCCCTTCTCCTTTTTCATTCATATTTTACTTTGATTTTCCTTTATTGATTTGATAATTGGCTAAAGTTTCATGGAAGAACCTCCATAATGAGGGTAATGAATTATGCCTTCCCTTCTCTTTCCTTCATTGTTTACTTTACTTTTACTTTATTGATTTGTTAATGTTTATTGTTCTTTTGTTGTTGCAAGTTTAGGGTTTCATGCATGGAGGCTAGGGTTTGATGGAGGACCTCCATGAGGAAGGTAATTGCTTATGATTTCCCTTATTCTCCTTCCTTCCTCTTTTAATATGGTTTACTTTTTTTATTTGTTCATGTTTATTGTTGTTTTGTTGTGGCAAGTTTAATGGAGAAAGAAGGAAAAATGGCATTTTTGGTATTCTTCTTAATGCATAGATCTAGTTCATGGTTGTGGCCTAAGGAAGGCCCTTTCATTCATATAAGGAGTTCTAGGTTCAAATCCTTGCATCCATATATCTTTAATCATTTAGTCTTCATTTAGTCTTCCCTTTGTATTAAATGTTGAAATTTATCTAAGATTCAAATCGGCATTTTTAACATGACAGACTTTTATGGTATGTAGCTTAAGTATATTTCTTGCCTTTTGGCAAGTTATCTAGGTTCAGATCCCACCATTCCCTTACCATTTTCCATTTATGTTTACATTTTTTAACATTTTACTATTTTGTTTCTATAAATTTTAATTTGCACAAGCTTAGTCTAGTTCTAGTTCAAATTTACACTTTTAAGGTTATATTTTTGTGGGAATGTAACTCATGTAGAGATCTTGTCTTTTGGAAAGTGATCTAGGTTCAAATCTCAACATTCCTTTACCACTTTTTCATTTATTTTTTTATTATTTTTTACTATTTTATATTTTTATTTTTATAAGAATAATTCTATAGATATTTGACACTAAAGGGTGTTACCATGAATATGGGTAACGCTTTTGGAAAGTGGAGGGCATGCGTATGGTAAAAAACGAGCTCAATCGAGGTCTTAACAAAGCACAATCAAGGGTTAATAAAACCCTCATTTATAGCCCTCGATTGAGCTGAGGGTCAACGCTTGATCGAGCTTGTATCCGATGAAAATTTTAAAACAAAAGGCCACGGAATATTTCGTGGTTGTGGAATTTAGAATCTTGATCGAACTCCTCTAACTGTTATAAAAAAAACTAGACCACAGCTCATTTCACTGCGTTTGTTGCATAGAATCTCAAACAAGGAGTACAAACCAGCTTGACCGAGGAGTACGAAGCTCAACCGGGGACTGCAACTTGCCACCAACCACCACCTCCTTCTACCATGGCCTCCACACCGAGAGGTAGGCAGCTCAAAATCCCTAGAAATCAATTGTATGCATTGATTGAAATTGTTTTTTTAGTAATTTTAACCAAAATCTTGTAAAATTAGTTCAAAACCCCCCAAAACCATGCAATGTTGAATTTTTTTTAATAGTAATTTTAATGAAAATTTTGTAAAATTAGTTCAAAACCCCTAAAAATAAATTATGGGCATTAACTAAAATTGTTTTTTAATAATTTTAATGAAAATTTAGTAAATTTAGTTATTTTGGTTATATATGTTTCTGTAATTTAGATTTAGTTTGAAAAAATAGATTTTGTAAATTAGAATTAGTTTATTTAAATGAAATTTTAGTTTTTGTAAATTTGAATTAGTTTGTTTTAATGAAATTTTTGTAAAATTAGTTATTTTCATTATATATGTTTTTGTAATTTAGATTTAGTTTTTGTAAATTAGAATTAGTTTATTTAAATGTTGAATTAATAATTACAACCAATAACTTAAACGGACAAGTTCCAAAACGTGACAACCAAAACCCTTAAACTAGTGACAAACATAAACCCTTAAACCAACAACTGCCATAAACCGACATAAATGTTGATGATGATGATTAAAGTCCACTGAGATCAAATTTGGCTTATCAGACCTTAAGAAGGGAATTAGTTGGTTTGCTTTAAAATTTTATTCATATGCTCAAAAAGATTAAGGAGAAGCTTTCCTAGCTCACTATAGTTGTGCCAAGTTAGGAGGTTAGAAAGGTTTGTATTGTAGCAAATACTATGAAACTCAAATTTAATGTGGGTGTAAGCATTGAACTCTAAGAGAAAGTGATTTTCATCCTCATAGACTCACAAAGATGGAAAATCCTTTAGAGAAAAGAAATTCTGGGGGAGGATCTCTAGATCATGTAGATAGAAATATATATTTTTTTTTCATTTGAGATGATTTTGAAAATATATGTAGTTTAATTTGTTAAATTTTGAAACTTTATTTATATGTTCATGTTAAAATAATTTAATATAATGATAACAATAAAAATATTAATATCAAATTGTGAATGTGAATTAAAAATATAAATTATTATTATATTAAAATTAAATTAGAGTAGTGAGGTGCTTTAATATAACATTCCCAAAAAAATCCATGAGATGTAGAACAATTGGTGGTGGGGTATGGTTAAGACACCCCCTAAGCGGAAAGGTAACCGGTTCTAATCCCATGGATACAAAAAAATCCAACATGTTAAGGGTTGGTGCGGTCCAGGCCAGGTGCCATCCCCATCTGATTTTGACGGCTTAGATGCCCCTAGTTGGTGGTAACTTAGCCAGAGGAAAACTTGCTAGTCAAGGAGGTTCCACCACTTTGCCAACAAAAAATAAAATATAACATTCCCAAAAATAAAAGGTAATTAAAAAAATTCATGTAGGCACATAACTTCTTTTTTTTAATAGGAACACGAAATAGATTATATTAAACAGAGAATTTAAGATACAAAAATCCCTTTCTGGAAGGGTAGACCATAGAATAGATAATGAGTGGTTCAAAATTGAAGGATTTCAGCTTTTCATCCCTAAGAGTTGTTCTTCCTAACTGTTCATGACTTCTCTCTTTTGTTGGATATATCCTGACATACTTATTACATAAAAGGGCACAAAAAAACATTTAACAAAGCAAAAAGAGGTGCACTTCGACATTGCTGAGTTAAGCAGGAAGAATTCCTTCATGAGTGTGTGAGTCGTCCTCCATCGGAGAACTTTCTTCATGCTGGTTTCCAGGGTCCGCAGGTTCAATGTGCTTTTCAAATTAATCCCTCATATCATTCAAGGAAACTTCCATTTGAGCCAGGTGAGCCTCAATCCTGTCGTTGCCATTTTGTAGGGTGTCAAACAACTGCCCCTTCATAGAAAACATAAATTGCTTGAGGCCTTCGAAGTTGGCTTGTTGAAACTCCTTCATTCCTTTAATATCCTTCTACATCTCCCCAAGCTTGCCCACATGAACCCGAGCGTTAGTCTCCACGTCCTCAATGCGTGACTCCATCCGAATTATATCCTGACCAATGAGTTTGCTCTCATCCAGAGCGGCCTTAGAAGCTTCAAAAGCATTATGGACATTTTTCTTAATGTCCTGATGGACACCTTTAATTTCCCTAAGCTCCTTCACCATGCCCTGAAGATTCATCCTTCTTAGCGCAGAGATAGACCAGTAAACAGAGCTAAGGCCGGACGAGAGAGCTCATTCGTTGCAACTAAGAGCTTCAATGCCGGAGACCATCGAATGAAGAGCGGTATTATATCCCTGAATATAATCCTATGAGCAAGGACCTCGATACTTCAGCATTATTCCACATACTTCCATCTTACCACCACACCAACCTTCATAAATGCGCGGAGAGGTCCGAGGGAAGTCTTTAAGGCTCGAGCAGAGGTGAAGACCACTTGTCCACGAAATGGAAGGGGAGTTATGCATGCGTGCCCCCATAAGGTAGGTCAATGAGGTTAAAAAACATGGAGACCATTTAAAGTGGGTAGGACCTTGATTTAGGACTATAATCCCTTCTTTTAGCCTAGCTCCTTGATTAGCCATGATGTCATCCTCCACGTTGTTATGCCTTAGAATTGGATCCGAGAGATGTCGTTGATGGTTGAGATGTTTTGACATGGGATTAGTCCGTATGAAGTGTGGAAGTTGACAACTACGAAGAAGGACCATCCGCGGAAGAAGGACCATTCACAGAGAACAAGGAAGAGCAAGACTAGTTTAGTTTGTTAAAAAGGGTCATTTGGATCGTTTTGTAATCGCCATAGTTGGCTATAAATAGGAATATGAATGTAATCCTAAAGGCATCCCAGGCTAGAATGAGATCATAAGTGATCGATAGGTGTGCAGATGAACTTTGTAATGTTTTCTCTATTTTCGACAATTTTGTACGGATCTGCGATAAGATGTTTTCAACTGTTTCTGCGAAGGTTATACCGCAGGTTTTGATGAGTTAATGCATGAATATGTTCGTATTTGTCTTTTTGTCTCTGTTTATGTTGAATGATGAATTCTTTATGTTGTTTTCTGTAAGTTCTAACTGATGCAATCACTAGTGTTAATATGATAATGTGAATGTTGATTACATAGCAAATATGTGAATGATGAATGTATGTCTGAATTTTAAAGCATGATGTGAATGTTAATCATTGGCTTCTATTGCAATAGAATAGAAGTATTTGTGTGTCCTTTCCCCACTGCATAAACCTGGTTCTTGCAGCCCCCTTAATCATCTCGGGTGAGACTTCACTCACTTCGTGGGTGTTGCTAGAAAGGGTAAAGCCTTTCTGGGTCGGTGATTAAGGGTGTTTGGATGGTGTTTGTTGACGATAGTGCAAAGTGAACCCCTTTCGAAAGAACTGTGTCAAAAAATGGTTCTGTTGTAGGGACCCTGAAGAAGAAAGATAAGGACATGCTGTGGCACCCGACGAAACTGGAGATTCAGGACTGGTTTGGCAAGAAAGCAGAATAATTCACGGAAGGAGAAAATCGGAACCCCAGGAAAACGACAAGAAGTTGGTTGGAAAAGCATATTTATTCTGATATCCACGAGATATTCTTCTGCGATGTCACGTCCCCTCCCATCCTACCAGCTAGATGGAGAGGATCGTGAGGTTATACCGGGCATCTAACCCCCATATCCATTCATTAAACAAGCATTCAAATGCAAATGAAAAAGAATATATATACATATACAAATGCACAACAGATGTGATATTAAACTGGGCGTCTAGCCCTATGAAACGTTTAATCATAAGCATGAACATAATATAACAGAGATAGATGGAACTGTATGGTTTTAAGAAAATCACAGCGGAATATTAATAATTTCACATCCATCATACATTTAAGATGTTCATCAAATAAGTAATTGCAATTTAACACAAGAGAATACTTATCTTATACAAAAGTAGTCCCACGCAACTGGCTATGCAACTGCAACGTTCCACCCAACCGTAGGCCAGTGTGCTCCTCAATCTCTCAGCACCACTGCCGCCCCCGAGCTGGGCATGATCTCTACAAGGAACCAGGGAACAACAGACTCACACATAGCCAAGCATACACCAAGATGAGCCAAGCCAATCTGCAATTGGGTTTATCAGGCTGCTAGGAGATGGAAAGGAAGAGTTGCTAAGCTAGTGAGCTCCAGCACAGAGCCAGGGATAACCTTGCAAGATCTATCTAGCTTGGCACCCACAATACCTAAACACCCAGCACAAGGAAGTATTCTTTTCACTGCTGTACAGTCCCTCAAGCCATACCTTCCCTATCTAGTGCTCTCAGGGTATGCATAGAAGAGTAACCAAAGCCCTCTTGATCTTCTTGAGAGGTTGCCTCCCCCACTAGGTTTATCAAGCCACTTCTATCCACTACCACTCCAAACTTCAATTCACAGGTTCAAACCAAAAACGAGGATGCACATAACAGCAGAACCCCACTTACTGGGCATGAGAAAAACGTTTTCCACAGTGGGATACATGAGATGGGGTTTCAATTAACCCAGAAAAACGTGGGAACCCACAAAAACGAAATGGGAAGTTGGTGAACAACCCAGGAAGCCAAATCCGTTTTTAGTAAAACGTCCAGGGTCAATTCGGGGCAAAAACGACCTCCCTCCTAGTCCCCAATTCGTGGCCTTCCTCTCCCAACTGTTATACCAGGCAAAAACGACTCCCAGGCATGGAATAATGCAGTATTTAGATGAGAAACGTAAATGGAAAAGACCCAGCTAACTCCAACTGCGTGACTGCATGAAGACTGCCCATTCCCCATGGCTTTGGGAACCATTTCGTGGGTGGTTTCTTGCCCCACAAGCAAAAACACAATTTTCCAAGTTGATGGCTTGCCCATGCACGAAAATGGCTTGCCCATACTCTTTCATTCCCAAGGCATTAACTGCCTTAACCAATTTCTTGGAAAAATTAAATGATTGGGTACATGAGACAAAATGGGTAGTTGGTGGTTTATGGGTTTCCCCATTGATACATGGATTAATACCATTGGCTCAAGGGTTTGAATAATTTCCCTCCCTATTCCTTGTAGAACCATGCCCCATCTCTTTTGTTGCATTGCATAGCCGGTTGTGGGTTTTTCATTAAAAATTCGTAATTACATGATGTCTTATATACATTGTGCCCATCTCGCACATGAACCATAGGCATCTATTTTAATTGTCGATATATAAAAGCTAAATCAATGGTGGGGCCTTGGCCTTGAGCTCCTCACCATGATTAAATTACAATATTTACATCATTTACAAAAAGGGGGACAAAATGGGGACGTGACATGCGAATTCCCGGTATTGTTGCATGAGTGATTTCCGCAGTTGACGTTTAAGAAGAACCATTTCCAAAAGAGTGAGCCTGACCACTAGACTCCAGAACTGATCCAATAGCTGAAACGGATCAATAATAAGGTATCACGGGCTCTTGAATTCTGGGTAGACAATATCTTAGAGGGATAGATCATTGATTTTTTCATTGCTACAATCAAATCATACAACGATGCGGAAAGGAAAATTTTCAAAGGACCTAGAGGGATATTCCTGCTATCGCTGAAGTTGTGGATTAAGATGCTCTCCTGCAAAAAATGTATATTGAGGATGAATTTTGACGAGTGGAAGATCAATGTGCGGATGTTGTGGGTACCGCGTGAATGCGGGTCTGATAGAAAGATGCGGGGTAGATGGACATGAGCGACGGTGAATTTTTAACGGAGGCTGATGAAGAGTGTGGTACCTTAAGGGGTGGGGTGATATTTCGGCGACCAGAGAAGAAGAGGAGGACTGAGAGAGAGTCTCCTGAGGGGACCGGAATGAAAGAATATGAGACAAGACCACAAGGGACGAAGCGACCTTATTACGACGAAGAAGAAAGTGAACAGGATACCTCAAAAGCCGAAGAAGGACGGACCCTAAGCTACAATGTACCTTCAACTCCACGCACTACTCAGAACTTGATAAGAGGAAATACAAGTTATTCGCAAAGCTGTCCTACGTGCTAGAATAGTAGTAAGAGTAGCAGATCAGGAAATAATAATAGTAAAAGCACAGGAATGGCAGGTGACGACGCAAATATGTCGACCTTCTAGGGTAACGGGACCAAGGATCCTGAACAATATTGTTTTTTGTGTGAGGCTGTATGGACTGTGAAGCAGGTCTAAGATGAAAATATCAAAAAGGGACATTTAGCGACATTCCTCAAGGTCCATGTGCTAGACTAGTATATGAAGTTTACTAAGGTACCAACGGGAACTCTGGATAAAACATTACCACATATCAAGGAAGGGATGCTCGATGAATTTAGAAAACCAAAATCTGAGTCGCAGTACATTACTGGTCTGAAAGAAATCAAGCAGTTTCCCAACGAGTCAGTATGGGAATTTGACTAGCAGTACAAAATGCTAATGGTGAAAGTGAGTTTCGGGATGAGCGATATGCACCATAAAGAATGGTTTATCATAGGGTTGGTGCCACACATTCAAGGGTCATTGATGCAACAGAAGGTAGCGACTCAGGAAGAAGCGTTGGATATCGCGATGAAGCTGGAGGCTTAACCGATTGGCGAAATAGGCTTAGGCATGGATCGAATACAAGTACATCTAGCAAACTTGAAGATCCATCTACAAGACATGAAGAAAGGAAAAGAGGCTTTCGAAGACATATGGTGCACTAGATGTAGGACAAAAGGACATCACAAGGATCAGTGCCCAGAATTTCAAGAATATTTGCAATCAGGTGCATCGAATCCCCTTAGTTAAGGAGGGATGCCTTGGTGTCACGTCTGTCAGACGAGAGGACATCGACCGGAAGAATGTGTGTACCTGCAGAAGATGGTGTCGAAACCAGTGAACTTGTATTGCAAGTTATGTCGATTGGTTGGCCACAATGAGAAAGACTGTAGAGCTTATGACCTACTCCAAGAAAGGACTGCGGATACATTCTTCATGAAAGGGGAGGAGCAACCATCGGTACGTCAGCAATAGCAGTACAGTAACAACAGCCTCAATATAATCCACCACCATAGTATGATCAGTCGCAGTATGGTCAATCGTAGTATGGCCAACCGCAATATCCACACAACTGCAATATGGTCAACCGCAATATCCACAGCCACAGTATGGTCAACCATAGTACCCGCCATACGAGTCACTGCGAGGAGGATTTAGAGAGGGGTTCCATGGTGTCCGAGGTACCGGTGCCGGCCGAGGAGGAGCTGTTGGATGAGTTCGAGGACATATCATATGTTACAATTGTGGTCAACAGGGGCATTACCACAGGGATTTCCCAAATCCAACCCCACAGTGCACTTACTGCAGCACTGTGGACCATGGTGTCGAATATTTTCCTCAACTCATCGTGAAGTGGAAAACTAAGAACCTACCCCCACCTCGCCAAATCAAAATCAGAACTAGAATCTACCACCAGCGGTACAAAAGATATCGACAGAGGTTAGAAGTCAAAATGCGACTGTCGGAATAGTGACCCGAGGAGGAGCTATGACAGGGGCTGACAGGTCACAAGCTAACATCCGGCCGACAACAAGAAAACAAGTCACATTTGACATGGAAGTAGAAAGGGATATTTTCTTGAAAGAACAGGAGGCAATGAGGTCGCTGAGACAACCACCTCTTCACCAGAAAGAAGTTACCTATGACATGCCGTCGACATTCGACACGACGAATTCGTATAAAAAGGCTAACACGTTAAGAGCCTTCCTTAAGAGTTTGCTGGAACTGGAAAAAGATCAGGACACATTGGCGAAGATATCCAACTTGTTGCATCGATGGGAGGGTGCACGACAGGAGCAGACGATCAATAACATCCATAAGAGAAAGACATGAACAGAAATGCGGATGTCCATGAAAGTCAAATCATTCGATGTTGACTCCATTCTCTTGGATTTGGGGTCAGATGTAAACATCCTGAAAAATCAAATGTGGGAAAAGACGGGGAAACCACAGTTGGCTTGGTCCCCGGTACAACTGCGACTAGCAAACCAAAGTAAGGTCACCCCGATCGGTCAACTATACCAGGTCCCCGTTGAGATTGAGGGACTCAAAACATATGCAGATTTCGACGTGTTCAAAATTGAGGACAATACAAGCCCCTACCCAGTGCTGCTAGTGATAGAATGGGCAATGGAGAATCAAGCTATTATCAACTTCAAGAAAATAACGATGTCGTTCGAGAACTGTGAGATCAAGGTAGTTGCACCCCTTGACCCAACGGAAGGACAAAGATATGTTGAGCAAACAAGGGATGAATTTACTAAGGGATGGGACAATATTTACAACATCTCCTAAGACTATATCAACCCTACTGCATATGGAGATTTAAGGTGGCGCAGTATCAATTTGGTGTCGTCAGATTCGGACGAAGCACTTGAAAATTGGCAGAATTGACTGCATGAAGTATCGCTTCGGAGGTGTGCACAGATCGCCCAGTCACTGCGATGGGTATCTACAAAAGAGTGTGAGTTACAAACGTATGAGGGATTTCCCAACTTGGTTGCATTTATCACTGAATTTGAAGAAAAAGTGGCAGAACCACAACAACTATTGGCCTTGGAGGAATCCCTGAAGGCTACACCAGCACGATGGTGGGCGGCACACAAGTCCACCATAACTAACTGGCCACTATGTCGACACCTAATGAAGGTTAGGTTCGGCGACATGAAAGGGTACCGTGGAAGGAAGTACGATGGCAGAGGAGATCCGAAGGAGCATTTGAATGAATGGGAAAGAAAATGGGGACCACGATCGAAACAGGAATGGGTCCATGTCTTTATTCACACACTGCATGAAGTACCATGAAGTTTGTATATCGCAGCAGAACTGTGACGCAGAATAACCTCATGGGAATAGCTAAAAATTGGCTTTGGCCAAACGTCCAGTTTCTTCGACGAAAACCCCTTCAGCCACAACACTTTACAAGAGGTCCAGGAGAAATTATTCGATGCGATTCCAATAGAGAAACCTATGGGACTTCAATGGACCGTGACACCCCAAATGTTGATGGAATGCTACAACATAACAAGAGAACCAAATGATGAGGATGATCCAAGGGCTACGTATATCCCAGAGTCAGAAGGAATTCATAGCGTCGAGGCGCCAGATATGCCTTCCGACAAGTTTCAGTAACCACTACGAATCAAGAAAGTGAACATTGGGTTGGAAGAGAATCCCAAGTTCATGAGCATCGGAGAATACTAGGATGAATCGGCTATTGCGAAGATGATTGAACCATTGCACGAGTTTTGGGACCTATTGCACGAGTTTCAGGACTTGTTTTCGATGATATTTTTAGAGATGAAAGGAATTTCGGGGGAACTAGGTGAGATGAAGATCCCACTGAAACATGATGCGAAGCATTTCAAGCAGTGACCTTGCCTATTGAATCCGCGGTACAAGGAAAGGGTGAAAGCTGAGATTGAGAGAATACTGGAAGCAAGAATTATAGAACCGGTAGAGGAATCAGAGTGGATCGGCCCCGATGGTGGTCCAAGATAAGAAAACCTGTGAATTCAGGATCTGTGTCGATTTAAGAAAGCTAAATGATGCATGCCTACATTATCCATTCCCTACACCATTTATGGATGAAGTACTAGAAGGAGTGGGAGGCCAATAAATATACTCCTTCACAAACGAATTCTCAAGCTACCACCAAATAAAAATTGCAAAAGAGGATCGGAACAAAAGAACGTTCGTCATCGAATGGGGATGTTTTCAGTACACGGTGATGCCATTTGGCCTGAAGAATGCACCAACAATTTTTTCCAGCCTAGTAGTTGCGGCGTTCAAGGATTACATCCATAAATTTCTCGCAGTATACATTGATGATTGGACATTTTATGGGTTGGTCAAGGATCACATCACGAATATGAGGTTGATGCTGGAAAGATATCGATAGCACCAGATTTCATTGAACCTAAAGAAATGCATTTTCTGCACTCCGTTTGGGATTTTGTTGAGGCACATTGTTCGCCGGGAAGGAATGCTGGTCGAACCTGCAAAGATCGCAATTATTGTCGAACTCCCATCACTAACAATAGTCAAGCAATTGAGAGTGACGTTGGGACACACAGGATACTACAAGAATATTATTAGAGGGTATGCAGCAATCACATCGCCGATGGAAAACTTGTTGAAGAAAGACGCAAAGTTCGAATGGAATGAAGAGTGCCAAAAGAGTTTGGACATACTGAAAGGAAAGATGGTTGCAACACCTATACTAGCATTTCCAGATTGGACGAAGGAGCTACATGTTCATGTTGATGCATCATCAGTCGCACTAGGCGTCATATTGGCCCAACACGGAGAAGGAGCGATAGACCACCCGATTATGTTCGCAAGTAACGAAAGCTGTCTACTGCAAAGAAGAATTACACGACCACAGAAAGGGAAGGTTTGGTGATGGTATACGCCTTACAGAATTTTCGACACTATCTCTTCGGGGGGCATTTTAAAATGTTCACCGATCATTCAACACTCAAATACCTAGTGAACAAGCCTATGTTGGGGGGGGGATATGTCGATGGTTGTTACTCTTTCTAGAGTTTGACTACAAGATAATTGTAAATCCTGGCCGATTGAATGCAGGACCAGACCATCTATCATGGATAGATTCTAGAGAAGAGTTGAGAAACATTAACAAAGGATTTCCTGATGCTCAGGTGTTCAGGGTAGGAATGTTCAATGACCATTACGAGAAAATTATTCAATTTTTGGTAATATGGAAGGCGCTAGAAAAATTCACCACCAACCAGAAGAAGCAGTTAGTCATCAGAACTACAGATTTCTAACTGATTGCCGAGAAACTATATAAGATGGGGCCGGATGAGATAATTCGATGATACATCCTTCCACATGAACAGGAAAGGATCTTAGCAGAATCTCATGATGGAATCGCGGGAGGACACTATTGAGGACCTGCCATTTGCAAGAAGATCCTTCGAGTGGGACTATGGCGTCCAATGATGCATGGAGATGCTACAAACTACGCCAAAATTTGCGACGTATGTCAATGGACAGGGAAGTCGACACGAAGGGATGAAATTCCATTAGTACCTCAATTGACACTACAAGATTTTGACAAGTGGGAAGTTGACTTTGTGGGACCCATCAACCCACCAGAAAAAGAATAGGGTTGGGATACATAATCACCGTGACATATTATTTGACATGATGGGCGGAAGTTGCACCGGTAAAGGATTGATTAGTTGCGACTACAACAAGATTCCTCTTTGACAACATGGTCACCAGGTTTGGGTGCCCAAAGATACTAATGAGTGACCAGGGGAGTCATTTTGTTAATCAAACGATCGCAACGATGACAGAGGAGTTTCAAATTCAACATAGGAAGAGAAACCCATATCATCCACAAGCTAACGGGATAGTGAGGCATTCAACAAAATATTGGAGCATGCACTCACAAAGGTATGCAACACAAATCGTGATGTATGGGATTTGAAGATTCCAATGATACTCTGGGTGTATCGCACAACTTGCAAACGATTGACCGGCTAGACCCCGTTCAAGCTCATTTACGGGTAGGAAGTCATAATGACGATGGAGTATATCATCCCAATTCTGTGCATCGCAACAGCCATAGAAATGAGCGATGACGGAGCATTGGAAGAACGGTTGGCATAGTTGGTACAACTTGATGAAGATCGATTCATCGGAGGATTTCATCAAAAGGTAGAAAAGGATCGACATAAGGCTTGGCATGATCGCCATGTCAAACCAAAGCATTTCCAGCATGCAGATATGGTTCTGTTATATGACAGTAAGTTTGCAAAGCACCTACGTAATTTACAGATGCATTGGTTAGGTCCCTACATAATAAAATTTTTCGTTGACGGAGGTGCGGTGCAGCTACAAAGTGTAGATGGGATATTGTTTCCCAAGCTAGTAAATGGGAATCAGTTGAAACCCTATCACCTTGATCAGGTGCATAGCAGTTGAGACACAGGTCGGGAAAAAAAAACAATTATGACAAAAAGTGGGAGACATGGCCAGACGGGTTGCTCGTTAATGCTTAGCATGTTTAGCATGCGGGATTCCAATCAGCACATGATTACCGCGGATAAGCAACCCCAGAAGACAGCGGAGACAGAAGATGACACACTTGAGGACATAATTTGATAACTATGGGAAAATTTTCACGAATGATTCAATAATCATGTATCAAGGACACGAGGAGCAAGAATAAATACAGGCAAAGCGATCGAAGGATGTAAGCCAAATGAAGAGAGTCAATAAGGCGAATGCAGAGAGTCAGTAGGTCTAATGAAGAGATTCGGATGAAGAGAATTAGTGAGCAAGTCCAAGGAAGCTGTGGAAAAAGGAAGTGAGATAGTTGCAATGATGCATTTCGTTTCCAGCGGAATCACCCAAGGTGCACTAAGGGAAAGAACGACAAGTTTTCATGACCAACCAGCTGATGCAGAGGCACCTGGTATTAGGAAAAACAATGATGAGGTATTACCCAAGATGGTTAAGCAAGTTTTGAGTGTTCGAAGAACAATGGTCGCTCCAACCGCAGAAGTTCCAAGAGCCAAGGTATGCCAGTACCATCAAAGGATGATCAAATGTGTGAAACAGATGTGCCAGATCGCTATGCCCGCTCCACATGTTGGTGCTATCAGGAAATTTACGTCCAGTAGCAATCCAAGGTCAAAGGTAATTGATGGTTGCGAAGGAATTGATGACAAAGGTTCCAATAGACTGGAGGATGAGTTCGAGAAGTACATGACAATGACCAAGAGACTGGAGGATGAGTTCTATATGTACATGACAACGACCAAGAGACTGGAGGATGAGTTCTAGAAGTACATGACAATGAGCTCTAGATGGAAAGAAAAGCCTCAGAAGTTTATCATAGCAAAAGGATGAGAATAGTTGCAGCAGAGCCAGCCGAGGTGGCTCAAGGGCGAGCCACAAGTTTTTGTTGGGGGCCTGTTGGCACGAGATTAGTCCACATGAAGGGCGGAAGCCGACATCTGCGAAGAAGGACCATTCACGGAGAACAAGGAAGCGCAAGACTAGTTTAGTTTGTTAGAAAGGGTCATTTGGACCATTTTGTAAGCACCATAGTTGGCTATAAATAGGAATATGAATGTAAGCCTAAGGGAATCCCAGGATAGAATGAGATCATAAGTGATCGATAGGTGTGCGGATGAACTTTGTAATGTTTTTCTCTATTTTCGGCAGTTTTGTACAGATCCGCGATAAGATGTTCTGAATTGTTTCTGCGAAGGTTATACCGCAGGTTTTGATGAGTTAATGCATGAAGATCTTCGAATCTGTCTTTTTGTCTCTGTTTTTGTCGAATGATAAATGCTTTATGTTGTTTTCTATAATTTCTAATTGATATGATCACTAGTGTTAATCTGATAATGCGAATGTTGATTGCATAGCGAATATGCGAATGATGAATGTATTTCTAAATTTTAAAGCATGATGCGAATGTGAATCTCTGGTTTCTGTTGCGATAGAATCAAAGTAGTTGTAGGTCCTTTCCCCACTGTGGAAACCTAGTTCCTGTAGCCCCCTTAATCATCTCGGGTGAGACTTCACTCGCTTCGCGGGTGTTGCTGGAAAGGGTAAAACCTTTCTAGACCGGTGCTTAAGGGTGGTTGGTTGGTGTTTGTTGATGATAGTGCGAAGTGAACCCCTGTCGACAGAACTATGACAACAAGATGATTCGTTTCTGAGTTATGTTCATAGTATTTCCATGCTCTCTTTGGATATTTAAAATTTTCTGAATAACAATCTTGGAGTCTCTGAGGATGGAGAAGTGGTCTATATGAATTGAGTTCATGGTATCAATCCCTTGTAGGAGATCCGCTCATTCAACTTGATTTTTCGTTCTCCTTCCTAAGCCCCATGTGAATTGAAATAACTTATTTCCTCTAGGGTCGTATGCGACCCCTCCCACACTTGCCACCCATGTAGGCTCATAACTTATCAAAAATAAAAAAAGTTTTTTATCTTCAAGAAATTGAGGTTTAAGATGGATTTATGTTGGTTATTATATAATGAAAAATATTCGAAATAATATATAAAATACAATAAATATTTATATATTTTAAAAACTCATTGTTTTAAAAAATATGTGTGTCTATGTGTGAAATAATACATAAACTACGTTAAAGTTTTATATATTTAAAAAAAACATTGTATTAAAAAATATGTGTGTGTGTTTGAAAATCTTGATAAATTGTGAGCACTAACACATGCTATTAAAATAATACAAGATATATTTCAAACATGTACATATCATAATTTATGTAATTTTGAAATTGTGAATTCTATTACTATATTTAGCTAATATAATGTTATTTACATTAATTACATATTTATTGTGTATTCATTATATTTTATTTTTTAATTTAATGATTTATTTATGGTGTTGTTTCATTTTATTATCGATATGTAGTTATCATGTTTAATACCACTCTACTTTAATTACATATTAATTTTGATTAATTTCTTTAACATAATTATTTATATATTTTATTATAAGTTAGATTTATAGACAACCCAAACTTTAGTTAAAAATACACTATTAGTAATGGTAGTAGAGGGATTTTTGCTTGGATTTCCAAGATTTACTAGAAAAATACCAAACTAGTCATGTCAACTTGATTTCGTTTATTGTACTTACAATCCAAACTTTAGTTCAAAATAACTTATCGATATTAGGAGTAGATGGATTGTTGTTTAGAGTTTCAAAATTTATCAGCAAAAAGCAATGTGTAACTCCAAAAATATCTTTATCATATATGTTTATAGGTATATCTTCCAAAAACAATTAGTGATGTGCATTAGCTTGGAGATGTAGAACCATATCTATATTAAATGTACAACCATGATGGGAAAATATTATTTGTTAGTGGATGCAACAAATAGGTCCTAGAGATAGCAACCAAATTTGAAATGTATAGTTCAATTAGTTTACACAATTTTTGTCACGAACTAATCCCATTTGATATGGCTTTCGTAAAAGTGTGTCTAGAATCATAAGGTTAAGGATCTAGGTGTTTCCATGTTAAATAAATAATCAAGAACATATATTGGTGGGGAAATCAATTTATAGGTAGATTTTTCTTAGAACCTTTATCTCATTAATATTTGTAGAAGAGAATGCATGGGTATGTTCAAACTTTCAAATTTATCCTCTCTATAAATGTCTTTCTAGAGCCATACGTGTTTGTCAACTTGCAAACTAGGGATTTCTTTTTGTATGATAATCTCTTGTTGGAGCCCAGAAGGATTTTATTCCTTGACTCAATTGACCTTGTCCACTTTTAGTAATTCATCATTGTATCTTGAACTGTATATTCCAATTTGGAATGACTATGAGGTGACACATATTTTTACTGGTCAGTGTGAAACATTGGAGGGCATGAAAAGAGCACCCCTTGAATGACATTAGTAGTGGGAATGGATGATCCAAGGATTAGATCAATTCATATCATGTTACTCTATGTGGGAAAGGGGAAAACATTGATGTTTGGAAAAAAACTCAATATACTAAGTCAAAGAAGTCCATGGATTTGGGTGTAAAAGGTTGATCAGGTTTTGTAACATCTCGAAATTTCATAAAAATTTAAAATTTTTAATAATAGCATTAATTATGATAATAATAATTGTGGAAATAATAATTGAGATTATGACAACATTAGTTGTACAGTTGTTAATACTAAGCATGCTTTATTTTCTGTATTTAGCAGCAAAAGATAATGACAGTTGTTAAAACATAACTAGTAACCATGATTATGACGACAATGAAATAACAGGTTGGGAAAATGATGCGACATTGTTTTCTTTTTGCAATGATACTGACAATTTGACTTGCTGCATAAGGGCATCCTACGAGGTACCCTGGAGCTTACTTAGTTGCAACGCTAAAGCATAATGATTGTCCTGTGTGCAGACGATAGGTAAGAACGATGTACGTGTAATTCAGTTTTCAGCGTCATAATTAAATAGAATGTTATAATTTCTGTTACAACTCACCAAAGGTGAGCAGGTATGGTTTTCAATGCTATAATTTCTGTTTTAAGATGTTGTCTGATGACTCCACAATATTTAGAACAGAATCCTCCATTTACGTCATCATGCTGAAAGTCTTGTTGTTGTGATTCTTATGGTTGTTATAGCTGGCTCCATCGTCGTATTAGGATAATAAGTACTTGATAAAATTAGCGTCGTGTTGGTAATGTTGATCATCATATGCTTTGTAATAAAAGTCAATTATGGAGTTCAAGACTAAGCATAGTTTTTAAGCTAGTGACAACTGAATGGCCTTGTTAGTATTTCAAAGAGTACACTCCTACATTATTTGACTTCTAAAAAGGAGTAAAAGACTTATGGTTATTCTAATAACGATATAACTTTGGTGATTGACACCCTACATAGCAATTTATAAAACAACTATTCATACTATATGTGATATACGAAATCTTGCAATATTTCGAATATTATGAAATAGAAATACTATGGTTATTATATAAATAGGTTCACCATATCGAGATAATATGAGTTTTGGTCTTAATACATGATTTACACTTAATCCTTAATACTTTAATTCGAAACATAAAGTTAGAACTTATGTCAACTATAGAAACTATGTGTTGATTTTGAATAAGTCCTACGTGAAGTTTTGAACATGCAATAGAGTTATAATGTAAGTATCGATGACACCGACATACAATAGTTGTTGACAGGGTGACGGTTGTTGGTTCATTAATGTGATAAGAACGTTGAGCTACTCAGTGATTGTCCTTCGATTCTGCATTAAAAGCTTGACATGAAACTCGGGGTGACAAGGTTTGTTGTCAATCCACGTATGGTAATATCATTGAAATGGTGAATGCAAAACCACCCTGTCATTGTTGTGAGTTAACCTTCCTCCCAGTTGGATGTTTAGAACCATCCAGCGTGATCCATTGTGGCATTACCATATGTGTGAAGTGATAGTGCATTGAATGCATGGGTTACTCGACCCAATGCATCCTCGCTGGCATACTGGCAAACATTGATTTTGATGAAATTGGACCGTTCGATTTCAACCCTAACCTCTGTCGTTGAAAGGGTTTATGAGCTTGGAAAGTTGTTTGTTGTGTTATTATTTTGGTCTGTGTGGCCGACAGGCTGCCGAAATTTCAGTGTAGGAATTTTGTATGAGGTTCGACTTCGAGACCTCTTGTTTGGAAAAGTTACAGGTCTCTTATTTCTACAATGGCGTCGTTTTTGTATAGTTTGTGTATCTAGTTTAGAGTATCAAAGGTTGATAGTTATGGAACTCGTCGTTTTAGTTTAAATCAAATATTTTCCCTGGTGTAAATGGACTGAGGGTTTATCATCTTGTCTTCAACGTGGAGTCATTGTTGAACTGGTGAAAGTGGAAAGCTTTGGTATTCGACTACGAGGTAATAATCTTGTTTTAGTGTCATTTCTTTTATGCAGATCGTGTTTTGATTTAAAGAAAATATCAGTTATCTAACTCCATCAAATTCCTTGTCAGTTTCAGGTTGTAAAGAAATGGTTCAAGCCAAGGTTTGGGAAGAGCGACACGCTTCCAAACTGGTAAGCTCCGGGTCTTTCCAAAAACCCTCGTAGGTGCTCTGTGACTGTGTTGATGGGGTTTCAAAGGTTGTGTAGCTGGTCCTACCGTGACTCATCGTGGTTGAAAAATGAAGAACTTTGAAGCACTGTTAAAAATCAAATGATTTCTGTTTTAGGTGTTGTAACCTTCATTGTTTAACTAGTTTTTGGTTTCTACCTTGATATTTATCTTCGTCAAAAACTAGGGAATGTTAAGCTCGTCAATGTCGAGGTTTTGAGGACCGGTTTCCAATGTTGAGCTTGGGTGTAACCCTGTATGTTTTGTTTTGGAAAAATATGTTGTAACTTTCTTATCCGAGCATAACGACTTCGTTTTTTGGAAGTTGTTCTTTGTAATAGTTCTTGAGATAAAAACTCAGGGTTGTGATCTATTTGTTTAAGTTATAAGGAATGATTCAAAGAGACAAGGCTCATTTATGGTGAATACGATGATTCCCTTTTGGCAATGAACGAATATGTTAATTGTTTCTGTGTAAAAAATTGTTTGTGTTATAAAACGTAATGTTGTTTAACTTCTGTATAATAAGTCTATGTTATATGAATTGAGGCTGTAGGTTGAAATCATGATTATTGTCTTATTCTAGGGTTTGTGAGTCTTTGTTTAAAAAAAAGGTAGCTCTAAATAAATGCTATTGGTTATGTTAGAAATCGTTTAAGTTGACAAACGTGTTGCTGTAGGTGGATGTTGTAAATGTTTTGGGCTAGGGTTTATGTACTCTGTCGTAGATGGTAACTATATAACGTAAGATGTTTCGAAAGGTAATGAAAACAACAGGTCAAACCCTAAGTCGTATTCTAAATTTTGAAAAGAAATTAAATGTTTATAAATGAACTTTCAAGGAACTTTGGTTTTGATCCGAAGCTTTTGTATAATGAGTTTGCAAAACGATAAAAGAAAAAGGAATTGAAAACTAACTAGATTTGATATGAAACTCAATTTGGAATTTAATACTTACGGTTCGAATATCTATTGAATACAAAAAACTGTTAGCAATAGAATATATAAATTATCTCCATTATCTGTTGAACTATAGGATCATAGAAAAAGATATAATAAGAAATAAAAACAGTGTGTGTATATGCAATATGAAACTATGTGATGAATGTTATGTACAGTCTTATTATGATGATCACATTCTTTTATTTGCAGCTATATTATTACAATGCAACCATAATATGGTATGTAGATATATGATTTCTATCTTTTTCCTTTGTACATAATAATGATAAGAATGATGCAAGGCATCTGGACAGGAATTAAACATTATTTGTTTTTAATATAACTTAAGAAAACATTTCATATATATAATAAATATTATTCAGAACTTTCTGCATCTATTAACTATAAGGCAAAAAACAATAAACATATGAATTACTATATTTATCTATAGAATCTCAATGGAAAATTGCCTATCTTATCATCTATTCTTAATTTGCGTATATATACTAGAGTACGATGCACAAACAACATGAGGAAAAATATAGATACAGGTTTATCAATTTCAATTCATCATTTAAACTTTAACATTCAGACTGTAAATAAATATAGAATTAAATTCTTTTGCGAAACAGAAAACAGAAAATACTACTATACAGAACAGAATTACTAGTTGATATAAGGTAGAAAATTTGTAGAACCTGGATAAATCTGTAGGGCAACAAACAACCCAAGAAGACTGTTCCACCCAACCAATTCCTGAAAACAGTCAAGTACTGTCTTAGGACCCCCAAGCCTATTCACTGAACCACCAGGAGGAAGAAACTCAGGAAATATGACTTCTTCCTGCAATAGCAAATAACTTTTGAATCTTCAATAGCTAGCAGTCCAATAGACCTGCACCAGCCTCTCTGGTTCTTCTCAGCAATAATGCAGACTTGATATTACAGTCACCACTAGCCTCCCTATTCGAATCTCTCAGTGGTCACGTGATGCACATGAGGAAAATATTCTACAGAAATATTGATTAAGAGCTTCCTACTCAATTCAAATTTGCCTTTATAGGCTGCCTAGGCCTTTTCAGATGTTACTGGGTCATTAAATGAGCTTCTTGCTCACTCCCTCCACCTGGGGGATAATGCCTTGTTTTTAGGGGTACTTGTCCCATAACCAACAGCTAGTGGTGTGATGCAATTGCTGCCATCTGTCCCACACCTTCCAACAGCTTCCATTCCTCCTAGTGGGTCAGTGAACACTCATTTAAGAGTCCTCTTGGGTGTTTGTCTCCTAATTAATTTATTTAAATAATAATATTCAGTAATTACATTCATCCATGATCAAAACTGATCACAATTACAAAACTTTGTAATTAAATTTAACATAAAGTATTTTGCAAATAAAATAGTAATTTTTCAGAAATTTGGGTAGGTGACAGGTTTTGCTTCATAATGAGATAACCATGTAAGATTTATGAGGGGAAACCTACCTACCACATTATTACTAGAGAGGAGTTTTACCATGGTAGTAATGGATGACTAAAAGTGGTAGGTGTGATTATCCTTAGAGAGCATGTATGATTTCACATGAGGTCCTTATTGGGTGAATAATTGATGCTAGCCAATATCGAGTCTAGAAAATGAGGAGAAGTGACATACTAGAACACTTGATCATGAATGTAGGGGCTAATAGAAAAGGTGGTAGTAAATATTTGTGATGCAAATAACTATTTAATGCCTTCAATCATCATATTCCTCATCACCATCATCGCTATCATCAATATAGAAATAATGATATAGACACATTATCGTCATTAGCATTATCATCAACATCGTATCCATCATTAGCGCCATCCTCGTCATCTTCATCTTTGTGACAACATTTCCATGTACTGACACCATCCTAATCATTTTCATCATCATCCTCATCATTGTTGTTACCATCATCAAATCATTATCATCATTTCTGTTCTTGTCATTGTATTCAAAGGATGACATATATTATTTATCTCCATTGTTTCATGCATATTGTTCTATGGAGCGGTATTCTTCCCTCCGCCAATCACATTCATCAAGACAATTCAGTGTTAAGACACACCCCCCCCACGTCGTGAATAGACTCATATCTAAGTTATTTAAATATAGTTTTGCTTGTGTTGTCATTACATATAGAAGTAAATTATTGTATACATGTACATGTAATTATTAATTGTTGTTTGTTTCTACTTTCATAGGAACCCCGCCAACATGGTGGCCAACATCTCGCATGATGGCCATGACATCTTGACCTCCTTAGAGCACAGCAAGGAGGTTCCTCATCATGCAAGTACATTAAATTCATATTTATTTCTTTTTAAACTATTAGTACGTTTATTTTGTATTGGTATTGTGTACTTTTATTGATATATTTTTTAGTTGTCTATGAGGTTATAATCCTGCTTATCCACCTTCTTCGGAGGATGAGATCATGCAGATCATAACAAGGAGGTCACATCACAGTGTGATTAATTGCGTACCCAATTAGGGGCCATGTGCCTTGATTTCGCATCCAAACTGTTGATGACCATGATGATCAATGTCGTAAATGGGTTGTTGGAGGTCCACCAAAGGGCAGATCCATGCAGTGACATCTAGAAAACTGCTTTCCAAATGAGGAGGAACCAAGTATTGGGTCCTAACAAATGAGAAGGTGTGAAAGCCGCAACAAGAGGAAAGGATGTCAAGGGAACTTTGATTGACATCCCTCCTAGTCGTGCTCCTGGACATCCGCTTTGACTATGAGAGTTTGGGAATGAGGTTGTTGTGCCTCACGATTATGATAGGTTTATTGGAGCATGGGGCATGTTCCCCCACCATGACCAGGTCTCATTGTAATTCGCCAAACATGTGTATGCAGAGTTCCTGTTACACATGTGTATTGATTATATCAGTATGGCATCATATTTCTATGGCATCGGGTAGGGATGTAGTTACGAGTGTCTTTGGGATTCAGAGACCCTGTTGCTACACCACTCCCTCCTCAACTAGATCCCATTCCTATTCGGAGTGTTATCGGTTCTGAGGACATAGTTGAACCCTTAGAGTTGAGACACTAGATTTGATGGCAGCCACCATGTGCACTGCATTGAGAAATGATACGGTGTCCATGCACGAGGAGAGGTACATACCACCCCTTGGACCTATAGTTCCCAAGTTAATGTGGGTGGATGAGTCGATCATTCTGGTGGCTGACCATGATGAGAATCTAACATCCTATGCTCTAAGAGACTAAGATGCATACTACTATTTATATGAGAGATGCAGTTCATCATCGACATAATAGGTATATTTTGGTGAAATTTGTAGTGAGGAAGGTATTCTACATTTCTTAGTGTCTAGGAATGTAGAAATGACCTAGGTCGATCTCCTAGTCATTGACTTTAGAGTTATAAAGTTAATGTGAATTTTTATTAAAGTTGTGAGTCAAAATGATTTTTTATTTCATAAAGTGTAATTTGTCTCACGTATGGAAAGTGAAGAGTAACTTGGGAAATACGAGACAAAGTCACTTGGGAAAGTGAAGAGACAAAGTCATTCTCACAATTAATAAAAATAGTAGTAGGAGAGTTTAGACATACACATTCCAAGAGATATTTTTGGAGGGAGGTTTGAGAGGCACAAGCTTCAAGAGAGAAAGAGAGAGAGCTTGAGATGGGAAAATAGAATAGGGGGCAGCAAGAGAAAGATGGCATGATTTTCAAGGAGGAGGCACACATTCCAAGAAGGAGAGAGAGGACGCACTCTAAGGTTGAAGGCTTCATTTATTGTTGTTCATACAACAATTGAAGAGGGCACATTTTCCAATAAAGAGAGTGGCACACACTCCAAGAAAGGGGGAATCATTAATCGTTGTTCCATACAGTAGAAAAGAGAGGTTGTACAACAATGTGTTGATGTTCTATACAATAGAGAAGAGGCACATAAATCGAGGATTTATTTCTAAGAATATTTCTACTGAGAAAGTTCAACTTGTACCTATTGAGTCTTGGGCACAATAATCGAGTCATAGATTTTCTATATTACTGATTGTTCTCGGCACGTTTTTCAAACTAAATCATAGTCTAAGGTTGTGGGTGCACTGCTGGTTCATTTTCTAAGATAAGTACAGTCAAGTGTTGCTATTATGTACTGCTATAATATTTCTCTTAGCTCATAATACCAATTTCTCTCTTGCTAGTTTTCCCCTTTGGGGTTTTCCCACGGTGTTTGGACCAAAATATACTTTGTCAAATGTGTGAAATGTGACTGTTGTCCACTATCATTTTTGGATGCCATTTTCAATATTCTTAACATGTGTTTTTTAGCTTACTGATACATGGAAATGTGTGCATCAGATATTCTTTTATTTTCTATGACTGTAGAAGACTAAGACCAGAGTATTGTTAAGTGTTTGATGAAATCTATCGCTGAGTTTTGTTTAGATTTTAACATATTTATGTACTTAATTTGTTGATTATATGTCATTAAATAATAATATTTAATACATGTACATCTAAAATAATCAATTGAGTAATATTGATTTGTTTTTTATTGCTCCATGCAGAGGCCGCCTTTATGGATTCACTCAATTTCACTTCCCTGTCAATTGAACATCCAACCATTTCCCTTAGTGATGTCTTTGTGGTACACATGCTAGTTCCCTCATCCTAATTTGTTAATTTACATACATGGATATAATTTCAATTATTTTATCGTAACTTTGGTAGAGGCAGGGGGAAGGTAGAGGAGCAAAAGACGCAATCTCCCTCAGGTTTTGACCATCAACCACTAGACTATGAAGTATTGTAATTTATGTTTCAACGCAATATATAATTCAAAATGATGATTAATTTGTAATGTTCTTTACTATTCTTTTACTGATTACATGCATGATGTAACCATACACAGGCTCATGTACGGTGGGGAGTCGATTGTGCGGCGTTGTTCACAAATGAGTGGGAAACGTTCACTCAGCATCATCCTGGTGAGGGACCATTGACTCAACATCATCTTGGAGCTGCCACACAGTAGGATCTGGACAATCTCATGATGGCCCCAAGTCAAGTAAGTTGGTCCATCCACTGAAAATTTTAAAACTATGTTATCTTATCAATTTCAAGTACTAAAATCTAACTAACTTACAGAGTTCAAATTTTAATTTTTACAGTTCCCATTTTTAGACAACATTCGTATGTTTCCCATGCACCAGGGGCATGGTGCAAATGGTACTAGTGGTGGTAATGACCACACATCCCGTCAAGGTCCTAGTCCCCATATTTAATGACACTTGTTCATGTTGCGATATTTTTATTATTATGCATATATATATACTTGTATTTTTTTATGTATACATATATACTTATCTTCTTTTATGAACTTGATAGACTATTTCATATCATATTTTTTCTTCATGGATGTATGATGTCTTATGTTTATGTCGACATGAGTTATTTATCTTATGTTTATGTTTATGTGGATGTGTGTATGGTATTTATCTTTATAAGTGTGTTTATGTGTATGCACCTGTATGTTAAATTTATCTTATGTTTATGTTTATATCAACCAGTCTATAATACATGCTATTTATCTTATGTTCATCTTTATGTAGATGATTGCACATTGTACAATTTTACAATTATAAGTTACAAGTGTAGAATTAGAAGTTACAAGTTACAATTTTACTTTTAGAAGTTACACGTTTATCTTATGTTGATGTTTTTAATGTTTATGTTATTTATCTTATGTTCATTTGTCATTTACAATTCATGATGTTAGTTACAATTTACAAGTCACAATTACAATTACAAGTTACAATCTAATATTTAAATACAATTTCACAATACCAATTCACAATTTTACATTTACAATTTAAAAAAATGATAATTAGATTTACGAATTACTAATTACAATATTAAATTATAATTCATCATGTGAGTTACAATTAACAATAAAAATTAGAGTTACAATTTACACTTTACAATCAATAATTATAATTGCAATTGCAAATTACAATTTACAATATACAAATTACAAATTACAATCTACAAGTCAGAATTAGAGTTGCAATGAGCAATATACAATCTACCATTATAATTACAATTACAATTTACAAAATTTGACAATTGCAAATTACAATTGTACAATTACTCTTTAAGGAATTATTAATTAGACATGTACATATTACAATTGTGCAATTACTCTTTAAGAAATTACCAATTAGACATGTACAAATTACAACTTACAATCTCATTTACAGTTTATGATGTCAAATGTACAATTTACAATTCAACACACTTTGGAGATGTCTTTCATTTGATAATTAAATCTATATATGACAAATAAAAAGATTGGAAACTATGAATTATGTTGATATAGGAATAAATTACAAAAGATTAAATTTATAGAATATCATTGAATTCAATGATTGCATGTTGGGTTTAATGCATGTTTATTAAATAAATGTTTTAACATGTATACATTTGTAAATCATTTTAAATCAATGTATGGAAAAATAGAAAATCTTAGAAAGATTTATATAACTCTATGAATTTAACCTGTTTATAAAGTTTATTCTCATTTACAAATTCAATGTATAGTTAAAAAGTAGTTAAAAATAAAGTTATATATATATTTCCTTACAAATTTACAAATCTATGCAACTTTATGTTTAACTTTACATTGTTTTACTTTGAAATTTGAAATCTATGCATCCAATTGTCCCTCCATGGTTTGAAATGACACCAATCCATGCAGACACATGGCTTTCTAATGTCCAGTGGGTTTTGTGTTCTTGGATCGGTGAACATACTGTATAATTGGGCATTTGTAATATTCAATGCTTTTATTTCCTCCTTGGAAATGCCTGTGGAATAATACTCCCGCATCCTAGATCTATATTTGATCATGTCAGTCAATTGGCGATGTGCATGGATGAGGGAGTCAATTGAGGTCTCAATTGAGGTGGCATGGGACACTTGAGATGGTTCCCCTATGTTTCTTAGTTCTCAAGTGTGCTCTCTCATTTCAGTTACGTAATGGTTTAAATTGTATTGGTCGAAATTTTGTTGGGGGTTTTGATTTTCTTTGGCATTTTGATTTTCTTGAGGGTTTTCATTGGTTCCAAGATTTGTGTTTTCTTGTGTTCCACTGGACTCCATGTTAACATTTTGTTGATTCATTGTATAATTTTAGACTCTGCAATTGAAAATTCTTATCTATTATTTTACTAATTTGGGCATTATTAAAAATTTAATAAACAAAAGAAAAGCAATAAAATGACAAAAAGCAATGATATTACCTATCCAATGCAATTGATGATCACTCGGTGGATGGATTGAGGTATTTTTTGGGTGCAATAGGTGAGTGTAGTGGTCTCTTACTCCACGTACAAACCGGGTGAGTGAGGCTTGGCCATTTGGAAGAAAATAGAATGTGTTCTGCCCTGTTTTTTTTATTTTGCACAGGTGCACCTGCATGCTTTTGGGCGTGTACACGCTAGAAATGCGCACGCACAACAATGTGCACGTGCCTCGGTTCGATACCGAACCTGATGGCGCGTGCATGCTTCTTTAGGTGCGTGCGCGCCTTCATTTTGTCCCCGCTAGCCCAGCCCTGTTGCAATAGATTTGGGGAGCATCTTTGTGCGCCCACCTTGTTATTCACATCCATGGAGAAATTCTCTATAGTAAGAAGATTAGTAAAGTCCACATTGCCACATAAAGACAAAATCACTAAAAGAAAATTGATGAAATCCCAAAGATCACCCTAGGGTGAATTAAATCAATTTGGTAATAAATTTATTAAAGGAATTCCGAAAGACATAAGAGAATATGGAAGGCCAAGGGTCACATAGCCTTGGCCTATATATTGTAATCTCATTTTATTGGAAATGGGATTTTTGCTCTCAAACTTTTCCAATGTACTATTGTTGAACTGTGAATGAGGAGAAGCCTTGGATTAGCTTTTGCACAGGAATACTTACGTTATGTGGATCAATGTCTTGAATTACTTCATGCTCTTTCACACACATATATGGAGTAAGATTGTTTCAAATTTTTTAATGGATTCTTCCTACAGCTTTCTGATTCTTATTTCGTTATGTTATTCTTGTTCTTTTGCTTCCCGTGGGTAGTTAAATCAGAATGACATAAATAACAAGATTGTTCCAATATTTATGCTTTCATTATGTCCATTATTTATCGATTGGAATCGATTTAATACTAAGACGGGGGGTGAATCAGTATTAGTGCAATTATTAGCAGTTTTTACCTTCTTTAACAGATTAGCCTTTACTTAATATTTATCTTTGGTTATGCATCAGTAAATAAAAATACACACATATATGCACCACATAAACAGCACATAACACACATGATTTTTACATGGAAACCCAAATAGGAGAAAATCACAGAATGCTTCTTTATAGCGAGAAAGAATACATTCAAAGAAGCACCGACTCATAACATTCTACCAAACACTAAAATGTATCCTATTTAAGAAATATTCCAGGAATATTTCATATTTTAGGCATAAATTTTCCCTCGTAACTTGGAATTGTGTGAACTTTGGACCATTGGAAATATCTTGAAATTATCTACAACTTTGATGTTTTGATTTTTCTCTGATTCCTTACTGTTTGTGAGATGTGGGCATTTTGGTAAAAAATACATCTTTCAAAAGATGCTTTTAAATATTCAAGGAATCTTTCATATTTTGGGCATAAATTTTCACTTGTAACTCAGAATTGGGTGGAATTTGGACCGTTGTAAGCTCTTGAAATTCTCTACAACTTTGATGTTTTGAGTTTTCTCTGATTCCTTACCATTTGTGAGAGGCGGGCATTTTAGTAAAAAATGCATCTTTCAAAAGATGCTTCTCGAAAAGCATCTTTTGAAAGATGTGTTTTTTACTAAAGTGCCTGCATCTCACAAACGGTAAGGAATCAGAGAAAACCAAAAGCATCAAAGTTGTATATAATTTCAAGAGCTTTCCAACGGTCCAAAGTCCTCCCAATTCTAAGTTACAAGCGAAACGTTATGCCCAAAATATAAAATATTCCTGGAATATTTACATTTTTCTTATTTATGATACATTTTGGCCTGATTAATTCCTTATGCTTCCTATGTTTACCAGCACCAACTGGAAAGAGTCACTAACCCCTTGGTTTTACAAGCACCAACCTGAAGGAAGCTTCCACTCTCTGTGTTTCTCTAGCACTGACTAGAAAGAGGCACCGATCCCCTGTCTTCTTTGTTTTACAAAAACCAACCTGAAGGAAAGTCCAACTCCCTGTTTCCTTTCCCCGACTAACCGCCCTGATTTCTTATGTATGTTGTTGCCTTACCGAACTTCAACTCCACGCACTTCTCCAGATCTTCTGATGACTATTCTGTTGTTCACTACCTTCGTATGCAAACTATACTCTATCATTGCGTTGCATACATCACTTGGCTTCTCATTCCTCTCAAATTATACTTCTGTTGATGACTTACTTCATGTACTGTGTGCTTTGTTGATTCTGCAATCTACGTCTCTGGTTATCTCAACATTCTACTTTGCTTGACTACAATTGTAACATCCCCAAAATTTCACAAAAATTTAAAATTTTCTAAGTAGCATTAAATGCTTATATTTTTTATATGAAAAGTATCGTTAATGATAATTTAATTCATTTAACATCAGACTAAATGTCTTTTATGACGACACCTACTTCAATGGTCATCAGAGTTTATCTATGTTACGTCATTTTCATGCAGTGAGTACTATACTTCATCGTAACCATCTTTTAATGTATTCAACCGATTTCATACATGTGTTAACTGTATTATTACTTGTAAATCTTCATTCTATAGTCACTGCTTTTGGTTCCAAGCATTGTCTTTGTTATCTGAAAGTTTGTTTAAGCAAAACAATTACTTTTTAAGATGTCATTAACAAAATTTATAGCTAGATACATGAATGTGAATTTAATACTTTGCTTCCTTTGAATGAAGGGTTCCTAAGGGTACCCGTGGCTTACTTAGCTACTAGCTAGCTAACGCATCATAATACTCTTTTACAGACTTTGTAGGTGAGCAATGGTACTTCTAGGTTTATACGTTTTTAAGGTCGAGGATTCAAAGTGTATGACTATTTTATCCTGGAATTATTATGTCAGATACAATGCCCTTAGCATGCATGTGAACTTAAATCTTAATGCTTAGAGACAGTTTTGTTTTATTAATATTGTAATATGATCGAGGTTATTACATAAACTATTGTTTTCCAACACTAAGGTTTTTATGTATGTATCTATTTGATATTAATGTGGTAGGGTCCTAAACCCATGACCACGAATATGAACTTGTATCATAATAAGCGATAGTTCGACAATGACGTTTTAACTATACCATAACTATGCAATATATTAATATGTTATTTGTCAACTGGTACGTGATGAGTTTATGCCAAAGCTATGGTTTTAAATTTTTGGATGAATGAATTTGTATAAAGGTGAAACTTAGCAATGGCCGAGCCTTAACTATAATTGTGATCCAATATTTCAATGGTGGTGGAATGCAAGGTTGGCAGGAGTAATAATACTTGACTGCATTGGTGTTTATAGCTCTTTAATGCACCCTTAGTGTATTTCTTAGTGGCACTCTCGTGGAAATCTAGTGGCATGGTGGAATGCACTATTGGCAGGAGATTGGACCTCGACAGGGTGTTCTTCTTTCATGCACTTTAATACGAGATGCGTCGTGGCAAGCCCTGCGTTGATGAACCACGTGATGGCTTGGGTTTTGTGTAAAACCCTAGCTTCATATTGAATGACTACTGAGTAGTGTTAACTCCATTCATTTGCATGCTTTACTGTTTTGGCCGATAGGCTCTCGAGAAAATCGGGGTTTTGAACTTGTATTAACCCTCTCAGGGTTCGATGGTGGATCTCATCCATTCCAGGTTTTCGTGGTCTGTAAGCATGTTGACAATTTTTAAAGGAGAAGTTCATGGTGCTGCTTCAGTTTAAGATACCTAAAAATTAAAGGTATGCTAACCCTTCCAAAACTTGACAGAGTTCTTGATTTGTAACTTCGTTCTTATTTGCATTAAGATTTCTCTTCTTAACTATTTTAACCTATGGTCGTATGTTATGTTGTTAAGGTTTACCTCATGCCAATGTTGGAGTTATGGAGACTACGAGGGAAACTTTTATGGAACTCGACGGCTCTGGTAAGCCCCGGTGATTCCCATGGACACCCTAAATCGTAGCTCTTGACACAATGGTGATGGAGGCTAGTCTAAGTGGTTTTGTCGAGAAGCAAAAATCGTTTATAAATTGGTTTTAACGTTTGTTTGGCCACTGTATGCCTTATGGAAACTCTGTAATGAGTTTTATAGGGTATTAAACCCTTGAACTATAACTCATGTAATTCCTCCTTAGGAAAAATCTTTGGTAATGGAAAAAGAAATCGGTAGTTTACTAAAATGTTAGCGTAAGGAACTTAAAACACTTCGGGGTTTAGTTATGTATTAATTTTATTTTTGGTTTACTAGGCATGAGCTGACCCTTATAAAACATGGCATTCTGTACTGTTTTTAATTTTGAAAAGATAAATTTTTTGGCATTCGAGATTTATGCCGAGCTTGAAAGCTCTATAATTTAATGTCTGACTGTGAACACACAATGCTTTAGCAATATGGAATGTATTTAGCAAGATCGGGTCTCTGTGTTAATTTTGTTGTGTATTTAAAATGACATCTTAAATATATTTTTAGTATACTGATTTTTGTATTTGTTAAATGGTTACTGAACTTAGTTTCGCAATTGAAACTTGTTATAATTTTGGTTTTGCTTACGGAGAGTTTATACTCTGTTCAAACCCTAGCTTCTAGGTTGAATACATAAGTTGTAAAAACTGAGGAACCTTAATAAATACTCCCAGTATTTAATGATACTGTATAACTTAATATTCTTTGTTGAAGTTATGAATTATTCAGGGTTAAACCCTAGTTAAAACTATTAGGTTGTATAATGTTATTGATAAAGTATTTTGAATGTTTATACTTTTGTTTATAATGTAGAAAAGATATACCAAACTGAATACGAAACATTACATGCAAGAATTCAACGGAGATTGGATGTTAGGTATCTTATTAAGGATTTTAAAAGTGTATTCAAGACCTATTTATTTGATTGATTATTTAAAATCTAATCTTAGTGATTCTAGCAGCGTTGCTATTTACAGTTAATAAGGTGTATTAATAAATGTCTTGTAAATCTACAATGATTTTGTAGGTTTCTTTGACTCGTTTTAAACTATAATTATTTATTGCAAAAACGTATGATACTACTATATATTACAATGATATAGTGTAGGGTTTGAAAGCCATAATTCATTATAGTTGTTCGTGTCTATTACTGCAATTATAATACTTTGATTTGTCTTAATTATATACTTTTTGCTTAGAAGAGAATCGATGCTCATATATATATATTTATAAGATATCATAGAAGGGATACTTGTAATAATACTAATTAATATTAAAAGTTTAACCTAGATTAGAATATTGCAATAAATTCTAGGGCTTTGTATAATGATGTTGAATAATAATAAATTATGTTGACTGCAATTAAACTCTATGCTTTAGTTCCTAAAAGACCAGGCATATGTAAAACATATGTCTATTATAAAATGAAGTGAATGTTCCTTCCTACAGTATGTAGTATTTTTATGGTTTTACAAGTAAAATAAAATTACTTAATCTTATCTAAATATAAAGTAGTTTCTATCTAAAATATTCCAATCATGATGATCTATTTATAATTTAGCTCCTATGTACTAGAGTACGGCACTTAATCAATGTGTGGAAAAGTACTGGGGAGTATTTCATTCATTCATACTACATTCAATTCATAAATAAACTATCAAGTTTAAACAATTTTCAAAAATAGATAACAGTTCAGAATTTAATCATTCAGCAAACTAATATGATAGAAATAAATAAGATAACACAATGAAAACCTGTTAACAACAAAGGGTGACAAACATCAAAAGGAGCCTGTTCCACCCAACCTTCTCCTCAAGACAGCCAAATCACTTGCCTTAGGACCCCTGAGCCTGTTCACTGAACCACCAGGACAAAGATGTTGTGTGGACAATGGAATAAATTCCTTTGCAACTCAACAGTAGTACTTAACAGTAATACTTCTTTCTTTAGCAATATTGAACTCAGCTATGAGTTTGTACTAGTTCAGAATGTAGTATTAACTCACTCAATCACTTCCTAGATTTCCCCTCATCGAATCTCTTGTGCTCTCTTCTTTTTCTCTTTCAAAAATTATCACAAGGTAAGAATTGGGCAGCCTCCTATTGAATTCGGTGGGTGATAAATAGCATGCCTAGGTCTTTTGGTCAGTTTCTTAGTTAATGAGCCACCTGATCAGTTCCACTTTCTTGGGGAACATGACCATAAAAATTGGGAAGTTGGCCCCTGCAATAGCTAGAAGTTAATTGAGGATGCTGCCAAGTGTTAGTTTGCTCTCCACCCTAGTCCATTCCTCCTAGTGGGTTAGTGAACATTCCTTCAATAGCCTCCTTTGGATATTTGTCTCCACTTTTATTTATAATAATAAAATATTAGATTAATTAATTACAGTCATCCTTGACCCCACTTGGTCAATAATCATAAAACTTTACAATAACATAAAACATAATGTTTTCCTCTTAACATAAAATGTTCATAATTTGGGTATGTGACAGCAATGACCAACTGATAATGTGCTTTCAATTGATAGTTTGTTGTTCTGAAATGAAGAACTAGTAATAGATGGAACTGTGCATTTTTTTATGTGTCCATTCAATTTAAGTGTTATAGTCTCTCAGATAAACTGCAACGTCCTATGCATCAAATTATTCGTCCATTTTTTTTTAACGCACTTGTCTCAAATCATCATGATCCACCTATCAGATCCTGTTGTTGTTCTGGTGTTGTTATCAGATGGAGTTCTCAACATCACACACTTTCACTTCTGCTCATATGCATCAGCTAAACATTTGCACAATATTTGATAAACTTTGGTTCTATCTGTGCGCTTCTATCTCTACAACATCAGTGACTATCGACGTGATGATTGTAATACTATCATTTGAAACATCAAGCACTTGCGCATACTTCATTATTTCTTTCTTTGAGTACTTGCACATCTGTCACAAATCTATCGCATCATTCTGCACAACATCAAAACTTTATTTTGTTGCATGTGTGCATCGGCTCTTCGCTAGATCATTATATTATGTCCACAAGCCCCTTGATGCCCCAAAAATCCAACTGAAACTTGCAGTCGAAGCTCTTATGCTATCGCCATCAAGCTTACTTCAAATATCCAACTTGCATCTCTATTTATACATGTCCTACATGGATTGTATCATCACAAGTTGGTTGTGGCATCCCTTCTTCCATATTTCATGGATAATGCATATCTTCCACCTGTCATCTTCTGCGCTATTGATGTGTCATCATTGATGTATCAAGCATCCTCAAGGTCCACTACATTGTGGGACTTTATACCTTGGTGGTGTACCTTTGCGCTCTTAATGTACCATTTAATTGCGGTATGTGCGCAATCTTACACTTCACCTTGATGTGTCTATGACGTGTGTTGTAACATATCTTGTGGGTAATGTGCCCTTGTGATATTAATACTTTGCGGGATCTGCGCATACTCCAACTTATTCTAAGTGGTCCTTTGACCTTTGTCGTGCCATCCTTTGTGGGACTTGCACACCTATTGTATAGTCGGCTGTGAAATTTTCACATAGATGGTCTTCAACCGCTGTACCCTTCTAGGAATTTGTGCGCATTCCATTTACTAAAAGCATCTTATAATTGGTTGTACTTGCATGCATTCAGGATTGTCCAACCATTAATTGCTTCTGCACTTCCAATCTTTAACCAAGCAACGCTCAGACTTGCTTGTGTACTCATACCATTTGTTCAACCAAATCCTTGGTTGCTTGAGCACATGTACCATTGTCCAACCAACTCCTTTGATTGTTATCATGAGAGAGTATGACTTGGTAGACTTTATTTCTGCGCAAGGACCACATCTTGTAGGATACATTACTTGTGTTCTTTTTTGAACTGGATTTGCATGATGTATCTTCTTATGTATTTCTTCAAACTTGTCATGCATGGTGTATCCTTAACACACATGTTCAGACTGAATGCACTTCTAGATATACTCCAAAGTTGCATATATGTCTATCACTTTTAGCATTTGCACATATACTTCTGGTATTCATGTTCTTTTTCATCTTGCTCATATACTACTTCAAAGTGGATTCTTCCATTACAGACATATCTGCTTCATCTTGCGCATATACTTTTTCATCTTTTTCTTTTTCATACTTCTCCAGGAATTTTATATCCACTTTGACTTCAGTTGATATTAATGAGTCAGACTGAATCAATTGACATCCTCTTTGACATTAGGTGACAGTCAAACATTTGACATCATCTTTAGTTGAAATCAATGAAAACCAATGCGCAAAATTATATGCTTCTTAAAACAATTAGACTTGAATGTGGATGATCAATTGTTATTTTGCTACTCACACTCTTTAATCTCGCTCCGAGTTTGGATAGGTTAGTTTAGTTAAGAATTGCATTTAAGTATATTAGCTTGTATTTCATCTCTTAATTATAAAAACCTAAATGGTGGACTAGGCTACAACTAGTCAAACCAAATAAGGAATGGTTGTCGGGCCAGAATCCGGATGGGTTCCATTCTCCAAACAATTTGAGGTCTAATTGGGACTTCTTACCGGGGAGAACCCCTACTCTTGACCTTGGGTCATTTTGAGAAGTCAACAAAACCTAACGATAAAAATTATGGAGTTGGCTCAAAAGAATTGGGCTAAAGAATGAGTGATAGAGATAGAAAAACAACATAAATGAAAGTGTGGAAAATAGAATGCCTACTGCCAAAATAGGGAACAAGTCATTTTCCCACATTTGTTGTTATTTACTTACAAATTTGTTTCTAATTTTCTGAAGTGGTTTTAATACCATCACGAAGAGAAAGTGATGATTGCAACATGGGACTGTTCCAAAGATCAAGAGAACAAAAGGTTAAATACAAGCTTGTCCTAGGTGGAACAAATACTATGTTGGAGAGATAGTAGATTGTCTCTAAGAATGTAGAAGGATAATAAGAACACTCATTATGAGTGTGTCCCATTCCATGTTTTCATTTGAAGAATCCATAAGGCCATTTAACATTAGTTTTCCTAATTCGATTTTATCTTTGTGTTATCACTTTGTATGGAATTGATTTGCTTAACATTTTTGTCTTCATAACTATACCCTAAAGAATTAGGGCTGAGTGTATATGCTAAGTTATTTTTCCCATTTTCCCAATTTCTTCCACAAAATTCTATATTTTCACTCATTAAACATTTTGACATGGTAGAAAACCTATACATCCACTTCCAATTTTATGAGAAGTATTAATATAAAAATATAGATCTAAATATGCCACACTAAAGAATACAAAGCCCACTTAACACAATTACACTTCGATTTTTATTATATTTTAACCAAATTATGCAAAACTGAAAATAACCACGACACATTTCCTATATTTCCACTTAAAATTCATGTAAATAGTAGATATTTCGACTTAAAATTCATGTAAATTGTTGAAAATTCAAACACATAAATACTAATTTTGTTTATTTTTTTTTAACTCTTAAAAAGCTTATTAAAAAGCTTATAACTTAAAAGCTAACACATTTCACCTTAATCCACACTTGCTATTAGAATTAAGTCACATGCATCACAATTCGATTTGGTAACAAAGCACATTTTGACCCATTAGCTACCTTTGTATGTGGAATATATGAGAAACCACATTGCACTGCACTTTTGCCAAATTGGACGTATGAAAACAACACTGCCGATTGGACAGTATTATCATATTTTAACCACTTTTGCCATAATGGAAGCATGAAAACCACACTGCCCATTGGACTTCATTATCATATTGGAACCACAATGAGTTATTTTTGTACGTTTCGACAAGCTCAAGACTGCGCAACATCTGAAGTATCTTGGCAAAAGAGTTACTCAATCTGTGATTTGCAGGGAGGTGTGGTCTCCTTTTTCATCTTGGTTGTTCCGGTATCCTTGTAAGTGTACCACTTGGCTGCTGAGGAAGAATCCGAGGGCTAATGTGCTCAAGAAGAGTCCAGTGCTCATGGTTTTCTTGCCCGGAGGGGATTCTCGGATGAAGAAATCTAGCTGAACAGTGTATATAAATGCTTCCCCAATCCCAACTAGGAAAAATTGTGGAGCAAGAAAGAAAACAGTCATGGGGACTATGGAACTGGGCTTGTCTAAGAGCCCATGAGCTATCACCGGCTAGAGACGTTTCTTTTCTGTTTCTGCTGCAGCCACCATTGCAAGACACGATAAGGCAAGTCCAAACCCTATTTTCTGAAGTGGCGTGAAACCCTGATGGTGACCCGTCAAACGTCTTCCCACTGGCATGATTACGCGGTCATAGAGGGCTAAGGTCACCAGGATTGCACTCACAAAGAATGCTGTCAACGAGGCTGCCGGTATCTGAAAGCTTCCCATGTTTCTTTCCATGTGGGAAGCTTGTTCCACTGAGAAGGTAACCATCTGAGCATAAATAGTCCAGAACATTATTGTGGTTGCCCAGATAGGCAGCATTCTTATTATTGTCTTCACCTCTTCTACTTTAGTTACTGTGCAGAGACTCCATCGACTGGCATGGGAAGACTCCTCCATCGATGAGTCTATTATAGCAGCTCTGTCCAGCCACCTGCAACATACAACATACAACATCTCAGAAAACATCTTAATTACTTGAATACAATGTCAATCATTGTTTTCTTATTGACAGCTAGAAAGGTAAAACTATATACATCAAATTAGGTAATAAGTTTATGGAATGATCGAGGTTGTCTTAATAGGCCGGGTGGCTAGGGTGGTTTGCTGTGGTCTCTACCTACGATCGAACCTCCTTCACCTAGACTTGGGAACCAGTGTTTTATTTGTATGAAAACTTTTTTTTAACATAGATCTCATTGAAAAGAGAAGCAACAACATTTTATATAAATATCATCTTTATAATATTTATTTACAAGTGGAAGATTATCATTTCACGGACTTTTGGTGAGTTATTTTAGGTACATAATAGTTTTCAAGTAAGATCTCAAACTTGTTTAAAATTTTTTTTGATTGATTAAGAGTTCATCTTTTTTGAAAATGAGGAAACTTATTCTTTGTGAGAGTATTGAAGTATTTGAGTATTTGAACTTTCAAATTTGATAGTTGTCATTATTATCACTTTGACAACTAAATTATAATAGGTTTTGTTCATTTCATATATATATATGAATGACAAACTAAATTATAATAAGTTTTGCCATCTTTAAAAAAAATTTATATGTATATATACATGAATGATGAAAAATTATATTTATATATACATGAATGATGAGTTAAATTATAATAGATTTATATAAAAACAATTATATATATAATATTCAAATGACTAACATATAATATTATTATTATTATAATACTATTACCATAAGTATTGTATTTTTTGTGATTAGTTAAATATCTTTTAACATTACTACATTTTATTAAAATGGTATTGGGGCATTGATGAAAATGACACTTTGCAGAATATCGATAATACCAAAAATATAAATTCTTTTAAGTTTAAAGAGAAATTGTGGGCTGAAAGGGTTTGTCATCTTTGTGAGTCTATAAGGGTTGAGGATGAAAATCATTTTCTCTTAGAATGTCATGCTTAAACCCACATTAGAAATGAGTTTCAAAGTATTTGTTACAATACAAACCTTTCTAACTCTTGACTTGCCAAAACTATAGTCATCATCATCATCATCATCAAAAACTCATTAAAATAAATAAATTATAAAATTTTCAATAAAAAATAAAACTATGCTTCAAAACAATTTTTCACAATTTATTTAAAAAGAAATTATCTAAAAAGCATAAAAACATTTGAGAGGGCACTCTAGAGTGTAATGATAGCTTTGTAAACATCAGTAAAAAGAACCATTCCAAACATTAATAAATTTCTCTTTCTTTACAAAGTTAACATGTAACCATAAGTGGACTTTTATATACCTAAATATTTATTTGTATTATAAAACTAAAATAATAATATTAATTAATTGATTTTTAATTTTTAATAAAGACCCTCCGATGCACATCTATCCGACCAACTTCATTGAATAAATACCTAATGGGTTTGAGTGAAGGCCCTCTATCACCTTATAATCAGCCCTTGATAGGATCTATGTTGGTAAGTACACCAACACCATGTGATAGCATCATTTTAGTTTTTAGTTTTTTTTAAATATTTTTAGTGTTTATTTAGTCTTTTAAAAATATGGGTGTTATTTCACAGTTTGTCACTCAAATTGTGCAAAACTTGGCTTTAGTGTCATGAATAGATTTACTTTTAGTGTTGATTTTAGATTTCATTTTAGAATCAACTTTAGCTTCTTTTTTAATACCTACTTTAGTTATAATAAATGTTAATAGTTTCCATTTTAGCACTTACTTTAGTTATAACTTACGTTAATAGCTAGCTTCCTTTTTAGTGTCAATAACTTCTTTTTTAGCTCGTAATTTAGCTTCCTTTTTAGTGACAATTTTAGCTTCATTTTTAGCACCAAGTTTCCTAAGTATCCAAATAAAAAGTAGAGAAACTTTTCAAAATGAAATTTAAGAAAGAATAAGAGCTAAAAATAAGCTACATGTCTCAATCCTAATCACTATGAGTGAATTTCTATTATTTTAATTATAATCTCTTGTTTTCCATAAAAAAAAAACCTTCACTACCTACTCTTTCATTATTTTCTCATGTCCTTTCTTTCTCTCTTCCCTTCTCTCCCCTTCTCCTTTTTCCATCAGGGTTTCATTCTCATGGAGTCTCAAGTTTTAGTTTCATGGAGGAACCTCCATGATGAAGGTAATTGATTTTCTCTTCCCTTCTCCTTTTTCATTCATATTTTACTTTGATTTTCCTTTATTGATTTGATAATTGGCTAAAGTTTCACGGAAGAACCTCCATAATGAGGGTAATGAATTATGCCTTCCCTTCTCTTCCTTCATTTTTTACTTTACTTTTACCTTATTGATTCGTTTATGTTTATTGTTCTTTTGTTGTTGCAAGTTTAGGGTTTCATGCATGGAGGCTAGGGTTTGATGGAGGACCTCCATGAGGAAGGTAATTGCTCATCATTTCCCTTATTCTCCTTTCTTCCTCTTTTAATATGTTTTACTTTTTTTATTTGTTCATGTTTATTGTTGTTTTGTTGTGGCAAGTTTAATGGAGAAAGAAGGAAAAATGGCATTTTTGGTATTCTTCTTAATGCATAGATCTAGTTCATGGGTGTGGCCTAAGGAAGGCCCTTTCATTCATATAAGGAGTTCTAGGTTCAAATCCTGGCATTCATATATCTTTAATTATTTAGTCTTCCCTTTGTATTAAATGTTGAAATTTATCTAAGATTCAAATCTGCATTTTTAATGACATACTTTTATGGTATGTAGCTTAAGTATATTTCTTGCCTTTCGGTAAGTTATCTAGGTTCAGATCCCAGCATTCCCTTACCATTTTCCATTCATGTTTACATTTTTTAGCATTTTACTATTTTGTTTCTATAAATTTTAATTTGCACAAGCTTAGTCTAGTTCTAGTTCAAATTTACACTTTTAAGGTTATATTTTTGTGGGAATGTAACTCATATAGAGATCTTGTCTTTTGGCAAGTGATATAGGTTCAAATCCCAACATTCCTATACCACTTTTTCATTTATTTTTTTATTATTTTTTACTATTTTATATTTTTATTTTCATAAGAATAATTCTATAGATATTTGACACTAAAGGGTGTTACCATGAAGATAGGTAACACTTTTGAAAAGTGGAGGGCATGAGTATGGTAAAAAATGAGCTCAATCGAGGTCTTAACAAAGCGCAATGAAGGATTAATAAAAACCTCATTTATAACCCTCGATTGAACTGAGGGTCAACGCTCGATCAAGCTTGTATCCGATGAAAATTTAAAAAAAAAGGCCATGGAATATTCCGTAGTTGTGGAATTTAGAATCTTGATCGAACTCCCGTAATTGTTATAAAAACAAACTAGACCACAACTCATTTCACTGTGTTTTTTGCATAGAATCTCAAATTAGGAGTACAACCCAGCTTGACCAAGGAGTACGAAGCTCAACCGGGGACTGTGACTTGCCACCAACCACCACCTCCTGCTACCATGGCCTCCACACCGAGAGTTAGGCACCTCAAAATCCCTAGAAGTCAATTGTATGCATTGATTGAAATTGTTTGTTTAGTAATTTTAACCAAAATTTTGTAACATTAGTTCAAAACCCCCCAAAACCAAAAATCAATTCGATGCAATGTTGAATTTTTTTTAATAGTAATTTTAATGAAAATTTTGTAAAATTAGCTCAAAACCCCAAAAAATAAATTATGTGCATTAAGTGAAATTGTATTTTTAATAATTTTAATGAAAATTTAGTAAATTTAGTTATTTTGGTTATATATGTTTTTGTAATTTAGATTTAGTTTGAAAATAGATTTTGTAAATTAGAGTTAGTTTATTTAAATGAAATTTTAGTTTTTGTAAATTGGAATTAGTTTGTTTTACTGAATTTTTTTTTAAATTAGGTATTTTCATTATATATGTTTTTGTAATTTAGATTTAGTTTTTGTAAATTAGAATTAGTTTATTTAAATGTTGAATAAATAATTACAACCAATAACTTAAACGGACAAGTTCCAAAACCTGACAACCAAAACCCTTAAACTGGTGACAAGCATAAACCCTTAAACCAACAACTACCATAAACCGACATAAATGTTGATGATGATGATTAAAGTCCACTAAGATCAAATTTGGCCTATCTGACCTTAAGAAGGGAATTAGTTGGTTTTCTTTAAAATTTTGTTCATATGCTCAAAAAGATTAAGGAGAAGCTTTCCGAGCTCACTATAGTTGTGCCAAGTTAGGAGGTTAGAAAGGTTTGTATTGTAGCAAATACTATGAAACTCAAATCTAATGTGGGTGTAAGTAGTGAACTCTAAGAGAAAGTGATTTTCATCCTCATAGACTCACAAAGATGGAAAATACTTTAGGGAAAACAAATTCTAGTGGAGGATCCCTAGATCATGTAGATAGAAATATATTTTATCTTTTTTCATTTGACATGATTTTGAAAATATATGTAGTTTAATTTGTTAAATTTTGAAACGTTATTTATATTCTCATGTTAAAATAATTTAATATAATAATAACAATAAAAATATTAATATCAAATTGTGAATGTGAATTAAAAATATAAATTATTATTATATTAAAATTAAATTAGAGTAGTGAGGTGCTTTAATATAACATTCCCAAAAATAAAAGGTAATTAAAAAAATTCATGTAGGCTTGTAACTTCTTTTTTTAAGTAGGAACGCGAAATAGATTATATTAAACAGAGAATTTAAGATACAAAAATCCCTTTCGGGAAGGGTAGACCATAGCATAGATAATGAGCGGTTCAAAATTGAAGGATTTCAACTTTTCATCCCTAAAAGTTGTTCTTCCCTAACTATTCATGACTTCTGTCTTTTGTCGGATATATCTTGACATACTTATTACATAAAAAGGCACAAAAAACATTCAACAAAGCAAAAAAGAGGTGCACTTCGACATTCCTGAGTTAAGCAGGAGGAATTCCTTCATGAGTCTGTGAGTCGTCCTCCATCAGAGAAATTTGTTCACGCTGGTTTCCTGGGTCCGCGGGATCAATGTTCTTTTCAAATTCATCCCTCATATCATTCAAGGAAACTTCCATTTGAGCCAGGTGAGCCTCAATCATGTCGTTGCCATTTTGTAGGGTATCAAACAACTGCCCTCCAGAGAAAACATAAATTGCTTGAGGCCTTCGAAGTTGTCCTTTTGAAACTACTTCATTCCTTTAATATACTTCTGCATCTCCTCAAGCTCGCCCACATGAACGGGAGCATTAGTCTCCACATCCTCAATGCAAGACTCCATCTGAATTATATCTTGACCAATGAGTCTGCTCTCATCCATAGCGGCCTTCGAAGCTTCAAAAGCAATACGGGCATTTTTCTTAATGTCCCAATGGACTCCTTTAATTTCCCTAAGCACCTTCACCATGCTCTCAAGATTCATTCTTCTTAGCATAGAGATAGACCAGTAAACAGATCTAAGGTCGACCGAGAGAAATACTTCATTGCAAGTAAGAGATTCAATGCCTGAGACCATCGAATGAAGAGCGGTATTATCTCCCTGAATATAATCGTGCGAGCAAAGACCTCGATACTTCAGCCTTATTTCACATGCTTCCATCTTACCGCCGCACCAACCTTCATAAATGCGCGGAGAGGTCCGAGGGAAGTCTTTAAGGCTCGATCAGAGGTGAAGACAACTTGTCCACGAAATGGAAGGGGAGTTATGCATGCGTGCCCCCATAAGGTAGATGAGGTTCAAAAACATGGAGACCATTTAAAGTGGGTAGGACCTTCATTTAGAACTATAATCCCTTCTTTTAGCCTAGCTCCTTGATTAGCCATGATGTCAGCCTCCATGTTGTTATGCCTTAGCATATGAAAGAATTGGATCCAAGAGATATCGTTGATGGTTGAGACATGTTAACACAGGATTAGTCCGCATGAAGTGTGGAAGCTCACAGCTGCAAAGAAGGACCATCCGCGGAAGAAGGACCATTCGCGAAGAACAAGGAAGCGCAAGACTAGTTTAGTTTGTTAGAAAGGGTCATTTGGATCGTTTTGTAACCGCCATAGTTTGCTATAAATAGGAATATGAATGTAATCCTAAGGGCATCCCAGGATAGAATGAGATCATAAGTGATTGATAGGTGTGTAGATGAACTTTGTAATGTTTTCTCTGTTTTCAACAGTTTTGTACGAATCCACAATAAGATGTTCTGAATTGTTTCTGCGAAGGTTATATCGCAGGTTTTGATGAGTTAATGCATGAATATGTTCATATCTCTCTTTTTTTCTCTGTTTATGTCGAATGATGAATGATTTATACTGTTTTATGTAAGTTCTGACTGATGCAATCACTAGCGTTAATCTGATAATGCGAATGTTGATTACATAGAGAATATGCGAATGATGAATGTATGTCTGAATTTTAAAGCATGATGCGAATGTGACGATGGTTTCTATTGCCATAGAATGGAAGTATTTTCATGTCCTTTCCCCACTGCATAAACCTGGTTTGTGCAACCCCCTTAATCATATATGGTGAGACTTCACTCACTTCATGGGTGTTGCTGGAAAGGATAAAACCTTTATGGGCCGGTGCTTAAGGGTGTTTGGTTGGTGTTTGTTGACGACAGTGTGAAGCGAATCCCTGTCGAAAGAACTGTGTCAAAAAATGGTTTCGTTGCAAGGACCCTGAAGAAGAAAGATAAGGACATGCTATGGCACCCGACGAAACTGGAGATTCAAGACTGGTTTGACAAGAAAGAAGAATAATTCATGGAAGGAGAAAATCAGAACCCCAGGCAGACGACAAGCAGTTGGTTGGAAAAGCATATTTATTCTGATATCCATGAGATATTCTTCTGCAAATTCTCGGTATTTCTACAAGAGTGGTTGCCGCAGCTGACGTTTTAGAAGAACCATTGCAAAAAGAGTGAGCCTGACCACTGGACTCCAGAACTGATCCAACAGCTGAAATGGGTCGACAATAAGGTATCACGGGCTATTGACTTATGGGTAGACAGTATCTTAGAGGGATACGTCACTGATTTTTTCGTTGATACAATCAAATCATACAACGACATGAAAAGGAAATTTTTCAAAGGACCTAGAGGGAGATTCCTGCTATCGCTGAGGTTGTGGATTAAGATGCTCGTCTACGAAAAATGTATACTAAGGATGAATTCGGACGAGTAGAAAATCAGTGTGAGGAAGTTGTGGGTACCGCGTGAATGCGGGTACGATAGAAAGATGCGGGGTAGATGGACATGAGCGACGATGAATTTTTAAGGGAGGCTAACGAAGAGTGTGGTACCTTGAGGAGTGGGGTGATATTTTGGCGACCAGAGAAGAAGAGGAGGACTAAGAGAGAGTCTCCTGAGGGGACCAGAATGGAAGACTGTGAAACAATACCACAAGGGACGAAGCGACCTTATTACGACGAAGAAGAAAGTGAATAGGATACGCTAGAATCCAAAGAAGGATAGACCATAAGCTACAACGTACCTTCAACCCCACGCACTACTCAGAACTTGATAAGAAGAAATACAAGTTGTTCGCAGAGTTGTACTACATGCCAGAACAGTAGTAAGAGTAGCGTATCAGGAAATAATAATAGCTGAAGTGCAAGAATGGCAGGTGACAATGCAAAGATGCTGACCTTCCAGGGTAACGTGACCGATGATCTCGAACAATATTGGTTTTTGTGCGAGGCAATCTAGACTGTGAAGCAGGTCCGGGATGAAAATATCAAAAAGGGACAATTAGTGACAACCCTTAGGGGCCATGTGCTAGAGTGGTATATGAAGTTTACTAAGGTACCAACGGTAACTCTGGATAAAACATTGTCACATATCAAGGCAGGGATGCTCGATGAATTTAGAAAACCAAAATCCGAGTCGTAGTACATTACTGAGCTGAAAGAAATCAAGCAGTTTCCCAACGAGTCAGTATGGGAATTTGACTAGCGATACAAAACGCTAATGGTGAAAGTGAGTTTCAGGATGAGCGATATGCAGCATAAAGAATGGTTTATTGCATGGTTGGTGTCACACATTCGGGGGACGCTGATTCAATAGAAGGTAGCGACTTAGGAAGAAGCGTTGGAGATCGCGATGAAGCTGGAGGCTTAGGCATGGATCGAATACAAGCACATCTAGCAAACTTGATGATCCAGCTACAAGACATAAAGAAAGGAAAAGAGGCCTGCGAAGACATATCCTGCACTAGATGTAGGACAAAAGGACATCACAAGGTTCAGTGCCCAGAATTTCGAGAATATTTGCAATCAGGTGCACCGAATCCCCTCAGTCAGGGAGGGATGCCTTGTGTCGCATCTGTCAGACGAGAGGACATCGACCGAAAGAATGTGTGTACTTGCAGAAGATGGTGTCGAAACCAGTGAACTTGTATTGCAAGTTATGTCGATCGGTTGGTCATGACGAGAAAGACTGCAGAGCTTATGACCTACTCCAAGAAAGGAATGCGGATACATTCTTCATAAAAGGGGAGGAGAAATCACCGGTACAGTAGAAAAAGAAGTACAATAACAGCAACCTCAATATAATCTGCCACCGCAGTATGATCAGTCACAGTATGGTCAATCGCAGTATGCTCAACTGCAATATCCACAACCATAATTTCAACAACCATAATACGGTCAACCGCAATATCCACAGCTACAGTATGGTCAACCACAGTACTTGCCACACGGGTAACTGCGAGGAGGATTCAGAGGGGCATTCTGCGGTGGCCGAGGTACTGGTGTCGGCCGAGGAGGAGCTGCTGGATGAGGTCGAGGACCTATCATATGTTACAATTGTGGTCATCAGGGGAATTACTAGAGGGATTTCCTGAATCCAACCCTACAGTGCACTTACTGCTGCGCTATGGACCATGGTGTCGAAGATTTTCCTCAGCTCATCACCAAGTGGCAAACTAAGAACCTACCCCCACCTCCGCCAATTCAAAATTAGAACCAGAATCCACCACCAGCGGTACAAAATATATCAGTAGAGGTTAGAATTCAAAATGCGACTCTTGGAATAGTCACCCGAGGAGGAGTTGTGACAGGGGTTGACAGGTCACAGGATGGTGTCCGACCGACAGGAAGAAAACAAGTCACATTCGACGCGGAATTAGAAATGGATATTTTCTTGAAAGAACAGGAGGCAATGAGGCAGCTGAGACAACCACCTCTTCACCGGAAAGAAGCTACCTACGACATGCCGCAGACATTCGACACGACGAATTCGCAGAAAAAGGCTAAAAACTTAAGAGCCTTCCTTAAGAGTTTCCTGGAGCTAGAAAAAGATCAGGATGCATTGGTGGAGATATCCAACCTGCTTCATTGACGGGAGGGTGCACGATAGGAGCGAATGGTCAATCGCATCCATAAGAGAAAGACAAGAAGAGAAATGTGGATGTCCGTGCAAGTCGTCGCATTCGATGTTGAATCCATTATCTTGGATTTGGGGTCAGATGTAAACATCCTGAAAAAAAAAAACATGGAAAAGACGGTGAAACCACAGTTGGCTTTGTCCCCAATACAACTTCGACTAGCAAACCAAAGTAAGGTCACCCCGATCTGTCGATTATGCCAAGTCCCCATTGAGATTAAGGGACTCAAAACATATGCAGATTTCGATGTGATTGAAATTGAGGACAATACAAGCCCCTACCCAATGCTGCTAGGGATATATTGGGCGATGGAGAATAGGGCTATTATCAACTTCAAGAAAATAACTATGTCATTCGAGAACCGTGAGATCAAGGTAGTCTCACCCATTGACCCCGCGGATGGACAAAGATATGTTGAGCCAACAAGGGATGAATTCACTGAGGGATGGGACAATATTTACAACATATCCTAAGACTATATCAACCCTACTACATATGGAGAGTTAGGGTGGTGCAGTATCAGTTCGGTGTCATCAGATTTGGACGAAGCACTTGAAAATTGGCAAAATCGAATGCATGAAGTATAGTTTAGGAGGTGTGCATGGATCACCCAGTCACTGTGATGGGTAGCTACAGAAGAGTGTGAGTTACCAATGTATGAGGGATTTCCCAAATTGGCTGCATTTATCACTGAATTTGAAAAAAAAGTGGCAGAACCACAATGACTATTTTCCTTGGAGGAATCCCTGAAGGCTACACCAGCGCGATGGTAGGCGGCGCAAAAGTCCACCATAACTAACTGGTCACTATGTTGACACCTAATGAAGGTTAGGTTTGGCGACATGGAAGGGTACTGTGGAAGGAAGTACGATGGCATAGGAGATCCGAAGGAGCATTTGCATGGGGACCATGATTGAAACAGGAATGCGTCCATGTGTTTATTCACACACTGGATGAAGTACCACGAAGTTGGTATATCGTAGCAGAACTATGACGTAGAACAACCTCATTGGAAGAGCTAAAAATTGGCTTTAGCCAAACATTCAGTTTATCCAACGAAAACCCCTTCAGTTTAGCCAAACATCCAGTTTCTCCAAAAATGGGGACCATGATTGAAATAGGAATGCGTCCATGTGTTTATTCACACACTGGATGAAGTACCACGAAGTTGGTATATCGTAGAAGAACTATGACGTAGAACAACCTCATGGGAAGAGCTAAAAATTGGCTTTAGCCAAACATTCAGTTTCTCCAACGAAAACCCCTTCATCCACAGTGATTTATAGGAGGTATTCGACGCAGTTTCGACAGAGAAACCTATGAGACTTTAACGGAATGTGATACCCTAAATGCTGATGGAATGCTACAACATAACAGGAGAGCTAGGCGATGAGGATGATCCAAGGGGTAGGTAAATTTCAGAGTCAGAAGGAAGTCACAGCATCGAGGCACCAGATATGCCTTCTGACAAGTTTCAGCAGCCACTGTGAATCAAGAAAGTGAACATTGGGTTGGAAGAGAATCCCAAGTTCGCGAGCATCAGAGACTATTGGGATGACTCGACTATTACGAAGATGACTGACCTGTTGCATGATTTTCAGGACTTGTTTCCAATGAAATTTTCGGAGATGAACAGATTTTCGGGGGAACTAGGCAAGATGAAGATCCCACTGAAACCTGATGCGAAGCCGTTCAAGCAGTGACCTTACCGGTTGAATCCACGGTACAAGGAAAGGGTGAAGGCTGAGATTGAGAGAATGCTAGAAGCAGGAATTAAAGAACTAGTATAGGAATTAGAGTGGATCAGCCCGATGGTGGTCCAAGATAAGAAAACCGGTGAATTCAGGATATGTGTCGATTTAAGAAAGTTAAATAACCCATGCCTACACGATCCATTCCCCTCACCATTGATGGATGAAGTATTAGAAGGAGTGGGAGGTCAGGAAATATACTCCTTCACAGACGGATTCTCAGGCTACCACCAGATACAAATTGCAAAAGAGGATCATATCAAAACAATGTTCGTCACTGAATGGGGATGTTCTTAGCACATGGTGATGCCATTTGGCCTAATGAATGCACCAGCAATTTTTTCCAAACTACTAGTTGCGGCGTTCAAGGATTACATCCATAAATTTCTCGCTGTATACATTGATGATTGGACAATGTATGGGTTAGTCAAGGATCACGTCGTGAATCTGAGGTTGATGTTGGAAAGATGTCGATGGCACCAAATTTCATTGAACCTAAAGAAATGCATTTTCTGCGCTCCGTTTGGGATTTTGTTGGGGTACATTGTTTGCAGGGAAGGAATGTTGGTCGAACCTACAAAGATTGCAATTATTTTCGACCTCCCATCGCCAGCAACAGTCAAGCAATTGAGAGCGACGTTGGGACACACAGGATAATACGGGAATTTTATTAGAGGGTATGCAGCAATCACTTCGCCAATGGAAAATTTGTTGAAGAAAAACACCAAGTTCGAATGGAATGAAGAGTGACAGAAGAGTTTGGACATACTAAAAGCAAAGATGGTTGCAACACCTATACTAGCATTTCCAGATTGGACGAAGGAGTTCCACATTCATGTTGATGCATCATAATTCGCACTAGGAGTCATTGGCCCAACCGAGAGAAGGAGCGATAGACCACCGCATTGCGTTCGCAAGTCACAAAAGCTGTCTACTGCAAAGAAGAATTACATGACCACAGAAAGGGAAGATTTGGTGATGGTCTACGCCTTACAAAATTTTCGACACTATCTCTTAGAAGGCCATTTTAAAATGTTCACCAATCATTCAGCACTCAAATACCTGGTGAACAAGCCTGTGTTCGGGGGGGAATATGTCGATGGTTGTTACTCTTTCTAGAGTTTGACTTCGAGATAATTGTAAATCCTGGCCGATTGAATGCAAAACCAAACCATCTGTCACTGATAGATTCTGGAGAAGAGCCGAGAAACATTGAAGAAGGATTTCCTGATGCTCAGTTGTTCAGGTTAGGAATGTTTGATGACCATTACAAGCAAATTATTCATTTTTTGGTGACAGGGAAGGCGCTGGAAAAATTCACCACCAACCAGAAGAAGCAGTTAGTTGTTAGAGCTACAAATTTACAACTAATTGCCGAGAAACTATATAAGATGGGACCGGATGAGATACTTCGACGATACATCCTTTCTCATTAACAGGAAAGGATCTTAGTGGAAGCTCATGATGGAATCGTAGGAGGACACTATGGAGGATGTTCCACTGCCAGGAAGATCCTTCGAGCGAGACTATGGTGTCCAACAATGCATGGAGATGCTACGGACTACGCCAAAAGCTGCGACGTATGTCAGTGGACAGGGAAGCTGTTACGAAGGGATCAAACTCCATTAGTACCTCAATTGACACTACAGTATTTTGACAAGTGGGAAATTGACTTTGTGGGACCCATCAACCCACCAGAAAAATAATAGGGTCGCGCTACATAATCACCATGACATATTATTTGACAAAATCGGAGGAAGCTGCACCGGTAAAGGATTGCTCAGCTGCAACTGCAGCAAGATTCCTCTTCGAAAATGTGGTCACTAGGTTTGGGTGCCCAAAGATACTAATGAGTGACCAGGGGACTCATTTTGTTAATGAGACGATCACAATGATAACAGAGGAGTTTCAAATTCAACACAGGAAGAGCACCCCATATCATCCACAAGCTAACATGACAGTTGAGGCATTCAACAAAATCGTGGAGCATGCACTCACGAAGGTATGCAACACAAATCGTGATGTATGGGATTTGAAGATTCCAGCGATACTCTGGGCATATCGCACAACTTTCAAATGACTGACCGACCAGACCTCGTTCAAGCTTTTTTACGGGTAGGAAGTCGTAATGTCGATGGAGGATATCTTCCCAAATCTGCGCATTGCAATAGCCACAAGAATGAGTGATGATGGAGCATTGGAAGAACGGTTGGCACAATTGGTACAACTTGATGAAGATCGCTTCATCGGAGGATTTCATCAGAAGGTCGAAAAGGGTCGACAGAAGGCTTGGCATGATCGCCACATCAAACCAAATCATTTTCAGCGCAGATATATGGTTTTGTTATACGACAGTAATTTTGAAAATAACCTAGGTAATTTACAGATGCATTGGTTAGGTCCCTACATAATAAATTTTGTCACTGACGGAGGTGCGATGCAGCTACAAAGTGTAGATGGGATATTGTTTCCCAAGCTAGTAAATGGGAATTGGTTGAAACCCTATCGCCATGATCAGGCGCATAGCAGTTGAGACACAGGTCGGGAAAAAAAAATATGACAAAAAGTGGGAGACATGGCCAGACGGGTCGCTCGTCGATGCTTAGCACATTTACCACACAAGATTCCAATCAACATATGATTACTATGGATAAGCAACCCCGGAAGATGACAGCGACAGATGATGACACACTTGAGGACAAAATCATATCGCTATGGGAAAAATTTTGTGAATGATTCGATAATCAGGTATCAAGGACACGAGGAGAAAGAATAAATACAGGCGAAGTGATCGAAGGATGTAATACAAATGAAGAGAGTTAGTAAGTTGAATGGAGAGATTCAGTAGGCCGAATGAAGAGATTCGGATGAAGAGAATTAGTGAGAAATTCCAAGGAAGCTGTGGAAAAAGGAAGTGAGATAGTTGCAATGGTGCATTTCGTTTCCAGCGAAATCACCCAAGGTGCGCTAAGGGAAAGAACGAAAAGTTTTCTTGAGAAACCAGCTGAGGCAGAGGCACCTGGTATTAGGAAAAACAATGATGAGTTCTTACCCAAGATGGTTAAGCAAGTTTCAAGTGTTTGAAGAACAACGGTCCCTCCGACTGCATAAGTACCAAGAGACAAGGTATGCCGGTACCATCAAAGAATGATCAAATGTGTGAAACAGATGTGCCAGAACGCTATGCCCGCTCCATGAGTTGGTGCTTTCAAGAAATTTCCGTCCACTCACAAGCCAGGGTCAAAGGTAATAGACGGCTGCAAAGGAATCGATGATGAAGGTTCCAAGAGACTGGAGGATGAGTTCGAGAGGTACATGACAACGACCAACAGACAGGAGGATGAGTTCGAGAAGTACATGACAGTGACCAAGAGACCGGAGGATGAGTTGAGAAGTACATGAAAACGAGCTCTAGATGGAAAGAACAGCCTTAGAAGTTTAGCAGAGCGAAGGATGAGAATAGTTGCAGAAGAGCCAGCCGAGGTGGCTCGAAGGAGATCCACAAGTTTTTGTTGGGGTCCTGTTGGTATGGGATTAGTTCGCATGAAGTGCGGAAGCCAATAGCTGTGAAGAAGGACCATCGACGGAAGAAGGGCCATTCACGGAGAACAAGGAAGCGCAAGACTAGTTTAGTTTGTTAGAAAGGGTCATTTGGACCATTTTGTAACCGCCATACTTGGCTATAAATAGGAATATGAATGTAATCCTAAGGTAATCCCAGGCTAGAATGAGATCATAAGTGATCGATAGGTGTGTGGATGAACTTTGTAATGTTTTTCTCTGTTTTTGACAGTTTTGTATGGATCCACGATAAGATGTTCTGAATTGTATCTGCGAAGGTTATACCGCAAGTTTTGATGAGTGAATGCATGAAGATGTTCGATATGTATTTTTGTCTCTGTTTATGTTGAATGATGAATTCTTTATTTTGTTTTCTGTAAGTTATGACTGATCTGATCACTAGTGTTAATCTGATAATGCGAATGTTGATTACATAGCGAATATGCGAATGATGAATGTATGTCTAAATTTTAAAGCATGATGCGAATGTGAATCTCTGGTTTCTGTTGCGATAGAATCGAAGTAGTTGCATGTACTTTCCCCACTGCGGAAACTTGGTTCCTACATCCCCCTTAATCATCTCGGGTGAGACTTCACTCGCTTCAAGGGTGCTGCTGGAAAGGGTAAAACCATTTTGGACCGGTGCTTAAGGGTGGTTGGTTGGTGTTTGTTGATGATAGTGCGAAGTGAACCCCTGTCGACAGAACTGTGTCAATAAGATGATTCGTTTCCAAGTTATGTTCATGGTATTTTCATGGCCTCTTTGGATATTTATCATTTTCTAAATAACAATCTTGGAGTCTCTTAGGATGGAGAAGTGGTCTATATGAAGCGAGTTCATGGTATCAATCCCTTCTAGGAGAGACGCTCATTCAAATTGATTGTTGGTTCTCCTTCCTAAGCCCGACATGAATTGAAATAACTTATTTCCTTCAAGGTCGTATGCGACCCCTCCAACACCTACCACCACATGTATGCTCATAACTTATCAAAAATAAAAAGTTTTTTATCTTCAAGAAATTGAGGTTTAAGATCGATTTATGTTGGTTATTATATAATGAAAAATATTCGAAATAATATATAAACTACAATAAATATTTATATATTTTAAAAAATCGTTGTATTAAAAAATATGTGTGTCTGTGTGTGAAATAATATATAAACTACATTAAAGTTTTATATATTTTAAAAACTCATTGCATTAAAAAATATGTGTGTGTGTTTTAAAATCTTGATAATTTGTGAGCTAGTACACATGCTATTAAAATAATATAAGATATATTTCAAGCATCTACATATCATAATTTATGTAATTTTTAAATTGTGAATTCTATTACTATATTTACCTAATATAATTTTATTTACATTAATTACATATTTATTGTGTATTCATTATATTTTACTTTTTAATTTAATGATTTATTTATGGTGTTGCTTCATTTTATTATTGATATGTATTTATCATGTGCAATACTACTCTACTTTAATTACATATTAATTGTGATTAATTTCTTTAACGTAATTATTTATATATTTTGTTATAAGTTAGATTTACAGACAACCCAAACTTTAGTTAAAAATACACTATTAGTATTGGTAGTAGAGGGATTTTTGCTTGGATTTCAAAGATTTACTAGAAAAATACCAGACTAGTCATGTCAACTTGATTTCGTTTATTGTACATACAATCCAAACTTTAGTTCAAAATAACTTATCGGTATTAGGAGTAGATGGATTGTTGTTTAGAGTTTCAAAATTTATCAGCAAAAAGCAATGTGTAACTCCAAAAATATCTTTATCATATATGTTTATAGGTATATCTTCTGAAAACAATTAGTGATGTGCATTAGCTTGGAGATGTAGAACCATATCTATATTAAATCTTCAACCATGATTGGCCTGCTAATATTATTTGTTAGTGGATGAAACAAATAGGTCCAACAGATAGCAACCAAATTTGAAATGTATATTTCAATGAGTATACACAATTTTCGTCACGAACTAATCCCATTTGATATGGATTTCGTAAAAGTGTGTCTAGAATCATAAGGTTAAGGATCTAGGTGTTTCCATGTTAAATAAATAATCAAGAACATATATTGGTGGGGAAATCAATTTATAGGTAGATTTTTCTTAGAACGTTTATCTCATTAATTGTTGTAGAAGAGAATGCATGGGTATGTTCAAACATTCAAATTTATCCTCTCTATAAATGTCTTTCTAGAGCCATAAGTGTTTGTCAACTTGCAAACAAGGGATTTCTTTTTGTATGATAATCTCATGTTGGAGCCCAGAAGGATATTCTTTGACTCAATTGACCTTGTCCACTTTTAGTAATTAATCATTGTATATTCCAATTTGGAATGACTATGAGGTGACGCGTATTTTGACTGGTCAGTGTGAAACATTGGAGGGCATGGAAATAACACCCCTTTAATGACATTATTAGTGGGAATGGAGGCTCCAAGGACTAGATCAATTGATATCATGTTCACTATGTGGGAAAGGGAAAAACATTGATGTTTGGAAAAAACCTCAATATACTAAGTCAAATAAGTCCATGGATTTGGGTGTAAAAGGTTGATCGGGTTTTGCTTCATAATGAGATAACCATGTAATATTTATGAGGGGAAACCTACCTACCACATTATTACTAGAGAGGGGTTTTACCATGGAAGTAATGGATGACTAAAATTGGTAGGTGTGATTATCCTTAGAGAGCATGTATGATTTCACATGAGGTCCTTATTCGGTGAATAATTGATGCTAGCCAATATCGAGTCTAGAAAATCAGGAGAAGTGACATCCTAGAACACTTGATCATGAATGTAGGGGCTAATAGAAAAGGTGGTAGTGAATTTTTGTGATGCAAATAAGTATTTAATGCCTCCAATCATCATATTCCTCATCACCATCATCGGTATCATCAATATAGAAATAATGATATGGACACATCATCGTCATTAACATGGTCATCAACATCATATCCATCATTGGCGTCATCCTAGTCATCTTCATAATCATCCTCATCATTCTCACCACCACCATCATCATTATCGTGATCAACATTCTCATCATCATGATCATCTTCATCTTTGTGACAACATTTCCATGTACTGACACCATCCTAGTCATTTGCATCATCATCCTCATCATCGTTGTTACCATCATCAAATCATTATCATCATTTCTGTTCTTGTCATTGTATTCAAAGGATGACATATATTATTTATCTCCATTGTTTCATGCAGATTTTTCTTTAGAGAGGTATTCTTCCCTCCGCCAATCACATTCATCAACACAATTCAGTGCTGCGACACCGCCCCCCCTCCACGTCGTGAGTAGACTCATATCTAAGTTATTTACATATAGTTTTGTTTTTGTTGTCGTTACATATAGAAGTAAATTATTGTATACATGTACATGTAATTATAAATTGTTGTTTGTTTCTACTTTCATAGGCACCCCGCCAACATGGTGGCGAACATCTCGCATGATGGCCAGGACATATTGACCTCCTGAGAGCACAGCGAGGAGGTTCTGCATCATGAAAGTACATTAAATTCATATTTATTTCTTTCTAAACTATCAGTATGTTTATTTTGTATTGGTATTGTGTACTTTTATTGATATATTTTTTAGTTGTCTATGAGGTTATAATCCTTCTTGTCCACCTCCTTGGGAGGATGAGATGATGCAGATCATAATAAGGAGGTCACATCGCAGTGCGATTAATTGCGTACCCAATTAGGGGCCATGCAACCTGATTTCCCATTCAAACAGTTGACGACCATGATGATCAATGTCGTCAATGGGTTGTTGGAGGTCCACCAAAGGCCATAGCCATGTAGTGAAATCTGGAAAACTACTTTCCAGATGAGGAGGAACCAATTGTTGGGTTCTAACAAATGAGAAGATGTGAAAGCCGCAACAAGAGGAAAGGATGTCAAGGGAACTTTGTATGACATCCCTCCTAGTCGTGCTCCTGGACATCCGCTTTGACTATGAGATTTTGGGAATGAGGCTGTTGCGCCTCATGTTTATGATAGATTTATTGGAGCATGGGGCATGTTCCCCCATCATGACCATGTCTCGTTGTAATTTGCAAAACATGTGTATGCAAAGTTCCTGTTACACATGCGTATTGATTACACGAGTATGGCGTCATATTTCTATGGCATCGAGTAGGGACGTAGTTATGAGTTTCTTGCGGATTCAGAGACCCTGTTTCTACACCACTCCCTCCTCAACTGGATCCCATTCCTATTCCAAGTGTTATCGGGTATGAGGACATAGTTGATCCCTTACAGTTGAGACGCTAGATTTGATGGCAGGCACCATGTGCATTGCATTGCGAAATGATACAGTTTCGATGCACGAGGAGAGGTGCATACCACCCCCTGGACCTATAGTTCCCAAGTTAATGTGGGTGGATGAGTCGATCATTCTGGTGGTTGACCATGATGAGACTCTAACATCCTATGCTCTAAGAGACTAAGATGCATACTATTGTTTATATGAGAGATGCAGTCCGACATTGACATAATAGGTATATTTTGTTGAAATTTGTAGTGAGGAAGGTATTCTACATTTCTTGGTGTCTAGGAATGTAGAAAGGAACTAGGTGACTCTCCTAGTCATTAACGTTAGAGTTATAAAGTTAATGTGAATTTTTATTAAAGTTGTGAGTCAAAATGATTTTTTATTTCATAAAGTGTAATTTGTCTCACCTATGGAAAGTGAAGAGTAACTTGGGAAATACGAGACAAAGTTACTTGGGAAAGTGAAGAGACAAAGTCATTGTCAGAATTAATAAAAAGAGAAGTAGGACAGTTTAGACATACACATTCCAAGAGAGATTTTTGGAGAGAGGTTTGAGAGGCACAAGCTTCAAGAGAGAAAGAGAGAGAGCTTGAGCTAGGAAAATAGAATAGGGGAAGCAAGAGGAAGAGGGCATGCTTTTCAAGGAGGAGGCACACATTCCAAGAAGGAGAGAGGCGACGCACTCTAAGGTTGAAGGCTTCATTTATTGTTTTTCATACAACAATTGAAGAGGGCACATTTTCTAATAAAGAGAGTGGCACACACTCCAAGAAAGGGGGCATCATTAATCGTTGTTCCATACAGTAGAAAAGAGAGGCCGTACAATGATGTGTTGATGTTATATACAACAAAGAAGAGGCACATAGATCGAGGATTGATTTCTAAGAATATTTCTGCTGAGAAAGTTCATACTATACCTGTTGAGTCTTGGGCACAATAACCGAGGCATAGATTTTCTATATTACTGATTGTACTGGGCACGTTTTTCAAGCTGAGTCATAGTCTAAGGTTGTGGGTGCACTGCTGGTTCATTTTCCAAGATAAGTACATTCAAGTGTTTCTATTATGTACTTCTATAATATTTCTCTTAGCTCATAATACCAATTTCTCTCTTCACTAGTTTTCCACTTTGGGGTTTTCCCAGGGTCTTTGTACCAAAATATACTTTGTCAAATGTGTGAAATGTGACTGTTGTCCACTATCATTTTTGGCTTCCATTTTCAGTATTCTTAACATGTTTTTTTCAGCTTACTGATACATGGAAATGTGTGCATGAGATATTCTTTTATTTTCTATGACTATAGAAGACTAAGACCAGAGTATTGTTAAGTGTTTGATGAAATCTATGGTTGAGTTTCATTCAGATTTTAACCTATTTATGTACTTAATTTGTTCATTATATGTCATTAAATAATAATATTTAATACATGTACATCTAAAATAATCAATTGAATAATACTGATTTGTTTTTTATTGCTCCATGCAGAGGCCACCTTTATGGATTCACTCAATTTCACTTCCCCATCGATTGAACATCCAACCATTTCCCTTAGTGGTGTATCTGTGGTACATATGCTAGTTCCCTCATCCTAACTTGTTAAGTTACATACATGGATATAATTTCAATTATTTTATAGTAACTTTGGTAGAGGCAGGGGGATTGTAGAGGAGCAAGAGACGCAGTCTCCCTTAGGTTTTGACCATCAACCACTAGACTATGAGGTATTGTAATTTATGTTTCAACACAATATATAATTCAAAATGATGTTTAATTTATAATGTTCCTTATTATTCTTTTACTGATTGCATGCATGATGTAACCATACAGAGGCGCTACAGTGGGGAGTCGATTCTGCGGCGTTGTTCACAGAGGAGTGGGAAAGGTTCACTCAGCATCATCCTGGTGAGGGCCCATTGAATCAGCATCATCTTGGAGCTGCCACATAGTAGGGTTTGGACAATCTCACCATGGCCTCAAGTCAAGTAAGTTGATTCATCCACTTAAAATTTTAAAAATATGTTATCTTATAAATTTCAAGTACTAAAATCTAACTAACTTATAGAGTTCAAATTTTAATTTTTATAGTTCCCATTTTAAGACAGCATTCGTATGTTTCCCATGTGCTAGGGCCATGGTGCAGATGGTACTGGCAGTGGGGATGACCAGACATCCCATCAAGGTCCTAGTCCCCATATTTAATGACACTTGTTCATGTTGCGATATTTTTATTATTATGCATATATATATATACTTGTATTTTTTTATGTATACATATATACTTATCTTTTTTTATGAACGTGATGGACTATTTCGTATCATATTTTTTCTTCATGGATATATGATGTCTTATGTTTATGTCGACGTGAGTTATTTATTTTATGTTTATGTTTATGTGGATGTGTGTGTGGTATTTATCTTTATAAGTGTGTTTATGTTTATGCACCTGTATGTTAAATTTATCTTATGTTTATGTTTATATCGACTAGTCTATAATACATGTTATTTAACTTATGTTCATCTTTATTCAGATGATTGCAAAATGTACAATTTTACAATTATTAGTTACAAGTGTAGAATTAGAAGTTACAAGTTACTATTTTACTTTTAGAAGTTAGAGGTTTATCTTATGTTGATGTTTAATGATTATGTTATTTATCTTATGTTCATTTGTCATTTACAATTCATGATGTTCGTTACATTTTACAAGTCACAATTACAATTACAAGTTACAATCTAATATTTAAATACGATTTCACAATACCAACTCACACTTTTACATTTACAATTTAAGAAAATGATAATTAGATTTACAAATTACTAATTACAATATTAAATTATACTTCATGATGTGGATTACAATTAACAATAAAAATTAGAGTTACAATTTACAATTTACAATCAATAATTATAAATTCAATTGCAAATTACAAGTTACAATATACAAATTACAAATTACAATCTACAAGTCACAATTAGAGTTGCAATGAGCAATATACAATCTACCATTATAATTACAATTGCATCTTACAAAATTTCACAATTACAAATTATAATTGTACAATTACTCGTTAAGGAATTATTAATTAGACATGTACATATTACAATTGTGCAATTACTCTTTAATAAATTACCAATTAGACATGTACAAATTACAACTTACAATCGCATTTACAGTTTATGATGTCAAATGTACAATTTACAAGTCATGATTACCATTACAAATATCTACATTTTACAATTTCACAATAGCTTACAACGGTACAATTTCATTTTAGGAAATTGATAATCATATTTACAAATTACTAATTTTACAATAAGAAATTACAATTAATTATTGCAAATTATAATAATATAATTTTTATTTATCTTGTGCTTACTCCTAGAGGATGTGAATTGTTGAGAGATTCCTTTAATGCACATATCAACACTTACTCCAATCCTTTATAATAGTGGTCAATTAAAGTCTTTGAAAGTTTTTTTTAAAACTGGATTGAATGCGGGTAGCTTTTATGTTCGTAGGAAAATAACTATTTTTTGTGTTGTATAATTCAACACACTTTGGAGATGTCTTTCATGTGATAATTAAAGCTATATATGACAAATAAAAAGATTGGAAACTATGAATTAAGTTGATATAGGAATAAATTACAAAAGCTTAAATTTATAGAATATCATTGAATTCAATGATTGGATGTTGGGATTAATGCATGTGTATTAAATGAATACTAATTCAGTGAGTTTAAACATGTATACATTTGTAAATCATTTTAAATCAATGTAAGGAAAAATAGAAAGTCTTAGAGAGATTTATATAACTCTATGACTTTAACTTATTTATAAAGTTTATTCTCATTTACAAATTCAATGTATAATTAAAAAGTAGTTAAACATAAAGTTATATATATTTCCTTACAAATTTACAAATGTATGCAACTTTATGTTTACTTTACATTGTTTTACTTTGAAATTTGAAATCTATGCATCCAATTGTCCCTCCATGGATGGAAATGACACCAATCCATGCCGACACGTGGATTTCTAATGTCCGGTAGTTTTTTTGTTCTTTGATCGGTGAACATACTGTATAATTGGGCCTTTGTAATATTCAATGCTTTTATTTCCTCCTTGGAAATGCCTGTGGAATAATACTCCTGCATCCTAGCTCTATATTCGGTCATGTCAGTCAATTGGCGATGTGCATGGATGAGCTCTCAATTGAGGTGGCAAGGGACACTCGAGATGGTTCCCCTATGTTTCTTAGTTCTCGAGTGTGCACTCTCATTTCATTTACGTAATGGTTTAAGTCGTTTTGGTCGAAATTTTGTTGGGGGTTTTGATTTTCTTTGGCACTTTGATTTTCTTGAGGGTTTTCATGGGTTCCAAGATTTGTGTTTTCTTGTGTTCCAGCGGACTCCATGTTAACATTTTGTTCATTCATTGTATAGGTTTAGACTCAGCAATTGAAAATTTTTATCTATTATTTTACTAATTTGGGAATTATTAAAAATTTAATCAACAAATAAAAACAATAAAATGACAAAAGGCAATGATATTACCTATTCAATGAAATTGATGATCACTCGGTGGATGGATTGAGGTATTTTTTGGGTGCAATAGGTGAGTGTAGTGGTCACTTACTCCACGTACGCACCGGGTGAGTGAGCTTGGCCGTTTGGAAGAAAATAGAATGTGTTCTCCCCTGTTTTTTTAATTTTGCTTAATAGGTGCACGTGCACGCTTTTGGGCATGTGCACGCTAGAAATGCGCACGTGCAACAGTGTGCATGTGCCTCGGTTCGATACCAAACTTGATGGCGTGTGCACGCTTCTTTAGGTGCGTGTGCACCTTCATTTTGTCCCTGCTAGCGCGGCCCCGTTGCAATAGATTTGGGGAGCATCTTTGTGCGCCCACCTTGTTATTCACATCCATGGAGAAATTCTCTATAGTAAGAAGATTAGTAAAGTCGACATTGCCACATAAAGACAAAATCACTAAAAGAAAATTGATGAAATCCCAAAGATCACCCTAGGGTGAATTAAATCAATTTTGTAATAAATTTATTAAAGGAATTCCAAAAGTCGTAAGAGAATATGGAAGGCCAAGGGTCACTTAGCCTTGGCCTATATATTGTAATCTCATTTTAATGGAAATGGGATTTTTATTCTCAGACTTTTCCAATGTACTATTGTTTAACTGTGAATGAGGAGAAGCCTTGGATTAGCTTTTGCACGGGAATACTTACATTATGTGGATCAATGTCTCGAATTACTTCATGCTCTTTCACACACAGATATGGAGTACGATTGTTTCAAATTTTTTAATGGATTCTTCCTACAACTTTCTGATTCTTATTTCGTTATGTTATTCTTGTTCTTTTGCTTCCCATGGGTAGTGAAATCAGACTGACATAAATAACAAGATTGTTCCAATATTTATGCTTTCATTATGTCAATTATTTATCGATTGGAATCGATTTAATACTAAGAAGGGGGGTGAATCAGTATTAGCGCAATTATTAGCAGTTTTTACCTTCTTTAATAGATTAGCCTTTACTTAATATTTATCTTCTATTATGCATCAGTAAATAAAAATCCACACATATATGCACCACATAAACAACACATAACACACATGATTTTTATGTGGAAACTCAAACAGGAGAAAACCACAGAATGTTTCTTTATAGTGAGAAAGAATACATTCAAGGAAGCACCAACTCATAACATTCTACCAAACACTAAAATGTATCCTATTTAAGAAATATTCCAGGAATATTTCATATTTTAGGCATAAATTTCCCCTCATAACTCGGAATTGGGCATACTTTGAACTGTTGGAAATACCTTCCAATTATCTACAACTTTTATGTTTTGATTTTTCTCTGATTCCTTACCATTTGTGAGATGCGGGCATTTTATTAAAGAAAAACATCTTTCAAAAGATGCTTTTAAATATTCTAGGAATCTTTTGTATTTTGGGCATACCTTTTCACTCGTAACTTGGAATTGGGTGGAATTTGGACCATTGTAAATCTCTTGAAATTCTCTGCAACTTTGATGTTTTGAGTTTTCTCTGATTCCTTACTGTTTGTGAGATGCGGGCATTTTAGTAAAAAACACATCTTTCAAAAGACGCATTTAGAAAAGCATCTTTTGAAAGATGTGTTTTTTACTAAAATGCCCGCATCTTACAAATGGTAAGGAATCAGAGAAAACTAAAAACATCAAAGTTGTATATAATTTCAAGAGCTTTCCAACGGACCAAAGTCCTTCGAATTCCAAGTTACGAGCGTAAAGTTATGCCCAAAATACGAAATATTCCTCGAATATTTACATTTTTTCTTATTTAGGATACATTTTGGCCTAGGTAATTCCATATGCTTCCTTTGTTTACCAGCACCAACTGGAAAGAGGCACTAACACCCTGGTTTTATAGGCACCAACCTGAAGGAAGCTTCCACTCTCTTTGTTTCTCCAACACCAACTGGAAGGAGGCACCAACCCCTTGTCTTCTTTGTTTTATAAGAACCAACATAAAGGAAGCTCCAACTCCCTATCTTCTTTCCCTATTTGACCGCCCTAATTTCTTATGTCTGTTGTTTCCTTACCGAACTTCAACTCCATGCACTTCTCCAGATCTTCTAATGACAATTCTATTGTGCACTACCTTCATATGTAGACTATACTCTGTCACTGCGCTGCATACATCACTTGGCTTCTCATTCCTCTCAAATCATACTTCTGCTGATGACTTACTTCATGTATTGTGTGCTTTGTTGATTCTGCAGTCTACGTCTCTGGTTATCTTAACGTTCTACTCTGCTTGACTGCAATTACCAACTGATACTGTTCTTTCAATTGATAGTTTGTTGTTCTGAAATGAAGAACTAGTAATAGATGGAACTGTGCACTTTTATGATGTGTTCGTTCTATTTAAGTGTTGTAGTCTCTCAGATAATCTGCGACGTCCTGTGCATTGAATGATTTGTCCATTTTTTTTAATGCACTTGTCTCAAATCATCATGATGTGCCTATCAGATCCTGTTGTTTCTCTATCGTTGCTTATCAGATGGAGTTCTCAACATCACACACTTTCACTTCTGCTCATATGCATCAGCTAAATATTTGCTTAATATTTGATAAAATTTGGTTCTATCTATGCGCTTCTATCTCTACAAGATCTGTGACTATCGGCGTGCTGATTGTAATACTATCATTCGAAACATCAAGCACTTGCACATACTTCATTATTTCTTTCTTTGAGTACTCACGCATCTGTCACAGATCTATCGGATCATTCTGCACACCATCAAAACTTTATTTTGTTGCATGTGTGCATCGGCTCTTCTCTAGAACATTATGTTATGTCCACGAGCCCCTTGATGCCCCAAAAATCAAACTGAAACTTGTCGAAGCTCTTATGCTATCTCCATCAAGCTTACTTCAAATCTCCGGCTTGCATCTCTATTTATACATGTCCTGCACGGATTGTATCTTCACAAGTTGGTTGTGGCATCCCTTCTTCCATATTTCATGGATAATGCATATCTTCCACATGCCATATTCTACGCTATTGATGTTCCATCTTTGATGTATCAAGCATCCTCAAGGTCCACTACATAGTGGGACTTTATATCTTGGTGGTGTACCTTTGCGCTCTTAATGTACCATTTGATTACGATATGTGTGAAATCTTACACTTCATCTTCATGTGTCTATGACGTGTGTCGTACCATCTCTTGTGGGTAATGTGCCCTTGCGATATTAATACTTTGTGGGATCTATAGATACTCCAACTTCTTTTAAGTGGGTCTTTGACCTTTGTCATGCCATCCTTTGTGGGACTTCCGCACCTACTGTATAGTCGGCTGTGGAATTTTCACATAGATGGTCTTCAACCGCTGTACTCTTCTAGGAATTTGTGCACATTCCATTTACTAAAAGCATATTCTAATTGGTTGTACTTGCACGCATTCAGGATTGTCCAACCATTAATTGCTTGTGCACTTCCAATCTTTAACCAAGCAACACTCAGACTTGCTTGTGTACTCGTACCATTTGTTCAACCAAATCCTTAGTTGCTTGAGCACATGTACCACTGTCCAACCAACTCATTTGATTGTTATCATGAGAGAGTATGACTTGGTAGAGTTGACTTCTGCGCAAGGACCACATCTTGTAGGATACATTACTTGTGTTCTTTCTTGAACTAGATTTGCATGATGTATCTTCTTATGTATTTCTTCAAACTTGTCATGCATGGTGTATCCTTAACACACATCTTGAGACTGAATGCACTTCTAGATATACTCCAAAGTTGCATATGTGTCTATCACTTTCACCATTTGCACATATACTTCTGGTATTCATGTTCTTTTTCATCTTGCTCATATACTACTTCAAAGTGGATTCTTCCATTACAGACATATCTGCTTCATCTTGCGCATATACTTTTTCATCTTTTTCTTTTTCATACTTCTGCAGGAATATTGTATCCACTTTGACTTCAGTTGATATCAATGAGTCAAACTGAACCAATTGACATCCTCTTTGACATTAGTTGACAGTCAAACATTTGACATCATCTTTAGTTGAAATCAATGAAAACCAATGCGCAAAATTATTTGCTTCTTAAAACAATTAGACTTGAATGTAGATGATCAATTGTTATTTTGCTACTCACTCTCTTTAATCTCACTCCCGGTTTGGATAGGTTAGTTTAGTTATGAATTGCATTTAAGTAGATTAGCTTGTATTTCATCTCTTAATTATAAGAACCTAAATGGTGGACTAGGCTACAACTAGTGAAACCAAATAAGGAATGGTTGTCGGGCCAGAATACGGATGGGTTCCATACTCCAAACAATTTGAGGTCTAATTGGGACTTTTGACTAGGGAGAACCCCTACTATTCACCTTGGGTCATTTCGACAAGTCAACAAAACCTAACGATAAAAATTATGGATTTGGCTCAAAAGAATTGGACTAAAGAATGAGTGATAGAGATAGAAAAACAACATAAATGAAAGTGTGGAAAATAGAATGCCTACTACTAAAATAGGGAACAAGTCATTTTCCCACATTTGTTGCTATTTACTTTCAAATTTGTTTCTAATTTTCTGAAGTTGTTTTAATACCATCACGAAGAGAAAGTGATGATTGCAACATAGGACTGTTCCAAAGGTCAAGAGAACAAAAGGTTAATACAAGCTTGTCCTAAGTGGAACAAATACTATGTTGGAGAGATAGTAGATTGTCTCTAAGAATGTAGAAGGATAATAAGAACACTCATTATGAGTGTGTCCCATTGCATGTAATTCATTTGAAGAATCCATAAGGCCATTTAACATTAGTTTTCCTAATTAGATGTTATCTTTGTGTTGTCACTTTGTATGGAATTGATTTGTTTAACACTTTTGTCTTCATAACTATACCCTAAAGAATTAGGGTTGAGTGTATATGTTAAGTTATTTTTCCCATTTTCCCAATTTCTTCCACAAAATTCAATATTTTCACTCATTAAACATTTTGACATGGTAAAAAAACTATACATCCCCTTCCAATTTTATGAGAAGTATTAATATAAAAAGATAGATCTAAATATGCCACACTAAAGAATATAAAGCCCACTTAACACAATTACACTTCAATTTTTATTATATTTTAACCAAATTATGCAAAACTGAAAATGACCACGACACATTTCCTATATTTCCACTTAAAATTCATGTAAATGGTAGATATTTCCACTTAAAATTCATGTAAATTGTTGAAAATTCACACACATAAATACTAATTTTGTTTAATTTTTTTAAACTCTTAAAAAGCTTATAACTTAAGAGCCAACACATTTCACCTTAATCCACACTTGGTATTAGAATTAAGTCACATGCGTCACAATTCGATTTGGTAACAAAGCACATTTTGACCCATTAGCTACCTTTGTATGTGGAATATATGAGAAACCACATTGCACTGCACTTTTACCAAATTGGATGTATGAAAACAACACTGCCCATTGGACAGTATTATCATATTTTAACCACTTTTGCCATAATGGAAGCATGAAAACCACACTGCCCATTGGACTTTATTATGTAGTTGCATGGACAGTGAAGCATATATGTCTGTAATGGAAGAAGTCATAGTCAAAGAGGATTCGACAAGAAACTCTGAAATGGTTAGTCTGTGATTTGCAGGGAGGTCTGGTCTCCTTTTTCATCTGGTTTTGCTTGAGTCCTGCAAATTTAGGTGTTTGGCCATTACAGTATCCTTGTAAGTGTACCACTTGGCAAATATCAAGTATATGATAAAATTGACTAGACTCATGATTGCAACCACCCTGGATGAGAACTGCTTGTTGTCACATGGTTAACAACAGAGACAAGAAGGCTGCTGAGGAAGAATCCGAGGGCTAAACTGCTCAAGAAGAGTCCAGTGCTCATGGTTTTCATGCCCGGAGGGGATTCTCGGATGAAGAAATCTAGCTGACCAGTGTATATAAATGCTTCCCCAATCCCAACTAGGAAAAATTGTGGATCAAGCAAGAAAACAGTCATGGGGACTATGGAACTGGGCTTGTCTAAGAGCCCATGAGCTATTGCCGCCTGGAGACGTTTCTTTTCTGTTACTGCTGCAGCCACCATTGCAAGACACGATAAGGCAAGTCCAAACCCTATTTTCTGAATTGGAGTGAAACCCTGATGGTGACCCGTCAAACGTCTTTCCACTGGCAAGATTACGCGGTCAGAGAGGGCTAAGGTCACCACGATTGCACTCACAAAGAATACTGTCAACGAGGCCGCCGGTATCTGAAATCTTACCGTGTTTCTTTTCATGTGGGAAGCTTGTTCCACTCAGAAGGTAACCAGCCTAGATCTGAAGCAACTAATGCCTGAGTTTTCGGCATGCCTGTGACAGCTGGAGGACCCTCTTCATCGAATAACCGTCTCTGCCATTTGCTGTTCTGCTATTGCCACGTTTTCTCTTCTCTTCTCCACGTTTCGTTTTCTCTTCTCTTCTCCACGTTTTAATTTACATTCGCTGAATTGAAGCCCTTTCAAACTCTATTTATAGAGAATGTAAATTCTGTTTACTGGAAGGTTTTTTTAGTGAGTTTTTGTTGTGAAGGCCTGGAAATTGACGTCCCATGGAACGTTTTTTTGTTTCAAAGACGTATTTGACAGGTGGATCTAGGATTGGCACGTCAGCATCTACGGGTGTAGAAAATTGCATCTCGTCAATTTGACGTTCAACTGCTTTGCTTACCCGTCATAAATTCTAATACCTCCTTCCACGTTCAACTACTTTGCTTACCGCCATCAATTCGAATACCTCCTTCCACGCATAAGTGGTAATAAAACAGAGGTGACTAATGGTCCGTAGCAATTTGGTTTATCTGCACAGGCTAAGTAAACTTTGGGCATTGTGTTATTTATGAGACAAAAACCTAGTAAATGTAAAAAATATTTTAAAAAATTGTTGTTGATAAAATTTCAGACCCAGCCTCGTTTTCCCGCGTGAGCTTCCCTCCACATTTTCATTCAAAGTAACAGAAGCGAGCATCATTGCGAGGTAATCCAAGGTCCATTAATTTATGCTCTATCATTTTCTTCAAAGGGAGCTCAATTGTGATTAAAACACATCTGATATCATTAAAACACAACATGAGATCTTTCTATAATATTTTATATCTTCAGTTTTTGTGTATTGATTTTAGTTTTAATCATACAATCACTCAATCACTCACAGTGCAGAATCGTTGTTCATACAATCACTCACTGATCACTCACAGTGCAGATCCATGTGCGTGAGAAATATGAATACCTTGTCAACCTTGAAGTTTTTTGCAACAGCCACTATTCACTAGCAAAGGTAAAGGCTTAAAGCTCAAGTAGTATTCCAAAATGACTGTGTAGCATCTTCATCAACATTGCAAGGTTTTAGAAGCCGTTAAAGCTCAAGTAGTATTCCAAAATGATTGTGTAGCATCTTCATCAACATTGCAAGGTTTTAGAAGCCGTTAGTAGGGAGTTCTTTCATTTTCAATCTGGAAACAAGTTATTTCACAGAATCTGGTCCAGGTATGTTACAAGTTACATAACATTTTATTTTATTTAAATGTTATTTTTTTAATATCCCTCGTTTTTATCTGATTTTTTTTTTTGTCAATAAATGTGTGTAAATAAATTTTCACTGTGAGTAAATAAGAATATTGATTGGTACTTTGGATTCACATATAGTGAACGTGATTGCTTTATTCAACTTCATAAGTCTCCATTCTATATTTTGCAAGACTCAATGTGTGTCGAGATCTGAATGGTATGAGGGGAGTCTTTGATTATTTTATTTTTTAAAGGATTATCAACCTAGATCTTGTTATAAAAGAGAAGGTTAGGTTCAAGTTAGGTTATATTTTTTTTTTATTTACCGAGAAAAGACAAGGGTAGGTTCAAGTTGAATGTTGAATGATTATTTTATTTTTTAATGGATTATTAAATTACATCTTGTTATAAAAGAGAAGGTTAGGTTCAAGTTAGGTTATATTTTTTTATTATTTACCTAGAAAAGATAAGGGTAGGTTCAAGTTGAATGTTGAATGATTATTTTATTTTTTAATGGATTATTAACCTAGATCTTGTTATAAAAGAGAAGGTTAGGTTCAAGTTAGGTTATATTTTTTTATTATTTACCTAGAAAAGACAAGGGTAGGTTCAAGTTGAATGTTGAATGGAAGGAAATTGTGTTATGAAGTATATATATGAAAAAATTTGACAGGTATAAACTTTCATAAAACGTAAAATGAAAGGCGCTTTAAAAATATAACCGTCATCAAATTTTATTTGACAGGCTACTAGAATTTGAAATTCGAGGCCCGGTTGTGATAAACGTTTTCTTACTGGTGCACTGTAACAGAGATTGAAATTTTCTGTGTGTGAAAACAAAGTATTCTCTGTTTTTTGTTGTTTTGTAATAGTGGTACTTTGTACCTTGGTTTTACTGTTTTGGAATAAATATTGTGACACCGATTTAACATCAATTTGATATCTCAGTTTTTTATTTATTTTTGCTATAGTTGATAATCACTGATCAGATTTTCAAACAGAGTTTTTTAGTTTTGAATCTGAATTTTCTAGGCGTGACTCCTCAGTAAGCACTTAAATCCATTTTTCAAATTCTTCATTTGGTATCAGAGCATCGGTTTGTGGTTGTTTGTAGCTAGAAGAAGTAGACAATGGCCCAAACTAACAGTTCAGTCTAGTACCAGATTCTTCTTTTTTGTGGGGAAAATTATGAGTATTGGAGTGTGAAGATGAGAACTTTGCTCATCTCACAAGATTTATGGATGCTTGTTTCTACCAGGTACACAGAGCCAGCTAATCAAACTGCTTATAATGCATTATCAGCTGATCAGAAGAACGAATTGAAGGCGAATAGGAAAAGGGATGCTAAGGCTCTTTTTATTCTTCAAACAAGAGTTGATATTTCAATTTTTCCAGAGATTGCAGAATGTAAAATGTCCCAGGATGCTTGGGAAGCCTTGGAGAAGGTATACAAGGGATTTGTAAAGGTAAAAGTTGTCAAACTTCAAATGCTGAGAAGAGATTTTGAGTCTCTTTCTCTGAAAGAAAATGAAAGTGTTGAATGTTTTATTACTAGAGTTCAAAATATTGTTAATGTTATTCATGCTCATGGTGAAACTCTTGAAGATAGAAGGATTGTAGAAAAAGTGTTAACAAGTCTTCCTAAGAAGTTTGATCCTATCACTATTGCTATAGAAGAATCAAGGGATTTAACACAACTAACCCTTGCTGATATGTTTGGAAGCCTTCAAGTACTTGAAGATAGGTTGAAAAAAAATGAGGAACTTTTGGATCAAGCATTCCAAAGCAAGTTGAAGGAAGTAGATGATAAGAAGAAACAGTTATCCACTGTTAGAAATGATTTTTCCTCAACATCATTCAAAGGAGGTAGAGGCCGTGGAAGAGTCATAGGTAGAGGTGGTAGAGGTAGAGGAAGAAGTAGCAGTTATGGTAGAAGTATTTTTCACTGTACCTATTGTAATAAAGATGGTCACCTTGAAAGTCATTGCTTTCAAAAGAAAAGAGGTATCTCTCATTCAAATTTCAGCAAGGAAGAAGGTGAAAATTCTCAAACTTTATTTCTCACATGTAACAAACTTGAAGCTTGTGATGATTTTACATGGTCTTTGGATAGTGGTTGTTCAAATCATATGACTGGAAATAAAAATCTGTTTGTGAAGCTAGATGAGAATGTGAAAGGGACAGTTAGTTTTGTCAATGATAATGAAGGAGATGTAATGGGAAAAGGTACTATTGCCATACGAGTTAAGAATGGAAAAATGATGTATGTTCAAGATACCATGTTTGTTCCAAACTTAAGGCACAACTTGATTAGCATAGGGCAACTAAATTCTAACAATTACAAGACTGTTTTTGAAGGAAAGTGTTGTGAGATTTTTTATAACAATGCCCTTGTTGCTGAAGTTCCCATGATTGATAATAGGATGTTTCTGTTAAGATAGGAATCAAATGTAGTTTGTTTGAAGGCCTTAGTTGATGATTCTTGGCTTTGGCACAAAAGGTTTGGACACCTTAATTTTGGATCTCTATCTCTTATGCAAAAGAAGAATTTAGTAAGAGGTTTTCACTCTTCCATAGAGTCGAATAATAAGATATGTGAAGGTTGTGCCATAGGAAAGCAACAAAGAGCAAGTTTTCCTCATTACAAGTTTAGATCATATGAGCCATTGGCTTTAGTACATTCAAATATTTGTGGCCCTATGCAAACCTTGTCACTTGGAAACAACAAATATTTTGTTCTATTTGTAGATGATTATTCAAGAATGTCCTGGGTTTATTTCATAACTCTGAAATCTCAAGCTTTTAGTTGTTTTCAAAAGTTTAAAGTTCATGTTGAGAAGGAATCGGGATATTATTTGAAAGTCTTGAGCACTGATCGAGATGGAGAGTTCACCTCCAATTAATTTAAGGAATTTTGCAGCTCACATTGCATTAAGAAGGAGTTAACTACTGCTTACACTCCTCAACAAAATGGAGTAGCAAAGAGGAAAAACATAACAGTGGTAGAAATGGCTAGATGTATGCTAAGAGAAAAGTGTTTTCCAAACATGTATTGGGTAGATGCACTCCATTCAGCCATATATATTCTCAACAGAAGTTCTACAAAGATGGTAAAAGATTCTACTCCTTATGAAGCTTGGTTTTATAGAAAGCCAAATGTTTCTCATTTTAAAATATTTGGGTCTACATGTTTTGTTTATATTCCTAGTCAACAAAGGCAGAAGTTAGATGGAAAATCTGTAAGATGTGTTTTCATTAGATATTCAGAAGAAAGTAAGGCTTATAGATGTCAAAATCCACTTACCGAAAAGCTTTATGTTAGTAGAGACGTGATCTTTGATGAAGGGGAAGCTTATTTAAAGAATGAAGGAGAAGTTAAAGTGATGATTCCACATATTGAAGGCTTAATTTTTTTAAATAATGATGAGTCTTTGCATCCCTCTATAGCAAGATATATGGTCTCACCTTCACAGAGTTCTTTGCAGCCCTCTACAGCAAGATATATGGGCTCACCTTCACAGAGTTCTCCATTGAGGGAATCTTCATCTTCTCCAACTATAAGAACTCATGTTGATAGCCAAGCAATATCTCCATTCAACCCTCCTAGAAAAACAAAAAGTTTAAAGGAAATATATGGGACCTCTAGGTATGCTGATTATAATTTTGCTTTTCTTTCTTCTGCACATGTTGAAACTTTCAGTTTTAATGAAACTTGTTCTAATGAGTTATGGATACAAGTCATGGAAAACGAGATTGCACAAATACAAAAAAATGACACATGGGTGTTAGTTGATCTTCCTCATGGAAAATCCACTATTGATGTAAAGTGGATTTACAAACTTAAATTTAATATGGATGGTAGCATTTCAAAACATAAAGCACGTTTGGCTGCACAAGGATATGTGCAACAAGAAGGCATAGACTATGATGAGACTTTTTCCCTTGTAGCAATAATGGAAACAATGAGGATATTTCTTTCCATTGCATCTCAGTTAAAGTTAACTGTTTGTCAAACGGATGTTAAATATGCTTTCTTAAATGGATATTTGAAGGAAGAAGTTTATGTTGATCAACCCAAGGGTTTCATTATTGATGGTAAAGAAGATAAGGTGTATAGGATTAAAAAGGAACTTTATGGTCTTAAGCAAGCCCCCTAGAGCTTGGTAATCTAGAATTGATGACTATCTTCATGATCATGGTTTTTTTAAATGTTCTTTTGAGAGTGTTGTCTACAAAAAGATTGTTGGGTCAGATTTCATTATCCTTTGCTTATATGTAGATGATTTAATCTTCATTAGCACCTCATTTCCACTTATGGAGGAATTTAAAGAGGCAATGGAATCAGAATTTGAAATGTCTGATTTGGGAGAAATGCAATGTTTCTTGGGATTGCAAATTCAACAAACAACTGAAGGTATATCTATTTGTCAAACGAAATATATTGAAGACATGTTGAAGAGGTTTATCATGCAAAATTGTACACTTGTGAGCACCTCTTGTAGTTGGGAGTAAACTGATGAAAGATGATGAAAGTCCACTTTGTGATGCTACCCTTTATAGATATCTCATTGGAAACCTTATGTATCTAACATCCACTAGACCAGATATTATGTTTGTTGTTAGTCTAGTTGCTAGGTTCATGCATCAACCTCACGAGTCCCATTGGAAGGTAGCCAAAAGGATTCTCAGATATGTAAGTGGTACAAAATTTTATGGATTGTTTTATACATCTGCTAATGATTCAAATGTTGTAACATACACAGATGCAGATTGGGAAGGAAGCTTGGATGATCAAAAGAGTACCTCAGGATATGCTTTTCTCTTTGGGAGGAAACCTTGTTTCTTGGAGCAACAAAAAGCAACCCACTGTTGCACTATCTATAGCTGAAGCAGAATATATTGCTGCATCACACAAGCACTCAAGCCATTTGGTTGGCAAGGTTGGTGGAATATTTGGGAATGGAAGTATGTAAACCCATCAAATTTTACTGCAATAATCGAAGTACTATCTCCATGACAAAGAAACCAGTTCTCCACAGCAGGAGCAAACACATTGATATTCGCCATCACTTCATTAGAGAGCTTGCCAACAAGAATTTCTGGTTTTTGAATTTTGTAAATCTGAAGATCAGCTTGCAGACATTTTTACTAAGGCTCTTTCAAAAGATCGATTGGAAGATCTCAGATCACAGTTGGGAATCCTCAAACTTGACATTAAGGGGAAGATTGAAGGAAATAATGCCTGATTTTTCGGCATGCTTGCGACAGCTGGAGGACCCTCTTCATCGAATAACCGTCTCTGCCATTTGTTGTTTTACTGTTGCCACGTTTTCTCTTCTCTTCTCCATGTTTTCATTTACATTCGCTGAATTGAATCCCTTTCAAACTCTATTTATAGAGAATGTAAATTATTTTTACTGCAAGGTTTTTTAGTGAGTTTTTGTTGTGATAAACGGTTTCGTTACTAGAGCACTGTAACAGAGACTGAAATTTTCAGTGTCTGAAAACAAAGCATTGTCTGTTTTTTGTTGTTTTGTAATAGTGGTACTTTGTACCTTGGTTTTACTGTTTTGGAATAAATATTGTGAGAGTGATTTAACATCAATTTGATATTTGATTTTATTTATTTATTTTTGCTATAGCTGATAATCACTAATCATATTTTCAAACAGAGTTTTTTAGTTTTGAATCTGAATTTTCTAGGCGTGACTCCTCAGTGAGCACTTAAATCCATTTTTCAGATTCTTAATTTTTGAAGGAACTAATGCCTGAGTTTTCGGCATGCCTGTGATAGCTGGAGGACCCTCTTCATCGAATAACCGTCTCTTCCATTTGTTGTTTTGCTATTGCCACGTTTTCTCTTCTCTTCTCCACATTTTCATTTACATTCACTGAATTGAAGCCCTTTCAAACTCTATTTATAGAGAATGTAAATTCTTTTTACTGCTAGGTTTTTTAGTGAGTTTTTGTTGTAATAAAGAGTTTCATTAGTGGTGCACTGGAGACTGAAATTTTCTATGTGTGAAAATAGAGCATTATTTGTTTTTTGTTGTTTTGTAATAGTGGTAATTTGTACCTTGGTTTTACTGTATTGAAATAAATATTGTGACAGAGATTTAACATCAATTTTATATCTTATTTTATTTATTTATTTTTGCTATAACTTGATAATCACTGATCATATTTTCAAACATAGTTTTTTAGTTTTGAATCTGAATTTTATGGGTGTGACTCCTCAGTGAGCACTTAAATCCATTTTTCAGATTCTTCATGATCCAAATCCTAGGCTCTATCAAGCGCCGAGAGGGATCAAATCTCCCGACTTGCAAACCTCTCCTCGAATAGCTCCTTGAGTGCAATACCCGACCCACCCAATCCTAAGCTCTAAAGTCACTAGTTTAAGTCTCATACTTACTTTTTATTTTATTACTTTTTACTTTGTATTATTATTTTGTGTTTACTTTGTATTATTTTGTTACTCGACAAACACTCTAAAGTCTCATATTTACTTTTTACTTCGTATTAAAAGTAAAAAGTAAAGTCTCTAGTTTAAGTCTTATATTTACTTTTACTTTGTATTATTCTTTTTTGTTTATGACAGACATAATATTTACCACATAATCCTAAGCTCTAAAGTCTCTAGTTTAAGTCTCATATTTACTTTTTACTTTGTATTATTCTTTTTTGTTTATGGCGGACATAATATTTATTACTTTTTACTTTGTATTATTCTTTTTTTGTTTACTTTGTATTATTTTGTTACTCGACTAACAAGATCTCTCCATACTGGGCTGTAGAGAGCCTCTCGGCTCAACCATTTGAGCATAAATAGTCCAAAACATTATTGTGGTTGCCCAGATAGACATCATTCTTATTATTGGCTTCACCTTTTCTACTTTAGTTACTGTGCACAGACTCCATCAACTGGCATGCGAAGACTCCTCCATCGATGAGTCTATTATAGCAGCTATGTTGTAGAGCCACCTGCAACATACAACATGTGAGAAAACAACTTAATTACTTGAATACAATGTCAATCATTCTTTTCTTATTGACAGCTAGAAAGGTAAAACTATATACATCAAATTACGTAATTAAGGTAATAAGTTTATGGAATGATCGGGGTTACCTTAATAGGCGGGGTGGCAAGTGGAAGATTATCATTTTACGGAATTATGGTGAGTTATTTTAGGTACATAATAGTTTTCAAATAAGATCTAAAACTTGTTTAAAAAAAAATTTGATTGATTAAGAGTTCATATTTTTTGGAAGTGAGGAAACTTATTTTTTGTGAGAGTATTGAAGTATTTGAGTATTTAAGCTTTCAAATTTGATGGTTGTCATCATTACCACTTCGACAACTAAATTTTAATAGGTTTTGTTACTTTATATATATATATATGACTCACAAACTAAGTTATAATAAGTTTTGCCATCTTCCAAAAAAAATTATATTTATATATACATGAATAATGAGTTAAGTTATAATAGATTTATATAAAAACAATTATATATATAATATTCAAATAACTAATATATAATATTATTATTATAATACTATTATTATAAGTATTGTATTTTTTGTGATTAGTTAAATAACATTTTACACTATTACATTTTATTAAAATGACATTGGGGCATTGATGAAAATGACACTTTCCATAATGTAAAAAATATTAATTTTTCTAAGTTTAAAGAGAAATTGCAGTGGGAGGAAATTTAACTATTAAGAGAGAAAACTAAGATACTATAAGGAGGTCATTAACCCTAATTTGGACAATCAGAATTATGTGAATAGTAACTAGTTCAAATAAGAAAATGAATATAGCCAATATTAGAATGAACACCCATGAGCTCCATTCAAAACTCGGCGTTGGTTTGGTGAGTTTGGAAAGCTTCTTTCTAAGCTTTTTGAGCGTAGAAACAAAAGTTTAAAACAAACCAAGTAATAACCTTCAAAAACAATTTTTCACAATTTATTTTTAAAAAAATTATATAAAAAACATAAAAATATTTGAGAGAGCACTCTAAACTCTAAAATAGCTTTGTAAACATAAATAAAAAGGAACCATTACAAACATTAATAAATTGCTTTTTCTTTACAAAGTTAACATGTAACACTGGACATTTATATACCTAAATATTTATTTATATTATAAAAATAAAATAATAATATTAATTAATTAATATTTAATTTTTAATAATTTAACCCTCCTTATCCTCCAATGCATCTATCCGACCAACTTAATTGAATAAATACCTAATGAGTTTGAGTGAAGGCCCTCTATCACCTTATGATCAGGTTAAACTGTTAGTAGTGAAACCTGTTGACAGCGACACTATAAAGTGATCATTTGATAGAGTGATCACATGCAAAATCATGGTGAACGCTATTCACTCTGGGATTTGCATTAAATTGGTTAACAATGACACTGTAAAGTGAAATTTAGGTATAGTGAGTAGATACAAAATCAAGGTATACATTTTCAAAATACACTTTGCAACTGTATGCATTTTATGTTGCTGCATGATTAGGTCAGACATCTTGTTTTGGGGGAGATCTATGGGATATTTGAAAGAGAATAATAGTTGTCATGGTTTTTCCAGGGAGTATGCGTCTTAACAATCTCCACTGCATTACCACAACTCAGACCTGATCCATGCAATCCCAATGAATAATGCAAAGCAGCACATGGTTTACAACTTTATGTTCTCTCCATATCCCTATATGTTATTGCACTAGGTACTGGAGGACTGAAATCAAGTGTATCAGGCTTTGGAGCTGATCAGTTCGATGAAAATGATGACAAAGAGAGGAGTCAGATGGACTACTTCTTTAACCGATTCTTCTTCTGTATCAGTTTAGGATCTCTGGTTGCTGTGACACTGCTTGTATATATCCAGGATCATGTGGGGAGACCCTGGGGTTATGGCATATGTGTTGTATGTATGATAGCAGCCATTATCATATTCCTCGTAGGAACAAGGAGGTATAGATTAAAGAAGAGCATTGAAAGCTTAAATTGCCTACAGATGTGCGACATTTATATGATGATAATAGGGCCTCTCTGTCCAACAACAGGGTACCCCATACATATCAATTCCGGTGAGTACTTCTATCTCAGCTGAGCTGTGCTGAATATCAAGGACCAAGGCAATTTGAGTGAGTGGGCTTCCAGTCCTCTTCTTGAATCTATACCTCCTTGTTCCTGCAAGGAATATGATAATGGCTACTATCATACATACAACACATATGCCAGAACCCCAGGGTCTCCCCATATGATCCTGGATATACACAAGCAGTGTCACAGCAACCAGACATCCTAAACTGATACAGAAGAAGAATCGGTTAAAGAAGTAGTCCATGTGACTCCTCTCTTTCTCATCATTTTCATCAAACTAATCAGCTCCAAAGCCCGATACACTATTTCAGTCCTCCAGTACCCAGTGCAATAAGATACAGGGATATGTAGAGAACATAAAGTTGTAAACCATGTGCTGCTTTGCATTGTTCATTGGGATTGCATGGATCAGGTCTGAGTTGTGATAATGCAGTGGAGATTGGTAAGATGTATACTCCCTGAAAAAACCATGACAACTATTATTCTCTTTCAAATATCCCATAGATCTCCCCCAAAACAAGATGTCTGACCATTCATATGCATTCGTAATTAAGGATTAACATCGTACCAAGCATTGAATTAAAGCAAAAATGGCAATTGTCAAGTATCTTCCCAAGAAGCTGTCAGCTATAAATCCTCCAAAGAGGCACAAGATCACTAAAGTTCCAAGGAAGTTTGTCACCATATTTGCAGATTCTGCACTGGGAAGGTGCATAGTATTCACCAAATATGTTACCATATTTACAGCTATTGCCAAAGTTGTCAATCTCTCACACAGCTCAATTCTTGTATATTCATGCCTCACAGTTAGCCAAACGCATTTCAATGTAAAATTGAGTTATGACATTAGTTTATATATATATACCTAGTTGTCATCCTGTATATTCATGCCTCACAGTTAGCCAAACGCATTTCAATGTAAAATTGAGTTATGACATTAGTTATATATATATACCCAGTATGGCAACTGCAGGTAACCATACTCCTGTTGTGGCCTTATGTGCAGGATCGCCCTTGAAGTCAAGGGCCTGACCTCTTGCAGCTCCCGCTGATGAATTTTGCTCCCCATTATGTACCTGAAAGTATACACAAAAACCAACAGCCTCAATGTTCTAACAAATCTGCACCAGATATTAACTCCTATCAACATAGATCTACATTAAACTTATATCTATTAAACTCAGATCTATTAAGTTTTGATAGTATTAAGTACCGAGAGTGATCCAATTTTTTGAGATATAAATTTAGGTTTAAAAATGAATCTATACTGATTTAATTTCTTGAAGTGTAAAATTGAATTTAAGTTAGATTTATGCTGATTTTTTCTCGTACAATCATAAACCAACATCACCAAATTTTCGATATTTTATCCTGAAAATGAATATCAAACATAACCAAAAGAAAGAAAACCTTGGACATCAATTTTCATAACATTTATATAAATCTTTCAAAAAGAATAGCCTATAAATTACTAAACTCTAATATAAAAAATAAATGATGTCAAAACGTACCAAAACTAATCAATAACTACATTTCCAAAAAAAAATCAACAAAAGCAAACAGTTTTAAAGAACTGCATTGATAAGACATAAACATATGAAAAACTGCATTGATAAGACATTCAGCCTACATAACAGTTAAAAATTCTGAAAAAATATGCACAATGACTCTAAATGAACAATTTAGCATCCACGGATTGGTGTATACCATAATCACAGGCACCCACAAATCCTCTCTAGATTTGCTCCCCTGATTACCCTCTCTATTTGCTCCCCTAGTAATATTTAGTGTTAGCCTTCTTCATAGAATGAAGTCTCATCATATGCCCCGTTCTTCAAGGGGACGCTATTTCCTTTGGTTTACAGGTTGATAGTTGCCTAGCATCTCACAAGCCCTTCCGGCAATCACAAACCCTTTTATAGGCAAGCCGGGTGTACCGGCAGAATATTTGACATCTTACCTTGCATGTGAAATGACAGCTACATGCTTTCGACATAAATGCACTCAGTAGAATTCAGTGATAATTGTGATAGGATCTGACTTGTCCCCCAAAAAATCTTCATATAAATACAAATTCCAATCACAGCAAGGATCATCGTCTTTGACTTTGGTCTCGATCCTGACTTTGTGGGCAGCACAGATTATACATTTTTATATGAATATTTTTTTGGGACATGTTAGATTCACACCTATGATGATTTGTGGGGAGCACAGACTATATTTTTCATCTTGAAACATGGGATTGTGATCTCACCCATGTTGACACAGACATGCTTTGGGATTTGTACCAAAACATTTTGAGAGGTGAGAGAGACAGATGTAACTTTTCCAATGCTTTCCAATGCTAAAAGATATGTAAACATATCCAATGCTAAAAGATAGAGACAGACATCTCTAAACATTTCCAATGCTAAGAGATCTAATTTTTGTAAAGTTGTAATCTTATGCAGGTTAGGAGTTAATCAAAACATACTATGCATTCTTCTCGGATGTAATTATTAGGCTTTCTAACCACATTTAATAATTTTTCATTTTAAATATTAAATTTTTTATTTTTACTTAATTTATTTTTAATAATGGTATAAATTTTAGTAGTTAGGAGTTAATGAAAACATATTATTAAAAGTTTGTATTCTTCTAGGATGTGATTAGTAGGCTCTTTAACAACATTCAATAATTTTTCATTTTAAATATTCAGATTTTTTTTTTTACTTAATTTATTTTTAACAATGGTATAAATTTTAGTAGTTATAGTTATATATATTTTATTTTTCAAGGTCCATCTCCTAAAAACTTGGTTTTTGGAGATTCTTGTCATTGGATCGAGAGGCCTTTTCTACAACCTTTGATTGTAAAATACATTTATATAAATATACATTGAAATAGTTTAGGATCCTAAATTGGAATAGTTGGCAAGCGGATGCATATATTGGATTATGTATTGTTAAGTTGATAATAAAACAATAAGTAAGATAGATATTAGTTTCGGGTGAATATCTATTTTACTTCATAATTAATTAATGTAACTTTGGCCTATTTGTAAGATATCCAAATTAAAATAATTGGTTCTTGAATGGTTATAACCTAAAATATATTAGATTAAATGTATTTTTTAAGTTGATAATATAACAATGAACTAAATATTAGTTTTGTAATAATTGCAGATCCATCTTAACTCTCTATCAAGCACCGAGACTAGGTGCAAACCCCTTTTTAGAATCCTAAACTTCGTGAAGGGGTTTGATCCCTATCAGCCCTGGATAGGATCCATGTTGGTACACCAACACCATGTAATAGCATCATTTTAGTTTTTAGTTTTTCTAAATATTTTTAGTGTTTATTTAGTCTTTTAAAAATATGGGTGTTATTTCAAAGTTTGTCACTCAAATTGTGCAAACCTTGGCTTTAGTGTCATGAATAGATTCACTTTTAGTGTTGATTTTAGATTTCATTTTAGCATCAACTTTAGCTTCTTTTTTAACACCTACTTTAGTTATAATAAATGTTAATAGCTTCCTTTTTAGCACTTACATTAGCTATAACTTACTTAATAGCTAGCTTCCTTTTTAGTGTCAATAACTTCCTTTTTAGCTAGTAATTTAGCTTCCTTTTTAGTGACAATTTTAGCTTCATTTTTAGCACCAAGTTTCCTAACTAACCAAATAAAAGGCGGAGAAACTTTTCCAAATGAAATTTAAGAAAGACTAAGAGCTAAAAATAAGCTACATGTCTCAATCCTAATAACTATGAGTGAATTTCTATTATTTTAATTATAATCTCTTGTTTTCCCTCAAAAAACCTTCAATAACTACTCTTTCATTATTTTCTCATGTCCTTTATTTCTCTCTTCCCTTCTCTCCCCTTCTCCTTTTTCCATCAGGGTTTCATTCTCATGGAGTCTCAGGTTTTTGTTTCATGGAGGAACCTCCATGATGAATGTAATGGATTTTCTCTTCCCTTCTCCTCTTTCATTCATATTTTACTTTGATTTTCCTTTATTGATTTGATAATTGGCTAAAGTTTCATAGAAGAACCTCTATAATAAGGGTAATGAATTCTCCATTCCCTTCTCTTTCCTTATTTTGTACTTTACTTTTACTTTATTGATTTGTTAATGTTTATTGTTTTTTGTTGTTGCAAGTTTAGGGTTTCATGCATGGAGGCTAGGGTTTGATGGAGGATCTCCATGAGGAAGGTAATTGCTCATCATTTCCCTTATTCTCCTTCCTTCCTCTTTTAATATGTTTTACTTTTCTTATTTGTTCATGTTTATTGTTGTTTTGTTGTGGCAAGTTTAATGGAGAAAGAAGGAAAAATGACATTTTTGGTATTCTTCTTAATGCATAGATCTAGTTCATGGGTGTGGCCTAAGGAAGGCCCTTTCATTCATATAAGGAGTTCTAGGTTCAAATCCCGGCATCCATATATCTTTAATTATTTAGTCTTCCCTTTGTATTAAATGTTGAAATTTATCTAAGATTCAAATCTGCATTTTTAATGACAGACTTTCATGGTATGTATCTTAAGTATATTTCTTGCCTTTTGGCAAGTTACCTAGGTTTGAATCCCAGCATTCCCTTACCATTTTCCATTTGCATTTACATTTTTTAGTAGCTTACTATTTTGTTTCTATAAATTTTAATTTGCACAAGCTTAGTCTAGTTCTAGTTCAAATTTACACTTTTAAGGTTATATTTTTGTGGGAATGTACTCATGTAGAGATCTTGTCTTTTGGCAAGTGATACAGGTTCAAATCTCAACATTCCTTTACAACTTTTTCATTTTCTTTAAATTATTTTTTACTATTTTATATTTTTATTTTCATAAGAATAATTCTATAGATATTTGACACAAAAGGGTGTTACCATGAAGATGGGAAACGCTTTTGGAAAGTGGAGGGCATGAGTATGGTAAAAAACGAGCTCAATTGTGGTCTTAACAAAGCACAATCAAGGGTTAATAAAACCCTCATTTATGAACCTCGATTGAGCTGAGGGTCAACGCTCGATCGAGCTTGTATCCAATGAAAAATTTAAAACAAAAGGCCACAACATATTCCACGGTTGTGGAATTTAGAATCTTGATCAAACTCCTGTAACTGTTATAAATAAAAAAACTAGACCATAGCTCAATTCACTGTGATTGTTGCTTAGAATCTCAAATGAGGAGTACAAGCCAGCTTGACCAAGGAGTACGAAGCTCAACCGAGGACTGTGACTTGCCACTAACCACCACCTCCTGCTACCATGGCCTCCACATCGAGAAGTAGGCACCTCAAAATACCTAAAAATCAATTGTATGCATTGATTGAAATTGTTTTTTTAGTAATTTTAACCAAAATTTTGTAAAATTAGTTCAAGACCCCCCAAAACCAAAAATCAATTCTATGCAATGTTGAATTTTTTTATAGTAATTTTAATGAAAATTTTGTAAAATTAGTTCAAAACCCCAAAAAATAAATTATGTACATTAACTGAAATTGTTTTTTTAATAATTTTAATGAAAAATTAGTAAATTTAGTTATTTTGGTTATATATGTTTTTGTAATTTAGATTTAGTTTGGAAAACTAGTTTGTTTAAATGTAGAATAAATAATTACAAGCAATAAATTAAACGAACAAGTTCCAAAACCTAACAACCAAAACCCTTAAATTGGTGACAAACATAAACCCTTAAACCAACAACCAGCATAAACCAACAGAAATGTTGATGATGATGATTAGAGTCCACTGAGATCAAATTTGGCCTATCGGACCTTAAGAAGGGAATTAGTTGGTTTTCTTTAAAATTTTCTTCATATGCTCAAAAAGATTAAGGAGAAGCTTTCCCAACTCACTATAGTTGTGCCAAGTTACGAGCTTAGAAAGGTTTGTATTGTAGAAAATACTATGAAACTCAAATCTAATGTGGGTATAAGAAGTGAACTCTAAGAGAAAGTGATTTTCATCCTCATAGACTCACAAAGATGGAAAATCCTTTAGAGAAAACAAATTCTAGTGGAGGATCGCTAGATCATGTAGATAGAAATTTTTATTTTTTTCATTTGACATGATTTTACAAATATATGTAGTTTAATTTGTTAAATTTTTAAACCTTATTTATATGTTCATGTAAAAATAATGTAATATAATGATAATAATAAAAATATTAATATCAAATTGTGAATGTGAATTAAAAATCTAAATTATTATTATATTAAAATTAAATTAGAGTAGTCACGTGCTTTAATATAACATTCCCAAAAATAAAAGGTAATTAAAAAGATTCATGTAGGCTCATAACTTCATTTTTTTAGAAGCAACGTGAAATAGATTATATTAAACAGAGAATTTAAGATACAAAATCCCTTTCTGGAAGGGTAGACCATAGCATAGATAATGAGTGGTTCAAAATTGAAGGATTTAAGCTTTTCATCCCTAAGAGTTGTTCTTCCTAACTGTTCATGACTTTTGTCTTTTGTCGGATATATCCTGACATACTTATTACATAAAAAGGCACAAAAAAACATTTAGCAAAGCAAAAAAGAGGTGCACTTCGACATTCCTGAGTTAAGCAGGAGGAATTCCTTCATGAGTCTGTGAGTCGTCCTCCATTAGAGAAATTTCTTCACGTTGGTTTTATGGGTCCGCAAGTTCAATGTGCGTTTCAAATTCATTCCTCATATCATTCACGGAAACTTCCATATGAGCCAAGTGAGCCTCAATCCCGTTGTTTCCATTTTGTAGGGTGTCAAACAACTGCCCCTTCAGAGAAAACATAAATTGCTTGAGGCCTTCGAAGTTAGCTTGTTGAAACTCCTTCATTCCTTCAATATCCTTTTGCATCTCCTCAAGCTCTCCCACATGAACCCGAGCATTAGTCTCCACATCCTCAATGTGCGACTCCATCCAAATTATATCCTGACCAATGAGTCCACTCTCATCCAGAGCGACCTTAGAAGCTTCAAAAGCATTACGAACATTTTTCTTAATGTCTTGATGGACCCATTTATTTCCCTAAGCTCCTTCACCATGCTCTCAAGATTCATCCTTCTTAGCACAGAGATAGACCAGTAAATAGAGCTAAGGTCGGCCGAGAGAACTTCATCGTTGCAAGTAAGAGCTTCAATGCCCGAGACCATCGAATGAAGAGCGGTATTATCTCCCTGAATATAATCATGCGATCAAGGACCTCGATACTTCAAGATTATTCCACATGCTTCCATCTTGTCGCCGCACCATGTAATGTACCCACCTGCTGACCCAATGCAAGGAAGGGAACATGGCAGTAAAATTTGGGCATTTCATAAAAATAAGCCCACTAATTAGAATCATAAGAATTTAAACATTGGTGTGCAGATACAAATTAGGCAATATGCACAGTGGAATTTGAATCTAATCCACACACACAACTCATGCTCATCTAGCATATCACAATAATCATTAATTAAACATTGCAGAAGTAAATACATAGACATAAAAAAACACTTATCGTCATTTTGCAACTGCCCCAAGCAACTAGCTATGTCGTTGCAACGTTCCACCCAACCATAGGCTCTTCGACAGCTTATACTGAGTCCGTTCGAAGGCCACCCCCGAGTTGGGCATGATTCTCACAAGGAAAGGGAACATTCCAGCTCACACACATCCCATTAACCATTTCATCTGAGCCAAGCCAGTCCATAGCTGGGTTTATCAGGCTACAATTGAACCCTAGATGATTGGACTCAAGCTCAAGCCCAAGCCATGGATACCCCTACCCATACCCAACATACTCCTCTCTCACACAGTAAGCACAAACAGGGGGCAGGGATACACATTTTAAACAGTGGGATTTACAAATAAGATGGCCATGGGTTTTCCCAAAGACGTTCCCAACCAAAAACGGATTGTGGGATGGGGCAAACAACCACAGGGAGGAAAAACGATTTCTTCCCCAAATATCTCAGCCTTCAACAGCCCAAAACGGTCTCTATTGAACCCCCGTTCAATTTCCCTTTCTTCCCCACTGGTATACAACACAAAAACGCCCTTCTCTACTGGGAGAATGAAGAAAAACGCAGCAAACATGCCTGGAAAACGCCCAGGTAGCTCTAAACTCGTGAGGGAGAAAGAATGATGGTTGCATAATGGCTTGGGGGAGAAATTCATGGCTCTTTTCTTGCCCAAGAAGAAAAACGTGAATTCCCATGCAAGGTGGTTTTCCCATACCCGAATTTGGACAGCCATACCTCCCATTCCCCAAGGCATTAACTACCTCAACCAACTCTTGGGAGAAATCAATGATTGGGTGCAAAAGTCAACATGGGTAGTTGAGGGTTTGATGGGTTCTCTCATTGACACTTGGCTTGACCTGATTGGCTCAAGGGTTTGAATGTTTTCCCTCCCAATTCCTTGTGAAATCACGCTCCCATCTCTTTGTTGCATTGCATAGCTAGTTGTGGGTATTTTTATAAAAATGCATATTACATGATATTTGAATTTCCAATGTGCATTGCTAGCATGCAAATCATATGCATCACTAAATCGATGGAGGGGCCTTGGCCTTGAGCTCCTCACCATGATTTCATAACAATATTACATCATTTATAATGTAAATGCCATGGGGTCAAAATGGGGACATTACACACCAACCTTCATAAATCCGCGGAGAGATCCGAGGGCAGTATTTAAGGCTCTAGCAGAGTTAAAGACCACTTGTCCACGAAATGGAAGGGGAGTTATGCATGCACGCCCCCATAAGGTAGATGAGTTTCAAAAACATGGAGACCATTTAAAGTGGGTAGGACCTTGATTTAGGACTATGATCCCTTCTTTTAGCCTAGCTCCTTGATTAGACATGATGTCAGCCTCCACATTGTTATTCCTTAGAATATGATTGAATTGGATCCCAGATATGTCATTGATGGTTGAGACATGTTGACATGGGAGTAGTCTGCATGAAGTGCGGAAGCCAACAGTTACAAAGAAGGACCATCCGCGAAGAACAAGGAAGCGCAAGACTAGTTTAGTTTGTTAGAAAGGGTCATTTGGATCGTTTTGTAACCTCCATAGTCGGCTATAAATAGGAATATGAATGTAATCCTAAGGGTATCCTAGGCTAGAATGAGATCATAAGTGATCGATAAGTGTGCAGATGAACTTTGTAATGTTTTCTCTGTTTTCGGCAGTTTTGTATGGATCGGGGATAAGATGTTCTGAACTGTTTCTGCGAAGGTTATACCGCAGGTTTTGATGAGTTACTACATGAATATATTCGTATCTATCTTTTTGTATTTGTTTATGTCGAATGATGAATGCTTTATGTTGTATTCTGTAAGTTCTGACTGATTCGATCACTAGTGTTAATCTAATAATGCAAATGTTGATTACGTAGCGAATATGTGAATGATGAATGTATGTCTGAATTTTAAAGCATGATGCGAATGTGAATCTCTGGTTTCTATTGCGATAGAATCGAAGTAGTTACATGTCCTTTCCCCACTGCAGAAACCTGGTTCCTGCATCCCCCTTAATCATCTCGGGTGAGACTTCACTTGCTTCGTGAGTGTTGTTGGAAAGGGTAAAACCTTTTTGGGCTAGTGCTTAAGGGTGTTTTGTTGGTGTTTGTTGATGACAGTGCGAAGTGAACCCCTGTTGAGAGAAATGTGTCAAAAAATGGTTCTGTTGGAGGGACCCTGAAGAAGAAATATAAGGACATGATGTGGAACCCGAAGAAATCAGAGATTCGGGACTGGTTTGACAAGAAAGCAAAATAATTCGCGGAAGGAGAAAATCGGAACCCCGGGAAGACGGCAAGCAGTTGGTTCGAAAATCATATTTATTCTGATATCCACGAGATATTATTCCACGAATTCCTGCTATTGTTGCACGAGTGGTTGCCGCAACTAACATTTTAGAAGAACCATTGCCAAAAGAGTGAGTCTGACAACTGGACTCTAGAACTGATCCAACAGTTGAAACGGGTCGACAATAAGGTATCACGGGCTGTTGACTTATGGGTAGACAATATCTTAGAGGGATACATCACTGGTTTTTTCGTTGATACAATCAAATCATACGGCGACGTGGAAAGGAAATTTTTCAAAGGACCTAGAGGGAGATTCCTGCTATCGCTGAAGTTATGGATTAAGATGCTCGTCTGCGAAAAAGGTATATTAAGGATGAATTCCGACGAGAAGAAGATCAGTGTGCAGAAGTTGTGGGTACTGCATGAATGCGGGTTTGATAGAAATATGTGGGGTAGATGGTCATGAGCGATGAAAAAATTTTAAGGGATGCTGACGAAGAGTGTGGTACCTTGAGGATTGGGGTGATATTCTGGTGACCAGAGAAGAAGAGGAGGATTGAGAGAGAGTCTCCTGAGGGGACCAGAACAAAAGACTGCGAAACAAGACCACAAAGGAGGAAGCGACGTTATTACAACGAAGAAGAAAGTGAATAGGATACCCTAGAAGCCGAAGAAGGATGGACCCTAAGCTACAACATACCTTCAACTCCGCACACTACTCAGAAATTGATAAGAGGAAACACAAGTTATTCACAGAGCTGTCCTACGGGACAGAACAGTAGTAAGAGTAGCAGATTAGGAAATAATAATAGTAGAAGCGCAAGAATGGAAGGTGACGACGCAAAGATTTTGACCTTCCAGTGTAACGGGACCGAGGATCCCGAACAATATTGGTTTTTGTGTGAGGCGGTCTGAATTGTGAAGCAGGTCCGGGATGAAAATATGAAAAAGGGACAGTTAGCGATGACCCTCAGGGGCCATGCGCTAGACTGGTATATGTCGTTTACTAACGTACCGACGAGAACTCCTGATAAAACATTGCCACATATCAAGGTGGGGATGCTCGATGAATTTAGAAAACCAAAATCTGAGTCACAGTACATTACTGAGCTCAAAGAAATGAAGCAGTTTCCCAACGATTCAGTATGGGAATTTGACTAGCAACACAAAATTCTAATGGCGAAAATGAGTTTCGGGATGAGAGATATGCGACATAAAGAATGGTTTCTCACAGGGTTGGTGTCGCACATTCGGGGGCCGCTGATGCAACAAAAGGTAGAACCTCAGGAAGAAGTAATGGAGGTCACGATGAAGCTTGAGGCTTCACCGATCGACGAAACAGGCTTAGTCATGGATTGAATACAAGCGCATCTAGCAAACTTGATGATCCCGCTATAAGACATGAAGAAAGGAAAAGAGGCCCGCGAAGATGTATGGTGCACTAGATGTAGGACAGAAGGACATCACAATGATCAGTGCCCATAATTTCGATAATATTTGCAATCAGGTGCACCGAAGCCCCTCAGTCAGAGAGGGATGCCTTGGTGTCGCATATGTCAGACGAGAGGACATAGACCGGAAGAATGTGTGTACCTATAGAAGATGGTGTCGAAACCAGTGAACTTGTATTGTAAGTTATGTCAATCGGTTGGCCACGACGAGAAAGACTACAGAGCTTATGACCTACTCCAAGAAAGGACTATGGATACATTATTCATGAAAGGGGAGGAGAAACCATCGATATAGCAAGAACAATAGTACAATAACATCAGCCTCAATATAATCCGCCACCATAGTATGATCAATCGCAGTATGGTCAACCACAATATCCACAACCACAATACGGTCAACCCCAATATCCACAACCACAGTATGCTCAACTGTATCACATGCCATACGGGTCACTGCGAGGAGGAGCTGCTGGATGAGGTTGAGGAACTATCATATGTTACAATTGTGGTCAGCAAAGACATTACGACAGGGATTTCTTGAATCGAATCCCATAGTGCACTTACTGTAGCATTGTGGACCATGGTGTCGAAGATTTTCCTCAGCTCATTGCGAAGTGGCAAACTAAGAACCTACTCCCACCTCCTCCAAATCAAAATCAAAACAAAAAATGCCACCAGCGGTACCTAAGATATCTGCAGAGGTTAGAATTCAAAATGCGACTATCAGAATAGTGACCTGAGGAGGAGTTGTAACAGGGGTAGACAGGTCACAGGCTAACGTCCAACCGACAGCTAGAAAAGAAGTCACATTGGACGCAGAAGTAGAAAGGGATATTTTCTTGAAAGAACAGGAGGAAATGAGGTAGCTGAGACAACCACCTCTTCACCAGAAAGAAGTTACCTAAGATATGGCACCGACATTCGACACGACGAATTCATAGAAAAAGGCTAACACCTTAAGATCCTTCGTTAAGAGTTTCCTGGAGCTGGAGAAATATCAGGACACATTGGCGGAGATATCCAACCTGCTGCATCGACGGGAGGGTGCACGATAGGAGTGAACGGTCAATCACATCCATAAGAGAAAGACATGAAGAGAAATGTGGATGTCTACGCAAGTCAAAGCATTCGATGTTGACTCCATTATCTTGGATTTGGGGTCATATGTAAACATACTGAAAAAAAAGACATGGTAAAATATGGGGAAACCACAGTTGGCTTGGTCCCCGTTACAACTGCGACTAGCAAACCAAAGTAAGGTCACCCCAATCGGTCGACTATGCCAGGTCCCCGTTGAGATTGAGGGACTCAAAACATATGCAGATTTCGATGTGATCGAAATTGATTAAAATACAAGCCCCTACCCAGTGCAGTTAGGTATAGAATGGGCGATGGAGAATCAAGCTATTATCAACTTCAAGAAAATAACTATGTCGTTCGAGAACCGTGAGATCAAGGTAGTTGCAACCCTTGACCCCGCGGAAGGACAAAGATATGTTGATCCAACAAGGGATGAATTCACTGATGGATGGGACAATCTTTACAACATCTCCTGAGACCCTACTGCAGATGGAGAGTTAGTGTGGTGTACTAGTAGTTCGGCGTCGTCAGATTCGCACGAAGCACTTGAAAATTGGTAGAATCAACTGCATGAAGTATCGTTTAGGAGGTGTGCATGGATCACCCAGTCACTATGATGGGTATCTACAGAAGAGTGTGAGTTACCAACGTATGATTGATTTCCCAACTTGGCTACATTTATCACCGAATTTGAAGAAAAAGTGGAAGAACCATAATGACTATTGGCCTTGGAGGAAGGCCTGAAGGCCACACCAGCGTGATGGTGGGTGGCACACAAGTCCACCATAACTAACTGGCCACTATGTCGACACCTAATGAAGGTTAGGTTTGACGACATGGAAGGGTACCGTGGAAGGAAGTACAATGGTAGAGGAGATCTGAAAGAGCATTTGAATGAATGCAAAATAAAATGGGGACCACGATCGAAATAGGAATGGGTCCATGTGTTTATTCACACATTGGATGAAGTACCACGAAGTTGGTATATCACAATAGAACTGCGACACAGAACCACCTCATGGGAACAGCTAAAATATGGCTTTACCCAAATGTTCAATTTCTCCAATGAAAACCCTTTCATCCACAATGCTTTATGGGACTTCAATGGACTGTGACACCCCAAATGCTGATGGAATGCTACAACATAACAGGAGAACCAGACAATGAGGATGATCCAAGGGCTACGTATATCCCAGATTCAGAAGGAAGTTGCAGCGTCGAGGCACCAGATATGCCTTCCGACAAGTTTAAGTAGCCACTATGAATCAAGAAAGTGAATATTGGGTCAGAAGAGAATCCCAAGTTAGCTAGCATCAGAGAATACTGGGATGACTCGACTATTGCGAAGATGACTGACCTATTGCATGAGTTTTAGGACTTGTTTCCGATGAAATTTTTGGAGATGAAAGGAATTTTGGGGGACCTAGGCGAGATGAAGATCCCACTGAAACCTAATGCGAACCCGTTCAAGCAGTGACCTTACTGGTTGAATCCGTGATATAAGGAAAGGGTGAAGGCTGAGATTGAGAGAATGCTGGAAGCATGAATTATAGAATCAGTAGAGGAATCAAAGTGGATCATCCTGATGGTGGTCCAAGATAAGAAAACCGGAGATTTCAGGATCTGTGTTGATTTAAGAAAGCTAAATGATGCATGCCTACACAATCCATTCCCTGCACCGTTTACAGATGAAGTATTAGAAGGAGTGGGAGGTCAGGAAATATACTCCTTCACACACATATTCTCAGGCTACCACCAAATAAAAATTGCAAAATAGGATTGGATCAAAACAACGTTCGTCATCGAATGGGGATGTTTTCAATACACTGTGATGACATTTGGCCTGAAGAATGCACCAGCAATTTTTTCCAGACTAGTAGTTGCGGCGTTCAAGGATTACATCCATAAATTTCTCACAATATACATTGATGATTGGACAGTGTATGGGTTGGTCAAGAATCACGTCGCGAATCTAAGGTTGATGGTGGAAAGATGTCGACAGCACTAGATTTCATTGAACCTACATAAATGCATTTTCTGTGATCTATTTGGGATTTTGTTGGGGCACATTGTTTGTAGGGAAGGAATGTTGGTCGAACCTACAAAGATTGCAATTATTGTCGACCTCCCACTGCCAACAACAATCAAGAAATTGAGAGAGATGTTGGGACACATGGGATACTACAAGAATTTTATTAGAGGGTATGCAACAATCACGGCGCCGATGGAAAAGTTGTTGAAGAAAGACGCCAAGTTCGAATGGAATGAAGAGTTCCAGAAGAGTTTGGACATACTGAAAGAAAATATGGTTGCATCACATATACTAGCATTTCCAGAGTGGACGAAGGAGTTCCACGTTCATGTTGATGCATCATTGGTCGCACTAGGCATCATATTTGCACAACTGGGATAAGGAGCGATAGACCACTCGATTGCATTCTCAAGTCACGAAATTTGTCTACTACAGAGAAGAATTACATGACCACATAAAGGGAAGGTTTGGCGATGGTCTACGCCTTACAGAAGTTTCGACACTATCTCTTAGGGGGCCATAATATGTTCATCGATCATTCAACAATCAAATACCTGGTAAACAAGCCTGTGTTGTGGGGGGAAATATGTCGATGGTTTTTACTCTTTCTAGAGTTTGAATTCAAGATAATTGTAAATCTTGGCCGATTGAATGCAGGAACATACCATCTGTCATGGATAAATTCCGGAGAAGAGCCGAGAAAAATTGATGAACACTTTCTTGATGCTCAGTTGTTCAGGGTAGGAATGTTTGATGACCATTACGAGCAAATTATTCAATTTTTGGTAACAGGGAAGGCACTGGAAAAATTCACCACCAACCAGAAGAAGCAGTTAGTCATCAGAGCTGCAGATTTCCAACTGATTGCTGGGAAACTATATAAGATGGGACTAGATGATATACTTCGATGATACATCCTTCTACATGAATAGGAAAGGATCTTAGCGGAAGCTCATTATGGAATCCTAGGAGGACACTATGGAGGACATTCCACTGCCAAGAAGATCCTTTGAGCAGGACTATGGTGTACAACGATGCATGGAGATGCTGCAGACTATGCCAAAAGCTGCGACTTATGTCAACGGACAGGGAAGCCGTCATGAAGGGATGAAATTCCATTAGTACCTCAATTGACACTGTAGGATTTCGACAAGTGGGCAGTTGACTTTGTGGGACCCATCAACCCACCAGAAAAAGAACAGGGTCGCGCTACATAATCACTGTGACAAATTATTTGACATGATGGGTGGAAGCTGCACTGGTAAAGGATTGCTCAACTGTGACTACAGCAAGATTCCTCTTCGACAACGTGGTCACCAGGTTTGGGTGCCCAAAGATACTAATGAGTGATCAGGGGACTCATTTTGTTAATCAGACGATCGCAGCGATGACGGAGGAGTTTCAAATTCAACATTGGAAGAGAACCCCATATCATCCACAAGCTAACGGGACAGTTGAGGCATTCAACAAAATCTTGGAGCATGCACTCACAAAGGTATGCAACACAAATTTTGATGATTGGGATTTGAAGATTCCAGGGATACTCTAGGTGTATCGCACAACTTGCAAATGATTGACCGACTAGACCCCGTTCAAGCTCATTTACGGGAAGGAAGTAGTAATACCAATAGACTATATTGTCCCAAGTCTGCGCATCGCAACAACCATAGGAATGAGCGATGACAGAGCATTGGAAGAACGGCTAGCAAAGTTGGTAAAACTTGATGAAGATCGGTTCATCGGAGGATTTTATCAGAAGGTAGAAAAGGATCGACAGAGGGCTTGGCATGACTGCCACGTCAAACCAAAGCATTTTTAGCACGTAGATATGGTTCTGTTATACGACATTAAGTTTGGAAAGCACCTAGGTAATTTACATATGCATTGGTTAGGTCCCTACAGAATATGTTTTGTCACTGACGGAGGTGCGGTGCAACTACAAAGTGTAGATAGGATATTGTTTCCCAAGCTAGTAAATGGTAATCGGTTGAAACCCTATCGCCATGATCATGCGCATATTAGTTGAGACACAGGTCAAAAATATATATATATATATATATATATATATATATATATAAAATAAATAAAAAATAAATAAAAAATAAAAATAAATAAATAAATAAATAAATAATAAAAAATAAAAATATAAAAATATAAAATATAAAATAAAAATATAAAATATAAAATAAAATAAAATAAAATAAAATAAAATAAAAATAAAAATAAAAATAAAAAATAAAAATAAAAATAAAAAATAAAAATAAAATAAAAAAAATAAAAATAAAAAAAATAAAATAAAAAAGAAGCAATTATGACAAAAAGTGGGAGACATGGCCAGACGAGTTGCTCGTCAATGCTTAACATGTTTAGCACACAGAATTCCAATCAGCACATGATTACTGCGGCTAAGAAACCCCGAAAGATGGCGGAGACAGATGATGACACACTTGAGGACAGAATCTGATCGCTATGGGAAACATTTCACGAATGATTCTATAATCAGGTATCAAGGACACAAGGAGCAAGCATAAATACAGGCAAGGCGATCGAAGGATGTAATCCAAATGAAGAGAGTGAGTAAGTCGAATGCAGAGAGTCAGTAGGTCGAATGAAGAGATTCAGATGAAGAGAATTAGTGAGCAAGTCCAAGGAAGCTATGGAAAAAGGAAGTGAGATAGTTGTAATGGTGCATTTCGTTTCCAGCGGAAGCACCCAAGGTGTGTTAAGGGAAAGAACGACAAGTTTTCATGAGCAACAAGCTGATGCAGAGGCACCTGGTATTAGAAAAAACAATGATGAGGTCTTACCCAAGATGGTTAAGCTAGTTTCAAAGGTAATAGACGGTTGCAAAGGAATCGATGATGAAGGTTCCAAGGGACTCGAGGATGAGTTTGAGAAGTACATGACAACGACCAAGAGACTGTAGGATGAGTTCGAGAAGTAGATGACAATGACCTCTAGACGGAAAGAAAAACCTCAAAAGTTTAGCACAACAAAGGATGAGAGCAGTTGTAGCAGAGCTAGCTAAGGTGGCTCGAGGGTGAGCCACAAGTTTGTGTTGGGGGCTTGTTGGCATGGGATTAGTCCACATGAAGTGCGGAAGCCAACAGCTGCAAAGAAGGACCATTTGCGGAGAACAAGGAAGCGCAAGACTAGTTTAGTTTTTAGAAAGGGTCATTTGGACCATTTTGTAACTGCCATAGTCGGCTATAAATAGGAAAAGGAATGTAAGCCTAAGGGCATCCCAGGCTAGAATGAGATCATAAGTGATCGATAAGTGTGCGGATGAACTTTGTAATGTTTTTCTCTGTTTTCGGCAGTTTTGTACGGATCCACCATAAGATGTTATGAACTGTTTCCGCGAAGGTTATATTGTAGTTTTTGATGAGTTAATGCATGAAGATGTTCAAATTTGTCTTTTTGTCTCTATTGATGTGGAATGATGAAGGCTTTATGCTATTTTCTATAAGTTCTGACTGATGTGATCGCTAGTGTTAATATCATAATGCGAATGTTGATTACATAATGAATATGCGAATGATTAATGTATTCCTGAAATTTAAAGCATGATGCGAATGTGAATCTCTGGATTCTGTTGTGATAGAATCGAAGTAGCTCCATGTCCTTTCCCCACTGTGGAAACCTAGTTCCTGCATCCCCCTTAATCATCTCGGGTGAGACTTCACTCACTTCGTGGGTGTTGCTAGAAAGGGTAAAACATTTATGGGCCGGTGCTTAAAGGTGGTTGGTTGGTGTTTGTTGATGATAATGCGAAGTGAACCATTGTCGACAGAACTGTGTCAACAAGACGATTCGTTTTTGAGTTATGTTCATAGTATTTTCATGGCCTCTTTGGATATTTATCATTTTCTGAATAACAATCTTGGTCTCTCACGATGGAGAAGTGGTCTACATGAAGCGAGTTCATGGTATCAATCCCTTGTAGCAGAGCCGCTCATTCAGCTTGATTGTTGGTTCTCCTTCCTAAGCCCCACGTGAATTGAAATAACTTATTTCCTCCAGGGTCGTATGCGACCCCTCCCACACCTACCACCCCATATAGGCTCATAACTTATCAAAAATAAAAAGATTTTTATCTTCAAGAAATTGAGGTCTAAGATGGATTTATGTTGGTTATTATATAATGAAAAATATTCGAAATAATATATAACTACAATAAATAAATTTATATATTTTAAAAAGTCATTGTATTAAAAATTATTTGTGTGTGTTTTAAAATCTGGATAACTTGTGAGCACTAACACTTGTGAACTCTATTACTATATTTAGCTAATATAATGTTTTTTACATTAATTACATATTTATTGTGTATTCATTATGTTTTATTTTTTAATTTAATGATTTATTTATGGTCTATTTCATTTTATTATTGATATGTATTTATCATGTGCAATGCCACTCTACTTTAATTACATATTAATTGTGATTAATTTCTTTAACATAATTATTTATATATTTTGTTATAAGTTAGATTTATAGACAACCCAAACTTTAGTTAAAAATACACTATTAGTATTGGTAGTAGAGGGATTTTTGCTTGGATTTCCAAGATTTACTAGAAAATACCAAACTAGTCATGTCAACTTGATTTCGTTTATTGTGCATACAATCCAAACTTTAGTTCAAAATAACTTATTGATATTAAGAGTAGATGGATTGTTGTTTAGAGTTTCAAAATTTATCAGCAAAAAGCAATGTGTAACTCCAAAAATATCTTTATCATATATGTTTATAGGTATATCTTCCAAAAACAATTAGTGATGTGCATTAGCTTGGATATGTAGAACCATGTCTATATTAAATGTACAACAATGATGGACATGCTAATATTAGTTGTTAATGGATGCAACAAATAGGTCATAGATATAGCAACCAAATTTGAAATGTATAGTTCGATGAGTTTACACAATTTTCATCACTAACTAATCCCATTTGATATAGCTTTCGTAAAAGTGTGTCTAAAATCGTACGGTTAAGGATCTAGGTGTTTCCATGTTAAATAAATAATCAAAAACATATATTGGTGGGGAAATCAATTTATAGGTATATTTTTCTTACAACCTTTATCTCATTAATTGTTGTAGAAGAGAATGCATGGGTATGTTCAAACTTTCAAATTTATCCTCTCTATAAATGTCTTTCTAGAGCCATAAGTGTTTGTCAACTTGCAAACTAGGGATTTCTTTTTGTATGATAATCTCTTGTTGGAGCCTAGAAGGATTTTATTCTTTGACTCAATTGAGCTTGTCCACTTTTAGTAATTCATCATTGTATATTTAACTGTATATTCCAATTTGGAATGACTATGAGGTGACACATATTTGGATTGGTCAATGTGAAACATTGGAGGGCATGGAAAGAGCACCCCTTGAATAACATTAGTAGTGGGAAGGGAGGCTCCAAGGACTAGATCAATTTATATCATGTTCACTATGTGGGAAAGGGGAAAACATTGATGTTTGGAAAAAACCTCAATATACTAAGTCACAGAAGTCCATGGATTTGGGTGTAAAAGGTTGATCAAGTTTTCCTTCATAATGAGATAACCATGTAAGATTTTTGAGGGGAAACCTACCTACCACATTATTACTAAAGAGGGGTTTTACCATGGTAGTAATGGATGACTAATAGTGGTAGGTGTGATTATCCTTAGAGAGTATGTATGATTTCACATGAGGTCCTTATTGGGTGAATAATTGATGCTAGCCAATATCGAGTCTAGAAAATGAGGAGAAGAGACATCCTAGAACACTTGATCATGAATGTAGGGGCTAATAGAAAAGGTGCTAGTAAATATTTGTGATGCAAATAAGTATTTAATGCCTTCAATCATCATATTCCTCATCACCATCATTTCCATCGTCAATATAGCAATTTAATGATATGGACACATCATCATCATTAACATGATCATCAACATCGTATCCATCAATATAGCAAGACGTTGAAGACAATGATTATGAAGATGATGAAGATGAAGATGGTGGTGATGAAGATGATGAGGATGATGATGATGATACCAACACCATAATAAACACAATCAAAACTACATTTAGGATTACTAAACAAATGCATTTTTTTGTACGTGTTAACAACGTGTGCGCGTATAAGAGCACACATGCGCTTCTCATTAACAACGCGTGCGCGCATAAACACGCGCACACGTTTCTGTTTAAAAGCGCGCACGTGCTTTTGTTTAAAATCACTCACGCACTTCTGTTGTCCATGTCATCTCGTCAATGTGCAGGCTCGGCATTGCCGAAGCAGGAGCACGTACGTGTGCTTATAGGCGCGTGCGCGTGTTTGTTTTTTTTGCGCTCACGCGGTGTCATTGCGGTGTTTTTGGGTACCAGCTTCGTGCAGGTACCCTTTTCTCTTTCAAAAATTATCACAAGGTAAGAATGGGGCAGCCTCCTGTTGAATTCAATGGGTGATAAATAGCATGCCTAGGTCTTTTGGCCAGTTTCTTAGTTATTGAGCCACTTGATCAGTTCCACCTTCTTGGGGAACATGACCATAAAAATAGGGAAGTTGCCCCCTGCAACAGCTAGAAGTGAATTGAGGATGCTGCCAAATGTTAGTTTGCTCTCCACCCCAGTCCATTCCTCCTAGTGGGTCAGTGAACACTCATTCAAAAGCCTCCTTTGGATATTTTTCTCCACTTTTATTTATTAATAATAAAATATTAGAGTAATTAATTACAGTCATCCTTGACCCCACTCGGTCAATAATCATAAATCTTTACAATAACATAAAACACAATGTTTTCCTCTTAACATAAAATGTTCATAAATTGGGTATGTGACAGCAATGACCAACTGATAATGTGCTTTCAATTGATAGTTTGTTGTTCTCAAATGAAGAACTAGTAATAGATGGAACTACGCATTTTTCTGATGTGTTCATTCTATTTAGGTGTTATAGTCTCTCAAATAATCTGCGACGTCCTATGCATCAAATGATTCATCCATTTTTTTTTAACGCACTTGTCTCAAATCATCATGATGTGCCTATTAGATCCTGCTGTTGTTCTGTCGTTGCTTATCATATGGAGTTCTCAACATCACACACTTTCACTTCTACTCATATGCATCAGCTAAACATTTGCACAATATTTGATAATCTTTGGTTCTATCTGTGCGCTTCTATCTCTACAACATCTGTGACTATCGACGTGCTGATTGTAATACTATCATTTGAAACATCAAGCACTTGCGCATACTTCATTATTTCTTTCTTTGAGTACTTGCGCATCTATCACAGATCTATCGCATCATTCTGCACAACATCAAAACTTTATTTTGTTGCATGTACACATCGGCTCTTCGCTAGATCATTATGTTATGTCCATGAGCCCCTTGATGCCCCAAAAAGCAAACTAAAACTTGCAGTCAAAGCTCTTACGCTATCACCATCAAGTTTACTTCAAATCTCCAACTTGCATCTCTATTTATACATGTCCTACATGGATTGTATGTTCACAAGTTGGTTCTGGCATTCCTTCTTCCATATTTCATGGATAATGCATATCTTCCACGTGTCATCTTCTATGCTATTGATGTGAAATCATTGATGTATCAAGCATCCTCAAGGTCCACTACATAGTGGGACTTTATACCTTGGCGGTGTACCTGTGCGCTCTTAATGTACCATTTAATTGCAGTATGTGTGAAATCTTACACTTCACCTTGATGTGTCTATGACGTTTGTTGTACCATATCTTGTGCATAATGTGCCCTTGCGATACTAATACTTTGCGGGATCTGCGCATACTCCAACTTCTTCTAAGTGGGCCTTTGACCTTTGTCGTGCCATCCTTTGTGGGACTTGCACACCAACTGTATAGTCGGCTATGGAATTTTCACATAGATGGTCTTCAACCGCTGTACCCTTCAAAGAATTTGTATGCATTCCATTTACTAAAAGCATCTTATAATTGGTTGTACTTGCACGCATTCAGGATTGTCCAACCATTAATTGCTTGTGCAATTCCAATCTTTAACCAACCAATGCTTAGACTTGCTGGTGTACTCGTACCATTTGTTCAACCAAATCCTTGGTTGCTTGAGCACATGTACCATTATCCAACCAACTCCTTTGATTGTTATTATGAGAGAGTATGACTTGGTAGACTTGATTTCTACGCAAGGACCACATCTTGTAGGATACATTACTTGTGTTCTTTCTTGAACTGGATTTGCATGATGTATCTTCTTATGTATTTCTTCAAACTTGTCATGCATGGTGTATCCTTAACACACATCTTCAGACTGAATGCACTTCTAGATATACTCCAAAGTTGCATATATGTCTATCACTTTCAGCATTTGCACATATACTTATGGTATTCATGATCTTTTTCATCTTGCTCATATACTACTTCAAAGTGGATTCTTCCATTACAGACATATCCGCTTCATCTTGCGCATATATTTTTTCATCTTTTTCTTTTTCATACATCTGCAGGAATGTTGTATCCACTTTGACTTTAGTTGATATTAATGAGTCAGACTGAATCAATTGACATCCTCTTTGACATTAGTTGATAGTCAAACATTTGACATCATCTTTAGTTGAAATCAATGAAAACCAATGCGCAAAATTATATGCTTCTTAAAACAATTAGACTTGAATGTGGATGATCAATTGTTATTTTGCTACTCACTCTCTTTAATCTCACTCCGTGTTTGGATAGGTTAGTTTAGTTAGAAATTGCATTTAATATAGATTAGCTTCTATTTCATCTCTTAATTATAAAAACATATATGTTGGACCAGGATACAACTAGTGAAACCAAATAAGGAATGGTTGTCGGGCCAGAATTTGGATGGGTTCCCTACTCCAAAAAATTTGAGGTCTAATTGGGACTTCTTACCGGGGAGAACCCCTACTATTGACCTTGGGTCATTTCGACAAGTCAACAAAACCTAACGATAAAAATTATGGATTTGGCTCAAAAGAATTGGGCTAAAGAATGAGTGATCAAGATAGAGAAACAACATAAATGAAAGTGTGGAAAATAGAATGCCTACTCCCAAAATAGGGAACAAGTCATTTTCCCACATTTGTTGTTATTTGCTTTCAAATTTGTGTCTAATTTTCTGAAGTGGTTTTAATACCATTATGAAGAGAAAGTGATGGTTGTGCAACATAGTACTGTTCCAAAGATCAAGAGAGCAAAAGGTTAAATACAAGCTTGTCCTAAGTGGAACAAATACTATATTGGAGAGATAGTAGATTGTCTCTAAGAATGTAGAAGGATAGTAATAACACTCATTATGAGTGTGGCCCATTGCATGTAATTCATTTGAAGAGTCCATAAGGCCATTTAACAAATTAGTTTTCCTAATTAGATTTTATCTTTGTGTTATCACTTTGTATGGAATTGATTTCTTTAACACTTTTGTCTTCATAACTATAGCCTAAAGAAATAGGGTTGAGTGTATATGCTAAGTTATTTTTCCCATTTTTCCAATTACTTCCACAAAATTCTATATTTTCACTTATTAAACTTTTTGACATGGTAGAAAACCTATACATCCACTTCCAATTTTATTGAAAGTATTAATATAAAAAAATAGATCTAAATATGCCACACTAAAGAATACAAAATCCACTTAACACAATTACACTTCGATTTTTATTATATTTTAACCAAATTATGCAAAACTGAAAATAACCACGACACATTTCCTATATTTCCACTTAAAATTCATGTGAATGGTAGATATTTCCACTTAAAATTCATGTAAATTGTAGAAAATTCACACACATAAATACTAATTTTGTTTAATTTTTTTAAACTCTTAAAAAGCTTATAACTTAAAAGCCAACACATTTCACCTTAATCCACACTTGCTATTAGAATTAAGTCACATGCATCACAATTCGATTTGATAACAAAGCACATTTTGACCCATTAGCTACCTTTGTATGTGGAATATATGAGAAACCACATTGCACTGCACTTTTGCCAAATTGGACGTATGAAAACAACACTGCCCATTGGACAGTATTATCATATTTTAAACACTTTTGCCATAATGGAAGCATGAAAACCACATTGCCCATTGGACTTCATTATCATATTGGAACCACAATGAGTTATTTTTGTACGTTTCGACAAGCTCAAGACTGCGCAACATCTGAAGTAGCTTGGCAAAGAGTTACTCAATCTGTGATTTGCAGGGAGGTCTGGTCTCCTTTTTGATCTGGTTGTTCCGAGTCCTGCAAATTTAGGTGTTTGGCCATTACAGTATCCTTGTAAGTGTACCACTTGGCAAATATCAAGTATATGATAAAATTGACTAAACTCATGATTGCAACCACCCAGTAGAAGTTGTCAAGTCTTCCTCTGTATAAGTTGTTACCGAGCCACCCTGGATGAGAACTGCTTGTTGTCACATGGTTAACAACAGAGACAAGAAGGCTGCTGAGGAAGAATCCGAGGGCTAAAGTGCTCAAGAAGAGTCCAGTGCTCATGGTTTTCATGCCCGGAGGGGATTCTCGGATGAAGAAATCTAGCTGACCGGTGTATATAAATGCTTCCCCAATCCCAACTAGGAAAAATTGTGGAGCAAGAAAGAAAACAGTCATGGGGACTATGGAACTGGGCTTGTCTAAGAGCCCGTGAGCTATCGCCTCCTGGAGACGTTTCTTTTCTGTTACTGCTGCAGCCACCATTGCAAGACACGATAAGGCAAGTCCAAACCCTATTTTCTGAAGTGGCGTGAAACCCTGATGGTGACCCGTCAAACGTCTTCCCACTGGCATGATTACGCGGTCATAGAGGGCTAAGGTCACCAGGATTGCACTCACAAAGAATACTGTCAACGAGGCTGCCGGTATCTGAAAGCTTCCCATGTTTCTTTCCATGTGGGAAGCTTGTTCCACTGAGAAGGTAACCATCTGAGCATAAATAGTCCAGAACATTATTGTGGTTGCCCAGATAGGCAGCATTCTTATTATTGTCTTCACCTCTTCTACTATAGTTACTGTGCAGAGACTCCATCTACTGGCATGGGAAGACTCCTCCATCGAAGAGTCTATTATAGCAGCTCTGTCCAGCCACCTGCAACATACAACATGTCAGAAAAAATCTTAATTACTTGAATACAATGTTAATCATTCTTTTCTTATTGACAGCTAGAAAGGTAAAACTATATACTTCAAATTAGGTAATAAGTTTATGGAATGATCGGGGTTGCCTTAATAGGCTGGGTGGTCAGGGTGGTTGGCTGTGGTCTCTACCTAGGATCTAACCTCCTTCACCTAGACTTGGGGATCAGTGGACTTTTGGTGAGTTATTTTAGGTACATAATAGTTTTCAATTAAGATCTAAAACTTGTTTAAAAATTTTTCTGATTGATTAAGAGTTCATCTTTTTTGGAAATGAGGAAACATATTCTTTGTGAGAGTATTGAAGTATTCGAGCTTTCAAATTTGATGGTTGTCATCATTACCACTTTGACAACTAAATTATAATAAGTTTTGTTCATTTCATATATATATATATATATATGAATGACAAACTAAGTTATAATAAGTTTTGCCATCTTCGAAAAAAATTATATTTATATATACATGAATGATGAGTTAAGTTATAATAGATTTATATAAAAACAATTATATATATAATATTCAAATGACCAACATATAATATTATTATTATTATAATACTATTACTATAAGTATTGTATTTTTTGTGATTAGTTAAATATCTTTTAACATTACTACATTTTATTAAAATGACATTGGGGCATTGATGAAAATGACACTTTGCAGAATATCGATAATGTCAAAAATATAAATTCTTCTAAGTTTAAAGAGAAATTGTGGGCGGAAAGGGTTTGTCATCTTTGTGAGTCTATGAGAGTGGAGGATGAAAATCACTTTCTCTTAGAGTGGCATGCTTACATCCACATTAGATATGAGTTTCATTGTATTTGTTACAATACAAACCTTTCTAACCCTTGACTTGCCAAAACTATAATGAGCTTGGAAAGCTTCTTTCTAAGCTTTTTGTGCATAGGAACAAAAGTTTAAAGCAAACCAAGTAATAACCTTTTTGAGGTTCCATAGACCAAAGTTAGTCGCGGACTTTAATTATCATCATCATCATTAAAAACTCATTAAAAAAATAAATTATAAAATTTTCAATAGAAAATAAAACTATACTTCCAAATTTATTTAAATTTTTTTTATGTAAAAGGCATAAAAATAGTTGAAAGGGCACTCTAGAGTCTAATGATAGCTGGTTAAACGATTTCTCTTAGAATCTGTGAATTTTAGATTAGAAACCACCCAAAACTCTTGCTACATGGTGAAACTATGATCAGATTTCGTGTGGTGATAAGCTACACGATTTCAATCAAAATCGTGTTGAGAATTCATAAACAAACAAATAAGAGGTTGGTTTTGGATAAACTTTATCCTACGCTATCCAAATCCATAAAATCCCTTAATTGAATTAATAGCCTTGGATTTGGATTTGAAAATGACCCCACTTGCCACTATCACCCTCTGATCGGGTTGAACCGTCGATTTCTAAGTTAACAGCAAAACCTGGAGGTAGTGTGACACGTGTTAACATCAATCAAGAACTGTGCTAGATAATTACCAATTAAAAGAATAAAACAATAATAGCCTGAACTATTACGACCCAACCTTATACACAAAACGACGTGTGTTCCTACCTATATTCTGTGTGTCAGACAAAAACCAAAGCCAAAAAATTATTCAGCACAGCTCAGCTGAGATAGAAGTACTCACCGGAATTGATCTGTATGGGGTACCCTGTTGTTGGACAGAGAGGCCCTATTATCGTCATACAATTGTCGCACATCTGCAGGCAATTTAAGCTTTTTATTTCTCCAAGATGCTACAAGCACCTGGGCAATTTGAGTGAGTGGGCTTCCAGTGCTCTTCTTGAATCTATACCTCCTTGTTCCTACGAGGAATATGATAATGGCTGCTATCATACATACAACACATATGCCATAACCCCAGGGTCTCCCCACATGATCCTGGATATATACAAGCAGTGTCACAGCAACCAGAGATCCTAAACTGATACAGAAGAAGAATCGGTTAAAGAAGTAGTCCATCTGACTCCTCTCTTTCTCATCATTTTCATCGAACTGATCAGCTCCAAAGCCTGATACACTTGATTTCAGTCCTCCAGTACCCAGTGCAATAAGATACAGGGATATGTAGAGAACATAAAGTTGTAAACCATGTGCTGCTTTGCATTGTTCATTGGGATTGCATGGATCAGGTCTGAGTTGTGGTAATGCAGTGGAGATTGTTAAGACGCATACTCCCTGGAAAAACCATGACAACTATTATTCTCTTTCAAATATCCCATAGATCTCCCCAAAACAAGATGTCTGAGCATTCATATCCATTCGTAATTAAAGATTAACAGCGTACCAAGCATTGAATTGAAGCAAAAATGGCAATTGTCAAGTATCTTCCCAAGAAGCTGTCAGCTATAAATCCTCCAAATAGGCACAAGATCACTGAAGTTCCAAGGAAGTTTGTCACAATATTTGCAGATTCTGCACTGGGAAGGTGCATAGTATTCACCAAATACGTTACCATATTTACAGCTATGGCCAAAGTTGTCAATCTCTCACATAGCTCAATTCCTGTATATTCATGCCTCACAGTTAGCCAAACGCATTTCAATTTTTCACACAGCTCAATTCAGGTATATGCATGCCTCACAGTTAGCCAAACGCGTTTCAATGTAAAATTGAGTTATGATATTAGTTTGGCCAAAGTTGTCAATCTCTCACATAGCTCAATTCCTGTATATTCATGCCTCACAGTTAGCCAAACGCATTTCAATTTTTCACACAGCTCAATTCAGGTATATTCATGCCTCACAGTTAGCCAAACGCGTTTCAATGTAAAATTGAGTTATGATATTAGTTTATATATATGTATACCGAGTTGTCATCCTGTATATTCATGCCTCACAGTTAGCCAAACGCATTTCAATGTAAAATTGAGTATGACATTAGTTTATATATATACCTAGTATGACAACTGCAGGCAACCATCCTCCTGTTGTGGCCTTATCTGCAGGATCGCCCTTGAAGTCAAGGGCCTGACCTCTTGCAGCTCCTGCTGATGAATTTTGCTCCCCATTATGTACCTGAAAGTATGCACAAAGACCAACAGGTTCAATGTTGTAACAAATCTGCACATAGATATTAGCTATTATCATCATAGATCTACATTAAATTCAGATTTATTAAACTCAGATTTATTAAAATCCAACTTTTTGAGATGTAAATTTGGGTTTAAAATATTATTTTAATTTCTTGAAATGTAAATTTGAATTTAAAATAAATCTATGTTGATTTTCTATCATACAATAACAAACCAACATCATCAATTTTTCTATGTTTTTTACTGAAAATGAATATAAAACCTAACCAAAAGAAAAAAAGCCTTGAACATCAGTTTTGATAACATTTATATAAAATTAAAAAAAAAAAACTATAAATTACTAAACTTTACTTTAAAAAACGAATGATGTCAAAACGTACCGAAACTAATCAATTGTATATTTCCCCAAAACAAAACTCAACCAAAGCAAACAGTTTTAAAGAACTGCATTGATAAGACATAAACATATGAAAAACTCCATTGATAAGACATTCGATAAGACATTCAGCCTACGAAACAGTTAAAAATTCTGAAAAAATATGCATAATGACTCTACATGAACAATTTAGCATCCACAGATTGGTGTATACCATTATCACAGGCAGCCACAAACCCTCTCTCGATTTGCTCCCCTGATTACCCTCTCTCTATTTGCTCCCCCGATATTATGTAGCCTTCTTCATAGAATGAATTCTCATCATATGCCCCGTTCTTCAATGGGAAGCGGTTTCCTTTGGTTTACAGGTTGATAGTTGCCTGGCATCTCACAAGCCCTTCCGGCAGTCACAAACCCTTTTATAGGCAAGCCGGGTGTACCAACAGAAAATTTGACATCTTATGTTGCATGTGACATGACAGCTACATGCTTCTGATACATAAATGCACTCTCTAGAATTCAGTGATAATTGTGATAGGATCAAGACCAAAGTCAAAGACGGCGATCCTTGCTGTGATTGGAATTTGTATTTATATGATTTTTGGGCAGCACAGATTATTCATTTTTATACATTTTTAGTCAGATTCAAACCTTTGATGATTTGTGGGCAGCACAGATTATACATTTTTATATGAAGATTTTTTTGGGACATGTCAGATTCACACGACTACATTTTTCATCTTGGAACATGGGATTGTGATCTCACCCATGTTGACACAGGCATGCTTTGGGATTGTGATCTCACCCATGTTGAGACAGATCGATGTAAACATTTCCAATGCTAAAAGATCGAGACAGACATCTACAAACATTTCCAATGCTAAGAGAATTTCCAATGCTAAAAGATCTACATTTCCAATGCTAAGAGATCTAATTTTTGCAAAGTTGTAATCTTCTGCAGGTTAGGAGTTAATCAAAACATACTATTAAAAGTTTGCATTCTTCTGGGATGTGATTATTAGGCTTTCTAACAACATTTAATAATTTTTTATTTTGAATACTAAATTTTTTATTTTTACTTAATTTATTTTTAACAATGGTATAATTTAGTAGTTGGGTGTTAATTAAAACATATTATTAAAAGTTTGCATTCTTCTAGGATGTGATTAGTAAGCTCTTTAACAACATTTAATCATTTTTCATTTTAAATATTAAGATTTTTATTTTTATTTAATTTATTTTTAATAATGGTATAAATTTTAGTAGCTATAGTTATATATATTTTATTTTTCTAGGTCCATTTCCTAAAAACTTGGTTTTTGGAGATTCTTTGTCATTGGATTGAGAGGTCTTTTCTACAGCCCAAAATACATTTATATAAATATACATTGAAATAATTTAGGATCCTAAATTGGAATAGTTGGCACGCGGATGCATATATTGGATTATGTATTGTTAAGTTGATAATAGTTGGTACTTGGACGGTTAAATTTGGGATAATAACTATTTTACTTCATAACCAATGAATGAATGCAATTTTTGCCATTTGTAGGATTGATGTGTTATACTTTAGAACTAGTTGGCACTTCGACCATTAAATTTGGGTAAATAACTACTTTACTTCATAATTAATTAATTAATGAAATTTTTGCTTATTTGTAGTATTTATGTGTTAGCATTTACAACATGATTCCAAATTGGAATAGTTGGTGGTTAGATAATAGTTTTGGGTGAATATCTATTTTACTTCACAATTAATTAATATAACTTTGGCCTATTTGTAAGATATCCAAATTGGAATAATTGGTTCTTGAATGATTATAACCTAAAATATATTAGATTAAATGTATTTTTAAGTTGATAATATAACAATGAACTAAATATTAGTTTTGTAATAATTGCAAATCCATCTTAACTCTCTATCAAGCACCGAGAATAGGTGCAAACCCCTTTTTAGAGTCCTAAACTTCGTGAAGGGGTTTGATCCCTATGCTGGTCAGTACACCAACACCATGTGATAGCATCATTTTAGTTTTTAGTTTTTTTATATCTTTTTAGTGTTTGTTTAGTCTTTTAAAAATATGGGTGTTATTTCACAGTTTGTCACTCAAATTGTGCAAACCTTGGCTTTAGTGTCATGAATAGATTCACTTTTAGTGTTGATTTTAGATTTCATTTTAGCATCAACTTTAGCTTCTTTTTTAACACCTACTTTAGTTATAATAAATGTTAATAGCTTCCTTTTTAGCACTTACTTTAGCTATAACTTACGTTAATAGCTAGCTTCCTTTTTAGTGTCAATAACTTCCTTTTTAGCTCGTAATTTAGCTTCCTTTTTAGTGACAATTTTAGCTTCATTTTTAGCACCAAGTTTCCTAAGTAACCAAATAAAAAGTCGAGAAACTTTTCAAAATGAAATTTAAGAAAGACTAAGAGCTAAAAATAAGCTACATGTCTCCATCCTAATAACTATGAGTGAATTTCTATTATTTTAATTATAATCTCTTGTTTTCCCTCAAAAAAAACCTTCAATACCTACTCTTTCATTATTTTCTCATGTCCTTTCTTTCTCTCTTCCCTTCTCTCCCCTTCTCCTTTTTCCATCAGGGTTTCATTCTCATGGAGTCTCACGTTTTAGTTTCATGGAGGAACCTCCATGATGAAGGTAATGGATTTTATCTTCCCTTCTCCTTTTTCATTCATATTTTACTTTGATTTTCCTTTATTGATTTGATAATTAGCTAAAGTTTCATGGAAGAACCTCCATAATGAGGGTAATGAATTATGCCTTCCCTTCTCTTTCCTTCATTTTTTACTTTGCTTTTACTTTATTGATTTGTTAATGTTTATTGTTCTTTTGTTGTTGCAAGTTTAGGGTTTCATGCATGGAGGCTAGGGTTTGATGGAGGACATCCATGAGGAAGGTAATTGCTCATCATTTCCCTTATTCTCCTTCCTTCCTCTTTTAATATGGTTTACTTTTTTTATTTGTTCATGTTTATTGTTGTTTTGTTGTGGCAAGTTTAATGGAGAAAGAAGGAAAAATGGCATTTTTGGTATTCTTCTTAATGCATAGATCTAGTTCATGGTTGTGGCCTAAGGAATGCCCTTTCATTCATATAAGGAGTTCTAGGTTCAAATCCTGGCATCCATATATATTTAATAATTTAGTCTTCCCTTTGTATTAAATGTTGAAATTTATCTAAGATTCAAATTTGCATTTTTAACATGACAGACTTGGTATGTAGCTTAAGTATATTTCTTTCCTTTTGGCAAGTTATCTAGGTTCAGATCCCACCATTCCCTTACTATTTTCCATTTATGTTTACATTTTTTAACATTTTACTATTTTGTTTCTATAAATTTTAATTTGCACAAGCTTAGTCTAGTTCTAGTTCAAATTTGCACTTTTAAGGTTATATTTTTGTGGGAATGTAACTCATGTAGAGATCTTGTCTTTTGGAAAGTGATCTAGGTTCAAATCTCAACATTCCTTTACCACTTTTTCATTTATTTTATTATTATTTTTTACTATTTTATATTTTTATTTTTATAAGAATAATTCTATAGATATTTGACACTAAAGGGTGTTACCATGAATATGGGTAATGCTTTTGGAAAGTGGAGGGCATGAGTATGGTAAAAAACAAGCTTAATCGAGGTCTTAACAAAGCACAATCAAGGGTTAATAAAACCCTCAATTATAGCCCTCGATTGAGCTGAGGGTCAACGATCGATCGAGCTTGTATCTGATGAAAATTTTAAAACAAAAGGCCACGGAATATTCCGTGGTTGTGGAATTTAGAATCTTGATCGAACTCCTCTAACTGTTATAAAAAAAAACTAGACCACAGCTCAATTCGCTGTGTTTGTTGCATAGAGTCTCAAATGAGGAGTACAAACCAGCTTGACCGAGGAGTACAAAGCTCAACCAGGGATTGCAACTTGCCACCAACCACCACCTCCTTCTACCATGGCCTCCACACCGAGAGGTAGGCACCTCAAAATCCCTAGAAATCAATTGTATGCATTGATTGAAATTGTTTTTTTAGTAATTTTAACCAAAATCTTGTATTATTAGTTCAAACCCCCCCAAAACCAAAAATCAATTCGATGCAATGTTGAATTTTTTTTAATAGTAATTTTAATGAAAATTTTGTAAAATTAGTTCAGAACCCCTAAAAATAAATTATGTGCATTAACTGAAATTGTTTTTTTAATAATTTTAATGAAAATTTAGTAAATTTAGTTATTTTGGTTATATATGTTTTTGTAATTTAGATTTAGTTTGAAAAAATAGATTTTGTAAATTAGAATTAGTTTATTTAAATGTTGAATAAATAATTACAACCAATAACTTAAAAGGACAAGTTCCAAAACGTGACAACCAAAACCCTTAAACTGGTGACAAACATAAACCCTTAAACCAACAACTGCCATAAATTGACAGAAATGTTGATGATGATGATTAAAGTGCAGTGAGATCAATTTTGGCTTATCGGACCTTAAGAAGGGAATTAGTTGGTTTGCTTTAAAATTTTATTCATATGCTCAAAAAGATTAAGGAGAAGCTTTCCTAGCTCACTATAGTTGTGCCAAGTTAGGAGGTTAGAAAGGTTTGTATTGTAGCAAATACTATGAAACTCAAATCTAATGTGGGTGTAAGCATTGAACTCTAAGAGAAAGTGATTTTCATCCTCATAGACTCACAAAGATGGAAAATCCTTTAGAGAAAAGAAATTCTGGGGGAGGATCGCTAGATCATGTAGATAGAAATATATATATTTTTTTTCATTTGACATGATTTTTAAAATATATGTAGTTTAATTTGTTAAATTTTGAAACTTTATTTATATGCTCATGTTAAAATAATTTAATATAATGATAACAATAAAAATATTAATATCAAATTGTGAATGTGAATTAAAAATATAAATTATTATTATATTAAAATTAAATTAGAGTAGTGAGGTGCTTTAATATAACATTCCCAAAAAAATCCATGAGATGTAGAACAGTTGGTGGTGGGGTATGGTTAAGACACCCCCTAAGCGGAAAGGTCACCGGTTCTTATCCCGTGGATACAAAAAATTCCAACATGTTAAGGGTTGGTGTGGTCCAAGCCGGGTGCCATCCCCAGCTGATTTTGACGGCTTAGATGCCCCTAGTTCGTGGTAACTTAACCAGAGGAAAACTTGCTAGTCAAGGAGGTTCCACCACTTTGCCAACAAAAAATAAAATATAACATTCCCAAAAATAAAAGGTAATTAAAAAAATTCATGTAGGCACATAATTTATTTTTTTTAACAGGAACACGAAATAGATTATATTAAACAGAGAATTTAAGATACAAAAATCCCTTTCTGGAAGGGTAGACCATAGAATAGATAATGAGCGGTTCAAAATTGAAGGATTTCAGCTTTTTATCCCTAAGAGTTGTTCTTCCTAACTGTTCATGAATTCTCTCTTTTGTCGGATATATCCTGACATACTTATTACATAAAAAGGCACAAAAAAACATTTAACAAAGCAAAAAAGAGGTGCACTTCGACATTGCTGAGTTAAGCAGGAGGAATTCCTTCATGAGTGTGTGAGTCGTCCTCCATCAGAGAAATTTCTTCACGCTGGTTTCCAAGGTCCGCAGGTTCAATGTGCTTTTCAAATTAATCCCTCATATCATTCAAGGAAACTTCCATTTGAGCCAGGTGAGCCTCAATCCTGTCGTTGCCATTTTGTAGGGTGTCAAACAACTGCCCCTTCATAGAAAACATAAATTGCTTGAGGCCTTCGAAGTTGGCCTGTTGAAACTCCTTCATTCCTTTAATATCCTTCTACATCTCCTCAAGCTTGCCCACATGAACCCGAGCGTTAGTCTCCACGTCCTCAATGCGCGACTCCATCCGAATTATATCTTGACCAATGCGTTTTCTCTCATCCAGAGCGGCCTTAGAAGCTTCAAAAGCATTACGGACATTTTTCTTAATGTCCTGATGGACACCTTTAATTTCCCTAAGCTCCTTCACCATGCCCTCAAGATTCATCCTTCTTAGCGCAGAGATAGACCAGTAAACAGAGCTAAGGTCGGCCGAGAGAAATCATTCATTGCAACTAAGAGCTTCAATGCCGGAGACCATCGAATGAAGAGCGGTATTATCTCCTTGAATATAATCCTGTGAGCAAGGACCTTGATACTTCAGCATTATTCCACATACTTCCATCTTACTGCCACACCAACCTTCATAAATGCGCGGAGAGGTCCGAGGGAAGTCTTTAAGGCTCGAGCAGAGGTGAAGACCACTTGTCCACGAAATGGAAGGGGATTTATGCATGTGTGCCCCCATAAGATAGATCGATGAGGTTCAAAAACATGGAGACCATTTAAAGTGGGTAGGACGTTGATTTAGGACTATAATCCCTTCTTTTAGCCTAGCTCCTTGATTAGCCATGATGTCATCCTCCACGTTTTTATGCCTTAGAATTGGATCCGAGAGATGTCGTTGATGGTTGAGATGTTTTGACATGGGATTAGTCCGTATGAAGTGCGGAAGCCGACCACTACGAAGAAGGACCATCCGCGGAAGAAGGAGCATTCACAGAGAATAAGGAAGCGCAAGAATAGTTTAGTTCGTTAGAAAGGGTCATTTGGATCGTTTTGTAACCGCCATAGTTGGCTATAAATAGGAATATGAATGTAATCCTAAAGGAATCCCAGGCTAGAATGAGATCATAAGTGATCGATAGGTGTGCAGATGAACTTTGTAATGTTTTCTCTGTTTTCGATAGTTTTGTACGGATCTACGATAAGATGTTTTCAACTGTTTCTGCGAAGGTTATACCGCAGGTTTTGATGAGTTAATGCATGAATATGTTCGTATTTGTCTTTTTGTCTCTGTTTATGTTGAATGATGAATTCTTTATGTTGTTTTCTGTAAGTTCTAACTGATGCAATCACTAGTGTTAATATGATAATGTGAATGTTGATTACATAGCGAATATGCGAATGATGAATGTATGTATAAATTTTAATGCATGATTCGAATGTGAATCATTGGTTTCTATTGCAATAGAATCGAAGTATTTGCATGTCCTTTCCCCACTGCGGAAACCTGGTTCCTGCAGCCCCCTTAATCATCTCGGGTGAGACTTCACTCACTTCGTGGGTGTTGCTGGAAAGGGTAAAACCTTTCTGGGTCGGTGCTTAAGGGTGTTTGGATGGTGTTTGTTGATGATAGTGCAAAGTGAACCCCTGTCGAAAGAACTGTGTCAAAAAATGGTTCTGTTGTAGGGACCATGAAGAAGAAAGATAAGGACATGCTGTGGCACCCGACGAAACAGGATATTCAGGACTGGTTTGGAAAAAAAGCAGAATAATTCACGGAAGGAGAAAATCGGAACACCAGGCAAACGACAAGAAGTTGGTTGGAAAAGCATATTTATTCTGATATCCATGAGATATTCTTCTGCGAATTCCCGGTATTGTTGCATGAGTGGTTTCCGCAGCTGACGTTTCAAAAGAACCATTTCCAAAAGAGTGAGCCTGACCACTAGACTCTAGAACTGATCCAACAGCTGAAACAGATCGACAATAAGGTATCATGGGCTGTTGAATTCTAGGTAGACAATATCTTAGAGGAATAGATCATTGATTTTTTCATTGATACAAACAAATCATACAATGACGTGGAAAGGAAAATTTTCAAAGAACCTAGAGGGAGATTCCTGCTATAGCTGAAGTTGTGGATTAAGATGCTCTCCTGCAAAAAAGGTATACTGAGGATGAATTCCGACGAGTGGAAGATCAGTGTGCGGAAGTTGTGGGTACCACGTGAATGTGGGTCCGATAGAAAGATGCGGGGTAGATGGACATGAGCGACGGTTAATTTTTAACAGAGGCTGACGAAGAGTGTGGTAGCTTAAGGGTTGGGGTGATATTCCGGTGACCAGAGAAGAAGAGGAGGAATGAGAGAGAGTTCCCTGAGGGGAGCGGAATGAAAGACTGCGAAACAAGACCACAAGGGACGAAGCGACCTTATTACGACGAAGAAGAAAGTGAACAGGATACCTCAGAAGCCGAAGAAGGATGGACCCTAAGCTACAATGTGCCTTCAACTCCACGCACTACTCAGAACTTGATAAGAGGAAATACAAGTTATTCACAAAGCTGTCCTACATGCCAGAACAATAGTAATAGTAGCCGATCAGGAAATAATAATAGTAAAAGCGCAAGAATGGTAGCTGACGACGCAAATATGCCGACCTTCCAGGGTAACGGGACCAAGGATCCTGAACAATATTGGATTTTGTGCGAGGCTATATGGACTGTGAAGCAGGTCTAAGATGAAAATATCAAAAAGGGACATTTAGCGACGTTCCTCAAGGGCCATGCGCTAGACTGGTATATGAAGTTTACTAAGGTACCAACGGGAACTCTGGATAAAACATTGCCACATATCAAGGCAGGGATGCTCGATGAATTTAGAAAACTAAAATCTGAGTCGCAGTACATTACTGAGTTGAAAGAAATCAAGCAGTTTCCCAATGAGTCAGTATGGGAATTTGACCAGCTGTACAAAATGCTAATGGTGAAAGTGAGTTTCGGGATGAGCGATATGCACCATAAAGAATGGTTTATCACAGGGTTGGTGCCGCACATTCAAGGGATGTTGATACAACAAAAGGTAGCGACTCAGGAAGAAGCGTTGGATATCGCGATGAAGGTGGAGGCTTCACCGATCGGCGAAGTAGGCTTAGGCATGGATCGAATACAAGCACATCTAGCAAACTTGAAGATCCATCTACAAGACATGAAGAAAGGAAAAGAGGCCCGCAAAGACGTATGGTGCACTAGATGTAGGAAAAAAGGACATCACAAGGATCAGTGCCAAGAATTTCAAGAATATTTGCATTCAAGTGCACCGAATCCCCTTAGTCAAGGAGGGATTCCTTGGTGTTGCGTCTGTCAGACGAGAGGACATCGACCGGAAGAATGTGTGTACCTACAGAAGATGGTGTCGAAACTAGTGAACTTGTATTGCAAGTTATGTCGATTGGTTGGCCACAATGAGAAAGACTGTAGAGCTTATGACCTACTCCAAGAAAGGACTGCGGATACATTCTTCATGAAAGGGGAGGAGCAACCATCGGTACATCAGCAATAGTAGTACAATAACAACAGCCTCAATATAATCTGCCACCACAGTATGATAAGTCGCAGTATGGTCAATCGCAGTATGGCAAACCGCAATATCCACACAACTGCAATATGGTCAACCGCAATATCCACATCCACAGTATGGTCAACCGTAGTACCCGCCATATGGGTCACTGTGAGGAGGATTCAGAGAGGGGTTCCATGGCGGCCAAGGTACCAGTGTCGGCCAAGGAGGAGCTGTTGGATGAGTTCGAGGACATATCATATGTTACAATTGTGGTCAACAGGGGCATTACCATAGGGATTTCCCAAATCCAACCCCACAGTGCACTTACTGCAGTGCTGTGGACCATGGTATCAAAGATTTTCCTCAGCTCATCGTGAACTAGAAAATTAAGAACCTACCCCCACCTCCGCCAAATCAAAATCAGAACCAGAATCTACCACCAACGGTACAAAAGATATCGGCAGAGGTTAGAAGTCAAAATGCAACTGTCGGAATAGTGACCCGAGGAGGAGCTATGACAGGGGCTGACAGGTCATAGGCTAGCATTCGACCGACAACAAGAAAACAAGTCACATTTGACATGGAAGTATAAAGGGATATTTTCTTGAAAGAACAGGAGGCAATGAGGTCACTGAGACAACCACCTCTTCACCAGAAAGAAGCTACCTATGACATGCCGCCGATATTCGACGCGATGAATTCGTAGAAAAAGGCTAACACCTTAAGAGCCTTCCTTAAGAGTTTGCTAGAGCTGGAAAAAGATTAGGACACATTGGCGGAGATATCCAACCTACTGCATCGATGGGAGGGTGCACGACGGGAGCAGATGGTCAATCGCATCCATAAGAGAAAGACATGAACAGAAATGCGGATGTCCACGAAAGTCAGAGCATTCAATGTTGACTCCATTCTCTTGGATTTGGGGTTAGATGTAAACATCCTGAAAAAAAAAACGTGGGAAAAGATGGAGAAACCACAGTTGGCTTGGTCCCCGGTACAACTGCGACTAGCAATCCAAAGTAAGGTCACCCCGATCGGTCGACTATGCCAGGTCCCCGTTGAGATTGAGGGACTCAAAACATATGCAGATTTCGACGTGTTCAAAATTGAGGACAATACAAGCCCCTACCAAGTGCTGCTAGTGATAGAATGGGCGATGGAGAATCAGGCTATTATCAACTTCAAGAAAATAACTATGTCGTTTGAGAATCAAGGTAGTTGCACCCCTTGACCGCGCGGAAGGACAAAGATATGTTGAGCCAACAAGGGATAAATTTACTGAGGGATGGGACAATATTTACAACATCTCCTAAGACTATATCAACCCTACTACATATGGAGAGTTAGGGTGGCACAAATTCGGTGTCGTCAGATTCAAACGAAGCACTTGAAAATTGGCAGAATCGACTGCATGAAGTATCGCTTCGGAGGTGTGCATGGATCGCCCAGTCGCTGCGATGGGTAGCTACAAAAGAGTGTGAGTTACCAACGTATGATGGATTTCCCAACTTGGCTACATTTATCACCGAATTTGAAGAAAAAGTGGCAGAACCACAACAACTATTGGCCTTGGAGGAAGCCCTGAAGGATACAAAAGCACGATGGTGGGCGGCGCACAAGTCCACCGTAACTAACTGGCCACTATGTCAACACCTAATGAATGTTAGGTTCGGTGACATGGAAGGGTACTGTGGAAGGAAGTACGATGGCAGAGGAGATCCGAAGGAGCATTTGAATGAATGGGAAAGAAAATGGGGACCATGATCGAAATAGGAATGGGTCCATGTGTTTATTCACACACTGGATGAAGTACCACGAAGTTTGTATATCGCAGCAGAACTGCGATGCAGAATAACCTCATGGGAACAGCTAAAAATTGGCTTTGGCCAAACGTTTAGTTTCTTCGACAGAAACCCCTTCACCCACAACGCTTTACAAGAGGTCCGGGAGAAATTATTCGATGCAATTCCGATAGAGAAACCTATGGGACTTCAATGGACTGTGACACCCCAAATGCTGATGGAATGCTACAACATAATAGGAGAACCAAATGATGAGAATGATCCAAGGGCTACGTATATCCCAGAGTCAGAAGGAATTTGTAGCATCGAGGCACCAGATATGCCTTCCAACAAGTTTCAGCAGCCACTACGAATCAAGAAAGTGAACATTGGGTCGGAAGAGAATCCCAATTTCATGAGCATCGGAGACTACTAGGATGACTCGGATATTGCGAAGATGACTGACCTATTGCACGAGTTTCAGGACATGTTTCCGTTGATATTTTCAGAGATGAACGGAATTTCGGGGGAACTAGGCGAGATGAAGATCCCACTAAAACCTGATGCGAAGCATTTCAAGCAGTGACCTTGCCGGTTGAATCTGCGGTACAAGGAAAGGGTGAAAGCTGAGATTGAGAGAATACTAGAAGCAAGAATTATAGAACCAGTAGAGGAATCAGAGTGGATCGGCCCTGATGGTGGTCCAAGATAAGAAAACCTGTGAATTCTGGATCTGTGTTGATTTAAGAAAGCTAAATGACGCATGCCTACATGATCCATTCCCTACACCGTTTACGGATGAAGTACTAGAAGGAGTGGGAGGTCAATAAATATACTCCTTCACAAACGGATTCTCAAGCTACCACCAAATAAAAATTGCAAAAGAGGATCGGAACAAAAGAATGTTCGTCACCGAATGGGGATGTTTTCAGTACACAGTGATGCCATTTGGCCTGAAGAATGCACCGACAATTTTTTCTAGCCTAGTAGTTGCGGCGGTCAAGGATCACGTTGCGAATATGAGGTTGATGCTAGAAAGATATCGACAGCACCAGATTTCATTAAACCTAAACAAATGCATTTTCTGTGCTCCGTTTGGGATTTTGTTGAGGCACATTGTTTGCCGAGAAGGAATGTTGGTCGAACTTGCAAAGATCGCAATTATTGTCGACCTCCCACCGCTAACAATAGTCAAGCAATTGAGAGTGACGTTGGGACACACGGGATACTACAGGAATATTATTAGAGGGTATGCAGCAATCACATCGCCGATGGAAAAGTTGTTGAAGAAAGACGCCATGTTCGAATGGAATGAAGAGTGCCAAAAGAGTTTGGACATACTGAAACCAAAGATGGCTGCAGCACCTATACTAGCATTTCCAGATTGGACAAAGGAGCTACATGCTCATGTTGATGCATCATCAGTCACACTAGGCATCATATTGGCCCAACATGGAGAAGGAGCGATAGACCACCCAATTGCATTCGCAAGTAACGAAAGCTGTCTACTGTAGAGAAGAATTACACGACCATAGAAAGGGAAGGTTTGGCGATGGTCTACGCCTTACATAATTTTTGACACTATCTCTTAGGGGGGCATTTTAAAATGTTCACCAATCATTCAACACTCAAATACTTGGTGAACAAGCAAATATGTCGATGGTTGTTACTCTTTTTACAGTTTGACTTCGAGATAATTGTAAATCCTGGCCGATTGAATGCAGCACCAGACCATCTATCATGGATAGATTCTAGAGAAGAGTTGAGAAACATTGACAAAGGATTTCCTGATGCTTAGGTGTTTAGGGTAGGAATTTTCGATGACCATTACGAGCAAATTATTCAATTTTTTGTAATATGGAAGGCGCTAGAAAAATTCACCACCAACCAGAAGAAGCAGTTAGTCGTCAGAGCTACAGATTTCCAACTGATTGCTGGGAAACTATATAAGATGGGGTTGGATGAGATACTTCGATGATACGTCCTTCCACATCAACAGGAAAGGATCTTAGCGGAATCTCATGATGGAATCACAGGAGGACACTATGGAGGACCTGCCATTGCCAGGAAGATCCTTCGAGCGGGACTATGGTGTCCAATGATGCATGGAGATGCTACGGACTACGCCAAAATTTGCGACGTATGTCAATGGACAGGGAAGTTGTCACGAAGGGATGAAATTCCATTAGTACCTCAATTGACACTACAATATTTTGACAAGTGGGAGGTTCACTTTGTGGGACCCATCAACCCACCAGAAAAAGAACAGGGTTGGGCTACATAATCACCGTGACATATTATTTGACATGATGGGCGGAAGTTGCACCAGTAAAGGATTGATTAGTTGCGACTGCAACAAGATTCCTCTTTGACAACATGGTCACCAGGTTTGGGTGCCCAAAGATAGTAATGAGTGACCAGGGGACTCATTTTGTTAATCAAACGATCACAGCAATGACAGAGGAGTTTCAAATTCAACATAGGAAGAAAAACCCATATCATCCACAAGCTAACGGGATAGTGAGGCATTCAACAAAATGTTGGAGCATGCACTCAAAAAGGTATGCAACACAAATCGTGATGTATGGGATTTGAAGATTCCAATGATACTCTGGGCGTATCGCACAACTTGCAAACGATTGACCGGCTAGACCCCGTTCAAGCTCATTTACGGGTAGGAAGTCATAATGACGATGGAGTATATCGTCCCAATTCTGTGCATCGCAACAGCCACAGGAATGAGTGATGACGGATCATTAGAATAACGGTTGGAATAGTTGGTACAACTCTATGAAGATCGATTCATCGGAGGATTTCATCAAAAGGTAGAAAAGGATCGACATAAGGCTTGGCATGATCGCCACGTGAAACCAAAGCATTTCCAGCGTGGAGATATGGTTCTGTTATATGACAGTAAGTTTGCAAAGCACCTAGGTAATTTACAGATGCATTGGTTAGGTCCCTACATAATAAATTTTTTCACTGACGGAGGTGCGGTGCAGCTACAAAGTGTAGATGGGATATTGTTTCCCAAGCTAGTAAATGGGAATCAGTTGAAACCCTATCACCTTGATTACGTGCATAGCAGTTGAGACACAGGTCGGGAAAAAAAAACAATTATGACAAAAAGTGGGAGACATGGCCAGACGGGTTGCTCATCGATGCTTAGCATGTTAAGCACGCGAGATTCCAATTAGCACATGATTACCGCAGATAAGCAACCCCAAAAGAGGGCAGAGACAGATGATGACACACTTGAGGACGTAATTTGATAACTATGGGAAAAATTTCGCGAATGATTCGATAATCATGTATCAAGGACACGAGGAGCAAGCATAAATACAGCCAAAGCGATCGAAGGATGTAAGCCAAATGAAGAGAGTCAATAAGGCGAATGCAGAGAGTCAGCAAGTCTAATGAAGAGATTCAGATGAAGAGAATTAGTGAGGAAGTCCAAGGAAGCTGTGGAAAAAGGAAGTGAGATAGTTGTAATGATGCATTTCATTTCCAGCAGAATTACCCAAGGTGCACTAAGGGAAAGAACGACAAGTTTTCATGAGCAACCAGCTGATGCAGAGGCACCTGGTATTAGGAAAAACAATGATGAGGTATTACCCAAGATCGTTAAGCAAGTTTTGAGTGTTCGAAGAACAACGGTCGCTCCAACCGCAGAAGTTCCAAGAGCCAAGGTATGTCGGTACCATCAAAGGATGATCAAATGTGTGAAACAGATGTGCCAGATCGCTACGCCTGCTCGACATGTTGGTGCTGTTAGGAAATTTACGTCCAGTAGCAATCCAAGGTCAAAGGTAATAGACGGTTGCGAAGGAATCGATGACGAAGGTTCCAATAGACTGGAGGATGAGTTCGAGAAGTACATGACAACGACCAAGAGACTGGAGGATGAGTTCTATATGTAAATGAAAACGACCAAGAGACTGGAGGATGAGTTCTAGAAGTACATGACAATGAGCTCTAGATGGAAAGAAAAGCCTCAGAAGTTTAGCATAGCGAAAGGATGAGAATAGTTGCAGCAGAGCCAGCTGAGGTGGCTCAAGGGCAAGCCAAAAGTTTTTGTTGGGGGCCTGTTGGCATGGGATTAGTCCACATGAAGTGCGAAAGCCGACATCTGCGAAGAAGGAACATCCGCAGAAGAAGGACCATTCACAGAGAACAAGGAAGCGCAAGACTAGTTTAGTTTGTTAGAAAGGGTCATTTTGACCATTTTGTAAGCACCATAGTTGGTTATAAATAGGAATATGAATGTAAGCCTAAGGGAATCCTAGGCTAGAATGAGATCATAAGTGATCGATAAGTGTGCGGATGAACTTTCTAATGTTTTTCTCTATTTTCGGCAGTTTTGTACAGATCCGCGATAAGATGTTCTGAATTGTTTCTGTGAAGGTTATGCCGCAGGTTTTGATGAGTTAATGCATGAAGATCTTCGAATCTGTCTTTTTGTCTCTGTTTTTGTCGAATGATAAACGCTTTATGTTGTTTTCTATAATTTCTGATTGATGTGATCGCTAGTGTTAATCTGATAATGCGAATGTTGATTGCATAGCGAATATGTGAATGATGAATGTATGTCTAAATTTTAAAGCATGATGCGAATGTGAATCTCTGGTTTCCATTGCAATAGAATCGAAGTAGTTGCAGGTCCTTTCCCCACTGTGGCAACCTGGTTCCTGCAGCCCCCTTAATCATCTCAGGTGAGACTTCACTCGCTTCGTGGGTGTTGCTGGAAAGGGTAAAACCTTTCTAGACCGGTGCTTAAGGGTGGTTGGTTGGTGTTTGTTGATGATAGTGCGAAGTGAACCCCTGTCGACAGAACTATGTCAACAAGATGATTCATTTCTGAGTTATGTTCATAGTATTTCCATGGCCTCTTTGGATATTTAAAATTTTCTGAATAACAATCTTGAAGTCTCTCAGGATGGATAAGTGGTCTATATGAATTGAGTTCATGGTATCAATCCCTTCTAGGAGATCTGCTCATTCAACTTGATTGTTGGTTCTCCTTCCTAAGCCCCATGCGAATTGAAATAACTTATTTCCTCCAGGGTCATATGCGAGCCCTCCCACACCTGCCACCCCATGTAGGCTCATAACTTATCAAAAATAAAAAATAAAATTTATCTTCAAGAAATTGAGGTTTAAGATGGATTTATGTTGGTTGTTATATAATGAAAAATATTCGAAATATGTGTGTCTATGTGTGAAATAATATATAAACTACGTTAAAGTTTTATATATTTTAAAAAATCATTGTATTAAAAAATATGTGTGTGTGTTTGAAAATATTGATAAATTGTGAGCACTAACACATTCTATTAAAATAATACAAGATATATTTCAAACATGTACATATCATAATTTATGTAATTTTGAAATTGTGAATTCTATTACTATATTTAGCTAATATAATGTTATTTACATTAATTACATATTTATTGTGTATTCATTATATTTTATTTTTTAATTTAATGATTTATTTATGGTGTTGTTTCATTTTATTATTGATATGTAGTTATCATGTTTAATACCACTCTACTTTAATTACATATTAATTGTGATTAATTTCTTTAACATAACTATTTATATATTTTGTTATAAGTTAGATTTATAGACAACCCAAACTTTAGTTAAAAATACACTATTAATATTGGTAGTAGAGGGAATTTTGCTTGGATTTCCAAGATTTACTAGAAAAATACCAAACTAGTCATGTCAACTTGATTTCGTTTATTGTACATACAATCCAAACTTTAGTTCAAAATAACTATCGATATTAGGAGTAGATGGATTGTTGTTTAGAGTTTCAAAATTTATTAGCAAAAAGCAATGTGTAACTCCAAAAATATCTTTATCATATATGTTTATAGGTATATCTTCCAAAAACAATTAGTGATGTGCATTAGCTTGGAGATGTAGAACCATGTCTATATTAAATGTACAACCATGATGGGCATGCTAATATTATTTGTTAGTGGATGCAACAAATAGGTCCTAGAGATAGCAACCAAATTTGAAATGTATAGTTCAACTAGTTTACACAATTTTTGTCACGAACTAATCCCATTTGATATGGATTTCGTAAAAGTGTGTCTAGAATCATAAGGTTAAGGATCTAGGTGTTTCCATGTTAAATAAATAATCAAGAACATATATTGGTGGGGAAATCAATTTATAGGTAGATTTTTCTTAGAACCTTTATCTCATTAATATTTGTAGAAGAGAATGCATGGGTATGTTCAAACTTTCAAATTTATCCTCTCTATAAATGTCTTTCTAGAGCCATACGTGTTTGTCAACTTGCAAACTAAGGATTTCTTTTTGTATGATAATCTCTTGTTGGAGCCCAGAAGGATTTTATTCTTTGACTCAATTGACCTTGTCCACTTTTAGTAATTCATCATTGTATCTTGAGCTGTATATTCCAATTTGGAATGACTATGAGGTGACACATATTTTTACTGGTCAGTGTGAAACATTGGAGGGCATGGAAAGAGCCCCCCTTGAATGACATTAGTAGTGGGAATGGAGGATCCAAGGACTAGATCAATTCATATCATGTTACTCTATGTGGAAAAGGGGAAAACATTGATGTTTGGAAAAAAACTCAATATACTAAGTCAAAGAAGTCCATGGATTTGGGTGTAAAATGTTGATCGGGTTTTGTAACATCTCGAAATTTCATAAAAAATTAAAATTTTTAATAATAGCATTAATTATGATAATAATAATTGCGGAAATAATAATTGAGATTATGACAGCATTAGTTGTACAGTTGTTAGTACTAAGCATGCTTTATTTTCTGTATTTAGTAGCAAAAGATAATGATAGTTGTTAACACATAACTAGTAACCATGATTATAATGACAATGAAATAATAGGTTGGGAAAATGATGCGACACGTTTTTCTTTTTGCAATGATACTGACAGTTTGACTTGCTGCATAAGGGTGTCCTACGAGGTACCCTGGAGCTTACTTAGCTGCAATGCTAAAGCATAATGATTGTCTTGTGTGCAGACGACAGGTAAGAACGATGTACGTGTAATTCAGTTTTCAGCATCATAATTAAATAGAATGTTATAATTTCTGTTACAACTCACCAAAGGTGAGCAGGTATGGTTTTCAATGCTATAATTTCTATTTTAAGATGTCGTCTGACGAATCCACAATATTTCGAACAGAATCCTCCATTTACGTCATCATGCTGAAAGTCTTGTTGTTGTAATTCTTGTGGTTGTTATAGCCGGCTCCGTCGTCGTCTTAGGATAATAAGTACTTGATAAAATTAGCGTCATGTTGGTAATGTTGATCATCATATGCTTTGTAATAAAAGTCAATTATGGAGTTCAAGAATAAGCATAGTTTTTAAGCTAGTGACAACTCAATGGCCTTGTTAGTATTTCAAAGAGTACACTCCTACATTATTTGACTTCTAAAAAGAAGTAAAAGACTTATGGTTATTCTACTAACCATATAACTTTGGTGATTGACACCCTACATAGCAATTTATAAAACAACTATTCATACTATATGTGATATACGAAAGCTTGCAATATATCGAATATTATGAAATAGCAATACTATGGTTATTATATAAATAGGTTCACCATGTCGAGATAATATGAGTTTTGGTCTTAATGCATGATTTAGACTTAATCCTTAATACTTTAATTCGAAACATAAAGTTAGAACTTATGTCCACTGTACAAACTATGTGTTGGTTTTGAATAAGTCCTACGTGAAGTTTTGAACATGCAATAGAGTTATAACGTAAGTATCAATGACACTGACATACAATAGTTGTTGACAGGGTGACGGTTGTTGGTTCATTAATGTGATAAGAACGTTGAGCTACTCGGTGATTGTCCTTCGATTCTGCATTAAAATCTTGACATGAAACTCGGGGTGACAAGGTTTGTTGTCAATCCACGTATGGTAATATCATTGAAATGGTGAATGTTGAAACCAGTATGTCATTGTTGTGAGTTAACCTTCCTCCGAGTTGGATGTTTAGAACGATCCAACGTGATCCACTGTGGCATTACCATATGTGTGAAGTGATAGTGCATTGAATGCATGGGTTACTCGACCCAATGCAACCTCCCTGGCATACTGGAAAATGTTGATTTTGATGAAATTGGACCGTTTGATTTCAACCCTAACCTCTGTCGTTGAAAGGGTTTATGAGCTTGGAAAGTTGTTTGTTGTGTTATTATTTTGGTCTGTGTGGCCGACAGGCTGCCGAAATTTTGGTGTAGGAATTCTGTATGAGGTTCGACCTCGAGACCTCTTGTTTGGAAAAGTTACAGGTCTCTTCTTTCTACAATGGCATCGTTTTTGTATAGTCTATGTATCTAGTTTAGAGTATCAAAGGTTGATAGTTCTGGAACTCCTCATTTTAGTTTAAATCAAAGATTTGCCCTGGTGTAAATGGACCGAGGGTTTCTCATCTCGTCTTCAGCGTGGAGTCATTGTTGAACTGGTGAAAGTGGAAAGCTTTGGTATTTGACTACGAGGTAATAATCTTGTTTTAGTGTCATTTCTTTGATGCAGATCATTTTTTGATTTAAAAAAAATATCAGTTATCTAACTCCATCAAATTCCTTGTTAGTTTCAGGTTGTAAAGAAATGGTTCAAGCTAGGGTTTGGGAAGAGCGGCACGCTTCCAAACTGGTAAGCTCCGGGTCTTTCAAAAAACCATCGTAGGTGCTCTGTGACTGTGTTGATGGGGTTTCAAAGGTTGTGTAGCTGGTCCTGCCGTGACTCGTCGTGGTTGAAAAATGAAGAACTTCAAAGCACTGTTAAAAATCAAATGATTTATGTTTTAGGTGTTGTAACCTTCGTTGTTTAACTAGTTTTTGGTTTCTACCTTGATATTTATCTTCGTCAAAAACTAGGGAATGTTAATCTCATCAATGTCGAGGTTTTGAGGACCGGTTTCCAATGTTGAGCTTGGGTGTAACCCTGTATGTTTTGTTTTGGAAAAATATGTTGTAACTTTCTTATCCGAGCATAACGACTTCATTTTTTGGATGTTGTTCTTTGTAATAGTTCTTGAGATAAAAACTCAGGGTTGTGATCTGTTTGTTTAAGTTATAAGGAATGATTCAAAGAGCCGAAGCTCATTTATGGTGAATACGATTATTCCCTTTTGGCAATGAACAAATATGTTTATTGTTTATGTGTAAAAAATTGTTTGTGTTATAAAACATAATGTTGTTTAACTTCTGTATAATAAGTCTGTGTTATATGAATTGAGGCCGTAGGTTGAAATCATGATTATTGTCTTATTCTAGGTTTTGTGAGTCTTTGTTTAAAAAAAATGGTAGCTCTAAATAAATGCTATTGGTTCTGTTAGAAATCGTTTAAGTTGACAAATGTATTGCTGTAGGTTGATGTTGTAAATGTTTTGGGATAGGGTTTATGTACTCTGTTGTAGATGGTAACTATATAACGTAAGATGTTTCGAAAGGTAATGAAAACAACAGGTCAAACCCTAAGTCGTATTCTAAATTTTGAAAACAAATTAAATGTTTATAAATGAACTTTCAAGGAACTTTGGTTTTGATCCGAAGCTTGTGTATAATGAGTTTACAAAATGATAAAAGAAAAAGGAATTGAAAACTAACTAGATTTGATATGAAACTCAATTTGGAATTTAATACTTACTGCTTGAATATCTATTGAATACAAAAAATTGTTAGCAATAGAATATATAAATTATCTCCATTATCTGTTGAACTATAGGATCATAGAAAAAGATATAATACGAAATAAAAAACAGTGTGTGTATGTGCAATATGAAACTGTGTGATGAATGTTATGTATAGTCTTATTATGATGATCACATTCTTTTATTTGCAGCTATATTATTACAATGCAACCATAATATGGTATGTAGATATATGATTTCTATCTTTTTCCTTTGTACATAATAATGATAAGAACGATGCAAGGCATCTGGACAGGAATTAAACATTATTTGTTTTTAATATAACTTAAGAAAACATTTCATATATATAATAAATATTATTCATAACTTTTTGCATCTATTAACTATAAGGCAGAAAACAATAAACATATGAATTACTATATTTATCTATCGAATCTCAATGGCAAATTGCCTATCTTATCATATATTCTTAATTTGCGTATCTATACTGGACTACAATGCACAAACAACATGAGGAAAAATATAGATACAGGTTTATCAATTTCAATTCATCATTTAAACTTTAACATTCAGACTGTAAATAAGTCTAGAATTAAATTCTTTTTCGAAACAGAAAACATAAAACACTACTATACAGAACAGAATTACTAGTTGATATAAGGTAGAAAATTTGTAGAGCTTGGATAAATTTGTAGGGCAACAAACGGCCCAAGAAGACTGTTCCACCCAACCAATTCCTGAAAATAGTCAAGTACTGTCTTAGGACCACCAAGCCTGTTCACTGAACCACCAGGAGGAAGAAAATCAGGAAATAGGACTTCTTCCTACAATAGCAAATAACTTTTGAATCTTCAATAGCTAGCAATCCAATAGACCTGCACCAGCCTCTCTGGTTCTTCTCAGCAATAATGCAGACTTAATATTACAGTCACCACTAGCCTCCCTATTCGAATCTCTCAGTGATCACCTGATGCACATGAGGAAAATATTCTGCAAAAATATTGATTAAGAGCTGCCTGCTCAATTCGAATTTTCCTTTATAGGCTGCCTAGGCCTTTTCAGATGTTACTGGGTCATTAAATGAGCTTGTTGCTCACTCCCTCCACCTGGGGGATAATGCCTTATTTTTAGGGGTAGTTGTCCCATAACCAACAGCTAGTGGTGTGATGCAATTGCTGCCATCTGTCCCATACCTTCCAACAGCTTCCATTCCTCCTAGTGGGTCAGTGAACACTCATTTAATAGTCCTCTTGGGTGTTTGTCTCCTAATTAATTTATTTAAATAATAATATTCAGTAATTACATTCGTCCATGATCAAAACTGATCATAATTACAAAACTTTGTAATTAAATTTAACATAAAGTATTTTGCAAATAAAATAGTAATTTTTCAGAAATTTGGGTAGGTGACAGGTTTTGCTTCATAATGAGATAACCATGTAAGATTTATGAGGGGAAACCTACCTACCATATTATTACTAAGAGGATTTTTACCATGGTAGTAATGGATAACTAAAAGTGGTAGGTGTGATTATCCTTAGAGAGCATGTATGATTTCACATGAGGTCCTTATTGGGTGAATAATTGATGCTAGCCAATATCGAGTCTAGAAAATGAGGAGAAGTGACATCCTAGAACACTTGATCATGAATGTAGGGGCTAATAGAAAAGGTGGTAGTAAATATTTGTGATGCAAATAAGTATTTAATGCCTTCAATCATCATATTCCTCATCACCATCATCACTATCATCAATATAGAAATAATGATATAGACACATTATCATCATGAACATCGTATCCATCATTAGCGTCATCCTCGTCATCTTCATAATCATCCTCATCAATCTCACCACCACCATCATCATTATCATGATCAACATTCTCATAATCACGATCATCTTCATCTTTGTGACAACATTTCCATGTACTGACACCATCCTAATCGTTTGGATCATCATCCTCATCATCGTTGTTACCATCATCAAATCATTATCATCATTTCCGTTCTTGTCATTGTATTCAAAGGATGACATATATTATTTATCTCCATTGTTTCATGCAGATTGTTCTATGGAGTGGTATTCTTCCCTCCACCAATCACATTCATCAATACAATTCAGTGTTGCGACACCCCCCCCCCACGTCGTGAATAGTCTCATATCTAAGTTATTTAAATATAGTTTTGCTTGTGTTGTCATTACATATAGAAGTAAATTATTGTATACATGTACATGTAATTATTAATTATTGTTTGTTTCTACTTTCATAGGCACCCGCCAACATGGTGGCCAACATCTCGCATGATGGCCATGACATCTTGACCTCCTTAGAGCACAACAAGGAGGTTCCTCATCATGCAAGTACATTAAATTCATATTTATTTCTTTTTAAACTATTATATTGTTTATTTTGTATCGGTATTGTGTACTTTTATTGATATATTTTTTAGTTTTCTATGAGGTTATAATCCTGCTTATCCACCTCCTTTGGAGGATGAGATCATGCAAATCATAACAAGGAGGTCACATCGCATTGTGATTAATTGCGTACCAAATTAAGGGCCATGCGTCATGATTTCGCATCCAAATAGTTGATGACCATGATGATCAATGTCGTAAATGGGTTGTTGGAGGTCCACCAAAGGGCAGAGCCATGTAATGACATCTGGAAAATTTCTTTCCAGATGAAGAGGAACCAAGTATTGGGTCCTAACAAATGAGAAGGTGTGAAGGCCGCAACAAGAGGAAAGGATGCAAAGGGAACTTTGATTGACATGCCTCCTAGTCGTGCTCCTGGACGTCCGCTTTGACTATGAGAGTTTGGGAATGAGGTTGTTGCGCCTCACGATTATGATAGGTTTATTGGAGCATGGGGCATGTTCCCCCACCATGACCAGGTCTCATTGTAATTCGCCAAACATGTGTATGCAGAGTTCCTGTTACACATGTGTATTGATTATATCAGTATGGCATCGGGTAGGGATTTAGTTACGAGTGTATTTGGGATTCAGAGACCCTATTGCTACACCACTCCCTCCTCAACTAGATCCCATTCCTAGTCAGAGTGTTATCAGGTCTGAGGACATAGTTGAACCCTTAGAGTTGAGACGCTAGATTTGATGGCAGCCACCATGTGCACTACATTGAGAAATGATACGGTGTCCATGCACGAGGAAAGGTACATACCACCCCTTGGACCTATAGTTCCCAAGTTAATGTGGGTGGATGAGTCGATCATTCTGGTGGTTGACCATGATGAGAATCTAACATCCTATGCTCTAAGAGACTAAGATGCATACTACTATTTATATGAGAGATGCAGTCCATCATCGACATAATAGGTATGTTTTGTTCAAATTTGTAGTGAGGAAGGTATTCTACATTTCTTAGTGTCTAGGAATGTAGAAATGACCTAGGTGAATCTCCTATTCATTGACTTTAGAGTTATAAAGTTAATGTGAATTTTTATTAAAGTTGTGAGTCAAAATGATTTTTTATTTCATAAAGTGTAATTTGTCTCACGTATGGAAAGTGAAGAGTAACTTGGGAAATACGAGACAAAGTCACTTGGGAAAGTGAAGAGACAAAGTCATTCCCACAATTAATAAAAATAGAAGTAGGAGAGTTTAGACATACACATTCCAAGAGAGATTTTTGGAGGGAGGTTTGAGAGGCACAAGCTTCAAGAGAGAAAGAGAGAGAGCTTGAGCTGGGAAAATAGAATAGGGGGAAGCAAGAGAAAGACGACATGATTTTCAAGGAGGAGGCACACATTCCAAGAAGGAGAGAGAGGACACACTCTAAGGTTGAAGGATTCATTTATTGTTGTTCATACAACAATTGAAGAGGGCACATTTTCCAATAAAGAGAGTGGCACACACTCCAAGAAAGAGGGAATCATTAATCGTTGTTCCATATAGTAGAAAAGAGAGGTTGTACAATGATGTGTTGATGTTCTATACAACAGAGAAGAGGCACATAAATCGAGGATTGATTTCTAATAATATTTCTACTGAGAAAGTTCATACTGTACCTGTTGAGTCTTAGGAACAATAACCGAGTCATAGATTTTCTATATTACTGATTGTTCTGGGCACATTTTTCAAACTGAATCATAGTCTAAGGTTGTGAGTGCACTGCTGGTTCATTTTCCAAGATAAGTACAGTTAAGTGTTGCTATTATGTACTGCTATAATATTTCTCTTAGCTCATAATACCAATTTCTCTCTTGACTAGTTTTCCCCTTTGGGGTTTTCCCACGGTGTTTGGACCAAAATATACTTTGTCAAATGTGTGAAATGTGACTATTGTCCACTATCATTTTTGGCTGCCATTTTCAATATTCTTAACATGTGTGTTTTAGCTTACTAATACATGGAAATTTGTGCATGAGATATTCTTTTATTTTCTATGACTGTAGAAGACTAAGACCAGAGTATTGTTAAGTGTTTGATGAAATCTATCGCTGAGTTTCATTTAGATTTTAACATATTTATGTACTTAATTTGTTGATTATATGTCATTAAATAATAATATTTAATACCTGTACATCTAAAATAATCAATTGAGTAATATTGATTTGTTTTTTATTGCTCCATGTAGAGGCCGCCTTTATGGATTCACTCAATTTCACTTCCCTGTCGATTGAACATCCAACCATTTCCCTTGGTGATGTCTCTGTGGTACACATGCAAGTTCCCTCATCCTAACTTGTTAAGTTACATACATGGATATAATTTCAATTATTTTATCGTAACTTTGGTAGAGGTAGGGGGATTGTAGAGGAGCAAGACACACAGTCTCCCTCAGGTTTTGACCATCAACCACTAGACTATGAGGTATTGTAATTTATGTTTCAACGCAATATATAATTCAAAATGATGTTTAATTTGCAATGTTCTTTATTATTCTTTTACTAATTACATGCATGATGTAACCATACACAGGCTCATGTACGGTGGGGAGTCGATTGTGTGGCGTTGTTCGCAGATGAGTGGGAAACGTTCACTCAGCATCATCCTGGTGAGGGCCCATTGACTCAACATCATCTTGGAGCTGCCACACAGTAGGATCTGGACAATCTCACGATGGCCTCAAGTCAAGTAAGTTGGTCCATCCACTTAAAATTTTAAAAATATGTTATCTTATAAATTTCAAGTACTAAAATCTAACTAACTTACAGAGTTCAAATTTTAATTTTTACAGACAACATTCGTATGTTTCCCATGCACCAGGGGCATGGTGCAAATGGTACTAGTGGTGGGGATGACCACACATCCCATCAAGGTCCTGGTCCCCATATTTAATGACACCTCTTCATGTTGCGATATTTTTATTATTATGCATATATATATACTTGTATTTTTTTATGTATACATATATACTTATCTTCTTTTATGAACTTGATAGACTATTTCGTATCATATTTTTTCTTCATGGATATATGATGTCTTATGTTTATGTCGACGTGAGTTATTTATCTTATGTTTTTGTTTATATCAACTAGTCTATAATACATGTTATTTATCTTATGTTCATCTTTATGTAGACGATTGCACATTGCACAATTTTACAATTATAAGTTACAAGTGTAGAATTAGAAGTTATAATTAGAAGTTACAAGTTACAATTTTACTTTTAGAAGTTACAGGTTTATCTTATGTTGATGTTTAATGTTTATGTTATTTATCTTATGTTCATTTGTCATTTACAATTCATGATGTTAGTTACAATTTACAAGTCACAATTACAATTACAAGTTACAATCTAATATTTAAATACAATTTCACAATACCAATTCACAATTTTACATTTACAATTTTAAAAAATGATAATTAGATTTACAAATTACTAATTACAATATTAAATTATAATTCATCATGTGAGTTACAATTAACAATAAAAATTAGAGTTACAATTTACAATTTACAATCAATAATTATAATTGCAATTGCAAATTACAATTTACAATTTACAATCAATAATTATAATTGCAATTGCAAATTACAATTTACAATATACAAATTATAAATTACAATCTACAAGCTGCAATGAGCAATATACAATCTACCATTATAATTACAATTACAATTTACAAAATTTCACAATTACAAATTACAATTGTACAATTACTCTTTAAGGAATTATTAATTAGACATGTACATATTACAATTGTGCAATTACTCTTTAAGAAATTACCAATTAGACATGTACAAATTACAACTTACAATCTCATTTACAGTTTATGATGTCAAATGTACAATTTACAAGTCACGATTACCATTACAAATATCTACATTTTACAATTTCACAATAGCTTACAACTCTACAATTACATTTAAGGAAATTGATAATCATATTTACAAATTACTAATTACAATAAGAAATTACAATTAATTATTGCAAATTATGATAATATAACTTTTATTTATCTTGTACTTACTCCTAGAGGATGTGAATTGTTGAGAGATTCCTTTAATGCACATATCAACACTTACTCCAGTCCCTTGTAATAGTGGTCAATTAAAGTCTTTGAAAGTTTTTTTAAATAGCTTTTATGTTCTTAGGAAAATAACTATTTTTTGTGTTGTACAATTCAACACACTTTGGAGATGTCTTTCATTTGATAATTAAATCTATATATGACAAATAAAAAGATTGGAAACTATCAATTATGTTGATATAGGAATAAATTACAAAAGATTAAATTTATAGAATATCATTGAATTCAATGATTGCATGTTGGGTTTAATGCATGTTTATTAAATGAATGTTTTAACATGTATACATTTGTAAATCATTTTAAATCAATGTATGGAAAAATAGAAAATCTTAGAGAGATTTATATAACTCTATGACTTTAACCTATTTATAAAGTTTATTCTCATTTACAAATTCAATGTATAGTTAAAAAGTAGTTAAAAATAAAGTTATATATATATATTTCCTTACAAATTTACAAATCTATGCAACTTTATGTTTAACTTTACATTGTTTTACTTTGAAATTTGAATTCTATGCATCCAATTGTCCCTCCATGGTTTGAAATGACACCAATCCATGCAGACACATGGCTTTCTAATGCCCGGTGGGTTTTGTGTTCTTGGATCGGTGAACATACTGTATAATTGGGCATTTGTAATATTCAATGCTTTTATTTCCTCCTTGGAAATGCTTGTGGAATAATACTCCCGCATTCGAGATCTATATTCCATCATGTTAGTCAATTGGCGATGTGCATGGATGAGGGAGTCAATTGAGGTGGCAAGGGACACTCGAGATGGTTCCCCTATGTTTCTTAGTTCTCGAGTGTGCTCTCTCATTTCATTTACGTAATGGTTTAAATCATATTGGTCGAAATGTTGTTGGGGGTTTTGATTTTCTTTGGCATTTTGATTTTCTTGAGGGTTTTTATTGGTTCCAAGATTTGTGTTTTCTTGTGTTCCACTGGACTCCATGTTAACATTTTGTTGATTCATTGTATACGTTTAGACTATGCAATTGAAAATTCTTATCTATTATTTTACTAATTTGGGCATTATTAAAAATTTAATAAACAAAAAAAAGCAATAAAATGACAAAAAGCAATGATATTACCTATCCAATGGGTAAAAACGTGAAGGTGGGTAACACTTTCGTGAGAGACTAGTGCAAAATCGTCTTAGCAGAGGTTATTCGGCCGAATAATGTAGAAGTTATTCGGCCGAATAGCTACTAACAGCTCTCCGTTTAGTTTAACGGGTATCCTCGAAATGCGTGCAAACCACTGCCGGACGGGAAAAGTTTTTCGATGGTTGTTTATTCGGCCGAATAATTGTTCGGCCGAACAATTGTTCGACTTAACGATTGTTCGGCCGAATAATTATTCGGGCCGAACAATTATTCGGCCGAACAATTATTCGGCCGAACAATTTTTCTGCATAAAAAGCCGGCATCGTCCGCCATTTGGCTGTCGCTGTTGCATAATTCTGGACCCCGCAAGTGGGCCCCTCCTGGTTCCTTGCCACCACCCTGCATGCTCGACGACGACGCTCGGCTGCTGTTGCTACACCCCTTCCCTGAACCGCTGGTTGCTTGGCCGTTGTTGCTCCACCCTTTCCCAGATCCGGTGCTTGCTCGGCTGCTGTTGATTCACCGTTTCCGCGATCCGCTGCTTGCTGCGTTCGTCGACGAGTGTGCCTGGCGGATCCGCAGCTCTGAAATTGGTGTTTGTTTGCAGCTCGGCGTAACGACGTGGAGTTATCGGCTGTTAAGGTAAATAAGTTTTATCTCCTATTATTGGTTTTCGAATTTTAAGTTTGTTTTATGTGGTAGTTTTAGAATTTTATAATTCTTTTCTGTCTTCTAATATTTTGTTGAAATGCGGTAGTTTAGTAGGTTAGTTTGTTTGTTTTTCTGGGGTTGTGATCGGTGCATCGTTGGTGTTTCGGCTTTCCGCGCAGGGTTGATTGTTCGCCATCTGAAGGTACATTTTCTCGTTTTTTTGTGTTCTTTTGATTTTGTTTTTGAATTTTTAAAGTTTTCAGTTGCTAACATAATTTGTCGATTTGTGAAGGAAATATTTGTCGTTTGGCAAGTTGGTGGTCTGACGTGCTGCAGCATTGTGGATTGACGATCTCTTCACTGCGTGTTTGGGTTACAGGTATGTATCTTTTTGCGAAATTCGTTATTGGTAAAAATGGTTGTCTTTATTTTTAACATTTTATTTTATGGCCAGAGCAGAGTTTTTTGGCAAGAGTAGTTTTTTGTATTGGCAAGAATAGTTGTTTTATACGTAATTTTGTATTGGCAAGAATATTTTTTATATGTAATTTTATTTTCATGAGTTTACTCTGTATAGCCTTTGACAGAGTTCTTGAACTATGTTCTTGAACAGAGTTCAAGAACGCTGTTCTTGAACAGAGTTCTAGAACGGTGTTCTTGAACAGAGTTCTAGAACTCTGTTCTTGAACAGAGTTCTTGAACTCTGTTCTTGAACAGAGTTCAAGAACTCTGTTCTTAGGGATATTTTGTGTGATACATAGTGTAAAATAAAAGGAATTTTCAATTGACAGTTTAAGTATGTCGATGTTTCATACTAATTCATTAAATCGTTATTTTTCTTAGTAAGTTAATAAGCAGTGTTTCATGTTATTAGAATTTAATCTAAATTTTATAAAAGTTAGTATTTGTAATATTTATAGTATTATAAATTATAAATATTAAGTCCTTAATTATATTGCTGTAAGTCCTTAATTATATTGTTGTAGTGTTATATTGCTGTAAGTCCTTAATTATTTTTTTTAATAAATATTAAGAAATGTTTGTTTATTGAGATATAGAATGAAATTATAAGTGATCGATGAAGAATTTGTAAGGTTACTATACTACTACAATTAACTGCATTATAGTTTTTATCTGAATATGAGATGATTATTAATGTTATCTTTATGGTGCAATAGTAGTGCTGCTAGAGTTAGGAGAGGGACTTACAAAAAAATTAAGTTATACTAGTCTAGGCACCACCACATTTGGTATGCAGTTCTTTATGAGAAATGTTTTTAAGTCTGAAGAATTAACAATTCCAATTTCAATATGTGTAAATTTTTTTATCATGAATATAAAGTAGGAATCTTTTAATAAGTGTATATATATATATATTTTGTGAGATTTTTGTACATTGAGATATATAATTTGATCATATTTGATGGATGAAAAGTTTTTAAGGCTACTATACTACTACAATTAACTTCCTTATAACTTATATTTGATAACGAAATGATTATTAAATATGTCTTTACGTTGCAATAGTTTAGTTAATTAATTAGAGTTAGGAGAGGGACTTACAAAAAAACTTCACTTATACTACTTTAGACACCTTTACATTTGGTATGTAGTTCTTATTAGATATGTCTTTATGCTTGTAGAATAAACATGTACAATTTCAATATGTTATGAGTTGATGTTTGTGTAAATTTAGAAATCATATCAAATGGATAGAGTGGAGTCTTCGAAGCGAAAGCGTAGGAGGTCATCACATTCATCAGGAATTGGTGTTCCAATTGGTAGTCAGAGGTTGTCGAATTCACCGCGGGGTTCGAGTTTATTGTATGGGTCACAATCAACTGATCACCAACAAGTTGATAGGGGTACAAATGATTCTCCTTTGTCTTCTGTGGGAGAGCGTCGATCTCAACCTTCTGTTGGTATGAACATTAATGTTTAATCATGTATAATTTGTATTTTTGTGTGTTTTGAATTTTTGGACAAGGTTAATTCTTGACTACGGCTATATTTGAAGCAGAGCGAGGTTCAGAAGATGTGCGTAATTCGACAGAGCGAGAGGAAGATCAAGATAGGATTGTAGATGATGGAATAGGTGTGGGTGCAGAGCAAGGTCCGGAATATCCTCCTAGAGCTAGGACGACATATGTTCCACTAGCTGAGGGTTGTACACCCATATCAACTTATCCGTCTGATTTACCTGATGAGCTTCCATGGGAAGGTGTTGTGCAACAAACTATTCTTGAAAGTTGTAGATCCCACTATGACAGGTTGAACAATGATCTTTGTTCTTTGGATCTCCCTCCAGAGAGCCGACAAAGTATAGAGATTGTTTTGGGGTCTTTGCAAAAATTCATTGATGCATACGAGGAACTTGGACCAACTACGAATGGTTTTGTTCATTTGATGCGGATGCGAAGGGACCAAGTTATGGGTCCAGACAAGTGGGAGGTTGTGAAGGAGAGAGTCACCAGAGAACAAGCCAATTCAATGTTCAATTTCAAAGAAGGCCTTAAGCGAAAAATGTTGAAAGTGCAATATTTCAAGCATCCTCAAATTGCACATTTAATATATGATCGGTTTCTTGCAGCTTATGGTCGATTGCCATGGAATGATGAGGTTCCTAATTATTTTGCTAGATTTTTCTATGCAGAGTTTTTTTTAGGTATGAAGCCTAACTATACTGATGTTCCTTCTGACTTTTATGGAGTTGGAAAGGGTCGAATATATAATCGAAAAGGTGCTCTCAGAGACCCTACGACTATTCAACCTCCACCTGAGATACCTCGTCCACCAAGGGTTGTGTCTTTAAGATCAGAGATGGATCCCACATCCCAACTAGGGACAGCTGCAAGGGAATCGGTAGGTGATGGTTTAGCATCAGCTCTTGTTGGAGTAGAAGTGGGTTTGGGTCGAAAGAGGGCTCGTGCTACTGTTCGTCAAAATTTTGTTTACAAGACGAATGACGAGGTAGATGCATTGAGCATCGATGATCTCAGGGCTTATGCTAAGTCTTGTCGAGATATAGCTTCAGATGTGTTATCCAATGACACATCGAGTATGGGAGAGGTTTGTTGATTATGCTATGACAATCTATTTGATTTTTTATTATTCATTTTGAATTGAATTTTTTGCTACATAGTAATAAATATATTAAGCAAATGTATTTTGTTTGCAGTTTTCTAGAATGTTAAATGCACATAATTTTTGAGTCTCCAGTAGTCAAAATGAAGAGCGTCCTAGTCAAAATCAAGAGCGCTTTGGAGAGGTATTTTAATTATAATATTTATGATTGAACTTGATTTTTTTTGTTTGTTTGAATTTTAATGAATATCAATGTATCTTATTGTTAATTTGACTTATCTATGCAGGTTTCTTTAGATTCCAACTTTTTAGATGATTTACCATCTCTTGTGAGCTAATGATTTTAATTTTTTTGTTTTGGTTTTAAGTTAATTGCTTAATTTATTATATGTATCTACTATGTTTTATTCATTAACAAAATTTAAATTTTAGGGGAGAGACCATTTGGAAATTGGGGGTGAAGATGTGGGTTCTTTGATGAATGCGGATATTGGCACCGAGGTAATTTTGTTGAACTAGAAATGATCTCTGATATAAGTTTAATGTTTTATATTTTTTGGATTTATTTGAAAATTGTTTGCATGCTTTAGGATTCATAAATTACTTTTGTACATGTTGCAGCTTGGCTCTTTCAGATCCTTTGGAGCCAAAGGGAAGGCTCTAGTGGAAAAAAGTGGTGGACATGCATTTAAAGAATTTGATGTACGATTTTTTTAATAATTGAATTGTTTTTTAGATAAGTTTAATATCTTAATATCTAGAACTTAGTTTAAAATTGTTTAAATAATTTATGATCTAGATTTATAACTTGTTTTTCTGTGTATTGTAGGTTGAGTTGAGTCCCAGGGAAGGTCCTAGTGGAAAATAGTAGAAAGATATTGGTCCAGATGGACAGTGGTTCAGACTTTATTGTTTTTGTTGATATATATATATTGTAGTTGTTTTGAACATGGAGGGTATTTATTTTTTGATTATACATATATGTACATTGAACTCACATGTTCATTAACTTTTTTTTGGATTATAGATGAGTACATGTTAATTATTTCTCATTTGGTAAAATGTTTAGAATATGTTTTGCATGAATGTTTAAAATGTTTTGATAATGTTTATAATATGTTTTGCATGAATGTTTAAAATGTATTGATAGGTGCAATCTAAGGTTAGGAAATGTTGAATGATGAGAATGAATGTTATGGAAGAATGAATGTTGGGAAAGAATGAATGGGAGGTGTTAGGAATGTTTAAAATGTTAATCTAAGTTAGGAAATGTTCAATGTTGGGAAAAAATGAATGGGAGGTGTCAAAAATGTTTGAAATGTTAAGAGTGAATGAAACATTTGATAGGTAATTTTAAGTTGTTAAGAGTGAATGAAACATTGAATAGGTAATTTAAAGTTTGGAAATGTTGAATTTGTAAAAAAAATTCATTTTGTTATGTTGAGAAATGTTATGGAAAGAATGAATGTTGAGAAAGTGTTGAATCATAAGAATGAAGGTTTAAAATGAACTAAGAAATGGGATGTTAAAATGTAAAGAAATGAAATGATAGGAATTTTTGATAGAAAATCTACGAATTGTTTGATAAAAGTTTCAATTTTTAGGTAGTTTGATTCATATGTAAATTTTAAATTTCAATTAATGTTTTTCATATGTTTATTGTTTGATATGCATTTGTGCAGCAAATGTATAGTTTTCAGCAAAATCAACCACCAACAAAATTGTTCCGGGTGGAAAAATTTCACGAGACTGTTTGAATTGAAGATCTTGCCATCGTGCTCTATGTGAATGCTGGGTGTATTTATAAATTTCACTTTCAAATTTTTTGAGAAAATCTGTGACGCATATCTTGTCTTCTAGCAAATCAATTCTTTTGGAATGTGAATAACTAGAACTTGTACTATAGTTGATGTATTCATATCTCCTCCAATCAACATTTACATTTGACAACGATTGGTCATTATCGATAGGATATTTATTATGGAATAGCACCAAATTTTCACAATGATGACAATGTTTTCCATTGACACATTTCTTTGAATAAAATACTTCATCGTGATTTCTCTCACATAAAATTTGAGATATGAATTCACGTATCGTCGGCGGAGGTGGTGAATTTGTCCAAAACATTTTACCAAATTCAAGAAACGTGTCATGATATAACTGAAATTGCACATGATAATGGCAACAACATGTATCACGTATAGTAATAGGTCGAACATACCATGGTTTTTGTTGCACAAATGTAGTGATTGATATATTAATTCCACGATGATCTTCCTTGAATTTATTGAACAATTGTACTTGTGTCATGTCCATTATATGTTTTGGTTGGCTTTCATATACATTTCGTGATATTCTTTTGCGTATCACATCTCTTGAATTTGGTGAAACTCGAGCATGTTCCAACCAATATTCTCATACAATATCTTTAACACCTGCTCCTAATCTATCTTTGTAAGGTTGTCTACAAATAATTTCCCAGCAAGCAAGTTCATTATTTTCATCTATTTGCATTCTGAATTTGCTATGTTTGTATAATGTCTTTCTTGATGTTCCAACTGCTTTTGCTAGTTCTATTGTCAAACGCTTTTGTTTAGTACTAGCTGAAAGAATTGCTGTATGAATTGCTTTACGTGCAGCACTGATATCTTTCTTCCTGGATTTTCCAAATTTTTTTATTGCATCACCTATATTTTCCATCACATTTTGTTTCAATTTCGACTCTTTTGTCGCTTTGTGAATACCCAATAATGATGTAGCACCTTCTAACTTCTTGGACACTAATAAACATCTCAAAATTTGTGCTTGTCCTGCTATTGAGTAATCCTTGAGAACTTCATCATAAATTTTTGTAGCACGATATCGTGCAACATGTATTGGTAGTTTTTCTCCATATTTGTCGCAATCAATGACTTCTAACATTTCATCATCAATAGTAAAAGTACCTATACATCAAGTTAAATTTAATTTAACATATATCCAAAAATAAAATTCATTATAAAAAAATGAATTTGGAAAATATATGATATATACATACCAGGTCCAATTTCTGGATCTTGAACTTGATCTTCAATATTGACTTCATCAACATTAGCATGTAAATCACTATTTACATCTTCTACAATGTTCTTTTCAACTTCAATTTGTTCTTCTTGTACTCTATTTTCAATTTCCATCTCTTCAACATTATCATGTAAATCTGTATTTATATCTTCAATAGTTCTCTCTTCCGTTTCGGCAACCCTTTGTTTTTTGGCAATATATCTGAGTTTTTGTTTCTCTCTATTATCATCATCATCACGTTTACGATCACCTTTTCTTTGACGTTTTCTCTTATTGCCCATGGTTGTTTAATCTATAGATGATAAATTAAAGAATCATGTTACTTTATAGTAAAAATAAATAAATTAAGATTTAAAAACATTTACGGAATTTATAAAAACATGAACTGAAATTTACTTTACCTTATAAAAATTTTGTAAGAGTATTTTGAAGAAGATCTCTTTGGAATTAACTTTCCTTTAAAAAAACTCTCTGAACAAAAATCTTCTTTGAAAAAAACCTTCTTGGAAAGAAATAAGAAACTCCTTGACAATAAATTACCTACCCATTGGAAAATAATAAAAACACCTTGTAAATAAATCTTTGTTGTAAAAATCATTGCAAAAAAACCTCTTTGAAAAAATATCTACGAAAAAAGCCACTAGAAAAAAGTACTTTGAATAAAAACTTATTTGTAAACATATCTGGGAAAAAACCATTGTAAAGAAATAACTCTTTGAAAAAACCCATTTCAAAGAAATAAGAAGTACAAAACTACCTTGCAAAAAACTCTTTGCAAAATACCTTAGCAACATAACTATTTGAAAAAACTCCTTTCAAATAAATAAGAAGTGCAAAACTACTTTGGAAAAAAACCCTTTGCAAAATACCTTAGCAAAACAACTATTTGAAAAAACTTCTTTCAATTAAATAAGAAGTGCAAAACTACTTTGGAAAAAACCATTTGTAAATTATCTTACCAAAACAACTCTTTGAAAAAATCTCTTTCAAAGAAATAAGAAGAAAAAATATATTTTTTTTGCAAGAATACTTTCGAATACACACTTTTTAAATACAATCCTTGCAAAGAACCTCCTTGCAAACATGTCTAAGAAAAGAAATATTTTGAAAAAACTCCTTGCAAATATGCCTTAAAAAAAAACACTTTCAATGTGTCTTTTGGAAAAAAGAAGAAGAAACATACTTTATAAAAACCTCATTTTGCAAAAAATGTCTTCTTTGCAAATATGCAATAAGAAAATAAATATTTTGAAAAAACTCCTTGCAAATATGCCTTAGAAAAAAATCACCTTCAATGTGCCTTTTGGAAAAAAGAAGAAGAAACATACTTTGTAAAAACCTCCTTTTGCAAAAAATGTCTTCTTTGCAAATATGCAATAAAAAAAGAAATATTTTGAAAAAACTCCTTGCAAATATGCCTTAGAAAAAAAACTCCTTCAATGTGCCTTTTGTAAAAAAAAAAAAAAAACATACCTTGTAAAAACCTCCTTTTGCAAAAAATATCTCCTCCTTTCAAAATTAGTTTGACAAAAAAATGCGAAGTTAAAACATGCGAAAATAATGAATCAACTTTAGGTTTATTTATATGAGTATAAAAAAATTTAACTTTTTAACTTTTTTTTCTTTTTTTTCTTTTTTTTCTTTTTTTTTTTTTTTTTTTTTTTCGGCCGACGAGTTTTTTTTTCCGTTTCATTATTCGGCCGAATAACCTTCACCATAATTCACGGTGCCGTTACGGAAAAACGTTATTCGGCTGAATAATTATTCGGTCGAATAATTATTTCGGTCGAATAATCTCTGAAACATGAAAGATTCACATCTCTGCAGAATTTTCAGGTTTCTCCATTTTCGGAAGGGAAAAACCACCTCTTAAACAACAAAACGAATGTCGGACTTCATACCAGTAGATTCATCATTGAATCTACTTTACGTGGGTATAAATTTTGTTGTATATAGATAAGAACTGATATTTTTTAAGTTTTATTTTCGTAACATGTGTCGAGTTATGATTCAACTCTTAAAAAAACGGCGAAAAGAAAAATCCATAACTTTAAAAATACCACACCAAAAAAATTGAAAAAAATGTGGGACTCTTCATTGGCGTGTCTACTTCAAAAGGGTGTTCGTAGATTTTTTGCTTTTATAGCGGATTGAGAGAAAAGTGGTGCAACAAAAAAGTTGTTGAAAATTGACTGAGTTTCCCCATTGATCGACTTTAGAAAAATATAATAATTAGTATATAGATCCATTGGATGCAAACTTATAGTCAGGCACTAATACATTGTGTGTAGATTGTCGTAGCATTTTCTGTTTTTGCAAAAAACAAGTCTAACAACGATTTTAGTGACGCAACAAATCATAACTCTTTTGTAGTCTTTTCATTTGATAAGAACACATTGTCAAACATTTGCAAAATCGACATATCAAATCTTAATAAAAAAAATTGAAAAAATTATGAATAGAAAGCTAACATAATTCTATAAAAGTTTTCTTTTTATGGTAAAGTGAAATTTTAAACAAAAATATCACTTTTGTTCGCCCGAAGTTGAAAAACATGAAAAACCAGAATTATTTTCTCACGAGACCCCCCAAAATAGACACCCATCTTCATTTTTTCACCCCATGATGCAATTGATGATCACTCGGTGGATGGATTGAGGTATTTTTTGGGTGCAATAGGTGAGTGTAGTGGTCTCTTACTCCACGTACGCACCGGGTGAGTGAGGCTTGGCCGTTTGGAAGAAAATAGAATGTGTTCTGCCCTATTTTTTATTTTGCTTAATAGGTGCATGTGCATGCTTTTGGGCGTGTACACGCTAGAAATGCGCACGCACAACAATGTGCACGTGCCTCGGTTCGATACTGAACCTGATGGTGCATGCATGCTTCTTTAGGTGCATGTGCGCCTTCATTTTGTCCCCGCTAGCACGGCCCTGTTGCAATAGATTTGGGGAGCATCTTTGTGTGCCCACCTTGTTATTCACATCCATGGAGAAATTCTCTACAGTAAGAAGATTAGTAAAGTTGACATTGCCACATAAAGACAAAATCACTAAAAGAAAATTGATGAAATCCCAAAGATCACCCTAGGGTGAATTAAATCAATTTTGTAATAAATTTATTAAAGGAATTCCAAAAGACATAAGAGAATATGGAAGGCCAAGGGTCACATAGCCTTGGGCTATATATTGTAATCTCATTTTATTGGAAATGGGATTTTTGCTCTCAAACTTTTCCAATGTACTATTATTGAACTGTGAATGAGGAGAAGCCTTGGATTAGCTTTTGCACACGAATACTTACGTTATGTGGATCAATGTCTTGAATTACTCCATGCTCTTTCACACACAGATATGGAGTGAGATTGTTTCAAATTTTTTAATGGATTCTTCCTACAGCTTTCTGATTCTTATTTTGTTATGTTATTCTTGTTATTTTGCTTCTCGTGGGTAGTTAAATCAAAATGACATAAATAACAAGATTGTTCCAATATTTATGCTTTCATTATGTCCATTGTTTATCGATTGGAATCGATTTAATACTAAGAGGGGGGGTGAATCAGTATTAGTGCAATTATTAGCAGTTTTTACCTTCTTTAACAGATTAGCCTTTATTTAATATTTATCTTTAGTTATGCATCAGTAAATAAAAATCCACACATATATGCACCACATAAACAACACATAACACACATGATTTTTACGTGGAAACCCAAACAAGAGAAAATCACAGAATGCTTCTTTATAGAGAGAAAGAATACATTCAAAGAAGCACCGACTCATAACATTCTACCCAACACTAAAATATATCCTATTTAAGAAATATTCTAGGAATATTTCATATTTTAGGCATAACGTTTCCCTCGTAACTCGGAATTGGGCGAACTTTGGACCATTGGAAATATCTTGAAATTATTTACAACTTTGATGTTTTGATTTTTCTATGATTCCTTACTGTTTGTGATATGTGGGCATTTTAGTAAAAAATACATCTTTCAAAAGATGCTTTTAAATATTCGAGGAATCTTTCGTATTTTGGGCATAAATTTTCACTTGTAACTCATAATTGGGTGGAATTTGGACCGTTGTAAGATCTTGAAATTCTCTACAACTTTGATGCTTTGAGTTTTCTCTGATTCCTTACCGTTTGCGAGAGGCGGGCATTTTTAGAAAAGCATCTTTTGAAAGATGTGTTTTTTACTCAAGTGCCAGGATCTCACAAACGGTAAGGAATCAGAGAAAACTAAAAGCATCAAAGATGTATATAATTTCAATAGCTTTCCAACGGTCCAAAGTCCTCCCAATTTGAAGTTACAAGCAAAAAGTTATTCCCAAAATACAAAATATTCCTGGAATATTTACATTTTTTCTTATTTAGGATACATTTTGGCCTGATTAATTCCTTATGCTTCCTATGTTTAGCAGCACCAACTGGAAAGAGTCACTAACCCCCTGGTTTTACATGCACCAACCTGAAGGAAGCTTCCACTCTCTGTGTTTCTCTAGCACTGACTAGAAAGAGGCATTGATCCCCTGTCTTCTTTGTTTTACACAAACCAACCTGAAGGAAAGTCCAGCTCCCTGTCTCCTTTCCCCGTATAACCACCCTGATTTCTTATGTATGTTGCTTCCTTACCGAACTTCAACTCCACGCACTTCTCCAGATCTTCTGATGACTATTATGTTGTTCACTACCTTCGTATGCAAACTATACTCTATCATTGCGCTGCATACATCACTTGGCTTCTCATTCCTCTCAAATTATACTTCTGCTGATGACTTACTTCATGTACTGTGTGCTTTGTTGATTCTGCAGTCTACATCTCTGGTTATCTCAACGTTCTACTCTGCTTGACTACAATTGTAACATCCCCAAAATTTCACAAAAATTTAAAATTTTCTAAGTAGCATTAAATGCTTATATTTTTTATATGAAAAGTATCGTTAATGATAATTTAATTCATTTAACATCAGGCTAAATGTCTTTTATGACGACACCTACTTCAATGGTCATCAGAGTTTATTTGTGTTACGTCATTTTCATGCAGTGAGTACTATACTTCATCGTAACCATCTTTCAATGTATCCAACCGATTTCATACATGTGTTAACTGTATTATTACTTGTAAATCTTCATTCTATAGTCAGTGCTTTTGGTTCCAAGCATTGTCTTTGTTATCTGAAAGTTTGTTTAAGCAAAACAATTACTTTTTAAGATGTCATTAACAAAATTTATAGCTAGATACATGAATGTGAATTTAATACTTTGCTTCCTTTGAAAGAAGGGTTCCTAAGGGTACCTACCCATGGCTTACTTAGCTACTAGCTAGCTAACGCATCATAATACTCCTTTACAGACTTTGTACGTGAGCAATGGTACTTCTAGGTTTATACGTTTTTAAGGTTGAGGATTCAAAGTGTATGACTATTTTATCCTGGAATTATTATGTCAGATACAATGCCCTTAGCATGCATGTGAACTTAAATCTTAATGCTTAGAGACATTTTTGTTTTATTAATATTGTAATATGATCGAGGTTATTACATAAACTATTTTTTTCCAACACTAAGGTTTTTATGTATGTATCTATATGATATTAATGTGGTAGGGTCCTAAACCCATGACCACGAATATGAACTTGTATCGTAATAAGCGATAGTTCGACGATGACGTTTTAACTATACCATAACTATGCAATATATTAATATGTTATTTGTCAACTGGTATGTGATGAGTTTATGCCAAAGCTATGGTTTTAAATTTTTAGATGAATGAATTTGTATAAAGATGAAACTTAGCAATGGCCGAGCCTTAACTATAATTGTGATCCAATATTTCAATGGTGGTGGAATGCAAGGGTGGCAGGAGTAATAATACTTGACTGCATTGATGTTTACAGCTCTTTAATGCACCCTTAGTGTATTTCTTAGTGGCACTCTCGTGGCATGGTGGAATGCACTGTTGGCAGGAGATTGGACCTTGACAGGGTGTTCTTCTTTCATGCACTATAATACGAGATGTGTCGTGGCAAGCCCTGCGTTGATGAACCATGTGATGGCTTGGGTTTTGTGTAAAACCCTAGCTTCATATTGAATGACTATTGAGTAGTGTTAACTCCATTCATTTGCATGCTTTACTGTTTTGGCCGTTAGGCTCTTGAGAAAATCGGGGTTTTGAACTTGTATTAACCCTCTCAGGGTTCGATGGTGGATCTCATCCATTCCAGGTTTTCGTGGTCTGTAAGCATGTTTACAATTTTTAAAGGAGAAGTTCATGGTGCTGCTTCAGTTTAAGATACCTGAAAATTAAAGGTATGCTAACCCTTCCAAAACTTGACAGAGTTCTTGATTTGTAACTTCGTTCTTATTTGCATTAAGATTTCTCTTCTTAACTATTTTAACCCGTGGTCATATGTTATGTTGTTAAGGTTTACCTCACGCCAATGTTGGAGTTATGGAGACTGCGAGGGAAACTTTTATGGAACTCGACGGCTCTGGTAAGCCCCGGTGATTACCATGGACACCCTAAATCATATCTCTTGACACAATGGTGATGGAGGCTAGTCTGAGTGGTTTCGTCGAGAAGCAAAAATCGTTTATAAATTGGTTTTAACGTTTGTTTGGCCACTGTATGCCTTATGGAAACTCTGTAATGAGTTTTATAGGGTATTAAACCCTCGAAGTGTAACTCATGTAATTCCTTCTTAGGAAAAAGATTTGGTAATGGAAAAAGAAATCGGTAGTTTACTAAAATGTTAGCGTAAGGAACTTAAAACCCTTCGGGGTTGACTTATGTATTAATTTTTTTTTTGGTTTACTAGGCATGAGCCGACCCTTATAAAACATGGCATTCTGTACTGTTTTTAATTTTGAAAAGATAAAGTTTTTGGCATTCGATATTTATGCTGAGCTTGAAAGCTCTATAATTTAATGTCTGACTATAAACACACAATGCTTTAGCAATATGGAATGTATTTAGCAAGATCGGGTCTCTGTGTTAATTTTGTTGGGTATTGAAAATAACATCTTAAATATATTCTTAGTATACTGATTTTTGTATTGGTTAAATGGTTACTGAACTTAGTTTCGCAATTGAAACTTGTTATAATTTTGGTTTTGCTTACGGAGAGTTTATACTCTGTTCAAACCCTAGCTTCTAGGTTGAATGCGTAAGTTGTAAAAACTGAGGAACCTTAATAAATACTCCCAATATTTAATGATACTGTATAACTTAATATTCTTTGTTGAAGTTATGAATTATTCAGGGTTAAACCCTAGTTAAAACTATTAGGTTGTATAATGCTATTGATAAAGTATTTTGAATGTTTATACTTTTGTTTATAATGTAGAAAAGATATACCAAACTGAATATGAAACATTACATGCATGAATTCAACGGAGATTGGATGTTAGGTATCTTATTAAGGATTTTAAAAGTGTATTCAAGACCTATTTATTTGATTGATTATTTAAAATCTAATCTTAGTGATTCTAGCAACTTATAGTTAATAAGGTGTATTAATAAATGTCTTGTAAATCTACAGCGATTTTGTAGTTTTCTTTGACTCATTTTAAACTATAATTATTTATTGCAAAAACCTATGATACTACTATATATTATAATGATATAGTGTAGGGTTTGAAAGCCATAATTCATTATAGTTGTTCGTGTCTATTACTCCAATGATAATACTTTGATTTGTCTTAATTATATACTTCTTGCTTAGAAGGGAATCGATGCTCATATATATATATATTTATAAGATATCATAGAAGGGATACTTGTAATAATACTAATTAATATTAAACGTTTAACCTAGATTAGAATATTGCAATAAATTCTAGGGTTTTGTATAATGATGCTGAATAATAATAAATGTTGTTGACTGCAATTAAACTCTATGTTTTAGTTCATAAAAGACCAGGCATATGTAAAACAGATGTTTATTATAAAATGAAGTGAATGTTCAGTCCTACAGTATGTAGTATTTTTCTGGTTTTAGAAATAAAATAAAATTACTTAGTCTTATCTAAATATAAAATAGTTTCTATCTGAAATATTCCAATCCTGATGATCTATTTATAATTTAACTCCTATGTACTAGAGTACGGCACTTAATCAATGTGTGGAAAAATACTGGGGAGTATTTCATTCATTCATACTACATTCAATTCAGAAATAAACTATCAAGTTTAAACAATTTTCAAAAATAGATAACAGTTCAGAATTTAATCATTCAACAAACTAATATGACAGAAATAAATAAGATAACACAATGAAAACTTGTTAACAGCAAAGGGTGGCAAACATCAAAAGGAGCCCGTTCCACCCAACCTTCTCCTGAAGACAGCCAAATTACTTGCCTTGGGACCCCCGAGCCTGTTCACTGAACCACCAGGACAAAGATGTTGTGTGGAGAATGGAATAAATTCCTCTGCAACTCAGCAGTAGTACTTAACAGTAGTACTTCTTCCTTTAGCAATATTGAACTCAGCTATGAGTTTGTACTAGTTCAGAATGTAGTCTTAACTCACTCAATCACTTCCTAGATTTCCCCTCATCGAATCTCTTGTGCTCTCTTCTTTTTCTCTTTAAAAAATTATCACAAGGTAAGAATTGACCAGCCTCCTGTTGAATTCAATGGGTGATAAATAGCATGCCTAGGTCTTTTGGTCAGTTTCTTAGTTAATGAGCTACCTGATTAGTTCCACTTTCTTGGGGAACATGACCATAAAAATAGGGAAGTTGGCCCCTGCAACAGCTAGAAGTGAATTGAGGATGCTGCCAAGTGTTAGTTTTCTCTCCACCCCAGTCCATTCCTCCTAGTAGGTTAAGTGAACACTCATTCAACAGCCTCCTTTGGATATTTGTCTCCACTTTTATTTATTAATAATAAAATATTAGAGTAATTAATTACAGTCATCCTTGACCCCACTTGGTCAATAATCATAAAACTTTACAATAACATAAAACATAATGTTTTCCTCTTAACATAAAATGTTCATAATTTGGGTATGTGACAGCAATGACCAATTGATAATGTGCTTTCAATTGATAGTTTGTTGTTCTGAAATGAAGAACTAGTAATAGATGGAACTGCGCATTTTTCTGATGTGTCCATTCTATTTAAGTGTTGTATTCTCTCAGATAATCCGTGACGTCCTATGCATCAAATGTTTCGTCCATTTTTTTTAATGCACTTGTCTCAAATCATCATGATGCACCTATCGGATCCTATTGTTGTTCTGTTGTTGCTTATCAGATGGAGTTCTCAACATCGCACACTTTCACTTCTACTCATATGCATCAGCTAAACATTTGCACAATATTTGATAAACTTTGGTTCTATCTCTGCGCTTCTATCTCTACAACATCTGTGACTATCGACGTGTTGATTGTAATACTATCATTTGAAACATCAAGCACTTGCGCATACTTCATTATTTCTTTCTTTGAGTACTTGCGCATCTGTCACAGATCTATCGCATCATTCTGCACAACATCAAAACTTTATTTTGTTGCATGTGCGCATCGGATCTTTGCTAGATCATTATGTTATGTCCAAGAGCCCCTGGATGCCCCAAAAATCAAACTGAAACTTACAGTCGAAGCTCTTATGCTATCGCCATCAAGCTTACTTCAAATCTCCAACTTGCATCTCTATTTATACATGTCCTACACGGATTGTATCTTCACAAGTTGGTTGTGGCATCCCTTCTTCCATATTTCACGGATAATGCATATCTTCCACCTGTCATCTTCTGCGCTATTGATGTGTCATCATTGATGTATCAAACATCCTCAAGGTCCACTACATTGTGCTACTTTATACCTTGGTGGTGTACCTTTGCGCTCTTAATGTACCATTTAATTGCGGTATGTGCGCAATCTTACACTTCACCTTGATGTGTCTATGATGTGTGTTGTACCATATCTTGTGGGTAATGTGCCCTTGTGATATTAATACTTTGCGGGATCTGCGCATACTCCAACTTATTCTAAGTGGGCCTTTGACCTTTGTCGTGCCATCCTTTGTGGGACTTGTGCACCTAGTGTATAGTCGGCTGTGGAATTTTCACATAGATGGTCTTCAACCGCTGTACCCTTCTAGGAATTTCTGCGCATTCCATTTACTAAAAGCATCTTATAATTGGTTGTACTTGCACGCATTCAGGATTGTCCAACCATTAATTGCTTGTGCACTTCCAATCTTTAACCAAGCAACGCTCAGACTTGCTTGTGTACTCATACCATTTGTTCAACAAAATCCTTGGTTGTTTGAGCACATGTACCATTGTCCAACCAACTCCTTTGATTGTTATCATGAGAGAGTATGACTTCGTAGACTTTATTTCTGCGCAAGGACCACATCTTGTAGGATACATCACTTGTGTTCTCTTTTGAACTGGATTTGCATGATGTATCTTCTTATGTATTTCTTCAAACTTGTCATGCATGGTGTATCCTTAACACACATCTTCAGACTGAATGCACTTCTAGATATACTCCAAAGTTGCATATATGTCTATCACTTTCAGCACTTGCACATATACTTCTGGTATTCATGTTCTTTTTCATCTTGCTCATATACTACTTCAAAGTGGATTCTTCCATTACAGACATATCTGCTTCATCTTGCGCATATACTTTTTCATCTTTTTCTTTTTCATACTTCTGTAGGAATGTTATATCCACTTTGACTTCAGTTGATATTAGTGAGTCAGACTGAATCAATTGACATCGTCTTTGACATTAGTTGACAGTCAAACATTTGACATCATCTTTAGTTGAAATCAATGAAAACCAATGCACAAAATTATATGCTTCTTAAAACAATTAGACTTGAATGTGGATGATCAATTGTTATTTTGCTACTCACACTCTTTAATCTTGCTCCATGTTTGGATAGGTTAATTTAGTTAGGAGTTGCATTTAAGTAGATTAGCTTGTATTTCATCTCTTAATTATAAAAACCTAAATGGTGGACTAGGCTACAACTAGTCAAACCAAATAAGGAATGGTTGTCGGGCCAGAATCCGGATGGGTTCCATTCTCCAAACAATTTGAGGTCTAATTGGGACTTCTTACCGGGGAGAACCCCTACTCTTGACCTTGGGTCATTTTGACAAGTCAACAAAACCTAACGATAAAAATTATGGAGTTGGCTCAAAAGAATTGGGCTAAAGAATGAGTGATAGAGATAGAAAAACAACATAAATGAAAGTGTGGAAAATAGAATGCCTACTACCAAAATAGGGAACAAGTCATTTTCCCACATTTGTTTCTATTTACTTTCAAATTTGTTTCTAATTTTCTGAAGTGGTTTTAATACCATCACGAAGAGAAAGTGATGATTGCAACATGGGATTGTTCCAAAGATCAAGAGAACAAAAGGTTAAATACAAGCTTGTCCTAGGTGGAACAAATACTATGTTGGAGAGATAGTAGATTGTCTCTAAGAATGTAGAAGGATAATAAGAACACTCATTATGAGTGTGTCCCATTCCATGTAATTCATTTGAAGAATCCATAAGGCCATTTAACATTAGTTTTCCTAATTCAATTTTATCTTTGTGTTATCACTTTGTATGGAATTGATTTGCTTAACATTTTTGTCTTCATAACTATACCCTAAAGAATTAGGACTGAGTGTATATGCTAAGTTATTTTTCCCATTTTCCCAATTTCTTCAACAAAATTCTATATTTTCACTCATTAAACATTTTGACATGGTAGAAAACCTATACATCCACTTCCAATTTTATGAGAAGTATTAATATAAAAATATAGATCTAAATATGCCACACTAAAGAATACAAAGCCCACTTAACACAATTACGCTTTGATTTTTATTATATTTTAACCAAATTATGAAAAACTGAAAATAACCACGACACATTTCCTATATTTCCACTTAAAATTCACGTAAATAGTAGATATTTCGACTTAAAATTCATGTAAATTGTTGAAAATTCAAACACATAAATACTAATTTTCTTTAATATTTTCTAACTCTTAAAAAGCTTACAACTTAAAAGCTAACACATTTCACTTTAATCCACACTTGCTATTAAAATTAAGTCACATGCATCACAATTCGATTTGGTAACAAAGCACATTTTGACCATTAGCTACCTTTGTATGTGGAATCTATGAGAAACCACATTGCACTGCACTTTTGCCAAATTGGACAGTATTATCATATTTTAACCACTTTTGCCATAATGGAAGCATGAAAACCACACTGCCCATTGGACTTCATTATCATATTGGAACCACAATGAGTTATTTTTGTACGTTTCGACAAGCTCAAGACTGCGCAACATCTGAAGTATCTTGGCAAAGAGTTACTCAATCTGTGATTTGCAGGGAGGTGTGGTCTCCTTTTTCATCTGGTTGTTCCGGTATCCTTGTAAGTGTACCACTTGGCTGCTGAGGAAGAATCCGAGGGCTAATGTGCTCAAGAAGAGTCCAGTGCTCATGGTTTTCATGCCCGGAGGAGATTCTCGGATGAAGAAATCTAGCTGAACAGTGTATATAAATGCTTCCCCAATCCCAACTAGTTAAAATTGTGGAGCAAGAAAGAAAACAGTCATGGGGACTATGGAACTGGGCTTGTCTAAGAGCCCATGAGCTATCGCTGCCTGGAGACGTTTCTTTTCTGTTTCTGCTGCAGCCACAATTGCAAGACACGATAAGGCAAGTCCAAACCCTATTTTCTGAAGTGACGTGAAACCCTGATGGTTACCCGTCAAACGTCTTCCCATTGGTATGATTACGCGGTCATAGAGGGCTAAGGTCACCAGTATTGCACTCACAAAGAATGCTGTCAACGAGGCCGCCGGTATCTGAAAGCTTCCCATGTTTCTTTCCATGTGGGAAGCTTGTTCCACTAAGAAGGTAACCATCTGAGCATAAATAGTCCAGAGCATTATTGTGGTTGCCCAGATAGGCAGCATTCTTATTATTGTCTTCACCTCTTCTACTTTAGTTACTGTGAAGAGACTCCATCGACTGGCATGGGAAGACTCCTCCATCGATGAGTCTATTATAGCAGCTCTGTCCAGCCACCTGCAACATACAACATGTCAGAAAACATCTTAATTACTTGAAGTTTATGGAATGATCCGGGTTGTCTTAATAGGCCGGGTGGCTAGGGTGGTTGGCTGTGGTCTCTATCTAGGATTGAACCTTCTTCACCTAGATTTGGGGACCAGTGTTTTATTTGTATGAAAACTTTTTTTTAACATAGATTTCATTGAAAAGAGAAGTAACAACATTTTATATAAATATCATCTTTATAATATTTATTTACAAGTGGAAGATTATCATTTTACGGAGTTTTGGTGAGTTATTTTAGGTACATAATAGTTTTCAAGTAAGATCTAAAACTTGTTTAAAACTTTTTCTGATTGATTAAGAGTTCATCTTTTTGGAAATGAGGAAACTTATTCTTTGTGAGAGTATTGAAGTATTTGAGTATTTGAGCTTTTAAATTTGATAGTTGTCATTATTATCACTTTGACAACTAAATTATAATAAGTTTTGTTCATTTTATATATATATATATGAATGATAAACTAAGTTATAATAAGTTTTGCCATCTTCGAAAAAAAATATTATTTATATATACATAAATGATGAGTTAAATTATAATAGATTTATATAAAAACAATTATATATATAATATTCAAATGACTAACATATAATAATATTATTATTATAATACTATTACTATAAGTATTGTATTTTTTGTGATTAGTTAAATATTTTTTAACATTACTACATTTTATTAAATGGCATTGGGGCATTGATGAAAATGACACTTTGCAGAATATGATAATGCCAAAAATATAAATTTTTCTAAGTTTAAAGAGAAATTGTGGGCTGAAAGGGTTTGTCATCTTTGTGAGTCTATAAGCATTGAGGATGAAAATCATTTTCTCTTAGAGTGTCATGCTTAAACCCACATTAGAAATGAGTTTCATAGTATTTGTTACAATACAAACCTTTCTAACCCTTGACTTTCCAAAACTATAGTCATCATCATCATCATCATCAAAAACTCATTAAAATAAATAAATTATAAAATTTTCAATAAAAAATAAAACTATGCTTCAAAACAATTATTCACAATTTATTTAAAAAGAAATTATCTAAAGAACATAAAAACATTTGAGAGGGCACTCTAGAGTGTAATGATAGCTTTGTAAACATAAGTAAAAAGAACCATTCCAAACATTAATAAATTGCTCTTTCTTTACAAAGTTAACATGTAACCATAAGTGGAATTTTATATACCTAAATATTTATTTGTATTATAAAACTAAAATAATAATATTAATTAATTGATTTTTAATTTTTAATAAAGACCCTCCTTATCCTTCGATGCACATCTATCCGACCAACTTCATTGAATAAATACCTAATGGGTTTGAGTGAAGGCCCTCTATCACCTTATGATCAGCCCTTGATAGATCTATGTTGGTCAATACACCAACACCATGTGATAGCATCATTTTAGTTTTTAGTTTTTTTAAATATTTTTAGTGTTTATTTAGTCTTTTAAAAATATGGGTGTTATTTCACATTTTGTCACTCAAATTGTGCAAACCTTGGTTTTAGTGTCATGAATAGATTCACTTTTAGTCTTGATTTTAGATTTCATTTTAGAATCAACTTAAGCTTCTTTTTTAACACCTACTTTAGTTATAATAAATGTTAATAGCTTCCATTTTAGCACTTACTTTAGTTATAACTTACGTTAATAGCTAGCTTCCTTTTTAGTGTCAATAACTTCCTTTTTAGCTCGTAATTTAGCTTCCTTTTTAGTGACAAGTTTAGCTTCATTTTTAGCACCAAGTTTCCTAAGTAACCAAATAAAAAGCAGAGAAACTTTTCAAAATGAAATTTAAGAAAGACTAAGAGCTAAAAATAAGCTACATGTCTCAATCCTAATAACTATGAGTGAATTTCTATTATTTCAATTATAATCTCTTGTTTTCCATAAAAAAAAAAACCTTCACTACCTACTATTTCATTATTTTCTCATGTCCTTTCTTTCTCTCTTCCCTTCTCTCCCCTTCTCCTTTTTCCATCAGGGTTTCATTCTCATGGAGTCTCAAGTTTTAGTTTCATGGAGGAACCTCCATGATGAAGGTAATTGATTTTCTCTTCCCTTCTCCTTTTTCATTCATATTTTACTTTGATTTTCCTTTATTGATTTGATAATTGGCTAAAGTTTCATGGAAGAACCTCCATAATGAGGGTAATGAATTATGCCTTCCCTTCTCTTTCCTTCATTTTTTACTTTACTTTTACTTTATTGATTCGTTTATGTTTATTGTTCTTTTGTTGTTGCAAGTTTAGGGTTTCATGCATGGAGGCTAGGGTTTGATGGAGGACCTACATGAGGAATGTAATTGCTCATCATTTCCCTTATTCTCCTTTCTTCCTCTTTTAATATGTTTTACTTTTTTTATTTGTTCATGTTTATTGTTGTTTTGTTGTGGCAAGTTTAATGGAGAAAGAAGGAAAAATGGCATTTTTGGTATTCTTCTTAATGCATAGATCTAGTTCATGGATGTGGCCTAAGGAATGTGCTTTCATTCATATAAGGAGTTCCAGGTTCAAATCATGGCATTCATATATCTTTAATTATTTATTCTTCCCTTTGTATTAAATGGATTCAAATCTGCATTTTTAATGACATACTTTTATGGTATGTAGCTTAAGTATATTTCTTTCCTTTTGGTAAGTTATCTAGGTTCAGATACCAGCATTCCCTTACCATTTTCTATTCATGTTTACATTTTTTAGCATTTTACTATTTTGTTTCTATAAATTTTAATTTGCACAAGCTTAGTCTAGTTCTAGTTCAAATTTACACTTTTAAGGTTATATTTTTGTGGGAATGTAACTCATATAGAGATCTTGCCTTTTGGCAAGTGATCTAGGTTCAAATCCCAACATTCCTTTACCACTTTTTCATCTATTTTTTTATTATTTTTTACTATTTTATATTTTTATTTTCATAAGAATAATTCTATAGATATTTGACACTAAAGGGTTTTACCATGAAGATAGGTAACACTTTTGAAAAGTGGAGGGCATGAGTATGGTAAAAAAGGAGCTCAAACGAGGTCTTAACAAAGCGCAATCAAGGATTAATAAAACCCTCATTTATAACCCTCGATTGAACTGAGGGTCAATGCTCGATCGAGCTTGTATCTGATGAAAATTTTAAAGCAAAAGGTCATGGAATATTCCGTAGTTGTGGAATTTAGAATCTTGATCGAATTTGGAATATACCACAGCTCATTTCACTGTGTTTGTTGCATAGAATCTCAAACTAGGAGTACAACCCAGCTTGACCAAGGAGTACGAAGCTCAACCAGGGACTGCGAGTTGCCACCAACCACCACCTGCTGCTACCATCGCCTCCACACCGAGAGTTAGGCACCTCAAAATCCCTAGAAATCAATTGTATGCATTGATTGAAATTGTTAGTTTAGTAATTTTAACCAAAATCTTGTAACATTAGTTCAAAACCCCCCAAAACCAAAAATCAATTCGATGCAATGTTGAAATTTTTTTAATAGTAATTTTAATGAAATTTTTGTAAAATTAGCTCAAAACCCCAGAAAATAAATTATGTCCATTAACTGAAATTGTATTTTTAATAATTTTAATGAAAATTTAGTAAATTTAGTTATTTTGGTTATATATGTTTTTGTAATTTAGATTTAGTTTGAAAAAATAGATTTTGTAAATTAGAGTTAGTTTATTTAAATTAAATTTTAGTTTTTGTAAATTGGAATTAGTTTGTTTTAATGAAATTTTTTTCAAATTAGTTATTTTCATTATATATGTTTTTGTAAATTGGAACTAGTTTGTCTTAATGAAATTTTTTTAAAATTAGTTATTTTCATTATATATGTTTTTGTAATTTAGATTTAGTTTTTGTAAATTAGAATTAGTTTATTTAAATGTTGAATAAATAATTACAACCAATAACTTAAACGGTCAAGTTCCAAAACCTGACAACCAAAACCCTTAAACTGGTGACAAACATAAACCCTTAAACCAACAACCGCCATAAACCGACAGAAATGTTGATGATGATGATTAAAGTCTAGTGAGATCAAATTTGGCCTATCAGACCTTAAGAAGGCAATTAGTTGGTTTTCTTTAAAATTTTATTCATATGCTCAAAAAGATTAAGGAGAGGCTTTCCGAGCTCACTATAGTTGTGCCAAGTTAGGAGCTTAGAAATGTTTGTATTGTAGCAAATACTATGAAACTCAAATATAATGTGGGTGTAAGTAGTGAACTCTAAGAGAAAGTAATTTTCATCCTCATAGACTCACAAAGATGGAAAATCATTTAGGGAAAACAAATTCTAGTGGAGGATCCCTAGATCATGTAGATAGAAATATATTTTATTTTTTTTCATTTGACATGATTTTGAAAATATATGTAGTTTAATTTGTTAAATTTTGAAACCTTATTTATATGCTCATGTTAAAATAATTTAATATAATGATAACAATAAAAATATTAATATCAAATTGTGAATGTGAATTAAAAATATAAATTATTATTATATTAAAATTAAATTAGAGTAGTCAGGTGCTTTAATATAACATTCCCAAAAATAAAAGGTAATTAAAAAAAATCATTTAGGATTGTAACTTCTTTTTTTAAGTATGAACGCGAAATAGATTATATTAAACAGAGAATTTAAGATACAAAAATCCCTTTCGGGAAGGGTAGACCATAGCATAGATAATGAGCGGTTCAAAATTGAAGGATTTAAGCTTTTCATCCCTAAGAGTTGTTCTTCCTAACTGTTCATGACTTCTGTCTTTTGTCGGATATATCTTGACATACTTATTACATGAAAAGGCACAAAAAAACATTTAACAAAGCAAAAAAGAGGTGCACTTCGACATTCCTAAGTTAAGCAGGAGGAATTCCTTCATGAGTCTGTGAGTCGTCCTCCATCAGAGAACTTTGTTCACGCTGGTTTCCTGGGTCCGCAGGATCAATGTTCTTTTCAAATTCATCCCTCATATCATTCAAGGAAACTTCCATTTGAGCCAGGTGAGCCCCAATCATGTCGTTGCCATTTTGTAGGGTGTCAAACAACTGCCCTCCAAATAAAACATAAATTGCTTGAGGCCTTCGAAGTTGTCCTTTTGAAACTCCTTCATTCCCTTAATATACTTATGCATCTCCTCAAGCGCCCCCACATGAACCCGAGCATTAGTCTCCACATCCTCAATGTGCGACTCCATCTTAATTATATCTTGACCAATGATTCTGCTCTCATCCATAGCAGCCTTAGAAGCTTCAAAAACAATACGGGCATTTTTCTTAATGTCCCAATGGACCCCTTTAATTTCCCTAAGCTCCTTCACCATGCTTTTAAGATTCATTCTTCTTAGCGCAGAGATAGACCAGTAAATAGAGCTAAGTTCGGCCAAGAGAAATACGTCGTTGCAAGTAAGAGATTCAATGCCCGAGACCATCGAATGAAGAGCGGTATTATCTCCCTGATTATAATCGTGCGAGCAAGGACCTCGATACTTCAACATTATTTCGCATGCTTCCATCTTACTGCCGCACCAACCTTCATAAATGCGCGGAGAGGTCCGAGGGAAGTCTTTAAGGCTCGATTAGAGGTGAAGACAACTTGTCCACGAAATCGAAGGGGAGTTATGCATGCGTGCCCCCATAAGGTAGATGAGGTTCAAAAACATGGAGACCATTTAAAGTGGGTAGGACCTTCATTTAAGACTATAATCCCTTCTTTTAGCCTAGCTCCTTGATTAGCCATGATGTCAGCCTCCATGTTGTTATGCCTTAGCATATGAAATAATTGGATCCAAGAGATATCGTTGATGGTTGAGACATGTTAGCACAGGATTAGTCTGCATGAAGTGTGGAAGCCGACAGCTGCAAAGAAGGACCATTCGCGAAGAACAAGGAAGCGCAAGACTAGTTTATTTTGTTAGAAAGGGTCATTTGGATCGTTTTGTAACCGCCATAGTTGGCTATAAATAGGAATATGAATGTAATCCTATGGGAATCCCAGGATGGAATGAGATCATAAGTGATTGATAGGTGTGCAGATGAACTTTGTAATGTTTTCTCTGTTTTCGACAGTTTTGTACGGATCCGCAATAAGATGTTCTGAATTGTTTCTGCGAAGGTTATATCATAGGTTTTGATGAGTTAATGCATGAATATGTTCATATCTCTCTTTTTTTCCCTGTTTATGTCGAATGATGAATGATTTACAATGTTTTATGTAAGTTCTGACTAATGCAATCACTAGTGTTAATCTGATAATGCGAATGTTGATTACATAGAGAATATGTGAATGATGAATGTATGTCTGAATTTTAAAGAATGATGCGAATGTGAATCAATGGTTTCTATTGCGATAGAATGGAAGTATTTTCATGTCCTTTCCCCACTGCATAAACTTGGTTCATGCAGCCCCCTTAATCATATCCGGTGAGACTTCACTCACTTCATGGGTGTTGTTGGAAAGGGTAAAACCTTTATGGGCCGGTGCTTAAGGGTGTTTGGTTGTTTTTTGTTGACGACATTGTGAAGCAAACCCCTGTCGAAAGAACTGTGTCAAAAAATAGTTTCGTTGCAAGGACCCTGAGGAAGAAAGATAAGGACATGCTATGGCACCCAACGAAACTGGAGATTCAGGACTGGTTTGACAAGAAAGAAGAATAATTCATGGAAGGAGAAAATCAGAACCTTAGGAAGACGACAAGCAGTTGGTTGGAAAAGCATATTTATTCTAATATCCATGAGATATTCTTCTGCAAATTCTCGGTATTGCTACAAGAGTGGTTTCCGCAGCTGGCGTTTTAGAAGAACCATTGCAAAAAGAGTGAGCCTGACCACTGGACTCCAAAACTAATCCAATAGATGAAATGGGTCGACAATAAGGTATCATGGGCTATTGACTTATGGGTAGACAGTATCTTAGAGGGATACATCACTGATTTTTTCATTGATACAATCAAATCATACAATGACATGGAAAGGAAATTTTTCAAAGGACCTAGAGGGAGATTCCTGCTATCGCTGAAGTTGTGGATTAAGATGCTCATCTACGAAAAATGTATATTGAGGATGAATTCCAACGAGTAGAAGATCAGTGTGCAGAAGTTGTGGGTACCGCGTGAATGTGGGTACAATAGAAAGATGCGGGGTAGATGGACATGAGCGATGATGAATTTTTAAGGGAGGCTAACGAAGAGTGTGGTACCTTGAGGAGTGGGGTGATATTCTGGTGACCAAAGAAGAAGAGGAGGACTGAGAGAGAGTCTCATGAGGGTACCAGAATGGAAGACTGTGAAACAATACCACAAGGGACGAAGCGACCTTATTACGACGAAGAAGAAAGTGAACAGGATACGCTAGAAGCTGAAGAAGGATAGACCATAAGCTACAACGTACCTTCAACTCTGCGCACTACTCAGAACTTGATAAGAAGAAATACAAGTTGTTCGCAGAGTTGTCCTACGTGCCAGAATAGTAGTAAGAGTAGCGTATCAGGAAATAATAATAGTAGAAGCGCAAGATGGTAGGTGACGATGCAAACATGCCGACCTTCCAGGGTAACATGACCGACGGTCCTGAACAATATTGGTTTTTGTGTGAGGCAATCTGGATTGTGAAGCAGGTCCGGGATGAAAATATAAAAAAGGGAGAATTAGTGACAACCCTCAGTGGCCATGCGCTAGAGTGGTATATGAAGTTTACTAAGGTACCGATGGTAACTCTAGATAAAACATTGTCACATATCAAGGCAGGGATGCTCGATGAATTTAGAAAACCAAAATCCGAGTCGCAGTACATTACTAAGCTCAAAGAAATCAAGCAGTTTCCCAACGAGTCAGTATGGGAATTTGACCAGCAGTACAAAACGCTAATGGTGAAAGTGAGTTTCAGGATGAACGATATGCAGCATAAAGAATGGTTTATTGCATGGTTCGTGTCACACATTCGGGGTACGCTGATGCAATAGAAGGTAGCGACTTAGGAAGAAGCGTTGGAGATCGCGATGAAGCTGGAGGCTTCACCGATTGTTGAAACAGGCTTAGGCATGGATCGAATACAAGCACATCTAGCAAACTTGACGATATAGCTACAAGGCATAAAGAAAGGAAAAGAGGCCTGTGAAGACATATCGTTTACTAGATGTAGGACAAAAGGACATCGCAAGGTTCAGTGCCCAGAATTTTGAGAATATTTGCAATCAGGTGCACCGAATCCCCCCAGTCAGGGAGGGATTCATTGTGTTGCGTTTGTCAGACGAGAGGACATCGACCGGAAGAATGTGTGTACTTGCAGAAGATGGTGTCGAAACCAATGAACTTGTATTGCAAGTTATGTCGATCGGTTGGTCATGATGAGAAAGACTGCAGAGCTTATGACCTACTCCAAGAAAGGAATGCGGATACATTCTTCATAAAAGGGGAGGATAAATCACCGGTACAGTAGAAAAAGAAGTACAATAACAACAACCTCAATATAATATGCCACCGCAGTATGATCAGTCACAGTATGGTCAATCACAGTATGCTCAACCGCAATATCCACAACCACAATTTCAACAACCATAATACGGTCAACCGCAATATCCACAGTCACAGTATGGTCAACCATAGTACTTGCCACACGGGTAACTGCGAGGAGGATTCAAAAGGGCATTCCGCAGCGGCCGAGGTACTGGTGCCAACCAAGGAGGAGCTGCTGGATGAGGTCGAGGACCTATCATATGTTACAATTGTGGTCATCAGGGGAATTACTAGAGGGATTTCCCGAATACAACCCTACAGTGCACTTACTGCAGCGTTGTGGACCATGGTGTCGAAGATTTTCCTCAGCTCATCGCGAAGTGGAAAACTAAGAACCTACCCCCACCTCCACCAAATCAAAATCAGAACCAGAACCTGCCACCAGCGATACAAAAGATATCAGCAGAGGTTAGAAGTCAAAATGCGACTCTCGAAATAGTCACCCGAGGAGGAGTTGTGACAGGGGTTGACAGGATGGCGTCCGACCGACAGGAAGAAAACAAGTCACATTCGATGCGAAAGTAGAAATGGATATTTTCTTGAAAGAACAGGAGGCAATGAGGCAGTTGAGACAACCACCTCTTCACCGGAAAGAAGTTACCTACTACATGTCGCAGACATTCGACATGACGAATTCGCAGAAAAAGGCTAAAAACTTAAGAGCCTTCCTTAAGAGTTTCCTGGAGCTAGAAAAAGATTAGGACGCATTGGTGGAGATATCCAACCTGCTTCATTGACGGAAGGGTGCACGATAGGAGTGAATGGTCAATCGCATCCATAAGAGAAAGACAAGAAGAGAAATGTGGATGTCCGTGCAAGTCGTCGCATTCGATGTTGACTCCATTATCTTGGATTGGGGGTCAGATGTAAACATCCTGAAAAAAAAACATGGAAAGGACGGTGAAACCACAGTTGGCTTTGTCCCCAGTACAACTTCAACTAGCAAACCAAATTAAGGTCACCCCGATCCGTCGATTATGCCAGGTCCCCGTTGAGATTGAGGGACTCAAAACATATGCAGATTTCGATGTGATTGAAATTGAGGACAATGCAAGCCCCTACCCAGTGCTGCTAGGGATATATTGGGTGATGGAGAATCAGGCTATTATCAACTTCAAGAAAATAACTATGTCGTTCGAGAACCGTGAGATCAAGGTAGTCTCACCCATTGACCCCGCGGAAGGACAAAGATATGTTGAGCCAACAAGGGATGAATTCACTGAGGGATGGGACAATATTTACAACATATCCTAAGACTATATCAACCCTACTGCATATGGAGAGTTAGGGTGGCGCAGTATCAGTTCGGCATCGTCAGATTCAGACGAAGCACTTGAAAATTGACAAAATCGAATGCATGAAGTATCGTTTAGGACGTGTACATGGATCACCCAGTCGCTGTGATGGGTAGCTACAGAAGAGTGTGAGTTACCAACGTATGAGGGATTTCGCAAATTGGCTGCATTTATCACTGAATTTGAAGAAAAAGTGGCAGAACCACAACGACTATTTTCCTTGGAGGAATCCCTGAAGGCTACACCAGCGCGATGGTAGGCGGCGCAAAAGTCCACCATAACTAACTGGCCACTATGTCAACACCTAATGAAGGTTAGGTTCGGTGACATGGAAGCGTACTGTGGAAGGAAGTACGATGGCATAGGAGATCCGAAGGAGCATTTGAATGAGGAAGAAAGAAAATGGGGACCACAATCGAAATAGGAATGCGTCCATGTGTTTATTCACACACTGGATGAAGTACCACGAAATTGGTATATCACAGTAGAACTACGACGCAGAACAACCTCATGGGAACAACTAAAAATTGGCTTTAGCCAAACGTTTAGTTTCTCCAAAGAAAACCCCTTCATCCACAACGATTTATAGGAGGTATTCGACGCAGTTTCGACAGAGAAACCTATGAGACTTTAACAGACTGTGATACCCCAAATGCTGATGGAATGCTACAACATAATAGGAGAACCAGACGATGAGGATGATCCAAGGTCTAGGTATATTCCAGATTCAGAAGGAAGTCGCAGCGTCGAGGCACCAGATATGCCTTCCGAAAAGTTTCAGCAGCCACTGTGAATCAAGAAAGTGAACATTGGGTCGGAAGAGAATCCCAAGTTCGCGAGCATTAGAGACTATTGGGATGACTCGACTATTACGAAGATGCATGACCTATTGCACGAGTTTCAGGACTTGTTTCCGATGAAATTTTCGGAGATGAAAGGATTTTCGGGGGAACTAGGAAAGATGAAGATCCCACTGAAACCTGATGCGAAGCCGTTCAAGCAGTGACCTTACCGGTTGAATCCACAGTACAAGGAACGGGTGAAGGTTGAGATTGAGAGAATACTGGAAGCAGGAATTAAAGAACCAGTATAGGAACCAGAGTGGATCATCCCGATGGTGGTCCAAGATAAGAAAACCGGTGAATTCAGGATCTGTGTCGATTTAAGAAAGTTAAATAACGCATGCCTACATGATCCATTCCCCTCACCATTTACGGATGAAGTATTAGAAGGAGTGGGAGGTCAGGAAATATACTCCTTCACAGACGGATTCTCAGGCTACCACCAGATACAAATTGCAAAAGAGGATCAGAACAAAACAATGTTCGTCACTGAATGGGGATTTTTTAGTACATGGTGATGCCATTTGGCCTGATGAATGCACCAGCAATTTTTTCCAAACTAGTAGTTGCGGCATTCAAGGATTACATCCATAAATTTCTTGCAGTATACATTGATGACTGGACAATGTATGGGTTGGTCAAGGATCACGTCGCGAATCTGAGGTTGATGTTGGAAAGATGTCGACAACACCAGATTTCATTGAACCTAAAGAAATGCATTTTCTGTGCTCCGTTTGGGATTTTGTTGGGGCACATTGTTTGCAAGGAAGGAATGTTGGTCGAACCTGCAAAGATTGCAATTATTTTCGACCTCCCACCGCTAACAACAGTCAAGCAATTGAGAGCGACGTTGGGACACACAAGATACTACATGAATTTTATTAGAGGGTATGTAGCAATCACTTCGCCGATGGAAAATTTGTTGAAGAAAGATGCCAAGTTCGAATGGAATGAAGAGTGCCAGAAGAGTTTGGACATACTAAAACAAAAGATGGTTGTAGCACCTATACTAGCATTTCCAGATTGGACGAAGGAGTTCCACATTCATGTTGATGCATCATAAGTCGCACTAGGCGTCATTGGCCCAACCGGGAGAAAGAGTGATAGACCACCGCATTGCGTTCGCAAGTCACAAAAGCTGTCTACTGCAAAGAAGAATTACACGACCACAGAAAGGGAAGATTTGGTGATGGTCTACGCCTTACAAAATTTTCGACACTATCTCTTAGAAAGCCATTTTAAAATGTTCACCAATCATTCAGCACTCAAATACCAAGGTGAACAAGCCTGTGTTCGAGGGTGAATATGTCGATGGCTATTACTCTTTCTAGAGTTTTACTTCGAGATAATTGTAAATCCTGGCCAATTGAATGTAGGACCAAACCATCTGTCACTGATAGATTCCGGAGAAGAGCCGAGAAACATTGAAGAAGGATTTCCTAATTCTCAGTTGTTCAGGTTAGGAATGTTTGATGACCATTACAAGAAAATTATTCAATTTTTGGTAACAGGGAAGGCACTAGAAAAATTCACCACCAACCAGAAGAAGCAGTTAGTCGTTAGAGCTACAGATTTACAACTGATTGCCGAGAAACTATATAATATGGGACTGGATGAGATACTTCGACGATACATCCTTTCACATGAACAGGAAAGGATCTTAGTGGAAGCTCGTGATGGAATCGTAGGAGGACACTATGGAGGACGTTCCACTGCCAGGAAGATCCTTTGAGCGAGACTATGGTGTCCAACAATGCATGGAGATGCTACGGACTACGCCAAAAGCTGCGACGTATGTCAGTGGACAGGGAAGCTGTTATGAAGGGATCAAACTCCATTACTACCTTAATTGACACTACAACATTTCGACAAGTGGGAAGTTGACTTTGTGGGACCCATCAACCCACCAGAAAAAGAATAGGGTCGCGCTACATTATCACCATGACATATTATTTGACACAATGGGAGGAAGCTGCACCGGTAAAGGATTGCTCAGCTGCGACTGTAGCAAGATTCCTCTTTGAAAACGTGGTCACTAGGTTTGGGTGCCCAAAGATACTAATGAGTGACCAAGGGACTCATTTTTTTAATCAGACGATCGCAACGATGACAGAGGAGTTTCAAATTCAACACAGGAAGAGCACCCCATATCATCCACAAGCTAACAAGACAGTTGAGGAATTCAACAAAATCTTGGAGCATGCACTCATGAAGGTATGCAACACAAATCGTGATGTATGGGATTTGAAGATTCCAGCGATACTCTGGGCGTATCGCATAGCTTTCAAATGACTAACCGACCAGACCTCGTTCAAGATTTTTTACGGGTAGGAAATCGTAATGTCGATGGAGTATATCATCCCAAATCTGTGCATGGAAACAGCCACAGGAATGAGCGATGATGGAGCATTGGAAGAACGGTTGGCACAGTTGCTACAACTTGATGAAGATCGGTTCATCGGAGGATTTCATCAGAAGGTAGAAAAGGGTCGACAGAAGGCTTGGCATGATCGCCACATCAAGCCAAAGCATTTTCAGCACAGAGATATTGTTTTGTTATACGACAGTAATTTTGCAAAGAACCTAGGTAATTTACAGATGCATTGGTTAGGTCCCTACATGATAAATTTTGTCACTAACGGACGTGCAGTGCAGCTACAAAGTGTAGATGGGATATTGTTTCCCAAGCTAGTAAATGGGAATTGGTTGAAACCCTATCACCATGATCAGGCACATAGCAGTTGAGACACAGGTCGGGAAAAAAAAAATTATGACAAAAAGTGGGAGACATGGCTAGATGGGTTGCTCGTCGATGCTTAGCACATTTAGCACACGAGATTCCAATCAGCATATGATTACTATGGTTAAGCAACCCCGGAAGATGGCAGCGACAGATAATGACACACTTGAGGACAAAATCATATCGCTATGGGAAAAATTTTGTGAATGATTCGATAATCAGGTATCAAGGACACGAGGAGTAAGCATAAATACAGGCGAAGCGATTCGGATGAAGAGAATTAGTGAGAAATTCCAAGGAAGCTGTGAAAAAAGGAAGTGAGATAGTTGCAATGGTGCATTTTGTTTCCAGCAAAATCACCCAAGGTGCGCTAAGGGAAAGAACAACAAGTTTTCTTGAGAAACCAGCTGATGCAGAGGCACCTGGTATTAGGAAAAACAATGATGAGTTCTTACCTAAGATGGTTAAGCAAGTTTCGAGTGTTCGAAGAACAGCAGTCCCTCCGACTGCATAAGTACCAAGAGACAAGGTGTGCTGGTACCATCAAAGGATGATCAAATGTGTGAAACAGATGTGCCAGACTGCTATGCCCGCTCCATGAGTTGGTTCTTTCAAGAAATTTCCGTCCACTCGCAAGCCAGGGTCAAAGGTAATAGACGGCTGCAAAGGAATCGATGATGAAGGTTCCAAGAGACTGGAGGATGAGTTCGAGAAGTACATGACAACGACCAAGAGACTGGAGGATGAGTTCAAGAAGTACATGACAATGACCAAGAGACTGGAGGATGAGTTGAGAAGTACATGACAATGAGCTCTAGATGGAAAGAACGGCCTTAGAAGTTTAGCAGAGCGAAGGATGAGAACAGTTGCAGTAGATCCAGCCAAGGTGGCTCGAGGGAGAGCCACAAGTTTTTGTTGAGATCCTGTTGGTACGAGATTAGTTCGCATGAAGTGCGGAATCCAACAATTATGAAGAAGGACCATCGACGGAAGAAGGGCCATTCACAGAGAACAAGGAAGCGCACAACTAGTTTAGTTAGTTAGAAAGGGTCATTTGGACCATTTTGTAACCGCCATAGTTGGATATAAATAGGAATATGAATGTAATCCTAAGGTAATCCCAGGCTAGAATGAGATCATAAGTGATCGATAGGTGTGCGGATGAACTTTGTAATGTTTTTCTCTGTTTTCGACAGTTTTGTATGGATCCACGATAAGATGTTCTAAATTGTATCTTCGAAGGTTATACCGCAGGTATTGATGAGTTAATGCATGAAGATGTTTGATATGTCTTTTTGTCTCTGTTTATGTTGAATGATGAATGCTTTTTTTTTCTTTTTTTTTTCTGTAACTTTTGACTGATCTGATCACTAGTGTTAATCTGATAATTCGAATGTTGATTACATAGTGAATATGCGAATGATGAATGTATGTCTAAATTTTAAATCATTATGCGAATGTGAATCTCTGGTTTCTGTTGCAATAGAATCGAAGTAGTTGCATGTACTTTCCCCACTGCGGAAACCTGGTTCCTACATCCCCCTTAATCATCTCGGGTGAGACTTCACTCGCTTCGAGGGTGTTGCTGGAAAGGGTAAAACCTTTTTGGATTGGTGCTTAAGGGTGGTTGGTTGGTGTTTGTTGATGACAGTGTGAAGTGAACCCCTGTCGACAGAACTGTGTCAACAAGATGATTCGTTTATGAGTTATGTTCATAGTATTTTCATGGCCTCTTTGGATATTTATCATTTTTTGAATAACAATCTTGGAGTCTCTTAGGATGGAGAAGTGGTCTATATGAAGCGAGTTCATGGTATCAATCCCTTATAGGAGAGCCGCTCATTCAAATTGATTGTTGGTTCTCCTTCCTAACCCCCACACAAATTGAAATAACTTATTTCCTTCAAGGTCGTATGCGACCCCTCCAACACCTGCCACCCCATCTAGGCTCATAACTTATCAAAAATAAAAAGTTTTTTATCTTCAAGAAATTGAGGTTTAAGATGGATTTATGTTGCTTATTATATAATGAAAAATATTCGAAATAATATATAAACTACAATAAATATTTATATATTTTAAAAAATCGTTGTATTAAAATATATGTGTGTCTGTGTGTGAAATAATATATAAACTAGATTAAAGCTTTATATATTTTAAAAACTCATTGTATTAAAAAATATGTGTGTGTGTTTTAAAATCTTGATAATTTGTGAGTTAGTACACATGCTATTAAAATAATATAAGATATATTTCAAGCATCTACATATCATAATTTATGTAATCTTGAAATTGTGAATTCTATTACTATATTTAACTAATATAATGTTATTTACATTAATTACATATTTATTGTGTATTCATTATATTTTACTTTTTAATTTAATGATTTATTTATGGTGTTGCTTCATTTTATTATTGATATGTATTTATCATGTGCAATACTACTCTACTTTAATTACATATTAATTGTGATTAATTTCTTTAACGTAATTATTTATATATTTTGTTATAAGTTAGATTTATAGACAACCCAAACTTTAGTTAAAAATACACTATTAGTATTGGTAGTAGAGGGATTTTTGCTTGGATTTCAAAGATTTACTAGAAAAATACCAAACTAGTCATGTCAACTTGATTTCGTTTATTGTACATACAATCCAACTTTAGTTCAAAATAACTTATCGGTATTAGGAGTAGATGGATTGTTGTTTAGAGTTTCAAAATTTATCAACAAAAAGCAATTTGTAACTCCAAAAATATCTTTATCATGTATGTTTATAGGTATATCTTCCAAAAACAATTAGTGATGTGCATTAGCTTGGAGATGTAGAACCATATCTATATTAAATCTACAACCATGATTGGCCTGCTAATATTATTTGTTAGTGGATGATACAAATAGGTCCTAGAGATAGCAACCAAATTTGAAATGTATAGTTCAATGACTTTACACAATTTTCGTCACAAACTAATCCCATTTGATACAGACTTCGTAAAAGTGTGTCTAGAATCATAAGGTTAAGGATCTAGGTGTTTCCATGTTAAATAAAAAATCAAGAACATATATTGGTGGGGAAATCGATTTATAGGTAGATTTTTCTTAGAACGTTTATCTCATAAATTGTTGTAGAAGAGAATGCATAGGTATGTTCAAACATTCAAATTTATCCTCTCTATAAATGTCTTTCTAGAGCCATAAGTGTTTGTCAACTTGCAAAAAAGGGATTTCTTTTTGTATGATAATCTCTTGTTGGAGCCCAGACGGATTTTATTCTTTGACTCAATTGACCTTGTCCACTTTTAGTAATTAATCATTGTATATTTAACTGTATATTCCAATTTGGAATGACTATGAGGTGATGCCTATTTTGAGTGGTCAGTGTGAAACATTGGAGGGCATGGAAAGAACACCCCTTTAATGACATTAGTAGTGGGAATGGAGGCTCCAAGGACTAGATCAATTGATATCATGTTCACTATGTGGGAAAGGGGAAAACATTGATGTTTGGAAAAAACCTCAATATACTAAGTCAAATAAGTCCATGGATTTGGGTGTAAAAGGTTGATCGGGTTTTGCTTCATAATGAGATAACCATGTAATATTTATGAGGGGAAACCTACCTACCACATTATTACTAGAGAGAGGTTTTACCATGGAAGTAATGGATGACTAAAAGTGGTAGGTTTGATTATCCTTAGAGAGCATGTATGATTTCACATGAGGTCCTTATTGGGTGAATAATTGATGCTAGCCAATATCGAGTCTAGAAAATCAGGAGAAGTGACATCCTAGAACACTTGATCATGAATGTAGGGGCTAATAGAAAAGGTGGTAGTGAATTTTTGTGATGCAAATAAGTATTTAATGCCTTCAATCATCATATTCCTCATCACCATCATCGGTATCATCAATATAGAAATAATGATATGGACACATCATCGTCATTAACATGGTCATCAACATCGTATCCATCATCGGCGTCATCCTCATCATCTTCATAATCATCCTCATCAGTCTCACCACCACCATCATCATTATCATGATCAACATTCTCATCATCACGATCATATTCATCTTTGTGACAACATTTCCATGTACTGACACCATCCTAATCGTTTGCATCATCGTTGTTACCATCATCAAATCATTATCATCATTTATGTTCTTGTCATTGTATTCAACGGATGACATATATTATTTATATCCATTGTTTCATGCAGATTTTTCTCTGGAGCGGTATTCTTCCCTCCGCCAATCACATTCATCAACAGAATTCAGTGCTACGACACCGCCACCCCTCCACGTCGTGAGTAGACTCGTATCTAAGTTATTTACATATAGTTTTTTTTTTTGTTGTCATTACATATAGAAGTAAATTATTGTATACATGTACATGTAATTATAAATTGTTGTTTGTTTCTACTTTCATAGGCACCCTGCCAACATGGTGGCCAACATCTCGCATGATGGCCAGGACATATTGACCTCCTTAGAGCACAGGGAGGAGGTTCCTCATCATGAAACTACATTAAATTCATATTTATTTCTTTTTAAACTATTAGTATGTTTATTTTGTATCAGTATTGTGTACTTTTATTGATATATTTTTTAGTTGTCTATGAGGTTATAATCCTTCTTATCCACCTCCTTGGGAGGATGAGATCATGCGGACCATAATAAGGAGGTCACATTGCAGTGCGATTAATTGCGTACCCAATTAGGGGCCATGCGCCCTAATTTCCCATCCAAACAGTTGACGACCATGATGATCAATGTCGTCAATGGGTTGTTGGAGGTCCACCAAAGGGCATAGCCATGTAGTGACGTCTGGAAAACTACTTTCCAGATGAGGAGGAACCAATTATTGGGTTCTAACAAATGAGAAGATGTGAAAGCCGCAACAAAAGGAAAGGATGTCAAGGGAACTTTGTTTGACATCCCTCCTAGTCGTGCTCTTGGACATCCGCTTTGACTATGAGATTTTGGGAATGAGGCTGTTGCGCCTCATGTTTATGATAGATTTATTGGAGCATGGGGCATGTTCCCCCACCATGACCATGTCTCGTTGTACTTTTCCAAACATGTGTATGCAAAGTTCCTGTTACACATGCGTATTGATTACACGAGTATGGCGTCATATTTCTATGGCATCAAATAGGGACGTAGTTATTAGTGTCTTGCGGATTCAGAGACCTTGTTTCTACACCACTCCCTCCTCAACTGGATCCCATTCCTATTCGAAGTGTTATCGGGTCTGAGGACATAGTTGATCCCTTATAGTTGAGATGCTAGATTTGATGGCAGACACCATGTGCATTGCATTGTGAAATGATACAGTTTCGATGCACAAGGAGAGGTGTATACCACCCCCTGGACCTATAGTTCCCAAATTAATGTGGGTGGATGAGTCGATCATTCTGGTGGTTGACCATGATGAGACTCTAACATCCTATGCTCTAAGAGACTAAGATGCATACTATTGTTTATATGAGAGATGCAGTCCATCATTGACATAATAGGTATATTTTGTTGAAATTTGTAGTGAGGAAGGTATTCTACATTTCTTGGTGTCTAGGAATGTAGAAAGGAACTAGGTGACTCTCCTAGTCATTAACATTAGAGTTATAAAGTTAATGTGAATTTTTATTAAAGTTGTGAGTCAAAATGATTTTTTATTTCATAAAGTGTAATTTGTCTCACCTATGGAAAGTGAAGAGTAACTTGGGAAATACGAGACAAATTTACTTGGGAAAGTGAACAGACAAAGTCATTCTTAGAATTAATAAAAAGAGAAGTAGGAGAGTTTAGACATACACATTCCAAGAGAGATTTTTGGAGAGAGGTTTGAGAGGCACAAGCTTCAAGAGAGAAAGAGAGAGAGCTTGAGCTGGGAAAATAGAATAGGGAGCAGCAAGAGGAAGAGGGCATGCTTTTCAAGCAGGAGGCACACATTCCAAGAAGGAGAGAGGGGATGCACTCTAACATTGAAGGATTAATTTATTGTTCTTCATACAACAATTGAAGAGGGCACATTTTCTAATAAAGAGAGTGGCACACACTCCAAGAAAGGGGGCATCATTAATCATTGTTCCATACAGTAGAAAAGAGAGGTCGTACAATGATGTGTTGATGTTATATACAACAGAGAAGAGGCACATAGATCGAGGATTGATTTCTAAGAATATTTCTGCTGAGAAAGTTCATACTATACCTGTTGAGTCTTGGGCACAATAATTGAGGCATAGATTTTCTATATTACTGATTGTTCTGGGCACGTTTTTCAGGCTAAGTCATAGTCTAACGTTGTGGGTCCATTGCTGGTTCATTTTCCAAGATAAGTACATTCAAGTGTTTCTATTATGTACTGCTATAATATTTCTCTTAGCTCATAATACCAATTTCTCTCTTGACTAGTTTTCTGCTTTGGGGTTTTCCCAGGGTCTTTGGACCAAAATATACTTTGTCAAATGTGTTAAATGTGACTGTTGTCCACTATCATTTTTGGCTGCCATTTTCAGTATTCTTAACATGTTTGTTTCAGCTTACTGATACATCGAAATGTGTACATGAGATATTCTTTTATTTTCTATGACTGTAGAAGACTAAGACCAGAGTATTGTTAATTGTTTGATGAAATCTATGGCTGAGTTTCATTCAGATTTTAACCTATTTATGTACTTAATTTGTTCATTATATGTAATTAAATAATAATATTTAATACATGTACATCTAAAATAATCAATTGAGTAATATTGATTTGTTTTTTATTGCTCCATGCAGAGGCCACCTTTATGGATTCACTCAATTTCACTTCCCCATCGATTGAACATCCAACCATTTCCCTTAGTGATGTATCTGTGGTACATATGCTAGTTCCCTCATCCTAACTTGTTAAGTTACATACATGGATATAATTTCAATTATTTTATCGTAACTTTGGTAGAGGTAGGGGGATTGTAGAGGAGGAAGAGACGCAGTCTCCCTCAGGTTTTGACCATCAACCCCTAGACTATGAGGTATTGTAATTTATGTTTCAACACAATATATAATTCAAAATGATGTTTAATTTATAATGTTCCTTATTATTCTTTTACTGATTGCATGCATGATGTAACCATACACAGATGCTATAGTGGGGAGTCGATTCTGTGGAGTTGTTCATAGAGGAGTGGGAAAGGTTCACTCAACACCATCCTGGTGAGGGCCCATTGAATCAGCATCATCTTGGAGCTGCCACATAGTAGGATCTGGACAATCTCACCATGGCCTCAAGTCAAGTAAGTTGATCCATCCACTTAAAATTTTAAAAATATGTTATCTTATAAATTTCAAGTACTAAAATCTAACTAACTTATAGAGTTCAAATTTTAATTTTTATAGTTCCCATTTTAAGACAGCATTCGTATGTTTCCCACGTGCTAGGGGCATGGTGCAGATGGTACTGGCAGAGGGGATGACCACACATCCCATCAAGGTCCTAGTCCCCATATTTAATGACACTTGTTCATGTTGCGATATTTTTATTATTATGCATATATATATATATATATATATATATATATATATATATATATATATATATATATACTTGTATTTTTTTATGTATACATATATACTTATCTGTTTTTATGAATGTGATGGACTATTTGGTATCATATTTTTTCTTCATGGATATATGATGTCTTATGTTTATGTCGATGTGAGTTATTTTTATTATGTTTATGTTTATGTGGATGTGTGTGTGGTATTTATCTTTATAAGTGTGTTTATGTTTATGCACCTGTATGTTAAATTTATCTTATGTTTATGTTTATATCGACTAGTCTATAATACATGTTATTTAACTTATGTTAATCTTTATTCAGACGATTGCACAATGTACAATTTTACAATTATTAGTTACAAGTGTAGAATTATAAGTTACAAGTTACAATTTTACTTTTAGAAATTACAGGTTTATCTTATGTTGATGTTTAATGATTATGTTATTTATCTTATGTTCATTTGTCATTTACAATTCATGATGTTCGTTACATTTTACAAGTCACAATTACAATTACAAGTTACAATCTAATATTTAAATACAATTTCAGAATACCAACTCACAATTTTACATTTACAATTTAAGAAAATGATAATTAGATTTACAAATTACTAATTCCAATATTAAATTATACTTCATGATGTGGATTACAATTAACAATAAAAATTAGAGTTACAATTTACAATTTACAATCAATAATTATAAATTCAATTGCAAATTACAAGTTACAATATACAAATTACAAATTACAATCTACAAGTCACAATTAGAGTTGCAATGAGCAATATACAATCTACCATTATAATTACAATTGCATCTTACAAAATTTCACAATTACAAATTATAATTGTACAATTACTCTTTAAGGAATTATTAATTAGACATGTACATATTACAATTGTGCAATTACTCTTTAAGAAATTACCAATCAAACATGTACAAATTACAAGTTACAATCGCATTTACAGTTTATGATGTCAAATGTACAATTTACAAGTCATAATTACTATTACAAATATCTACATTTTACAATTTCACAATAGCTTACAACCGTACAATTTCATTTTAGGAAATTGATAATCATATTTACAAATTACTAATTTTACAATAAGAAATTACAATTAATTATTGCAAATTATCATAATATAATTTTTATTTATCTTGTGCTTACTCCTAGAGGATGTGAATTGTTGAGAGATTCCTTTAATGCACATATCAACACTTACTCCAATCCCTTGTAATAGTGGTCAATTAAAGTCTTTGAAAGTTTTTTTTTAAATTGGATTGAATGCACTTTGGAGATGTCTTTCATGTGATAATTAAAGCTATATATGACAAATAAAAAGATTGGAAACTATGAATTAAGTTGATATAGGAATAAATTACAAAAGCTTAAATTTATAGAATATCATTGAATTCAATGATTGGATGTTGGGATTAATGCATGTGTATTAAATGAATACTAATTCAGTGAGTTTTAACATGTATACATTTGTAAATCATTTTAAATCAATGTAAGGAAAAATAGAAAGTCTTAGAGAGATTTATATAACTCTATGACTTTAACTTATTTATAAAGTTTATTCTCATTTACAAATTCAATGTATAATTAAAAAGTAGTTAAACATAAAGTTATATAAATTTCCTTACAAATTTACAAATCTATGCAACTTTATGTTTACTTTACATTGTTTTACTTTGAAATTTGAAATCTATGCATCCAATTGTCCCTCCATGGTTGGAAATGACACCAATCCATGCGGACACGTGGCTTTCTAATGTCCGATGGTTTTTGTGTTCTTTGATTGGTGAACATACTATATAATTGGGCCTTTGTAATATTCAATGCTTTTATTTCCTCCTTGGAAATGCCTGTGGAATAATACTCGTGCATCCTAGCTCTATATTCGGTCATGTTAGTCAAATGGCGCTGTGCATGGATGAGGGAGTCAATTGAGATCTCAATTGAGGTGGCAAGGGACACTCGAGATGGTTCCCCTGTGTTTCTTAGTTCTCGAGTGTGCACTCTCATTTCATTTACGTAATGGTTTAAGTCGTTTTGGTTGAAATTTTGTTGGGGGTTTTGATTTTCTTTGGCATTTTGATTTTCTTGAGCGTTTTCATTGGTTCCAAGATTTGTGTTTTCTTGTGTTCCATCGGACTCCATGTTAACATTTTGTTCATTCATTGTATAGGTTTAGACTCAGCAATTGAAAATTTTTATCTATTATTTTACTAATTTGGGAATTATTAAAAATTTAATCAACAAATAAAAACAATAAAATGACAAAAAGCAATGATATTACCTATCCAATGCAATTGATGATCACTCGGTGGATGGATTGAGGTATTTTTTGGGTGCAATAGGTGAGTGTAGTGGTCACTTACTCCACGTACGCACCGGGTGAGTGAGCTTGGTCGTTTGGAAGAAAATAGAACGTGTTCTTCCCTGTTTTTTTAATTTTGCTTAATAGGTGCACGTGCACGCTTTTGGGCATAGGCACGCTAGAAACGCGCATGTGCAACAGTGTGCATGTGCCTCGGTTCGATACCAAACTTGATGGCATGTGCACGCTTCTTTAGGTGCGTCCGTGCCTTCGTTTTGTCCCCGCTAGCACGGCCCCATTGCAATAGATTTGGGGAGCATCTTTGTGCGCCCACCTTGTTATTCACATCCATGGAGAAATTCTCTACAGTAAGAAGATTAGTAAAGTCGACATTGCCACATAAAGACAAAATCACTAAAAGAAAATCGATGAAATCCAAAAGATCACCCTAGGGTGAATTAAATCAATTTTGTAATAAATTTATTAAAGGAATTCCAAAAGTTGTAAGAGAATATGGAAGGCCAAGGGTCACTTAGCCTTGGCCTATATATTGTAATCTCATTTTAATGGAAATGATATTTTTATTCTCAGACTTTTCCAATGTACTATTGTTGAACTGTGAATGAGGAGAAGCCTTGGATTAGCTTTTGCATGGGAATACTTACTTTATGTGGATCAATGTCTTGAATTACTTCATGCTCTTTCACACACAGATATGGAGTAAGATTGTTTCAAATTTTTTAATGGATTCTTCCTACAACTTTCTTATTCTTATTTCAGTATGTTATTCTTGTTCTTTTGCTTCCCGTGGGCAGTGAAATCAGACTGACATAAATAACAAGATTGTTCCAATATTTATGCTTTCATTATGTCAATTATTTATCGGTTGGAATTGATTTAATACTAAGTGGGGGGGTGAATCAGTATTAGCGCAATTATTAGTAGTTTTTACCTTCTTTAACAGATTAGCCTTTACTTAATATTTATCTTCTGTTATGCATCAGTAAATAAAAATCCACGCATATTTGCACCACATAAACAACACATAACACACATGATTTTTATGTGGAAACCCAAACAGGAGAAAACCACAGAATGTTTCTTTATAGTGAGAAAGAATACATTCAAGGAAGCACCGACTCAGAACATTCTACCAAACACTAAAATGTATCCTATTTAAGAAATATTCCAGGAATATTTCATATTTTAGGCATAATTTTCCCCTCATAACTCGAAATTGGGCATACTTTGGACTGTTGGAAATACCTTCCAATTATCTACAACTTTTATGTTTTGATTTTTCTCTGATTCCTTACCATTTGTGAGATGCAGGCATTTTAGTAAAGAAAAACATCTTTCAAAAGATGCTTTTAAATATTCTAGGAATCTTTCGTATTTTGGACATACCTTTTCACTCGTAACTCGGAATTGGGTGGAATTTGGACCATTGTAAATCTCTTGAAATTCTCTGCAACTTTGATGTTTTGAGTTTTCTCTGATTCCTTACCGTTTGTGAGATGCGGGCATTTTAGTAAAAAACACATCTTTCAAAAGATGCATTTCTAAATGCATCTTTTGAAAGATGTGTTTTTTACTAAAATGCCCGCATCTCACAAACGGTAAGGAATCATAGAAAACTAAAAACATAAAAGTTGTATATAATTTCAAGAGCTTTCCAACGGACCAAAGTCCTCCGAATTCCAAGTTACGAGCGTAAAGTTATGCCCAAAATATGAAATATTGCTGGAATATTTACGTTTTTTCATATTTAGGATACATTTTGGCCTGGGTAATTCCGTATGCTTCCTTTGTTTACCAGCACCAACTTGAAAGAGGCACTAACCCCCTGGTTTTACAGGCACCAACCTGAAGGAAGCTTCCACTCTCTTTGTTTTTCCAACACCAACTGGAAGGAGGCACCGACCCCTTGTCTTCTTTGTTTTATAGGAACCAACCTGAAGGAAGCTCCAACTCCCTGTCTTCTTTCCCTGTCTGACTGCCCTGATTTCTTATGTATGTTGTTTCCTTACCGAACTTCAACTCCACGCACTTCTCCAGATCTTCTAATGACAATTCTATTGTACGCTACCTTCATATGCAGACTTTACTCTGTCACTACGCTGCATACATCACTTGGCTTCTCATTCCTCTCAAATCATACTTTTGCTGATGACTTACTTCATGTACTGTGTGCTTTGTTGATTCTGCAGTCTACATCTCTGGTTATCTCAACATTCTACCCTGCTTGACTGCAATGACCAACTGATACTGTGCTTTCAATTGATAGTTTGTTGTTCTGAAATGAATAACTAGTAATAGATGGAACTGTGCACTTTTCTGATGTGTTCGTTCTATTTAAGTGTTGTAGTCTCTCAGATAATCTGCGACGTCCTGTGCATCGAATGATTTGTCCATTTTTTTTAATGCACTTGTCTCAAATCATCATGATGCACCTATCAGATCTTGTTGTTGTTCTGTCGTTGCTTATCAGATGGAGTTCTCAACATCACACACTTTCACTTCTGCTCATATGCATCAACTAAATATTTGCACAATATTTGATAAAATTTGGTTCTATCTATGCGCTTCTATCTCTACAAGATCTATGACTATCGGCATGCTGATTGTAATACTATCATTCGAAACATCAAGCACTTGTGCATACTTCATTATTTCTTTCTTTGAGTACTCGCGCATCTGTTACAGATCTATCGGATCATTCTGCACACCATCAAAACTTTATTTTGTTGCATGTGCGCATCGACTCTTCTCTAGATCATTATGTTATGTCCACGAGCCCCTTGATGCCCCAAAAATCAAACTGAAACTTGCAGTCGAAGCTCTTATGCTATCGCCATCAAGCTTACTTCAAATCTCCAACTTGCATCTCTATTTATACATGTCCTGGAGGGATTGTATCTTCACAAGTTGGTTGTGGCATCCCTTCTTCCATATTTCATGGATAATGCATACGGATGGGTTCCATACTCCAAACAATTTGAGGTCTATTTGGGACTTTTGACCAGGGAGAACCCCTACTATTGACTTTGGGTCATTTTGACAAGTCAACAAAACCTAACAATAAAAATTATGGATTTGGCTCAAAAGAATTGGGCTAAAGAATGAGTGATAGAGATAGAAAAACAACATAAATGAAAGTGTGGAAAATAGAATGCCTACTAACGAAATAGGGAACAAGTCATTTTCCCACATTTGTTGCTATTTACTTTCAAATTTGTTTCTAATTTTCTGAAGTGGTTTTAATACCATCACGAAGAGAAAGTGATGATTTCAACATAGGACTATTCCAAAGATCAAGAGAACAAAAGGTTAAATACAAGCTTGTCCTAGGTGGAACAAATACTATGTTGGAAAGATAGTAGATTCTCTCTAAGAATGTAGAAGGATAATAAGAACACTCATTATGAGTGTGTCCCATTGCATGTAATTCATTTGAAGAATCCATAAGGCCATTTAACATTAGTTTTCCTAATTAGATGTTATCTTTGTGTTATCACTTTGTATGGAATTGATTTGTTTAACACTTTTGTGTTCATAACTATACCCTAAAGAATTAGGGTTGAGTGTATATGTTAAGTTATTTTTCCCATTTTCCCAATTTCTTCCACAAAATTCAATATTTTCACTCATTAAACATTTTGACATGGTAAAAAAACTATACATCCCCTTCCAATTTTATGAGAAGTATTAATATAAAAAGATAGATCTAAATATGCCACACTAAAGAATATAAAGCCCACTTAACACAATTACACTTCAATTTTTATTATATTTTAACCAAATTATGCAAAACTGAAAATGACCACAACACATTTCCTATATTTCCACTTAAAATTCATGTAAATGGTAGATATTTCCAGTTAAAATTCATGTAAATTGTTGAAAATTCACACACATAAATACTAATTTTGTTTAATTTTTTTAAACTCTTAAAAAACTTATAACTTAAGAGCCAACACATTTCACCTTAATCCACACTTGGTATTAGAATTAAGTCACATGCGTCACAATTCGATTTGGTAACAAAGCACATTTTGACCCATTAGCTACCTTTGTATGTGGAATATATGAGAAACCACATTGCACTGCACTTTTACCAAATTGGACGTATGAAAACAACACTGCCCATTGGACAGTATTATCATATTTTAACCACTTTTGCCATAATGGAAGCATGAAAACCACACTGCCCATTGGACTTTATTATGTAGTTGCATGGACAGTGAAGCAGATATGTCTGTAATGGAAGAAGTCATAGTCAAAGAGGATTCGACAAGAAACTCTGAAATGGTTAGTCTGTGATTTGCAGGGAGGTCTGGTCTCCTTTTTCATCTGGTTTTGCTTGAGTCCTGCAAATTTAGGTGTTTGGCCATTACAGTATCCTTGTAAGTGTACCACTTGGCAAATATCAAGTATATGATAAAATTGACTAGACTCATGATTGCAACCACCCAGTAGAAGTTGTCAAGTCTTCCTCTGTATAGGTTGTTACCGAGCCACCCTGGATGAGAACTGCTTGTTGTCACATGGTTAACAACAGAGACAAGAAGGCTGCTGAGGAAGAATCCGAGGGCTAAAGTGCTCAAGAAGAGTCCAGTGCTCATGGTTTTCATGCCCGGAGGGGATTCTCGGATGAAGAAATCTAGCTGACCAGTGTATATAAATGCTTCCCCAATCCCAACTAGGAAAAATTGTCGAACAAGCAAGAAAACAGTCATGGGGACTATGGAACTGGGCTTGTCTAAGAGCCCATGAGCTATCGCCGCCTGGAGACGTTTCTTTTCTGTTACTGCTGCAGCCACCATTGCAAGACACGATAAGGCAAGTCCAAACCCTATTTTCTGAAGTGGCGTGAAACCCTGATGGTGACCCGTCAAACGTCTTTCCACTGGCAAGATTACGCGGTCAGAGAGGGCTAAGGTCACCACGATTGCACTCACAAAGAATACTGTCAACGAGGCCGCCGGTATCTGAAATCTTACCGTGTTTCTTTTCATGTGGGAAGCTTGTTCCACTCAGAAGGTAACCAGCCTAGATTTGAAGCAACTAATGCCTGAGTTTTCGGCATGCCTGTGACAGCTGGAGGACCCTCTTCATCGAATAACCGTCTCTGCCATTTGCTGTTCTGCTATTGCCACGTTTTCTCTTCTCTTCTCCACGTTTTCATTTACATTCGCTGAATTGAAGCCCTTTCAAACTCTATTTATAGAGAATGTAAATTCTGTTTACTGAAAGGTTTTTTTAGTGAGTTTTGTTGTGATAAACGTTTTCTTACCGGTGCACTGTAACAGAGATTGAAATTTTCTGTGTGTGAAAACAGAGTATTCTCTGTTTTTTGCTGTTTTGAAATAGTGGTACTTTATACCTTGGTATTACTGTTTTGGAATAAATATTGTGACACCGATTTAACATCAATTTGATATCTCAGTTTTTTATTTATTTTTGCTATAGTTGATAATCACTGATCAGATTTTCAAACAGAGTTTTTTAGTTTTGAATCTGAATTTTCTGGGTGTGACTCCTCAGTGAGCACTTAAATCCATTTTTCAAATTCTTCGTTTGGTATCAGAGCATTGGTTTGTGGTTGTTTGCAGCTAGAAGAAGTAGACAATGGCCCAAACTAACAGTTCAGTCTAGTACCAGATTCTTCTTTTCTGTGGGGAAAATTATGAGTATTGGAGTGTGAAGATGAGAACTTTGCTCATCTCACAAGATTTATGGATGCTTGTTTCTGCCAGGTACACAGAGCCAGCTGATCAAACTGCTTATAATGCATTATCAGCTGATCAGAAGAACGAATTGAAGGAGAATAGGAAAAGGGATGCTAAGGCCCTTTTTATTCTTCAAACAGGAGTTGATATTTCAATTTTTCCAAAGATTGCAGAATGTAAAATGTCCCAGGATGCTTGGGAAGCCTTGGAGAAGGTATACAAGGGCTTTGTAAAGGTAAAAGTTGTCAAACTTCAAATGCTGAGAAGAGATTTTGAGTCTCTTTCTCTGAAAGAAAATGAAAGTGTTGAATGTTTTATTACTAGAGTTCAAAATATTGTTAATGTTATTCATGCTCATGGTGAAACTCTTGAAGATAGAAGGATTGTAGAAAAAGTGTTAAGAAGTCTTCCTAAGAAGTTTGATCCTATCACTATTGCTATAGAAGAATCAAGGGATTTAACACAACTAACCCTTGCTGATATGTTTGGAAGCCTTCAAGTACTTGAAGACTGGTTGAAAAAAAATGAGGAACTTTTGGATCAAGCATTCCAAATCAAGTTGAAGGTAGTAGATGATAAGAAGAAACAGTTATCCACTGTTAGAAATGATTTTTTCTCAACATCATTCAGAGGAGGTAGAGGCCATGGAAAAGTCATAGGTAGAGGTGGTAGAGGTAGAGGAAGAAGTAGCAGTTATGGCAGAAGTATTTTTCACTGTACCTATTGTAATAAAGATGGTCACCTTGAAAGTCATTGCTTTCAAAAGAAAAGAGATATCTCTCATTCAAATTTCAGCAAGGAAGAAGGTGAAAATTCTCAAACTTTATTTCTCACATGTAACAAACTTGAAGCTTGTGATGATTTTACATGGTCTTTGGATAGTGGTTGTTCAAATCATCTGACTGGAAATAAAAATCTGTTTGTTAAGCTAGATGAGAATGTGAAAGGGACAGTTAGTTTTGGCAATGATAACGAAGGAGATGTAATGGGAAAAGGTACTATTGCCATACGAGTTAAGAATGGAAAAATGATGTATGTTCAAGAAACCATGTTTGTTCCAAACTTAAGGCACAACTTGATTAGCATAGGGCAACTAAATTCTAACAATTACAAGACTGTTTTTGAAGGAAAGTGTTGTGAGATTTTTTATAACAATGCCCTTGTTGCTTAAGTTCCCATGACTGATAATAGGCTGTTTCTGTTAAGATAGGAATCAAATGTAGTTTGTTTGAAGGCCTTAGTTGATGATTCTTGGCTTTGGCACAAAAGGTTTGGACACCTTAATTTTGGATCTCTATCTCTTATGCAAAAGAAGAATTTAGTAAGAGGTTTTCACTCTTCCATAGAGTCGAATAATAAGATATGTGAAGGTTGTGCCATAGGAAAGCAACAAAGAGCAAGTTTTCCTCATTACAAGTTTAGATCATATGAGCCATTGGCTTTAGTACATTCAGATATTTGTGGCCCTATGCAAACCTTGTCACTTGGAAACAACAAATATTTTGTTCTATTTGTAGATGATTATTCAAGAATGTCCTGGGTTTATTTCATAAGTCTGAAATCCCAAGCTTTTAGTTGTTTTCAAAAGTTCAAAGTTCATGTTGAGAAGGAATCGGGATATTATTTGAAAGTCTTGAGAACTGATCGAGGTGGAGAGTTCACCTCCAATGAATTTAAGGACTTCTGCAGCTCACATGGCATTAAGAAGGAGTTAACTACTGCTTACACTCCTCAACAAAATGGAGTAGCAGAGAGGAAAAACATAATAGTGGTAGAAATGGCCAGATGTATGCTAAGAGAAAAGTGTTTACCAAACATGTATTGGGAAGATGCACTCCATTCAGCCATATATATTCTCAACAGAAGTTCTACAAAGATGGTAAAAGATTCTACTCCTTATGAAGCTTGGTTTTATAGAAATCCAAATGTTTCTCATTTTAAAATATTTGGGTCTACATGTTTTGTTTATATTCCTAGTCAACAAAGGAAGAAGTTAGATGGAAAATCTGTAAGATGTGTTTTCATTAGATATTCAAAAGAAAGTAAGGCTTATAGATGTCAAGATCCACTTACCAAAAAGCTTTATGTTAGTAGAGACGTGATCTTTGATGAAGGGGAAGCTTATTTAAAGAATGAAGGAGAAGTTAAAGTGATGAGTCCACATATTGAAGGTCCACATATTGAAGGCTTAAGTTTTTTAAATAATGAAGAGTCTTTGCATCCCTCTACAGCAAGATATATGGTCTCGCCTTCACAGAGTTCTTTGCAGCCCTCTACAGCAAGATATATGGGCTCACCTTCACAGAGTTCTCCATTGAGGGAATCTTCATCTTCTCCAACTGTAAGAACTCATGTTGATAGCCAAGCAATATCTCCATTCATCCCTCCTAGAAAAACAAAAGGTTTAAAGGAAATATATGGGACCTCTAGGTATGTTGATTATAATTTTGCTTTTCTTTCTTCTGCACATGTTGAACCTTTCAGTTTTAATGAAGGTTGTTCTAATGAGTTATGGATACAAGCCATGGAAAATGAGATTGCACAAATACAAAAAAATGACACATGGGTGTTAGTTGATCTTCCTCATGGAAAATCCACTATTGGTGTAAAGTGGATTTACAAACTTAAATTTAATATGGATGGTAGCATTTCAAAACATAAAGCACGTTTGGTTGCACAAGGATATGTGCAACAAGAAGGCATAGACTATGATGAGACTTTTGCCCCTGTAGCAAGAATGGAAATAGTGAGGATATTTCTTTCCATTGCATCTCAGTTAAAGTTAACTGTTTATCAAACGGATGTTAAATATGCTTTCTTAAATGGATATTTGAAGGAAGAAGTTTATGTTGATCAACCCAAGGGTTTCATTATTGATGGTAAAGAAGATAAGGTGTATAGGATTAAAAAGGAACTTTATGGTCTTAAGCAAGCCCCTAGAGCTTGGTAATCTAGAATTGATGACTATCTTCATGATCATGGTTTTGTTAAATGTTCTCTTGAGAGTGTTGTCTACAAAAAGATTGTTGGTTCAGATTTCATCATCCTTTGCTTATATGTAGATGATTTAATCTTCATTAGCACCTCATTTCCACTTATGGAGGAATTTAAAGAGGCAATGGAATCAGAATTTGAAATGTTTGATTTGGGAGAAATGCAATGTTTCTCGGGATTGCAAATTCAACAAACAACTGAAGGTATATCTATTTGTGAAGCGAAATATATTGAAGACATGTTGAAGAGGTTTATCATGCGAAATTGTACACTTGTGAGCACTCCTCTTGTAGTTGGGAGTAAACTCATGAAAGATGATGAAAGTCCACTTTGTGATGCTACCCTTTATAGATCTCTCATTGGAAACCTTATGTATCTGACATCCACTAGACCAGATATTATGTTTGCTGTCAGTCTAGTTGCTAGGTTCATGCATCAACCTCACGAGTCCCATTGGAAGGTAGCCAAAAGGATTCTCAGATATGTAAGTGGTACAAAATTTTATGGATTGTTTTATACATCTGCTAATGATTCAAATGTTGTAGCATACACAGATGAAGATTGGGAAGGAAGCTTGGATGATCGAAAGAGTACCTCAGGATATGCTTTTCTCTTTCGGAGGAAACCTTGTTTCTTGGAGCAGCAAAAAGCAACCCATTGTTGCACTATCTATAGCTGAAGCAGAATATATTGCTGCATCACATAAGCACTCAAGCCATTTGGTTGGAAAGGTTGGTGGAAGATTTGGGAATGGAAGTATGTAAACCCATCAAAGTTTACTACAATAATCAAAGTACTATCTCCATGACAAAGAATCCAGTTCTCCACAGCAGGAGCAAACACATTGATATTCGCCATCACTTCATTAGAGAGCTTGCCAACAAGAATTTCTGGTTTTTGAATTTTGTAAATCTAAAGATCAGCTTGCAGACATTTTTACTAAGGCTCTTTCAAAAGATAGATTGGAAGATCTCAAATCACAGTTGGGAATCCTCAAACTTGACATTAAGGGGAAGATTGAAGGAAATAATGCCTGAGTTTTCGGCATGCCTGCGACAGCTGGAGGACCCTCTTCATCGAATAACCGTCTCTGCCATTTTTTGTTTTACTATTGCCACGTTTTCTCTTCTCTTCTCCATGTTTTCATTTACATTTGCTGAATTGAATCCCTTTCAAACTCTATTTATAGAAAATGTAAAATATTTTTACTGCAAGGTTTTTTACTGAGTTTTTGTTGTAATAAACGGTTTCGTTACTAGTGCACTGTAACAGAGACTGAAATTTTCTGTGTCTGAAAACAAAGCATTCTCTGTTTTTTGTTGTTTTGTAATAGTGGTACTTTGTACCTTGGTTTTACTGTTTTACAATAAATATTGTGAGAGAGTGATTTAACATCAATTTGATATTTGAGTTTATTTATTTATTTTTGCTATAGCTGATAATCACTGATCATATTTTCAAACAGAGTTTTTTAGTTTTGAATCTGAATTTTCTGGGCGTGACTCCTCAGTGAGCACTTAAATCAATTTTTCAGATTCTTAATTTTTGAAGGAACTAATGCTTGAGTTTTCGGCATGCCTGTGATAGCTGGGGGACCCTCTTCATCGAATAATCGTCTCTTCCATTTGTTGTTTTGCTATTGCCACGTTTTCTCTTCTCTTCTCCACATTTCATTTACATTTACTGAATTGAAGCCCTTTCAAACTCTATTTATAGAGAATGTAAATTCTGTTTACTGCTAGGTTTTTTAGTGAGTTTTTGTTGTAATAAACGGTTTCGTTACTGGTGCACTGGAGACTGAAATTTTCTGTGTGTGAAAATAGAGCATTATCTGTTTTTTGTTGTTTTGTAATAGTGGTAATTTGTACCTTGGTTTTACTGTATTGGAATAAATATTGTGACAGAGATTTAACATCAATTTGATATCTGATTTTATGTATTTATTTTTGCTATAGCTGATAATCACTGATCAGATTTTCAAACATAGTTTTTTAGTTTTGAATCTGAATTTCATGGGTGTGACTCCTCAGTGAGCACTTAAATCCATTTTTTAGATTCTTCAAGATCCAAATCCTAGGCTCTATCAAGCGCCGAGAGGGATCAAATCTCCTGATGTGCAAACCTCTCCTCGAATAGCTCCTTGAGTGCGATACCCGAGCCACCCAATCCTAAGCTTTAAAGTCACTAGTTTAAGTCTCATATTTACTTTTTCTTTTATTACTTTTTACTTTGTATTATTATTTTGTGTTTACTTTGTATTATTTTGTTACTCGACAAACACTCTAAAGTCTCATATTTACTTTTTACTTTGTATTAAAAGTAAAAAGTAAAGTCTCTAGTTTAAGTCTTATATTTACTTTTACTTTGTATTATTCTTTTTTGTTTATGACAGACATAATATTTACCACCTAATCCTAAGCTCTAAAGTCTCTAGTTTAAGTCTCATATTTACTTTTTACTTTGTATTATTCTTTTTTGTTTATGGCGGACATAGTATTTATTACTTTTTACTTTGTATTATTCTTTTTTTGTTTACTTTGTATTATTTTGTTACTCGACTAACAAGATCTCTCCATACTGGGCTGTAGAGAGCCTCTCCGCTCAACCATTTGAGCATAAATAGTCCAGAACATTATTGTGGTTGCCCAGATAGACATCATTCTTATTATTGGCTTCACCTCTTCTACTTTAGTTACTGTGTAGAGACTCCATCAACTGGCATAGGAAGACTCCTCCATCGATGAGTCTATTATAGCAGCTCTGTTGTAGAGCCACCTCCAACATACAACATGTCAAAAAACAACTTAATTACTTGAATACAATGTCAATCATTCTTTTCTTATTGACAGCTAGAAAGGTAAAACTATATACATCAAATTACGTAATTAAGATAATAAGTTTATGGAATGATCGGGGTTGCCTTAATAGGCCGGGTGGCAAGTGGAAGATTATCATTTTACGGAATTATGGTGAGTTATTTTAGGTACATAATAGTTTCAAATAAGATCTGTTTAAAATAAAAATTGATTGATTAAGAGTTCATATTTTTTGGAAGTGAGGAAACTTATTCTTTGTGAGAGTATTGAAGTATTTGAGTATTTAAGCTTTCAAATTTGATGGTTGTCATCATTACCACTTTGACAACTAAATTATAATAGATTTTGTTACTTTATATATATATATATATATATGACTGACAAACTAAGTTATAATAAGTTTTGCCATCTTCCAAAAAAAATTATATTTATATATACATGAATAATGAGTTAAGTTATAATAGATTTATATAAAAACAATTATATATATAATATTCAAATGACTAATATATAATATTATTATTATAATACTATTATTATAAGTATTGTATTTTTTGTGATTAGTTAAATATCATTTAACATTATTACATTTTATTAAAATGACATTGGGGCATTGATGAAAATGACACTTTCGATAATGTAAAAAATATTAATTTTTCTAAGTTTAAAGAGAAATTGCAGTGGGAGGAAATTTAACTATTAAGAGAGAAAACTAAGATACTATAAGGAGGTCATTAACCCTAATTTGGACAATCACAATTATGTGAATAGTAACTAGTTCAAAGAAGAAAATGAATATAGCCAATATTAGAATGAACACCCATGAGCTCCATTCAAAACTCGGGGTTGGTTTGGTGAGCTTGGAAAGCTTCTTTCTAAGCTTTTTGAGCATAAAAACAAAAGTTTAAAACAAACCAAGTAATAACCTTCGAAAACAATTTTTCACAATTTATTTTTAAAAAAATTATATAAAAAACATAAAAATATTTGAGAGAGCACTCTAAAATCTAAAATAGCTTTGTAAACATAAATAAAAAGGAACCATTACATACATTAATAAATTGCTTTTTCTTTACAAAGTTAACATGTAGACATTTATATACCTAAATATTTATTTATATTATAAAAATAAAATAATAATATTAATTAATTAATATTTAATATTTAATCATTTAACCCTCCTTATCCTCCAATGCATCTATTCGACCAACTTAATTGAATAAATACCTAATGAATTTGAGTGAAGGCCCTCTATCACCTTATGATCAGGTTAAACGGTTAGTAGGGAAACCTGTTGACAGCGACACTATAAAGTGATCATTTGATAGAGTGATCACATGCAAAATCATGGTGAACGCTATTCACTCTGGGATTTGCATTAAATTGGTTAACAATGACACTGTAAAGTGAAATTTAGGTATAGTGAGTAGATACAAAATCAAGGTATACATTTTCAAAATACACTTTGCAACAGTGTATGCATTTTATGTTGCTGCATGATTAAGAATGGTTGGATTGATTCTTAGATCAGATTTAACAATTTATATTCCTACAGTAATAATATTAAATGCACTACTGTAAATGTATATACAATATGGTCGTCTTCAAATCTATACCTTACCTGCCACCCACAGGTGGAGTGTAAAATGTTAGCCCAAAATCAACCGTTGACTTTGCTATTAAACCCTCATATCACTTGATCGTAAACAGCAACTCCTGAATTTACACGCTGGTTGAGGATGATCTAGGCATTTCAAGCCCGGAGGCGGATGCCGCGGATCGATGACATTCGAGCTTCCTTTCCAAAGTAGCCTTTGATATGCCTATTTAAAATATACTTTTTCCAACTACCTTCTGGGAAATCTGGTTAAATGAATTCTCATAGTTAGAATCTGTGGATTTTATATTCGAAACCGCCCAAAACTCTTGCTACTGAAACTATCATCTGATTCCGTGTGGTAATAAGCTACAGGATTTCAATCAAAATCGTGCGAGAATTCGTACAACCACCTTCTGGGAAATCTGGTTAAATGCCAATTCTCTTATTTAGAATCCACCCAAAAACTCTTGCTACATGGTTAAACTATGATCCGATTCCGTGTGGTGATAAGCCACAGGATTTCAATCAAAATCGTGCGGGAATTCAATATACGACTAAATTCTCTTAGTTAGAATCTGTGAATTTTAGATTCGAAACCGCCCAAAACTCTAGCTATATGGTGAAACTGTGATCCGATTCCGTGTGGTGATAAGTTACACGATTTCAATCGAAATCGTGTTGAGAATTCACAAACAAACAAAGAAGAGGTTAGTTTTGGATAAACTTTATCCTACGCTATCCTTAATTGAATTAATAGCCTTGGATTTGGATTTGAAAATGACCCCAATATCACCCTCTGATCGGGTTGAACTTGATAGAATTAGTAATTAGTTCAATTAACATTAGTTTCTATTCTTGATGTTCAGTGAATAAATGCAACAGCATGCTTTGCATGCATGTAAAAGCTAGGTTAAATCTTTTAGGGTTTTCCATAAGTGTTTAAATACACATTACATCATTATCTTTGTTTTATTTCTGCCTCCAACCTTCAGTTTGGTATGAGAGCTTAGGAGAAGATCAAATTGGTAGCATAAATTTCCGAAGAAGCCAAAGCCGTAGCTTTGAAGAATTTGTATGTTTTTCGAAGAATTTTCACACAATGTTTTTTGGAGAAATTATTAAAAAAAAAAAAAAAAAAATTAAGTATCACGCCCTTCCTATAGGCCAAAGCGCAGTAGTCAGTGAAGACTCACAGCACTTATGGCAAGAGAAGATTTTTTTTTCATGGGAGTGAAATTTTTTTTACTTTCACCAAGTTGTTTTCTTTTACGAGATTCTTTGAGTTTACAAAAGAAAAAGATATATTTTTTTCAAATCTTGTTTAAGAGGGAGACATTATTTTGAAAAAAGAGGAAGGAGATTATTTTGAAAAAGCTAGTGAAGGACACCGCAATGTCTATGGCTTCTAGCAGCAATCAATCTCAGATTTCTCCTCTTACAGGGAAAAAGGACTATGATGTCTGGGCCACGAGGATGGCGGTTTATCTCAGGTCAGAAGATGCATGGGAATATGTCGTGTATGGCTATTCTAAACCTGCAGATGATGCAGCTTTTCAAGCCCTTTTAAACACAGAAAATGATGTCCTACGAGCGCACAGGAAGAAGGATGCAAAGGCACTTCATCTCATAATGAACGCTTTGGATAACAACGTATTTCCAAAGATATCAATGTCATTTCATGCCAAAGCAGCATGGGATACCTTGGCGACCAGTTATCAGGGTGCTGGTAAGGTACAGACAGCTACACTCCAAAATCTGAGAAGAGATTTTGAAGATCTGAAGATGAAAGAATCAAACTCAGTAGATTCGTTCATGACCAAAGTCATGGGTATTGTTAATCAGCTTAATATCTATGGTGAAAAGATGGAAGATCAAAGGGTCATTGAAAGGGTTCTGAGATCCCTACCCCACAAACTTGAGTCGAAAGTTTCAGCAATTGAAGAAGCAAAGGATCTGAGTACTCTCTCTATAGACGAGTTGACCGGATCTTTACTTTCATTCGAATCCAGACTCAACAGGAATGAAGAATCCTCTCTGGAGAATGCTTTCAAAGCACATGTCTCATTCTCAAGAGGCAGAGGAAGAGGCAGAGGACGAGGCAAAAGTGGCCGAAGTAATGACAATGGAGATCAAGATCACCATCATAACCATGAAGGCGGAAACTGCGACAAAAAAAGGTCAGATAAATCTATTATTCAGTGTTATTATTGCAATAAATTTGGGCATTATGCTCATGAATGCAAAAAGAAAAAGGCTGATCAAGCAAATCATAATGCTAATGTGACTAATACCTCTGAGGATAAAGATGATATCTTATTTCTTACATGTCATGCTGCACACGAAATCCCAAAGGGACTTTGGCTTTTAGATAGTGGCTGCAGTAACCATATGACAGGTGACAGAGGTCTAATTGCACACCTAGATGAATCAGTGAGGATAGAGGTCAAATTTGGCACAGATGAGGTGGTTCTAGTTCTTGGCAAATGAGTGGTCAACATTCTGACCAAACAAGGCCAACAAAAGACAATCTCAGATGTCTATTATGCTCTAGGATGGAATCATAATCTTCTCAGCATTGGGCAACTCACTGAAAAGAAGTACAGACTTGTCTTTGATGGATCAGACTGTGAAATTTATGACAAACCCCCAAATCGACAGTTGATCATCAAAATACAAGTGACTAGGAACAGGATGTATCCACTAGTCATGAATTGCAGCAGTAAGGTAACCTCTTTTGCTCAAAAAGCCACTTGCATGGATGATTATTGGTTATGGCATTTTAGATATGGACATCTTCACTTTGGTGGTCTCAAGTTTTTGCAGCAGAAAGAGATGGTAAAGGGATTGCCCTCTATGAAGGAGCCAGAAAGCAGTTGTGAGTGTTGCATCATTGCAAAGCAGCACAGGGATAGCTTTCCTAAAGGTATGTCTCGAAGGGCACATGCACCTCTAGAACTTATTCATACTGATCTGGTTGGACCAATGCAAACTCAATCGATTGGTGGAAGCTATTATTTTCTTACATTTATTGATGATTTCAGTAGAAAAACTTGGGTGTATTTCCTTCGTCAGAAGTCTGAAACTTTTGGCAAGTTCAAGGAATTTAGGGCTCTGGTTGAAAAACAGAGTGGTTATCAACTCAAAGTATTGAGATCTGATGGAGGGGGAGAGTATGAATTAAAGGAATTTCATGATTACTGCAAGCATCATGGAATCAAGAGGCAATTCACTACAAAATTTACTCCTCAGTAGAATGGTATTGCAGAACGCAAGAACAGAAGCATCATGAATATGGCAAGGAGCATGCTGAAAGGAAGAAATTTGTCCCATGAATTTTGGGGAGACGCAGTGTCTTGTGCTGTTCATGTGATGAACAGATCTCCCACCAAAATTGTGAAGAACAGAGTACCAGAGAAATCATGGTCAGGTATGACTTGTAATGTTTCTCATTTCAGAGTATTTGGTTGTGTTGCTTATTCTCATGTTCCTAAAAAACTAAGAAAAAAGCTAGAAGACAGGAGTGAGAAATGTATATTTCTTGGAAACAGTGAACAAGCTAAAGCCTACAAGCTGTATAACCCTATTACCAAAAAGGTTATCCTCAGCAGAGATGTTTTGTTCAAGGAGGAAGAGTCATGGAATGGAACCATAGACAAGGGTGTGGGAGCTGCAATACCCCAACAAGAAGATGGAGAAGATGAGGAGCTAATTGGACAACAAGATCCAGTAGCATCTTCACCAGTAGCAAATACACCTAGAAACTCAGTTCGAGGTGAAACATCAAGTCCACAATCAGGTAATGAATATGATCACAATAATAAAAAGACTAGAAGATTGACAGATATTTATGATGAATTGGACGCAAATACCAATTATGTTTTTATTGCTAGTGAACCTGTGTTTTATGAAGAGGCTATAAAACAAGAGCATTGGGTAAATGCTATGGACGAAGAGATAGATTCCATTGAGAGAAATGATACATGGGATCTAGTTGACCTGCCAAAGAATAAGAAACCCATTGGTGTGAAGTGGGTTTATAAAACCAAACTCAATGAAAAAGGTGAGATTGATAGGTACAAGGCAAGGTTAGTAGAAAAGGGTTTCTCGCAACAACCAGGAATTGATTTTGGAGAAACTTTTGCACCAGTGGCAAGATTGGACACAGTAAGAGCAGTCCCAGCAATTGCAGCACAAAAGAAGTGGAAAGTGTATCAGATGGATGTCAAGTCGGCATTCTTGAATGGAATTCTTGAAGAAGAAATTTATGTGGAGCAGCCACATGGGTATGAAATCAAAGAACATGAAGAGAAAGTTTACAAGTTGAAGAAAGCTCTATATGGGCTCAAGCAAGCTCCAAGAGCTTGGTACAGCAGAATTGATTCTTATCTGATCAAAAATGGTTTTAGGAGAAGCAACAACGAACCAACACTTTACACAAAGGTAAATCAACAAGGACAGATGTTAATAGTTTGTATCTTAGTAGATGAGTTCAAGGAAGCTATGAAGAAAGAATTCGAGATGACAGACCTTGGATTGATGAGGTTCTTTCTTGGCCTAGAAGTAGAACAGTAAAAAAAATGTATATTTATCTCTCAAAATAAATATGCTAATGAAGTTCTTAAGCGATTCAGAATGCTTAATTGCAAAACAACACCTACACCGGTGGCAATAGGTACTAAGTTGAGCAAAGAAGATGGCAGTCCCAATGTAGATCCAACAATGTTTAAGAGACTTGTAGGAAGTCTCATGTATCTCATAGCTACAAGACCTAATATTATGTTTGTTGTCAGCTTGATTTCGAGGTTCATGGAGTATTCCAAAGACTCGCATTGGAAAGTTGGAAAAAGGATCTTACGATATGTTGTAGGGACTTCAAGCTATGGAATTTTATACTTAAGCACTGAGTATGATGTTTTGACAAGTTTCACTGACAGTGATTTTGCAGGAAGTTTGGATGACGGGAAGAGCACTTCTGGTCATGTTTTTCATCTTGGATCAAGGGTGATTTCATGGGCATCCAAGAAGCAGCCCATTGCGACACTTTCATCAGCAGAAGCAGAGTATGTAGCAACGACATCAGCAGCATGTCAAGCAGTCTGGTTATGCAGAGTTTTAGAAGGTCTTCAACAGAAACAAGAAGGACAAACCACAGTTTATTGTGACAACAATTCAGCAATCGCTCTATCCAAGAACCATGTTTTTCACCAGAAAAGCGAGCACATTGATACCAGATATCACTTCATAAGAGAACTTGTGAACAATGGTGAAGTTCGTGTTGAGCACTGTAAATCGATTGACCAATTGGCTGACATCTTCACAAATCCATTGGCAAAAGATATTTTTGAAATTCATAGAAATAATTTAGGCATTGTAAAAGCTGCAGTAGTCAGTAGTAGTAATTAAGAGGGAGTGTTAGAATTAGTAATTACTTCAGTTAACATTAGTTTCTCTTCTTGACGTTCAGTCAATAAATGCAACAACATGCTTTGCATGCATGCAAAACCTAGGTTAAAGCTTTTAGGGTTTTCCATAAGTGTTTAAATACACATTACGTTCTTGATTGTATGACATTAGTTGATCTCCGTTTATGAATAAAGATTGAAGAGTCGTATCTCATTCTGCATTATCTTTGTTTTATTTCTGCCTCCAACCTTCAGAACCATTGATTTCTAGGTTAACAACAAAACCTGGACGTTGAGTAACACATGTTAACATCAATCAAGAACTGTGCTAAGATAATTACCAATTAAAAGAATAAAACAATAATAGCCTGAACTATTACAACCCAACCTTATACACAAAACGACGTGTGTTCCTACCTATATTCTGTGTGTCAGACAAAAACCAAATCCAAAACATTATTCAGCACAAATCAGCTGAGATAGAAGTACTCACCGGGATTGATATGTATGGGGTACCCTGTTGTTGGAAAGATAGGCCCTATTATCGTCATACAATTGTCGCACATCTATGGGATATTTGAAAGAGAATAATAGTTGTCATGGTTTTTCCAGGGAGTATGCATCTTAACAATCTCCACTGCATTACCACAACTCAGACCTGATCCATGCAATCCCAATGAACAATGCAAAGCAGCACATGGTTTACAACTTTATGTTCTCTCCATATCCTTGTATGTTATTGCACTGGGTACTGGAGGACTAAAATCAACTGCATCGGGCTTTGGAGCTGATCAGTTCGATGAAAATGATGAGAAAGAGAGGAGTCAGATGGACTACTTCTTTAACACATTCTTCTTCTGTATCAGTTTAGGATCTCTGGTTGCTGTGACACTGCTTGTATATATCCAGGATCATGTGGGGAGACCCTGGGGTTATGGCATATGTGTTGTATGTATGATAGCAACCATTATCATATTCCTCGTAGGAACAAGGAGGTATAGATTAAAGAAGAGCATTGAAAGCTTACATTGCCTGCAGATGTGCGACAATTGTATGACGATAATAGGGCCTCTCTGTCCAACAACAGGGTACCCCATACATATCAATTCCAGTGAGTACTTCTATCTCAGCTGAGCTGTGCTGAATATCAAGGACCAGGGAAATTTGAGTGAGTGGGCTTCCAATGCTCTTCTTGAATCTATACCTCCTTGTTCCTACGAGGAATATGATAATAGCTACTATCATACATACAACACATATTCCAGAACCCCAGGGTCTCCCCATATGATCCTGGATATATACAAGCAGTGTCACAGCAACCAGACATCCTAAACTGATACAGAAGAAGAATCAGTTAAAGAAGTAGTCCATGTGACTCCTCTCTTTCTCATCATTTTCATCAAACTGATCAGCTCCAAAGCCCGATACACTATTTCAGTCCTCCAGTACCCAGTGCAATAAGATACAAGGATATGTAGAGAACATAAAGTTGTAAACCAGGTGCTGCTTTGCATTGTTCATTGGGATTGCATGGATCAGGTCTGAGTTGTGGTAATGCAGTGGAGATTGTTAAGACGCATACTCCCTGAAAAAACCATGACAACTATTATTCTCTTTCAAATATCCCATAGATCTCACCCAAAACAAGATGTCTGACCATTCATATGCATTCGTAATTAAGGATTAACATCGTACCAAGCATTGAATTATAGCAAAAATGGCAATTGTCAAGTATCTTCCCAAGAAGCTGTCAGCTATAAATCCTCCAAAGAGGCACACGATCACTGAAGTTCCAAGGAAGATTGTCACCATATTTGCAGATTCTGCACTAGGAAGGTGCATAGTATTCACCAAATATGTTACCATATTTACATCTATGGCCAAAGTTGTCAATCTCTCACACAGCTCAATTCTTGTATATTCATGCCTCACAGTTAGCCAAATGCATTTCAATGTAAAATTGAGTTATGACATTAGGTTATATATATATATACCTAGTTGTCATCCTATATATTCATGCCTCACAGTTATCCAAACGCATTTCAATGTAAAATTGAGTTATGACATTAGTTATATATATATATATATATATATATATACCCAGTATGGCAACTGCAGGGTAACCATACTCTTGTTGTGGCCTTATGTGCAGGATCGCCCTTGAAGTCAAGGGCCTGACCTCTTGCCGCTCCCACTGATGAATTTTACTCCCCATTATGTACCTGAAAGTATACACAAAGACCAACAACCTCAATGTTCTAACAAATCTACACATAGATATTAACTCCTATTAGCATAGATCTACATTAAACTTATATCTATTAAACTCAGATCTATTAAGTATTGATAGTATTAAGTACGGAGAGTGATCCAATTTTTTGAGATATAAATTTAGGTTTAAAAATGAATCTATACTGACTTAATTTCTTGAAGTGTAAAATTGAATTTAAGTTAGATTTATGCTGATTTTTTCTCGTACAATCACAAACCAACATCACCAAATTTTCTATATTTTCTCCTGAAAATGAATATCAAACATAACCAAAAGAAAGAAAGCCTTGGACATCAATTTTCATAACATTTATATAAATCTTTCAAAAAGAATGGCCTATAAATTACTAAACTCTAGTATAAAAAATGAATGATGTCAAAACGTACCAAAACTAATCAATAAGTACATTTCCCAAAAAAAAAATCAACAAAAGCAAACAGTTTTAAAGAACTGCATTGATAATACATAAACATATGAAAAACTGCATTGATAAGACATTCAGCCTACGAAACAGTTAAAAATTCTGAAAAAAAATATGCATAATGACTCTAAATGAACAATTTAGCATCCACGGATTGGTGTATACCATAATCATAGGCACCCACAAATCCTCTCTGGATTTGCTCCCCTGATTACCCTCTCTATTTGCTCCCCTGGTAATATTTAGCGTTAGCCTTCTTCATAGAATGAAGTCTCATCATATGCCCCATTCTTCAAGGGGAAGTTGTTTCCTTTGGTTTATAGGTTGATAGTTTCCTGGCATCTCACAAGCCCTTCCGGCAGTCACAAACCCTTTTATAGGCAAGTCGGGTGTACCGGTAGAATATTTGACATCTTACCCTGCATGTGAAATGACAGCTACATGCTTTTGACATAAATGCACTCAGTAGAATTCAATGATAATTGTGATATGATCGAGACCAAAGTCAAAGACGATGATCCTTGCTGTGATTGGAATTTGTATTTATATGAAGATTTTTTTGGGGACAAGTCAAATTCAAACCTTTGATGATTTGTGGGAAGCACAGATTATACATTTTTATATGAATATTTTTTTGGGACATGTTAGATTCACACCTGTGATGATTTGTGGGGAGCACAGACTACATTTTTCATCTTGGAACATGGGATTGTGATCTCACCCATGTTGACATAGACATGCTTTGGGATTTGTACCAAAACATTTTGAGAGGTGAGAGAGACAGATGTAACATTTCCAATGCTAAAAGATATGTAAACATATCCAATGCTAAAAGATATGTAAACATATCCAATGCTAAAAGATAGAGACAAACATCTGTAAACATTTCCAATGCTAAGAGATCTAATTTTTGTAAAGTTGTAATCTTCTGCAGGTTAGGAGTTAATCAAAACATACTATGCATTCTTCTCGGATGTAATTATTAGGCTTTCTAACTACATTTAATAATTTTTCATTTTAAATATTAAATTTTTTATTTTTACTTAATTTATTTTTAATAATGGTATAAATTTTAGTAGTTAGGAGTTAATCAAAACATATTATTGAAAGTTTGTATTCTTCTAGGATGTGATTAGTAGGCTCTTTAACAACATTCAATAATTTTTCATTTTAAATATTCAGATTTTTTTTTTACTTAATTTATTTTTAACAATGGTATAAATTTTAGTAGTTATAGTTATATATATTTTATTTTTCAAGGTCCATCTCCTAAAAACTTGGTTTTTGAAGATTCTTGTCATTGGATCGAGAGGCCTTTTCTACAACCTTTGATTGTAAAATACATTTATATAAATATACATTGAAATAGTTTAGGATCCTAAATTGGAACAGTTGGCAAGCGGATGCATATATTGGATTATGGATTGTTAAGTTGATAATAAAACAATAAGTAGGATATAATGTTTTGTGATAATTGCAAATTAACCAATAATTGGGTAAATAGGAAGCATTTTATTTCTCAATTAATTAATAAATGCAACTTTTGTGTATTTCTAGGATTGGTGTGTTATACTTTAGAACGTGTAATAGTTGGCACTTAGACCATTAAATTTGGGTAAATAACTAGTTTACTTCATAATTAATTAATTAATGAAATTTTTTCTTATTTGTAGTATTTATGTGTTAGCATTAACAGCATGATTCCAAATTGGAATAGTTGGTGGTTAGATATTAGTTTCGGGTGAATATCTATTTTACTTCATAATTAATTAATGTAACTTTGGCCTATTTGCAAGATATCCAAATTGGAACAATTGGTTCTTGAATGGTTATAACCTAAAATATATTAGATTAAATGTATTTTTTAAGTTGATAATATAACAAAGAACTAAATATTAGTTTTGTAATAATTGCAGATCCATCTTAACTCTCTATCAAGCACCGAGACTAGGTGCAAACCCTTTTTTAGAAATCTAAACTTCGTGAAGGGGTTTGATCCCTATCAGCCCTTGATAGGATCCATGTTGGTCAGTACACCAACACCATGTGATAGCATCATTTTAGTTTTTAGTTTTTTTAAATATTTTTAGTGTTTATTTAGTCTTTTAAAAATATGGGTGTTATTTCAGAGTTTGTCACTCAAATTGTGCAAACCTTGGCTTTAGTGTCATGAATAGATTCACTTTTAGTGTTGATTTTAGATTTCATTTTAGCATCAACTTTAGCTTCTTTTTTAACACCTACTTTAGTTATAATAAATGTTAATAGCTTCCTTTTTAGCACTTACATTAGCTATAACTTACTTAGTAGCTAGCTTCCTTTTTAGTGTCAATAACTTCCTTTTTAGCTAGTAATTTAGCTTCCTTTTTAGTGACAATTTTAGCTTCATTTTTAGCACCAAGTTTCCTAAGTAACCAAATAATAAGCGGAGAAATTTTTCAAAATGAAATTTAAGAAAGACTAAGAGCTAAAAATAAGCTACATGTCTCAATCCTAATAACTATGAGTGAATTTCTATTATTTTAATTATAATCTCTTGTTTTCCCTCAAAAAACCTTCAATAACTACTCTTTCATTATTTTCTCATGTCCTTTATTTCTCTCTTCCCTTCTCTCCCCTTCTCCTTTTTCCATCAGGGTTTCATTCTCATGGAGTCTCATGTTTTTGTTTCATGGAGGAACCTCCATGATGAACGTAATGAATTTTCTCTTCCCTTCTCCTCTTTCATTCATATTTTACTTTGATTTTCCTTTATTGGTTTGATAATTGGCTAAAGTTTCATAGAAGAACCTGTATAATGAGGGTAATGAATTCTCCCTTCCCTTCTCTTTCCTTATTTTGTACTTTACTTTTACTTTATTGATTTGTTAATGTTTATTGTTCTTTTGTTGTTGCAAGTTTAGGGTTTCATGCATGGAGGCTAGGGTTTGATGGAGGACCTCCATGAGGAAGGTAATTGCTCATCATTTCCCTTATTCTCCTTCCTTCCTCTTTTAATATATTTTAATTTTCTTATTTGTTCATGTTTATTGTTGTTTTGTTGTGGCAAGTTTAATGGAGAAAGAAGGAAAAATGACAATTTTGGTATTCTTGTTAATGCATAGATCTAGTTCATGGGTGTGGCCTAAGGAAGGCCCTTTCATTCATATAAGGAGTTCCAGGTTCAAATCCTGGCATCCATATATCTTTAATTATTTAGTCTTCCCTTTGTATTAAATGTTGAAATTTATCTAAGATTCAAATCTGCATTTTTAATGACAGACTTTTATGGTATGTAGCTTAAGTATATTTCTTGCCTTTTGGCAAGTTACCTAGGCTCGAATCCCAGCATTCCCTTACCATTTTCCATTTGCATTTACATTTTTTAGCAGCTTACTATTTTGTTTCTATAAATTTTAATTTGCACAAGCTTAGTCTAGTTCTAGTTCAAATTTACACTTTTAAGGTTATATTTTTGTGGGAATGTACTCATGTAGAGATCTTGTCTTTTGGAAAGTGATACAGGTTCAAATCTCAACATTCCTTTACCACTTTTTCATTTTTTTTTATTATTTTTTACTATTTTATATTTTTATTTTCATAAGAATAATTCTATAGATATTTGACACTAAAGGGTGTTACCATGAAGATGGGTAACGCTTTTGGAAAGTGGAGTGCATGAGTATGGTAAAAAACGAGCTCAATTGTGGTCTTAACAAAGCACAATCAAGGGTTAATAAAACCCTCATTTATGAACCTCGATTGAGCTGAGGGTCAACGCTCGATCGAGCTTGTATCCGATGAAAAATTTAAAACAAAAGGCCAGAAAATATTCTGCGGTTGTGGAATTTAGAATCTTGATGAAACTCCTGTAACTGTTATAAATAAAAAAAACTAGACCACAGCTCAGTTCACTGTGATTGTTTCTTAGAATCTCAAACGAGGAGTACAAGCCAGCTTGACCAAGGAGTACAAAGCTCAACCGGGGACTGTGACTTGCCACTAACCACCACCTCCTGCTACCATGGCCTCCACATCGAGAGGTAGGCAACTCAAAATCCCTAAAAATCAATTTTATGCATTGATTGAAATTGTTTTTTTAGTAATTTTAACCAAAATTTTGTAAAATTAGTTCAAGACCCCCCAAAACCAAAAATCAATTCTATGCAATGTTGAATTTTTTTTATAGTAATTTTAATGAAAATTTTGTAAAATTAGTTCAAAACCCCAAAAAATAAATTATGTGCATTAACTGAAATTGTTTTTTAATCATTTTAATGAAAATTTAGTAAATATAGTTATTTTGGTTATATATGTTTTTGTAATTTAGATTTAGTTTGAAAAAATAGTTTATTTAAATGTAGAATAAATAATTACAACCAATAAATTAAACGGACAAGTTCCAAAACCTAACAACCAAAATCCTTAAACTGGTGACAAACATAAACCCTTAAACCAACAACCGCCATAAACCGACAGAAATGTTGATGATGATGATTAGAGTCCACTGAGATCAAATTTGGCCTATCGGACCTTAAGAAGGGAATTAGTTAGTTTGCTTTAAAATTTTGTTCATATGCTCAAAAAGATTAAGGAGAAGCTTTCCCAGCTCACTATAGTTGTGCCAAGTTACGAGCTTAGAAAGGTTTGTATTGTAGCAAATACTATGAAACTCAAATCTAATGTGGGTATAAGAAGTGAACTCTAAGAGAAACTGATTTTCATCCTCATAGACTCACAAAGATGGAAAATCCTTTAGAGAAAACAAATTCTAGTGGAGGATCGCTAGATCATGTAGATAGAATTTTTATTTTTTTTCATTTGACATGATTTTGCAAATATATGTAGTTTGATTTGTTAAACTTTTAAACCTTATTTATATGTTCATGTAAAAATAATTTAATATAATGATAATAATAAAAATATTAATATCAAATTGTGAATGTGAATTAAAAATCTAAATTATTATTATATTAAAATTAAATTAGAGTAGTCACGTGCTTTAATATAACATTCCCAAAAATAAAAGGTAATTAAAAAAATTCATGTAGGATCATAACTTCTTTTTTTTAGGAGCAACGCGAAATAGATTATATTAAACAGAGAATTTAAGATACAAAAATCCCTTTCTGGAAGGGTAGACCATAGCATAGATAATGAGTGGTTCAAAATTGAAGGATTTAAGCTTTTCATCCCTAAGACTTGTTCTTGCTAACTGTTCATGACTTTTGTCTTTTGTCGGATATATCCTGACATACTTATTACATAAAAAGGCACAAAAAAACATTTAGCAAAGCAAAAAAGACGTGCACTTCGACATTCCTAAGTTAAGCAGGAGGAATTCCTTCATGAGTCTGTGAGTCATCCTCCATTAGAGAACTTTCTTCACGTTGGTTTTCTGGGTCCGCAAGTTCAATGTGCGTTTCAAATTCATCCCTCATATCATTCAAGGAAACTTCCATGTGAGCCAGGTGAGCCTCCATCCCATCGTTTCCATTTTGTAGGGTGTCAAACAACTGCCTCTTCAGAGAAAACATAAATTGCTTGAGGCCTTCGAAGTTAGCCTATTGAAACTCCTTCATTCCTTCAATATCCTTTTGCATCTCCTCAAGCTCTCCCACATGAACCCGAGCATTAGTCTCCAAATCCTCAATGTGCAACTCCATCCAAATTATATCCTGACCAATGAGTCTGCTCTCATCCAGAGCGGCCTTAGAAGCTCCAAAAGCATATGGACATTTTTCTTAATGTCTTGATGGACCCCTTTAATTTCCCTAAGCTCCTTCACCATGCTCTCAAGATTCATCCTTCTTAGCGCAGAGATAGACCAGTAAACAGAGCTAAGGTCGTCCGAGAGAACTTCATCGTTGCAAGTAAGAGCTTCAATTCCCAAGACCATAGAATGAAGAGCAGTATTATCTCCCTGAATATAATCGTGCGATCAAGGACCTCGATACTTTAGCATTATTCCACATGCTTCCATCTTACCGCCGCACCAACCTTCATAAATGCATGAAGAGATCCAAGGGTAGTCTTTAAGGCTCTAGCAAAGTTAAAGACCACTTGTCCACGAAATGGAAGGGGAGTTATGCATGCACACCCCCATAAGGTAGATGAGTTTCAAAAACATGGAGACCATTTAAAGTGGGTAGGACCTTGATTTAGGACTATGATCCCTTCTTTCAGCCTAGCTCCTTGATTAGACATGATGTCATCCTCCACATTGTTATGCCTTGGAATATGATAGAATTGGATCCCAGATATGTCATTGATGGTTGAGACATGTTGACATGGGATTAGTCCGCATGAAGTGCGGAAGCCAACAGTTACAAAGAAGGACCATCCGCGAAGAACAAGGAAGCGAAAGACTAGTTTAGTTTGTTAGAAAGGGTTGTTTGGATCATTTTGTAACCTCCATAGTTGGCTATAAATAGAAATATGAATGTAATCCTAAGGGTATCCTAGGCTAGAATGAGATCATAAGTGATCGATAGGTGTGCAGATGAACTTTGTAATGTTTTCTCTTTTTTCGGCTGTTTTGTATGGATTGGGGATAAGATGTTCTCAACTGTTTCTGCGAAGGTTATACCGCAGGTTTTGATGAGTTACTGCATGAATATGTTCGTATCAATCTTTTTGTATTTGTTTATGTCGAATGATGAATGCTTTATGTTGTATTCTGTAAGTTCTGACTGATTCAATCACTAGTGTTAATCTGATAATGCGAATGTTGATTACATAGCGAATATGTGAATGATGAATGTATGTCTGAATTTTAAAGCATGATGCGAATGTGAATCTCTGGTTTCTATTGCGATAGAATCGAAGTAGTTGCATGTCCTTTCCCCACTGCGGAAACCCGGTTCCTGCATCCCCCTTAATCATCTCAGGTGATACTTCACTTGCTTCGCGAGTGTTGTTGGAAAGGGTAAAACCTTTCTAGGCTAGTGCTTAAGGGTGTTTGGTTGGTGTTTAATGATGACAGTGTGAAGTGAACCCCTGTCGAGAGAACTATGTCAAAAAATGGTTCTGTTGGAGGGACCCAGAAGAAGAAATATAAGGACATGATGTGGAACCCAACGAAATCAGAGATTCAGGACTGGTTTGACAAGAAAGAAAAATAATTCATGGAAGGAGAAAATCAGAACCCCAGGAAGACGACAAGCAGTTGGTTCGAAAAACATATTTATTCTGATATCCACGAGATATTATTCCATGAATTCCTGCTATTCCAACAGCTGAAACGGGTCGACAATAAGGTATCACGGGCTGTTGACTTATGGGTAGACAGTATCTTAGAGGGATACATCACTGATTTTTTCGTTAATACAATCAAATCATACGGCGACGCGGAAAGGAAATTTTTCAAACGACCTAGAGGGAGATTCCTGCTATCGCTGAAGTTGTGGATTAAGATGCTCGTCTGCGAAAAAAGTATACTAAGGATGAATTTTGACGAGAAGAAGATCAGTGTGCAGAAGTTGTGGGTACTACATGAATGCGGGTCTGATAGAAATATGCGGGGTAGATGGTCATGAGCGATAACAAAATTTTAAGGGACGCTGACGAAGAGTGTGGTACCTGGAGGATTGGGGTGATATTCTGGTGACCAGAGAAGAAGAGGAGGATTGAGAGAGAGTCTCCTGAGGGGACTAGAACGGAAGACTGTGAAACAAGACCACAAGGGAGGAAGCGACCTTATTACGATGAAGAAGAAAGTGAACAGGCTACCCAAGAAGCCGAAGAAGGATGGACCCTAAGCTACAACATACCTTCAACTCCGCGCACTACTCAGAAATTGATAAGAGGAAATACAAGTTATTCGCAGAGCTGTCCTACGGGCCAGAACAGTAGTAAGAGTAGCGGACTAGGAAATAATAATAGTAGAAGCGCAAGAATGGCAGGTGACGACACAAAGATTTTGACCTTCCAGTGTAACGGGACCGAGGATCCCGAATAATATTGGTTTTTGTACGAGGCGGTATGAATTGGGAAGCAGGTCCAGGATGAAAATATCAAAAAGGGACAGTTAGCGATGACCCTCAGGGGCAATGTGCTAGACTGGTATATGCAGTTTACTAACGTACCGACGAGAACTCCGGAGAAAACATTGCCACATATCAAGGTGGGGATGCTGGATGAAATTAAAAAACCAAAATCCGAGTCGCAGTACATTACTGAGCTCAAAGAAATCAAGCAGTTTCCCAACGATTCACTATGGGAATCTGACTAGCAACACAAAATGCTAATGGCTAAAATGAGTTTTGGGATGAGCGATATGCAACATAAAGAATTTTTTATCGCAGGTTTGGTGTCACACATTCGAGGGCCGCTGATGCAACAGAAGGTAGCTACTCAAATTAATGGAGATCGCGATGAAGCTGGAGGCTTCACCGATCGACGAAACAGGATTAGGCATGGATCGAATACAAGCGCATCTAGCAAACTTGATGATCCCGCTACAAGACATGAAGAAAGGAAAAGAGGCCTACGAAGATGTAAGGTGCACTAGATGTAGGAAAGAAGGACATCATAAGGATCAGTGCCCAGAATTTCGATAATATTTGCAATCAGGTGCACCGAATCCCCTCAGTCAGGGAGGGATGCCTTGGTGTCGCGTCTGTCTGAGAAGAGGACATAGACTGGAAGAATGTGTGTACCTACAAAAGATGGTGTCGAAACCAGTGAACTTGTATTGTAAGTTATGTCGATCGGTTGGCCACGACGAGAAAGACTACAGAGCTTGTGACCTACTCCAAGAAAGGACTGCGGATACATTCTTCATGAAAGGGGAGGAGAAACCATCGATATAGCAGGAACAACAGTACAATAACATCAGCCTCAATATAATCTGCCACCGTAGTATGATCAATTGCAGTATGTTCAACCACAATATCCACAACTCCAATTTCAACAACCACAATACGGTCAACCACAATATTCACAGCCACAGTATAGTCAACCGTAGCACCCGCCATACGGGTCACTGCGAGGAGGAGCTGCTGGATGAGGTCGAGGAACTATCATATGTTACAATTGTGGTCAGCAGGGGCATTACGAGAGGGATTTCCTGAATCCAACCCCACAGTGCACTTACTGCAGCGTTGTGGACCATGGTGTCGAAGATTTTCCTCAGGTCATTGCGAAGTGGAAAATTAAGAACCTACTCCCACCTCCTCCAAATCAAAATCAAAACCAGAACTTGCCACCAACGGTACCTAAGATATCTGCAGAGGTTATAATTCAAAATGTGACTGTCGGAATAGTGACCTGAGGAGGAGTTGTGATAGGGGCTGACAGGTCACAGGATAGCATCCGACCGACAGCTAGAAAACAAGTCACATTGGACGCAGAAGTAGAAAGGGATATTTTCTTAAAAGAACAGGAGGCAATGAGGCAGCTGAGACAACCACCTCTTCACCAGAAAGAAGTTACCTAAGATATGGCACCGACATTCGACACGACGAATTCATAGAAAAAGGCTAACACCTTAAGAGCCTTCCTTAAGAGTTTCCTGGAGCTGGAGAAATATCAGGATGCATTAGCGGAGATATCCAACCTGCTGCATCGACGGGAGGGTGCACGACAGTAGTGAACGGTCAATCGCATCCATAAGAGAAAGACATGAAGAGAAATGTGGATGTCTGCACAAGTCAAAGCATTCGATGTTGACTCCATTATCTTGGATTTGGGGTCATATGTAAACATACTGAAAAAAAGACGTGGGAAAAGATGGGGAAACCACAGTTGGCTTGGTCCCCATTACAACTGCAACTAGCAAACCAAAGTAAGGTCACCCCGATCGATCGACTATGCCAGGTCCCCGTTGAGATTGAGGGACTCAAAACATATGCAGATTTCGATGTGATCGAAATTGATGAAAATACAAGCCCCTACCTAGTGCAGTTAGGGATAGAATTGGCGATGGAGAATCAAGCTATTATCAACTTCAAGAAAATAACTATGTCATTCGAGAACCATGAGATCAAGGTAGTTGCACCCCTTGACCTCGCGGAAGGACAAAGATATGTTGATCCAACAAGGGATGAATTCACTGACGGATGGGACAATATTTACAACATCTCCTGAGACTATATCAACCCTACTGCAGATGGAGAGTTAGGGTGGCGCACTAGTAGTTCGGCGTCGTCAGATTCGGATGAAACACTTGAAAATTGGTAGAATCAACTGCATGAAGTATCGTTTAGGAGGTGTGCATGGATCACCCAGTCGCTACGATGGGTATCTACATAAGAGTGCAAGTTACCAACGTATGATTGATTTCCCAACTTGGCTACATTTATCACTGAATTTGAAGAAAAAGTGGAAGAACCATAATGACTATTGGCCTTGGAGGAAACCCTGAAGGCCACACCATCACGATGGTGGGTGGCGCACAAATCCACCATAACTAACTGGCCACTATGTCGACACCTAATGAAGGTTAGGTTTGACGACATGGAAGGGTATTGTGGAAGTAAGTACGATGGTAGAGGACATCCGAAAGAGCATTTGAATGAATGCGAAATAAAATGGGGACCACGATCAAAATAGGAATGGGTCAATGTGTTTATTCACACATTGGATGAAGTACCACGAAGTTGGTATATCGCAGTAGAACTGTGATGCAGAACCACCTCATGGGAACAGCTAAAAATTGGCTTTATCCAAACATTCAATTTCTTCGACGAAAACCCTTTCATCCACAACGCTTTACAGGAGGTCTGGGAGAAAGTATTCGATGCAGTTCCGACAGAGAAACCTATGGGACTTCAATGGACTTCGACACCCCAAATGTTGATGGAATGCTACAACATAACAGGAGAACCAGACGATGAGGATGATCCAAGGGCTACGTATATCCCAGAGTCAGAAGGAAGTCGCAGCGTCGAGGCACCAGATATTCCTTCCGACAAGTTTAAGTAGCCACTATGAATCAAGAAAGTGAAAATTGGGTCAGAAGAGAATCCCAAGTTAGCTAGAATCAGAGAATACTGGGATGACTCGACTATTGCGAAGATGACTAACCTATTGCATGAGTTTCAAGACTTGTTTCCGATGAAATTTTTGGAGATGAAAGGAATTTCGGGGGACCTAGGCGAGATGAAGATCCCAGTGAAACCTAATGAGAACCCGTTCAAGTAGTGACCTTACCGGTTGAATCCGCGATACAAGGAAAGGGTGAAGGCTGAGATTGAGAGAATGTTAGAAGCATGAATTATAGAACCAGTAGAGGAATCAGAGTGGATCATCCCGATGGTGGTCGAAGATAAGAAAACCAGAGATTTCAGGATCTGTGTCGATTTAAGAAAGCTAAATGATGCATGCCTACACAATCCATTCCCTGCACCATTTACAGATGAAGTATTAGAAGGAGTGGGAGGTCAGGAAATATACTCCTTCACAGACAGATTCTCAGGCTGCCACCAAATAAAAATTGCAAAATAGGATTGGATCAAAACAACGTTCGTCACCGAATGGGGATGTTTTCAATACACTATGATGCCATTTGGCCTGAAGAATGCACCAGCAATTTTTTCCATACTAGTAGTTGCGGCGTTCAAGGATTACATCCATAAATTTCTCACAGTATACATTGATGATTGGACAGTGTACGGGTTGGTCAAGAATCACATCATGAATCTAAGGTTGATGGTGGAAAGATGTCGACAGCACCAGATTTCATTGAACCTAAAGAAATGCATTTTATGTGCTCTATTTGGGATTTTGTTGGCGCACATTGTTTGTAGGGAAGGAATGTTGGTTGAACCTACAAAGATTGCAATTATTGTCGAACTCCCACTGCCAACAACAATCAAGAAATTGAGAGCGACGTTGGGACACACGGGATACTACAATAATTTTATTAGAGGGTATGCAACAATCACGGCGCCGATGGAAAAGTTGTTGAAGAAAGATGCCAAGTTCGAATGGAATGAAGAGTGCCAGAAGAGTTTGGACATACTGAAAGAAAATATGGTTGCATCACATATACTAGAATTTCCAGAGTGGACGAAGGAGTTCCACATTCATGTTGATGCATCATCAGTCGCACTAGGCGTCATATTGGCGCAACTGGGATAAGGAGCGATAGACCACTCGATTGCGTTCGCAAGTCACGAAAGCTGTCTACTGCAGAGAAGAATTACATGACCATAGAAAGGGAAGGTTTGGCGATGGTCTATGCCTTACAGAAGTTTCAACACTATCTCTTAGGGGGCCATAATATTTTCATCGATCATTCAACAATCAAATACCTGGTAAATAAGCCTGTGTTGGGGGGGAAAATATGTCGATGGTTGTTACTCTTTCTAAAGTTTGAATTCGAGATAATTGTAAATCCTGGCCGATTGAATGCAGGAACATACCATCTGTCATGGATAAATTCTGGAGAAGAGCCGAGAAAAATTGATGAACACTTTCTTGATGCTCAGTTGTTCAGGGTAGGAATGTTTGATGACCATTACGAGCAAATTATTCAATTTTTGGTAACAGGGAAGGCGCTGGAAAAATTCACCACCAACCAGAAGAAGCAGTTAGTCGTCAGAGCTGCAGATTTCCAAGTGATTGCTGGGAAACTATATAAGATGGGACCGGATGATATACTTCGATGACACATCCTTCTGCATGAATAGGAAAGGATCTTAGTGGAAGCTCATGATGGAATCCCAGGAGGACACTATGGAGGACGTTCCACGGCCAAGAAGATCCTTTGAGCAGGACTATGGTGTACAACGATGCATGGAGATGCTGTAGACTATGCCAAAAGCTGCAACGTATGTCAACGGATAGGGAAGCCATCATGAATGGATGAAATTCCATTAGTACCTCAATTGACACTGCAGGATTTCGACAAGTGGGCAGTTGACTTTGTGGGACCCATCAACCCACCAAAAAAAAACAGGGTCGCGCTACATAATCACTGTGACAAATTATTTGACATGATGGGTGGAAGCTGCACTGGTAAAGGATTTCTCAGCTGCGACTACATCAAGATTCCTCTTCGACAACGTGGTCACCAGGTTTGGGTACCCAAAGATACTAATGAGTGATCAGGGGACTCATTTTGTTAATCAAACGATCGCAGCGATGACGGAGGAGTTTCAAATTCAACATAGGAAGAGAACCCCATATCATCCACAAGCTAACGGGACAGTTGAGGCATTCAACAAAATCTTGGAGCATGCACTCACGAAGGTATGCAACAAAAATTGTGATAATTGGGATTTGAATATTCCAGTGATACTCTGGGTGTATCGCACAACATGCAAATGATTGACCGACCAGACCCCATTCAAGCTCATTTACGGGAAGGAAGCAGTAATGCCAATAGAGTATATCGTCCCAAGTCTGCACATCGCAACAACCATAGGAATGAGCGATGATGGAGCATTGGAAGAACGGTTGGAAAAGTTGGTACAACTTGATGAAGATCGGTTCATCGGAGGATTTTATAAGAAGGTAGAAAAGGATTGACAAAAGGCTTGGCATGATCGCCACATCAAACCAAAGCATTTTTAGCGCGGAGATATGGTTCTGTTATACGACATTAAGTTTGCAAAGCACCTAGGTAATTTACATATGCATTGGTTAGGTCCCTACAGAATAAATTTTGTCACTAACGGAGGTGCGGTGCAACTACAAAGTGTAGATAGGATATTGTTTCCCAAGCTACTAAATCAGAATCGGTTGAAACCCTATTTCCATGATCATGCGCATAGTAGTTGAGACACAGGTCAAAAAAAAAAAAAAAGCAATTATGACAAAAAGTGGGAGACATGGCCAGACGGGTCGCTTGTCAATGCTTAGCACGTTTAGCACACGAGATTCCAATCAGCACATGATTACTGGGGCTAAGAAACCCCGAAAGATGGCGGAGACAGATGATGACACAATTGAGGACAGAATCTGATCGCTATGGGAAACATTTAACGAATGATTCTATAATCAGGTATCAAGGACACAAGGAGCAAGCATAAATACAGGCGAAGCGATCGAAGGATGTAAGCCAAATGAAGAGAGTCAGTAAGTCGAATGCAGAGATTCAATAGGTCGAATGAAGAGATTCAGATGAAGAGCATTAGTGAGCAAGTCCAAGGAAGCTATGGAAAAAGAAAGTGAGATAGTTGTAATGGTGCATTTCATTTCCAGCGGAAGCACCCAAGGTGCGTTAAGGGAAAGAACGACAAGTTTTCATGAGCAACCAGCTGATGCAAAGGCACCTGGTATTAGGAAAAACAATGATGAGGTCTTACCCAAGATGGCTAAGCAAGTTTCGAGTGTTCGAAGAAAAACGGTCCCTCCAATCGCAGAAGTACCAAGAGGCAAGGTGTAGTGGTACCATCAAAGGATGATCAAATGTGTGAAACAGATGTGCCGGACCGCTACGCCCGCTCCATGAGTTGATGTTGTCAATAAATTTTCGTCCAATCGCGAGCCAGGGTCAAAGGTAATAGACGGTTGCAAAGGAATCGATGATGAATGTTCCAAGAGAGTCGAGGATGAGTTTGAGAAGTACATGACAACGACCAAGAGACTGTAGGATGAGTTCGAGAAGTAGATGACAATGACCTCTAGACGGAAAGAACAGCCTCAAAAGTTGAGCACAATGAAGGATGAGAACAGTTGCAGCAAAGCTAGCTAAGGTGGCTCAAGGGCGAGCCACAAGTTTGTGTTGGGGGCCTGTTGGCATGGGATTAGTCCACATGAAGTGCAGAAGCCGACAGCTGCAAAGAAGGACCATTTGCGGAGAATAAGGAAGCGCAAGACTAGTTTAGGTTTTAGAAAGGGTCATTTGGACAATTTTGTAACTGCCATAGTCAACTATAAATAGGAATATGAATTTAAGCCTAAGGGCATCCCAGGCTAGAATGAGATCATAAGTGATCGATAGGTGTGCGGATGAACTTTGTAATGTTTTTCTCTGTTTTCGGCAGTTTTGTACGGATCCGCGATAAGATGTTCTGAACTATTTCCACGAAGGTTATATTGCAGTTTTTGAAGAGTTATTGCATGAAGATGTTCAAATTTGTCTTTTTGTCTCTGTTTATGTCGAATGATGAAGTCTTTATGTTGTTTTGTACAAGTTCTGACTGATGTGATCGCTAGTGTTAATATGATAATGTGAATGTTGATTATATAGTGAATATGCGAATGATGAATGTATGCCTGAAATTTAAAGCATGATGCGAATGTGAATCTCTGGTTTCTGTTGCGATAGAATCGAAGTAGTTGCATGTCCTTTCCCCACTGTGGAAACCTAGTTCCTGCAGCCCCCTTAATCATCTCGGGTGAGACTTCACTCACTTCGTGGGTGTTGCTGGAAAGGGTAAAACATTTATGGGCCGATGCTTAAGGGTGGTTGGTTGGTGTTTGTTGATGACAATGCGAAGTGAACCCTTGTCGACAGAACTGTGTCAACAAGACGATTCGTTTCTGAGTTATGTTCATAGTATTTTCATGGCCTCTTTGGATATTTATCATTTTCTAAATAACAATCTTGGTCTCTGAGGATGGAGAAGTGGTCTATATGAAGCGAGTTCATGGTATCAATCCCTTGTAGGAGATCCGCTCATTCAGCTTGATTGTTGGTTCTCCTTCCTAAGCCCCACGTGAATTGAAATAACTTATTTCCTCCAGGGTCGTATGCGACCCCTCCCACACCTACCACCCCATATAGGCTCATAACTTATCAAAAATAAAAAATATTTTTATCTTCAAGAAATTGAGGTTTAAGATGGATTTATGTTGGTCATTATATAATGAAAAATATTCGAAATAATATATAAACTACAATAAATAAATTTATATATTTCAAAAACTCATTGTATTAAAAAATATGTGTGTCTGTGTGTGAAATACTATATAAACTACATTAAAGTTTTATATATTTTAAAAACTCATTGTATTAAAAATTATTTGTGTGTGTTTTAAAATCTTGATAACTTGTGAGCACTAACACTTGTGAACTCTATTACTATATTTAGCTAATATAATGTTATTTACATTAATTACATAATTATTGTGTATTCATTATATTTTATTTTTTAATTTAATGATTTATTTATGGTCTATTTCATTTTATTATTGGTATGTATTTATCATGTGCAATGCCACTCTACTTTAATTACATATTAATTGTGATTAATTTCTTTAATGTAATTATTTATATATTTTGTTAGAAGTTAGATTTATAGACAACCCAAACTTTAGTTAAAAATACACTATTAGTATTGGTAGTAGAGGGATTTTTGCTTGGATTTCCAAGATTTACTAGAAAATACCAAACTAGTCATGTCCACTTGATTTCGTTTAATGTACATACAATCCAAACTTTAGTTCAAAATAACTTATCGATATTAAGAGTAGATGGATTGTTGTTTAGAGTTTCAAAATTTATCAGCAAAAAGCAATGTGTAACTCCAAAAATATCTTTATCATATATGTTTATAGGTATATCTTCCAAAAACAATTAGTGATGTGCATTAGCTTGTAGATGTAGAACCATATCTATATTAAATGTACAACCTTGATGGGCATGCTAATATTAGTTGTTAATGGATGAAACAAATAGGTCATAGATATAGCAACCAAATTTGAAATGTATAGTTCAATGCGTTTACACAATTTTCATCACTAACTAATCCCATTTGATATGGCTTTCGTAAAAGTGTGTCTAAAATCATAAGGTTAAGGATCTAGGTGTTTCCATTTTAAATAAATAATCAAGAACATATATTGGTGGGGAAATCAATTTATAGGTATATTTTTCTTAGAACCTTTATCTCATTAATTGTTGTAGAAGAGAATGCATGGGTATGTTCAAACTTTCAAATTTATCCTCTCTATAAATGTCTTTCTAGAGCCATAAGTGTTTGTCAACTTGCAAACTAGGGATTTCTTTTGTATGATAATCTCTTGTTGGAGCCCAGAAGGATTTTATTCTTTGACTCAATTGAGCTTGTCCACTTTTAGTAATTCATCATTGTATATTTAACTGTATATTCCAATTTGGAATGACTATGAGGTGACACATATTTAGACTGGTCAGTGTGAAACATTGGAGAGCATGGAAAGATCACCCCTTGAATAACATTAGTAGTGGGAAGGGAGGCTCCAAGGACTAGATCAATTTATATCATGTTCACTATGTGGGAAAGGGGAAAACATTGATGTTTGGAAAAAACCTCAATATACTAAGTCACAGAAGTCCATGGATTTGGGTGTAAAAGGTTGATCGAGTTTTCCTTCATAATGACATAACCATGTAATATTTATGAGGGGAAACCTACCTACCACATTATTACTAGAGAGGGGTTTTACCATGGTAGTAATGGATGACTAAAAGTGGTAGGTGTGATTATCCTTAGAGAGTATGTATGATTTCACATGAGGTCCTTATTGGGTGAATAATTGATGCTAGCCAATATCGAGTCTAGAAAATGAGGAGAAGAGACATCCTAGAACACTTGATCATGAATGTAGGGGCTAATAGAAAAGGTGCTAGTAAATATTTGTGATGCAAATAAGTATTTAATGCCTTCAATCATCATATTCCTCATGACCATCATCGGTATCGTCAATATAGCAATTTAATTATATGGACACATCATCATCATTAACATGATCGTCAACATCATATCCATCATTGATCATCATATTCATAATCATCCTCATCATTCTCACCACCACCATCATCATTATCATGATCAAAATTCTCATCATCATGATCATCTTCATCTTTGTGACAACATTTCCATGTAGTGACACCATAGTAATCGTTTGCATCATCGTCCTCATCATAGATGTTACCATCATCAAATCATTATCATCATTTCCGTTCTTGTCATCGTATTCAAAGGATGACATATATTATTTATCTCCATTGTTTCATGCAGATTGTTCTCTGGAGCGGTATTCTTCCCTCCGCTAATCACATTCATCAAGACAATTCAATGCTGCAACACCCCCCCACGTCATGAGTAGACTCGTATCTAAGTTATTTACATATAGTTTTGCTTTTGTTGTCGTTACATATAGAAGTAAATTATTGTATACATGTACATGCAATTATTAATTGTTGTTTGTTTCTACTTTCATAGGCACCCCGCCAACATGGTGGCCATCATCTCGCATGATGGCCATGACATATTGACCTACTTAGAGCACAAAAAGGAGGTTCCTCATCATGAAAGTACATTAGATTCATATTTATTTCTTTTTAAACTATCAGTATGTTTATTTTGTATCGGTATTGTGTACTTTTATTGATATATTTTTTAGTTGTCTATGATGTTATAATCATGCTTATCCACCTCCTTGGGAGGATGAGACCATGAGGATCATAACAAGGAGGTCACATCGTAGTGTGATTAAATGCGTATCCAATTACGGGCCACGCGCCCTGATTTCCCATCCAAACAGTTGATGACTATGATGATCAATGTCGTCGATGGGTTGTTGGAGGTCCACCAAAGGGCAGAGCCATGTAGTGACATCTGGAAAACTACTTTCCAGATGAGGAGGAACCAATTATTGGGTCCTAACAAATGAGAAGATGTGAAACCCGCAACAAGAGGAAAGGATGTCAATGGAACTTTGTTTGACATCCCTCGTAGTCATGCTCTTGGACATCCGCTTTGAATATGAGAGTTTGGGAATGAGGTTGTTGCGCCTCACGTTTATGATAGGTTTATTGTAGCATGGGGCATGTTCCCACACCATGAACAGGTCTCGTTGTACTTCGCCAAACATGTGTATGCAGATTTCCTGTTACACATGCATATTGATTACACAAGTATGGCGTCATATTTCTATGGCATCGGGTAGGGATGTAGTTATGAGTGTCTTGGGGATTCAGAGACCCTATTGCTACACCACTCCCTCCTCAACTAGATCCCATTCTTATTCGGATTGTTATCGGGTCTGAGGACATAGTTGATCCCTTAGAGTTGAGACACTAGATTTGATGGCAAGCACCATGTGCACTGCATTGGTAAATGATACAGTTTCCATGTACGAGGAGAGGTACATACCACCCCCTGGACCTATAGTTCCCAATTTAATGTGGGTGGATGAGTTGATCATTCTGGTGGTTGACCATGATGAGACTCTAACATTCTAGGCTCTAAGAGACTAAGATGCATACCATTGTTTATATGATAGATGCAGCCCGTCATCGACATAATAGGTATATTTTGTTGAAATTTGTAGTGAGGAAGGTATTCTACATTTCTTGGTGTCTAGGAATGTAGAAAGGACCTAGGTGACTCTCCTAGTCATTAACTTTAGAGTTATAAAGTTAATGTGAATTTTTATGAAATTTTTGAGTCAAAATGATTTTTTTATCTCATAAAGTGTAATTTGTCTCACCTAGGGGAAAGTGAAGAGTAACTTGGGAAATACGAGACAAAGTCACTTGGGAAAGTGAAGAGACAGAGTCATTCTCACAATTAATAAAAATAGTAGGATACTTTAGACATACACATTCCAAGAGAGATTTTTGGAGAGAGTTTTGAGAGGCACAAGCTTCAAGAGAGAAAGAAAGATAGCTCGAGCTAGGAAAATAAAATAGGGTGCATCAAGAGAAAGAGGGCATGCTTTTCAAGGAGGAGGCACACATTCCAAAAAGGAGAGAGGGGATGCACTCTAAGGTTGAAGGATTCATTTATTGTTCTTCATACAACAATTGAAGAGGGCACATTTTCTAATAAAGAGAGTGGCACACACTCCAAGAAAGGGGGCATCATTAATCATTGTTCCATACAATAGAAAAGAGAGGTCGTACAATGATGTGTTGATTTTCTATACAATAGAGAAGAGGCACATAAATCGAGGATTTATTTCTAAGAATATTTCTGCTGAGAAAGTTCATAGTGTACTTGTTGAGTCTTGGGAACAATAACCGAGGCATAGATTTTCTATATTACTGATTGTTCTGGGCACAATTTTTCAGGCTGAGTCATAGCCTAAGGTTGTGGGTGCACTGCTGGTTCATTTTCCAAGATAAGTACAGTCAAGTGCTGCTATTATGTACTGCTATAATATTTCTCTTAGCTCATAATACCAATTTCTCTCTTGACTAGTTTTCCCCTTTGGGGTTTTCCCAGGGTCTTTGGACCAAAATATACTTTGTCAAAAATGTGACTGTTTTCCACTATCATTTTTGGCTTCCATTTTCAGTATTCTTAACATGTGTGTTTCAATTTACTGATACATGGAAATGTGTGCATGAGATATTTTTTTTTTCTATGACTGTAGAACACTAAGACCAGAGTATTGTTAAGTGTTTGATGAAATCTATGGCTGAGTTTTGTTCAAATTTTAACATATTTATGTACTTAAGTTGTTCATTATATGTCATTAAATAATAATATTTAATACATGTACATCTAAAAGAATCAATTGAGTAATATTGATTTGTTTTTTATTGCTCCATGCAGAGGCCGCCTTTATGGATTCACTAAATTTCACTTCCCCATCGATTGAACATCCAACCATTTCCCTTAGTGATGTCTCTGTGGTACATATGCTAGTTCCCTCATCCTAACTTGTTAAGTTACATACATGGATATAATTTCAATTATTTTATCATAACTTTGGTAGAGGCAGGGGGATTGTAGAGGAGCAAGAGACGTAGTCTCCCTCAGGTTTTGACAATCAACCACTAGACTATAAGGTTTTGTAATTTATGTTTCAACACAATATAGAATTCAAAATGATGTTTAATTTATAATGTTCTTTATTATTCTTTTACTGATTACATGCATGATGTAACCATACACAGGCTCATGTACGGTGGGGAGTCGATTATCCGTCGTTGTTCACAGAGGAGTGGGCAAGTTTCACTCAGCATCATCCTGGTGAGGGCCCATTGAATCAACATCATTTTAGAGCTGCCACATAGTAGGATCTGGACAATCTCACCATGGCCTCAAGTCAAGTAAGTTGATCCATCCACTTAAAATTTTAAAAATATGTTATCTTATAAATTTCAAGTACTAAAATCTAACTAACTTACAGAGTTCAAATTTTAATTTTTACAGTTCCCATTTTTAGAAAACATTCGTATGTTTCCCACGTGCCAGGGGCATGGTGCAGATGGTCCTGGTCCCCATATTTAATGACATTTGTTCATGTTGCAATATTTTTATTATATATATATATATATATATATACTTATCTTTTTTATGAAATTTATATATTTTTTCTTCATGGATATATGATGTCTTATGTTTATGTTGACCTGAGTTATTTATCTTATGTTTATGTTTATATCGACTAGTCTATAATACATGTCATACGATTGCACAATGTACAATTTTACAATTATAAGTTACAAGTGTAGAATTAGAAGTTACAAGTTACAATTTTACTTTTAGAAGTTACAGGTTTATCTTATGTTGATGTTTAATGTTCAATTACAATTACAAGTTACAATCTAATATTTAAATACAATTTCACAATACCAACTCACAATTTTACATTTACAATTTAAGAAAATGATAATTAGATTTACAAATTACTAATTACAATACTAAATTATAATTCATGATGTCAGTTACAATTAACAATAAAAATTAGAGTTGCAATTTACAATTTACAATCAATAATTATAATTGCAATTGCAAATTACAAGTTACAATATACAAATTACAAATTACAATCTACAAGTCACAATTAGAGTTGCAATGAGCAATATACAATCTACCATTATAATTACAAATACAATTTACAAATTTTCACAATTACAAATTACAATTGTACAATTACTCTTTAAGGAATTATTAATTAGATGTGTACATATTACAATTGTGCAATTACTCTTTAAGAAATTACCAATTAGAAATGTACAAATTACAACTTACAATCTCATTTACCAATTAGAAATGTACAAATGACAACTTACAATCTCATTTACCGTTTATGATGTCAAATGTACAATTTACAAGTCACGATTACCATTACAAATATCTACATCTTACAATTTCACAATAGCTTAAACAGTACAATTACATTTTAGGAAATTGATAATCATATTTACAAATTACTAATTACAATTAATTATTGCAAATTATAATAATATAATTTTTATTTATCTTGTGCTTACTCCTAGAGGATGTGAATTGTTTAGAGATTCATTTAATGAACATATCAACACTTACTCCAATCCCTTGTAATAGTGGTCAATTAAAGTCTTTGAAAGTTTTTTTTTTAAATTGGATTGAATGCGGGTAGCTTTTATGTTCCTAGGAAAATAACTATTTTTTGTGTTGTACAATTCAACACACTTTGGAGATGTCTTTCATGTGATAATTAAAGCTATATATGACAAATAAAAAGATTGGAAAGTATGAATTATGTTGATATAGGAATAAATTACAAAAAATTAAATTTATAGAATATCATTGAATTCGATGATTGCATGTTGGGATTAATGCACATGTTTATTAAATGAATACTAATTCATTGAGTTTTAACATGTATACATTTGTAAATCATTTTAAATCAATGTAAGGAAAAATAGAAAGTCTTAGAGAGATTTATATATCTCTATGACTTTAACCTATTTATAAAGTTTAGTCTCATTTACAAATTCAATGTATAGTTAAAAAGTAGTTAAACATAAAGTTATATATATTTCCTTACAAATTTACAAATCTATGCAACTTTATGTTTGCTTTACATTGTTTTACTTTGAAATTTGAAATCTACGCATCCAATTGTCCCTCCATGGTTGGAAATGACACCAATCCATGCAGACATGTGGATTTCTAATGTCTGGTGGTTTTTGTGTTCTTGGATCGGTGAACATATTGTATAATTGGGTCTTTGTAATATTCAATGCTTTTATTTCCTCCTTGGAAATGCCTATGGAATAATACTCCCGCATCCTAGCTCTATATTCGGTCATGTTAGTCAACTGGCAATGTGCATGGATGAGGGAGTCAATTGAGGTGGCAAGGGACACTCGAGATGGTTCCCCTGTGTTTCTTAGTTCTCAATTGTGAACTCTCATTTGATTTACGTAATGGTTTAAGTCGTCTTGGTCGAAATTTTGTTGGCGGTTTTTATTTTCTTTGGTATTTTGATTTTCTTGAGGGTTTTCATTGGTTCCAAGATTTGTGTTTTCTTGCGTTCCACCGGAATCCATGTTAATATTTTGTTCATTCATTGTATAGGTTTAGACTCTGCAATTGAAAAAATTTATCTATTATTTTACTAATTTTGGAATTATTAAAAATTTAATAAACAAAAATAAGCAATAAAATGACAAAAAGCAATGATATTTCCTATCCAATGCAATTGATGATCACTTGATGGATGGATTGAGGTATTTTTTGGGTGCAATAGGGGAGTGTAGTGGTCTCTTACTCTACGTATGCACCGGGTGAGTGAGGCTTGGTCGCTTGGAAGAAAATATAACGCGTTCTACCCTGTTTTTTTATTTTTCTTAACAGGTGCACGTGCACACTTTTGGGTGCGTAAACGCTAGAAACATGCATGCGCAATAGTGTGCACATGCCTCGGTTTGATACCGAACCTGATGGTGCGTGCACACTTCTTTAGGTGCGCGCGCACCTTCATTTTGTCCCCGCTAGCGCGGCCCCGTTGAAATAGATTTGGGGAGCATCTTTGTGTGCCCACCTTGTTATTCACATCCATGGAGAAATTCTCTACAGTAAGAAGACTAGTAAAGTCGACATAGCCACATAAAGACAAAATCACTAAAATAAAATTTATGAAATCCCAAAGATCACCGTAGGGTGAATTAAATCAATTTTGTAATAAATTTATTAAAGCAATTCCAAAAGTCGTAAGAGAATATGGAAGGCCAAGAGTCACTTAGCCTTGGCCTATATATTGTAATATCATTTTATTGGAAATGGGATTTTTTCTCTCAAACTTTTCCAATGTACTATTGTTGAACTATGAATGAGGAGAAGCCTTGGATTAGCTTTTGCACGAGAATACTTACGTTATGCGGACCAATGTCTTGAATTACTTCATGCTCTTTCACACACAGATATGGAGTAAGATTGTTTCAAAAATTTTAATGGATTCTTCCTACAACTTTCTGATTCTTATTTCGTTATGTTATTCTTGTTCTTTTGCTTCCCATGGGTAGTGAAATCAGACTGACATAAATAACAAGATTGTTCCAATATTTATGCTTTCATTATGTCGATTATTTATCGGTTGGAATTGATTTAATACTAAGAGGGGGGGTGAATCAGTATTAGCGCAATTATTAGCAGTTTTTACCTTCTTTAACATAATAGCCTTTACTTAATATTTATCTTCTATTATGCATCAGTAAATAAAAATCCACACATATATGCACCACATAAACAACACATAACACACATGATTTTTACATGGAAACCCAAATGGGAGAAAACCACAGAATGCTTCTTTATAGTGAGAAAGAATACATTCAAGGAAGGACTGACTCATAACATTCTACTCAACAGTGAAATGTATCCTATTTAAGAAATATTCCAGGAATCTTTCATATTTGGGGCATAAATTTTCACTCATAACTCGGAATTGGGCAGAATTTGGACCGTTGTAGAGCTATTGAAATTCTCTACAACATAGATGTTTGATTTTTCTCTGATTCCTTATCATTTGTGAGATGCGGGAATTTTAGTAAAAAATGCATCTTTCAAAAGATGCTTAAGATGTATTTTTACTAAAATGCTCTCATCTCACAAATAGTAAGGAATCGAAGAAAACTCAAAACATCAAAGTTGGATATAATTTCAAGAGATTTCCAACTATCCAAAGTCCTCCCAATTCCAAGTTACGAGCGAAAATTTATGCCCAAAATACGAAATATTCCTAGAATATTTACGTTTTTCTTATTTAGGATACATTTTGGCCTGGGTAATTCCTTATGCTTCCTATGTTTACTAGCACCAACTGGAAAGAGGCACTAACCCCCTGGGTTTACAGGCACCAACCTGAAGGAATCTTCCACTCTCTGTGTTTCTCCAGCACCGACTGGAAGGAGGCACCAACCCCATGTCTTCTTTGTTTTACAGGAACCAACCTGAAGGAAGCTCCAACTCCCTATCTCCTTGCCCCATTTGACCGCCCTGATTTCTTATGTCTGTTGCTACCTTGCCGAACTTCAACTCCACGAACTTCTCCAGATCTTCTAATGACAATTCTATTGTGCACTACCTTCGTATGCAGACTATACTCTGTTACCGCGTTGCATACATCACTTGGCTTCTCATTCCTCTCAACTCATACTTTTCTTGATGACTTACTTCATGTACTGTGTGCTTTGTTGATTTTGCAGTCTACGTCTTTGGTTATCTCAACGTTCTACTCTGCTTGACTACAATGACCAACCGATACTGTGCTTTCAATTAATAGTTTATTGTTCTGAAATGAAGAACTAGTAATAGATGGAACTGCACACTTTTCTGATGTGTTCATTCTATTTAATTGTTGTAGTCTCTCAGATAATATGCGACGTCCTGTGCATCAAATGATTTGTCCATTCTTTTTTAATGCACTTGTCTCAAATCATCATGATGCGCCTATCGGATCTTGTTGTTGTTTTGTCGTTGCTTATTAGATGGAGTTCTCAACATTGCACACTTTCACTTCTGCTCATATGGATCAGCTAAACATTTGCACAATATTTGATAAACTTTGGTTCTATCTATGCGCTTTTATCTCTACAACATCTGTGACTCTCGGCGTGTTGATTGTAATACTATCATTTGAAACATCAAGCACTTGCACATACTTCATTATTTCTTTCCTTTAGTACTCACACATCTGTCACAGATCTATCGCATAATTCTGCACACCATATAAACTTTATTTTGTTGCATGTGCGCATCGACTCTTTCCTATATCATTATGTTATGTCCACGAGCCCCTTGATGCCCCAAAAATCAAACTGAAACTTGCAGTCGAAGATCTTATGCTATCGCCATCAAGCTTACTTCAAATCTCCAACTTGCATTTCTATTTATACATGTCTTGCACGGATTGTATCTTCACAAGTTGGTTGTGGCTTCCCTTCTTCCATATTTCACAGATAATACATATCTTCCACATGTCATCTTATGCGTTATATATGTGTCATCTTTGGTGTATCAAGCATCCTCAAGGTCCACTACATAGTGGGACTTTATACTTTGGTGGTGTACCTTTGCGCTCTTAATGTACCATTCAATTACGGAATGTGCGCAATCATACACTTCATCTTGATGTCTTTATAACATGTGTTGTACCATCTCTTGTGGGTAATGTGCCCTTGAAATATTAATACTTTGCGGGATCTGCGCATACTCCAACTTCTTCTAAGTGGGTCTTTGACCTTTTTGGTGCCATCCTTTGTGGGACTTGCGCAACTACTGTATAGTCGGCTGTGGAATTTTCACATAGATGGTCTTCAACCGCTATACCCTTCTAGGAATTTGTGCGCATTCCATTTACTAAAAGCATCTTCTAATTGGTTGTACTTGCGAGCATTAAGGATTGTCCAACCATTAATTGCTTGTGCACTTCCAATCTTTAACCAAGCAATGCTCAGACTTGCTTGTTTACTCGTACCATTTTTTCAACCAAGTCCTTGGTTGCTTGAGCACATGTACCATTGTCCAACGAACTCATTTGATTGTTATCATGAGAGAGTATGACTTGGTAGACTTGATTTCTGCACAAGGACCACATCTTGTAGGATACAGTACTTGTGTTCTTTCTTGAACTGGATTTGCATGATGTATGTTCTTATGTATTTCTTCAAACTTGTCATGCATGATGTATCTTTAACACACATCTTCAGACTGAGTGCACTTCTAGATATACTCCAAAGTTTCATATATGTCTATCACTTTCACCATTTTCACATATACTTCTGGTATTCATATTCTTTTTCATCTTGCTCATATACTACTTCAAAGTGGATTCTTCCCTTACAGACATATCTGCTTCATCTTGCGCATATACTTTTTCATCTTGTTCTTTTTCATACTTCTGCAGGAATACTGTATCCACTTTGACTTTAGTGGATATCAATGAGTCAGACTGAATCAATTGACATCCTCTTTGACATTAGTTGACAGTCAAACATTTGACATCATCTTTAGTTGAAATCAATGAAAACCAATGCTCAAAATTATCTGCTTCGTGCGAGAATTCAATATACAACCATCTTCGAGAAAGCTGGTTAAATGAATTCTCTTAGTTAGAATCAAAATCGTGTTGAGAATTCGTAAACAAAGAACGATTTTGGGTAAACTTTATCCTACGCTATCCAAATCCATACAATCCCTTAATTGAATTAATAGCCTTGGATTTGGATTTGAAAATGACCCCACTATCACCCTCTGATCGGGTTGAACCGTCGATTGCTAGGTTAACAGCGAAACATGGACGTAGTGTAACACGTGTTAACATCAATCAAGAACTATGCTAAGATAATTACCAATTAAAAGAATAAACCAATAATAGCGTAAACTATTACTACCCAACCTTATACACAAAACGACGTGTGTTCCTACCTATATTTTGTGTGTCAGACAAAAACCAAAGCCAAAAAATTATTCAACATAGCTCAGCTGAGATAGAAGTACTCACCAGAATTGATCTGTATGGGGTACCCTGTTGTTGGACAGAGAGGCCCTATTATCGTCATACAATTGTCGCACATCTACAGGCAATTTAAGCTTTCTATTTCTCCAAGATGCTACAAGCACCAGGGCAATTTGAGTGAGTGGGCTTCCTGTGCTCTTCTTGAATCTATACCTCCTTGTTCCTACGAGGAATATGATAATGGCTGCTATCATACATACAACACATATGCCATAACCCCAGGGTCTCCCCACACGATCCTGGATATATACAAGCAGTGTCACAGCAACCAGACATCCTAAACTGATACAGAAGAAGAATCGGTTAAAGAGGTAGTCCATCAGACTCCTCTCTTTCTCATCATTTTCATCAAGTACCCAGTACACTTTATTTCAATCCTCCAGTACCCAGTGCAATAAGATACAGGGATTTGTAGAGAACATAAAGTTGTAAACCATGTGTTGCTTTGCATTGTTCATTGGGATTGCATGGATCAAGTCGGAGTTGTGGTAAGGCAGTGGAGATTGTTAAGATGCATACTCCCTGGAAAAACCATGACAACTATTATTCTCTTTCAAATATCTTATAGATCTCCCCCAAAACAAGATGGCTGAGCATTCATATGCATTCGTAATTAAAGATTAACGGTGTACCAAGCATTGAATTGAAGCAAAAATGGCAATTGTCAAGTATCTTCCCAAGAAGTTGTCAGCTATAAATCCTCCAAAGACGCACAAGATCACTAAAGTTCCAAGGAAGTTTGTCACCATATTTGCATATTCTGCACTTGGAAGGTGCATAGTATTCACCAAATACGTTACCATATTTACAGCTATGGCCAAAGTTGTCAATCTCTCACACAGCTCAATTCCTATTTATTCATGCCTCACAGTTAGCCAAACACATTTCAATGTAAAATTGAGTTATGACATTAGTTTATATATATATACCTAGTATGACAACTGCAGGTAAAATTGAGTTATGACATTAGTTTATATATATACCTAGTATGACAACTGCAGGTAACCATCCTCTTGTTGTGGCCTTATCTGCAGGATCTCCCTTGAAGTCAAGGGCCTGACCTTCTGCAGCTCCTATTGATGAATTTTGCTCCCCATTATGCACCTGAAAGTATACACAAAGACCAACAGGCTCAATGTTGTAACAAATCTGCACATAGATATTATAGATATTAGCTAGTACTGAATATATTAAGTACGGAGAGTGATCTAACTTTTTGAGATGTAAATTTAGGTTTAAAATAGATCTATACTGATAGATAGAAAGTGTAAATTTGAACTTACGATAAATCTCTGCTGATTTTCTCTAGTACAATAACAAACCAACATCACCAAATTTTCTATATTTTCCCTTGCAGATGAATATCAAACATAACCAAAAGAAAAAAAGCCTAAGATGATAAATATCAAACATAACCAAAGGAAAAGAAGCCTAAAATGGAGATCAATTTTGATAACATTTATATAAAACTTTAAAAAAAAAATGGCCTATAAATTACTAAACTCTACAATAAAGAATGAATGATGTCAAAACATACCAAAAATAATCAATTGTACATTTTCCAAAAAAAAAACTCAACGAAAGCAAACAGTTTTAAAGAACTGCATTGATAAGACATTCAGCCTACGAAACAGTTAAAAGTTCTGAAAAAATATGCATAATGACTGTAAATGAACAATTTAGCATCCACAGATTAGTGTATACCATAATCACACAGTTTTAAAGAACTGCATTGATAAGACATAAACATATGAAAAACTGCATTGATAAGACATTCAGCCTACGAAATAGTTAAAAGTTCTGAAAAAATATGCATAATGACTCTAAATGAACAATTTAGCATCCACAGATTGGTGTATACCATAATCACAAGCACCCACAAACCCTCTCTCGATTTGCTTCCCTGATTACCCTCTCTCTATTTGCTCCCCTGATAATATGTAGCACAAGCACCCACAAACCTTCTCTCGATTTGCTCCCATGATTACCCTCTCTCTATTTGCTCCCCTGATAATATGTATCCTTCTTCACAGAATGAAATCTCGTCATATGCCCCGTTCTTCAAGGGGAAGCTGTTTCCTTTGGTTTACAGGTTCATAGTTGCTTGGTATCTCGCAAGCCCTTTTATAGGCAAGCGTGTGTCGGCACAAAATTTGACATCTTACCCTGCATGTGACATGACAGCTACGTGCTTCTGATACATAAATGCATTCAGTAGAATTCAGTGATAATTGTGATAGGATCGAGACCAAAGTCAAAGAGGATGATCCTTGCTGTGATTGGAATTTGTATTTATATGAAGATTTTTTGGGGACAAGTCAGATTCAAACCTTTGATGATTTGTGGGCAGCACAGATTATACATTTTTATATGAAGATTTTTTTGGGACATATCAGATTCACACCTTTGATGATTTGTGGGGGAGCACAGACTACATTTTTCATCTTGGAACATGGGATTTTGATCTCACCCATGTTGACACAGACATGCTTTGGGATTTGTACCAGAACATTTTGAGAGTTGAAACACACAGATGTAAACATTTCCAAGGCTAAAAGATATGTAAACATTTCCAACGCTAAAAGATCGAGACAGACATCTGTAAACATTTCCAATGCTAAGAGAATTTCCGATGCTAAAAGATCAAGACAGACATTTGCAAATATTTCCAATGCCAAGAGATCTATTTTTTGCAAAATTGTAATCTTCTGCAGGTTAGGAGTTAATCAAAACATATTATTAAAAGTTTGCAAAGTTTGCATTCCTCTGGGATGTGATTATTAGGCTCTCTAACAAAATGTAATAATTTTTTTTATTTTTACTTTATTTATTTTTAACAATGGTATACATTTTAGTAATTAGGAGTTAATCAAAACATACTATTAAAAGTTTGCGATCTTCTAGGATGTGATTAGGATGTGATTAGTAGGCTTTTTAACAACATTTAGTAATTTTTTTAATTTTAAATATTAAGATTTTTAATTTTACTTCATTTATTTTTAACAATGGTATAAATTTTAGTAGTTATAGTTATATATATTTTATTTTTCAAGGTCCATTTCCTAAAAACTTGGTTTTTGGAGATTCTTTGTCATTGGATCGAGAGGCCTTTTCTACAGCTCTAGATTGTAAAATACATTTATATAAAAAATCATTGAAATAGTTTAGGATCCTAAATTGGAATAGTTGGCAAGCTCATAGATATATAATGTTTTGTGATAATTGTAAATTAACCAATAATTGGATAAATAGAAAGCATTTTACTTCACAATTAATTAATAAATGCAACTTTTGTGTATCTGTAGGATTTATATGATATTATTTACAACATGAAATAGTTGGCATTTGGACGATTAAATCTGGGTAAATAACTATTTTACTTCATAACCAATGAATGAATGCAATTTTTGCCTATTTGTAGGATTGATGTGTTATACTTTAGAACCTATAATAGTTGGCACTTCGACCATTAAATTTGGGTAAATAACTACTTTACTTCATAATTAATTAATTAATGAAATTTTTGCTTATTTGTAGTATTTATGTGTTAGAATTTACAACGTGACTCAAAATTGGAATAGTTGGTGGTTAGATATTAGTTTTAGGTGAATATCTATTTTACTTCATAATTAATTAATGTAACTTTGGCCTATTTGTAAGATATCCAAATTGGAATAATTGGTCCTTGAATGATTATAACCTAAAATATATTAGATTAAATGTATTTTTAAGTTGATAATATAACAATGAACTAAATATTAGTTTTGTAATAATTGCAGATCCATCTTAACACTCTATCAAGATGGTGAGTACACCAACACCATGTGATAGCATCATTTTGGTTTTTAGTTTTTTTAAATCATTTTAGTGTATATTTAGTCTTTTAAAAATATGGGTGTTATTTCACAATTTGTCACTCAAATTGTGCAAACCTTGGCTTTAGTGTCATGAATAGATTCACTTTTAGTGTTGATTTTAAATTTCATTTTAGCATCAACTTTAGTTTCTTTTTTAACGCCTACTTTAGTTATAACAAATGTTAATAGCTTCCTTTTTAGCACTTACTTTAGATATAACTTGTACGTTAATAGCTATCTTCCTTTTTAGTGTCAATAACTTCCTTTTTAGCTCGTAATTTAGCTTCCTTTTTAGTGACAATTTTAGCTTCATTTTTAGCACCAAGTTTCCTAAGTAACCAAATAAAAAGCCAAGAAACTTTTCAAAATGAAATTTAAGAAAGACTAAGAGCTAAAAATAAGCCACATGTCTCAATCCTAATAACTATGAGTGAATTTCTATTATTTTAATTAAAATCTCTTGTTTTCCCTAAAAAAACCTTCAATACCTACTCTTTCATTATTTTCTCATGTCCTTTCTTTCTCTCTTCCCTTCTCTCCCCTTCTTCTTTTTCCATTAGGGTTTCATTCTCATGGAGTCTCAGGTTTTAGTTTCATGGAGGAACCTCCATGATGAAGGTAATGGATTTTCTCTTCCCTTCTCCTTTTTCATTCATATTTTACTTTGATTTTTCTTTATTGATTTGATAATTGGCTAAAGTTTCATGGAAGAACCTCCATAATGAGGGTAATGAATTCTTCCTTCCCTTCTCTTTCCTTCATTTTTTACTTTACTTTTACTTTATTGATTTGTTAATGTTTATTGTTCCTTTGTTGTTGCAAGTTTAGGGTTTCATGCATGGAGGCTAGGGTTTGATGGAGGACCTCCATGAGGAAGGTAATTGCTCATTATTTCCCTTATTCTCCTTCCTTCCTCTTTTAATATATTTTACTTTTTTTATTTGTTCATGTTTATTGTTGTTTTGTTGTGGCAAGTTTAATGGAGAAAGAAGGAAAAATGGAATTTTTGGTATTCTTCTTAATGCATAGATCTAGTTCATGGGTGTGGCCTAAGGAAGGCCCTTTCATTCATATAAGGAGTTCTAGGTTCAAATCCTGGCATCCATATATCTTTAATTATTTAGTCTTCCCTTTGTATTAAATGTTGAACTTTATCTAAGATTCAAATCTGCATTTTTAATGACAGACTTTTATGGTATGTAGCTGAAGTATATTTCTTGCCTTTTGGCAAGTTATCTAGGTTCAGATCCCAGCATTCCCTTACCATTTTCCATTTATGTTTACATTTTTTAGCATTTTACTATTTTGTTTCTATAAATTTTAATTTGCACAAGCTTAGTCTACTTCTAGTTCAAATTTACACTTTTAAGGTTATATTTTTGTGGGAATGTAACTCATGTAGAGATCTTTTCTTTTGGCAAGTGATCTGGGTTCAAATCTCAACATTCCTTTACCACTTTTTCATTTTTTTTTTATTATTTTTTACTATTTTATATTTTTATTTTCATAAGAATAATTCTATAGATATTTGACACTAAAGGGCGCTACCATGAAGATGGGTAACACTTTTGGAAAGTGGAGGGCATGAGTATGGTAAAAAACAAGCTCAATCGAGGTCTTAACAAAGCTCAATCAAGGGTTAATAAAACCCTCATTTATAACCCTCGATTGAGATGAGGGTCAACGCTCGATCGAGCTTGTATTCGATGAAAATTTAAAAAAAAAAGGCCACTGCATATTCCACGGTTGTGGAATTTAGAATCTTGATCGAACTCCTGTAATTGTTATAAAAAAAACTAGACCACAACTCATTTCACTGTGTTTGTTGCATAGAATCTCAAACGAGGAGTACAACCCAGCTTGACCGAGGAGTACAAAGCTCAACCGGACACTGCGACTTGCCACCAACCACCACCTCCTGCTACCATGGCCTCCACACCGAGAGTTAGGCACCTCAAAATCCCTAGAAATCAATTGTATGCATTGATTGAAATTGTTTTTTTAGTAATTTTAACCAAAATTTTGTAAAATTACTTCAAACCCCCCCAAAACCAAAAATAAATTCGATGCAATGTTGAATTTTTTTTTAATAGTAATTTTAATCAATTTTTTGTAAAATTTGTTCAAAACCCCCAAAAATAAATTATGTGCATTAAGTGAAATTGTTTTTTTAATAATTTTAATGAAAATTTAGTTATTTTGGTTATATATGCTTTTGTAATTTAGATTTAGTTTGAAAAAATAGATTTTGTAAATTAGAATTAGTTTATTTACATGAAATTTTAGTTTTTGTAAATTGGGATTAGTTTGTTTTAATGAAATTTTTGTAAAATTAGTTATTTTCATTATATATGTTTTTGTAATTTAGATTTAGTTTTTGTAAATTAGAATTAGTTTATTTAAATGTTGAATAAATAATTACAACCAATAACTTAAACGGACAAGTTCCAAAACGTGACAATCAAAACCCTTAAACTGGTGACAAACATAAACCCTTAAACCAACAATTGCCATAAACTGAGAGAAATGTTGATGATGATGATTAAAGTCCTCTGAGATCAAATTTGGCCTATCAGACCTTAAGAAGCAAATTAGTTGGTTTGCTTTAAAATTGTATTCATATGCTCAAAAAGATTAAGGAGAAGCTTTCCCAGCTCACTATAGTTGTGCCAAGTTAGGAGGTTAGAAAGGTTTGTATTGTAGCAAATACTATGAAACTCAAATCTAATGTGGGTGTAAGCAGTAAACTCTAAGAGAAATTGATTTTCATCCTCATAGACTCACAAAGATGGAAAATCCTTTAGAGAAAAAAAATTCTAGTGGAGGATCCCTGGATCATGTAGATAGAAAAAAAAAAATTTCATTTGACATGATTTTGAAAATATATGTAGTTAAATTTGTTAAATTTTGAAACGTTATTTATATGTTCATGTTAAAATAATTTAATATAATGATAACAATAAACATATTAATATCAAATTGTGAATGTGAATTAAAAATATAAATTATTATTATATTAAAATTAAATTAGAGTAGTCAGGTGCTTTAATATAACATTCCCAAAAATAAAAGCTAATTAAAAAAATTCATGTAGGCTCATAACTTCTTTTTTTTAACACGAACGTGAAATAGATTATATTAAACAAAGATAACGAGCGGTTCAAAATTGAAAGATTTCAGCTTTTCATCCCTAAGAGTTGTTTTTCCTAATTGTTCATGACTTCTGTCTTTTGTCGGACATATCCTGACATACTTATTACATAAAAAGGAAAAAAAAACATTTAACAAAGCAAAAAGGAGGTGCACTTCGACATTCCTAAGTTAAGCAGGAGGAATTCCTTCATGAGTTTGTGAGTCGTCCTACATCAGAGAACTTTCTTCATGCTGGTTTCCTGGGTCCGTGGGTTCAATGTGATTTTGAAATTCATCCTTCATATCATTCAAGGAAACTTCAATTTGAGCAAGGTGAGCCTCAATCCTGTCGTTTCCATTTTGTAGGGTGTCAAACAACTGCCCCTTCATAGAAAACATAAATTGCTTGAGGCCTTCGAAGTTGGCCTGTTGAAACTCCTTCATTCCTTTAATATCCTTTTGCATCTCCTCAAGCTCTCCCACATGAACCCAAGCGTTAGTCTCCACGTCCTCAATGCATGACTCCATCTGAATTATATCCTGACCAATGAGTTTGCTCTCACCCAGAGCGGCCTTAGAAGCTTCAAAAGCATTACTGGCATTTTTCTTAATGTCCTGATGGACCCCTTTAATTTCCCTAAGCTCCTTCACCGTGCTCTCAAGATTCATCCTTCTTAGCGCAAAGATAGACCAGTAAACAGAGCTAAGGTCGGCCAAGAGAACTCCTTCGTTGCAAGTAAGAGCTTCAATGCCTGAGACCATTGAATGAAGAGAGGTATTATCTCCTTGAATATAATCGTGCGAGAAAGGATCTCGATACTTCAGCATTATTCCACATGCTTCCATCTTACCGTCGCACCAACCTTCATAAATGCGTGAAGAGGTTCGAGGGAAGTCTTTAAGGCTCAAGCAGAGGTGAAGACCACTTTTACACGAAATGGAAGGGGATTTATGCATGCATGCCCCCATAAGGTAGATGAGGTTCAAAAACATGGAGACCATTTAAGGTGGGTAGGACCATGATTTAGGACTATAATCCCTTCTTTTAGCCTAGCTCCTTGACTAGCCATGATGTCAACCTCCATGTTGTTATGACTTAGAATATGATAGAATTGGATCCGACAGATGTCGTTGATGGTTGAGACGTGTTAACAAGGGATTAGTCCACATGAAGTGCGAAAGCCGACAGCTGGGAAGAAGGACCATATGCGGAAGAAGGACCATTCGTGAAGAAGAAGGAAGTGCAAGACTAGTTTAGTTTGTTAGAAAGGGTCATTTGGATCATTTTCTAACCGCCATAGCCTAAGTGAATCCCAGGCTAGAATGAGATCTTAGTGATCGATAGGTGTGCAGATGAACTTTGTAATGTTTTCTCTGTTTTCGACAGTTTTGTAGGGATCCGCGATAAGATGTTCTGAACTATTTCTGCGAAGGTTATACAACGGGTTTTTATGAGTTAATGCATGAATATGTTCGGATCTGTATTTTTGTCTCTGTTTATGTCGATTAATGAATGCTTTATGTTGTTTTCTGTAAGTTCTGACTGATGCAATCACTAGTGTTAATCCGATAATGCGAATATTGATTACATGGCGAATATGCGAATGATGAAAGTATGTCTGAATTTTAAAGCATGATGCGAATGTGAATCGATGGTTTCTATTGCGATAGAATCAAATTATTTGCATGTCCTTTCCCCACTGTGGAAACCTGGTTCCTGCAGCCCCCTTAATCATCCCGGGTGAGACTTCACTCACTTCGCAGGTGTTGCTGGAAAGGGTAAAACCTTTCTAGGCCGGTGCTTAAGGATGTTTCGTTGGTGTTTGTTGACGACAGTGCGAAGTGAACCCCTATCAAAATAACTGTGTCAAAAAATGGTTCTGTTGCAGGGACCCTGAAGAAGAAAGATAAGGACATGCTATGGCACCCGATGAAAATGGAGATTAAAGACTGGTTTGACAAGAAAGCATAATAATTCACGGAAGGAGAAAATCGGAACTCCGGGAAGATGACAAGCAGTTGGTTGGAAAAGTATATTTATTCTTATATCCGCGAGATATTCTTCTGCAAATTGATAGCATTGCTGTAAGAGTGGTTTCCGCATCTGACGTTTCAAAAGAACCATTGCCAAAAGAGTGAGCTTGACCACTCGACTCAAGAACTAATCCAACAGCTGAAACAGGTCGACAACAAGGTATCACGGGCTATTGAGTTCTGGGTATATAGTATCTTAGAGTGATACATCACTGATTTTTTCGTTGATACAATCAAATCATACAACGACGCGGAAAGGAAATTTTTCAAAGGACCTAAAGGGAGATTCTTGTTATCGCTGAAGTTGTGGATTAAGATGCTCGTTTGCGAAAAAGGTATACTGAGGATGAATTTCGACAAGTAGAAGATCAGTGTGCGGAAGTTGTGGATACCGCGTGAATGCGGGTCGAACAGAAAGATGTGAGGTAGATGGAAATGAGCGACGATGAATTTTTAAGGGAAGCTGACGAAGAGTGTGGTACCTTGAGGAGTGGGGTGATATTCTGGTAACCAGAGAAGAAGAGGAGGACGGAGAAAGAGTATCCTGAGGGGACCAGAATGGAATATTGTGAAACAATACCCCAAGGGATGAAGCAACCTTATTACGACGAAGAAGAAAGTGAACAGGATACACCAGAAGCCGAAGAAGGACGGACCCTAAGCTACAACGTACCTCCAACTCTGGGCACTACTCAAGACTTGATAAGAGGAAATACAAGTTATTCGCAGAGTTGTCCTACGTGCGTGTAACATCCCTCCAAATTGACCATTATTGTTATTTCTTTAAAAAAATGTAATTGTGAATTTTTGTAAGCAACCCTGGTGAGGATCTCAAGGCCAAGACCCCACCAGCGGACTTTAGAAATTTTTATTGTTATTTTATTCCTAGGTCGAAAAAAATTTCATACTTAGAAGACTTAAGGTTGCGTCACCACAAAATCCTTAAAGAGGAGATAGAAGTCAGCTCAACTATAAGGACGATGCCAGACCTTACTATGGGTAAGGAAACCACATACATATATACTATATATATATATAGTATTTCATAATAATTATGTTAACAATATAACATATCGATGAAGGATAAAACAAATCATACATATGTATATTGATTATTAAAATATGAGCTTATTTATATGTAATCTATACATATAAAAAATGAACAAAAATGTTGACAACAAACTAGTATTGTTAAAATATTACTACTTAAATCTCTTAAGTTATTATTATGGGCATCAAGGATATTATTGCTAAATAATATATATTTATATACAAATTATATATAGATAAATATGATTAATTAATAGTTGAGATAAATTTTAGAAAGATATTATGTACTTTCTTTTTAACTTAATAATTGTGATAATTGTTAGACAAATATTAAATATATGTTTCTATGCGCCTTGATTAATAAGGATATTATTTATATATATAGTATATATATAAATAATTAGAGGCAGATCTTATGATGCATATTTTGTATATGTATATTTGGTATTTAGATATTTGTATATGTATATTTGGTATTTATTTATCTAAGGACTAATATACAAAAGAATTGAGTGAAAGAGTCGTTATACATAGATGTGATTTTACTTGACGAAATGTTTTGGAATTATATAAATATAATATATTTACCAAACATGACTATTATTTACTTGATAACCTTAAAATAATGGCATTTATATAAAGCATGTTTATAAATATATAAAGATTCCTTACAAGAAAAAGGTTAAATAGATAATTATGTTACCTTTAAAAGTAACTTATATACACATAAGGGTGTTACGAATAGTTACAATCAGGTATGGAAATATATATTGTATAGGTTACTTAGTTATTATGAATTTCGAAGTCTCATCCACTTATTATGTGCATTAAAAGCATATGAGTAAGTCTTTTCAATTTTGAATCCATTCTTTTAATGCTTAAAGAACATTAGGGCCATACTTTGGCACGTTGTCTTTAAAGATCGTGGGTTTTGAGGGATTCACGCCTTGATCAACGCAAAAACTTCCTTCAGCATTAATAGCCTTACGATCTCTCCTCAATCACTTCAAAACCTCATTCTGATAACTTGGCGGGAATGGAATGCCAACTGGATAAACATAGTTTTATCGTTGAAGATAGTGGGCTTGCAGCACTTAAAAGAAAACTCTATAAGTTGTGCCACCTTTTCCACTAATAGAACCCTGTTGATATTGTTGGGCATTAATAAAAGAAAGTCGGTTGAGGATATGTACATAAGTTTTTATAAGGATATGTACATAATTTAATTATGTAAATTTTAGATAAAAGAGATGACCTTTAGTTTTAAATGTTGAAAAGTAAATAAATATATTCTTAAGGTACGTCTAAAGGAGGGAGAGAGGTCTCTTAGTTAAATACCAAATTTATATAGGTTTTCTTTTAAATAAAAACCTGGGTATATTTATACTCTTTTTTGTATATGACCATGAAGAGAGGTAAAACCCTAGTAGAACAAAGGAAACTTCAAGCCTAATATTCCAATTATGTAAACAACCATTTGAGGGTTGTCATGTACTTGTAGAATAGAAATGGGTCATATGATTTCAAGAAGATAGCAACAATCATGTTGAGAGAATGTAATCCCTTTGGGAATTGTTAAATAATACACACAGAACCCTTTGTGGACTAGCCCGTGTATGGGTGAACCACGTTACCTTGGTCTCTTGTGTATGTCTTTGGTCTCTTGTGTGTGTATATACTTGTGATGGGATTGGTTTATTTATATGCATACTTTGTAGATCATTTGTTCATATGGCTTATTCCCTTGGATGTGTATGTACATTATGGTGATTATATGATTTTCATATGTGTTATTTTAATAATTGATGTTTATAACACATTTGTCGAATGCATTGTGGCAAAGGATATTTCATGTTAAATGATGTTAAGGGATATTTCATGTATTCAAATAAGAACCATGAAGATGTAAGTATCATGTTGATTCAAGTTTGTAATTCTTCAGTTTAGAATGGTAATATTTTAATATGTGCTAGTATGTTAGCAATGTTTGGAAGGTCTCTATGGTTGAATTTATATTTTTGTAAACATAGTATACAATCATAGTGGTTCCTACATACAAAGGTTTCATACAAGAACCAATGAAGTGCATAAGAATCACTTAAGATTAAAAGGGTAAATTCCACCTGTTGTAAGTATATACTAACACCCTTGCATAAATATTCAATGATAATGTTTATGAAGCATTACATGTCGCATTTATTAAATAGAAAATTAGATATTGATTATATATTTATAATTCCGCAAAGCATTATTAATGGTGATTAGACCTTTTGGAAGGGAATTAAGACCACTTAGAAAAAAATTTAATTTTTACAAATTTGGATATGTGACAGTGCCAGAACAATAGTAAGAGTAGCTAATCAGGAAATAATAATAGTAGAATCACAAGAATGGCAGGTGACAATGCAAAGATGACGACCTTCCAGGGTAACGGGACCAAGGATCCCAAACAATATTGGTTTTTGTGGGAGGTGGTCTGGATTGTGAAGCAGGTCGAGGATGAAAATATCAAAAAGGGATAGTTAGCGACGACCCTCAAGGGCCATGTGCTAGACTGGTATATGAAGTTTACTAAGGTCCTGACGAGAACTCTGGATAAAACATTGCCACATATCAAGGAAAGGATGCTCGATGAATTTAGAAAACCAAAATCTGAGTCGGAGTATGCTACTGAGCTCAAAGAAATCAAGTAGTTCCCAACGAGTCAATATGGGAATTTGACTAGCGGTACAAAACGCTAATGGTGAAAGTGAGTTTCAGGATGAGCGATATGCAGCATAAAGAATGGTTTATCGCAGGGTTGGTGCCACACATTTGGGGGCCGCTGATGCAACAAAAGGTAGCAACCCAGGAAGAAGTGTTGGAGATCGCGATGAAGCTGGAGGCTTCACCGATCGGCGACACAGTATTAGGCATGGATCGAATACAAGCACATCTAGAAAACTTGACGATCCATCTACAAGACATGAAGAAAGGAAAAGAGGCCAGCGAAGACGTATGTTGCACTAGATGTAGTACAGAAGGACATCACAAGGTTCAGTGTCCAGAATTTCGAGAATATTTGCAATTGGTTGCACCGAATCCCCTCAGTCAGGGAGGGATGCCTTGGTGTCATGTCTGCCTAGATGATAGGACATCGACCGGAATAATGTGTTTACCTGTAGAAGATGGTGTCGAAACCAGTGGACCTGTATTGAAAGTTATGTCGATCAGTTGGCCACGACGAGAAAGACTATAGAGCTTATGGCCTACTCCAAGAAAGGACTGCGGATACATTCTTCATGAAAGGGGAGGAGAAACTACCAGTATAGCAGCAACAACAGTATAATAACAGCAGCCTCAATATAATCCACCATCGCAGTATGATCAGTCGCAATATACTCAATCGTAGTATGGTAAACCGCAATATCCACAACCGCAATTTCAACAACCACAATACGGTCAACCGCAATATCCACAGCCATAGGATGGTCAACCGCAGTACCTTCCATATGGGTCACTGCGAGGAGGATTCATAGGGGAGTTTTGCGGCGGCTGAGGTACTGGTGTTAGCTGAGGAGGAGCTGTTGGATGAGGTCGAGTACCTATAATATATTACAATTGTGGTTAGTAGGGGCATTACCAGAGGGATTTCCTGAATTCAACCCCATAGTGCACTTACTGCAGCGTTGTGGACCATGGTGTCAAATATTTTCCTCAGCTCATCGCGAAGTGGCAAACTAAGAACCTACCCCCACCTATGCCAAATCAAAATCAGAACCAGAATCTGCCACCAGCGATACAAAAGATATCAGTAGAGGTTAGAAGTCAAAATGCGACTGTCGGAATAGTGACTTGAGGAGGAGCTGTGACAAGGGCTGACAGGTCACAGGCTAACGTCCGACCGACAGCAAGAAAACAAGTCACATTTGATGCGGAATTAGAAAGGGATATTTTCTTGAAAGAATAGGAGGCAATGAGGTAGCTGAGACAACTACTTCTTCACCAGAAAGAAGTTACCTACCACATGTCGCTAACATTCAACATGACGAATTCACAGAAAAAGGATAAAACCTTAAGTGCCTTCCTTAAGAGTTTCCTAGAGCTTGAAAAATATGAGGACGCATTGGCAGAGGTATCCAACCTGTTGCATCGACGGGAGGGTGCACGATAGGAGAAAACGGTCAATTGCATCCATAAGAGAAAGACAGGAAGAGAAATGTGGATGTCCGCACAAGTCAGAGCATTCAATGTTGACTCCATTATCTTGGATTTGGGGTTAGATGTAAACATCCTGGAAAAAAAACATGGGAAAAGATGGGCAAACCACAATTGGCTTCGTTCCAAGTACAACTGCGACTAACAAACCAAAGTAAGGTCACCTCGATCAGTCGACTATGCCAGGTTTCCATTGAGATTGAGGGACTCAAAACATATGCATATTTCGATGTGATCGAAATTGAGGGCAATACAAGCCCCTACCCAGTGCTGCTAGGGATAGATTGGGCGATGGAGAATCAGGCTATTATCAACTTCAAGAAAATAACTATGTTGTTCGAGAACTGTGAGATCAAGGTAGTCGCACCCCTTAACCATGCGGAAGGACAAAGATATGATGAGCCAACAAGGGATGAATTCACTGAGGGATGAGACAATATTTACAACATATCCTAAGACTATATCAACCCTACTGCATATGGAGAGTTAGGGTGGCGCAGTATCAGTTTGGCATCATATCATTTAGGAGGTGTGCAAGGATCACTTTCAAAAATTGGCAGAATCATATGCATGAAGTATTGTTTAGGAGGTGTGCACAAATCACCTATCGCTACGATGGGTAGCTACAAAAGAGTGTGAGTTACCAATGTATGAGGGATTTCCCAACTTGGCTGCATTTATCATTGAATTTGAAGAAAAAGTGGCAGAACCACAATGACTATTGGCCTTGGAGGAATCCGTGAAGGCTACACCAGGACGATGGTGGGCGGTGCACAAGTCCACCATAACTAACTGGCCACTATGTCAACACATAATGAAGTTTAGGTTCAGCTAAACGGAAGGGTACTGTGGAAGGAAGTACAATGGCAAAAAAGATCCAAAGGATCATTTGAATGAATGCGAAAGAAAATGAGGACCACAATCGAAACATGAATGGCTCCATGTGTTTATTCACACACTGGATGAAGTACCATGAAGTTGGTATGTCGCAGTAGAACTACGACATGGAACAACCTCATGGGAACAGCTAAAAATTGGCTTGAGCCAAATGTTCAATTTCTCAGACGAAAACCCCTTCATCCAAAGCACTTTAGAGGAGGTCCGGGAGAAAGTATTCGACGCAGTTCCGACAGAGAAACCTATGGGGCTTCAATGGACAATGACACCCCAAATCCTGGTGGAATGCTACAACATAACATGAGAACTAGACGATGAGGATGATCCAAGGGCTACGTATATCCCAGAGTTAGAAGGAAGTCGCACTGTCGAGGCACCAGATATGCCTTCCGAAAAGTTTTCGCAGCCACTATGAATCAATAAAGTGAACATTGGGTCGGAAGAGAATCCCAAGTTCACGAGCATCGGAGACTACTGGGATGTTTCGACTATTGTGAAGATTACTAACCTATTGCACAAGTTTCATGACTTGTTTTCAATGAAATTTTTGGAGATGAAAGGAATTTCGGGGGAACTAGGCGAAATGAAGATCTCACTGAAACCTGACGCGAAGCCATTCAAGCAGCGACCTTACCAGTTGAATCCGTGGTGCAAGGAAAGGGTGAAGGCTGAGATTGAGAAAATGTTGGAAGCGGGAATTATAGAACAAGTAGAGGAATCAGAGTGGATCAGCCCGATGGTGGTCCAAGATAAGAAAACCAGTGAATTCAAGATCTGTTTCGATTTAAGAAAGTGAAATAATGAATGACTACATGATCCATTCCCTACACCATTTACGGGTGAAGTATTAGAAGGAGTGGGAGTTCAGAAAATATACTCCTTCACAAATGGATTCTCAGGCTACCACTAGATAAAAATTGCAAAAGAGGATCGGAACAAAACAACGTTCGTCACCGAATGGGGATGTTTTCAGTACATGGTGATGCCATTTGGCCTGAAGAATGCACCGACAATTTTTTCTAGACTAGTAGTTGCGGCGTTCAAGGATTACATCCATAAATTTCTCGCAGTATACACTAATGATTGGATAGTGTACGAGTTGGTCAAGGATCACGTCGCGAATCTGAGGTTGATGTTGGAAATATGTTGACAACACCAAATTTCATTTTACCTAAAGAAATGCATTTTTTGCGCTCCGTTTGGGATTTTTTTGGGGCACATTGTTTACAGGGAAGGAATGTGGGTCGAACCTGCAAAGATTGCAATTATTGTCGACCTCCCACCGCCAACAACAGTCAAGCAATTGAGAGCGACGTTGGGACACACGGGATACTACAGGAATTTTATTAGAGGGTATGCAGCAATCATGTCGCCGATGGAAAATTTGTTGAAGAAAGACACCAAGTTTGAATGGAATGAAGAGTGCCAGAAGAGTTTGGACATACTGAAAGCAAATATGGTTGCAGCACCTATACTAGCATTTCCATATTGGACGAAGGAGTTCCACGTTCATGTTGATGCATCATCAGTCGTACTAGGCATCATATTGGCCCAACCGGGAGAAGGAGCAATAGACCACGCGATTGCGTTCGTAAGTCACGAAAGCTGTCTACTGCAAAGAAGAATTACACAACCACAGAAAGGGAAGGTTTGGCAATGGTCTACGCTTTACAGAATTTTCGACACTATCTCTTAGGGGCCATTTTAAAATGTTCATCGATCATTCAGCACTCAAATACTTGGTGAAGAAGGCTTTGTTAGGGGGGGAATATGTCAATGGTTGTTACTCTTTATAGATTTTGACTTCGAGATACTTGTAAATCCTGGCCGATTGAATGCAGGACCAGACCATCTGTCATGGATAGATTCCGGAGAAGAGCCAAGAAACATTGATGAAGGCTTGCTTGATGCTTAGTTGTTTAGGGTAGGAATTTTCAATGACCATTATGAGAAAATTATTCAATTTTGGCTAACAGGGAAGGCGCTGGAAAAATTCACCACCAACCAGAAGACGCAGTTAGTTGTCAAAGCTGCAGATTTCCAACTAATTGTCGAGAAACTATATAAGATGGGACCGGATGAGATACTTTGACGATACGTCCTTCCGCATGAATAGGAAAGGATCTTAGCAGAATCTCATGATGGAATCATAGGAGGACATTATGGAGGATGTGCCACTGCACGGAGATGCTACGGACTACGCCAAAAGCTGTGACATATGTCAATGGACAGGGAAGCCGTCACGAAGGGATGAAATTACATTAGTACCTCAATTGAAACTGCAGGATTTCGACAAGTGGGTAGTTGACTTTGTCGGACCCATCAACCCACCAGAAAAAGAACAGGGTCGCGCTACATAATCATTGTGACAGATTATTTGACACGATGGTAGAAAGTTGAACTGGTAAATGATTGCTCAACTGCTACTGTAGCAAGATTCCTCTTCGACAACGAGGTCAACAGGTTCAGGTGCCCAAAGATACTAATAAGTGACCAAGGGACTCATTTTGTTAATCAGACGATCGCAAAGATGACGGACGAGTTTCAAATTCAACACAGGAAGAGCACCCCATATCATCCAGAAGCTAACGGGACAGTTGAGGCATTCAACAAAATCTTGGAGCATGCACTCACGAAGGTATGCAACACAAATCGTGATGTATGGGATTTGAAGATTCCAACGATACTCTGGGCGTATTACACAACATGCAAACGATTGACCGACCAGACCCCGTTCAAGCTCGTTTATGGGAAGGAATTCATAATGTCAATGGAGTATATCATCGCAAGTCTGCGCATCGCAATAGCCACAGGAATGAGCGACGATGGAGCATTGGAAGAACGATTGGAACAGTTGGTACAACTTGATGAAGATCTGTTCATTGGAGGATTTCATCAAAAGGTAGAAAAGGATTGACTGAAGGCTTGGCATGATTGCCACGTCAAACCAAAGCATTTTCAGCGTGGAGATATGGTTCTGTTATATGATAGTAATTTTGCAAAGAACCTAGGTAATTTACAGATGCATTGGTTAGGTCCCTACATAATAAATTTTGTCACTGACGGAGGTGCGGTGCAGCTACAAAGTGTAGATGGGATATTGTTTCCCAAGCTAGTAAATGGGAATCATTGAAACACTATCGCCATGATCAGGCGCATAGCAGTTGAGATAGAGGTTGGGAACAAAAAAAATCAGTTATGACAAAAAGTGGGAGACATGGCCAGATGGGTCGCTCATCAATGCTTAGCACGTTTACTACGTGGGATTCCAATCAGCACATGCTTACCACGGATAAGCAACCCCAGAAGACGGTGGAACAGATGATGACACACTTGAGGACAAAATCTAATCACTACGGGAAACATTTCGTGAATGATATGATAATCAAGTATCAAGGACACGAGGGGCAAGCATAAATACAGGCAAAGTGATCGAAGGATGTAATCCAAATGAAGAGAGTCAGTTAGTTGAATGCAGAGAGTTAGTAGGTCCAATGAAGAGATTTGGATGAGGACAATTAGTGAGCAAGTCCAAGGAAGATGTGGAAAAAGGAAGTGAGATAGTAGCAAAGGTGCATTTCGTTTCTAGTGGAATCACCCAAGCTGCTCTAAGGGAAAGAACGACAAGTTTTCATGAGAAACCAGATAATGCAGAGGCACCTGGTATTAGGAAAAAACAATGATGAGGTATTACCCAAGATGGTTAGTCAAGTTTCAAGTGTTCGAAGAAAAGCGGTCCCTACGACCACAGAAGTACCAAGAGACAAGGTGTGCCAGTACCACCAAAGGATGATCAAATGTTTGAAACAGATGTCCCGAACCGCTATGCCCGCTCCACGAGTTAGTGCTGTCAAGAAATTTCTGTCTAGTTACAAGCCAGGGTCAAAGGTAATAGACGGTTGCGAAGGAATCGATGATGAAAGTTCCAAGAGACTAGAGGATGAGTCCGAGCAGTACATGACAACGACCAAGAGACTGGAGGATGAGTTTGAGAAGTACATGATAGTGACCAAGAGACTGAAGGATGAGTTCGAGAAGTACATGACAACAAGCTCTAGATGGAAAGAACAACCTCAAAATTTTAGCACAGCGAAGGATGAGAACAATTGCAGCAAAGCCAGCCGAGGTGGCTCGAGGGAGAGCCACAAGTTTTTGTTGGGGGCCTGTTGGCACTAGATTAGTCCGTATGAAGTGCGGAAACTGACAACTGCAAAGAAGGACCATCCGCGGAAGAAGCACCATTCGCGGAGAACAAGGAAGCGCAAGACTAGTTTAATTTATGAGAAAGGATCATTTGGACTGTTTTGTAACCGCCTCAGTTGGCTATAAATAGGAATATGAATGTAATCCTAAGGGAATCCCAGGATAGAGTGAGATCATAAGTGATCGATAGGTGTGCAGATGAACTTTGTAATGTTTTTCTCTGTTTTCGGCAGTTTTGTACGGATCCGCAATAAGATGCTCTGAATTGTTTATGTGAAGGCTATACCGCAAGTTTTGATGAGTTAATGCATGAAGATGTTCGAATCTACCTTCTTTCCTCTATTTATGTCGAATGATGAATGCTTTATGTTGTTTTCTGTAATTTCTGACTAGTGTGATCACTATTGTTAATCTGATAATGCGAATGTTGATTACATAGCGAATATGTGAATGATGAATGTATGTCTTAATTTTAAAGCATGATGCGAATGTGAATCTCTGGTTTCCGCTGCGATAGAATCGAAGTAGTTGCATGTCCTTTCCCCACTACGGAAACCTCGTTCCTGCAGCCCCCTTAATCATCTTGAGTGAAGACTTCACTCGCTTCGCGGGTGTCACTGGAAAGGGTAAAACCTTTTTGGACCGGTGCTTAAGTGTAGAGGTCATTGTTCTAGCTCAATTTTATTTTTTTAATGGAAGTATAGCATAGCAATCAATTACACATTCATGAAATCATGATCATGGGAGAAGTTTCCTTTACAGTTTCATTAGATCTAAAATTCTCATATGTACTAATAGATGACTTAAATCTATAACAAAAATCCATGAATACTTCTATTAAGCTAAGATGTAATAAATTGATTCTTAGGAATAATATAAACCATTCTATCTTTACAACATGATCATGGAATAAGCATTTATGAAATAATTACTCCATACAATTTAAACACAACTTTTATTTATTTTAATGACTTTCACAAAAGTATATGAGATCTTCAATACATAACTCATAATCATAATTTTTTATAATCAATAAGAAATCTTCAATATATAATTTATATTCCTAAAACATGAAACTCTAAATACATGCATTATATTCCTACTCTTCCACATACACATGTATGGTTTCTTCAATGTATAAACCATATACATAGTCGTGCGCACATACAAAAAAAAAATCTTCGATGCATAGTTTATATCCCTAATCTTTTATTTAAAAATGAACATGAAACCTTAAATGCGTAGTTTATAATGATGACTATAACATGGGTTTTTCAAATGTAAATATTCCAAGCATGAAATAATCCAACATCAAATCCTATGGAGGAAAGGTACATAAAAAAATGATTATAATGAGGAATCCCAAAACTAAGGTTAATTACCTCCTAGCCATCATTTCGATCTGAGACATCACTCGTTTTCATTTAACTTTTTCTATTGTGAATTGAGCACATTAATATATAATTACAATATAAACAAATAAAATGGTTGTCCCTTTCGTCATTTCAATACAGCTTAAAAAAACGTCACATAAATGTTCAGTTAGGATTACAGCTTAAAAAAACGTCACATAAATGATGAGTTAGGATTAAGCAATAGTAATAACAAAAATATCAGTCCCTTCAAAAGCATGGCATCACCATTTCTTAGCAACGCCTTCCAAATTAGATAAAAAAAGGATTAAAGAGTTTAATAATCAATTCGTAACAGAATTTTGGACACGTCATTAAGTATTTGAATAGATGCAACGAATTTAAGAGACGATCACTAACTGTTGACACATTTGGAAATGCCAGGAATGGTTACACAAAATGAAATTATAAGATCAGAGTAGTTTCTTGTTATCAAGAAATGCCAATCGAGAGAAATACATGGAGAGATTAAGAGTGTTCGGAAATCGACGCACTCACAGTCGATATGATCGATAAGGGATATTCACATTTATTTAGGAACAGTACGAAGTTTGCCCGAGCTTAGGATAAGTGTACAAAAATATTAATTTAACACTTAAATTTGGAAAGACGCCTCCAACAATTGAATAGAACACACAGTCCTTAAGAATCATTCACAAATCGGACTATAATTCTGGTAAAAAACACGGATCAAGATTTGGAATAAATTTCGGAGGTTTAAATGGATCAAGTCTTAAATAATATAAAAAAATAAATCTGGAAAAGCCAATCAATTACAAAAATTAGAACTGCCGAATTTGTGGATGAACAACTACAAAATTATCTACAACCTGGTAGGCGCTATTCTTTTTTTTTGAAACTGAATGATAATAAAAGAATTCAACTATAATTACCTTACAGTTTTAAAAGGGCAATAATTTAATATCTGGAGCAGAATTGTTCGACTACTGTTATATGCGTCTTGAAGACACCTTTCGAAACACTGTTCCATATAACAGAATTCCATATCATTTCAAGAAAATACATGGTTCTTGAACAGTAAATACAATAATAATACTGAAGTAAAAAAATTTATGAATTCTAAACAAATTTTCCACACAGAAATTAATAAGTGAATTTACTCTAAAGAAAGAACTTGTGCAAGTAGTCGTTCCGGTCGAAAGTATCCTCTTTGAAACCGCAGCTCCAATCCGTCGTTCAACCTCCATGATTTACCGACAAACACCTCGGATGACCTCCCTACCGTATCGGGATTACTCTACTTCATCCTGAACCCCCGAGCTATTGGGGTCGTAAGAACACACTTGTAGCTTCCCGAAAGGATCTCCCAATCCCCGTTCCAGCTAATCCTAACTCTCAAGGATCATAACATAATCCGAGATTATGATGCCCATCCAACATTAGGGAGCAAGAGATCCCTTTCTCTCTTTCTCCTCCCTCATTATATATCAAAAGCTTGTGTGCCATGTGTCTCTCCATGCACATAATTAATTTAATTTAATATTTTAATTTCAATATTCTCAATCATATGTGTCTTAATGTATGTCTTTAATGTGCACCTAATTTCCTAAATCAGTGGGAGTTAAGTGGGAGTTAGGTGTAGGAGAGTTCTACTCCTCTTTTGTTTCTCAAATAGTTTACTAAATACCTTTTTAGTAAATAAATAAATAAAATTGTTATTTTTATTTAATTGATAATGAAATTTATAAACGACAATTGTTTCTTTTATCAAATAACATCTAATATATATATATTCTCTTTAGTTCTTTTATTCTTTACTAGAATATTCTCATTTAAAGTTAACTCCTATTACTGTTCAAATCTAAGAGAACTTCCATAGGAATTTCTAGTTTAGCTCTTATTTTATTATTTCAATAGAGTAGATAAATAAAATAGTTTAGGCTAAACTAATAGTTTTGTTTTTTTTTTTAACAAAAGTGTTAACACCAAAATTGACCCCCTAGGTTGTGGAGAGGGTAATTTTGGGTAACCACTAACCAGTCTTTGGCTTGCGTTTCTGACCCAACACAACCAGAGAGGGCTCTCTCTTTAACTCACAGAAAGCTGGAAATCATCAAGATTGTCAGTAATAAAGAAACAGACCAGGATTCAACATTTAAGATATTCAATGAACAATAGGTGTAGAAGATTAGATTTCTGCTAGAGCAAATTGTTTAAAACCTTGGTAAGAGAATCAGGAGGAGAACTATTGGGCAATGGAGTCAAAAGATGAATCATAAAACACATAACAGTGAAGTTGCATAAGATATCTAAACAGAGGCAAGGTAGCCACCCATGCATAGTCAAAGAGCTTTAAGGGGTGAAACAGAAGAAGAATGAATAGTCCATCAACATAGGGCATCTAACAAGGATGAATCCTAGGCCAACTTTAGCAGAAACTGGTGGTGAAATGCCTGAAATGAAAGGAACAGGGCATTATTTCAATGAATCATATTCCAATGCTTCCCTTATTCAAGCATGAGAGAAATTTAACATAATGAAATACAAAGAAAGATGAACAAATCAACAAAGAAAAGGAAAGACAGACTGCAAGAAAGATGACACAGGAATTCTCTGCAAAATAACCCAGCCTCAAACACTGCTGATATATTTAACAATAAAATCTCAAAAACAGAGCTGGGCTCCTGGGCTTCAGCCAAATGATTCACTCACACCTTAGGTCTTCTATTACAATGAATATATAGCTGTCCTAAGACATCATAGTAAACCTAATCCTAACAGAAAATACTTACATGTCTAAGTGATAGCTCATCAATTTAACTCTGCCACCTATCCTTTCAAAACAGAAATATGAAATAGAACCCTAACTGCCTTTTACATCTCACAACAATTTTCAATAAATGACAAAATAAAAAGAAAAAAGATATTTCAGGGGTACTCCAGGTGGCTGTCCCTCTAACTGTCGAATCTCTCATTTCTACCCGCTTCTGAATGCCAAGTATCTTTCAATATAGTCTTTGGTGCAGCATGATTTCGGAAGGAGGAAACTGAAATGGATAAAATCCTATATTGCTCTCCTCTAGATGAAATTGCATCCTCTTCCACACTAATGGAAAACTCAAGCAGCCTATATATGTAACCAAAATGGCCCCAAAGAACCTCTATGTGAAATAAATGCTTTGCAATCAACTATTCGAATTTCTAACTATACTACACACCTTAGTCGCATATTTGGAGATTGAACATATCACTATTCCTATCACGAGCCTTGAATCTTAGGGACAATTTTTCATTCCATGAAAAAAGCTCAAGAGGATTTGGGATTTTGCTCTTCGATATCTTGCTTGAGAGCTACAAATTGTTTATCTTTGTAAGGCTCTTCTGTTGCTTCTAAACAATTGTACTCAACACGACAACCATTGATGCCCAAATCTTTTATGGGTCCCAGAACTTGCAGTCATAACCCTTGAAGAGATTTGCCACCGAAATCTATTGTTATTTGGAAGATTTGAAACTAGTAAATGCTTGGATGCTGCATAGCAGGTGTAGCTGGACGCCCAAAGCTAGCTTTCTCATACTTTCACAATGACCCAACTAAAGATGCCAGCAAATGCTTCCACGACTATGGCTTAGGTCAGAATCACCTCGACGAACTCAGTGCCTTCGTCTTTTTTGGAAATTTCGATTTGTTCTTAAATAATCATTCCTGTTGTGGCTTTTGACACCACAAACTCTTCATCTTGGCCTCGGCTATATGAGAATGGTTGGTGAAGAACACTACTAAGAAAAAACAACTCCCTCTACTCACTCAGACTTTCCATGTTACTGTAAAAATTCTGGCTTATACACAATCGGCGTTAGGGTTTTCGAGGCAAATGGGTAACTCTGTCAAAGAACAATGAGTAGCCAAAAGTGGGGTCACTTCTCCTTTATTTCGACTTCTCTTATTCCCATCTTTCTCTAGGCTTGAATTGTAAGAAAAATCAAAATTTACAAGCCTCTTTGCATTATCCTCTGAGGGAGATTTCACCCAAAAATGACAATATTCCACGTGCTGACTACACTGACAAAAAACCCTAAAATGGGCGCCATGGAAAGATACCCCCAATGTTGGGAACAATCACTGAGTGTAACGTTTGAATACAGGCTGTATGGCCATCATATCATAGGGAAGAGAAACCATCTCTGTCGATCCTCTACTACAGAGAATAGCAACAACATCACCTGAGCATATGCATGCGACCTCCACGAGCTTCCGCATACCTTCTGGACGAATGGTATTTTCTTCTTCTGCTACATCGAATGGAACCAACATCGACCCTGGATGCCAATCTTGTCGAACCTTCCATGAATAGTTCGGCTGCTGTATGGTCATTCGGCATGCATGGATTGGCATTCCGTGTTCTCCAACCTTCCATCGAATATCTCCCACACCAGGACGAAAAGCGTTTTCTCATCTCATTCGATGTTAGGGTTTGGGAGTTTTGGCGCCTCGGTAAAATTAGACGTGAAAAAATAGAACTACTTTTCCTTTTATAACCCGGAAACAACTTTTGTTTGAGAGGTAGTATCGCATGGGCTCAATGCAGTTTTCAATACCATTTCATGCATATGTGAGGAGTTCTTAGAGTGACACGTTGAATAGTGGTTCTCTTTCTCACGGCCGACCCATCTACTATACCCCGAGCAACTTGGTGATGCGATGACCGTCGATTTTATTTGCCACCAAATCGTGCTGCACTTGTGATTTGCATGGAGCCACTTCATTCGCCTCAACAATTCCATCGTGTCACCTTAATGCTGCTCGATGTTGACTTGTCATTCAATATTTAAAACATTGGTTGGACTATCATTCATATTTCCCATATGAAAGCCAAAATTAATACTCCCACTCCTTATATATTGTATTATATCATATCTCAAGTAACCAATGATAAAGGCCTTGGAGAATAGGTGATATGTGGTCCCTCTTGTCTTGGGGCTTGGTCCCATGGTGAGCCCTCGGTGTTGAGCGCTTTTCCTTTGCTCCATTTGGCATACAAAAACATAACCCTTTCCATCATACAGCCGAAACTTAGGCTAGAAAAATAAATGCAATATCTTCATAAAAGTCAAAGCCTTTAACTATGGCCAAAATTTTTATCAATGCTTCATACTTAGGCTATATTATAAAAGCCTTTATTCATAATGTCGATACTTAGACTTTGGCTTCATAAAAACAAAATCCCTTCATTCCATTTTGACTTAGGCTTTCTAAAAAACCTTCATAAAGTTTACTCTTTGGCTAAATCAAAGCTTTTCTTCATTTTTGACTTAGGTTAAGAAAAATTCAGCCCCTCAAAAAGAATTAGTTCATCAACACTTGGACCATCTTTCTTTTGCAACCATGGTGTCTGCAACTAAGGACAAATGTTCTTTTTCTCGACCAAGCTTGGAAACCTCCTGCCATGAAAAGATTTTTTATTTTGCACCACCAATGTTGCCGGAAGACGATTAATGCCGTCAGAAGACGATTAATCACAAAATGTTATGGGGTGCTAACAACTAGCTCCAGCTGGGGATGCTATCCTCCCTGCGAGGTAGCAAAGAACCTGTAGACCAGGTGCCTGATCCATTGGGCGGCTCCTAACCCTGACAAATCCAACCTGTAACCTGTCTTTCACCTGAAAACATAAACTGAAAACTGCTAACTACCGAAACTAAACAGAAACTGAAATTTTCTGAACATGCTGCAAACTGAAAAATAACATTGTACATATTGAAAAATGCTTGCTGAGAAAGCTTATTCCTGCTACCTACCCTACTTCATTGAAATACTATTGCTGAATCAAATGACACAAAAGTGCTAGTGAAGCCAATCCAGTAACCGGCCAGTTGTGTGGATCACGCTTACACTCTCTTTTAGCAAACAGAGAAAATAAAAGACAAACCACTCAAAACATCCACCGATAATGAGCTCATGTCCCACAAATGCAAGAAAATTTGTCTTCCCTTCAGACTGAAGCAAATTAGCATAAGGATCTCCAATCGTCTGAAACATTATCTTGTCATGAGATTTAACAAAAATGCAAGTACCTCTTTCAATTTCACCGGCAAGAATATTTGGCTGTCGATCCCTGAGAATGCATAGGGAATTGTGACCTTCTGCTACTTGATTGTTGACTGTACCTCCTTCAAGCATGAGCAGCTCGGGTTCTGTTTTTGGCATGCTATCCATCTCAGGTCCATACCCCTTCATATCATAACCTAAAGCATCTTCAAATAGCAAGTACTCTTCAAGATCATCAGACATGACAGTCCTATCTTCTTGATAAAGGAAATGGTATTTAATAGATGATTTTCTTGTGGAGAATCTTCATCACATTCCTTCAAAAGATCATCATGACTATCCTCTTTTAAATTCAAATTTCCATTTTCAGAAATAGAGGAAGTTTTACTTACATATCTCGGACTGTGTGAACCCTGCAGATCTGTTTCAAGTGAAGCCATAACATGACCTTTCAGGAGCTGATCTATCTCATCTTCAGACAGAGGAGAACTTTTGGCAACACTGTGAAGGATATGCTCATCTTTCTTGTCTAATGAAAAATCAGCAGCATCATCTAAGACCTGATCTGCTTCTTGTGTTTTAAGACAAACACCGATATGTTGTCCTTTAAGTGAATCAAACAAGAAAAAGTTCTCTAGACCAACAGCTTCCGAAATAATATGACATGCAGTGGAACTGATCTGATCTTCTTCGGAAACACAAGATGATTTACAAAACTGAAGACATTTCTCATCTACCTTGGGAGAAGAGATATAAAGATCATCTAAATGGTTACTGCTTTCTTTGTTTTCAGCTGAGGGTGCTACTCTGTTTTGATATTTTTCTTGAATATCATGACCATGGATTTGTGAAAAAAATTGATAAACGGCTTCAGACAAGTCTTCATAATCCATGCTTTCCATATCTTCCTTAATACTTTCAAGGTACTGTATGAAATCCTCAAACTGACCACAACAATCTTCTACTAAAGACAGAGACCAAAAATACCCTTTATAATGCTCATAAAATGCTGTGTAAAAATCTTTTAAAGAAAACAAGCTGCCAGGTTTCAAGCCTTCATACCAATCCCTTGCTTTGCCTTCTAAAGAAGCGATGAACATTTTCATAAGACAATCCTCATGAAACCTAATGTTCATCTTGTGCACATGTATATGAAATTTGATTAAATGCAAAGCAGCATGGTCTTGATCTTCATCTCTGAATTTAGGTAAGAAGGTTTGCCAATCTACTTTAGGGATCTTATTTGGAAAACCAGGAATATGAGACCTACTTAAGGGAGCATACCTTCTTGACAATGAAGTCATCTTGAAACATTGAAGCTGCAAATTCTGATTTGAAGATTGAGGAGACTAGCTTGTGAAACAATGGGCTGTTGGGTTTCTTGAATGTGGAGTCGCCATGAGACCTTCAACATCTCAGTTTCTGATATGGAGTCACAGATCCTCCCAGTGGAGTCACCTTTGCACTGGAAATATTCTAAGTGGAGTCTTTAGGTGAATGATACAACCTTCTGGATGTCTGCCTGCTGTTCACCATTAGCATTCAGCTCTGAACTTTGTTGTTCTCCCAGGGATTGTGAAACAATCTCTTCCCTGGCAACAACGCAAATTTTTTAACACCAAAATTGACCCCCTAGGTTGTGGAGAGGGTAATTCTGGGTAACCACTAACCAGTCTTTTGCTTGCGTTTCTGACCTAACACAAGCAGAGAGGGCTCTCTCTTTAACTCACAGAAAGCTGGGAATCATCAAGATTGTTAGTAATGAAGAAACAAACCAGCATTCAACATTTAAGATATTCAATGAACAATAGGTGCAGAAGATCAGATTTCTGGTGGAGCAAATTGTTTAAAACCTTGGTAAGAGAATCAGGAGGAGAACTATTGGGCAATGGAGTCAAAAGATGAATCATAAAACACATAACAGTGCAGCTACATAAGATATCTAAACAGAGGCAAGGTATCCACCCAGGCACAGTCAAAGAGCTTTAAGGGGTGAAAAAGAAGAAGAATGAATAGGGGTGATTCCATGAAGATGGGTAACTCTTTTGGGCCAAATATGACAGTGAAAAACAGAAATTTTACCCATGTATTAAATTGAAGCCCTCGAAACTCATACTTGCCACATGAATTTTAACATGCGGTTGAAAAACGAAATGTAGATAATTATGTTGGCTTTCCAATGATATTTTTTTCGAAATATACCAATGCCATATATCGTGTCGAATTTTCATTTAATGAAACGTGTGTACTTAAAAATTTGAAGAGCAATTAACAAGTAGTTTGTGTGCATGCACAATAAATTAATGTTCGAGTAATAAATTTAAAAAATGAAATATGTGAACATGATATAGATAGAGTGCAGTGGGGCTTACATATTTTTCTTTTAATTTTTCTCGAAAAATTATATTTATTATTATTTTTCGAAACTTACCAATGAATATTTAAGTCGCATTTTGCACACATGTGTGTGCGTGCACGAAATCTTTTGATTTTTTACATAATTTGCAAAACTAAAAATACCCTTTTAAAGAGGATGCGTTTATCTAGGGCTTCTGTATTTTTTCAAATTTTTTGGATGTGTATTTTGAATGTTGTGGATTTATCTTTGAGCTCAATCGAAGTTGTCGGCATGGTTTTTTAGGGCAAGTTTTAGTAGAAATTTAAAAACAACAGACATATGAAGATAAAAATTCGCAAATTTTATATATCTGGATAGAGCATTCGTTGACGAATCCAATGGTATCAAGTCCGCTCATTAATGAGCATTTAATGACATGGTTTAACTTTGTGGAAGGCAGACAAAACTTTCATTCTGTACTGGAAAGGGCTCTCGGCCTATTTTTTAAGCCCTCGATCAAGCTAAATACCTTGATCGAGGGTTTAACAACACCTCGATCGAGGTATTTTAAAACCCTCGATCGAGGGCCTAAAATGAGCCTTTTTATGTTTTTCAAAAGCTAGATCGAGCTTTTGCGTGCTTTTCAAAAGCTCAATCGAGCTTTTGCGAGCTTTTCAAAAGCTAGATCGAGCTTTTGCGTGCTTTTCAAAAGCTCGATCGAGGGTTTTGCGAGCTTTTCAAAAGCTCGACTGAGGTTTTGCGAGCTTTTCAAAAGCCCCAAAAATAGCCAATTGGCGAAATTTCGCACCTAAAAATTACCCTGCTCTGCCACCTATCCTTTCAAAACAGAAATATGAAATAGAACCCTAACTTCCTTTACATCTGGAAACAATTTTCAGTAAATGACAAAATAAAAAGATAAAAGATATTTTAGGGGTACTCCAGGTGGCTATCCCTCTAACTGTCAAATCTCTCATTTCTGCCCACTTCTGAATGCCAAGTATCTTTCAATATAGTCTTTGGTGCAGCCTGATTTCGGAAGGAGAAAAACTGAAATGGATAAAATCCTATATTGCTCTCCTCCAGATGAAATTGCAGCCTCTTCCACACTAATGGCAGATTCAAGAAGCCTGTATATGTAACCAAAATGGCCCCAAAGAACCTCTATGTGAAAGAAATGCTTTGCAATCAACTATTCGAATTTCAAACTATACTACACACCTTAGTCACATATTTGGATATTGAACATATCACTATTCGTGTCACAAGCCTTCAATCTTAGAGACAATTTTTCATTCCATGAAAAAAGCTTGAGAGGATTTGGGATTTCGCTCTTCGATATCTTGCTTGAGAGCTACGAATTGTTTATCTTGGTTAGGCTCTTTTGTTGCTTCTAAACAATTGTACTCTACACGACGACCATTGATGCCCCAATCTTTTATGCGTCCCAGAACTTGCAATCATAACCCTTGAAGAGATTTGCCACCGAAATCTATTGTTATTTGGAAGATTTGAAACCAGTAAATGCCTGGATGCTGCGTAGCAGGTATAGCTGGACTCCCATTGCTAGCTTTCTCATACTTTCACAACGACCCAACTAAAGATGCTAGCAAATGCTTCCATGACTATGGCTTAGGTCAGAATCACCTCGACGAACTCAGCGCCTTTGTCTTTTTTGGAAATTTTGATTTTTTCTTAAATAATCATTCCTGTTGTGGCTTTTGACACCATGAACTCTTCATCTTGGCCTCGGCTATATGAGAATGGTTGGTGAAGAACACTACTAAGAAAAAACAACGCCCTCTACTCACTCAGACTTTCCATGTTATTGCAAACATTCTGGCTTATACACAATCAGCGTTAGGGTTTTTGAGGCAAATGGGCAACTCTGTCAAAGAACAATGAGTAGCCAAAAGTGGGGTCACTCCTTTATTTCAACTTTGCTTATTCCCATCTTTCTCCAGGATTGAACTGTACGAAAAATCAAAATTTACAAGCCTCTTCGCATTATCCTCTGAGGGAGCTTTCACCCAAAAATGACAATATTCCACATGCTGACTGTAATGACAAAAAACCCTAAAATGGGCGCCATGGAAAGATACCCCCAATATTGGGAACAATCACTGAGTGTAACATTTGAATACACGTTGTATGGCCATCATATCATGGGGAAGAGAAACCATCTCTATCTATCCTCTGCTACAGAGAATAGCAACAACATCACCTGAGCATATGCATGCGACCTCCACGAGTTTCCGCATACCTTCTGGATGAATGGTATTTTCTTCTTCTGCTACATCAAATGGAACCAACATCGACCCTAGATGCCAATCTTGTCGAATCCTCCATGAATAGTTCGACTGCTGTATGGCCATTCGGTGTGCATGGATTGGCATTCCGTGTTCTCCAACCTTTCATTGAATATCTCCCACACCAGGATGAAAAGTGTTTTCTCATCTCATTCGACGTTAGGGTTTGGGATTTTTGGAGCCTCAGTCAAATTAGACATGAAAAAATAGAACTGCTTTTCCTTTTATAACCCGGAAACAACTTTTGTTTGAGAGGTAGTATCGCATGGGCTCAAAGCAGTTTTCAATACCATTTCATGCATATGCGAGGAGTTCTTAGAGTGACACTTTGAATAGTGGTTCTCTTTGTAGCGGCCGACCCATCTACTATCTCTCAAGCAACTTGGTGATGCGATGACTGTCGATTTTATTTGCCACCAGATCATGCTGCACTTGTGATTTGCATGGAGCCACTTCATTTGCCTCAACAATTCCATCGTGTCACCTTAATGCTGCTCGATGTTGACTTGTCAGTCAGTATTTAAAACATTGGTTGGAATATCATTCATATTTAACATAATGAAATACAAAGAAAGATGAACAAATTAACAAAGAAAAGGAAAGACAGTCTGCAAGAAAGATGACACAGGAATTCTCTGCAAAATAACCCAGCCTCAAACACTGCCAATATATTTAACAATAAAATCTCAAAAACAGAACTGAGCTCTCCTAGGCTTCAGCCAAATGATTCACTCACACTTTAGGTCTTCTATTACAATGAATATATAGCTGTCCTAAGACATCATAGTCGACCTAATCCTAACAGAAAATAGTTACATGTCTAAGTGACAGCTCATCAATTTAACTCTGCCACCTATCCTTTCAAAACAGAAATATGAAATAAAACCCTAACTCCCTTTTACATCTGGCAACAATTTTCAGTAAATGACAAAATAAAAAGATAAAAGATATTTTAGGGGTACTCCAGGTGGCTATCCCTCTAACTGTCGAATCTCTCATTTCTGCCCACTTCTGAATGCCAAGTATCTTTCAATATAGTCTTTGGTGCAGCCTGATTTCGGAAGGAGGAAACTGAAATGGATAAAATCCTATATTGCTCTCCTCCATATGAAATTGCAGCCTCTTCCACACTAATGGCAGATTCAAGCAGCCTGTATATGTAACCAAAATGGCCCCAAAGAACCTCTGTGTGAAAGAAATGCTTTGCAATCAACTATTCGAATTTCAAACTATACTACACACCTTAGTCACATATTTGGATATTGAACATATCACTATTCGTGTCACGAGCCTTGAATCTTAGAGACAATTTTTCATTCCATGAAAAAAGCTTGAGAGGATTTGGGATTTCGCTCTTCGATATCTTGCTTGAGAGCTATGAATTGTTTATCTTGGTTAGGCTCTTTTGTTGCTTCTAAACAATTGTACTCTACACGACGACCATTGATACCCCAATCTTTTATGGGTCCCAGAACTTGCAGTCATAACCCTTGAAGAGATTTGCCACCGAAATCTATTGTTATTTGGAAGATTTGAAACCAGTAAATGCCTGGATGCTGCGTAGCAGGTGTAGCTGGACTCCCAATGCTAGCTTTCTCATACTTTCACAATGACCCAACTAAAGATGCTAGCAAATGCTTCCATGACTATGGATTAGGTCAGAATCACCTCGACGAACTCAGCGCCTTTGTCTTTTTTGGAAATTTTGATTTTTTCTTAAATAATCATTCCTGTTGTGGCTTTTGACACCATGAACTCTTCATCTTGGCCTCGGCTATATGAGAATGGTTGGTGAAGAACACTACTAAGAAAAAACAACGCCCTCTACTCACTCAGACTTTCCATGTTATTGCAAACATTCCGGCTTATACACAATCAGCGTTAGGGTTTTTGAGGCAAATGGGCAACTCTGTCAAAGAACAATGAGTAGCCAAAACTGGGGTCACTCCTTTATTTCAACTTTACTTATTCCCATCTTTCTCCAGGATTGAACTGTACGAAAAATCAAAATTTACAAGCCTCTTCGCATTATCCTCTGGGGGAGCTTTCACCCAAAAATGACAATATTCCACATGCTGACTGTACTGACAGAAAACCCTAAAATGGGCGCCATGGAAAGATACCCCCAATGTTGGGAACAATCACTGAGTGTAACATTTGAATACACGCTGTATGGCCATCATATCTTGGGGAAGAGAAACCATCTCTATCTATCCTCTACTACAGAGAATAGCAACAACATCACCTGAGCATATGCATGCGACCTCCACGAGTTTCCGCATACCTTCTGGATGAATGGTATTTTCTTCTTCTGCTACATCGAATGGAACCAACATCGACCCTAGATGCCAATCTTGTCGAATCCTCCATGAATAGTTCGACTGCTGTGTGGCCATTCGGCGTGCATGGATTGGCATTCCGTGTTCTCCAACCTTTCATTGAATATCTCCCACACCAGGATGAAAAGCATTTTCTCATCTCATTCGACGTTAGGGTTTGGGATTTTTGGAGCCTCAGTCAAATTAGACATGAAAAAATAGAACTGCTTTTCCTTTTATAACCCGGAAACAACTTTTGTTTGAGAGGTAGTATCGCTTGGGCTCAAAGCAATTTTCAATACCATTTCATGCATATGCGAGGAGTTCTTAGAGTGACACGTTGAATAGTGGTTCTCTTTGTAGCAGACGACCCATCTACTATCTCTCAAGCAACTTGGTGATGCGATGACCGTCGATTTTATTTGCCACCAGATCGTGCTGCACTTGTGATTTGCATGGAGCCACTTCATTTGCCTCAACAATTCCATCGTGTCACCTTAATGCTGCTCGATGTTGACTTGTCATTCAGTATTTAAAACATTGGTTGGAATATCATTCATATTTCCCATATGCAAACCAAAACTAATACTCTCACTCCTTATATATTGTATTATATCATATCTCAAGTAACCAATGATAAAGGCCTTGGTCCCATAGGGCCCTCCTTGCTTGGGGCTTGGTCCCATGGTGAGCCCTCGGTGTTGGGTGCTTTTCCTTTGCTCCATTTGGCATACAAAAACATAACCCTTTCCATCATACAACCAAACTTTGGCTAGAAAAATAAATGCCATCTCTTCATAAAAGTCAAAGCCTTTAACTATGGCCAAAATTTTTATCAATGCTTCATACTTAGGCTATATTATAAAAGCCTTTCTTCATAAAGTCGATACTTAGACTTTGGCTTCATAAAAACAAAAGCCCTTCATTCCATTTTGACTTAGGCTTTATAAAAAACCTTCATGAAGTTTACTCTTTGGCTAAATCAAAGCTTTTCTTCATTTTTTACTTAGGTTAAGAAAAATTCAGCCCCTCAAAAAGAATTAGTTCATCAACACTTAGGACCATCTTTATTTTGCGACCATGGTGTCTACAACTGAGGACAAATGTTCTTTTTCTCGACCAAGCTTGGAAACCTCCCGCCATGAAAAGAGTTTTTATTTTGCACCGCCAATGTTGCTGGAAGACGATTAATGCCGTCAGAAGATGGTTAATCACAAAAAAAATTGGGGTGCTAATAAAAAGAATAATGAATAATGTTTTCTGGTATTTGTCTTCTTAATTTAAGGTCACCTGAATTTATTTTTGATGAGTTTTCAATTCTTTATTTAAATAAAAATTATCTTTTTCTTGTCCAGGTGCCTCTTCGGCGGGCCCTTCTGATAGTTTCATTTCTTCCTTCTTATGGGGAGTACTGCGTAGCGACCGGGAACCGTTACCGTGATCTCTCAACTACGCTCCTTGGAGATTAAGGGATGTTGAGGAATAAGGCTCTCCTCATTGCGCGCCCCTCAACTCATCGTATGCGACCAAATCATTATGGCCTTTCCCATACGGCATACGCTTCCCCAGGTGAGCTGAAACGGCTTCACCCGTGCGTGAATTGCTAATTCAGGTTCGACAATCAATCGTCGTACCGCTAAGTGTTCTTTTCCATTCTTACGACCCCTATAATTCCATTGTGGGTCAGTCGGTAAATTGTTTTACCTGTCACTGCACACACTCAAGTGCACATTAATAGCACTGCAATATAAAACATTTTTATCATTTTCTTCAGTATCTCAGTCAGTCGAGTCTACTTAAACATTTATCATTTCAAGTAGTTTCAACATTCATCGTTTTCCATTCTAAAGCATTTTCATCATTTTTTTCATTTTCTCAGTCAGTCGAGTATACTCATCAATCATCATTTATCTAACCATTTTCATTTCACATATAAAATTTAAAGCAATCACTCGTGGTCTAAGTTTTTATAAATCTGGGTCACTTCAAACCAGTTCCCTCAATAGCCAAATTAGTCGTAGGTCTCAAAATAGTCTGATCAATCATAAGTCTCAAATAATCTAGTCAAAAATAATCAAATCAATCATAAGTGCTGAGGCGGGCATTACATACACCCCCTCTTATTAAAACTTCGTCTCGAAGTTCAAAACAAAATAGGAAAGTCCCGACGCATCTCAGTTGCGTCCTCCCAGGTCACAAAACTGGGACTACAGCTATCCCACTGAACCTTGACCTAATCAATCACACGGTGCCTAAGCTGCCATGTTCGACAGTCCAATATGCATATCGGCTCTGGTGTAATGGCCCCTTCATCTGTTATCTGTAAGTTACTCATGTCAATGATATGTGCTGAATCAGAAATGTAATGTCTAGGTATTGATACGTGAAAAACATTATGCATCCGATGCAATGATGATGGTAGTGAAAGACAGTAGGAAACCGGTCCTATCCATTCTAATATCTCAAAGGGTCCCACAAACATAGGAGAGAGATTCGTCCCTTTCCCAAATCTGATAGTACTCTTTTGCGGTCTCACTTGCAAAAATACTCGATTTCCAACTAGATACTCTCTGTCAAGTCTATGCACATCACCATAACTCTTATGTTGATCATGTGCTTCTTTCAGTCAAGCACAGATATCTGCCATATGTTCCTCCATCTCCTGAATCACCTCAGGTCCAAGTAGAGTCCTATCCTCTAGTCTGTCCCAACTCAAGGGTGTTCGACAGGGTCGACCATACAAAAACTTGAATGGTGCCATATGTATCGAACTCTGATAGCTGTTGTTGTACGTGAACTCTACCAGAGGTAAAAACACCTCCCAACGGGTCTGCTGATCCATCACATACATTCTTAGCATGTCCTTCAATATCTGGTTCACTCTCTCAGTCTGTCCATCAATCTCCGGATGGTATGCAGTGCTGAAGTTGAGTCATGTTCCCATAGCTTCCTGGAAGCTCGTCCAAAATCTACCTATGAATACTGATTCTCAATCAAATATTATCTTCCTCGGCACTCCGTGCAGTCGTACAATCTCATCAATGAACACTCTAGCAATCTCTGGGGCCTGATAAGTGTTTTTCATGGGTATAAAATGTGCACTCTTCGTGAGAGTGTCTACTACCACAAAGATGGTATCATGTCTCTTGCGGGTCAAAGGAAATCCCACAATAAATTCCATGGAGATGATCTCCCACTTCGACTCAGGAATGGCATGAGGTTGAAGTAGTCCGGCGGGATGTCTATGTTCAGCCTTGACTAGCTGACACTCCATGCATCTAGCGACAAAGTTTACCACGTCTCTCTTCATGCCATGCCAGAAAAATAGAGGATACATATTTGCAGACATCTTCTTCACACTAGGATGTGCCCTATAAACAACTCGGTGAGCTTCTTCTAGGACTTGGTTCCTGAGCTCATTATTCTCTGGCACATAAATACGGTTGTTGTATCTCAACAACCTGTCATTCTCCAATGAATAACCCTTATACCTAGGTAATTCCATCTGTTCTTGCTCTAGCTCAGCCTTTACCTCCTTGTACCAACTGTCTTCCTGTTGCAGTCCAAGCACCTTTTCTCTCAAGTTGGTATGCATCGGAATCATTGAGAAGATGCAGGGTCTACAACTAAGTGCATTTGCTACCTTGTTTAAGGTCCCCTTCACATAAGAAATGTCGAAGTCATACTCACTCAACTGTTCGGACCATCTCCTTTGTCTAGCATTCAGATCACTCTGAGTAAAGATATACTGCAATCCATGGTGATCCGTCTTAAGTTCAAATTTTCTTCCTACCAAATAATGTCACCATAAGCGTAGAGCATGCATTACTGTAGTCAGTTCCATGTCATGCATCGCATAGTTTTCCTCATGCGGTCTGAGTCTTCGATAGGAGTAGGAAATTTCTCTACCTCCCTGCATCAGAACACATCCGACTCCATCCTTGGATGCATCAGTGCATACCAGGAAGTCCTCCTCCATATCCAGTACTTTCAGAACCGGTGCCATTGTTAACAGCTCCTTCAGTTTTGCAAACGCCTTGGCGCATTTATCAATCCATAGAAATGGTCTATCCTTCTTCTGTAACTCAGTGATCAGTCCTCCAATCTTTGAGAACCCTTTAACAAACCTTCTGTAATATCCCTCAAGTCCCATGAAGCTTCTCACTTCATGTACGTTCGTCGCCACTGGCCATTCCCAAATGGCCTCAATCTTGGCGGGATCTACTGCTATACGGTCGCCAGAAATAATATGTCCCAAATAGATTTCCTTCTAGAAGAAGGAACATTTAGACAACTTGGATATTTATCATTTTTTGAATAACAATCTTGGAGTCTCTAAGGATGGAGAAGTGCTCTATATGAAGCAAGTTCATGGTATCAATCGCTTGTAGGAGAGTCGCTCACTCAACTTTATTGTTGGTTCTCCTTCATAAGCCCCACGAGAATTGAAATAGATTATTTCCTCCAGGGTCATATGCGACCCCTCCCACACCTGCCACCCCATATAGGCTCATAAGTTATCAAAAATAAAAAGTTTTTTATCTTCAAGAAATTGAAGTTTAAGATGGATTTATGTTGGTTATTATATAATGAAAAATATTCGAAATAATATATAAACTACAATAAATATTTATATATTTTAAAAACTCATTGTATTAAAAAATACGTGTGTCTGTTTGTGAAATAATATATAAACTACATTAAAGTTTTATATATTTTAAAAACTCATTGTATTAAAAAATATGTGTGTGTGTTTTAAAATCTTGATAACTTGTGAGCACTAACACATGCTATTAAAAAAATACAAGATATATTTCGAACATGTACATATCATAATTTATGTAATTTTGAAATTGTGAATTTTATTACTATATTTAGCTAATATAATGTTATTTACATTAATTACATATTTATTGTGTATTCATTATATTTTATTTTTTAATTTGAAGGTTTATTTATGGTGTTGTTTCATTTTATTATTGATATGTATTTATCATGTGCAATACCACTCTACTTTAATTACATATTAATTGTGATTAATTTCTTTAATGTAATTATTTATATATTTTGTTATAAGTTAGCTTTATAGGCAACCCAAACTTTAGTTAAAAATACACTATTAGTATTGGTAGTAGAGGTATTTTTGCTTGGATTTCCAAGATTTACTAGAAAAATACCAAACTAGTCATGTCAACTTGATTTCGTTTATTGTACATACAATCCAAACTTTAGTTCAAAATAACTTATCGATATCACGAGTCGATGGATTGTTGTTTAGAGTTTCAAAATTTATCAGCAAAAACCAATGTGTAACTCCAAAAATATCTTTATCATATATGTTTATAGGTATATCTTCCAAAAACAATTAGTGATGTGCATTAGCTTGGAGATGTAGAACCATATATATATTAAATGTACAACCATGATGGGAATACTAATATTATTTGTTAGTGGATGCAACAAATAGGTCCTAGAGATATCAACCAAATTTGAAATGTATAGTTCAATGAGTTTACACAATTTTCGTCACGAACTAATTCCATTTGATATGGCTTTCATAAAAGTGTGTCTAGAATCATAAGGTTAAGGATCCAGGTGTTTCCATGTTAAATAAATAATCAAGAACATATATTGGTGGGGAAATCAATTTATAGGTAGATTTTTCTTAGAACCTTTATCTCATTAATTGTTGTAGAAGAGAATGCATGGGTATGTTCAAACTTTCAAATTTATCCTCTCTATAAATGTCTTTCTAGAGCCATACATGTTTGTCAACTTGCAAACTAGGGATTTATTTTTGTATGATAATCTCTTGTTGAAGCCTAGAAGGATTTTATTGTTTGAGTCAATTGACCTTGTCCACTTTTAGTAATTCATCATTGTATCTTTAAAAGGTTGATCGGGTTTTGCTTCATAATGAGATAACCATGTAAGATTTATGAGGGGAAACCTACCTACCACATTATTACTAGAGAGGGGTTTTACCATGGTAGTAATGGATGGCTAAAAGTGGTAGGTGTGATTATTATTAGAGACCATGTATGATTTCACATGAGGTCCTTATTGGGTGAATAATTGATGCTAGCCAATATCAAATCTAGAAAATGAGGAGAAGTGACATCCTAGAACACATGATCATGAATGTAGGGGTCAATAGAAAAGGTGGTAGTAAATATGTGTGATGAAAATAAGTATTTAATGCCTTCAATCATCATATTCCTCATCACCATCATTGGTATCATCAATATAGAAATAATGATATGGACACATCATCGTGAATAACATGGTCATCAACATCCATCCATCATTGGCGTCATCCTCTTCATCTTCATAATCATCCTCATCATTCTCACCACCACCATCATAATTATCATTATCAACATTCTCATCATCATGATCATCTTCATCTTTGTGACAACATTCCCATGTAGTGACACCATCGTAATCGTTTGCATCATCATCCTCATCGTCGTTGTTACCATCATCAAATCATTATCATCATTTCCGTTCTTGTCATTGTATTTAAAGGATGACATATATTATTTATCTCCATTGTTTCATGGAGATTGTTCTCTGGAGCAGTATTCTTCCCTCTGCCAATCACATTCATCAAGACAATTCAGTGCTGCGACACCCCCCCCACATCGTGAGTAGACTCGTATCTAAGTTATTTACATATAGTTTTGTTTTTGTTGTCGTTACATATAGAAGTAAATTATTGTATACATGTACATGTAATTATTAATTGTTGTTTGTTTCTACTTTCATAGGCACCCCACCAACATGGTGGCCAACATCTCCCATGATGGCCAGGACATATTGACTGCCTTAGAGCATAGCGAGGAGGTTCATCATCATGCAAGTACATTAAATTCATATTTATTTCTTTTTAAACTATTAGTATTTTTATTTTGTATCGGTATTGTGTAGTTTTATTGATATATTTTTTAGTTGTCTATGAGGTTATAATCCTTCTTATCCACCTCCTTGGGAGGATGAGATCATGCAGATCATAATAAGGAGGTCACATCGCAGTGTGATTAATTGCGTACCCAATTAGGGGCCATGCGCCTTGATTTCCCATCCAAACAGTTGATGATCATGATGATCAATGTCATCAATGGGTTGTTGGAGGTCCACCAAAGGGAAGAGCAATGTAGTGACATCTGGAAAACTACTTTCCAGATGAGGAGGAACCAAGTATTGGGTCCTAAGAAATGAGAAGATGTGAAATCCGCAACAAGAGGAAAGGATGTCAAGGGAACTTTGTTTGGCATCCCTCCTAGTTGTGCTCTTGGACATCCGCTTTGACTATGAGAGTTTGGGAATGAATCTGTTGCACCTCACATTTATGATAGGTTTATTAGAGCATGGGGCATGTTCCCCCACCATGACCAGGTCTCGTTGTACTTCGCCAAACATGTGTATGCAGAGTTCTGGTTACACATGCGTATTGATTACACGAGTATGGCGTAATATTTCTATGGCATCGGGTAGGGACGTAGTTATGAGTGTCTTGGGGATTCAGAGACCCTATTTCTACACCACTCCCTCCTCAACTGGATCCCATTCCTAGTCAGAGTGCTATCGGGTCTGAGGACATAGTTGATCCGTTAGAGTTGAGACACTAGATTTGATGGCAGGCACCATGTGCACTGCATCGGGAAATGATACAGTTTCCATGCATGAGGAGAGGTACATACCACCCCCTGGACCTATAGTTCCCAATTTAATGTGGGTGGATGAGTCGATAATTCTGGTGGTTGACCATGATGAGAATCTAACATCCTATGCTCTAAGAGACTAAGATGCATACTATTGTTTATATGAGAGATGCAGTATGTCATCGACATAATAGGTATATTTTGTTGAAATTTGTAGTGAGGAAGGTATTCTACATTTCTTGGTGTCTAGGAATGTATAAAGGACCTAGGTGACTCTCCTAGTCATTAACTTTAGAGTTATAAAGTTAATGTGATTTTTTATTAAATTTGTGAGTCAAAATGATTTTTTATTTCATAAAGTGTAATTTGTCTCACCTATGGAAAGTGAAGAGTAACGTGGGAAATACGAGACAAAGTCACTTGGGAAAGTGAAGAGACAAAGTCATTCTCACAATTAATAAAAAGATAAGTAGGAGAGTTTAGACATGCACATTCCAAGAGATATTTTTGAGAGAGGTTTGAGAGGCACAAGCTTCAAGAGAGAAAGAGAGAGAGCTTAAGCTGGGAAAATAGAATAGGGGGCAGCAAGAGAAAGAGGGCATGCTTTTCAAGGAGGAGGCACACATTCCAAGAAGGAGAGAGGGGACACACTCTAAGGTTGAAGGCTTCATTTATTGTTGTTCATACAACAATTAAAGAGGGCACATTTTCTAATAAAGAGAGTGGCACAAACTCCAAGAAAGGTGGCATCATTAATCGTTGTTCCATACAGTAGAAAAGAGAGGTCGTACAACGATGTGTTGATGTTCTATACAACATAGAAGAGGCACATAGATCGAGGATTGATTTCTAAGAATATTTATACTGAGAAAGTTCATGCTATACCTATTGAGTCTTGGGCACAATAGCCGAGGCATAGATTTTCTATATTACTGATTGTTTTGGGCACGTTTTTCAGGTTGAGTCATAGTCTAAGGTTGTGGGTGCACTATTGGTTCATTTTCCAAGATAAGTACATTCAAGTGTTGCTATTACATGTACTGCTATAATATTTCTCTTAGCTCATAATACCAATTTCTCTCTTGACTAGTTTTCCGCTTTGGGGTTTTCCTAGGGTCTTTGGACCAAAATATACTTTGTCAAATGTGTGAAATTTGACTGTTATCCACTGTCATTTTTGGATTCCATTTTTAGTATTCGTAACATGTTTGTTTCAGCTTACTAATACATGGAAATGTGTGCATGGGATATTCTTTTATTTTCTATGACTATAGAAGACTAAGACCAGAGTATTGTTACGTGTTTGATGAAATCTATGGCCGAGTTTCATTCAGATTTTAACATATTTATGTACTTAGTTTGTTCATTATATGTCATTAAATAACAATATTTAATACATGTACATCTAAAATAATCAATTAAGTAATATTGATTTGTTTTTTATTGCTCCATGCAGAGGTTGCCTTTATGGATTCACTCAATTTCAAATCCCGATCGATTGAACATCCAACCATTTCCCTTAGTGATGTCTCTGTGGTACATATGCTAGTTCCCTCATCCTAACTTGTTAAGTTACATACATGTATATAATTTCAATTATTTTATCGTAACTTTGGTAGAGGTAGGGGGATTGTAGAGGAGTAAGAGACGCAGTCTCCCTCAGGTTTTGACCATCAACCACTAGACTATGAGGTATTGTAATTTATGTTTCAACACAATATATAATTCAAAATGATGTTTAATTTATAATGTTCTTTATTATTCTTTTATTGATTACGTGCATGATGTAACCTTACACAGGCGCATGTACGATGGGGAGTCGATTGTGCGGCGTTGTTCACAGAGGAGTGGGAAAGGTTCACTGAGCATCATCCCGGTGAGGGCCCATTGACTCAACATCATCTTGGAGCTGCCACACAGTAGGATCTGGACAATCTCAACATGGCCTCAAGTCAAGTAAGTTGATCCATCCACTTAGAATTTTAAAAATATGTTATCTTATAAATTTCAAGTACTAAAATCTAACTAACATACAGAGTTCAAATTTTATTTTTTACAGTTCCCATTTTTAGACAGCATTCATATATTTCCCACACGCCAGGGGCATGGTGGTACTGGCGGTGGGGATGACCACACATCCCATCAAAGTCCTGGTCCCCATATTTAATGACACTTGTTCATGTTGCGATATTTTTATTATTATGCATATAAATATACTTGTATTTTTTTATGTATACATATATACTTATCTTTTTTTATGAACTTGATGGACTATTTCGTATCATATTTTTTCTTCATGGATATATGATGTCTTATGTTTATGTCGACCTGAGTTATTTATCTTATGTTTATGTATATGCACATGTATGTTAAATTTATCTATGTTTATGTTTATATCGACTAGTCTATAATACATGTTATTTATCTTATGTTCATCTTTATGTAGATGATTGCACAATGTACAATTTTACAATTATAAGTTACAAGTGTAGAATTAGAAGTTATAATTAGAAGTTACAAGGGTCAGTGCAAGCTAATGAGGGTCACTTTTGGCACGTTAGATGCAATAGAAAACTGAAAAAGCAGGCATCCCTCAACTTACTTGGATTTTTTGATTTACTTACGGAAAATATCTTGCATTGAGTAAAAAAGATGAAATGTAGGAAATTGAATCACGTTTCTGAATATATAACTTTTATGTATTGAAAATTTGCATAGCTATGTCAAGTTTCAGTTTTCCTAACAGACACTTTTTATTTTTCAGGCAAATGATAAGGTATATGTTTTTGTGGGTAGAGCCTTTGAGGGCCTAAATGATGGAATCAAGCTACAAAAATCGACATGCATGTAGAGAACACATAGCACTTGTGCGCCATTATTTTTCGAAAATTAAATTAGTAATTTTATAATTTTTTTATAATTGTCTAAATGATCAAACCTCAAAAATAGTACATCTTTTGTGGGTAGAGCCTTTGAAGGTCTTAATGCAAAATTCTTGAAATGGGTTTTTCATAGAACGTGGAGGTTAGTGTCCTCTTGTGCACCATACAATTTTTTTTTGAAATGATTGAGAATTGAAAAAGTTATGGAAGAAACACTAACAATGTGTTTCACGAGTTAAGGAGGTAGGACAGAAAAGAAATTGAAAGAAAATAGGAAAAATTAATAATTCAAAATAAAAGTTACATATTTGGAATCTGCAGAAAAAATGCTATTTGTGTCTAAGATTTCGTCAAAAATGACTCTGTGTAGCATATTGTAACGAGTGGCTAAGCACAGGCTTCTCCAGAAACTGGAAGAAATACCCAATTAGCTTTGGTTTTTCATTAACATAGCACAGGTTTGGAATTACCGAAGCAAACTCCAAAGCGTACACATAGGATTATTGTTGACATGTGAGCATGTGACTCGGCCTGTTTAAATTCAAAAATATTGCCGCGCTTTTAGATTTAAATAACGCGTACGCATTATATAACTAAATAACGCGTGCGCGTTATATCAATAATTAACGCGTACGCATTATATAACTACATAACACGTACGCGTTATATAGTTACAAAATGCGCTCGCGTTATTTAAATCATAAAATACATGTTTAATACTTGAGAAAGAGGGGGTGTAGAAGTCAAGGGAAATTTTGTTTAATATTTGAGAAGGGGTGGGGAAGGGTCAAGGGAATCTATGGTTAATATTTAATAGGGGTGGGAAAGGGTCAAGGGCTTAGAAGGATGTTGGAAGCTTGAGTGGGGAGAGATGAAGGGAATGAGAACATGATGGGCTACAGGGGGTGAAGGGAAGTGGAGCTTGAGAGCACTATTAGGAGTAGAATAGGTTCTGAAGAGGTATAGGGTTAGAAGTTGAAAGTGAGACTTGAGTGACAAGGGGGAATGGATGGAGGCAAGGGGGATGTGAGAGAGAAATAAAGAATACAAGGGGGGGAGAGACATAGAGCGAGGGAGGAAGAGGGACAATGGGGAGGAATGGATTTGGAGGGAGTGAGAGATAGATGGGGATAGAACGAAATAAGAGATAGGAAGGGAGGGACAGAAAGTGTTGGTGGGAGACATGCAGAGAGTGGTGGCGATGGAGAGAGAGGGAGTGATGGAGAGATTGGGATAGGTTGAGGGAAAGATGAGGGAGGGATAGAAGGTGAGAGACAGGCGATGAGAGAGGGAGGGAGAGAAGGTAGGGTGAGGGATGGAGGGAGAAAGTTGGAGATAGATATGGATGGAGGGGGTATGGGTTTGAGAATGGAAAGTGACATACTGTGTGTGTATGTGTGTGTGTTTGAGAGAGAGAGAGAGACAGAGAGAGAGAGAGAGAGAGAGATTGATGGTTGGGGAGAGAGAGACTAGAGGGAGTTGTGAGCATCATATTCTCCATCAGCATCATATTCTTCATCATCATCATCTTCATGACCATCATCGTCATCATCAACATCTTCATCATCATCACCATCATCATCATCATCATCATATTCCTCATCAAATCAAAATCTCCATCATCATTATCATCATCATGATCATCATCTAAACATCACCATCACCATCATCATCAACATCTTCATCATCATCACCATCACCATCATCATCAAAATCTTCATCGTCATCACCATCACCATCACCATCACCATATTCATCATCATTGTCATCTCTAGGTTCCCCATCAACATCAACATCTCCATCATCATCATCTTCTTCATCATCATCATCTTCATCACCATCATCATCATCATCAACATCTTCATCATCATCACCATCATCATCATCATCATTATCTTCCTTGAATCAGATCAACATATCCATCATGTCACCATCATCTTCTGAACATCATCATCTAAACATCACCATCACCATCACCATCATCATCATCATCTTCATCATCATTACCATCACCATCATCATCAACATCTTCATTGTCATCACCATCATCATCATCATCATCATTGGCATTTGTAGGTTCCTCATCAACATCTCCATCATTATCATCTTCTCCATCATCATCATCTTCATCACCATCATCATCAGCATCAACATCTTCATCATCATCACCATAATCATCATCTTCATCGTCATCAGGTCAACATCTCCATCATCATCATCTTCTTCATCATCTTCACCATCATCATCATCATCATCATCTTCATCGCCATCTCCATCATCTCCATCATCTCCATCATCATCACCATCACCATCATCATCATCTTCATGACCATAAACATCTTCATCATCATTGTCATCTCCCCCTTCCTCATCAACATCTCCATCATCATCATCATCATCATCATCATCACCATCTGAACATCACCATCACCATCATCGTCAACATCTTCATCATCATCATCATCATCATCAGCATCATCATCAGCATCAGCATCATCATCAAAATCTTCATCGTCATCACCATCACCATCTTCATCATCATTGTCATCTCTAGGTTCCCCATCAACACATCTCCATCATCATCATCATCTTCATCGTCATCACCATCACCATCACCATCACCATCACCATCTTCATCATCATTGTCATCTCTAGGTTCCCCATCAACACAACATCTCCATCATCATCATCTTCTTCATCATCATCATCTTCATCTCCATCATCGTCCTCATCATCATCTTCATCATCATCACCATCATCACCATCATCATCATCATCTTCCTCATCAGATCAACATCTCCATCATGTCACCATCATCTTCATCACCATCATCATCACCATCATCATCAACATCTTCATCACCATCATCATCAACATCTTCATCATCATCACCATCATCTTCATCAACATTATCATCTTTATCATCTTCATCTGCATCATGATCATCTTCATTGTCATCACCCTCCTCCTCCTCATCATCTTTATCATCTTCATCTACATCATGATCATCTTCATTGTCATCACCCTCCTCCTCCTCATCATCTTGTGCACTTATGCACTTAGGGATTAATATTTAGAAGAGGGTCTAAAGGCCTTTATGGGGGAGGGGTTCTAGGAACAAGGTAAGACAGAGAGGGCAGGGGGGAGGGATAAAGGCGTAGAGGGTTAGTGATTAAGGGAGAAGAAGGGAGAGAGTGCTATAGGGAGGGATAATGACGAAGATAAAGAGAAGGTGGAGAGATGGAGAGTGGGGTGGTAGAGACATGGCTGAAGGGAGAGAAAGAAACATGAAAGAAACATGTAGGGAGAATGAGGGACAGATATTTAGAAAGAGATAGGGGGTATCTAGGGATTATTGGGAGAGAGCTAGGGGGTATTAAACCATACAAAACATTTGTTTTGTATGCAATCATATAAATTATTAGTTTTCTTTGATTTTGTTCGTTGCCCTAGCCGTGCACCTAACCTATTTATTGTGCTTGACTATATCGCGTTCGCGTTTTTTCACTACATATCGTGCACGCGTTTTATATTTATATAACGCGTACGCGTTTTGGAACTCCAGAAATAATGGACTGTTGCTGTCCGAGAGCAACTTCACTCTGTCCGAACGAAAGCAACAATCCCGCGATTTTTCGAACAGCACGAGCCCGCGTCTGAAAATTTTCACATTCTACACCAACTCCATCATTTTTTTTATGCAGGTGCAGCATTGAGGATATCTTTCATGGTTGCTCACTGTGGTGTTGGGTTATATGGCCATATTTGAAGAAAATAATTAGCAAGCTTGAAGAATCTCCAATTGAAGAACACCAAAGATAAGGCCTTTGAAAGATTCATTTTGCCTATATTTGAGGAGCACACAAGGTAAGATATCAAGCTTCAAGACCAACAAGGAAGAACTTCCATTTGCTTATTATTGAAGAGCTTGTAATTGAGGAGCAACAAAAACAAACTATATTGAATTGATCATTGTGGTGATGGGGAATGCACGTAACCGAGTAAACAAATCAACAAGGAAGAAGAGACCTCAAGAAGTCATTGAAGAAGAGAAAGAAAAGAAAAGAATATACATGATGAATCGGAGGCTTTCTTTGGAAACTAATCCAAATCCAATTGTAGAGGATACCATGGTTCATCCTATTAATCCACGACAAGAGGGACCTTCAATTTCCACAATAGTTGTTGAACAAGCACCCCATGGAAGTAATCAAGAAGCAAAACGTAGGTGCTCATTAGGGGATGTTTCAATTCCCACTTCAAGTCAAAGTGATAAGTTACCATCTCAAGATGAAGCTCACGAAGAAACACTCAATTTGGTATCCGGATGTGGTTATACAAGCGATGAAGTCAGAGAGGCGTTGGACATTTTGCCTACTGTTGAAGAAGAGAATGTTATCCACACCCTCGATGAGGATGTTGGACTTCCACAAGGGGATGTTGGACTTCCACAGACCATGGATGAGGATGTTGGACTTCCACCATCCAACTACCAGGAAGAGAATGAAGGACACCAAGCTACTACTGAAACGCCAGAGCGTCTTGGTGATGCGCTACATGGTACAATTCCAACCCCCTTACCTCCATTAGCAAGCACACGTCGAAGAACTCCGAAGCGTATACAAGTTGATGAAAGACTTATGAATTCCATTGAAGGTACGCTATCTAAACATAGTATTGCTTATCAAACTCAACAGATACTTGATAAATATTTTGTTTCTAAATGTGATGGAGATAAATGTAGATTATTTTTATCATTGTTAAAATCTAGGAGCATGAATGTTGTTAGGAAAAAGTTAGGGATAAAGATGATAAAGAATTCTGAACCAAGTTCTCATATAGTTAAAAGCCTAGTAGATGCATTTGGTAAAATTGGTAAGAACACATGTTCAAAGGACCGCAATGCTGCTCGTCGTGTGTTGTCACAATCAATTGCAGATAAGAACACCAGGGCCCTTCGTATTCTCAGGCCTACATCGAAACTAGTTAATTTGAATGTAAAAACCCTCCGTAGGTATTCTATTAGAAGAGAACATCTTGACACAACCGATCAGACAGATTTTTGGGCCTTTGTTGGTCGGTTGCCACGTCGTGACATGAAGCTAGTTGATGCAGTAAAGGGACTAGTGCATAGTTTTTGGCATGATCACACAAGGCCTTCTTCAAACCGAAAGGATGTACTAAAACTAAGAAGGGGTTCGAAGGATCGTGAGCCACATACTAAGCATCTTCTTGATATAACACAGACAGAGCTTTACGAAAAATTTAAGATTGAGCATAGACAATTGAACTTGGGGCAAAGATCTTTTGAGAAATGTAAGCCATGGTATGTTAGAATAAATACTCTTCGTAACACTTGTTGTTGTAGATACCATGTAGAATATGAATATTACTATGAAACATTTTTGTACATTCGTCGTGTGTTGCATACTAACATTGTGCAGGATTGCTCCATGACAATACCACCGACTTCATCAAGAGAATTCATTCATAGCATCATGTGCAATAGGCCCGAGGGGCAAACATACTATGCAAAATCTTGTTTGGATGGAACATGCTCCAACTGTGCTGGAATGGCATTATTGAGCCAATCTATGCACGAGAATGGAGACAGTGAATTTGGGAAAATGGTTACAGACATGAAAAGTTTCAAATATATCAACTATGAAATAGTCCCAGGGAAAGAAAGCAAAAAAATACAATTGGTGACATCTCAGGTATGCATTTATATCTATAAAATTATGTTGTAACGGTTACATTTCAATCCTTACTTACAACAAAAAACTGACATTGAGATCATTTTGTGTCACCAGGTACAAGTTAGTGACTTCATCAAGGAATTTATTGAAAAGACACATCAATATGTTCAGCATGTCCACGTGGCACGATGGCAGGATGAGAATTTTAGAATATGCAGAGATACATTTCCCCTTGGTACTATACTTTCAGTTGTTGATTTTGCCGAGAACTACACTCTGCAACCTCAAAATGAGATCCAAAGTCAGTATTATCACTCTGAGCAGGTTTCCTTGATGGTCCATATCACATATAGGCATGGCCCAAATAGCACTGAAGAGCAAAGAGAAATTCTGAAGGAATATCACTTCTACATAAGTGATGATAGGTGCCACGACTTCCACTATGTACGTCATTGCTTCATCATGTTCTATGATCACTTGAAGGGAAGGAACATACAGATGGACCGACACTGGATTTGGTCTGATGGGTGTGCTGGTCAGTTCAAAAATGCACGCATATTTCAGTGGTTGTGTTCATTGCATAAAAACTACAAAGTGCCACATATGTGGAACTATTTTGAGACTGGGCATGGTAAAGGAGAGCATGATGGAGCCGGAGCATGTGTCAAAACAGCCCTACGAAGAGAGGAATTGAAAGTATCTACAGAATCTACTATTCTAAATGCTCAATCTATAGTCAGGTGGTGCACGTCAGTAATGGGAGAGGAATCAACTATGCGAGTAGAATCCACAAGAAAGAGACATGTGGAGAGATTTTTTTGGGAGGTGGTAGACATAGATCGTTCACATGCATGGGAATGCAAGACTGTGCCTGGGACTCGTGGCTTTCATTCGGTTCGAAGCTCTGATAACCCAGTATTTGAAATTTGGACCAGAAAACTTGCTTGTTTTTGCCCGCCTTGTTGTGATGGTGACTGGGATGGGTGTGAATCATTGGATTGGGTTGATGGATGGGATGGCATATCACTTCCACTTGATCAGCGTGCAATTGTTGAGTTAACTCCGTTGGAAGAAGACCAATCATCTATTTCTGCAGATTTTGATCATGTCTCAGACCTTGTACAACCCGGTATGATGCATTTCCTTAACATTTTTTGTTTGTTTACGTAGTCTTCAAATGCACATTAATGGCCTTGTATCGCACGAAAAATATTTTGATCATATACCTACAATCATATAATGCAGGGAACATATACGCAGTGGTTGCCTCAAAAGATACTGAATGGGGTGATGAATACTGGTTGGCACGCTGTATAGATGGAAAGCAAACCCTCATTGTGTCCATGACTGACGATGAAAACAACCACTTTCCAACTGGTTCTATGGTTGTTAAAGGTGAATACTTGACACGGGACAACAATGGAAGAAAGAAGGGTGGATATGTTTACAGGGATTACAAACCAGGTGCAAGTGTATATCACTTTACCAACTTAATCATTGGCACAAACCTTCAGGTACGAACAATGCCTAGTCGAAATACATCGAAGGTACGCTACTTCTTACCGGATACAGAGCACGAGAGACTAATGGAGACCATCAGTATAAGAGATGATCCGGAGGGCTTGGTTGTATGATAATAGGTGGGATCTAGCATGATGAGGTACGTTACATACTTTTAATACTATACTATTTTCACTATTTGTAATTGAATATTGATATATGCTCAATTTTCACATGTATGTTTCATATGAATATGTCAATTTTGCGTTCTTGATATGCCAAATTTACAAGAGATGGATTAAAATTATATTATGTTCATATGATCAGTAAACCATATATTAATCATGTTTGAGAGGTTGCTTAGCTAACTTTAAGGGCATTTAAGCTCTATGTTAAGCCCAACTAAATCCTTATGAATCACTAGACAATCGAATTGGTTCCTTGAGTAATTCAAATTTCTTTATGTAAAACCATTTTTCATTCATTTTAGTATGAAATCAAGTTTTTAGTATTTTTTTCTCTTTACTGGCTCTATTCTAGTTTCCTTTGAAAAATTGCTCAAAGTATTGTTGTTCTTAGTTTTATGAACCTATTTGTGATCTCTTTCATGTGATCATAAGATTTTACACATCACTGCCATAACCACTAGACAATTGTACACTATACAACTATGAAAGTCTCTCTTAATCTAGCGACAACCACCTTTTACCCATTTCTATAGAATTTATTTTCTTTAATAATTTTCTAATCCAAATTTTAATAGCTATTACATTTTCACTATACAACTATGAAAGTCTCTAGTGACAACCACCTTTTACCCATTTTTATTATACATCTCTAAGTTATCCACACAAAAACACACACACATATATATAATAATTATTGTGTATTCATAGTCAAAACTAAAAAATATATGGATTAAAGTGGATAAACATTAAACTAAAATTATAATAATTGTGTTTTTTAATCCATTTTTTACATATGATCAGTAAACCCTAAAATTATATTATGTTCATCATGTTGGTTATTGGCTTCACCCAACAAAATTAATTCAATTCATGCTCACTATATTAAACAATACACTTATATTAAATTTAATTCATGTCTTGTTAAATATTTCATAATGAATTAGCTAGTTGAGAGCACCACCTTAAACCAAGCCATCATCATCAACATCTTCATCATCATCATGGACCTGCAAAACCCTAGTTTCCAAAGTGTCTAGGCAGGTTCGGGCTAGGAACACTAGCCATACCCGCCCGGTGGATGATTTTCCAAAGTTGACCCCCGTGTGCAAAAATTGCACACTCCCACACTGAGCAAAACCCTAGTTTCAAAGATGGACCTGCAAGGTGACACATGGGCCACCGGGTAGGAGGGGAGAGGAACCCCTGGCACTATCCCGGTGTGCTGAATCCAACGGAGTCGACGGTTCGTCGATCCGAGCCACGGTCTTCATTCTATGGCTCGTCCCGTCTCACTACCAGAAGGCCTTCAGGGACACCTGCTGGATACCTACCGGGGGCATAGAACTCCAACCATGCAACAAAACTGGGTTCCGGGGAGACCTGGAGGTGTGTCTAGACAGGTTCGGGCTAGGAACACTAGCCATACTTGCCCGGTGGATGATTTTCCAAAGTTGACCCCCGTGTGCAAAAATTGCACACTCCCACACTGAGCAAAACCCTAGTTTCCAAGATGGACCTGCAAGGTGACACATGGGCCACCGGGTAGGAGGGGAGGGGCATCCCTGGCACTATCCCGGTGTGTTGAATCCAACAGAGTCGACGGTTCGTCGATCTGAGCCACGGTCTTCATTCTATGGCTCGTCCCGTCTCACTACCAGAAGGCCTTCAGGGACACCTGCTGGATACCTACCGGGGGCATAGAACTCCAACCATGCAACAAAACCGGGTTCTGGGGAGTCTTGCAGGTGTGTCTAGATAGGTTCGGGCTAGGAACACTAGCCATACTTGCCCGGTGGATGATTTTCCAAAGTTGACCCCTGTGTGCAAAAATTGCACACTCCCACACTGAGCAAAACCCTAGTTTACGAAATGAATGCACAATGAAGCCACTGGGCCATGGGGAGACGAGGGAGAGGGCCCCCTAGAGGTAATCGCACGCCAGGAGACCAATGGAGTCGACGGTTCATCGGTCCGACGTCCAGTTTCCGAGTTATGTCGAGTTGCAAGTCGCATGAAAATGCCGTTCAGGGACACTTGGTGAATTTCCGTCCGGGAGCCAAAAAGCAAACGGAGCAAGAAGATTGCGTGCCGTTGGCTCCCGCAAGTGTGTGTGGGCAATGCCGACGTGGGAACACTGCCGGGAGCCATAAATCCATGATAGTAAATTAATTCATGACAAAAAAAACTGAATTATTCCTTTCAATGGATGTGGTTTTCAATTTCCTATGTTGTTAGGTCAATTTGGCACATTCATTGAAAGAAATTGTAGACTTTAATGATGATCACAACAAGTGTGTTTGTTAAAACCTTGTGAAATAGAGCATCAAAAGACCTACATTGTAGGCCATATAATTGTGTTTGTTTACCTTTTGTTTGATGGACCATGCACAATAAGTAATAAAATAATTTTTGAAGTAGGTCATTTCATTTTTCTGATTTTTTCTTTGGTGGTGTTGAAAAAGACCATTGTTCTTATTGATGGGATTTCATGTGCTTATGATTCTTTGGATAATCTGGACACATACAAGGACACCATTATTAGACTAATTCATTATAAACAATTTAATATGAGTAATCTACATAAATGAATTGAAAAATTAACAAAAATAACAAACAACCCATATGCCTTGGAATATAACACAAGAGTGACCATGTTAGGCAATCTTACTTATCTACTTACCTATGGTCATCTAAGTAGACCATTTGGATCATGTCTATTACTAATGATCTCCATTAACTTTTCATGTTCACAATGAGGCTTGAAGTATCATACCTTTGATGGGTGCTTCCTTGGCATTGTTTGTAGTTTGAGGTTTGTATCGAAAACTAAGTTTGTAAAGTGGTATATAGATTCACCTAGTCTAATCTTGAAATACATAACCAACCTTCTTCCATGTTTGGTCATCCAGTGTTAGATATTATCCTTTAATAACCATCAAACTGATTACAAGTTGATCACCATTGTCATCTATTAGTGAGACATGAGGGTTTGGTTCGCCTTTAAGGAACATGCCAACAAATAGTGAGTGCCCCATTAATTATCTTTCAGGGAAACAGTACCTGCAGAATATAATGTTTACCTACACAACATCTCGATCATGATCCCCTTTCCCACACTCAGTTTCAAAAGTGCTGTAAAGGCAACCTTTACATTTACATTTGCATTAACATGACAACCAAGTCTCAAAAATGAGATTGATGGTGTTTATTCTCATGCAATGTATACAGTTAGGATTAAGACAACTGTATAAATCTATGGAATTATAAATGGAGATATTAATCCAAAAGGAAGCCAATGTTGGCCTTGCCAATCTTTTCTTCCGAATGCAAACGAAATATTAGATTCCATTTTGCTATGTTTCCATGTAAAATATATTTGAAAAAAAACATATATTTGGATTATATGGAAATCCTTCTTACCTTTGACATTGTTTGGGATCTGCAGGATGGGAATGAAGTATTTTTTAGGGATTAAGAGGAGTATTCAATTAGGCAAACTTATGAATGCCTATTGTGACAAGCAATCCATTGATTTCAACTCCATCAAATTTCTGTTTGATGGATGATGTTTGCAAGGTGAGCAAGTTTAACCCACCAATGCGAGATTGCATGCAATTACACTGAGCAAAACCCTAGTTTACGAAATGAATGCACAATGAAGCCACTGGGCCATGGGGAGACGAGGGAGAGGGCCCCCTAGAGGTAATCGCACGCCAGGAGACCAACGGAGTCGACGGTTCGTCGGTCCGACGTCCGGTTTCCAAGTTATGTCGAGTTGCAAGTCGCATGAAAATGCCGTTCAGGGACACTTGGTGAATTTCCGTCCGGGAGCCAAAAAGCAAACGGAGCAAGAAGATTGCGTGCCGTTGGCTCCCGCAAGTGTGTGTGGGCAATGCCGACGTGGGAACACTGCCAACACTGGCTCGGGGGAGGTTTTTGCAGAGTTGACCCACCAATGCGAGATTGCATGCAATTAAACTGAGCAAAACCCTAGTTTACGAAATGAATGCACAATGAAGCCACTGGGCCATGGGGAGACGAGGGAGAGGGCCCCCTAGAGGTAATCGCACGCCAGGAGACCAACGGAGTCGACGGTTCGTTGGTCCGACGTCCAGTTTCCGAGTTATGTCGAGTTGCAAGTCGCATGAAAATGCCGTTCAGGGACACTTGGTGAATTTCCGCCCATTTTATAATTTAAGCCACTTTTAAATATTTGAACTTCCATATTATTTTTGAAAGAGTATAATATTTCAAAACTCCTAAAGAGACAAAAACACATGATCAAAACTCCTAAGGCTGTAATTTAGAGTAGTAATAATGGGGGTGATGGAGTTGAATTTGATCCTATGGAAGATAATGATACTAATATTATTGAGAATAAAGGGATAATAGGTTGATCCATGACACCTTTGTTTGCATGGATGAGGATGCACCTATGTATGAGACCTATGATAATATTCATGATGTACATCTTATTGATAAGGCACACAAAGGCCTATACAAGAGATCAAAGATGGGTCACTTTGTCTACTAATTTGATGTTGATAAAATTGAAGGTATTGAATGACATTTCAAACAATGGTATGACAAAGATCCTAATGTATACACAAGGTTAATATATAAGGTGCCCCATAAGGTTCTTTGTCATATCCCTATAATTCTAGGTTTTTGATGATTGTTTAGGTTAAAAAACATAGCACATTATATGGATTATCATGTACAAAGATAAGTGAAGATGGTATTATATGAGTGGCTACAAATGGTTCTCAATTTACGATCATCAAGGAAATATTACCCATTTTTTAAGAAGAACCTCATAATGTTAGACTTTCATTGGTAGTTGATGGCAATGGGTGTGCATGAGTGAGTTCGTTGAAACCTTGAAAACATTGTATTGCATTTAGTTTGATTAAATTACACGAGCAAGAACTTTGACATAACTTGTAATGATCATCCAAAATCACAAATTTTAATTAGATACCAATTAGTGCATGCATGTAGTGAATTCGTTGAAACCTTTGAATATAATAGTTTGTTCTTTTGACATAGTGCATTCATGAGTAATAGATAATCCACACAAATCAACACATTAGAATGACACAAGTACATGTATCCAAAAGTACATATATATCCAAAAGTGCATGTCTCCAAAAGTACATGTATATCCAAAAGTCTCCAAAAGTGCATGTCTCCAAAAGTACATGTATATCCAAAAGTATCGAAAAGTACATGTATCCAATGAAGTCAATGTACATGTCTCCAAAAGTACATGCACAATAAAGTCAATGTACATGTCTCCAAAACTGAATGTATCGAAAAGTACATATATATACAAAAGTATCCAAAAGCACATGTGTCCAAAACTATCCAAAACTATCAAAACTCAAGCTTTCTCTTGTTCTTTCCCGACGTTGATCCTCTAGGCACATCCCTAGGATCAATGTGCATCCCTGGATCCTGCAAATTAAATATCAATTGTTAAATTCAACTAACTATGTACACTAATACATTATCTCAACAATTATCAACTGGTGCATGGAAAGTGCATGAAACACTTGGTCACTGAAGGACATCTCACCTCAACTGACAAAGGAGATTGTGTTGCTTGTGTAGCAGATGGAGCCGTCGGTTGAACATCCAGGATGGTTGAACCAGGGGGGCCAGGCACTGCTCCTGCTAGTGGTGGCTACAATGAAAAAATGTTGAAATAGTTAGAAATGCATGAATAAACAATAGGTCCAACAATAATAAACTATGTAAAGATAATGTTGAAATAGTTACATACCTGTGTGTGATCAGTCGCCACTGCAGATGCGGCACTAACTGCTGCATCAACCATCGATGCAAGGTTCTCAGCAGACAACTCGGGTTCCTGTTGCAGTAAACATGCAATTCAAACATTAACAAAAACGATTTATGCACTGGATTTCAAGTTAAACAACAAATATCATCGAAGGATATACATTACCGTGGTGTGAGTAAGCCCATGGTCGTGGGCAGCTGGAGTCTTTCTCGGAGTAGAACGCCTCACATACACACGACCCTTGTTCACGAATGGCCTGGAGGGAGATGCAAATCCAGGCAATGGGCCAGATGTGTCGGATGGTGCCTACAGTCAGCAAGTGTTCATGTAGTTAGACATGCATGATTCAACAAACAAACATGTATTTAAAAAATGTCATTTTTAATTGTTTACCTGGAGCCCAGACGTTTCAGGGGACGGTATGACCATGGGCACTACCTCCACATTACCTTGCCCCTGTGAAGGATCTGCCATCTGCAAGTTTAATAATTGTAAATATTAGACCGTATATAGCATTAATGAACTAAAATGTAAAGTATGTGGAAATTAACAAATTAACAAGTATTAAAAAACTGAAATTTTAAAATGTTTACCTCGGTGTGAGATACGGCAATAGGTGGTATATAAGATGGGCCTACCGAATGGGTAGCATCATGCCCCCCTGTCGAGTCTGGAACATCCGGCTCTGGGGCGTCACTGCCGGTAATCATCATCAACTGCAAGTTCACAAAATTAATATATTAGCTCAAACTATATATATGTGTACAAAGACGAAAATAAATGAAGAATTTATTACAATTAACCCTCAAGATACCTCTCTCAAAAAGCCACTGAAGGCAACATCTGATGCAATGCCATAGCAGGGACGACCACATGACGTGCACTCGTGAGGATCAGTACTAGGATGGGGAATAGCTGATGGTCCTCCACTAGTGGATGGTCCTGATGGTCCTGCAGTAGTGGATGGTCCTGATGGTCCTGCACTAGCTGATGGTCCTGCATGGTGACGAGCTGGTGTATGTACCACACCAGGGACAGATGTCCCTTCCTCACCCATATGTTGAACCATCCTGCCATGGCGAACAACCGTCCGTGCCAAACTCAAAAATGCATCCCGTTTCTGCGGAATAATGCGATGTTCTGGTGGGACATCTGGCCCAGGCAACTGCCTGCGAGGTGCAGGGATAGGGCGATCCTGGTCTCGAAGCCTGGCATTGGGTCGGTTTTGGGGCATCCCCCCACCGATCCCCTGGAACTGTAAGATGTCAAAATAGTTAACGTGTTTATGCAACACGAACTCTGCATACATCTTTCGAAGGAAATATAAGGGAATTTCCCTGTTGTTGTGTGGTGGCATATCAAAAACCATGTACCATCTGTCCATCCAGTTATCAACAAATGGTTGAAACGTGCACCACTCAATGGAGATATGCGGCTTGCTTGCATTAGGGATTTCCCCCGTCCGAGGGTCCCTAAACAATGCAAATATAACCTCTTTGGATATTTTCAGCTTTTTTACTGCATTGTAATCTAGTCCATCAGCATATTGTTGTCTTTTTCTTTCTCTGTAAGATGCAATATCATACAGGACATTCGTAGATTGTGAAATTGTGTCCACAATTGCATCCAAGGTTGATGCAAGTGAACGGCGAATCCTGTCGCCACCACTAAAAGCTTCACTTATGCCCCTCAATTGGGCAAGCTCAATCAATATTTCGGCATTGGCATCCATAGCCGCAACTACAATAAAGACATTAATACGAAAATCATTAGAAACATATACATGGTATATAATGACGTCTCTTCAAAATTGAACATGTATTAAATCAAACTCACATAAGCAATTTAATGGCAGTTACTTACATACATTTAAAACTTAAAATTAAACATTTGACAATTAAAAAGTAAGTTAGTCAGATTGGCAGAGAGGAGGGGGAGGAGGATCAAGGCAGTGATGAGTTTGTTGATTCAGGCATGGAGGAGGAGGATCAAGGCAGTGATGAGTTTGCATCTATGTGTCTCAATGTCTCATTGTGTTTTGTGATTGTGAATGACAAATGTGTTGTGATTTGTGAATGATCTAATTTCTATTGAATATTTCATATTTGTAATTGTAAATGTAATTTCTATTGAATATTTGTAATTGTAAATGTTAAATTTTATTGGATGATCTATATGTCTATATTTTTAAATTTTAATATATTTTAAAAATATATTAATTCCGGGGGTCACCGTGTCCTACGTGTCATAATTCCGGGGGTCACCGTGTCTAGTGGGGACCAGGGATCAAATTTGAAGGGTGGGGTCCCATTTCACTATGAAGGGCTATGAGATATTGAACACTATTGAAGGGCTATGAGAAATTTATTAATATTTATTCTATGTGTATATATGGATGTGTTCATGTTGTATGGATTGGATTCTAGGTTAACCGAGGCCTTTTTAGAGCAAAGAATGGGGTAATTACTATTTGGGAACAAGTTTTTTATCAAATGTAAATTGCGGTGATGGAAGATATTGAGGGTGCCACATGTTGTGGAGAAAGTAGTATTGATTCCTATGACGTAATAGGGAGTTCAAAAAGTCTGGTTTCAAGTATTGTCATGCGTAGCTCGATTGATATTTCTCGCGCTAGGGTTGTAGCAACTGTTATGGCCATTACTGTTAAAAGGATTGATGGGGTGGAATCCCGTGAAACGATGAGTTCTTTTGTTAAGACGTAGATTCAGTGAAATTTGGTGGGAGTCTTATGTTCATTTTATGCACAAAATTCGATTACTTGATTTTGTTGCATTGTTAACTCTCCTCCTAGTCATAGCTACAATCTCTTATATAATTGTGAAGGTTATCAATCCACTCAATATATTAAAGTTGTAGTAGGCCAAAATCATCCACATATTTATTGTACTCACAAATGTTGACATTCCAATTTCTATGTAGAGCGCCCATTAACATTAGATTGTATGGGACATGTTTTTGAGGCATGATGTCATTATCTCATAACAACAAGCTTTTTATCCATAAATATGTCATCTACAAGCCAACGGAATTGTTCCTAATCCTTTATAAAACTTTGTCATAATTATATCAATACCAACATCCCTACCTATTGACTTAGCTTAGAAGATATTACACCTTCGGATAACCAAACCTGATTCCAAGGTTGGTAATCATAAACGTAAAAGCATCATCATAAGGAAATAGCATGTTGTGTTGAGGAAATTCCTTTTTTTCCATTTCCTTCTCAGTATAATATTTGGTTGTGGATCATTTAAAATGTATAATTTATTTTAATATAATTGGGAAGCTAAATTCAAATTCATTAATATATTAATATGATTTGATTTTTTTATTAATAATAAGTTATTCTTTTCATTTGAAAATGTAATAGTACATCAAAATTTCAATGTTTACTAACGTAGTAAAGTTGAGAGGCTTTATTTTTCAGTGGATATAGCAGACCTATAAATTCATAAGATGTCAAAAATCTAGTCAGCCTTGAAGTTGAGCTCCTCAAAGAAAACGAATTTCTTTAAATATGTTTATGGCAGGCTGGCATTGCCATCTTCGCTCCGCAAACTATCCTGGAGGACTGGAGGAGATAGGGTAGGTGGAACTTGGAAGTAGCTCATCCACAGTGGAATAGGGGTATAAGGAAAAGCTTGTTTCTATTCATGCAATATGGTCGGAGCCATGGAAGCATGGAATTCCAGCATTGACTTGATACAACAAAGAAAACAAAAGGTGGAACTTGGGAGCTGCAGGATTGACTTGATACAACAAAGAAAACACAGGGTGTGAGGCTGGGAGCCGTAGATGGTAGGATTAACTTGATACAACAAAGAAAACACAGGTCTATAGGTAGGGGCCACGGGCAGGAGCAACAACCTGCAACATTACAAGAAGTTTATGGATTGTGGATTTTGTCTGAAATGCCAAATTCGCGGGGGCATATTAACATAATATATTATACATTGAATACTCAATTAACTCACGGAGTCAGCATTCACGAATTGGTATGTGATAACTTGTAACTTGGTAAGCCCGCTAGCAACAACACGTATGAGCCACCTTCCAGGTTTAATAATTTTGTTGATGCCATTAAATGTGTTAAACACGTAAGCGCTCGCTACAAACACGAGAACTTCGAAGCGTTCAAGCCATGGGCTACTCAGTGTAAGCCCGTCCACGTAAGTTGCTCAATGATATTATTAGAGGCCCAATGGTCCATGATCCATGGATGATCGAACACGTGGATATTGGAGAGTAAGCGAGTCCCACTCCCAAGTCACCTAGCTAGTAGCCGCATTCCCAATTTCCCACTAAAAATTGTTGATGGGTGAAATTTGAAGCTACCCTTCTGTTGCAATTTTAAATAGTAGTGGTTAATTTAATTATTGAAGGGCTTACCATGAAATTAAATTTTTTTTGCATGGTAAAATTTGAAGTGGCCTTCTATGACGTGTGGGTAAAATTTGAAGTGGCCTGAAGGCTTCAAATTTGAAGCCTGGTGGGGACACTCGTGTCCCGTGTCCTCGTGTCGGGTGACTTAGATGAATACATTGTAGAAAGGGGGGAGTTTTAATTTTTTCAATTTTTGGTTTGATTATGAAGTTTTGAGTTTTTTGAAAAGGGTTTCATTTTGAGGTGTGAATTTAATTACAAATTGGGTTATTCCCAATTTGATCAATATTACAAAACTAGGTTAAACAATAAAAAAATAGTAATTTGGATTAAAAAATCACAAAAAAATGATTTGGGTGAATAAATTACCTGACTAGATGAGAATGCACCGGTGAATTTGTCTCCCCTCCAGCTAAATCGAGCAACACGGATAGTTGAGTGGGCCACAAAGCGTCCTCGTCCAGGGTCAATTTCGCCTCTATTCGCGTTTCTGATGCGTGAGTGTCGCAGGTGGTCGGCAATCGGCCGACTGTGTTTTTAAATTCATTTTTAGTTTTACATATCGCGTACGCGATTTGTAAATACATAACACGTACACGTTTTTTAACTACATAACGCGTACGCGTTATTGTTACCTAGCCTACATGTCCAATGACATGTTAGGCTCGGGTCTTACCATGGCAGGTGGTAAATATCAGAAACGCGTTATGTTTTAGGTATCAGGAACGAGATTTGAAAAAAGTAGCATTGCATCTAAAGTGACCCTCATCTTCTTGCACACACCCACAAGTTACAATTTTACTTTTAGAAGTTACAGGTTTATCTTATGTTGATGTTTAATGTTTATGTTATTTATGTTTTGTTCATTTGTCATTTACAATTCATGATGTAAGTTACAATTTACAAGTCACAATTACAAAAGTTACAATCTAATATTTAAATACAATTTCATAATACCAACTCACAATTTTACATTTACAATTTAAGAAAATGATAATTAGATTTACAAATTACTAATTACAATATTAAATTATAATTTATGATGTCGATTACAATTAACAATAAAAATTAGAGAACTACAATTTACAATTTACAATCAATAATTATAATTGCAATTGCAAATTACAAGTTACAATATACAAATTACAAATTACAAATTACAATCTACAAGTCACAATTAGAGTTGCAATGAGCAATATACAATCTACCATTATAATTACAATTACAATTTACAAAATTTCATAATTACAAATTACAATTGTACAATTACTCTTTAAGGAATTATTAATTAGACATGTACATATTACAATTGTGCAATTACTCTTTAAGAAATTACCAATTAGACATGTACAAATTACAACTTACAATCTGATTTTGTAACATCCCTCTTTTTACTACTATTTTGGTGTTTGAAATTAATGTAACATTGTAATGTTTTATGGTGAGGATCCCAAGTCCAAGGCCCCACTAGTAAACCTAGTAACATGAATGTTCAGTCCCTAGTTGAAATGTTCATGTAATAGACTAAGAAACATAAGGTTATGACGTAACTAACGACTGGAAACCAAATCAACTAGGGGATGCATAAATGACAAGGAAGTCACGACAATATACTTAGACTAATAGTTGTCTTCTTGGTACATCGAGAAGTTGGGGAAATTATTATTTATTACCCTAAGTTGAAGTAAGTAACTCCTCAATGCAAGCGGAGGGTAAAATGCTTATTGACTTATTTAGTTAAGTATTATTGATGACCCCAAAAGATTATCCTAACTATTATTATTATTATTAGAAGCATTTCCGTTAAGAGGGTGCTAGAGAAGTATAATAGCTTCGTAAACTAAAAACTAATGCTAACTAAATTTCAATAAAGACTATTTTCCTGTTCTCCCTTATCTTTATTAAAATGGAAAGTTAAGACAAGATATATATTAAAAGTTACAAGCGATATTAAGTTATAAGTGGGAATGCATTTATAAAGGGACAAATGAATAGTATTACGTGAAGTGCATATGAAATAGCTTATAGGTAATATATAAATATAAGTTAAAGCACATAAAAATATAAATTAAAAACGGGAATAAGTAATAAACTTTAGTTATGTCATTCGAAACAAGGCAACCACTAGCCACCTTTATTTAAGAAGCACTGCCACGATCTCAAACATTTTAGACAAATGGCATAAGGATATGATATTGTTACGGATTTGGTCTCCTTGACTCAAAGAGCGTCGAGCTGAGGGCTCACCATCTGGGTGGGGTTTTTTGCCATGATCTTGGTTGGTTAATAGATGTTTAGTATTTATTCACGTCTGCGCGATAGAGGAAGGGGGGCAGAAAACGCAGTGAGGGAGAAAATGAGCTATGGAATTCGTCAAGCGGGGAATCGACTGGGTTATCTATGGGAGTTTTGACTGCTACCTGGAGATTCCACTCGGGTGTATGCATTTTCTACAGCGGTTGATTGCTCTATGTTCTTCCAAGGTCTGAGGTATGCATGTCCATACTGTGGTTAAAAGATGCTTGGCTTTGAATTAGGCGTGTTATACCTTTTGGATCACTACACTGGTGACTTTTGTTCTGGAGTATGCGTCTGTTGAAACCTTAGGGTAACCACGACCCTGGTGCTTATTTCTGAGAGAATAGACCCTATATCTTTTCCGATTTCTATATTTTCTTCATTTGAGCAAACAGACTCGCGGAATCATTCCACTCTGTGATTTGAATCCTTGAGTCCTTCCATCTGAGCAATAGATCCCTAGAACTTCTAACTCTGCGAATGGATCGAGCGCAAGCTTGGAATCTGTTGAGAGAATCGTAATATAGGCTGCAGATCGCAGCCGATAGGAGCTTGAATCCTGCTGAAGGCACCGAAACGTAGATCACAGGCTTGGAACGGGTTGATTCCTTGGGTGTTCTTTTCCTGTGTATATTAGAATTTAGTTCTCTGTCAAACATATTCCACCAGAGATCTATATTGTTGCTGAATGCGTATAGATTTTAACCCTCTGTCAAATATCATTTTTATAGAGAGAAGTCTGCTTTAGTTTGATCTGTTCCCTTGTCGTTGCATAGATTGCAGATCCAAGGTACGAATGCCTAGATTTGTAGACCCATTTGTCTGTTAGTGTGAGGCACATAGATTGACTCCTATCAGGTTCTTCTATATCTCTGAAATAGAGATTTGTGGAAGATAGAGAAGTTCTGTACATTTAAGTCTTGATACGATGTCATATACACTACATTGTTGTAATAGATATTCACGCAAAGTATTGAAGCCCTGTACAGTTATTTACTTATACCTATGGTAGATCCGAGAAAGATCTCACAGAACTGGATATTATCTATGTAGTTTCGATATAATAGATATATCATTTTCTTAACTCAATAAATTCCTTATTCACTACTCTACTTGAATATGTAGATATTAAGGGACTTATCTTCTCCTTAACTTATGTTCGCATGGATAAAAATGTTTATACATATATATATATATATATATAACACCCTGTGTAACTTATGTTAGAGTTAGGGTGAGTGTGAATGTTTTTATATGTATATCATAATACATAAACAGAAAGTTAGTAACTGGTGTTGTTGTTGGCTAAATTCCTGAAAGAGCTCTATTGAGTTAATATAGAACTCTGTAGTAGTCTTGAGGTTATGATGATGTGTCTAGAAAATGCTCTCTATAAGAGAGGCATTTAGAATGTGGAAAAATTGCCATATTGAAGTTGCAAGATGATGTATGGCTTAAAAACCCTTGTATAAATAAACAATGTCTATAGTAATACTAGTTAAAGAAACGATGAATTTAGATGATTATGCATGTCCTTGTCTTTCATTGATGCAAGGTTGGCGACAAGTAATTAACATAAATAAGTGTCATTAGACTTTATGGAGATCCTTAATTTCCTTTCCAAATAAGCACATGATTCAGGTATGCATGGGTTGTTAATTGAAAGAAAGACTTGGTGTGGAATTTCACTAAAATACTGGTTTGTTTAATTGGGTATGTTACAAATATCAACAGTTATATATAGAGAGAGATCTAACGCTAATGTGTTAGAGTAGTTTTTATCCTCACTTAGAGGTTAGCTATGATTTGCTGGTTTTCCTATAAAGTATTTCATGCCCTGACTATTGGTTAAATTTATAATTTCAAAAAGAGTAATAGTGGTTACGGTCTAGTGACCAAGTCATGTTTAGTGTAGATATCCGTCAAATTTTTATGTTAGCGTTATTTGACTTGGGAAAATCCTCTCAATGAGAGAGGCTATGAGAAGGTGGTATTTGAATAATGCAACAATTGTGTTGCTGATGTAAATCCTTCTAGTTTGACAAATAATACAAGATCCAAATTACTCATGGCCGTAGCCCTCGGTTTGGGTGAACCACCTTATATTGGTCTCTTTCTTGTGTGTATCTTATGTGTTTATGTTAATGGATAATTGTGATTTATATTTGTGTTCAGAAGGATATTGGATTATGAACAAATGTCAGGTGTGTTAAAACATTCCTCCTTAAATAAATTCATTTTATCGATGTAAAGATGGTTGTCATCATCGTAGGTAAATTTATGAAGAAAAATTCATATGTTATAGAAATGAAAGTTTTTATGAATTTATTCACTAACTGTTTAAAATGGGGTTTGTTACAAATGGTATGAGAGCTTTAGGTTACAATACTCAGGCCTATTGGGCTCAACATGAGATAAATAATTATGAAGGCTAATGAAGTTGTTCTTGTTTTGTTTTAACGCATGGACTGGACTGGACTGGACGGGGGAGAATTGTTAATGGAGATAAAACTTCAAGATCTCCAAATGAATAAAGATGAGTATTTCTTGTCATTGTTTTCATTACAGAAATTGTGAGTCAAGTATGATTTCAGTTTATCGTGAGTTGTCCCTTGCTAGATACAAGATAAAGATACTCATATTATCGCATTGTATTGTTAAGGGAATTGGTATTTTGATGTGCAAAAGGTTATAAGATTTACATAAGGTAGAAATTACTCATATTTTTAGTATGTGAGTGATGTACTTCAATTTGAAATTGATGACAGTTAACTCTAGTTGATGTTATAACATTCTAGGAAATAATCATCAAAAGATCAGACTAATTGATGTTTGTACATTTGTTAAAATGACGATTAGCTTGGGTAAGATATGCACGAAAAAATACATGAAGGGTTTTGAAAGATACACTAGGGTGTAGTTTATTTCGTATAAAGGACGAATCGAAATAGATTATTGTTTTTATGTCTTTCTGAGGTTGATGTGAAATATAATGATTTTTTATTTATAATTGATTAACTTTGTTTAAACATCATGTTCCTTTATGTTAGACTAATATTTTCGTTATTTGTACGTGAAGAGAAAGAAAACAATAAAAAGGAGGACAAGACATAGTAGGTTCATTACACATAGTGAAGTCACTTGAACATCTTCAAATAAGACTACATGATTTTTTATAATGCATAGTTCATACGACAGTTTCATGGAATGCTATATTAGAAAATATTGCTTCGTGGATGTTATAGAATACGAATGAAGTTATAGCTACATACTAATAGGCATTTTTCTCGAAATAAAAAGTGGATTCTCAAGTATCAAGTTACAGTGTACATCGTTTTTCTTAAGTCTTGGTAGTATGCTTATTGCAAAAATAATTGTTGACTTTCTTTCATTTTCTTCCATGGATCCAATAGTATGGAATCATTACTCTTCAGTAATTGATAACCAGATGAAATTGACATACCTTTAGTTCATGGGATTACAAGTTATGTTTAGAGATATAAACAAACTCTTTTGATAAGGTGAGTCATGCATTTGAAATATTGCTTTGTTTTGTTAAAAAGTTAAGATTGTATTATGGTATCTCATTATAGAAGTATAAAGATTCTTATTAGAACTCTTTAAGATAAGCCTAAGGGTGCATCATGGTAAGGAATTGCATGTATTAATTCATAGGAGTTTCACGGGGGGGTCAGTTGGTAGGAAATATCCTATCATATCCATTCATATTGGGGAATAAACTACGATACGAAAATGAGAAAATATATTGCCCTGTATTAAGGGGCCAAGGGGTCTTAATTATGTTATATGCCAATACAAATATTTAGGGTATATTTTATTACATTTAGTGTAGAAGTGGTGGAGGGGAGGCAGTAGGAAAATCAGGGGACAAGGGCACAAGGTATTGACACACATTTTATAAAAAATATAATTCAAAACATTTAACCATCTTTAAGGAAGAGAAATGTTGATTTTATTAAAATTAGAATTCCAAAATATTTAACTAGCTTCACCAAGAAGAGAAAGATTGATTTTATAAAAATTCTAATAGATTTGGAATTAAAGATTCATAGTGACACTCTTCTGCCATATTTTTGGCACTAAATATCATAATGCTCATAATTTCCTCAAAATCTCTAATTGTGTTTCCAGCTAGAAACTATGCGATTGTAAGCTCCTAGATCATCACATAAAGCTAACAATTGTCTAATATGAATACTCAATCCTTTTGCAATCAAATCAGAGCCACAATACTCTTATTTATGTAAAAAATAGTTTAGTATACGAGATCCTCCATCAATTAGGGTTTTTTCACAGTTAAAGTCGGTCTAAAAATTCCCAGTCCAAACTTCGAGGCCGACAAAGGTCAATTTTTGCTACCATTTCCTTAAAATAAAATCTTATGGCCTTCAATTGTATCGTTTTGGTTAAAAGTGCATTCATTCCTCTCCATTGCATAGTTTTGCAAGGGATTCCTGAAGAATTTTGTAGCAGAGAATGGGGTCACAAATTACATGCATCTGCTGGTATTTTCCTCTGAAAATTTTCCAACACAATTTTCAATGCATTGCGCTGTTATGTGGTACATTAGAATAATTTATGCCGTTTGGGTTTTTCTGTAGCAAGATGTTGCAAATAGGAAAATACATTATGTTCACATTGAGCTTGAAGAAATAAACAACGTAATATCTAGTGCCTTTTTCCATTGCATTCTCATTGATGCTTAGTAATTCATAAAGGTCCAGAGGCTAGGGTTTAAGGATAGGGCTAGTAAAATGATTTTTGTTATGTTATGTAGTATAAGGGTTTGGATGAGGGGTTCTTAGACAAAGTAAGAACAAATACTCATCGATATGTCGACTTTTTTGTGGAAGCAATAAATGATTGTTTTTTTGAACCCACTAAATTTATTGCGAGGGATGATGATTTTGAAATTTTGATGAGACAAAGAGTGGAAGAAGCTAGTGAAAATGCAAACAATGTGCACACTTTTCAAAGGATTCCGCCAGATATCAAGCACTTCTTGTAAGTTCAGAAACTGATTAATAATTGGATGGTTTGTATGCGCCCTTCAATTATGTCTCGTGAAGTTAGGATATGCATAAAGAATTTGTTAATGGAAGGAACTAAGAAAATATGGATCATATTAGTTTGCTTATTTCATGCGAGCTCAGGCCCTGCATTTTCATGCTTGTGCACATAGCAAATATTATTCATGTGAACATCTGCTACAGATTGTGAGGATTTACAACCTCACTGATAGGATAGCAGCGGTAATGCCCAGCCTGTCTCTACAAAGAATACTCTTCTCATGATTTGATGGGGAGGAGAATGATATTACCATTCATTTGTGTTTTTCTATCACCCCCCACCCAAGAACCTTATTCATTTTTGAGCTTTGACTAAAATTATGTACTTATTTATCTCTTCAAAGGAAGGAGACATCCATATGATAAGAGGGAGAAGACCCCTTCCCTATATGGATTGATGGATGCGTAGGTGAATTGGGAGATATATCGTGAAATATACATAGAAATGAATATATGGGGGTCTCTAGCTAGTGCATGATGGATTTAAATCAATTCATATTCTCACAGGGAAGGACCATTCATAGACTATATAGGCTCTATAAAAGGGCTTTTAGGCACAGTTGTACGAGGGGGGAAAGTCAATATAGTGAGCCATATAGGTATTCAGGAAGTGAATGCAAAGAGTATTTTTGGTGCGCGAGGGTGATTAAGGATTCCTATGGTTGAAACTGTTTACCATAGAATATGCTAATGAAGGGAATGTTTTCCTCTATAATTCATTACCCTTATATAAGATGCTTCAATTGTCCATGGTTATATAAGATCTTGTTTTCTTGAACTATGTAAGAGGTTGTATTTTCTATTTTGAGAGAAAAAATGGGACAAAACTTCACTGTAGTGATTTCATTCATCTATGTATAACTGATATAAATGTCTCTATGTGCATATATTTGTTTATTTGACTTAATATTATTTTTACAAGATTTTTGCATAAGTTTCAAGTTAATTTGGTGTGTTTCCATACTCCTTAGTCCCGAAAGATATTGACTTCGTTTAATAATTAATTTGACAAGTATTTGGTGAATCAAGGATGCATTAACCTACTGTGTGATCTGTTAGTCTGGCGAAGCCCAAGTTGGTAATGATGCATTTGAATTTGTTTAGTGGGAACAATGTTTTTGGTGCAAAGGCAATTGGGAAATACACCATCCACATGGAAAGGTGGAGATCCTTGTGGTTCAAAATGGGATGGCATATTCCTTTGAGAAGGAATATTTGTTTTATACATTGTTTTCTTCCTAAATGGTGCTTATGTCATTGATTGTTACAACTATTTAAAAAAAAACAACTTGAGTGGATCGATTTCACCAGAGGTTTTCATGAAAATACAACCCTAAAACATGTACAAGTACCCATGTTCATTGTGTTTGAAGTATTAAATTTACTCCAAAATAAACTATTTTGAAGAAATTAGACCTTGAACATAGGGCCACTTTGTGCAGGTTATTTGATGACAATTCATTTACAGGACAGATCCCCTGAACTATTGGAAATGTATAATCTGACTTTGTTTGAGTCTCCCATATGATCTAATTCCTTCTGGATTTTAAATTACACAAAATATCCAACTCCTCTTTATGTGACCATGTTGGAGATAAAGCGTAAACATCCCCACTTGCAATAATGTTTAGTTTACGAAGCGTGCTGTCAACTAAAAATGGACACGGCATGTGAGAAATTCAAATAACACAAATGTGTGTTAGTGTATATGCAACCTATTGACACTCAAACTCATATCAAATATTGTTTCACAAAGTGTTGTGAAAATTTGTCATACTTTTTTCCAAATGCTTCGTCTTGTTGTGAAAAAATGAATTTCAAAATTCGTTGTGCCTCCTTTTACTGATTTTCATAAAGTGTCATGACAACAAAGGGGGGCCTTCCTAAGAAGTTTGCAAAATGAAAAATTCCAGAATGTTGCCACTTAAAAGAGATTATTAGGAGTAGAGAGTGTCAAGAGTGTTGGTTTATTATGTCACTTGAAGTTGCATATTTTTCAGATTGTTATAGGAGTTTCACTCAAGTTTTCCCTTTTTCATGGATATGATTTTAAACTAAAAAATGAAAAAACAAAATAAGGGAGAGATGAGTTTGTTATGAAAAGTTTGAGACGTGCTCTTTTATGGATGTGCTCATATATATTTCTTTGTAATTTTTCATGGGCAAAATGGAATTTTAGTTTGGCCACCTTTTTGCACCTATATTGTGCTTCATATATATTTCTTTGTAATTTTTCATGGGAAAAAGGGAATTTTAGTTTGGCCACCTTTTTGCACCTATATTATGCCATTTACGGATTTCAGAAGCTTGGCTCTCATTACCAAGCATTCAATAAAGTACCCATGCCTTACTCCTCTCTAGTATTCCTTGAAATGTGAGATATAAAGGGGTATTTAAAATATAAAAATATTGAGTACCAATATATGTGGGATAAAGAGAAAAGTAAAATCACTGAAAATGCAAATCGTCCCATTTGTAATGTGGCTTCTCATTTTTAACAAGTCGGCGGCTACACTATGATCATAATGATTGTTGCAACCTGTTTTCATGGTGGTTGGCCACTTGTGATCATGTGCATAAATGAGTGAATGATCCAAACATAAAAATGCGAATATGAATTGGATGTTTAATGGGAAATGCGAATATGAATGGGATGTTTAATGGGAAATGTGAATTAATTCTCACAAGTAAAAGATAGGTTGGACATTTGTTGGAACCTCATAGTTGCATTAAAACGAAGATTCATACGATGATATGCTACTTTTGTAATGAATTGGCCAACTGACAGGATCTTATAATATGATTTTGGCATTTAAAGCATTATGAATGTAGATTGTTAACAATCACGTCAATGATTAAATGACTTTTCCACATATCTATCTTTTTGTGATTATTTTAGTAACTTATTGCACTCCAGATTAGTATTCTTAGACCACGTGGTGAGGATATATGATGATTGTTAATGGTTTAAGAACTTTTGAATTTCTGATAATATAGTGGCGTTGGCGTTCGATTGTTTTAATAAGTTGTACGTTGCATTAATTCTGCATTGAATGTATAAGTTCTCAGCTGTTGGTAAGTTAGGGTTCTTGTTCAGTTTTATGCCACTTGTTGAAATTGTTTCTTCATCGAGCCCTCCACCACTCATTTCATGCCTTGCGTGCACCATAATTCTTAGCTGCAATTAATGAAAGTGGTTGTTCGAATTTGTAATTTGCAATACTTTCCCATCTAGGCCATTTTTTTCCTGCTTCATAGCCTTTCTGGGAGTGTTACATTGTTAGTGCATATGAATGTTCGTTGGTTCTAGGATGAAAATATTTAAAATTAGTGTGTGCTCGCGAACAAGCTTTTGACGGTGCAGTTATTCTTCAGACTTTTGAAAATTCTCGCTTACTGTAACTCTATGAAGACATGGGTTCTGGTTGTTTTATGCTTTCTTTAGAAGCTTGGGGTTGCAAATCTATATGTGATTTTGCTCTTGCTTTGTTTAAAGAATCTCGGTATTTGAATGATTATGGAAAAGTTTAAATGGGTTTAAACTAAGCTTCTAAAGAATCTAGATGAATGAGATAAAATATCTCTGAAGGCGGTTTTCTTAAAGAGAAGTGACGTGATGATTATTGATGTTAAACAATACAAGTGATGGTATGGTTTTATTGAGTATTCAGTTGGTCGCATTAGTTGTGAATGTGGAAGAACATATGATTTGTGATGAAGACAAATCAGGCATAGCGATTTTTACTTGTTATGAAAAGGGAAAAAGATAGCAGAATCCTCAGCTACCAAATCATGTGGACATAGTGAAGGAGGGTCTCATTTCGTTTCCAGCTAGACCAAGTATATATTTTCATGATTTGTTTTCTAAGGCATGATGGCGTGGATAATTGTTTGCAGATAGTTAACCTGCAGTAGATGGCAGTTTGTTTGTTTTGAAGCTTATATGGAGATGTGACCTTATTGTTTAGCACTTGAAACATTATGGATGTTTATTTTTGAGCTCTGTATATATGCAAATGTATTTTGATGGACAAATACTTCAGAAGAAATATACTGCTTATATTTTATATTTATGTTTTGTGTAAAGACAAGTGAGACACAAGGAGAATATGGCCAATACTCCATAATTGAACCCGGTCCCGGTCAGTTTTACAGTGAAGGTGGGTACCCTTCGTTGGTCAAGAGTCATAAGTAGAAATATACTATAAGCATATTTAAAAATTTACAGTTACATTTTTAGATTTATTTAAAAATTGTGCAGATTTTTTTTTTTTAAATTAAATAATAAAAACAATTCTGCAAAATACAACTTCCCTGATTTGCACACGAGGGTGGATATATATATATATCATCGCCTATAAATTAGGGCGTTCAATCCCGCTTTCTTCTTAGTCTAGCGAACTTAGAGGTTTAAAATACATTGATATGAAATTAGGGTGTTAAACCCCACCTCTTCTTAGTCTAGCGAACTTAGAGGTTTAGAATACATTGATCTGGAATGAATCATTTCTAGCATCAACACAACCCATTTATGATTTTGTTGTTTATTTCTAATTATGGTATCTTGGGGAGGAGTTTACACGTGCAAAGTGAATTTGATGTGAAAGAAAGTTTAAAATTTTTAGTTGGAATTGATTAGTTGTTGAATATTTATATGCATGAAGTTTGTAGGTGAGAAATTTGTTGTTTTCATTTATACTTTAAAAATGATGTTGGGAGAAGAATTTTTTTTAAATGATGAGTTTTTCAATCATTTTAACTCATTGTCATGATGCTGGTTTTGGCCTACATAATTATAAGGTCTTTTGGCAAAGCACTTGCATCCAATTGTTGAAGGATTATTTTATCTTGTTAGATTTGTATTCTTATTGAGTACACCATCATTAAGGGAGAATGACCTAAAGTAGTTATATGGGATAGGTTCTTGGACATGAGTAGCTAATTGTGTCCCTCGAGTATCTAGCATAGATATATCTAGAATTGAATGCTTATAATCTTATCTACTTCCTTGTATATCCATTGAAGACAATGGGAAATTAAAGTTTATCAATCAAGAGTGTATGTTGTGTTGTTGGGAGTGCTAGTGGTTTTTCATGTATGTGGGTAGGCACAATCATGATTTTATCTCCTCTTACTAGCCCCATGTTTGGCTATATCTGCATTATCATAACCTTACCAACCCCATACCTATCTATCTCTCCATAAACATTAACTGTCTATGGAAAACAATGTCAAGTTGTAGTTATGTTGTAAGTGTGCTACAACTAATGGCCCACATGTGACCCTTGTATTTGTTCATTTGAGATTCACCCATATTAAGCTACATGCATATGACCTTTGGAGAAGTTTGCTAACATAACATTTCTAGGGAATTTAAGCTTCATAGAATATATAACTCAAATATGTGTAAATCATTGTCATAGGATGTCTAATATATTTGTCTTGAGTTACAAGTTGAAAATGTAAGGAATGTTGAATCAGATGTTATATTAGAATCTTTTCTCTTTTCTTGTATGATGAAATTTGGTATGTACTAGAAAACACCATTGTCATGGTTCTCTGTACACACGGACAAAAAGGTTCCATCTATGTAATAACTAAATTTCTAAAGAGATAGGAAACAAGTGTGAATTTAAAAATAAATTTTCTTTGCCTATACTGCATGGTATAAATGTGAATTTGGGAGTATTATGTTTTGGAACCACAAACCAAAAAGTGGATCTATTGATAAATATGTTTATAGATTTTTGGCATGTAGATCTATACCAAAATATGCATATGTTTTTGGATCAACATGGCTCTGTTTTTGGCATGTATATCTGCACCAAAAATTGGATTTGGGTCAGACTAGGTACCGATACTGAAGGAAAAAATGCACATATGAAACGGAGTCTAGAAAAAAACAAAAGTTGTTTTGTTGCTAAGATTTGTGTAGCTCAGTTTGTTTCAATTTGATGATTTAGATGGCAGGGACTAAGATACTTGTAGCTCATGTATAAGGAAATAAGATATCATACATTCTTACAGATCGAACACCAATGCAATTACATGTATCATACATAAGTACTCACAACTTTATTGGTTATAATATACCAATAGTGCTATCTCCAAGTAATGATAAGGAGAAATTATAGATATAGTTGTAATACTAGGTATAGTGATAAGGATAACCAATGCCTAAACATATTGAATTATATCCATATTATCGTTGATTGTCATAAATGTACGACAAGTCACTACTTATTCCAAACATGTTACATAATATAGACAGATCTAATACTAGTATGATATCAAGATATAACAAGTAAGTTACAAGACTCCCACGTATAAAGGGTAATACAATCTTATCTATAAACGTCATTCATTCATGCTTCAACCTCATGAGTAATGGTAACCACTCTAGATAAAACTATAGCTTAGATCATCTTATGCTTGAATATTCATGATACTTGTGTAAAACGAATGGTAGTGTTCACTGTTAAAACTTTTCCTAATTTAATATGATATATGGGCTTAATACTGATAGAGATATCTACAACTCATGAATTATGATGACAAGTTTTTCTCAAGGGCAATTTATGGACAATAAGATCATTGTTGTATAGAAAGGAGTATGTTGTTAGCTGTGTTACCGAATCCTACACGAGTGGGATAGGGATCCGAGGTTCCAATCTGGATCCCTGCCAAGATCCGCGACGGAACTGTACGTCATCCGGATCCTTCCACCACCAAAACGTATCATGTGTTGGGATACATATCCTGGGTAAGATAAATTGGTCAGGGAAAAAAAACAAGTTGTGATTTTTTTAAATGCCAGATCCACCACCTGGAAAGCACTACCGCAGAAAGTTTAGGTTATTTCATGTGGTTTAAGGTGGTTGTCAGCCCGACTTACCCCACTTCCAAGTAAATAGCACCGACAGAGTAGTCAAACGCACCAACAGAGCACTCGGGAGTGGAGAGTAGAGTTCACTGGACAAGAGATAACAACAACAGGCGAAAGACTTCATTCGGATAGGAAACTTGACAATAGTTGTGAAGCATCGAATGCACCGATAAAGCAGCTCCACTACTGCCAGAAACTCGATAGTCGACAAGAGTCTTGGACGTGAAGTTTGAAGTTTTTAACATTAAATATTGGATGTATTAGTTTCTACGAGGCAAGATGTATCATTTCAATTTTCATTGTTCTGGTGCAAATTTAAATATGATCTTAGTTCTAGTGTTGTGATTCATGAGTGGTTTTGATTATAAACTTTGAACATGTTTTCTAAAATTTTAAAATATTATTATTATTGGTGTACTTGATGTATCATGGCCATATCTGGATCCTGGCTTTTCAAAAATCTGGCGGATCCGTATTCGGATCCAGATCCAGATCCATATTTTGGTAACCTAGGTTGTTAGTATGTGAAATAAAATACGAGGATTACACAAGGCTGAAAGTAGAAAACGATTAATCTTGTTATGTAAGACAATTTCATTGATGCAACTAAAACATATAGGTTAGTAGGGCTGCATCTGTGAAATGTGCATCTTCCTACTACAAAGAGGCATTTGATGCGATGTACAAGGTGATGAAGCCTATCTATTGGATGGGTAGCTGGAGAATGTGTCTCAGGTCCATTGTTTTCATTGTGATAAAGGAGTCTTACGACCACTTTAACAAAGTAAATTAATATAAGATAAGAGATGATTTAACCTTGCATTGCAATCTACTAAGTAGGAGCAACAAAGTAGATTAAATTGTGCAGTACCGAAAGTACAACAAAACCTATTTTAAAATCTTTAACATGCCTTTTTTTGGCACAATTTTCTTTATCTAATGCACAATAATGCATAAACAAACCATTTCATTGTTTTTTATGATGGGAAGTATTTTTAGCAGTGATAAAATTAGGAAAATCAACATCCCTATAAGAAGATGTTGAAAAGGTTATCAACATTGCATTCAAGGGTGGAGTTCCATAGTGGTCATGTTAATGTATAAGATGTATCAACCACAATTCCTTTGGTGCGAGAGCACCAAAATTTAATAAAATATTAGAAGTTATGAGAAGACATGCTATACTTCCATGTTTAGATTTTGATGATTGAACCTATCCACCATCCTAATTTTTTTTCATAGTGTCGGTCTTAGCCCTTGACCTTCAAGCTTCAATAGCCATTTGCAAAAAGTACAGAGGCAAAAATTACATGTAACTTTACTCCTATAGAGATTGGGTTTGTCGATTTTAGGAGCTTGTATTCCAACAAATATTTTATTAATCGTATCAACATAAGGTATAAAACTACAAAGCTTTAAATTTGGCAAAAAAAAATGTTGTAAGATTTATCAATGTCTTAACTTTCATAAGTTGTGAACTTTTGGAAAATTTTGTTGCATTGGCTTGAAGTGTGTTTAAACTTTATCTTGAAGATTGTGCATCTGAAATTGAATTCCCTTTCTAGTGGGAGATCCAATTCATAAATTCAGTTTAATCCTACTTTGAGAAGTTGTGTGAATTCATTGATATATTGATGATTGAATGAGGAGCTTCTCTTCTTTGCAAAGGTGACAAATGCAAAGCACTAGAAGAACGAGGTGGAAAGATGAAATTTGAAATTGAAAACTACTCTGGCTCTAAAAGTGGAAATGTTGCTTTTGCAACTATTTTCTCTCTAGGGGAAGCCTTTGCTCCAAAATACCGCATATAAAGGATAATAGAATATTATATATAAACTTCATTGGTTCAACCTTCAACGTCATGAGTAATGGTAATCACTCTAGTTAACACTATAGCTTAGATCAACTTATGCTTGAATATTTATAATAATTGTGTAAAACGGATGGTGGTGTTCATACTTTCCCTAATCTAATATTATATGGGATTAATACTGATACCAACTGTTTACCATATATGAACTATAAGGAGATCCCTAATCAACTACTATGAATAAGTAAGGGTTATGATTCAGCTGATCAAATAGGTGCGGTGATTACCTTAGCTCTTTCACAATTACAGTACTAATACGGTCTATGTTTACTCTTGACTAGGTTTCCTTTTACATATTTTTCCTTTCCATTACTATTTTGTTGGGTTTTCCACTATCCAATGCTACAAATTGATCAGTCACCCCTGCAATCCTGGTGGGATCATTATTAACATTATACTATTATTTTATTTAGTATCATGTTTTCTTATTCTAAGATGTGTTAGGGCTCCTGTTTGTTACAACTTGATAATATGATATAAAGGGGTATTAAAAATCGATTGATAAAAATGGATACCTACAATATCTGGTGAAACTAGGGGTTTTCTTAATTAGAAAGGTATATTGGGATGGAGGTTCAACAATACAATTTTAGGAAGCATTTTCCAATATTTAGTGAAATTAGGGATAATCTTTAATATCCCGTGAATGGTCGTGCTATATAACAAGTTCATTGAGTGAACCCCCCGTGAGGAGTTTAAATGATCTTATTTTTTGAATACCTTATTTCTTCTTAGATAGACCCCTGATAGGGTTGTTGAATCTTCTATATAAAGGTTGATGTGTATCACGAAAAGAGATTTTGTTAAAAGTATAAGTATGATTATAATAGAAGAATCTTAAATATTGTTAGGATGGAATTGAATCATGGTATCTTTTGAAAGAGTATGGAAAGATTAAAGAGAAAAGAGCCTTTAGGTAATGAATCCTAGATGGAAATGAATCTATATGCTACTGACATATTGGTTTGTAAGCAGACTTGACCTCAGACCCACATCAAGGATATTGGAGAGTTTACATCAGGATAAAGTGAAGAAGAATGCACAAGTTAATTGAATCAGCATGCGTATAATGCTATAGAACTAATGAGTCGAATTGTTGCGCAATTGAAGCAAAGAAATATTTATTTATACTAACAAGTGAATTTGTTAGATGGACACATCCTGTGGAACTTGTGGAAAGACAAGGATGTGGTATAGTATACATGGTAAGCATATGGTGAGATCAATGACTCGTGAAGGGATATGATAAAAGCATGAGTTCAAACTGATGAGTAAATAGATAAACCTATTTTGATGTTAATATTATGTTGCTATTATGTTGCACATTGTGGTTAACCAAAACTACAAGAAATAATAAATGGTTGTTATTTCCTGGACTCAAACGAGAAGGTTTGAGGGGAAAATAATATTTCGGGACTCAAGCAGGAGGTTTGAGGTGGCAAAAATTGACCCAACTCTGCTTTTCTAAAGCAACGTTTCATGGACTCAAGTAGGAGGCTGGGTGGAAAAGAAATTCCTAAACTCAAGCAAGAAGGCTTTAGGGGAATTGGGAAAGAGTTTTGTGGTATCAATGGAAAAGACCTAGGAACAAAGATTGACATCTAAAGATAGGATGTTGTTTGATTTCTTGAGGAGGAGAAATTTTTTACTAGCAATCAAAAAGGAGAGTAGCCTCAAAAGTGTAGCTTGTAAGTCCACAAGAAATGGTGACAGAATTCGAGGAAGAATTATGTGTTCAGCAAAGGGTTGCTGATGTTCCAAACTCATGGGAGAGTTTGATGATCAACAAGGTGTTGTTGAAATATTTTTTTATGATATAACAAATTATTTGTCTTGTAACTAGACTATGTGGATGTCTTTATGTGTAAATGTTATGAATGCTTGAGTAAGCAAAATTTCCTCAAGGATGAGGATGAATGATAAATGTTAAAAGTTTATTGTTTGAAATTTGTGAAGTATATGATGCTAACATGTGAATGATAAGGTGTTCCAAAATATTGGTGCTTACCTTATGATTAAAATTGCAAATGGTATAATTATGTTATGCTGAAGAATCTTGTATGAGCTGCACAATGTACAGGTTGTGAAAGAAGTATGAACCATAAAGACTTACGAAGATCATGAAGATTCAAATATGAACAAGAAAACCGTAGAAGAGACGACAAGTGAACTGAACAAAATGAAGTACAAAAGAACTCAAGAGCCGAAGGCCAGTATCGAAGAATGTGAACACCGAGGACGGTGTTATTCTTAAGGGGGAATGGATGTAACATCCCTCTTTTTATTACTATTTTGGTGTTTGAAATTAATGTAACATTGTAATGTTTTCTTGTGAGGAGCCCAAGGCCAAGGCCCCACCAATAAACCTAGAAACATGAAAGTTCAGTCCCTATTTGAAATGTTTGTATAATAGAATAAGAAACATAAGGTTATGACGTAACTAAAGACAGGGAACCAAATCAACTAGGGGGATGCATAAATGACAAGGAAGTCACGAGAATATACTTAGACTAATAGTTGTCTTCTTGGTGCATCAAGAAGTTGGGGAAATTATTAGTTATTACCCTAAGTTGAAGTCAGTAACTCCTCTATGCAAGCGGAGGGTAAAATGCTTATTGACTTATTTAGTTAAGTATTATTGATGACCCCAAGAGATTATCCTAACTATTATTATTATTATTATTATTAAAAGCATTTCCGGTAAGAGAGTGCTAAAGAGAGTGCTAGAGAAGTAGAATAGCTTCCTAAACTAAAAACTAATACTAGCTTAATTTCAATAAAGACTATTTTCCTTTTCTCCCTTATCTTTATTAAAATGGCAAGTTACGCCAAGTTATATATTAAAAGTTACAAGCGATATTAAGTTATAAGTGGGAATGCATTTATAAAGGGACAAATGAATAGTATTACGTGAAGTGCATATAAAATAGCTTATAGGTAATATATAAATATAAGTTAAAGCACATAAAATTATAAATTAAAAAGGGGAATAAGTAATATACTTTAATTATATCATTCGAAACAAGGAAACCACCAACCACCTTTATTTAAGAAGCACTGCCACGATATCAAACATTTTAGACAAATGGCATAAGGAAATGAGATTATTACAGATGTGGTCTCCTTGACTCAAAGAGTGCCGAGCTAAGGGCTCGCCATCTGGGCGGGCAGTTTTGCCATGATCTTGGTTGGTTAATAGATGTTTAGTATTTATTCACATCTACGCGATAGAGGAAGGGGGGGAGAAAACGCAGCGAGAGAGAAAACGAGCTGTGGAATTTGTCCATCGGGGAATCGACTAGGTTATCTATGGGAGTTTTGACCGCTACCTAGAGATTCCACTCGGATGGATGAATTTGATACAGTGGTTGATCGATCTATGTTCTTCCAAGGTCTGAGGTATGCATGTCCATATTGTGGTTAAAAGATGCTCGGGTTTTCATTTTTAATACTGAAGTAGGCGTGTTGCACCTTTTGGATCGCTACGTTGGTGACTTTTGTTCTGGAGTATGCGTCTATTGAAACCTGAGGGTAACCACAACCCTAGCACTTATTTATGAGAGAATAGACCCTATATCTTTTATGATTTCTATATTTCCTTCATGTGAGCGAACAAACTTGTGGAATCATTCCACTCCGTGATTTGTATCCTTAAGTCCTTCTATCTGAGCAATAGATCCCTATAACTTCTAACTCTGCGAATGGATCAACCGCAAGCTTGGAATCTATTGAGAGAATCGTAAGATAGGCTGCGGATCGCAAGTGATAGAAGCTTGAATCCTGCTGAAGGCACTGAAATGTAGATCACAGGCTTGGAACGCGTTGATTACTTGGGTGTTCTTTTCCTGTGTATATTAGAATTTAGTTCTCTGTCAAACATATTCCATGAGAGATCGATATTGTTGTTGAATGTGTATAGATTTTAACTCTTTGTCAAATATCCTTTTTATAAAGAGAAGTATGCTTTAGTTTGATCTGTTCCCTTGTCGTTGCATAGATTGCAGATCCAAGGTACGAATGCCTGGATTTGTAGACCCATTTGTATGTTTGTGTGGGGCACATAGATTGACTCCTGTCAGGTTCTTCTATATCTCTGAAATAGAGATTTGCGGAAGATAGAGAAGTTCCGTACATTTAAGTCTTGATACGATGTCATATACACTACATTGTTGTAATAGATATTCGTGCAAAGTATTGAAGCCTTGTACAGTTATTTACTTATACCTATGCTAGATCTAAGAAAGATCTCAGCAAATTGGATATTATCTATGTAGTTTCAATATAATAGATATATCATTTGCTTAACTCGGTAAATTCTGTATTCACTAGTCTGCCCGAATATGTAGATATTAAGGGATGTATCTTCTCCTTAACTTATGTTCGCATGGATAGAAGTGTTTATCCACACACACACATATATATAACACCCTGTCTAACTTATGTTAGAGTTAGGGTGAGTGTGAATGTTTTTATATGTATATCATAATACAGAAACAGAAAGTCAGTAACTAGTGTTGTTGTTGGCTAAACAGAACTCTGCAGTAGTCTTGAGGTTATGATGATGTGTCTAGAAAATGCTCTGTATAAGAGAGGCATCCGGAATGTGGAAAAATTTCCATATTGAAGTTGCAAGATGTTGTATGGCTTAAAGAGCCTTGTATAAATAAACAAGGTTTATAGGAATACTAGTTACAGAAACGATGAATTTAGATGATTATGGATGTCCTTGTCTTTCATTGATGCAAGGTTGGTGACAAGTACTTAACATAAATAACTGTCATTAGACTTTATGGAGATCCTTAATTTCCTTTCCAAATAAGCACATGATTTAGGTATGCATGGGTTGTTAATTGAAAGAAAGACTTGGTGTGGAATTTCACTAAAATACTGGTTCCTTTAATTGGGTATGTTACAAATATCAACGGTTAATATAATGCTAATGAGTTAGAGTATTTTTTATCCTCACTTAGAGGTTAGCTATGATTTGTTGGTTTTCCAATGAAGTATTTCATGCCATGACTATTGGTTAAATTTATAATTTATTTATAATTTCAGAAGGAGTAATAGTGGTTACGGTCTAGTGACCAAGTCATGTTTAGTGTAGATATCCGTCAATTTTTTACGCTAGCATTATTTGACTTGGGAAAATCCTCTCAATGAGAGAGGCTGTGAGAAGGTGGTATTTGAATAATGCAACAATTGTGTTGCTGATGTAAATCCTTCTAGTTTGACAAATAATACAAGATCCAAATTACTAGTGGACGTAGCCCTCAGTTTGGGTGAACCACCTTATATTGGTCTCTTTCTTGTGTGTATCTTATGTGGACATCTTATGTTTATCTTATGTGTTTATGTTAATGGATAATTGTGACTTATATTTGTGTTCAGAAGGATATTGGATTATGAACAAATGTCAGGTGTGTTAAAACATTCCTCCTTAAATAAATTCCTTTTATCGATGTAAAGATGGTTGTCATCATCTCAGGTAAAATTTTGAAGAAAAATTCATATGTTAAAGAAATTTAAGTTTTTATGAATTTATTCACTAACTGTTTAAAATGGGGTTTGTTACACATTTACAGTTTATGATGTCAAATGTACAATTTACAAGTCACGATTACCATTACAAATATCTACGTTTTACAATTTCACAATAGCTTACAACTATACAATTACATTTTAGGAAATTGATAATCATATTTACAAATTACTAATTACAATTAATTATTGCAAATTATAATAATATAATTTTTATTTATCTTGTGCTTACTCCTAGAGGATGTGAATTGTTGAGAGATTCCTTTAATGCACATATCAACACTTACTCCAATCCCTTGTTATAGTGGTCAATTAAAGTCTTTGAAAGTTTTTTTTTAAATTGGATTGAATGCGGGTAGCTTTTATGTTCTTAGGAAAATAACTATTTTTTGTGTTGTACAATTCAACACACTTCGGAGATGTCTTTCATGTGATAATTAAAGCTATATATGACAAATAAAAAGATTGGAAACTAAGAATTATGTTGATATAGGAATAAATTACAAAAGATTAAATTTATAGAATATCATTGAATTCAATGATTGCATGTTGGGATTAATGCATGTGTATTAAATGAATATTAATTCACTGACTTTTAACATGTATACATTTGTAAATCATTTTAAATCAATGTAAGGAAAAATAGAAAGTCTTAGAGAGATTTATATAACTCTATGGCTTTAAATTATTTATAAAGTTTATTCTCATTTACAAATTCAATGTATAGTTAAAAAGTAGTTAAACATAAAGTTATATATATTTCCTTACAAATTTACAAATCCATGCAACTTTATGTTTACTTTACATTGTTTTACTTTGAAATTTGAAATCTATGCATCCAATTGTTCCTCCATGGTTGGAAATTACACCAATCCATGCAGACACGTGGCTTTCTAATGTCTGGTGGTTTTTGTGTTCTTTTATCAGTGAACATTCTATATAACTGGGCCTTTGTAATATTCAATGCTTTTATTTCCTCCTTGGAAATGCCTGTGGAATAATACTCTCGCATCCTATCTCTATATTCGGTCATGTCAGTCAATTGGCGATGTGCATGGATGAGGGAGTCAAGTGAGATCTCAATTGAGGTGGCAAGGGACACTTGAGATGGCTCCCCTATGTTTCTTTGTTCACGAGTGTGCACTCTCATTTCATTTACGTAATGGTTTAAGTCGTCTTGGTTGAAATTTTGTTAGGGGTTTTGATTTTCTTGGGCATTTTGATTTTCTTGAGGGTTTTCATTGGTTCCAGTGTTTTCTTGTATTCCACCGGACTCCATGTTAACATTTTGTTCATTCATTGTATAGGTTTAGACTCAACAATTGAAAGTTTTTATTTATTATTTTACTAATTTGGGAATTATTAAAAATTTAATAAACAAAACAACTCAATAAAATGACAAAAAGCAATGATATTACCTATCCAATGCAATTGATGATCACTCGGTGGATGGATTGAGGTATTTTTTGGGTGCAATAGGTGAGTGTAGTGGTCTTTTATTCCACGTACGCACCGGGTGAGTGAGGCTTGGTCGTTTGGAAGAAAATAGAATGTGTTATGCCCTGTTTTTTTATTTTGCTTAACATGTGCACGTGCGCGCTTTTGGGCGTGTACACGCTAGAAACACGCATGCGCAATAGTGTGAACGTGCCTCGGTTTGATACTGAACCTGATGGTGCGTGCATGCTTCTTTAGGTGTGTGCGCACCTTCGTTTTGTCCCCGCTAGCGCGGCCCCGTTGATATAGATTTGGGGAGCATCTTTGTGCGCCCACCTTGTTATTCACATCCATGGAGAAATTCTCTACAGTAAGAAGATTAGTAAAGTTGACATTGCCACATAAAGACAAAATCACTAAAAGAAAATTGATGAAATCCCAAAGATCACCCTAGGGTGAACTAAATCAATTTTGTAATAAATTTATTAAAGGAATTCCAAAAGTCGTAAGAGAATATGGAAGGCCAAGGGTCACTTAGCCTTGGCCTATATATTGTAATCTCATTTTATTGGAAATGGGATTTTTGCTCTCGAACTTTTCCAATGTACTATTGTTGAACTGTGAATAAGGAGAAGCCTTGGATTAGCTTTTGCACGGGAATACTTGCGTTATGTGGATCAATGTCTTGAATTAATTCATGCTCTTTCACATACATATATGGAGTAAGATTGTTTCAAATTTTTTAATGGATTGTTCCTACAGCTTTCTGATTCTTATTTCGTTATGTTATTCTTGTTCTTTTGCTTCCCATGGGTAGTGAAATCAGAATGACATAAATAACAAGATTGTTCCAATATTTATGCTTTCATTATGTTGATTATTTATCGGTTGAAATCGATTTAATACTAAGAGGGGGGTGAATCAGTATTAGTGCAATTATTAGCATTTTTTACCTTCTTTAACAGATTAGCCTTTACTTAATATTTATCTTATGTTATGCATCAGTAAATAATAATCCACACATATATGCACCACATAAAAAACACATAACACACATGATTTTTACGTGGAAACCCAAACAGAAGAAAACCACAGAATGATTCTTTATAGTGAGAACGAATACATTCAAAGAAGCATTGACAGGCTTCCTCTATTTACCAGCACCAACTGGAAAGAGGCACTAACCCCCTGGTTTTACAGGCACCAACCTGAAGGAAGCTTCCACTCTCTTTGTTTCTCCAGCACCGACTGGAAGGAGGCACCGATCCTTTGTCTTCTTTGTTTTACAGGAACCAACTTGAAGGAAGGTCCAACTCCCTGTCTCCTTACCCAGTCTCAACGCCCTGGTTTCTTATGTATGTTGCTACCTTACCAAACTTCAACTCCACACACTTATCCAGATATTCTAATGACAATTCTGTTTTGTACTACCTTCGTATGCAGACTATACTTTGTCACTGTGCTGCATACATCACTTGGCTTCTCATTCCTCTCAAATCATACTTCTGCTGATGACTTACTTCATGTACTATGTGCTTGGTTGATTCTGCAGTCTACGTCTCTGGTTATCTCAACGTTCTAATCTGCTTGACTGCAATGACCAACTGATATTGTGCTTTCCATTGATAGTCTGTTGTTCTGAAATGAAGAACTAGTAATATATGGAACTGCGCACTTTTCTTATGTGTCTGTTCTATTTAAGTGTTGTACTCTTTCAGATAATTTGTGATGTCCTGTGCATCAAATGATTCGTCCATTTTTTTTAACGCACTTGTCTCAAATCATCATGATGCACCTATCGGATCCTGTTGTTGTTCTGTCGTTGCTTATCAGATGGAGTTCTCAACATCGCACACTTTTATTTCTGCTCATATGCATCAACTAAACATTTGCACAATATTTGATAAACTTTAGTTCTATCTATGCGCTTCTATCTCTACAACATCTGTGACTATCGGCATGTTGATTGTAATACTATCATTCGAAACATCAAGCACTTACGCATACTTCATTATTTATTTCTTTGAGTACTCGCGCATTTGTCACAAATCTATCAGATCATTCAACACACCATCAAAACTTTATTTTGTTGCATGTGTGCATCGGCTCTTCACTAGATCATTATGTTATGTCCACGAGCCCCTTGATGCCCCAAAAATCAAACTGAAACTTGCAGTCGAATCTCTTATGCTATCGCCATCAAGCTTACTTCAAATCTCCAACTTGCATCTCTCTTTATACATGTCCTTCACGGATTGTTTCTTCACAAGTTGGTTGTGGCATCCCTTCTTCCATATTTCACGGATAATGCATATCTTCCACATGTCATCTTCTGTGCTATTGATGTGTCATCTTTGATATATCAAGCATCCTCAAGGTCCACTACATAGTGGGACTTTATACCTTGGTGGTATACCTTTGCGCTCTTAATGTACCATTTAATTATGGTATGTGCTCAATATTACACTTCATCTTGATGTGTCTATGACGTTTGTTGTACCATCTCTTGTGGATAATGTGCCCTTGCGATATTAATACTTTGTGGGATCTGCACATACTCCAACTTCTTCTAAGTGGGCCTTTGACCTTTGTCGTGCCATCCTTTGTGGGATTTGCGCACCTACTGTATAGTCAGCTGTGGAATTTTCACATAGATCGTCTTCAACCGCTATACCCTTCTAGGAATTTGTGCGCATTCCATTTACTAAAAGCATCTTCTAATTGATTGTACTTGCACGCATTCAGGATTGTCCAACCATTAATTGATTATGCACTTCTAATCTTTAACCAAGCAACGCTCAGACTTGCTTGTGTACTTGTACCATTCGTTCAACCAAATCCTTGGTTGCTTGAGCACATGTACCATTCTCCAACCAACTCCTTTGATTGTTATCATGAGAGAGTATGACTTGGTAGACTTGATTTCTGCGCAAGGACCACTTCTTGTAGGATACATTACTTGTGTTCTTTCTTGAACTAGATTTGCATGATGTATCTTCTTATGTATTTCTTCAAACTTGTCATGCATGGTGTATCCTTAACACACATTTTCAAACTGAATGCACTTCTAAATATACTCCAAAGTTGCATATATGTCTATCACTTTCACCATTTGCACATATACTTCTGGTATTCATGTTCTTTTTCATCTTGCTCATATACTACTTCAAAGTGGATTCTTCCATTACAGACATATCTGCTTCATCTATACTTTTTCATCTTGTTCTTTTTCATATTTCTGCAGGAATACTGTATCCACTTTGACTTCAGTTGATGTCAATGAGTCTGACTGAATCAATTGACATCCTCTTTGATATTAGTTGATAGTCAAACATTTGGCATCATCTTTAGTTCAAATCAATGAAAACCAATGCGCAAAATTATCTGCTTCTTAACACAATTAGACTTGAATGTGGATGATCAATTGTTATTTTGCTACTCACTCTCTTCAATCTCGCTCTGAGTTTGGATAGGTTAGTTTAGTTAGGAATTGCATTTAAGTAGATTAGCTTGTATTTCATCTCTTAATTATAAAAACCTAAATGGTGGACTAGGCTACAACTAGTGAAACCAAATAAGGAATGGTTGTCGGGCCAGAATCCGGATGGGTTCCATACTCCAAACGATTTGAGGTCTAATTGGGACTTCTTACCAAGGAGAACCCCTACTATTGACCTTGGGTCATTTCCACAAGTCAACAAAACCTAATGATAAAAATTATGGATTTGGCTTAAAAGAATTGGGCTAAAGAATGAGTGATAGAGATAGAAAACAACATAAATGAAAGTGTGGAAAATAGAATTCCTACTACCAAAATAGGGAACAAGTCATTTTCCCACATTTGTTGCTATTTACTTTCAAATTTGTTTCTAATTTTATGAAGTGGTTTTAATACCATCACGAAGAGAAAGTGATGATTACAACATAGGACTATTCCAAAGATCAAGAGAAAAAAAGGTTAAATACAAGCTTGTCCTACGTGGAACAAATACTATGTTGGAGAGATAGTAGATTGTCTCTAAGAATGTAGAAGGATAGTAAGAACACTCATTATGAGTGTGGCCCATTGCATGTAATTCATTTGAAGAGTCCATAAGGCCATTTAACATTAGTTTTCCTAATTAGATTTTATCTTTGTGTTATCATTTTGTATGGAATTGATTTCTTTAGCACTTTTGTCTTCGTAACTATACCCTAGAAGTTGTGTATATGCTAAGCTATTTTTCCCATTTTTCCAATTTCTTCCACAAAATTCTATATTTTCACTCATTAAACATTTTGACGTAAACATTTTGACGTGGTAAAAAACCTATATATCCACTTTCAATTTATGAGAAGTATTAATATAAAAAGATAGATCTAATTATGCCACACTAAAGAATACAAAGCCCACTTAACACAATTACACTTAGATTTTTATTATATTTTAACCCAATTATGCCAAACTGAACATAACCACGACACATTTCCTATATTTCCACTTAAAATTCATGTAAATCGTAGAAAATTAACACATAAATACTAATTTTGTTTAATGTTTTTAAACTTTTAAAGATCTTATGACTTAAAAGCCAACACATTTCACCTTAATCCATACTTGCTATTAGAATTAACTCACATGCATCACAATTCGATTTGGTAACAAAGCACATTTTAACCCATTAGCTACCTTTGTATGTGGAACATATGAGAAACCACAATGCACTGCACTTTTGCCACATTGGAAGTATGAAAACAACACTGCCCATTGGACAGTATTATCATATTTTAACCACTTTTGCCGTAATGGAAGCATGAAAACCACAACGCCCATTGGACTTTATTATCATATTGAAACCACAATTAGTTATTTTTGTGGGTAAAAGCTCAAACTTAACGTTTCGACTGAAGATTATGTAGTTACTGAAGATTATGTAGTTGCATGGACAGTGAAGCAGATATGTCTGTAATGGAAGAAGTCATAGTCAAGAGGATTCGACAAGAAACTCTGAAAAACACAATTAAATTCATAATATCTTGGCAGAGAGTTACTCAATCTGTGATTTGCAGGGAGCTCTGGTCTCCTTTTTCATCTGGTTGTTCCGAGTCCTGCAAATTTAGGTGTTTGGCCATTACAGTATCCTTGTAAGTGTACCACTTGGCAAATATCAGGTATATGATAAAATTGACTAGACTCATGATTGCAACCAGCCAGTAGAAGTTGTCAAGTCTTCCTCTGTATAAGTTGTTACCGAGCCACCCTGGATGAGAACTGCTTGTCGTCACATGGTTAACAACAGAGACAAGAAGGCTGCTGAGGAAGAATCCGAGGGCTAAAGTGCTCAAGAAGAGTCCAGTGCTCATGGTTTTCATGCCCGGAGGGGATTCTCGGATGAAGAAATCTAGCTGACCAGTGTATATAAATGCTTCCCCAATCCCAACTAGGAAAAATTGTGGAGCAAGAAAGAAAACAGTCATGGGGACTATGGAACTGGGCTTGTCTAAGAGCCCATGAGCTATCGCCGCCTGGAGACGTTTCTTTTCTGTTACTGCTGCAGCCACCATTGCAAGACACGATAAGGCAAGTCCAAACCCTATTTTCTGAAGTGGCGTGAAACCCTGATGGTGACCCGTCAAACGTCTTCCCACTGGCATGATTACGCGGTCATAGAGGGCTAAGGTCACCAGGATTGCACTCACAAAGAATACTGTCAACGAGGCCGCCGGTATCTGAAAGCTTCCCATGTTTCTTTCCATGTGGGAAGCTTGTTCCACTGAGAAGGTAACCATCTGAGCATAAATAGTCCAGAACATTATTGTGGTTGCCCAGATAGGCAGCATTCTTATTATTGTCTTCACCTCTTCTACTTTAGTTACTGTGCAGAGACTCCATCGACTGGCATGGGAAGACTCCTCCATCGATGAGTCTATTATAGCAGCTCTGTCCAGCCACCTGCAACATACAATATGTCAGAAAACATCTTAATTACTTGAATACAATGTCAATCATTCTTTTCTTATTGACAGTTAGAAAGGTAAAACTATATACATCAAATTAGGTAATAAGTTTATGGAATGAGGGTTGCCTTAATAGGCTGGGTGGCTAGGGTGGTGGGCTGTGGTCCCTACTTAGGATTCAACGTCCTTCACCTAGACTTGGGGACCAATGTTCTACTTGTATGAAAACTTTTTTTAACATAGATCTTATCGAAAAGAGAAGTAACAACATTTTATATAAACATCATCTTTATAATATTTATCTATAAGTGGAAGATTATCATTTTACAGAATTTTGGTGAGTTATTTTAGGTATATAATAGTTTTCAAGTAAGATCTAAAACTTGTTTAAAATTTTTTTTTGATTAATTAAGAGTTTATCTTTTTTGGAAATGAGGAAACTTATTCTTTGTAAGAGTATTGAAGTATTTGAGGTTTCTAATTTGATGTCATATCATTACTACTTTGACAACTAAATTATAATAGCTTTTGTTCATTTCATATATATATATATATATGAATGACACTAAATTATAATAAGTTTTGCCATCTTCGAAAAAAAATTATATTTATATATATATATGAATGATGAAAATTTATATTTATATATACATGAATGATGAGTTAAGTTATAATAGATTTATATAAAAACAATTATATATATAATATTCAAATGACTAGTTCATATAATATTATTATTATAATACTATTACTATAAGTATTGTATTTTTTGTGATTGGTTAAATATCCTTTAACATTACTACATTTTATTAAAATGATATTGGGGCATTGATGAAAATGACACTTTACAGAAATATCAATAATGCCAAAAATATTAATTCTTCTAAGTTTAAAGAGAAGTTGTGGGCTGAAAGGGTTTGTCATGTTTGTGAGTCGATGAGCATTGAGGATGAAAATCACTTTCTCTTAGAGTGTCATGCTTACACCCACATTAGATATGAGTTTCATAGTATTTGCTACAATACAAACATTTCTAACCCTTGACTTGCCAAAACTATAGTGAGCTTGGAAAGCTTCTTTCTAAGCTTTTTGTGCATAGGAACAAAAGTTTAAAGCAAACCAAGTAATAACCTAGACCAAAATTAGTCTCGGACTTTCATCATCATCATCAAAAACTCATTAAAAAAATTAAATTATAAAATTTTCAATAGAAAATAAAACTATACTTCAAAAACAAATTTTCACAATTTATTTAAAAACAAATTATGTAAAAAGCATAACAATATTTGAGAGGGCACTCTAGATTCTAATGATAGCTTTGTAAACATAAATAAAAAGAACCATTCCAAACATTAAATTATAAAAAATTTAATAGAAAATAAAACTATACTTCGAAAACAATTTTTCACAATTTATTTAAAAAGAAATTTTGTAAAAAGCATAAAAATATTTGATAGAGCACTCTAGAGTCTAATGATAGCTTTGTAAACATAAGTAAAAAGAATCATTCCAAACAGTAATAAATTGCTCTTTCTTTACAAAGTTAACATGTAACATCTTCCTCATAGCACCTCGTTTCACTCGGTGCAAAAACTAAAACCAACATAGATCCATGTGCAAAAACTAAAACGAGCATAGATCCATCTTAAACCCGTATCTATCAAGCACTCGAGAGGGATCCAATTTCTTGAAGTGTATTTCTTTTTTTAAATTTAAACTCAAGAAATTTGATCTCTCTTGATTTATAGATCCGGGTTTAAGTTTTAAGTTTTTATTTTATAAACGAACATCTATTTTTAATTACTTTTCATAATATTTTATTTTATGAACCAACATGGATTTTTTTTAAATACTTTCCATAATATTTTATTTAATGAGACCACATGAATTTTTTTAATTATTACTTTTTAAGTTTTATTAGATGTAATGCTACATACACGTTACAACATCTCCTCCATATAGACTGTAAAACACCTTGTTTCATTCCATGCAATAATAATATTAATTAATTGATTTTTAATTTTTAATAAAATCCCTCCTTATCCTCCGATGCACATCTATCCGACCAACCTCATTGAATAAATACCTAATGGGTTTGAGTGAAGGCCCTCTATCACCTTATGATCAGGTTAAACTGTTAGTAGTGAAACCTGTTGTTGACAGCGACACTATAAAGTGATTTATACTGTCGCTATTCAAATGCAAAATCATGGTGAACGCTATTCACTCTGGGATTTGCATTAAATTGATAGAGTGATCAAATGCAAAATCATGGTGAACGCTGTTCACTCTGGGATTTGCATTAAATTGGTTAAGTTAGTTAACAGTGACACTGTAAAGTGAAATTTAGGTACTCACTTGCATTAAATTGGTTAAGTTGGTTAACAATGACACTGTAAAGTGAAATTAAGGTAAATATTTTCTATTCCTACATCGACAATGCAAAAATATTAAATACACTGTTGCAAATGTATACTTCAAATCTATACCTCACATGCCACCCAACCACCCACAGGTGGAGTGTAAAATGTTAGTTCAAAATCAACCGTTAACTTTGCTCTTAATCCCTCATATCGATCGTAAACAGCAACTCCTGAATGTACACGCTGGTTAAGGATGATCGAGGCATTTCAAGCCCGGAGACGGGAGACGGATGCCTCGGATGCCTCGGATCGATGACATTCTAGCTTCCTTTCCAAAGTAGCCTTTGATATACCTATTTAAAATATACTTTTTCCAATTACCTTCTGAGAAATCTGGTTAAATGAATTCTCATAGTTAGAATCTATGGATTTTATATTCGGAACCGCCCAAAACTCTTCCTGCTGAAACTATCATCCGATTCCGTGTGGTAATAAGCTACAGGATTTCAATCAAAATCGTTCAAGAATTCGTACAACCACCTTTGGGAAATCTGGTTAAATGCCAATTCTCTTATTTAGAATCTGTGGATTTTAGATTCGAAACCACCCAAAACTCTTGCTACACGATTCCGTGGTTAAACTATGATCCGATTCCGTGTGGTGATAAGCTACACGATTTCAATCAAAATCGTGCGAGAATTCATACAACCATCTTTGGGAAAGCTGGTTAAACGATTTCTCTTAGAATCTGTGAATTTTAGATTCGAAACCACCCAAAACTCTTGCTACATGGTGAAACTATGACCCGATTTCGTGTGGTGATAAGCTACAGTATTTCAATCAAAATCGTGCGAGAATTCAAGATACAACCATCTTCGGGAAAGCTGGTTAAATGAATTATGTTGGTTAGAATCTGTGAATTTTAGATTCGAAACCGCCCAAAACTCTTGCTATATGGTGAAACTATGATCCGATTCCGTGTGGTGATAAGCTACACGATTTCAATAAAAATCGTGTTGAGAATTCATAAACAAACAAAGAAGAGGTTGATTTTGGATAAACTTTATCCTACGCTATCCAAATCCATACATTCCCTTAATTGAATTAATAGCCTTGCATTTGGATTTGAAAATGACCCCACTATCACCCTCTGATCGGGTTGAACCGTCGATTGCTAGGTTAACAGCGAAACCTTGACGTAGTGTAACACGTGTTAACATCAATCAACAACTGTGCTAAGATAATTAGAAGAATAAAACAACAATAGCCTGAACTATTACGACCCAACCTTATACACAGAACGACGTGTGTTCCTACCTATATTCTTCAGACAAAAACCAAAGCCAAAACATTATTCAGCACAGCTCAGCTGAGATAGAAGTACTCACCGGAATTGATCTGTATGGGGTACCCTGTTGTTGGACAGAGAGGCCCTATTATCGTCATACAATTGTCGCACATCTGCAGGCAATTTAAGCTTTCTATTTGTCCAAGATGCTACAAGCACCAGGGCAATTTGAGTGAGTGGGCTTCCAGTGCTCTTCTTGAATCTATACCTCCTTGTTCCTCCGAGGAATATGATAATGGCTCCTATCATACATACAACACATATGCCATAGCCCCAGGGTCTCCCCACATGATCCTGGATATATACAAGCAGTGTCACAGCAACCAGAGATCCTAAACTGATACAGAAGAAGAATCGGTTAAAGAAGTAGTCCATCTGACTCCTCTCTTTCTCATCATTTTCATCAAACTGATCAGCTCCAAAGCCCGATACACTTGATTTCAGTCCTCCAGTACCCAGTGCAATAAGATACAGGGATATGTAGAGAACATAAAGTTGTAAACCATGTGCTGCTTTGCATTGTTCATCGGGATTGCATGGATCAGGTCTGAGTTGTGGTAATGCAGTGGAGATTGTTAAGACGCATACTCCCTGGAAAAACCATGACAACTATTATTCTCTATCAAATATCCCATAGATCTCCCCCAAAACAAGATGTCTGAGCATTCCTATGCATTCGTAATTAAAGATTAACAGCGTACCAAGCATTGAATTGAAGCAAAAATGGCAATTGTCAAGTATCTTCCCAAGAAGCTGTCAGCTATAAATCCTCCAAAGAGGCACAAGATCACTGAAGTTCCAAGGAAGTTTGTCACCATATTTGCAGATTCTGCACTGGGAAGGTGCATAGTATTCACCAAATACGTTACCATATTTACAGCTATGGCCAAAGTTGTCAATCTCTCACACAGCTCAATTCCCGTATATTCATGCCTCGCAGTTAGCCAAACGCATTTCAATGTAAAATTGAGTTATGACATTAGTTTATATATATATATATACCTAGTATGACAACTGCAGGTAACCATCCTCCTGTTGTGGCCTTATCTGCAGGATCGCCCTTGAAGTCAAGGGCCTGACCTCTTGCAGCTCCTGCTGATGAATTTTGCTCTCCATTATGTACCTGAAAGTATACACAAAGACCAACAGGCTTAATGTTGTAACAAATCTGCACATAGATATTAGCTACTATCAGCATAGATCTACATTAAACTCATATGTATTAAGTAGTATAGATTTACATTAAATTCAGATCTATTAAGTATTGATAGTATTAAGTACAAAGAGTGGTCCAACTTTTTGAGATGTAAATTTGGGTTTAAAATAAATCTACATTGGTTTAATTTCTTGAAATATAAATTTGAATTTAAGATGGATCTAGACTGATTTTCTCTAGTATAAAAACAAATCAATATCACCAAATTCTCTATGTGTTCTCCTGAAAATAAATATCAAACATAACCAAAGAAAAATAAACCTTGGACATCAATTTTGATAACATTTATATAAAACTTTCCAAAAAAAATTGAAAAATGGCCTATAAATTACTAAACTCTTATAAAAAACGAATGATGTCAAAACGTACCAAAACTAATCAATGGTACATTTCCCAAAAACAACTCGACAAAAGCAAACCGTTTTAAAGAACTGCATTGATAAGACATAAAGATATGAAAAACTGCATTAATAAGACATTCAGCCTACGAAACAGTTAAAAATTCTGAAAAAATATGCATAATGACTCTAAATGAACAATTTAGCATCCACAGATTGGTGTATACCATAATCACAGCCACCCACAAACCCTCTCTCGATTTGCTCCCCTGATTACCCTCTCTCTATTTGCTCCCCTGATAATATGTAGCACAGGCACCCACAAACACTCTCTCGATTTGCTCCCCTGATTACCCTCTCTATTTGCTCCTCTGATAATATGTAGCCTTCTTCAGAGAATGAAGTCTCGTCATATGCCCCGTTCTTCAAAGGGAAGTTGTTTCCTTTGGTTTACAGGTTCATAGTTGCCTGGCATCTCACAAGCCCTTATGGCAGTCACAAACCCTTTTATAGGGAAGCCGGGTGTACCAGCAGAAAATTTGACATCTTACTCTGCATGTGACATGACAGCTACATGCTTCTGATACATAAATGCACTCAGTAGAATTCAGTGATAATTGTGATAGGATCGAGATCAAAGTCAAAGACGATGATCCTTGTTGTGATTGGAATTTGTATTTATATGAAGATTTTTAGGGGACAAGTCAGATTCAAACCTTTGATGATTTGTGGGCAGCACATATTATACATTTTTATATGAAATTTTTTTGGGACATGTCAGATTCACACCTTTGATGATTTGTGGGGAGCACAGACTACATTTTTCATCTTGAAACCTGGGATTGTGATCTCACCCCTGTTGACACAGATATGCTTTGGGATTTGTACCAAAACATTTTGAGAGGTGAAACAGACAGATGTAAACATTTCCAATGCTAAAAGATATGTAAACATTTCCAATGCTAAAAGATCGAGACAGACATCTGTAAACTTTTCCAATGCTAAAAGATCGAGACAGACATCTACAAACATTTCCAATGCTAAGAGATCTAATTTTTGCAAAGTTGTAATCTTCGGCGGGTTAGGAGTTAATCAAAACATACTATTAAAAGTTTGTATTCTTTGGGATGTGATTATTAGGCTCTCTAACAACATTTAATAATTTTTTTATTTTAAATATTAATTTTTTTTACTTTTACTTTGTTTATTTTTAACAATGGTATAAATTTTAATAGTTATAGTTATATATATTTTATTTTTCAAGATCTATTTCCTAAAAATTTGGGTTTTGGAGATTCTTTGTCATTGGATCCAGAGGTCTTTTTTACAACTTTAGATTGTAAAATATATTTATATAAATATACATTGAATTTCAATTGGGTTCTCAATTTTAAATTATTTTTTTCATAAATAGATACAAGAATAACTATTTTACTTCGCATATTTGTAAGGTTTGTGTGTTATTGTTTAGGATCCTAAATTGGAATAGATGGCATGATGCATATATTGGATTATGTATTGTTAAGTTGATAATAGAACAATAAGTAAGATATTAGTTTTGTGATAATTGCAAATTAACCAGCCTAGATCCAAATCATTGAAAATTAACCAGCCTAGATCCAAATCCTAGGCTCTATCAAGGGCAGAGAGGGATCAAAACTCCCTAGGTGCAAACATCTCCTTGAATAGCTCCTTGAGTGAAATACTTGAGCCACCTAATCCTAAGCTCTAAAGTCTCTAGTTTAAATCTCATATTTACTTTTTACTTTGTATTACTCTTTTTTGTTTATGGCTGACATAATATTTATTACTTTTTACTTTGTATTATTCTTTTTTGTTTACTTTGTATTATTTTGTTACTCGACAAACTCCACAAACACTCTAAAGTCTCATATTTACTTTTTACTTTGTATTAAAAGTAAAAAGTAAAGTCTCTAATTTAAGTCTCATATTTCTTTTTTACTTTGTAATATTCTTTTTTGTTTATGGCTCACATAATATTTACCACCTAATCTTAACCTCTAAAGTCTCTAGTTTAAGTCTCATATTTACTTTTTACTTTGTATTATTCTTTTTTGTTTATAGCTGACATAATATTTATTACTTTTTACTTTGTATTATTTTGTTACTCGACAAACACACATGTTACAAGATCTCCCTCATACTAGGCTGTAGAGTGTAAATGCAATTTTTGTGTATCTGATTTATATGATATTATTTGCAACATGAAATAGTTGGCACTTGGACGATTAAATTTGGGTAAATAACTATTTTACTTCATAACCAATAATGAATGCATTTTTTGTCTATTTGTAGGATTGATGTGTTATACTTTAGAACCTATAATAGTTGGCACTTCGACCATTAAATTTGGGTAAATAGCTAGTTTACTTCTTAATTAATTAATTAATTAAATTTTTGCTTATTTGTAGTATTTATGTGTTAGCATTTATAGCATGATTCCAAATTGAAATAGTTGGTGGTTAGATATTAGTTTTGGGTGAATATCTATTTTACTTCATAATTAATTAATGTAACTTTGACCTATTTGTAAGATATCCAATTTGGAATAATCGGTTCTTGAATGATTATAACCTAAAATATATTAGATTAAATGTATTTTTAAGTTGATAATATAACAATGAGCTAAATATTAGTTTTGTAATAATTACATATCCATCTTAACTCTCTATCAAGCACCGAGACTATGGATCAAAATCAAATCCCTTGAGGTGCAAACCCCTTTTTAGAGTCCTAAACTTCGTGAAGAGATTTGATCTCTCTATCAAGCATCGAGACTATGGATCAAACTCAAATCCCTTGAGGTGCAAACCCCTTTTTAGAGTCCTAAACTTCGTGAAGAGATTTGATCCCTATCGCCCCTTGATAGGATCTATGTTGGTTAGTACAACAACACCATGTGATAGCATCATTTTAGTTTTTAGTTTTTTTTAATCTTTTTAGTGTTTATTTAGTCTTTTGAAAATATGGGTGTTATTTCACAGTTTGTCACTCAAATTGTTGCAAACCTTGGGTTTAGTGTCATGAATAGATTCACTTTTAGTGTTGATTTTAGATTTCATTTTAGCATCAACTTTAGCTTATTTCTTAACACCTACTTTAGTTATAATAAATGTTAATAGATTCCCTTTTAGCACTTACTTTAGCTATAACTTATGTTAATAGCTAGCTTCCTTTTTAGTGTCAATAACTTCCTTTTTAGCTTGTAATTTAGCTTCCTTTTTAGTGACAATTTTAGCTTCATTTTTAGCACCAAGTTTCCTATGTAACCAAATAAAAAGCAAAGAAACTTTTCAAAATGAAATTTAAGAAATACTAAGAGCTAAAAATAAGCTACATGTCTCAATCCTAATAACTATGAGTGAATTTCTATTATTTTAATTATAATATCTTGTTTTCTCTCAAAAAATCCTTCAATACCTACTCTTTCATTATTTTCTCATTTCCTTTCTTTCTCTCTTCCCTTCTCTCCCCTTCTCCTTTTTCCATCAGGGTTTCATTCTCATGGAATCTCAGGTTTTAGTTTCATGGAGGAACCTCCATGATGAAGGTAGTGGATTTTCTCTTCCCTTCTCCTCTTTCATTCATCTTTTACTTTGATTTTCTTTTATTGGTTTGATAGTTGGCTAAAGTTTCATGGAAGAACCTCCATAATGAGGATAATGAATTATGCCTTCCTTTCTCTTTCCTTCATTTTTTACTTTACTTTTACTTTATTGATTTGTTAATGTTTATTGTTCTTTTGTTGTTGCAAGTTTAGGGTTTCATGCATGAAGGATAGGGTTTGATGGAGGACCTCCATGAGGAAGGTAATTGCTCATCATTTCTCTTATTCTCCTTCCTTCCTCTTTTAATATGTTTTATTTTTTTTATTTGTTCATGTTTATTGTTGTTTTGTTGTCGCAAGTTTAATGGAGAAAGAAGGAAAAATGGCATTTTTGGTATTCTTCTTAATGCATAGATCTAGTTCATGGGTGTGGCCTAAGGAAGGCCCTTTCATTCATATAAAGGATATCTAGGTTTAAATCCTAGCATCCATATATCTTTAATTATTTAGTCTTCCATTTGTATTAAATGTTGAAATTTATCTAAGATTCAAATCTGCATTTTTAATGACAGACTTTTATGGTATGTAGCTCAAGTAGATTTGTTACCTTTGGCAAGTTATCTAGGTTCAGATCCCAACATTCCCTTACCATTTTCCATTTATGTTTACATTTTTTACCATTTTACTATTTGATTTCTATAAATTTTAATTTGCACAAGCTTAGTCTAGTTCTAGTTCAAATTTACACTTTTAATGTTATATTTTTGTGGGAATGTAACTCATGTAGAGATTCTTTCTTTTGGCAAGTGATCTAGGTTCAAATCTCAACATTCCTTTACCACTTTTTCATTTTTTTTTTTATTATTTTTTACTATTTTATATTTTTATTTTCATAAAAATAATTCTATAGATATTTGACACTAAAGGATGTTACCATGAAGATGGGTAAATATTTTGGCAAGTGGAGGGCACGAGTATGGTAAAAAATGAGCTCAATCAAGATCTTAACAAAGCGTGATCAAGGGTTAATAAAACCCTCATTTATAACCCTCGATTGAGTTGAGGGTCAACAATCAAGCTTGTATCCGATGAAAATTTTTAAACAAAAGGCCACGGAATATTTCACGGTAGTGGAATTTAGAATCTTGATCGAACTCCTGTAACTGTTATAAAAAAAACTAGACCATAGCTCAATTCACCGCGTTTGTTGCATAGAATCTCAAACGAGGAGTACAACCCAGCTTGACCGAGGAGTACGAAGCTCAACCAAGGACTCCAACTTGCCACCAACCACCACCTCGTGCTACCATGGCCTCCACACCAAGAGTAGGCACCTCAAAATCCCTAAAAATCAATTGTATGCATTGATTGAAAATGTTTTCTTAGTAATTTTAACCAAAATTTTGTAAAATTAGTTTAAAACCCCCCAAAAGCAAAAATCAATTCTATGCAATGTTGAATTTTTTTATAGTAATTTTAATAAAAAAAATTGTAAAATTAGTTCAAAACCCAAAAAATAAATTATGTGCATTGCTTGAAATTGTTTTTTTAATAATTTTAATGAAAATTTAGTAAATTTAGTTATTTTGGTTATTTATGTTTTTGTAATCTAGATTTAGTTTGAAAAAATAGCCTTTGTAAATTAGAATTAGTTTATTTAAATGAAAAATTAGTTTTTGTAAATTGGAATTAGTTTGTTTTAAAGTTTTTTTGTAAAATTAGTTATTTTCATTATATATGTTTTTGTAATTTAGATTTAATTTTTGTAAATTAGAATTAGTTTATTTAAATGTTGAATAAATAATTACAACCAATAACTTAAACAGACAAGTTCCAAAACCTTTATTTACCAACAACCAAAACTTCAAACGGGTGAGAATCAAAACCTCAAACGGACGACCAAAACCTTATACCAGTGACAACCAAAACCCTTAAACTGGTGACAAACATAAACCCTTAAACCAACAACCTCCATAAACCGACAGAAATGTTGATGATGATGATTAAAGTCCACTGAGATCAAATTTGGCATATCGGACCTTAAGAAGGGAATTAGTTAGTTTGCTTTAAAATTTTATTCGTATGCTCAAAAAGATTAAGGAGAAGCTTTCCCAGCTCACTATAGCTGTGCCAAGTTAGGAGGTTAGAAAGGTTTGCATTGTAGCAAATACTATGAAACTCAAACCTAATGTGGGTGCAAGCAAGGAAATCTAAGAGAAAGTCATTTTCATCCTCATAGACTCACAAAGATGGAAAGTCCTTTAGAGAAAACAAATTCTAGTGGAGGATCACTAGATCATCTAGATAGAAATATATATATATTTTTGTTTCATTTGACATGATTTTGAAAATATATGTAGTTTAATTTGTTAAATTTTGAAACCTTATTTATATGTTCATGTTAAAATAATTTAATATAATGATAACAATAAATATATTAATATCAAATTGTGAATGTGAATTAAAAATATAAATTATTGTTATATTAAAATTAAATTAGAGTAGTCAGGTGCTTTAATATAACATTCCCAAAAATAAAAGGTAATTTTAAAAAAAATCGTGTAGGCTTATAACTTTTTTTTAACAGGAACGTGAAATAGATTATATTAAATAGAGAACACGATACAAAAATCCATTTCTGGAATGGTAGACCATAACATAGATAATGAGCGGTTCAAAATTGTCAACTTTTCATCCCTAAGAGTTGTTCTTCCTAACTGTTCATGAGTTATGTATTTTGTCGGATATATCCTGACATACTGATTACATAAAAAGGAAAAAAAAACATTTAACAAAGCAAAAAAGAGGTGCACTTCAACATTCCTAAGTTAAGCAAGAGGAATTCCTTCATGAGTCTGCGAGTCGTCCTCCATCAAAGAACTTTCTTCATGTTGGTTTCCTAGGTCTGCAAGTTCAGTGTGTTTTTCAAATTCATCCCTCAGTTCATTCAAGGAAACTTCCATCTGAGCTAGGCGAGCCTCAAGCTTGTCGTTTCCATTTTGCAGTGTGTTAAACAGCTGCCCCTTCAGAGAAAACATAAATTGCTTGAGACCTTCAAAGTTGGCCTGTTGAAACTCCTTCATGCCTTTTATATCCACCTGCATCTCCTCAAGCTCACCCACATGAACAGGAGCATTAGTCTCCACGTCCTCAATGCGTGACTCCATCCTAATTATATCCTGACCAATGAGTTTGCTCTCATCCAGAGCGGACTTAGAATCTTCAAAAGCATTATGGGCATTTTTCTTAATGTTTTTGATGGACCCCTTTGATTTCCCTAAGCTCCACCACCATGCTCTCAAGATTCATCCTTCTGAGCGCAAAGATAGACCAGTAAATAGAGCTAAGGTTGACCGAGAGAACTCCTTTGTTGCAAGTAAGAGCTTCAATGCCCAAGACCATCGAATGAAGAGCAGTACCATCTCCCTGAATATAATCGTGTGAGCAAGTACCTCGATACTTCAGCATTATTCCACATGCTTCCATATTACCACTGTACCAACCTTCATTAATGCGTGGAGAGGTCTAAGGGTAGTCTTTAAGGCTCGAGCAAAGTTGAAGACCACTTGTCCACTAAATGGAAGGGAAGCTATGCGTGCGTGCCCCCATAAGGTAGATTAGGTTCAAAAACATGGAGACCATTTAAAGTGGGGAAGACCTTGATTTAGGACTATAATCCCTTCTTTTATCCTAGCTCCTTGATTAGCCATGATGTCAACCTCCATGTTGTTATCCCTTAGAGTATGATGGAATTGGATCTGAGAGATGTCGTTGATCATTGAGATGATTCGTTTTTTAGTTCTTTTAATAGTATTTTCATGGCCTCTTTGGATATTTATCTTTTTGTGAATAACAATCTTGGAGACTCTGAGGATGGAGAAGGGGTCTATATGAAGCGAGTTCATGGTATCAATCCCTTGGAGGAGAGCCGCCCATTCAGCTTGATTATTGGTTCTTCTTCCTAAGCCCCACATGAATTGAAATAACGTATTTCCTCCAAGGTCATATACAACCCCTCCCTCACCTACCACCCCATGTAGGCTCTAACTTATCAAAAATTAAAATTAAAATTATCTTCAAGAAATTGAGGTTTAAGATGGATTTATGTCGGTTATTATATAATGAAAAATATTTGAAATAATATATAAACTACAATAAATATTTATATATTTTAAAAACTCATTGTATTAAAAACTATGTGTGTGTGTAAAATAATATATAAACTACATTAAAGATTTATATATTTTAAAAACTCATTGTATTAAAAACTATGTGTGTGTGTGTTTTAAAATCTTGATAACTTGTGAGCATTAACACATGCTATTAAAATAATACAGGATATATTTCAAACATCTACATAACATAATTTATGTAATTTTGAAATTGTGAATTCTATTACTATATTTAGCTAATATAATGTTATTTACATTAATTACATATTTATTGTGTATTTCATTATATTTTATTTTTTAATTTAATGTATTGTTTAAGGTGTTGTTTCATTTTATTATTGATATGCATTTATCATGTGCAATACCACTCTACTTTAATTACATATTAATTGTGATTAATTTCTTTAACATAATTATTTATATATTTTTTTATAAGTTAGATTTATAAAAAACCCAAACTTTAGTTAAAAATACACTAATAGTATTGGTAGTAGAGGGATTTTTGTTTGGATTTCCAAGATTCATTAGAAAAATACCAAACTATTCATGACAACTTGATTTCGTTTATTGTGCATACAATCCAAAGTGTAGTTCAAAATAAATGATTGATATTAGGAGTAGATGGATTGTTGTTTAGAGTTTCAAAATTTATCAGCAAAATGCAATGTGTAACTCCAAAAATATCTTTATCATATATGTTTATAGGTATATCTTCCAAAACAAAATGGTGATGTGCATTAGCTTGGAGATGTAGAACCATATCTATATTAAATGTACAACAATGATGGGCATGCTAATATTAGTTGTTAGTGTATGCAACAAATAGGTCCTAGAGATAGCATCCAAATTTGTAATGTATAGTTCGATGAGTTTACACAATTTTTGTCATGAACTAATCCCATTTGATATGGCTTTCGTAAAAGTGTGTCTAGAATCATAAGATTAAGGATCTAGGTGTTTCCATGTTAAATAAATAATCAAGAACATATATTGGTGGGGAAATCAATTTATAGGTAGATTTTTCGTAGAACCTTTATCTCATTAATTGTTGTAGAAGAGAATGCATGGGTATGTTCAAACTTTCAAATTTATCCTCTCTATAAATGTCTTTGTAGATCCATAAGTGTTTGTCAACTTGCAAACTAGGGATTTCTTTTTGTATGAAAATCTCTTGTTGGAACCTAGAAGGATTTTATTCTTTGAATCAATTGACCTTGTCCACTTTTAGTGTTTCATCATTGTATATTTAATTGGATATTCCAATTTGGAATGACCATGAGGTGACACATATTTTGACTGGTTAGTGTGAAACATTGGAGAGCATGGAAAGATCACCCCTTGAATGACATTAGTAGTGGGAAGGGAGGCTCCAAGGACTAGATCAATAACATGTTCACTATGTGGGAAAGGGGAAAACATTAATGTTTGGAAAAAACCTCAATATATTAATTCAAAGAAGTCCATGGATTTGGGTGTAAAAGGTTGACCAGGTTTTGCTTCATAATGAGATAACTATGTAAGATTTATGAGGGTAAACCTACCTACCACATCATCACTACAGAGGGGATTTACCATGGTAGTAATGGATGACTAGAAGTGGTAGATGCGATTATCCTCAGAGAGCATGTATGATTTAACATGAGGTCCTTATTGGGTGAATAATTGATGCTAGCCAATATGGAGTCTAGACAATGAGGAGAAATGAAATCCTAGAACACTTGATCATGAATGTAGGGGATAATAGAAAAGGTGGTAGTAAATCTTTGTGATGCAAATAAGTATTTAATACCTTCAATCATTATATTCCTCATCACCATCATCGGTATCATCAATATAGAAATAATGATATGGAAACATCCTCGTCACTAACATGATCATCAACATCGTAGCCATCATCGGCTTCATCCTCGTCATATTCATAATCATCCTCATCATTCTCACCACCACCATCATCATTATCATGATCAACATTCTCATCGTCATGATCATCTTCATCTTTGTGACAACACTGCCATGTAGTGACACCATCCTAATCGTTTGCATCATCATCCTCATCATTGTTGTTACCATCATCAAATCATAATTATCATCATTTACGTTCTTGTCATTGTATTCAAAGGATGACATATATTATTTATCTTCATTGTTTCATGCAGTTTGTTCTCTGGAGCGGTATTATTCCCTCCTCCAATCGCATTCATCAATACAATTCGGTGTTGGGACACCCCCCCCACGTCGTGAGTAGCCTCGTATCTAAACTATTTACATGTAGTTTTGTTTTTGTTGAGTTACATATAGAATTAAATTATTGTATACATGTACATGTAATTATTAATTGTTGTTTGTTTCTACTTTCATAGGCACCTTGCTAGCATGGTGGCCAACATCTCGCATGATGGCCATGACATATTGACCTCCTTAGAGCACAACGAGGAGGTTCCTCATCATGAAAGTAAATTAAATTCATATTTATTTCTTTTTAAACTCTCAGTATGTTTATTTTGTAGCGGTATTGTGTACTTTGATTGATATATTTTTAGTTGTCTATGAGGTGATAATCCTGCTTCTCCACCTCCTTAGGAGGATGAGATCATGAGGATCATAACAAGGAGGTCACATCATAGTGTGATTAAGTGCATACCCAATTAGGGGCCATGTGCCCTGATTTCCCATCCAAACAACCATGATGATCAATGTCATCAATGGGTCGTTGGAGGTCCACCAAAGGGCAGGTCCATGTAGTGACATCTAGAAAACTGCTTTCCATATGAAGAGGAACCAAGTATTGGGTCCTAACAAATGAGGATAGGTGAAAGCCGCAACAAGAGGAAAGGATTTCAAGGGAACTTTGTTTGACATCCCTCCTATTCGTGTTCCTGGACAGCCTCTCTAACTATGAGAGTTTGGGAATGAGGTTTTTGCGCCTCACATTTATGATAGGTTTATTGGAGCATGGGGCATGTTCCCCCATCATGACCAGGTCTCGTTGTACTTCGCCAAACATGTGTATGCAAATTTCCTGTTACACACACGTATTGATTACATAAGTATGGCATCATCTTTCTATGGCGTCGAGTAGGGACGTAGTTATGAGTGTCTTGGGGCTTCAGATACCCTATTGCTACACCACTCCCTCCTCAACTGGATCCCATTCCTAGTCGGAGTGTTATCGGGTATGAGGACATAGTTTATCCCTTGGATTTGAGACACTAGATTTGATGGCAAGCACCATGTGCACTACATTGGGAAATGATATAGTTTCCATGCAGGAGGAGAGGTACATACCACCCCCTGGACCTATATTTCCCAAGTTAATATGGGTGGATGAGTTGATCATTCTATTGCTTGACCATGATGAGACTCTAACATCGTATGCTCTAAGAGACTAAGATGCATACTATTTTCTATATGAGAGATGCAGTTCGTCATCGACATAATAGGTATATTTTGTTGAAATTTGTAGTGAGGATGGCATTCTACATTGCTTGGTGTCTAGGCATGTAGAAAGGACCTAGGTGACTCTCCTAGTCATTAACTTTAGAGTTATAAATTTAATGTGAATTTTTATTAAAGTTGTGAGTCAAAATGATTTTTTATTTCATAAAGTGTAATTTGTCTCACCTATGGAAAGTGAAGAGTAACTTGGGAAATAAGAGACAAAGTCACTTGGGAAAGTGAAGAGACAAAGTCATTCTCACAATTAGTAAAAAGAGAAGTAGGAGAGTTTAGACATACACATTCCAAGAGAGAGTTTTGGAGAGAGGTTTGAGAGGCACAAGCTTCAAGAGAGAAAGAGACAGGGCTTGAGCTAGGAAAATAGAATAGGGGGCAGCAAGAGAAAGAGGGCATGCTTTTCAAGGAGGAGGCACATGTTACAAGAAGGAGAGAGGGAACACACTCTAAGGTTGAAGGATTCATTTATTGTTATTCGTACAACAATTGAAGAGGGTGCATTTTCTAAGAAAGAGAGTGCCACACACTCCAAGAAAGGGGGCATCATTAATCGTTGTTCCATACAATAGAAAAGAGAGGTCGTACAACGATGTGTTGATGTTCTATACAAAATATAAGAGGCACAGAAATCGAGGACTGATTTCTAAGAATATTTATCTTGAGAAAGGTCATACTGTACCCGTTGAGTCTTGGGCATAATAACCGAGGCATAGATTTTATGTATTATTGATTGTCTTAGGCACGTTTTTAAGGCTGAGTCATAGTCTAAGGTTGTGGGTGCACTGCTGGTTCATTTTCCAAGATAAGTACAGTCAAGTGCTGCTATTATGTACTATTATAATATCTATCTTAGCTCATAATACCAATTTCTCTCTTGACTAGTTTTCCCCTTTGGGGTTTTTCGAGGGTCTTTGGACCAAAATATACTTTGTCAAATGTGTGAAATGTGACTGTTGTCCACTATCATTTTTGGCTTCCATTTTCAGTATACTTAACATGTGTGTTTCAACTTACTGTTACATGGAAATGTGTGCATGATATATGCTTTTATTTTCTATGACTATACAAAGACTAAGACTAGAGTATTGTTAAGTGTTTGATGAAATCTATGGTTAAGTTTAGTTCAGATTTTAACATATTTATGTACTTAATTTTTTCATTATATGTCTTTAAATAATAATATTTAATACATGTACATCTAAAAGAATCAATTGAGTAATATTGATTTGTTTTTTATTGCTCCATGTAGAGGTCGCCTTTATGGATTCACTCAATTTCACTTCCCCATCGATTGAACATACAACCATTTCCCTTAGTGATGTCTCTTTGGTACATATGATAGTTCCCTCATCCTAACTTGTTAAGTTACATACATGGATATAATTGCAATTATTTTATCATAACTTTGGTAGAGGAAGGGGGATTGTAGAGGAGCAAGAGACACAGTCTCCCTCAGGTTTTTACCATCAACCACTAGACGATGAGGTATTGTAATTTATGTTTCAACACAATATAGAATTCAAAATCATGTTTAATTTATAATTTTATTTATTATTCTTTTACTGATTACATGCATGATGTAACCATACACAGGCTCATGTACAGTGGGGAGTCGATTGTGTGGCGTTGTTCATAGAGGAGTGAGAAAGGTTCACTCGGCATCATCCTAGTGAGGGCCCATTGAATCAGCATCATCTTGGAGCTGCCACATAGTAGGATCTGGACAATCTCACCATGGAATCAAGTCAAGTAAGTTGATCCATCCAATTAAAATTTAAAAAATATTTTATCTTATAAATTTCAAGTACTAAAATCTAACTAACTTACAAAGTTCAAAATTTTAATTTTTGCATTTCCCATTTTTAGACAGCATTTGTATGTTTCCCACGCACCAGGGGAATGGTGCAGATGGTACTGGCGGTGGGGATGACCACACATCCCATCAAGGTCTTTGTCCCCATATTTAATGGCCCTTGTTCATGTTGCGATATTTTTATTATTATGCATACATATATACTTGTATTTTTTATGTATACATATATACTTATCTTTTTTTATGAACTTGATGGACTATTTCGTATATATTTTTTCTTCATGGATATATGATGTCTTAAGTTTATGTGGACATGAGTTATTTATCTTATTTTTATGTTTATGTGGATGTGTGTATGGTATTTATATTTATAAGTGTGATTATGTTTATGCACCTGACTAGTGTATAATAAATGTTATTTCTCTTATGTTCATCTTTAAGTGTGTTTATGTTTATGCACCTGAATAGTGTATAATACATGTTATTTATCTTATGTTCATCTTTATGTAGCAATTTTACAATTATAAGTTATAAGTGTAGAATTAGAAGTTATAATTAGAAGTTACAAGTTACAATTTTACTTTTAGAAGTTACAGTTTATCTTATGTTGATGTTTAATGTTTATATTATTTATCTTATGTTCACTTGTCATTTACAATTCATGATGTCAGTTACAATTTACAAGTCGCAATTACAATTACAATTACATTTTAAGAAAATGATAATTAGATTTACAAATTACTAATTACAATACTAAATTATAATTCATGATGTCCGTTACAATTAACAATAACAATTAAAGTTACAATTTACAATTTACAATCAATAATTATAATTTCAATTGCAAATTACAAGTTGCAATATACAAATTACAAATTACAATCTAGAAGTCACAATTAGAGTTGCAATGAGCAATATACAATCTACCATTATAATTATAATTACAATTTACAAAATTTCACAATTACAAATTACAATTGTACAATTACTCTTTAAGAAATTATTAATTAGATATGTACATATTACAATTGTTCAATTACTCTTTAAGAAATTACCAATTGGACATGTACAAATTACAACTTACAATCTCATTTACAACTGTACAATTACATTTTAGGAAATTGATAATCATATTTACAAATTACTAATTACAATAAGAAATTACAATTAATTATTGCAAATTATAATAATATAATTTATATTTATCTTGTGCTTACTCCTAGAGAATGTGAATTGTTGAGAGATTACTTTAATGCACATATCAACACTTACTCCAATCCCTTGTAGTAGTGGTAAATTAAAGTCTGTGAAAGTTTTTTTTTAAATTGCATTTAACCGGGATAACTTTTATGTTCTTAGGAAAATAATTATTTTTTGTGCTGTACAATTCAACACACTTTGGAGATGTCTTTCATGTGATAACTAAAGTTATATATGACAAACAAAAAGATTGGAAACTATGAATTATGTTGATATAGGAATAAATTACAAAAGATTAGATTTATAGAATATCATTGAATTCAATGATTGCATGTTAGGATCAATGCATGTTTATTAAATGAATACTAATTCAATGCATGTTTATTAAATGAATACTAATTCAGTGAGTTTTAACATGTATACATTTGTAAATCATTTTAAATCAATGTAAGGAAAAATAGAAAGCCTTATAGAGATTTATATAACTCTGTGACTTTAACCTATTTATAAAGTTTATTCTCATTTACAAATTCAATGTATAGTTAAAAAGTAGTTAAACATAAAGTTATATATATTTCCTTACAAATTTACAAATCTATGCAACTTTATGTTTACTTTACATTGTTTTACTTTGAAATTTGACACTTTTAAGAATAAATGTTATAAAGTGGAAAATTAATTCAGGTTAGACATAGATCTCGTGTTATGGTTCATAGGTGTTGAAGGAGGACTTAAAACTCTTATATGCACAAATTCATGGTTATGAGTTATGACTTTGAAACTTGAGGATACAAATTCATGGTTATGAGTTTATAATACACTTACTTTAGGGATGAAGAAAATATTTTAGTATAAAATGAACATTTAAATCTAAATTTAAGATAAATAATAAGGCCAGTGATACCATTGATACCATGTGAAATATTGATACAAAATCAGATAGTCGGGAATCCATACAAATCATTATGGGCACAAGTTAGTGTGCCAATTAGGTCGACCTCAAAAGTGGCAAATGTGTAGTTTATTCTTCTATCCAATGGGTTATAGGAATGCAAGTCTCAATAATACGATCATGATCAACTTCTATCATCTTCAATCTCTTTGTTTCACCACTCTTCACCTTGATTTCTGTGAGATGTATCTGAGATGCCACAACCAAATGACTGTACTGACAAGATATATACTCAGGCATAATGTCTTGGTAAATAATATAATTTCCTTGTTTTTTCACTTTTTCAAAAAGGTGGTCCATCACAACTGGGTCATCAATTTGGTACGTGAGATTTCCATCCTGATAGGGTCACACCAAACTACTTTTAATTTGTGTACATCACATTAAATAATATATATTGTTCTCTCCATGTCTTTGGGGTGCAATGACAGAAAATACATCACCTTCCACAAAAATTACATTTGTTAATCAAATGTACATACATTCAAGTACAAGTTTGGAAGTTTGAACGTTCAAACGAAGAATCCAAATAAAAGCATGTGATGTATATAATGAATTAAATCCGTTAATGTTCATTCGTGTACATTCCCTAACCACGTCAGAAACCCGATCATGATCTAATGATACCACAAAATCTTCAGTGTGCATCTCTTGCCATGTCAGAATTGGATGTGTACCCTTTAGGTTAAGAGGGACACATTTTCATTATTTCACATGTCCAACATTTTCACATTCATCAAGCTTGCATCCATCTGCATCGATGCAGGACTTGCAAAAGCATGCATACTTCCTCGTTTCTATCGAAAATGTGTCACCCATGTATTTACTCCAAATAGAGTGTAATTTCCTCGTGCCAGGTATAGTCTCAAAATACCAAGGCATGGATCTATTCACATTTCCAAGGGAAATATTCCAAAAGAACCTGCATTGAAATAAATGTATCAAATACATAATTTTTCAACTAATCTGATGTTTCAAAGTGCATTCAAAATGTGAGCTTCAACTACACACCATAATCTCTTACCTGTGCATTGGCCTTTCTTGTTTGTGACCTTCATGTCCCAAATGAAATGTGCACTAGTCAACTACTTCTGCATATGATTTGAGTCGGGTTGCACCATGACTCATCCGGTACCTCCTAAGTGCTCATTTCACACAAGCAACTGCACCATCATGCTCACCATTTATGTGACTTGTTTCAAAAAAAATCCAAGTAAGTCGAACTCTTGTCTCTTTATGAAGGTGACTCAACTAGTAAAAAGAATGTGTCAATTGAACTTCCCCACACACCCATCTTACCAATTTCAGTGTTATGTAAATGATACCCAATCCATTCTAGATGAATGATAAATCAACCCTAAGCAATGTTGAATGAATAATGTGTCATGGTCACGATAATCATTGACATAAAAATATTACTCCGTAATCACATTGCATGACTAAAGAGTGTTATCTCTATCATCAATGCTCACTTGAGAATGTTTTACAAAACATGTACAGATATAGACACTTGGTCAAAGTGATGGTACTCACTCTATATCTCAATCTAGGGATAAAATGTGTAGTTCTCGGCAAAGTATACCACTAATAAGATTGTGCTCGGCTCGAATACCTCATGAGAATGCTTGAATTTAGAATATTGCAACATAAGAAACAACCACCCCCTAAAAGTATCCTAAATAATAAATGTATTATAAGTTAATTAAAATGTAATTAGCATTGTTAATCACTTAGTTGGTCAAACTGAGAACTCCGCCAGAAATCTTTTCCAATTACACGCGAAACAATGTGAGGTAAATTGGTGTGGTTAAGAATTTTTCACATATAATGATGTGTGGTTAGCTGAAGAATCCTCCTTTTGTTGTTAGATAACAATTTTGAATTTTTCATCTGCGCCAGCAACAATCAGAAATATTTCCACCAATTTTTGGCCCATTTCGATTTTACCCAAAACCTATGATCAAACTAGGTCGTCTGCCCTGCTTGACCTCAGTCACAAACGATGTAAGATAACCCTGTTAACATACCAAGTCCCTTTTGATAAAAAAAATAGCAAGATAAATCAACCTATGAAACCTAGGCTAGATCCTGTAGTCCTTGATTAAATCCTATCGACCACGATACCAGATCAAATCATTTCGGATGCATGGAAATTTTTTGAACAAGGATAATCGATGATAGCGATCGAGTGGTAAGAAAAGTTTAAATTGTTTTTGCTAGAGGGTATAAAGTTTTCTTTTTAGATTTGGTTGTATTTTTGCTTGAGATTCTGAGGACCTTGACCCAAGTTTCATGACTTTTAGTGAATCTATTGCTGAGAATCCCTTTTGGTTTCATTTATATATTTTTATAAGGCTTGTATCATTTCTTTTATAATTTATGTTGTACAAATTCAAAACGTAATGGATGCAATTCTAGATTTCAGATCATATAGGAGTAAGAAGATATAAATCTCTTGTGTATGCAATGTCATAACCCTGGTTGCAAGGAGAAAAAAATCAAACATTCTTACTAAAGGTTAGTGTAGCATTTATGATTATGGCTATAGAGCTAGATTGTCTTTTTTACTGTTGATTTCCAATTCAAAGATCGCTAGTGTAACCTCTATAGCCTATTTGGGCATCTTGTCATGACCTTGTTGTATTTTTGTTTGATATTCTGAGGATCGTTACCCAAGTTTCATGAAGTTCAATGATTGTAATTGCTGAAACTGCCTTTTTGTTTCATTTATATATTTTTATAAGGCTTGTATTATTTCTTTCCTAATTTATGTTGTACAATTTCAGATCATATCGGACGTGATTCCATATTTCATCTCATATAAGACTCAGAATATTTAATTTTATTGAGTATTCTACGCCATAACTATGGTCTAAAAAAGAAAAGAAATCAATGATTCTTAATAAAGGTTACTGTAACATTTATATTATGGCTATATAGCTAGATTTGTTTTTTCACTGTTGATTTCCAATTTAGAAATCGCATGTGTAACCTCTATAGCTCATTTGGGAATCTTCTCATGATCTGGTTGTATTTGTGTTTAAGATTCTAAGGACCATTACCCAGGTTTAATGAAGTTTAATGATTTTAATTGCTGAAAATGCATTTTTGTTTCATTTATATAGTTTTGTAAGGCTTGTATCATTTCTTTTCTAATTTCAGTTGTACAATTTCAGATCATACTGGACGTGATTCCATATTTCAGATCATACAGGACTCAGAGGATTTAATTTTTTTTTGTATGCAATGCCATAACCATGATTTCAAAGAGAAAATAAATCAAAGATTCTTAATAAATGCTAGTCTAGCTTTTATATTATGGATATAGAGCTCGATTTCTTTTTTCATTGTTGATTTCCAATCCAGAGATCCCCTGTTTAACTTGTGTAGCCCATTTGGGCAACTTGTTATGAATGTAGATCATAAATTTTTATAAATTTAATCATGTCCAGTACAGGCCCTAATCCATTTCCACATAAAGAACGAAATTTGTTGCCTCCAGAAGTTGTGGAAGAAGAATTTTGAATACTTACAGAAGAGGATGCTACACGAGAGAAACGACGACAAATGAAGCAACAACAACGAATAAAGTCATGCCAATTACGTAAAATTGCTAAAAATTATTGTTGGAGTGCTGATGAAATAGATTCAAGTGATAATGATGATCAGTTCCGGCTTAACAATACACAAATACCTTATCAACTTCGTTGTCATTCATCTATGCATTGTGTCAGGGGAAAAGATCCAAACTTTGATATTGTTTCCCTTATTAAAGAAGAAAATGGTTTAAAGAGACCATTCTTTGCAAAGTTATTGATGAGCATGGAAATTTTAGGGGCTAATCTTAGCCCATGATCTAAATTTAAGGGTTTTAAAATTTTAATGGGCTAATTTTTTTTTAAGAACCCGTTAGGTATGATTAGCCCACATTTTATTTACTTATTTTTAATGAATATGAGGTTATCCCCATCAAATTCGAAAAGGGTATCCAAGATAAAACAATTTATCCCTTATAATAATGGATTTAAACCTCTTTTATCCCACAAAAATCACTACACAGGTCCCCTTCACCCCTAATTTCTAGAAATGGCAGTTGCTATGGGTTCTTTCACCTTATATCAATCATGGAAATCGAAGTAGAAGTTACATTCGTTCAGATTTTATGGGTTGAATCTCATTTTTCCAGTTGTTTAATGTCCACACTAGAAGGTTATTGATATTTACTATAAGGTATTATAGTGACCGATTTGCATCCAAGAGAGTTCTAAATCCTATCAACTCAGATCCACAGTTTCCTTAAGAAACATGGGGATTGTGAAGCTTGTGATCGACAATGCGACAATAACAATGTTTTGGGTGTTTGGGGAATCATGCTTGGGGGATGAGACTTCATTTATAGCCGCATAATTGGTCATGCAGGGGGACATGACTTGCCATGGAGAAATCTACCAAAATATTCACCAAGACTTCACAAGGTTTATAATTTAGTGAAATCTTCACCAAGATTTTACAAAGTTTTATATTTTAGTGAAATATTCGCCAAAAAATTACAATTTTATATCATTCAATGAGAGATTCGCTAAAAAATTATATATACATAATATAACATTGAGAAAATAGCCTTCATATTTTCCAATATATCATGGGGATTCGCCCATTTATTATACATAGAAAAGTAGAAGAGTTCTTAAAATTTTCCCTGTTGATGAGTCCCATACAGGAAATGTTGAGTTGACATGCTTGGATCCTTGTGGGAATGATCCAATTCTTTACACTATTAGTACCAGTGGCACATGGAAACGTAGTATAAATGATGTTTTTCCAGTTCTAATGGTTTATGCAGATGATAATGGAAAACTTATGCTGCACCATCCTTCATTATCTTAAATAAAATAATTGTTATCTTCAAGGTCGTATGAATACCACAAAAAAAAGTCCAGCGTAGTCATCAAATGAGGATTTTACTTGAGTTCTAGGTCAGATGTGACTCCCTTTCTGGCAGATGATCATCTTGTGAAGATTGGAATAAAGCAGTTCATTCAAATGGATGGGATTCTAATGAACAACACAAATCCATTTTATTTTACCATAAAGGAAGGCATGTATGTCAGTATTTATTATGATAATTTTCCTAGTATGTCTGAAGAAGAGTCATTGAAAATTGCATATCCTGCTGAAGTTTTGAATTATTTAGTAGATGTTTCCACTAGTGGAACATTCTGTTGGGTAAGAATTTTTGAAAATCATGTGGATTTTATTGGTAGAGGCCACCATATTCCCGAAGGTGTGGATTTACATCCTCATGAGATGTTCTATACAAAACAAGGTTTATTGATATCAACTGAAATCATTGATGGTGAATATACATGTGTATCTTTTAATCCATATTTTTAAGTTCATATCACATAAATTTCTTTGTCATAACTAATATTATCTTTATTTTTATTTCAGGCATTGTCGATGTTTTCTTTACTATGAGCTCTATCAAAAGGTGGGGCAAGAGCACTCAGAAGGGAGAATCTTTTTTCTGTCATTTTATTGCTATGAAATATGATAAGCACACCACTTTCCAACTTCTTGCAACAAAAGGTGATGATGAAGTTGTGACTGCCATATTAGCGGCCTCTATAGAATATGGAACACACAATGCATTACCATCATATCTTGGAGTATTGCAGCCACATCGAATCCATCGTCACAACATCCATCTTCTTTCCTACAAATTTTCCAACCACATAAAGTCTCGTAACATGATAGGTAGTGAATATTTTGTGGAAATTCCTTGTTCAAATGAAAGTTTCACGGTTACTTTTGAACTTATTGCAATGCATTCCGTACCTCCTGGGACTGTGAATAAATAAAAATTAATAGTGTTTACCCTAAAAGGATACGTGAATCTTAAGGAGGTTGTTTTCTATACATGGCCAACCTTTTCCTCATAGATATCGGCTATCTTCAGTCAGGCTCAAGCGATGATATTCAACCTCTTGGTAAATGGAGAGTGGGACCAACATTTATATTTTGGTATTTGCATAATAGCCTACTTCCTCGTGTACAGGTTCACTGTTGTAGTTAAGTGGATTTCATAGTTACCAGTGATACATGATATAGATTAAACAAGCAATTATATAGATAGGAACACAAGATAAGTAATGGTGGTAGATCCAACAAGTCTTTCTATTAATCAGACCCAAAGTACAATAGAATGTCTCAATGTCGCCCTATATCCGACTCTCCAACATCTATATATAATTTATAGACAGTTACATAACAACCCGTCAATTCACTAACCGATGTGACTAACTGACTCAACATGTAGTGGTCGAACGGAGGACCTAGACGAAATGATGGTTCGACATGTTCTATGAAGTGGTCGAACGGAGGACCTAGTTGGGCAGTCAACCTAGGCTACTCCAACATCTCCCCGATGAACAATACCTTTCTTCGTCTCAAAGAAATCAGAAAGTAACTGGAGCTGGATGAACAGAAGAAATTCACTACAGTTTTTCTCATAACTAAGTGTAGATAGTTGATGAATATTAGCTGGTACTGATGACTACCTTGGCTGGAAATGGGTCGTCAAGTATGGAAACATGTCCATGCAGGTAGAATAAGTTGACAACATGATATGGTACTGAACAACATGCAATGAATGTTGGAATCCTACAGTCGACAACAACAACAACACTTGTTTTTTTAGAGAGGAAAGATCCCAACAAAACAGTTACTTGGGCTGCTAATATTCCCACGTCCGCTTCGGCTTGCACACCAATCGGTTAGTGAAAGAAGAGTGACTGAGACGTGATTGGTGGCAAGGAACATAATGACAAATCCTGGTCTTGGGGCTTCGAGAGTGCTCGAAATGCCCATATATCGTGGAGTGGTGAGGATTTGACAGGAACTCAATGTCAAAATGCTCATATATAACAAAAAGAGCTAGGGAGCAACCATAAGACTCAAGCATTTATGATAGAACAAAAAAGGAAAGGGAACAGAGGAGGTAAAGAAGAATGCCATGGATTTTCGGAGATTTTAGTGTGCTGCGATATGGGGTGTGGTTAGCCTATATATAGTGAGTGGCCAGTGAATTGGTGGATTGGCTGGGATGGGACGGATGGAGAACCATAATTATCAAAGTATGGAGGTATGGTGGTCATAGATATCACATGTAACGACTGCAAATTTGTTGGAGTACTCGTTCGTGTATCAATCTGATCGATGTCTTGAGGATGGATTGTATGCTGACATGGCGGTGATTTAAAGATGAGAGGCTGAAATGTCAGTGGTCCTGACGGAGGTAATGTTAAATGATGGCTTGTGCCACTTGTATGAATAAAATAATATCATCATTCTTTAGTCGGAATTATGTCTTGTCATGAACAATTGATTAGTGATGATGATGAATTAGTCAATGTATTGCTGGTCGAATTTGTGTCGGTTAGGCCGAGTATATTTGTTCAAAATTTTATTATCTCTCTATTCCACTTTGGCTATAATTAACTTCTTTCTTCCCCCCTCCATTTTATTTCATGCTTTGTAATGTTTTAGTCGAGCATCGTTGACAAGTTTGCAAAATACGCTCCCTTGTAGTGTTTTTAGTCGAACTTCTCTGTTAGCATGAATTTCTTCGATGACATAAGGGACCAACCATGCACTCTATAGATTTTTAGGTTTCCCTTTGATTCGATTGTCATAAAGCATGGCTAGATCACCAACTAATATATTTTTGTTCTTTATATTTCGGTCGTGCCAAGCTTTTTGTTGTTGTTTTTGAATTTCTTGATGATGGATTGCTATATGTCATTTTTCTTCAAGTTTTGATAGTTGGCAGTACCTTTCTTTTCTCTCCTGTTCTATATCAATATGTAGTACTTCTGTAATCGCTGGTGCTTTTTGTCGAAAATGTAGAGGAACAACTGCTTCTTGTCCGTATACGAGGTTAAATGGTGTCTGAGCTATTGATATTTTGTATGTATTTCTATACGCCCATAGTACTACAGGTATCTTGTTGTCCCAGTCATCCTTGTCGATATTGAACATTTTATTCAATCCTATAGTTATCGTTTTATTGAATGATTCTATTACGCTATTAGATTGAGGGTGATATGATGTATTATGTCTATGCTTGATCAAAAAGTATTTGGTTAGTATGCCAATTGTTTTGTTGACAAAGTGGGTCCCTCGGTCTCTAATCAAGGTGAGTGGACAACCAAATATCGTAATAATGTTCTCATAGATGAATTTGGAATCTATTTCACTTGAGCAAGTCTCGACATGTTCTGCTTCTTCCCATTTAGTAACATAATCGACCTCAGTAATGATATATCTTGCTCCCATTCGTTGAACAGGAATAAAAAATGGACTTAGGAAGTCGATTTCCCAAATTTCAAAATTTAAGCTGGGATTTATTCATATTAATGGCATTTGAGTACTTGGAAATGGTCGACCAAGTCGTTGAAATCTGTCGCATTTAGTGAAATATTCTCAACAATATTTGTGGATTTTCAGCCACCATAATCCTAACTGCTGTACCTTTCTGGCTGTCATGTCGGCTTGAAAATTTCCTTCTGCTGGTCCATTATGTGCTTCATTAATTATATTTTGGCATTCATGGTAAAGAACACATCGTCGTCGTACATCATCTGATCCTAGTTTATAGAGAAATCCATTTAATAATTATAGTATATGGTGCAGCTTTCATTGCTAAAATATTCTTTTGCTTTTCATGTATTCTTTCTGGAGCTTGTCCTTCTTCTAGGAACTGAGCAATATCCGCTAAGTTGGATGGAACAACTTCAATTCTAAATAAGTGAGAATCAGGTAAATCATCCTCAATTCCAATTGGTTCTTCTCCTGTGTCTATTCTCGACAAGTGGTCGGGTCCGACATTTGCTTTACCTAGTCGAACTATAACTTCAAATTCGAATTCTTGGAATAACAGTAACCATAGACAGATTCTTCTATGGTGTAGGGGTTTTTTGGCCAAGTATTTCAAGGCTTGATGATCTATATAGAACACAAAAGGATTGGCTAGTAGATAATTTCAGTATTTATGGAGTACAAATACCATTCCCAGTGCTTCTCTCTCAGTTGTTGAATAGTTCCTCTCCGCCTTATTTAATTTTCTATTACTATAAGCGTTAGGGTAATCCATTCCATCATCTCTAGGTTGGGTGAGGATTGCACCGACTACTATACTGGACGCATCAATATGTACATGAAATTTATTCGACCAGTTTAGAAATCTTAAGATGCAAGCTTCGACTAGCTTTCTTTTTAAAATGTCGAACGATGTAGCACATTTGTTTGTCCACTGATAGTCTTGATCTTCTTTCAGCAATTATTCTAATGGATATTTCATGTCAGAGTAGTGACGAATAAAATTTCTATAGTACCTGGTATTCCCTAGCAACACTCTGATGTTTTTGGAGTGAATTGTAGGTTTCAAGTCGAGGATGACTTTAATTTTTGCAAAGTTGACTTTTATGCCTTATTTACATATGACATGCCCAAGTAGGATTCCTATTGGAGTGGCAAATATTTATTTATTGATATTTAGTGATAGTTGAATCTGATGGCGTCTTTCTAACATAAGTCTTATCATTTGCAATGATCTCTAAACATAGAATAAATCATCCAATCGTCAAAATATACAGCCATAGTTTTGTAGATATATTCTTGGAAATATTTAATAACTATTATGGAGAACACAGTTGGTGCATTCTTCAATCCAAATGGCATTAATTTATATGCAAATGATTTGAATTCGCACACAAACGTGGTTTTCTTTTGATATTATTTAGCAGTAGGTACTTGATGATACCTGGAGAAGCCATCTGTGAATGAATAGCATTAATGTCCTACAACTTCATTAAAAATATCATTAGCAAAAGGTGTCGGAAATGGATTTGTAATCGTTACCTTGTTAAGTTCCCTAAATTCGACACAAATGCGTAGTCATGTCAGGTCGTTCTTTTTAGGATGGACGAAAATTGGGATTTCCCACTATGTAATACCCCAATTTTGACCCTTATGAAATATTGGCTTCTAATGTAAATATTGTATACATGTGATGTATGTTTTCCTAGCGTGGAGCTCAAGGCCAAGGCCCCGCTAGTATATGTTCGGATTTTATTTAAAATGGACAAGTATTTGATATTTTATTACCCATGTGCTATTAAGCCATGGAATATTGTAAATTGATGTAAATATTTGATATTTCAATAAAATACCAAAACTGGCTATGGAAGCAACGAATAAGAAGCGGCCATGTGTATCCACTAGGGAGTGGTGAGGGGGTTGTGGGGACGAACCAATACTTCAAAATGTCATTGTGAGAACCCATTTGACTTTCCTTACTGACATTTAATTCTGTTGTAAGGAAGTTGTTGAAGAATTCAGTCCATGGCTTCATTGGAGCATGGGCAGCCTAGAAATTCATATGGCAGAGTATGGGCTCCGTTTTCTTTTACCACAAGTCACCCTACCTCATGGGAATTTGTTCTTACTCATTCCCATTCCATGTTGGAAGAGCCCAGCATCATTTTTCATCCATTACGAATTTTCAGCAGTGAGAAAAAACAGAAATTGCAACTTTGCAAGAACCCACGTTTTGAAGAGCCATAAAATCCCAGAATTTGATATTGACAGGGAAAACCAATGGGGGATCCATAGATATGAACCTTGGGATGAAATTTGAGAGTATTAGATACCCCAAAATCCATTGGAAAACCCAGTTTTTATAGCCCAGAAATCAAGTGACGGGATTGAGTTATTGGATGACAGAATTGTGAGAAATCCAAGTGTGAATGACTAAGCAGAGGTTGGGTTTGCTTGATAAACCCAGTGAAAAGCTGGAATCTCAAGGATTTAGAAGCTTGGACCTTTCTATGCTCATCCTGAATATCACTGGCGGGAATGGACACCTGGGGGACTATGCAGCAAAGAAGGGGACTTTCCTTGTGTTGGGCGTGGTAGGTACTGTGGGTGCCTTGACTATTTGAATTATCTTGAGATGATTGTAGCTCTGTAGTTGAGCTCTCTGGCTTACCATTGCCCTCCTTTGTCTTTTGTATGCTTTATAAACCCAACGGTGTGTTGGCTTAACATAGCTGTTGAGTGAAACCATGGCTGTGAGTGAGCCCATCTAGTTCCTCCTTAGTGGATACACAACCCAACTCGGGGGTGATCTCTCAGCTGAAAGAATATAGGCTAGACAGAGATCTATGGTTGGGTGGAACTTTTCTCTCACATAGCCAGTTGTTTGGGACAACTTCATCTCAAAAATAAGTGTTCTCAGTGTTTAAATTATATGCATTCCGTGTTTTGCAATGTGTTAATTATGAATAACAGTTATTCATGTTAATGGATCAAAATGATTATCTTCATATGGTTGATATGAGATCTGTGCATAGCATTGGAATGAGATTAATTCCCTGCACGAATGAATCATCCTCTGCTTGTGATAGATATGTTGATGCATTACTATTTGTGTGTGTGCAAATATGTTTATTTTCATTGTGTTTATATTGAGTATGAATCTGCACACAGAAGTTTTTATTTATCCATGAATTGCTTAGTAATGTATGGGGCTGAGATTGGCAATAAGCCCGGTATGTTAGTCATGTTTCCCTCCCTTGCATTGGATTGATGGAAGGGGATGAGACAAAGTGGTATCAGAGCCCATGTTGCAGCACTAGGGCTGCTTGGGCCAAACACTGAGTTACAGGCAGGTAACAGAATGTTTTAACACGGTATTGGTGAAGTTGGAGCATCATTTTGGAATGGAAAAATGGAAGGATCAGAGTTCTCAGATGTGGCATAGGATCACACCATTACATAGAGATCTTCAACAACTTTCCAACGGTACCAAACTCGCCTCATTTGGCCAAGGGATGAAGGAGTTATGAACCCTGCAAGTTGCAAGGCCGAAGGTGTTCCACAGTTGCAGATTTCGGGATTTCGGCTTGCAGGAACGAGGATTTCCAAATTTGGCGTTTTGGATTTCTGCAATTCCGGATTTCGGGTTTCGAGTTGCAGGTTGTGGGAACGCAAAATTTTGAAATTGGATTTTTGGATTTCCGCAATGTGTCTCCTTGGGGAGAACCAATGTGTCTCCTTGGGGAGAACCAATGTTATTTGTTAAGAAGAAGGATTAGACCTTAAGGCTATATATTGATTATAGGCAGCTCAATAAAGTGGCGGTCAAGAACAAGTATCCATTGCCAAGGATTGATGACTTATTTTATCAAATGAAGGAAGCTATGGTGTTTTCAAAGATTAACTTAAGGTCTAGTTATCATCAAGTGAGGATAAAAGAAGAAGACATTCACAACACAGTTTTCAGAACTAGATCTGGTCATTATGAGTTCATTGTGGTGTCATTTGGCCTTACCAATGCACCTGCTACATTCATGTGTCTCATGAATAGTGTGTTCAACAAATATTTGGATAAGTTTGTGATTGTGTTCTTGGATGGCATTCTTGTCTATTCAAGGAATGAAGAAGAACATGAGGAACATCTAAGGATGGTTTTACAAGTTCTTAGAGAACACCAGTTGTATGCCAAGTTAAGCAACTGTGAATTCTATCAAAAGAAGGTGCAATATTTGGGTCATGTTATTTCTGAAGAAGGAATTGCAGTGGATCCAGAAAAGATTAATGCCATCATGATTGGTCTACTCCAAAGAATGTTTCATATGTTTGATCTTTCATGGGTCTTCTGGTTCCTACAGAAGGTTCATTGAAGGATTCTCCAAGATAGCTCATCCAATCACTTCATTGCAAAGGAAGAATATCAAGTTTACATGGTTTGAAAAGTGTGAGAAAATTTTTCAACAGTTAAAGGAGCTACTTACCAGTGCTCCCGTTTTGAAGATAGTAGATCCAAAGAAGGATTTTGTAGTATGCACAGATGCTTGCATTGAAGGGAGTGGATTGCTCATGCAAGAAGGATTTGTGATTTTCTATGAGTCAAGGAAATTAAAAGAACATGAAAAGAATTATGCCACACATGATTTAGAATTATTAGCCATAGTGCATGCTCTCAAGATGTGGAGACATTATTTGATGGGAAGGAGATTCGAGCTTAGAATAGACCACATGAGCTTGAAGTATTTGTTTGATTAGCCAAATTTGAATGATAGGCAAGCTAGATGGATGGAGTTTCTTTGTGAATTTGATTTTGAAATTAAGCATGTAAAAGGGAAGGAGAATAAGGTTGCAGATGCTCTTAGCAGAAAATTTCATGTTGCGGCATTGAGTGTGTGCAAATCAGATTTGTAGACAAGAGTTCTTGAAGCCCAAAACAGTGATGAAACTTGCCTTCAAATTAAAGAGAAATTGCGGTAGGGTATTGTAGATGAAAAGTTAGTGGTATATCAGCTTGGTGAAGACAATATCCTCATCTACAAAGGTAGATTGTATGTTCCAAATATTGCGGATTTGAAGAAGCTAGTGATGGATGAAATACATCAAATTCCATACTCTAGACACCCAGGATATCAAAAGACTATAACAGCAGCGAGAAAGCAATACTTTTGGCATGGTATGAACAAGTACATAGCTGAGTACATTGCTAGGTTTCAAAAGTGCCAGCAAGCCAATGCAAAGCACTAACATCCAGCAGGATTGTTGCAGCCCTTACCCATTCCAGAGTGGAAGTGGAAAGTGATCTCTATGGATTTTATAACAGGTCTACCCATGACAGTGAAGAAGCATGATTCAATCATGGTTGTGGTGGACAAGCTATCAAAGGTATCTCACTTTATTCCAGTCAAGTCCACTCACAAGGCTAATGACATTGCAAATATTTTCATGAGAGAGATATTCAGATTGCATGGATTTCCCAAGGCAATAATTTCTGATCATGATACAAAGTTCACTTCCAATTTTTAGAAAGGATTGTTTTAGGAATTGGGAACTAAATTGAATTTCAGTACAGCATATCATCCTCAAATAGATGGCCAAACTGAGAGGGTGAATCAGGTTCTTGAAGACATGTTGAAAATGTATGTGATGGATAAACCATCCAAGTGGGAAGATTACCTACACTTGGTAGAATTTGCATACAATAATGGACATCATGCATCATTGGGAATGAGTCCATTTGAAGCATTGTATGGCAAAGGATGCAGGACTCCAGTGAATTGGGACAACCCGGTGAATAGGGTAGTACTTGGACTAGAGATGATCAAGGAAATGGAATAGGAAGTTGTTAAGATCAGGAAGAATTTAAAGGCAACCCAGGACAGGAAAAAGAGTTATGCGGATTTGAAAAGAGTGCATAAGGAATTTCAGATTGGGGATCATGTTTATTTGAGAGTGAAACCAAGGAAGAGTTCTCTCAAGTTGGGGAGTTGTGCCAAGTTATCACCAAGACATTGTGGGCCATTTGAAGTCCTAGATAGGATAGGCCAGTTGCATATAGGGTTGCATTGCCTGCTAACATAAGAGCTCATAATGTTTTCCATGTATCTTTGCTTAAGAAGTATGTACATGATCCTAATCATATGATTGATTGGAATGTGATACAGGTGGAACCCGAGGGAGAGTTCCAAGTAGAGCCTATGCGCATCCTCGACAAGAAGGTCACTTTGCTCCGGAGCAGAGCCATCGGGCAGGTAAAGGTCCAATGGGAGCACCTTAGTCCTTATGAGGCTACATGGGAGTTGGAGGATGCCATGAGAGAAGCATTCCCATTTTTATTTAGTTTTGAGAACAACGAGGACAGTGTTGTTCTAAGGGGGGGGGGGAATGTAATACCCCAATTTTGACCCTTATGAAATATTGGCTTTTAATGTAAATATTGTATACATGCAATGTATGTTTTCCTAGCGTGGACCTCAAGGCCAAGGCCCTGCTAGTGTATGTTCGGATTTTATTTAAAATGGACAAGTATTTGATATTTTATTACCCATGTGCTATTAAGCCATGGAATATTGTAAGCTAATGTAAATATTTGATATTTCAATAAAATACCAAAACTGGCTATGGAAGCAACGAATGAGAAGGGGCCATGTGTATCCACTAGGGAGTGGTGAGGGGATTGTGGGGATGAACCATATGCTTCCAAATGTCATTGTGAGAACCCATTTGACTTTTCTTGCCGACATTTAATTCTATTTTTTTTTTTTCAAAGGAAAAAAAGCGTAATTTTATTTCAAGCCGAAGCGATACAAAATTACATTCTGTAGGTGCATAAGCACAGCTGATTCATGACCATAGGTCTACAAAAAAAAATTACATATATTTCTAAGAATTAGGAATTTTATAATAATCCTCTAATTTCCCTTTCTTCTCTCTCTTCTTTGATTTCACTTCTGTCCATCCTCCCTGTTGGGGCACAACTACAGTCAGTTCTTTACTCGCCTGCTCCACTGATGGCTGAACAATGGGTTTTTCTTTATCAGAATCTGAATTTTCTGATTCATGTGCACGCTTTGACCCGGTTAAGGAATTAGTCATTATTTGCATGTTTTTCGTGAGTGATTCCTTACCGGCATTTTTTAAATCTGAATGATGTGTCTCCACTGTTTCAGTTTTATGCATTATTTCCTCATTGACCTCCTCCTCTTGTTTTTCTTCTAGTTCGTTTTCCTCAACCTCTGAATCCTCATCAGTAGAGGGAGCATAATCTGCCTGCCATGTTTTCCCCTTTGTCTTCATCCCCTGGTTCTTTTTGGGATGCCATTTTGCAAGAGGGCACAAATCTTGTAAATGTCCTGTTAAATGACAAAATCTGCATCTAAAAGCAGTGTTTTCATAGTCCAATGCCTGGATCCATTTATGCTTTTCATATATCAGCTTGATTCTATCAGGAAGACCTTTGCTAAGGTCGATCTCCACACAGATTCGTGCATAAGTAAAAAGCCCCTGCTCATTCCGATCAGTATCCCTTTTAATGTACTTCCCAAGCAGATTGCCAATTTCTTCCAGGACTAAATGATGCCAGAAAGGAAGGGACAGGTTTGGCAACCTCACCCATACCGGCATTTTGGTTACCACCATAGTGTTGGCATCAAAATCGGGAAACCAGGGGGTTAAGAAAAGTCCTGCTCTCCCCCAAAACCAAGGACCCTGTTCTATGATCTTCTCATATTCTTCCTTTGATTCAAACTGTACAACAAAAAATCCTTTGGAGCATAAAAGAATTTGACAATTTGTTGTCCAATTTGTGTAGATCCAATTATGAAGGTCATAAGATCTGGGCCAGTAGCCATTAAAACGACAAATGAGAGCATGTGTTTGAAGGCTATTGAAAATTTGTGTTAGAACATTTTTACACCTATGTACATTAATCATTTATTAATTGATGATTAATTAGCCCAAGTGATTAATGATTACATCCCTAAGTTGATTAGATTGGTAAATGGTCAAATTATCATGAACTGGTTAGCAATGTGAACAAGTGCTGAGTCAAACCAGCTATGTGGAGCGCTCCCCAGGGCAATTAATGCATTCAGCATGCCTAGAGCGCCCTCCTCAGGTCATTTAATGCATTCAGCATGCTTCTCTTCTACCTAGGGCGCATTTGCTCAGTTTGTGGACAATCTTGCCAACTTTGTCATAATTTTGGCCAATTTTAGCTACCAAACCTCTAACCAACCAGTTTCTTCACATGTGTGAGGTCACATGGGCCTGTCCAGTCATTCCCAGCATTCACACTGCAGATTCGAACCAGTTTGGGATGGTTTGGGATATTTTGGTCAACCTAGGGGGGTTTGAGCTTTTTCTAAGCTAGATCAGTGTGAACACTCCAGATGGATTCGAATTCTTCCAGATTTGTATATATGAGTGTTCTTAACCTATGTTAAGGTTGGACAGTTAATAATATTGACATTATTCACCTATCTTATGTGTATGGTTCTTCATTCATTTAAATTTTTTATGCTATTCTTGCAAATGTTGTGCAATCTTTCACCAGTGAGGAATCCACAGTAGCTAGGTTCAGCTGTGATTGAGATTTTACATGGTATCAGAGCTCTTGGAGCTAGAATTCGAACCAGCAAGACTGTTGTAGTGGATTGCCAGAAGCAGTGGAGAAACCACATAATTCCTGAGGCCATTGCCTTGAGCTTACTGGAGAAATCTAGTGGCTCCTCTCAGGTGTGATGCTCTCCCGAATGCACCCACTATCCATACAGGGTTCGAATCTGTTAGTGTAGATCCCTCCAGAGTGATTTGAGAGTTGTTTGCAGGTACTGAAGATCAGCATTGTCAGCAAGTGCGAATTGCAGCAGAGAAGAATGGAGCCATCTCACCCAAACGTGCTCACACCCTTCAACTATTTCGATTGGAAGGAAGAAATGGTGATTTTGCTGAGATCTAAGGGTCTCTACATAATCACGATGGGCACTGAGGTGGAGCCAAACTCAGCTGTGGAGAAATCCAAGTTTTTTAACAGAATGGATGAGGCATTTGGCCTCCTTTGTCTCAGCATTTCGAGAGACCTCCTGTTTCATGTAGAAAGTCTAGCAACTCCAAATGAAGTGTGGCTCAAGCTTGAGACACTGTTTGGAAAGACTGATGAGATGAGAGGCCACCAGCTCGAAAATGAGCTTGTCTCACTGAGCCCAGGGAATTTCGATTCCATCCAGGACTTCTTCACCAAGTTCAAGAACTTGGTCTTGCAGATCAGACAATGTGGCATAGAGAAGAAAGAAGAACAGTTGGTGTTGTCCATTCTCTCCAAATTGGGTTATGAATACTCAGTTTTTGTGTCTTCCTTCAACTCCACAAGGCTCACAGTTAGAGGTTGGAAGATGCCATCTTTTGCTGACTTCATGGAGATGCTAACTCAAGAGCAAGACAAGCTGGTCTTGATGGGCTCCATCAAGCAAAAAGATCAAGTTCTTGCAGCTGGAGATTCGAAATGTGGAAGAGGCAAGCAAAAACCCAAGGGATCGAAACCTCAAGAGAAGAAGAGGAAGGATGAGAGGCCCAAACCCTCTGAGGGGGTTTCGAATCCTGTCAAGAACAAGGGAAAGAAGGCTGAGAAGACAAAATGTAGCTACTTTCAAAGAGGTTTTCATCCAGAGAGCTCATGTATGAAGAAAACCATAGACACCATGACCCATCTCCTACAGAAAAATAATATTCCTCTTCCTGAAAGTTCCAAGAAGAAGGAGTGCGTTTCTGAAGACAAGGAGAGCTGCCATGCTTTGGTGGCTAGTTCATCTCATTCACCTTTGTTCATCATTGATTCAGGTGCCTCAAGGCACATGGCTTCCTCAAGAGACTCGTTTTTTGAACTTGCTCCCTACAGTGGCCTCTCAATTCGAATGGGAGATGACTCAGAAATCCCTGCTCATGGCATTGGGAAAATCTCTATGGAGAATGGCTTCTTCTCCAATGTGCTGTATGTGCCAAATCTTGCAGCAAACTTGCTCTCTGTATATCAAATGACACATACTGGAGCAGCAAAGAAGGTGGTCTTCACTCAGGATGATGTGGAGATATCAGAAGTTTCCACCGGGAAAATTGTTGCAAAGGGTGTTGCAGACCATGACATGAAGATGTACAAGTTCTCCCACTTCCTCGAATTCTCTTCACCAAGTGTGCTTCTATCACATGGGAATGAGACCAGCAAGCTATGGCACCAAAGGTATGGTCACCTAAACTACAGATATCTTCAAGTTTTAAGCAAAGAAAATATGGTAGAAGGGCTGCCACAAATCAGTTTTTCAAGTGGAACATGCAAGGGTTGCATGATTGGGAAGCATCCTGAAAAGAAGTATGACAAAGGGAAGGCTAGGAGGGCTGATCAACCACTTGGGATAGTGCATTCTGATCTCATAGGGCCACTCCCCACACCCTCCTATGGCTGCAGCAAATATGTGCTCACCTTCATCGATGACTACTCAAGGTACTGCTGGTTATTTTTCCTTAAGCAAAAATATGAAGTCTTTGAATGTTTCAAAATTTTTAAGAGCATGGTTGAGAACTTCAGTGGGAAGGCCATGAAGGTTTTGAGGACTGATAATGGCAGAGAGTATGTCAATAACAATTTGCAGCAGCTCTGTCAAGAGCATGGAATTCAGATGCAACACTCAGTGCCCTACACACCACAGCAAAATGGTGTTGCAGAGCGCAAAAATAGAGCACTGAAAGAGATGGCAACTTGCATGTTGCAAGCAAGGGATTTGTCTCCCAAATTATGGGCTGAAGCTATGAATTGTGCAGCATATGTTCAGAACAGAGCACCACACAAAGCATTGCAAGGAATCACTCCATTTGAAGCATGGATGGGCCACAAGCCCAATGTCTCACATTTCAGAATTTTTGGCTCAAGGGCTTGGGCCAGAATTCCACCGGAGAAGAGAAAGGCCTTGCAGCCCCAAAGCAAGGAGTCAATAATGGTTGGGTATGCAGAGGATTCCAAGGGATACAATCTCTTTGATCCATCCACTCACAAAACTTTCATTGAAAGAAGTGTCAAATTCGAAGAGGAAGAATTTTTGCAAGCTAGTGAACAAGGTGATGGGGAATGCTCATTTCCTCGACTTGATGATGAAGTAAGTAGTGATTCATTCTCTGATATTTCTGATTCTGATATTGCTGAAGATGATGTTGATATGGATTCTGAACATATCCCTCCCTCAAGGCCCAAGTGGGCAGAGAAAACAATTCAAAGTGCCGGAGAGCTTGTGGGAGATCCCCAAGATGCTAGGAAAACTAGATCTCAATTTCACAATTCCTTTGCATGTGATAATTCTGATCTGAGTGAGGCATGTTACTTTATGGTTGGATCTGATCCAATGTCATATTTAGAAGCATGTACAGACCCAAGGTGGCAATCAGCCATGCAAGAGGAGATGAACTCACTCCATGAGAACAAAACTTGGGATTTGGTCCCTCTTCCTCCCAAGAGGAAACTAGTGCAATGCAAGTGGATTTATAGAACCAAAATTGGATCTGATTGCTCTGATCTGAAGTATAAGGCCAGGTTGGTAGCTAAGGGTTACTCTCAGGTCCAAGGAGTGGACTATACAGAGACATTTGCACCGGTGGCAAAGATGGATTCCATAAGACTAGTTTTGGCAATTGGGGCTTCCAAGCAATGGGAGATTCATCACATGGATGTAAAAAGTTCCTTTCTTCATGGGGATCTGAATGAGGAGATATATATGCAGCAGCCTAAAGGTTTTATTTCTGATCATACACTTGTTTGCAGGTTGAACAAGTCACTCTATGGGCTCAAGCAAGCTCCTAGAGCATGGTATGCAAAAATGGACAATTTTCTGCTATCTTTGGGGTTTGAGAGGTGTAAGTCTGATCCAAATGTGTATATGCAGCATGTTAGTGATCTGATATTGATTATTGTACTGTATGTTGATGATATTTTGATCACTGGTAGCTGCACCAAAGAACTTGACTCAGTTAAGAGAGCATTGCACAGTGCATTCTCCATGACCGATCTAGGATTGCTAAAACAATTTCTGGGTTTGGAGATAGATCAATCTGTGAATGGAATTTCTGTATGTCAGTCAAGGTATGCTTCAGATTTGCTGCAGAAATTTAAGATGGCTGAATGTAAGTCTGCAAAATTTCCATTGCTTTCAGGAGTTAAGCTTACAGAATGGGGTTCTTCACCACTAGTTGACAGTTCATTGTATAGACAACTAGTTGGGAGTTTGTTGTATCTTACACACTCTCGACCAGATTTGTCTTATGCTGTTGGGGCTGTTTCAAGGCACATGCAAGAGCCTCATGAGATCCATTGGAAGGCAGCCAAGAGGATCCTTCATTATGTTCAGGGTACTAAGTCCTTTGGTATCCAATATGCTGCTGGTTCATCCCTTGAACTAGTAGCATTTACAGATTCTGATTGGGCCGGTGATTGTATTGATCGGAAGTCAACTTCCGGTTATGTATTTATGCTTGCACATGGACCTATATGCTGGTCAAGCAAGAAACAAAGCACTATTTCCTTATCTTCAGCTGAGGCCGAGTACAGGGGAGCAGTCAATGCAGCCACACAATGTGTTTGGTTGCAAGGTATTCTTGCAGAGTTCGGGATTGTCTTTGATTCACCCACTATTCTTTGGTGTGATAATCAAAGTACAATCAAGATTTCTACCGATCCAGTATAGAGACAGAGGACCAAGCACATAGAGATACACATGCATTACATTCGGGGTTTGGTGCATGACCGGACCATAGCATTGCAGTATTGCCCATCCAGTGAGCAAACTGCTGATATCTTCACCAAGTGTTTTACCGAGAAGACCTTCACTCACCTTAGATCTTTGCTTGGGGTGAGTGATGCATGGTGATGATTGGTGTATTTTGATATATGCCACATGTCCATTTTAGAGGGGAGGTTTTATTTCCCATGTGGTTTTCCTCCTTACCTTGGTTACATGGACAAATAAATTTTATGATGTAAAAGGTGACTTGAGCCTAGTTGCCAAGGCCTTAATTTTTGATATTTCACTAAGTCTAGCTTAAGGGGGGGTGTTAGAACATTTTTACACCTATGTACATTAATCATTTATTAATTGATGATTAATTAGCCCAAGTGATTAATGATTACATCCCTAAGTTGATTAGATTGGTAAATGGTCAAATTATCATGAACTGGTTAGCAATGTGAACAAGTGCTGAGTCAAACCAGCTATGTGGAGCGCTCCCCAGGGCAATTAATGCATTCAGCATGCCTAGAGCGCCCTCCTCAGGTCATTTAATGCATTCAGCATGCTTCTCTTCTACCTAGGGCGCATTTGCTCAGTTTGTGGACAATCTTGCCAACTTTGTCATAATTTTGGCCAATTTTAGCTACCAAACCTCTAACCAACCAGTTTCTTCACATGTGTGAGGTCACATGGGCCTGTCCAATCATTCCTAGCATTCACACTGCAGATTCGAACCAGTTTGGGATGGTTTGGGATATTTTGGTCAACCTAGGGGGGTTTGAGCTTTTTCTAAGCTAGATCAGTGTGAACACTCCAGATGGATTCGAATTCTTCCAGATTTGTATATATGAGTGTTCTTAACCTATATTAAGGTTGGACAGTTAATAATATTGACATTATTCACCTATCTTATGTGTATGGTTCTTCATTCATTTAAATTTTTTATGCTATTCTTGCAAATGTTGTGCAATCTTTCACCAGTGAGGAATCCACAGTAGCTAGGTTCAGCTGTGATTGAGATTTTACAATTTGTGTTACCTCTGTATTCTTTACCTCCAAAGATGGGAATTCATCCAGTTTCTCCATGATATACGGCTTGGGTTGTGAAGCATGTGGAGCTGCTGACTGTTGTGGCCCCTTTGCACGTGCTGCATCTTTGTATGAAGAGGGACCTGTTGATCCTCTTTTCCCAAACGATCCTCCCCGCAACCGATACATCACATGCAGAGTGGAGTTCTTGGAAATCTGACAGTCCTTCAGCCTATCACCCTCATTCAGTACTTTACCTCTGTACAGAATGTAAAAGGATATTCGAGAGTAACCCTCTCTCTTCGCTATCATAGATTTTAGAGTGTCCCCTGTATCTTCAACAGAAACCCACACCAAAACTGTTTTTCCTGAATGCGTTTTAATAAAAATCTGGAATTTTTCATCCTCTACCCCAAAACCATATACAGAACATTGTTCTTGTGAATCATACCGTTTTACACCATGTGGATGAACCGATGGTGGCCTTACAGAGCACATGCAACCTGTTCTCGAGTCTGTTTCTCCATTTTTTCCTTCAGTATAAGGACATGCAGCAATAGTACATCGTGTATGAAGAGAACAGAAGCAAAGAAATAATTCCACGACCTGTATATGCGCCCAAAATGATTCTGTAGCCGCTCCACAGCTATAATAAAACATAAGAGACCCTGCGCCAGCACACCAGGTAGCCGAAATAAAGAGAAGGTGAATCAAGAAGTCCGAACCAGAGGAGAAAATTACCGTCTCTGCCATTTGATGCTCCTCAGAGTCGTTTAGCTGGATAGAAGAGGGGACGACAGGCCATAACCACCGCGGCATCTTATCTATGTGCTGGAGATAATGCATATGCCCGCCGCCTCTGCAGGATTCAACGCTCCCATTTCTTCCAATATATAAAAAAATTAGATAATTATTTGACGCAGGATGAACCCCGCTATTCTGGACTGTTGAGCCGCCTCTTCTGCCTGGCCATAGGAGACGGCCATCCCTCTTAACTTCGCCCTGAAGAGCCAACCCTGTGGAGTCCCGACGACCATGAACACCGGCGGCAGCTAGGGCAGAGGTTAGGGTTTTAGCAAAGCTCATCATTCGCTCCATCCCCCGTTGTATTTCTATTCTATGGAAAGGACACAAAGGAAAGCTTGGTCAAGTTTCAACATTTAATTCTATTGTAAGGAAGTTGTTGAAGAATTCAGTCCATGGCTTCAATGGAGCATGGGCAACCCAGAAATTCGTATGGTAGAGTATGGGCTCTGTTTTCTTGTACCACAAGTCACCCTACCTCATGGGAATTGATTCTTCCTCATTCCCATTCCATGGTGGAAGAGCCCAGCATCATTTTTCATCCATTACGAATTACCAGTAGTGAGGAAAACAAGAAATCGCAACTTTGCAAGAACCCACGTTTTGAAGAGCCATAAACTCCCAGAATTTGATATTGAAAATGAAAACCAATGGGGGATCCATAGATATGAACCTTGGGTCAAAATTTGAGAGTATTAGATACCCCGAAATCCATTGGAAAACCCAGGTTTTACAGCCCATAAATCAAGTGACGGGATTGAGTTATTGGATGACAGAATTGTGAGAAATCCAAGTGTGAATGACTGAGCAGAGGTTGGGTTTGCTTGATAAACCCAGTGAAGGTTGGAATCTCAAGGATTCAATAGCTTGTATCTTTCTATCCCCATCCTGAAGAGCACTGGAGGGAAGGGACGCCTGAGGGACTGTGCAGCAGAGAAGGGGACCTTCCTTGTGTTGGGTGTGGTAGGTACTGTGGGTGCCTTGACTATTTGAATTATCTTGAGATTCCTGTAGCTCTATGGTTGAGCTCACTAGCTTAGCATTTCCCTCCTTTGTCTTTTGTATGCTTGATGAATCCAACTGTGTGTTGGCGTAGCATAGCTGTTGAGTGAAACCCTGGTTGTGAGTGAGCCCATCTAGTTCATCCTTAGTGGATACACAACCCCGCTAGAGGGTGATCTCTCAACTAAAAGAATATAGGCTAGACAGAGATCTATGGTTGGGTGTAACGTTACTCTCACATAGCCAGCTGTTTGGGACAACTTCATCTCAAAGATAAGTGTTCTATGTGTTTAAATTATATGCATTTTGTGTTTTGCAATGTGTTAATTATGAATGATAATTATGAATGTTAATGGATCGAAATGATTATCTTCATATGGTTGATATGAGACCTGTGCATAGCATTGGAATGATATTAATTCCCTGCACGAATGAATCATCCTCTGCTTGTGATAGATATGTTGATGCATTACTGTTTATATGTGTGCAAATATGTTTATTTCCGCTATGTTTATATTGAGTATGAATATGCACACACAATTTTTTATTATCCATGAATTGCTTAGTAACGTATGGGGATGAGATTGGCAATAAGCCCGATATGTTGGTCATGTTTCCCTCCCTTGCATTGGATTGATGGAAGGGGACGTGACATACTCTAATTGATCAATAGGATAGATAATTCCAAAGACAATCATGATGTCTATTTCTTTCTTGACTATGTATTTGTATTTATGCGCGAGCTTGTAGGGTCTCTTCTTGATCGGTTTTGCATTTGGTTTGATGATGATCTTCATTTCTTGGAAAATTCCTTTAAAATATTTATAATCTCATGCAAATACATTTTGAAATTCTTTTAATAAGTTTGTAATTTCTGTTGTTTGTTCTTCATTCCAATAGTCTCCTATCTTAGCCATTTTGGGCCTATCGTCGTTAGAGATATTTACTTCTTTGATCTTAATATGTGCATCCATACATTTAGGTGCTCTATTTTCATTGATCTCTTGCTCACCTTCTTTGAATTGTGTAAATGTCGGGGGAAAATATGCTTTTGCCATCCTTTCGGGATCAATTTTTTCTAGAGATTCAACATTAAAGACTAATCTGATCAATTTTGATGTATTTGGATGTTCTCGTTTCCATTGGAATATTTCCCCTTCTGTTTTATCTGTTTCCATTTGTATTCTTGTGGAGTGCTGCAATTTCGTCGTTTTGACATTGTTAGATGCAGCGACTTGTCGGTCAATTCATGATGGATTTTCTGATGATATTTGGCTATCTGCTGGCTATCGAAAATTTCTTACTTGATTGCTTGCTTCTATTAATAGATCGTTATGCAGGGAAAACATAAAATTTTGATAAAATTTTCTCTTAATTCTTTCCAAATGAATGTTTCTCCTCTTGCTTCCTCCATTTTATACCATTTGTTTGGTAAATCATCAAGTGTACTTAGGAAGAGGTGCGACCAGGTTCTTTCATCTCGGTAGCCCAATATTTTCCATTCTTTTTCGTAGTTTTCAATATGCTTTTCAATATTTTGACCTTGTGTGAAGATCGGAATATTTTCTTTTGCCATGAGTTTTATTCCTCTAAATCTTTCAACAAAGTATGTCGATGTGGTAGTCCAAGTCTGGATTCTCGACTAATGTGTATCCCACCATATTGCAGCTTGACCTGTGAATGTTTCGACTAAACTCTGAACTCGACCTTGTTCTCCTATATTATTTGATACTTTTTCAACATGGAATGTGGGTGATTCTCGTTCTTTGTATCTTAATGGGGGAATACTCGACGACTCATTTCTCACTGGTGTGAGTGTCGGATGTTCTCTGATTTTTTTTTTGAAAATATTTGGAATAATGGAGATAGTGAAATAGTGTTGGATTTTCTTCTTGGGGATAACCTCAATCGTCTGACATTCTCGTGCTTGTAATTCATAATTCTCTATTTTCCAGTTGTAGAGTTCAGCATCTGAATTATATCCGATTGATGCAGGATTTTTGAGGTGGATCTCTCTTTGTGCGTTAAGGTCAGTATAGTCTTCATTTTTTTTACTTGGTATAACTGTCGAATTTCCACATCGTCATCGATAGGTTCTATCAATGGATGTCCTTGTGAAGGGTGAATGGGCACAATCACTTTCTTCCCATTTCCTTTAAGTTTTATTCTATCTTTATCAAGAGATATTGAAGCTTTCATCTTTTTTCCCCATGGTCAGCCAACTAAGGAAGGAAAGGAGTTGGATCCTTCTTTTGGGCCAATAATTTCATATTCAACTTGTGTAGTTATTACCATGATGGATGTGTCGACATTTTTCCATACCCCAATTTGTTCGATCAATCGTTGGTCGGCGAGTTTGAGATAGATTCCCGACTCATGTAGTTGTGGTCGACCAAGATGTTCCCAAGTGTCTCTAGTCATGATATTTTCTTGTGATCTGAATTCGAGAACGACTTCTCAAACAGAGTATCCTTCAATTTCTAAGTCGACAAGTGGGTCTGCATCATTTTTATCTCTCTGACTTAGTCGACAAAGATTTCTAGTTTGTTTTCCTTCGACAGATTTAATTTTAATGCTATGTAATAGGTCTATAAATTTTGCGACGGCTTCTTCCTTGGTTAAATTGAGAATTTCATTAACATGGCTTTGTCGAAATTCATCATTGTTTTCTTGTGATGTGGACTCTTAAAATAATTTTGCAGCATTATTATAGAAGTGCTTATGTGCAATTGGATTAGGATAGTCATATTTACTTTTGATTTTTCTAATTTGTGGATTATCGGCACCAATTTTAGTTCCTTGATGAGTGACAATATGAATATTCTTAGTTTTAACAATACCATACTTTGGAACACTAGACAAGATGTTAAAGTTCTTTTATTAGTAATTTTCTCAAGTATGGTGGGGAAATCTTCCAAGAAGTGATCACCCACCCCACACTTGGTACAAAATTTCAGATCTGTCTGATCCTTGAAGGGACAGTCTACAAAAATATGGTCTTCACTCAGACATGTAAAGAATTGTAGTCATCAACATGGTCGAGGATCTCGATTTTTGGTTTTTCCGTCCACGACGTTGAAATCCTCCTCGTCGATGGAAGTTGTCATTTCTCCTGTCATATCATCGGTCATCATTCCTATCGTTTCGATCATTCCTCTGGTCGAGAGCAATGGTTTGATAGACTACGTGGTAATTATGTTTGTTCTTTAGATTTAAGCCACATTATACTGTGGAATGAGATTTTAGGTCATATATAGCGCACCATCGATATTGATCATTTTTCATGTTGTAGGGACAATATTTCGTTGCGTGCAAGTCGTGTTCTTGGAAGATGTCATAGAAACTTTTCTTTTGTACAAACCTAACATCCTATCAGCAGTCATCTTATCGGAAATAATCTTTTGTATGACTGACTATTGAACATTTTGTGCACCAAATATCAGCACCTTGCAAACTGATTTTGCGAATAGATTTTTTCATACTTTCCAATTGTTCTTTGATGCGGTGGTCGACAAGTGCTATAGGGTAGTCGTCATCCATTTCTATCTGTAATGATTTTGTCAAAGCATATTAATATGTCTTGAAATCAGTGAAACAGATGTGCACTCTGATTTTTTGTTTCAATCTAGCCACGAACCATTGGACCAATAAATATTCTTCCATGTCGTGCTTGATCTGGCTCAGCATATCTTTAAATCGTTTATCATAGTCCCTTAGAGTCTCTTCCGGTTTCTTTATTGTGGTCTTAAATTTCTTGGTAGCAAGATATTTGGAATCTGGTGTCTTGAAGAAAGACAGAAATTGATGTTTTATATGATATTTTGATGCAGTGGGCATCCTTTCTTTAAACGTGATGTACCATGTGAGTGCTCATTTCCGAAGGGCACCCATGAACTATGCCATTTGTTTGACTTCATTAGAAATATCATTAGCTTCCCATATTGATTCAGAAACAAACCAATGTCTTTGTGGGTCTTCATCACCTTCATAGAAGGGAAGGTGTACCATCATGTGTGCGATATCTGCTGTGACTTAGAATTCTAAGCTCACAGGTTGTGACAGTGGATTGTTTCCAATGACAAAAATGCTCGTACACTTGTTTTCAGTAAGTACTAGCTCTCGATGTGCACTGACGAGATTTAACGCACGTTCTTTACTTTCGACAACAATATGAATGGCCCTGGTCAGTTGTTCATCGATTGTCAGGGGCCTACTTTATTCGACAGCTTCTATCAAAACCCAGGTAAAGTTATGCTTTTTTATTTGTACTTCGTTTCAGATATCCCGACTTACTCGACGAATCACTTAATGCTGGAAGTGGTTGGGGGGGTGCTCCCTCACGTTCTAAATAGAGTAGATGAAAACTTCAGTTGGAGAACTCAGGTTGAAAAGTAACCCAATTTCCTTATTGCAGTCGATGGATCAATAATCTATTGACCTCATCACCTTCATCATTATATCGACTCCAAATGTCGATTTGTCCAGCGTGAATTTCTAAGTCTTCTTCGACAATTTCTTTTACTTGTGTACTCTGCGTTAGATGTAATGGGGAATTTGGAGTAATAGCTTAGGGTATACTCACCAGGAGAGAGTTTCCATGCTCCATTCATAGATCTTCGTCCATCAGTGACATGTATTCATAAATGCCCTCGGTTTGTCGAGCTCGACCCGACTCTGGTGGATTTCCATCTGCAACTGTCACTGTACCCGACTTGCATTTTTTATGGAGCATACTAGATTTCTCCATTAACTCCTCTCGCCTCTTCCTCCTCTTTTATTTTTCTATATTCTAAATATATGGACTGATTTTATGCATTACTGATCTATCTTTGTCGAATTTTTGGGATTTTTCACTACTGTCCATCTTGTGTTTTATTTTGTCGACCGTTATTCATCTACTCTATCAGACTATGGTTGGATACCCCCCCATTGTTGGCTCGGAGTTCTTTAGAGACTCGGGTGGTGCAACACTTCATTTGCTGAGGAAGTTTTCCCACTCTCACTATGTCATGAATGTTTCCCACTATTTTTGCTTTTCTTCCCAGTTCATGTTTTAGAGAGGTGGTAACAATAATGGTCGAGGTTCGAAAATACGCGCTTCTCCTTTGTCGATCAAGAATTTAAATAGAAGCGTCGATAGAGAAAAAATAAATTGCTTAGTCAGGTCGTTATAGAACCTATTCTTCACGTAATCGATAGAAACTCGTTCCTCAATCGCACACTCTTCACAGAACTCATTGGCAATTTTTTCGAACCATTCAAATAAGTTTGTGCATCCTCCTTTGTTTATTTTTGTTAGCAATTGTCGATCTCTTTCATATGCCATATTTTTCATACAGAATTTTCTTCAATTTAAACGACACAGACTCGATGAACTTTTCATGTGTTTTTGAAAAGAACTTCTCCTTTGCTTAAGCGATGGTCAACTTGTTTCGTCTAGCATAATTTTGCAAGTAGTTTGTTATTTTTCTCTCCCACCATTCCTTTATCTCATGTTCTGTTATCATTTAATCCTACTCATTATCGTGCTATGCATGTATCACCGGCAATAGAAACAATGTTGTAGTTAAGTGGATTGCATAGTTACCAGCAATACATGATACAGATTAAACAAGCAATTATATAGATAGGAACACAAGATAAGTAATGGTGGAAGAGCCAACAAGTATTTCTATTACTTAGAACCAAAGTACAATACAATGTCTCAGTGTCACCCTATATCTGGCTCTCCAACCTATATATATAATTTACAGATAGTTACATGACGACCCACCGATTCATTAACCGACATGACTAACCAACTCTACATGTAGTGGTCAAAAAGAGGACCTAGTCAACATGATGGTTCGACATGTTCTACGAAGTGGTCGAACGGAGAACCTAGTCGGACAGCCAACCTAGGCTCCTCCAACATTCGATCATTCTTGTATTATAGGATTAGTAGAAATACTAAACATCAGAAGGATCAAGCACCCCTTCTTATATCCTCCAAATATCAAGAATATCATGGAGAGAAAGGATCAGCCGCCCCTTCGTTTAGTAGAGAATTGTAAAATTGTCAAAGCTACAAATAGTCATCCAACAATTCACCTATATCCAGAATGGTGAACACAAGAAGGAATGACCGACCCTTCTTGTATTATAGAACTATTATGAAAAGAATACCGAGGACATGAAGGGTCGTTCACCACTTCAGTTATGAGATAAATGTAAAAATATTCAACCTATGAAGACTAGGCCAACAATTTATGTATATCTAGAATGGTGAACACCGGAAGAATACTGAGCAAAAGAAGGATCGAATGGCCCTTCATTTATGAGAGAAATTTAAAACTATTTAATCTACGAAGGACAGGCTGACAATTCATCTATATCCAGTATGGTGAACACAAGAATGAATGACAATCCTTCCTGTATTGTGGGGTTAATAGGAATAGTAAACACAAGAAATATAGGGAACCCCTTCTTCTATCCTCCAAATATCAAGAATATCATGTCGTGAAAGGAATGGCTGCCCATTTGTGCAGTACACTTAATTGTAAAATTTTCAAAGCTATGATTGGTCATCCAACAATTCATCTATATCCAGAATGGTAAAAAAAAGAAGGAACGACTGACCCTTCTTCTATTATAGAACTATTACGAACAAAATATTGATCACGGAAGGGTCGGTCACCCCTTCAGTTATGAGAGAAATGTAAAAATATTCAACCTATGAAGGATAGGACGATAATTCATCTTTATTCAGAATGGTGAACACTGGAAGAATACTGAGCACAAGAAGGGTCGACCGCCACTTCAGTTATGATATAAATGTAAATATATTCAACCTACGAAGGCTAGGACAACAATTCATCTATATCCAGAATGGTGAACACAATAATGAATGGATGACCCTTTTTGTATTGTATGCTTATTAGGATTAGTAAACACAAAAAGGATCGAGCACCCCTTCCTATATCCTCCAAATATCAATAATATCATGGATTGAAAGGATCGTTTGCCCCTTCGTTTATTAGAGAACTGTAAAACTATTGAAGCTTTGAATGGTCATCCAACAATTCACCTATACCAAGAATGGTGAACCGAAAAAGGATCGAACGACCCTTTCTGTATTATAGAACTACTAGTAAAAGAAAACCCAAGAAGGATCGGACACCCCTTCATATATTCTCCAAATATCATGGAGATATTCTATCTATATAACTTTGACATAAGTAGCTTTGAGAAAGGAACAGGAACTCCTTCTTGCATCAATCCATTTTCTACAAACCACAATAAAGATCCATTTATGAAATGTGACTTCCCGTAATATCCTCGATTTGTTTATTTCTATCACAAATACCAAATTAAAATGACAGTTAATATCAAATAGTGATCGCTCCTTCTATAATCGATTCTTTCTCAAATGACTATATAAAATGTACATTCGATCTCTCATGGATAATCCTAGCCTATTTGTTCTTAATCAATCAATTGATTTTAGAAAGGAGCGGTCGTTCCTTCTCCATCGATCATTCGCATGAACATTTGCAAGTATACATCTAATATACAAACACTAATTGATAATTATAAACATTGTATGAATTCTTATATTTACTACACAATATTAATTTTTTTGCAGATAAAATATGTCTGCGTTGTTGAGCCTTAGTCAATACTAGGAAATCTTTTTCCTTGATTTGTTAAAAGCTCACAACCTTGGTTTATTCAAGCATGAATGGTATGTTGAGATGAATGAACCAGATAATTTGTACCTGGATTTATATCTATTCTAGTTGGATGAGGAAGAAGTGCCAACTCGAGCTGGAATACCGCAGATCCCATTTCTGACGATTTATTACGTGTTAAGTTGAAGTGATCGAGAGAGACCGGTGTTTCTTGTGCGAAGCAAGGGTGGGTTTTTCCCTCTTATGATGTTTGTAATCAGTTCGAAAATAATACCGCATCATCTTTGAAGAAAGGAATTTTTTCGGTATGGAAGAAAAGAATCTTGGCTGCGAAAAACCTCCTATGTATTGCATTACATGAATATTAAAAATAAGTTGACAAATATAGCCCATGAAAAAATTATGTGTACCTTAGAAGATCATTTCTCAACCATATTGAAAAATATGTGACCAAATCTTCCTTCAAATCACTCAAAGCAAGTCCTTCTAAAGCGATGATGTGGAAAGCGACTAAGAGCTTCGAAAGCTCAAAAGAATTTCAACAAAAAAAGATCAAACAATTTTTGTTCAATGAGAAAGTTTTTTCTATTGATGTAACAAAATGTGCTATTGCACCTCCACATTTTCAATATCGAAAAGTTGATGAGGAGGTCATGACAAAGATGGTTTTATCTCTTGTCTCAACTTTTACAATAACATTGAGAGATGATATTCTATTGCCTTTCGATAAGGATACCAAGTTGAGATTTCTTCCTAGAAATTAAGAGGAAATTAATTTTCCTTCAATACATTTCTATATATTGGATGGGCAGCATACTATTTTAACGGAGAAAAAAAAATCATTGAAACTGATAAATATCAATCGGTCCATTCAAGATACCATCATTGAACAACTCATATTCTACATAAAGATGTTCCTCAAAACATTATCAACAAATTATGCAAACACAAAATTTATCAAACAAGGAATCTGCAGACACTCCATTCATTTCTCAAGTTGTAAAAGCAAGGGAGAAATGGATATCATGCGTTAGGCCATCCCGCATGGGAAAGGGAAATGCTTCCAGTGATGATTGGCATGTATAGATTTTTTCTTCTTATCAATCAAAGTCTATAGATTGATGCCCATGTTCTGAAATTAGTAAATTAAATATTATCTTTAGTTTTATATGTTTGCAGGCTTTCCAAGGTGAATGTATGGATATATTTTTTGTTCAAACAAAGGACTACCTTAAAGACAAGCTAACTCTTGTTTTGACATCGGATCAGCTATGGATCAAATGGATGTCTGTATTCAAACTTTACAAAAATGGTTCCTCTCCATGCCACCCAGGAGCATCACTCAAGTTGATTTTGTTCAAAATAAAATAAAGAATCACGGATCTAATTTTTTTAGACCATTGTGTGATCTTGATGAAGATGAATTGACCATTGTGGCAGACAATATAATCAACAAATCAATTTGGCTGAGCACATCCGTTGACAAAAATGTTTTCGCAGATACTTTATATCAATATTGCAAGCGAATCAAGGATGTGAGTTCAACCAGGCATTCAATTTGTGAATATTTCAAAGTTCTTGATGTTCATACTTTTCGTTCATAGATTATCACTGATGATAATGTCATTGTAATCTATAAAATTGATCCAAATCATCTCCAGTAACTATGTAGTATTTTATGCTCTGATAAGCAAGCAAAATATCCTGGAAAAAAAGAGAAAGAAAGAATTTGAAGAGGATAATGGTACCAAATTACCAAAGGATTCTGAGAAAATATTGAACATATATATCAAAAAATAGGGGATGGGTATGTCCATTGACTCCGTCAAATATAGTTCACAATTTTCTTGTCTATGTTTTTATCCTGCATCTTTGGTCAACACACTAAGATCCATTGCATTTTTTGGTGCGACAATCAGATGTGAACTTGTTATTGTTGATATGTGTAATTGTGATAGTGCCTAGACAGAAGAATATATGCTTGCATTTTTGTACTACTTAGAAGCAAATGAAGCGGATTGTACTTGTATTTTTTTAGATGATATGGAAAAATCCTGTATGGTTTCTAAAGCTTTCACACATTTAAGCAAGAAATAAAAAAAAGTGGTAACGCGGAATCCTACCAAGGGAGTTTATAGAGATTTCTCAAAGGACTTATTTATAGGATTCTCTATTATTCAATATTGGAGAATTGGATGGAATGAGGATAATTTGTTTAATTTTCAAATGGATATGGATTGGAAGGACAAAAACCTACCAACGATTGAATTTCCTTTGTCCAAGGTTACCAATGATAGTTCGAGAAGCCATGTTTTTTCAAAAGAAAGGACACAAGACTTATGGGATCACATGGTCTCCATATTGGTCTCTTCTCGAGGTACAGTTCTTTCATTGTATGCGGGAGGTATATTTCTTCGTTCATTGATGAGGCCACTAGATAGAATAATTATTTCTATTGTGGAGACAGTACAACAAGAGTTGTTTATGAACAGTTTCTATCATGAATTGGATATAAACCAAGGTATTTGTATTAACATGTTGAGATGTTTTATTTCATTGTATTTTAGATTTCTCGTTCGGTTATGTTCAATAACTTCTTCAAATTCATATTCTACTATAGATTTAAATAAATAACACACTCAGATATTGTCCAAAAAAATTATAGTATTTGATGAATACATTGAATGTGATGGAGAATCCACAAAGAACTACCAAAATGGTGGACAATATGGACAAGAAGGTAAAAAAATATTTTTCAATGATCCTGGTTAAATTAACTAAATTATGAACGAGGATTGTGACCTTGAATACTTGCAAAAAGTTATATAAAATGTATACCTGCAAATTTCCTGGTCAAGATGATTAGATTGTTTTTGAACATGTGGATCATCCACAATGAGATCTAGGATCGATGATGTCCGTGGATATTATCCAACAAATCACATTGGAGATGGGATCCTTAGATAATAACGAAACATGTGAGGTCTTGGTGGAAAAGCGCGGTATCTCCAGCAATGTTACTCACCACTCAAATGGTGGTCAGTCATTGACAGGTAAGAGACAAAGATTATTTTCTACCTAAATTGGTAAAACAAATTTATTCTGAAATATATCATGACAAGTAATATTTATGTGTAGCTCCCCATACAAAAATGTTATTGATATTAGGAATGGAAGGTTTTCTATTTCGCAAGAAAGTCATTGAAAATGACTCCAAAAGAGAAAAAAAGGGAAATCAAAAAAGTACTAATGGAGTCAAAAAAGTAAAAAAGGGGGGATAAAGAAATGTTGGTGAATTTGAATTTAAACACAACGGAACTTCATATGAGTCACGAACAAATGCGATACAATTTTTGGGATTATGTCTTTCCAAATTCAATGTTGGGATTTGGTCATCTAAATGTGGGGTCAATGAGGGGAAGTCATTGTTTATAAAAATTTTGAGGGCAGGTAGTGCAGAAAAAGCATATGGGGACCAATTTTTTTTTTTATGGTTTTGAGAGAGATGTACCAACAATAAAGAAGGAAATACACAAAAAAATATGGAGAGAGTGTGGGAAGATTTCCCAATGAAATCTTTGCAAATTAATACATCAATGATTGTTTTGGTGGGTGATGATGTGAAAGCACATCCATCTAAAAACTGTATTTTGAGTAAGCCCTTTATCGCATCGCGTGCTAGGACAAATAGTGAATTGGTACATCGACTCTGACAGGGTTTTAGTAAAATGCATGAATCAATTGATATCAAAACCTTCAGTTCCTTCTTCTAGATGAGTAGCAACCATCAAATGTGACCTATCATTGCCTCTTTAAAAAGTGGGAAACACTAGATGTAACCTATGGATATTTTAAATCGTTTAATGTGTTTTCTATTTTTTTCGGTGACGTTGCTATTTTCATCTGAATCTAACGTATTCTTAGTTCAGTGTGATGTTTTTATTAAATCATTTGAATCTAAGAATTTTTGGTTGATTTTTGTATTAATATTTGGAAATCAAAATCTTCATTTACAGATGCATGCTTGTGATCATTAACTTCATGAAGGAAGTGTTGTTGTTGTGAATATATATATAGTCACGGTTTTTGTATGCAATCTGGATATCACCGCAAAAGAAACTATTGGTCCTGGGAATAGAGGGATATCTCTTTGGAGTTCGTATGTTATCTAACATTGAAGATTTCTCCAAACAACCTCATTTTGTCCATAATTTGATCATCATTATGCACGAATGTTCATCCTCGATATATCAATGTTGCCAGAGAACATTTTGACATTGCTCTGTGGTTTTTCTCACTCGACAACATGGAAATTAAAAAATTCCTTGGTATATTTGAATGGTTGAAGAATGAATACTTTATATTTATTTGGGGTCGAGAGAAATGTAAACGTAGTACTATTTATAATTCCTCAATTTATGCATATTATAGTGTTGGTGAAGTACTACACAGATACAAAATGTGGTTCAAGGATATACTTATCCAATATTGAGATATATATAAAAAATTGACATGTTGTTTATAGATGAAGGACAATATCATTTAACAAATAATAGAAAGAAAAACTGCTTGAAAATGTCAACTAGTTGGACATTTGAAGATTCACAAGTGAGAGAAATAACTATTAAAAAATGTTGTGTTATATGTTAAATCATCTCGGGCCTCATTCAAAAATGGGACGTTGGTTACAGACATTCAACTTCAGATGACTGTCATATTATACAGACAACAATTCATTTAATGATTTGTATATTTTGACAACTTTGACAAATTGATGTAAATTTTTTTTGTATATTTATCTTGGAAAATTCTCATATTATTTATGGACATCATATCATGTATCCAGTGATGTGTTTCAAAAATTGCAAAACGTGCAAGCAATATATACTTAGAAACATTGAAAAACAATATTTTATTGACTGGGTTGTGTGTGTTGTTTTTTGTTTGTATATACTAGAAGATTTGTTACTAGTAAACCATTGATTATTTTCGATTTCAATGGAGTTTTGTTACACGCAATTCATAAAATAAAAAATTGGATTGCTACGAACACCGGATATTGAATCAACCGCAAAGTATTATTTTATACGTCCAGAATTTAGGGAATTGTTTGAAAAATTATTTAATATATTTGAAGTTGGGGTATGGACATCTACAGAACAAAAAAATGTTGATGAGTTTTTGCCAACGTTATTAGAAAGAACAGTATTGGAAAGGGAACAATTTAGAGTAATTTTAACATGAGAATAGTGTTCTTGCATAGCCAAAGAGGGTTATCATGGCGATGGAAAACCTTATGTATTTCTCAATCCTTTAACCAAAGTGTAGGACATTTTGATCCATGGTTTGGATGCTACAAATACAGTGATTGTAGATGACTCAAAATAAAAACATGATTGTAACCAGGAAGGGAGTTGTATTATAACAAAAACGCATACTTTCCAAGATGTCAATGACACATTCTTGTTAGATCAGTTATGGCCTTGCTTGCTGCACCTGAATGGTGAGAGTGATGTGAGGCCTATTGTGAAAAAAATGAAAATATTTTGTTAAATAATACACTGGAATGTTTGTGTGTACTAGTATGTTTAATTGCACTGTGATTATAATACTTGTAAAGTGTCGAGCTTGGTTTTCGAAAGTGCAAAATTAGAGCTTGAAAGTGCCAAAATCAGTTTTCAAAATTGCAAATTTAAGTATTGGAAGTGTCAAAAGTAAGCTTCCAAAAGGGAAAAATTGGGTGCTAAAAGTGCCATTATCATATTTATAATATCGAAAAAGCACAAAAACCAATTTCAAAAGTGGCGATATCAAAAGCAAAAGTATGCTTTTGGAACCTGGATTTGGCACTTTTGGAACCAGATTTTGCACTTTAGAAACCTTGATTTTGCAGTTCAGAAAGGTTGTTTTTGACCCGTCCTCTGTTGGAATATTGGACAATACTGAGGGGGGGGGGTGAATCAATATTGATAACTTTTAACAATCAAAACCACTTTTAACTTATTCATTAACACACAGGATGAACAAGATACAAGGAACACAACTTTTATCATGGAATCCCAATTGCGAAAACCACAAACACTTTCTATAACTGCAAAATTATATTTACAATTGTTTTTGCAAGCTACAACTTGTTGGAGACTTCAATCCCCAATTTTCTCAGCTACAACTGAAGGATGCTACAACACCCTGGTTTCTTCCTGCAACAACAAACAAGGATGCTACTACACCCTATTTACTAGCTACTACTGGAAGGAGGCTACGACCCCTGGTTTATCAGCTACTACTGAAAGGATGCTTTGACACCATATTTACTAGCTACCACTAGAAGGAGGATACAACCCCCTTGCAGGCCTGTAGCCTGCCCTAACACCACCCTTCCTCCCTAATTTGATCTTATAACTTCAATGGGATATACATATGTTTATACTTTCACTGTCCTTTGTTTCTGATCTTCAATCCAAGCTCTAGAGACTGCCTATGTTCCTTTTATTCTTTCTCTAAAATATGTACTGCTTCAGATCTTTATTTAGACATACAATAGACACTCTCATCTTCTTTTTACCTTCATTGGATTCTACACTACTTCAGGTCTTCAAATTGAATATACAGAGACTTTGTTCTTCTTCTCTGGTTTCTAAGCTACTTTAGATCTTCATGTTGAAACGCAGAGACATACTATTCTGCTTTTTCCTTTTCTAGCCTCTTTTCTGTGCTGCTTCAGATGCTCGTCTTCAATACCCAAAGACTTTGTCTTCTTTATTTCTTCAATTTTGTTACTTCATTTTATGGGTCTCTGTCTGTTTTCGCTGCTCCTTGAATCTGAACTGTAGAGACATTTCCTTTTCACTTCAAAAACCTGTTTATATATCATGCATCTTATTCTTCAAGCGTTGCATCTCTTCAATCTGAACTCGTGTTTTTCCATACTCGTGTCTCTTCAAAAATATTAACTTTGTTTTTTAATTAAATAACAAACCATGTGTGTTTTGTCTTTATTCATTTAATCCTTGTTTAAATTGGTTGGGAAATCTCTTATTAAAATCACGGTCTTGTGCGGATATCTGAAAAACTTGTTTAAAAAATATTATTTAAGCTTAGCGCAGGCATACTCACATACTATGTAAACATAGTTTTTCTTCAGTTTGGCGGGTCAATTTTTTGCACGTGTGAGCACCAAAGAAGAAACTAACACCATGGCTAGATGGAAAGGTTTCCAAAGAACATATCCACACCTTTGGATGAATTTATCTACACAACCATAACTTATGGCGCGCATTTCCAATGGCCTCTTCAAACTTCATTTAGACAGAAAGACAAACTTTTTCTCAATTTGGAAGGCTTGTATTTCGCACGTGTAACCTCCATAGAGAAATATGAGATCATGACTAGATGGCCAGATTATCAAGGAACAAACCCATGCCAACTGATGAATTTATCAGCACAAGGACAATTTCTGGCAGGCATTTCCAAATGGCCTCTCAAACTTCATTTAGACAGAAAGACAAACTTTTTCTCAATTTGGCAGGCTTGTATTTCACATGTGTAACATCTAGAGAGAAATATGAGACCATGAATAGATGGTAATATCATCAAGGAATAGACCCATGCAAATTGATGAATTTATCAACACAAGGACAATTTCTGGTAGGCATTTCCAAATAGCCCCTTAACCTTTTGTTTTTAACATCTAGACAAATTTCGTTTGTTCTTAATATGCATAACTAGATTTTTCTAAATTTGGCAGGTTAATTTCTTGCACATGTGACCATCAGGGAGGAACTTAAAAGCATGATTGGATAGACACATATCCAAAGAATAGACTCATGGCATTGGAAAAATTTATTGACACCAAGACAACTTTTCGTGGGCATTTGCAAATGGCCTTCTGAACTTTTGTTCTGACCCTTGGACAAATTTTCCAAACCCTAGGTCAACTAAGGTGGATTCTATTTTTTTCACCAAAACCTTGAACCAATGATACCTGATGATCTAATACATCTCACTGAGCACAACCAAATTGATTTCACCTTCAAACTCATCTTCCCTTGACCTAGGTAGGCATATTACTGGATTGGTGCAAATCTGCCTAAAACCTTGTTTTGGAATACTTATAACTTTGTCATAAAACACTCTTTTGGAGAAATGAGACCATGTTCAGATAGCCTATTCAACAAGGTGTAGCCTAGTATTTTCAGATACTTTTTATCATTCTCTCATGAGGTACGGCGGTAATTTTCCTGAGTCCACTTGGACCAATTTTCCAACACTTAGTCAATTTCCAGGAATTCTTAAAACTGCCTAAACCCTTGTTTTGGCATACCTATAACGTTTTTGTGAAGCACTCTTTTGGAGAAACGAGACCATGGTCAGATAACCACTTCAACAAGCTATATCCTAATAGGATGGGGTGGGCATTTTATTTAACCTATGAATTATGGAGGGAATTTTCTTATAGCAGTTTGGACTAATTTTTTCATACTTGGTCAATTTCCAAAGTTTCACAAAATTGCCATGCTTTTCCAGAATGATGTCAGATTGCAACATTGACTTCATGATAGCACCAGAACGCCATCATGTGTCTTTCCAGCCTCATCACACATCCCACATCATCATACATGCAATGTCATCACTTCCTTTGTTATTCCTTTGTCTTTCACTAAGTTTGTCCTGCCATCATGTCCTTTGTCATTCCTTTGTCATTATTGAACTCCTTTGACATCAATGACAACCACATTCAACATTCTCCCCCTTTGGCATTGATGGAAACATCTAAACATTCTCCCCCTTTGACATAAATGACAAAGGATAACCTGTTATGTTCTAGTTGTAACCATCTTGACAGAGAATTCCCAATTTTTCTCCTTTTTGACAACTGCCCTTGCCAATATATCTCCTCTTTTAAGAAATTTATCTCTTTGCTTCTCTTCCTCTTGTTAATGGACTTGGTACTAATCATTGTGTTATGATACTCTGTTTAACATCCTCATTTACCTTCTTATAGTGAGTCTTTGAAAGAGAACATGAATGATTAGTTCATAGACTCCCCCTTTCAATGTTCCTCCCCTTTGTCAACATTTTCTACATTTTCTGACAGAGTTTACACTCATCATTTTATATATCCGTTAGTTTTCTTCCATAAACTGCTCTTAAATATGTATCATGTAACTTGCTTTTCTTAAGGAGTATTCAATTCCATGAAAGAAATTTATTATCCATATGGCCTTGTTCCTTTAGACATTGACCAGGGTTTCACTAGCTTGATTGATACTATCTTATTCTTTCATAGCTTGCACCATAATTCCTTGGTCTGAGGTAACAACAGGATTTTCTACAGGTTCATAAACATGCTTCTAAGAGACAAATTTAGAAAGAACTTCACAAACTTATATGTGTTTGAATACCAATTGTTCCTTCACAATCTTTACTGCTACTTTACTCATCATCACACTTTTTCAATCAACTGCATTTTTATCTTTCAGATCAGCCTTGAGTTTTCCTCAACTGTCAAAAAAAATTGTAGTTAAAACTGCTTTAGAATATCAGATCAAAAATGATTTCAACTCACAAAAATGACTGTTTATAATTTCCCTATCAGATAGTCTTAAGATTGTCTAAATGGTACCCTTCAGATATGTTCTTGTATTAATCTTTACATGTGCTCATCAACCATGAAGACAGGATTATCAAATCCTCCAAGTGTGAAGTGTGGAAGGTCATCCCAAACCAATGTGATCAAATGAATACTTTCAGGATGGACAAAGTTTTTAATTTATGTGCCGTGACTTCATATTCTGAGTAATAATGATAATTTTCATCTTCTATTGGATTACAGACTTCATAGTCTTCATGGATCTCATGGATCACACATTTTAATATTTTCATGTTACTTCACAGGTCTTACACTTTTCTCTTTGTCAACCATACACCAGTCTTATCTTTTAACCATGGTCATATCTTTTCTTCTCTAATTCTACTTCTGATTTTGTTACACTTCAACCATGAAGTGTGTTTGTCACATAGATGTTTTCTAGACAGAATGTTTTTCTTCAATTTGTCACCTCTCTTCTACTTCTTGTCTTTGATGAAGATAGCCTTTTATTCTTACCAACTGATATTGATTACTTTCAAATACCAATTGCAATTTTCCGATATTAACTCCCCATGAGTATATGATCCCTTCTAATGCTAATTTCAGGTTTCTCCCCTTTTTTTTACGTCATGAGAGACTTTAGAAGATACATTCATCATCTTTATCTTCATCGGTGTATTTTACATCTTCATATTGCTTTCCATCATAATGGATTTCATTTTTATCTACAACACTATTATGTTGACATCATATTTGGAAACTTCATTGATGCTTGGAATCTTTGTTTCCTCTGAATCTTTGTAGTCGTCCTTTCTTCTCCACATATTTCCATGAGGTACTCTGCTTACTGATCTTCTTTGTCTTTTGGATTTTGTACTTTGATATTTTCCCTTAGTTCTGCAATCCACATCTTTGTGACCAAACTTGTGACAGCAGTGACAATATCCATAGAATTTTCTTTATATTTGAGGAATCTTTGATCTTTCTGCTTCACAACTTCCATCCCTTCCTTTGTTTCTGAACTTTTGTTGAAGCATTCTTTCTCAGCTTACATTCTCTAGCCATATATTCAAAATTATTACAAGAGTATCAATGATCGAAAAAGATATGTTGGTCTTGTCATTGGTATTTTAGGTATCATATCAGTTCTATCTTTATTATGAGAGTAGGAAGCAAATTTCTAACTATCCTTCATAATCAGGCTTTTGAGTGCAGCAGCATAGCTTCTTTTATTTTTATCTTGGAATGTAAAAGACAAACATTCTGGCTTATTTTCTTTTTCATAACCTAATCCAGTTTTATCACTTGATGGTCTTTGGCTACTTAGGATTTCATCTAAATTCCTTGAGTTGTTCTCAAATTTTGATTCAATAGATTCTTTATCAAGCTTATTTCTAAGAAAAATAACTTATGCTTCAAGTCTTTTAGAGTCTTGTATTTTCTCCTTGAGCTTCTCATTAATGTTCTGCTGGTGTTTTAGCCTCTTTACTTCTTCCTTGAAGTTAGCAACTTCCTATTTTAAGATATCGGCCTCTTTCATGCTAGCCATTGTTTGTTGTCTTGAATTGTGCATCTCTTCTTGGAGGGTCTTGACTTCCTCTTCTTTTGATTTATGCTCTTCTTGGTACTTTGATAAATTTTATTTCAAATAATTTTTCTTCATTCTACTCTTTCTCAATTCTTCAAGGGCACCTATGAGTTCTGCCTTTAGGTCCACCTCTCCTTCCACATTTGAATCATCTTCTAAAGCTACTCTCTCCATGAATATATTTTCTTCGTCTTCACTATCTTCCTCGAGAATAGCAAGGCTTGCTTCTACTCTTTGTTCAACTGAGTAAAGTTTCTCCAATTTGAACCAAAGTTCCTTAGCTGAGATACATTGTCCTATCTTCTCCTTGATGGGTTAAGATAATCCATCAAGTATGGCCTCCATTGCCCTTGAGTTATTTTTCTTGGACTCTTCCTGAGATGTATTCCTTATTTTTTTGGTGGGCTATAATCAGATATTACTGAATTCCATACACCATATCCTAATGATTGTAAGTATGCACTCATTCTTTTTCTCCATACTGCATATTCTCCTTTATTGAGTGCTGGAACTTTGTTGGAAGCCATCCCTTCTTGTTGATCCATAGTGGCTTTGAATAGGATCTTCCTTCCAGTGGTTTAGACTATAATGAAGGATCTTGCTCTGATACCAATTGTTTGAATATTGGAAAATACTGAGAGGGGGGGGGGGGGTGAACCAGTATTGATAACTTTTAACAATCAAAACCACATTTAACTTATTCATTAACACAGAGGATCAACAAGATACAAGGAACACAACTTTTATCATGGAATCCCAATTGGGAAAACAACAAACACTTTCTATAACTGAAAAATTATATTTACAATTGTTTCTGAAAGCTACAACTTGCTGGAGACTTCAATCCCCAAGTTTCTTAGCTATAACTGAAGTATGCTACAACACCCTGGTTTATTCCTGCTACAACAAACAAGGATGCTACTACACCCTATTTACCATCTACTACTGGAAGGAGGCTACGACCCCCTGGTTTATCAGCTACTACTGAAAGGATGCTTCGACACCCTATTTACCAGCTTCCACTGGAAGGAGGCCACAACCCCCTTGCAGGCCTGTAGCCTGCCCTAACACCACCCTACCTCCCTAATTTGATCTTATAACTTCAATGGGATATACATCTGTTTATACTTTCACTATCATATGTTTCTGATCTTCAATCCAAGCTCCAGAGACTGCCTCTATTCCTTTTATTCTTTCTCTGAAATATGTACTACTTGATATCTTTATTTAAACATACAGCAGACACTCTCATCTTCCTTTTACCTTCACTAGCTTCTACATTGCTTCAGGTCTTCATATCGAATATACATAGAATTTGTTCTTCTTCTATGGTTTCTAAGCTGCTTTATATATTCATGTTAAAATGCAGAGACATACTATTCTGCTTTTTCATTTTCTAGCCTTTGTTATGTGCTTTATCAAATGCTCGTCTTCAATACCCAGAGACACCCTTATTTGTCTTTGTCAGATTTCCAGATCTTCTTTATTTCTTCAATTCTGTTACTTCGTTTTATTGGTCTATGTCTGTTCTCACTGCTCCTTGAATTTGGACTGTAGAGACATTTCCTTTTCACTTCAAAAACATGTTTATATATTATGCATCTTATTCTTCAAGCATTGCATCTCTTCAATCTGAACTTGTGTTTTCCCATACTCGTGTCTCTTCACAAATATTAACTATGTTTTTTAATTAAATAACAAAGCCTGTGTGTTTTGTCTTTATTTATTTAATCCTTGCTTAAATTGGCTCGACAATATCTTATTAAAGTCATTGTCTTGTGTGGATATCTGAAAAACTTGTTTAACAAATATTATTTAAGCTTAGCGCTGGCATACTCACATACTGTGTAAACATAGTTTTTCTTCAGTTTCGCAGGTCAATGTTTTGCACGTGTGAGCACCAAAGAAGAAACAAACACCATGGATAGATGGACAAGTTGCCAAAGAATAGATCCACACCTTTGTATGAATTTATCTGCACAATCACAGCTTCTGGCGTGCATTTCCAATGGCCTCTTCAAACTTCATTTAGATAGAAAAACAAACTTTTTCTCAATTTGGCAGGCTTGTATTTCGCACTTATAACCTCCAAAGAGAAATATGAGACCATGAATAGATGTAAATATCATCAAGGAACATACCCATTCCAACTAATGAACTTATCAGCACAATGACAATTTCTAGCGGGCATTTCCAAATGGCCTCTCAAACTTCATTTAGACAGAAAGACAAACTTTTTCTCAATTTGGCAGGCTTCTATTTCGCACGTGTAACCTCTAGAGAGAAATCTGAGACCATGACTAGATGGTCAGATCATCAAGGAAAATACCCATTCCAACTGATTAATTTATCAGCACAAGGACCATATCTGGTGGGCATTTCCAAATAGCTCCTTAACCTTTATTTTTTAACATAGAGAAAAATTTCATTTGTTCTTAATATGGAAAACTAGATTTTTGTCAATTTGGCAGGTTAATGTCTTGCACATGTGACCATCAGGGAGGAACCTAAAAACATGATTGGATAGACACATATCCAAAGAACAAACTCATGGCATTGTACAAATTTATTGACACCAAGACAAATTTTGGTGGGCATTTGCAAATGGCCTTCTGAACTTTTGTTCTGACCCTGTGACAAATTTTCCAAACCCTGGGTCAACTAAGGTGGATTCGTTTTTTCACCAAAACCTTGAACCAATGATACCTGATGATGTAATACATCTCACTGAGCACAACCAAATTGATTTCACCTTCAAACTCATCTTCCCTTGACCTAGGCGTGCATATTACTGGACTGGTGTAAATCTGCCTAAACCCCTATTTTGGCAGACTTATAACTTTGTCATAAAACACTCTTTTGGTTAAATGAGACCATAGTCAGATAGACTATTCAACATGGTGTAGCCTAGTATTTTAAGATACTTTTTATCATTCTCTCATGAGGTACGGTGGGCCTTTTCCTCAGGCCACTTGGACCAATATTCCAACACTTAGTCAATTTCCAGAAATTCTTAAAACTTCTTGAACCCTTGTTTTGGCAGACCTATAACTTTGTCATGAAGCATTCTTTTGGAGAAATGAGACCATGGTTAGATATCCACTTCAACAATCTATATCCTGACAGGATGGGGTGGGAATTTTATTTAACCTATGAATTATGGCAGGCATTTTCTTAGAGTAGTTTGGACTAATTTTTTCATACTTAGTCAATTTCCAAAGTTTCACAAAATTGCCATACTTTTTCAAAATAATGTCAGATTGCAACACTGACTTCATGATAGCACCAGAACACCATCATGTTTCTTTCCAGCCTCATCACACATGCCACATCATCATACATGCCATGCCATCACTTCCTTTGTTATTCCTTTGTCTTTTACTGAGTTTGTCATGCCATCATGTCCTTTGTTATTCCTTTGTCACTATTGAACTCCTTTCACATCAATGAAAACCACATTCAACATCTTCAAAGTGACTTGAACTAGAATGTGTCCAAGTTTAATGAAATCGGAATTCTATTATAATGTGTCAACCTAAACACTGTACTACGACTAATAAACAATGTTCTCATTGTGGAAAGAAATAAATATGATCATATCTTTGATTCTTTGGACATAATGTCAAATGAGTCATTTTTGAAAGAGTTGAGTATTGATCCCAGGGATGGACAAATTCATTATTATCTCTACTATTATCACGTCAAATATGCCCTAAAACCATCTCAATTAAGATTGTTTCTTTTATAGTGGAGGGTGATGTGTTGATCTTAAATGCAAATAATGGCATGTTAAGGAAATGATATAATTCTTATGTACTTATAGATATTGTTTGTTTGTCAAATATATATTAATATCCATGTCAGACAATTTTTTTTCCTCCTATGGTCATCCAAGGACATGTTCACTCAATTAGACATATTTGAGCATTTGTTTTCAAATATTTTGGGATATGCAAACAACTTTGGAGCTTATACAACTTCACAAGTAATCTCTTTGTATGAAAATGAAAATTTAACTAACCACACAACCATCTATTGGGATTTTTTTATTATCATGTTCTATCAATTTAGGTTTCCAATTGTTGTCGATTTTTTAGAATAGGATTTTTTCTAGGAATACTATATATTTGTAGTGGATTATGGATTGCTCAAGAGGAGGTTTGTTCTTTTCACATAACATGTAGTATGATTTGGTTTTTTTTAGTGATGTAAGAATCTTGTGAATTCTACTCCTTGTTTAGAGTTGGTAAATGCGTTCAAAGAATCAATAATTGAGACATTATGCCTTGATGACCCTTTCCACCAATTCAAGAGTCAATCCAAATAAAAAAATAATCAAATTAGGCATCGAGATATTGTTCCCCATACCTGAATTGAAAAGGATATACACATTAAACAAGTTCAAAGAGGATTTGATTGCAAGTTTAATAATTCCAAGCCTTCGATTTCCTCGGGAATTTCTATATTCGAAGTTTCAAATTTCTATTTGTTATACACTTACATGTTTGCATTAATAACAACAAATGTAATACAATTTCATTACATGAAGAGAATGAAAGAGGAAATCTTGGAGCTCGCAGGGGTTTTGTTTCATGGCGGAACCCTAGGAAGGGTGTCGACGGAATTTTTTCTGTCAGGTTGAGGCGTATCAGCCTGACACTCGAGCTTGCGAGGTGGCGTTCAACTCTACATCGAACACCGTGTACTCATGAAGGTTTTTGCTGTGATAAATTTGGGTTTTGGTTAAACCCTCGGGTTTTTGTAACTACGTTTGTTTACTGTTTACTTATTACTGTGGTCTTGCTAATGAAATGCCAATATGGACCCAGCCCTTGGGTGCCGGGTGGCAGGATGGTTCCCATTCAGCTGCTGGTGGGGTGGAGGTTTTGCCTTCTATTGAGAACAACCTGGAGTTAGGGTTTTTGCCTTCCGATTTTCTTGCTAGTTCTCCAGGTTCTAGGCCGTTAAACGTGTTATCAGGTCGTATCCCATCATCTTCACCTTTAACGGAATCTAGGACTTCACTTTGGTCTTCAGAACAGGTTATTAAAGCCATTGAGGTTTCAACGGAAGGTAAGGCAGGGCCACTTTCGGTTATTGATGGTTTTCAGGGAACTGGCACGGTGGATTTACCATCTACGGACTCTTTCCTGTGGTGAACACTGCTGGGGCGAGGCAAGGTTCGAGGCAGGGTTTACTGGAAGTGCATGAACATCGTGGTTTTTCTATCCCATGTGTGGGCTCTGGTACAAGTTCCGAAGAGTGGGGAGGACCTTCATCGGATGATACCTCACATCAGGTGAAAAGAGGTAGAAAACGATGGCTAAAGCTGAACAGGAACAAGTATAACTATGCGCTGGGGGAAGACATTGAGTGGAATCAATTGGTCACGATGACCAGTATCACCTTGGTTGGTAAGGCTTTGGGAAGATCCTTCTCTCTGCGCACCATTGAGGCCTGGGTGGGAGAAAATTGGGCTGCAGAATTAGGTTATTCCCCGGAAGTTGTGGAATTAACCCGCAACTGGTTCGCTTTTAATTTCCACACTGAGGCACATACTAAATGGGTACTTAATTCCAACTGGAGCTGGGATCATTACCCGGTCATGAATAAACCTTGACATCCGATGTTTGATGCGAGCCGGGAATGACTGGATCTTATTCCACTATGGGTTCGGCTACCTGGTTTACCTCTCCATTACTGGTCGGAGAGACATTTCAGAGGGATAGGTAACCTGATTGGTACCTATTTGGATGGAGATTATAGCTTTCTACAAACCCGTCAAAGGAAGATTGCCCGTATTTTAGTTAATTTGAACATCAGAGATGGGTTAGCACCGAATGTAACCCTCAGCTGGGGACCCTATGTTTATGTGCAGAAACTGGACTATGAAAATGTTCCATTCAGATGCCACCGTTGTCATGCATATGGTCATCCGGTGGCTGAATGTAAACTTCCTCTACGGAGGAAAAATGGAGGGACACATAAATCCACTTTTGCTGCGGAGTCTACCCCGCTGAGTGCTGTTCCATTTACTGGACCTTCTCATGATGTGGCTTTGGATGCAGATGAGAGCCATGGAAACCCCCGGGATAAGGAAGACCCATATGGTCTTGCTCTTTCGGGACCTGGGGCTACTGCGGAAGGGACTGAAGGCATTCTTCAGGAACAGGTTTTGGAGGCACCAAATATTGGATAGTCGGTACCTGGATCTTCAGCGATGGTGCTTTCTCAATCTACTCCTACCTCGATACCAGGGACATCGTCGACGGGTATTACTCATTCCATTAATCCCCTCTCCTTTCATTTTGTTTTAAAAAATTGTACTTTCGATAATCCGGACTGGTTAGAGGCTTTAAGAAATTTGAATATCTCCTCGGCTATGGATTTAGTGGAACCTATTTGTATAGAATCTGACCTCCCTACCTCTCCACATACCCTCCCCTCCACTCACCATACCTTGCCGGACCCCAGGGGGAGACTGCTGGACCTATCGCCTGAAATTGATCCTGGCCTTGTTGAAGGTTTTTCTTCCTCCACTACTACCTCATCGGACTCTGGATATTTTCTTCATTCTCTTACCAAAGCTTCCCCGGGAGGGTTGGGTGCTGGGGTGAATAAAATTGGAAAAGGCCGTGGTAGAAAATCACATCTTTCAAAAGCACAATCCAAGGCCAAGATGGATCTGATTGAAGGCAAACAGGTGACGATTGATCGAGCGCTTAGAGCGGTGCGTTCCCAGAAGAGGGGTCGTTAATGAAAGTTATGTCCTTTAACTGTAGGGGTCTTGCTGGTCCCCATAAAAGAACAGCACTTCGTAGAGTGGTATCCCTTGAACACCCGGATATCATTGTACTCCAAGAGACTTTGGGTGTTGGTGAGGGTATAAAAACATTACTCGAAAGTTGGTTTGTAGGATGGACCTTTGCTACCTTGGATGCTCGTGGTCGGTCTGGTGGCCAGGCTATGGGTTGGAACTCTTGTTCGGTGCAGTGCCTCAACCTCTGGGGTGTGGAAGTGGCTTTGGGCATGACCTGCTGTTCTCTGGATTTTGGTGAACTCTTTATGGTGGTAAATGTTTATGGACCATATTTGAACTGGGCCCCATTCTGGGATTCTCTTCTTTCGCATCCTTTGCTACAGGAAGGAAACCTGATCCTCGTAGGGGATTTTAATTTTTCTCTTGTTCTGGCTGAAGTTTGGGGTAGTAGGGCTCGGTCTGACCCATTGGCAGACTACTTCACCCACAAGCTTGTTACACATAATCTGTTGGATATTGAACCTACTCTTCTTAAATCTACTTGGAGGAATAACAAGACAGGTGACAATAGGGTTGAGAAACGGTTGGATAAGTTTCTGGTGTCCGAACTTTTCGTGGATAGAAACTACCTTTTGAGACAGTGGGTAGGGTCGGGGGGCTCGTCAGACCACTTCCCCATTTTCTTGGAGATCCGAGACGGACCTTCAAAACCAGCTGGACCGCTGAAGTTGAATAAGATCTGGTTAAAGGATGAGACCTTTTTTGATCTGGTGGGATCCCTCTGGGTACCCTACAACCCAGGGGGGGGTCACTCTACCTCTCATCAGTTCTCTGCTAATATCAAAAGAATTAAAAGGCCTGTGAATTTTTGGGCCTTTGAAAAGAAATGTAGAGATGATAGAGATCTGAAGTCGATTGAATTGGAGCTTCAGTCTATTTATGATTCTGGTACTGGGGGACTGGGCACTGTAGAATAAAAAGCACACTTCATATCTCTGGAAGGTAGGAGAAATTTGCTTTTATTGGAAAAAGAGGAAACATGGCGCCTTAAAAGCAGGGCTTTGTGGCTATCGGCTGGGGATGAGAATACAAAATTTGTTCATGCATATGCTAAAGGTAGAAAGGCGTCTAATACCATCTGGATCCTGGAAGACTCTTTGGGGGATCCCCAGACTTCTTTTGAAAGTATGCCTGGGGTTGGGGTAAATCACTTCCAAAATCTCTTTAAAGCCCCTGCACAGGCTAATATTCTGGAAATAGTCAGAATGGCACAACTCTTTCCTCGGTTTGTGGATGAGGAAGACAATCACTCATTGATGGCAATTGTTACTGAAGAGGAACTGAAGGGAGTGTTACAGAGTTTCCAAAAAGACAAAAGTCCGGGGCCGGATGGATGGACTGTTGAATTCCTCATAGCACTTTTTGAGCTTATTGGGAATGATCTACTGCAGATGGTGGAAGACACTAGAATCTCTGGGCGGATCCCATCTGCCCTAAACTCCACCTTTCTAGCCCTAATACCTAAAACTGACAATTCTTCCTCTTTAAGTGATTTCAGACCCATCTCATTGTGTAATTGTGTATATAAGGTGGTGTCAAAAATTATTGCCAGGCGGCTAAAAATCATTCTGTCCAAGCATATTTCTGAGGAACAATTTGGATTTCTGGAAGGACGACAAATCCACGAGGCGATTGGAGTAGCTCAAGAGGGCACCCATAGTATGAAATCTAAGAAAATCAAAGGAGCTATAATCAAGATTGATCTGTCAAAAGCGTATGACAAGGTGAGTTGGATGTATATTCATTTACTTCTTACACATCTGGGTTTTGCTGTGGATTTTATTAGGTGGATTATGAGATGTATATCTACGGTATCTTTTGCGGTACTCATCAATGGTGCAGCATCTCCATTCTTTCGGTCTGAAAGAGGCCTTCGTCAGGGTTTCCCACTATCACCTTTACTGTTCCTGTTGGTTGCGGAAGGGATAAGTAAAGCACTGAAGAAGGCCTGTAGGGATGGCACCCTACAGGGGATACAAGTGGCTCCAGATTTATATATCACTCACCTGCTTTTCGTGGATGATATACTCATCTTCTGTTCTGGGTTGGCTAGGGATATGGAAACTCTCCGGGACATTTTTAAACTCTTCTCTCGAGCTACGGGTATGGAGATCAATGACAGGAAATCTACTATTACGACTCACCTTCTTAGGGAAGGTGAGATCTCTACTATTCGAAGGATCTTCCCCTATACCTTTTTAAGTCTTGATGATGGTTTCTTCTACCTTGGGTACCACTTAAAACCTAATGCATATACGAAACAGGATTGGCACTGGCTCATTGAAAAATTTCACAAGAGGTTCAAGGTATGGAGTCACAGGTGGTTATCTAGAGCTGGGAGGCTGGTCCTGGTGAAATCTGTCTTAGAGGCCATACTGGTGTACTGGATGTCCCTCTCTTGGATCCCCAAAGGGACGCTGGAAACTGCTAGGAAACTGTGCTTTCGTTTTCTTTGGAGTGGGAAAGGAGATTTTGTTTCACCATGGGTCCGCTGGCAGAAAATCGCTATCCCAAAATCCTTAGGGGGATGGGGTCTTAAGAACATTCATCTGTTCTCAAAAGCACTGGCGGCGAAAGGGGTTTGGAGACTACTAAAATCTGAAAGCCTTTGGACAAGAGTTGTCATACATAAATATATTTCCCCTGTATCTGTATTGGACTGGGTTCGGGCCACGAATAAGTCACATATTGGATGCTCTGTTATATGGAAAGCAGTTATCAAATCTTTTTCGGTGATTGGCGATCTACTTACTTGGAATATTGGGAATGGACAGGATCTACGTGTTGGGGAATATCCTTGGTATGGGAGTTTTGGTAGACACATCTTATCTGATGACTTGATTACAGCACTACGGGAAATTGGCATAACTAACTTATCCCATCTCGTAGTTCAAGATAGAACCAATCCATGGAATCAGTCGTGGATTGGTGCAAATACATTGGCACTCTCTGTGGCGGAACATGGGGGAATTGAGAACGTATTATCGAGCACTCATTTGCTCACATATACACATCCGTAACCGGGAGGACTGTTTGGTATGGGAGGGGGCTCCAAATGGAATGTACACACCAAGGAATGGCTACATCAGCTTAAGTCACTTCATTAATCCACGGGCTTTGGTGGGGTGGTGGAAATCCATATGGAGGATAAACTGCCCATTGAAACATCATATCTTCATGTGGTGTGTCCTCAATGATTCCATCCCTACCTGGGATTTTTTACAGCGCAAGAACAGGGCGGGGCCAGGGTGGTTCATATTGTGCAAAACAAACAAGGAAACTTGTCATCATCTATTCCTACGTTGTCCATACGTGGTGCAGGTATGGGAGGAATGCTCCAGATTAACAAACACCATGTTTAATTGGGATGGGGATACGATACTGTTGGCTTGGACACAGTGGTTTAGGGACCCTATTGGCATGTCCTACAGAAATCTTCCTTTATTGGTGGCATGGGGCATCTGGTTGGCACGGAATGGCACGATTTTCAATGAAAAACCCTGTACTTCGGTGGTCTCAGCTATACAGATCTGTGGATATTTAAAGGCCTACCCACATCACATCAAAGTTGCAAAACAACGAGATGTCCTTGCTCTTGAAATCGACGATTCTATACCTTGGGGATTCTACGATGGTTCTACTTTGGAATACAACTGTGGGGGTGGGGCGATACTACATTTATCACGAACCCACTCATACCACCTTTTCTGGGGATTGGGGGAGGGTGGAAACAATTATGCATAATTAATGAGCCTTAAGCTGCTTCTTATGTTTGCTAGGGAGAATGACTGTCAACAGATAAATGTGTATGGAGACTCTATGAATGTCACAAACTGGACAACTGGTACACAACATTGCAGGGATATTAGACTTGAAAATATTCTACGGGACATCCTGGAACTGAAATTGTCCTTCTTACATTTTTCTTGCAGACATATATACAGGGAGAACAACAAGGAGGCGTACCAGGCTTCTAAGATTGGCAGGGACTTGGCAATGGGGATGTGGAAAATAAAAGAACACCGAAATGGGACCGACTATGAATACTATCATAGACCTTTTATGGACATCTTGACTATACAGGAACAGTAGCTGGAAACTTGTTTTGATGTTACTATTTACTATGGATATGATCATACTTTTTGGTTTTTGATGAAAGGCTGAGTCTTTTCAAACTCTTTAGACTACGTTTGGAAACCAGGAGGCTCGGGGAGACACCTGTCATATATAGTTTTTTGTCATACTATTATGATGTTTTCTTTCTGTTTTTTGGCCATATCTTGGCAATGTTAGAACTCAATGGACTGATATACTGAAATCTTTTGTTATTGGTTTATCGTCCTTCAATGGATAACCGCATGCTATATGCATATACAGAATGTAATTTTTTCACCTTTGCTGAAATAAAATTACGCTTTTTTCTTGGGGAAAAAAATTAAGAGAATGAAAAAGAAAAAAAATGTTGTACCTTTAAATCCAGTTATGAAGTATTGCCTCTTTACTAGTTTCGATCAAGAATGATTCTATTTATATATATGTTTCAAATGCATGTTCAACATTGGCATGTTATTCAATAACCATGGTTTTGAATAGTTGTATTATTCTCATAGTCTACTGGATATGCAAAATTAGATAACTTGGATCCTTATTTCCCTTTGTATGTTTTTGTCTTTCACTTCACATGATGGTGACTATCACAACTCTACAAATATCTACAAAATATTTATTTATTTTTCTGATTTCTAGGTTCTTTTAGAGGCCCATTTGCAATAACTCTTTAACTATATAACATAACATCATGAAATTGTGGAGAAGAAAATTATAGGATTTTAATTTTGTTACTTAACACAAGTGTTGAAATAGAGTATATCTTATTGTACTCTATGTTGGAAATACTAGGGGGAGGGGTGAATCAATATTGAGCACTTTCTACCATTTCAAACATTAATTATATCATGTAAACATTAACCATTAACAATGTCATTCATCATCACCCATAAACTATACACAACGCACAAGATATTTAATGTGGAAACCCAAACAGGAGAAAACCGCAGAATGCTTTTCTTATATAATAACAAAATTACATTCATAGGAAGCACCAAGTTCCAAGATTCTCCAACTTCGAATGGAAGGATGCACAAACCCCCTGATTTATAGGATAAAAATGAAAAGTTACATCTCTTATTTATACTCCTCAAGGGGTCTCCAACTCATTTTTGCAAAAACATTTTACTCTTCCTTAAAAAATGATTTCCAATTTTTAGGGGGTCTCAAGGGTTAGCACCCCACTTCAAGAATCCATCATGACAATTCACCAAAAAATCAATATCACCCCATATCTTCTCAAAAGGGCCTTAGGCATTTTCCACATCATCATACTTGGTTGACACATCATTATTTTTTGTGGGGATCCTTGTCGTTTCATGTGGTCCAATGGGCCAAAGTACCACAACTATTAGGTTCATGTGTACCTAACATCATTATTTTGGGGATGTTTCAAGTTTCAAACCAATTCTCTAGACCAAGTTTGGGGACTCTATAGGGCCTTCTCCACCATGGGTTCTGTGACCCCAACCACATGTTCATGTGGACCCAACGCCACTATTTTAGGGATTTCTTCACAATTTTTTCCGACATTGCTTCAACGAAACTTTAGGGACTTCCTTATACTTCTCATCATCATGGTTAGGTGACCCACCATCATGGTCATGTTACTCATTACCATGGTCATGTGGACCCAACATCATTTATTTAGGAAATTCTTCACACTTCTTCGGGACACTTTAGGGACACCTTTACACTCCACATCATCATGGTCGTTAGGAGCTTCTCGAGGGTATTTGCACCACTTGTGTACAACTCAAAGTGTCTCTCCGTGAGGGACATGCGCAACCACTATGCCATAAGGGTACCGCTTTGTATTTATGTAAACTTGTGAAATGGATTCTTCTTCAAGGGATTCCTTAGGATCATTAGGTTCTTCTCTAGGGGCTTCAAGGCTTCATCAAACATTCCCAAACAATCAATATATACTACAACCACATCATAATTATCACCTTGACACCAATGGAAACACCACAGATCTCTTCACCCTTTTGACATCAATGACACCCTATTTGACACCAATGATAACTTCTTCCAAGATTCTATACTCCACTAGATAGATGGGTGTTTAATTGGTCTTATTTTTTCTTTCTGTGGGGGAGGAGTGTTAAGCATTCAAGGTATTTACCATTCTTGATAGACACTATTATGGGGATCTCCAAGGATATTGGAAATGGGATGATAGTTATTGTTTCCATCCTGTTGGGGACTTTGGTCAAGTATTTTTTGTTGTTTCTTTTCAATAAGTGTCAGGAATCTCTAATTAGTTTCAAATACTCATTGACTATGCAATTCATGTATTTGCAAAATAGTTTTTTATACACTATTTAAACTTCCATTTAATCATAATTATTTTTTCCAAGCTCAGTTTCCTAATTGATTTTATAAAACATTCTTCAATGGTTGGCTACATGGGAGGTGCAACCACTAGAATTGGACTAGAATAGCTAAAAACATTTATTGGTATAAAAAACTTCACCAATAAGACATATATAATATCTATAATGAAGTCTATATGGGGTGTAGTCTATCATGGAGTATGTAAACTTACCACTCATGATGGATTTTATTGTCAAATTTTCTCATCTTTAGTCTACAATTCATTACATTTTCTTTCTTGATTGCTTCATATTTTATTAAATAGTAGATGAAAATGATCATTCTATTCTATAAATACTATTTTATTAATTTGTTACAATTGCTCTAGATAAATCATGAATTTCTACTATTCAACCCATTAAATTTTGCAACATTCTATGGTTTATTTTTGTAGTGGAATTCTCAAACTATTTTGACTGGAGTATTCATCCTTATTTTTCTTCTTGTAGAAAAATATATTGTAAGTTTGATATCTCCATAATATGTACAAGGAAGAAAATCTACAGTAGGAAGTGTATCACTGAACATGGCTATATATCATTATGTTGTTATCAAGAAATTTGACTTCAATTTATTGTTAAGAATATTAGCACTCAACTTTGAAGTTTGGTTATTTGTGCAATGTTCAACCATTGAATAAAATATCCTTATAAAGTATAAAGTACTCTCTCCTATTATAACCAACTACAACATGGCAATAAAAATAAGTGCCTTCTTTGGGTTGTCTACTATGGATCCTTTATTCGTGCTCATATTGGAAACCTCCATTGTCTATTTAATCTATGCAAACAAACATGTTGTACAAATTGTAAGTAATTGGCCTTCTATTTCAAGTGATTATCATTTATTATTACCAACACTAATTATGGATACCTTCATTTAATGGTTCTTAAATGAACCATGTTGTATGTAGGTAAAACATCTAAAAACGGGAGTAAATCCTTCTCCCATGGGGAAACATGTTTCCAGTGGAATTCTATACTGTTCTCTCCCTGGGTAGATGTTTTAAGGAAAATTATCATGTAGACTTCAAAAATATACAGTCCATTCTTAATAGGGTAATTTTGTGGCTAGATGGAAATATTAATCCTAATCAAGTCTCTAATAGTTCCTGGTTGGGGAATTTAGAACAATTCAGTCAAGAATCATTTTGGCACAATGTTGAATTAAGTGTGAGATAAGTATTATCACACCACTAATGCCTTGAGTTAGAATTTATAAAACATAGTGGTTAGAATGTCTAATGGAAGTTATTTGTATCTAGAATAACAACTAAAACATTTGCATTTTTTATAAATAAGTAGTTGGGATAAAAATTACAAGTGGAGTTGCTTATGAGCCTTGACATGGAATTTGTGAAACATAGGGATCATAATGTATTATGGAAGTTATTTTCAATTGGAATATCCACTAAAATTTGGGAAGATATTGTTATTGATCACTACTAAAGGCCAAATAGAATAGTTTGTGTTTTGGATGGGATATGCATTGACGCCATCCATGGCTATGCTCAATCAAAGGCTCTGTATTGCATCCTTAAATTTATCAGGTCATGTATCCTCTATATTCTTTATGGTTATTTAATATGTTGGGATTCGCATAACTCCTGACTCACTTCGGTGTAAGGAATTCCATCCCTGTAGTATAGCTAATTATTTGCAATGAAAGAGACTTTGAGTCCTTGATTATAGGCATGTGCCTCAATATATTATGAGGAGAACCATGTGATTTTCCCTTGTTTCTTAATTTATGGTACTTGTCATGCCCACATTTTGGACAGATCTCTTTGTCTGCATATTCACCTCTATATAGAATACAATCATCCGAGCACGTATGATATGATATGTACTCAAAACCCAACATTTTTAACATTTGATTTTCCTCTTCGCAACTATCAGGAAATAAATTATTGCTCAGAAGTACCTTATCTTTGAATAACCTACAATTAGTGGGAAATATAAATGTACAATTTCATTTAACATTCATAAAATTGACCTTTTTCAATGTTGATTGTGTGACAAGATTCCTCAAAATATAAGGGACTTGATGGTTAGTTACCTCAAAAGTGCCAAGAAACACATGTTTGACATGGCGTAAATTTCCTTCAATTTATATAGTAACATTGTTGTCCCCAACTAGGTAGAATTTGACCAACGAGGTCCAAATAGAGGTGTTGTGGAATCCAATTTAAGGCTTTTGAATAAGGTATCAGTGATATGAGCATCATCCCCTAGCTCATCATCCTGAATTGCATCTAACAACATTGAGTCCATGGAACCCATATCTCGTATGAAGTCATCCATACCAACCTCTGTTTCATTGCCTACATTCCCAACATGTGAAGAAGTACTGTTACTATAGGCATTCCTAATCAATGAGTCTGGATGTAGTGGGAAATGAATAGGTGGTCTATTCAACCATGCTTGGTATGATTCCTCTCCAATTTGCACTCATTTTGTAGCCTTCTCTCAATTTCACATTGCAGTTGGGTGCAACATAAAATGGTAGACAAGTCGCTCATCATCAAAATCCTGATTTCAAAAATATTAAGCATTACATCGATGGTATTAGTAAGCACAATGCAATTGCTTTGTTCCAACATTATACCAAACAATTATTATAGAAGAATGATAATTTTTCGTAATAGTAAATGTCCAACCGCAAGCAATTTATAAAACAAAAGTTCAAATTGAGCAATACATTTACATTAATCCCATTGAAAATAAAAAAATGTAATTAATTAATTATTTTTGTCTTATGCCCCAAGGGGACGCCTAAAGGTACTCCCAATGGAAGGCATCTTTGACAAGTAATTGGTGGTCCATGAAATTTATATTCTATTAACAACTCATCACTAGGATACAAACTAGGTATTGCATGCACAACAACAAATCTAGATGCTTTCATTTTCATAAAGAACTCATGGTCATTGGAGTGTTCCTCAAATAACCAATTTGCATAAAATAAAGAGCACATAGAACTATTTATGAACCTACAATGTTTCCATGAGTACATGGATGACCATCGATATACAACAGGTTCTCCCTATTAAAGTTTCCATAAGCATAACCATTCATGCACGTACTATACATGGAAATGCTATGTTTGTATTTAACAATATTCAAGTAATCACACCGACAATAAATAGGACCAAAAAATGGCATAAGTGCTAATGAATGTTTGGAGGAATGAGTACATGTGAAAGGATAAACAACCCAAGATTTGCAACATCTATCTTAGACTTGCAATCATAAAATTATTACCACAAAAGGAGAATTTAGTTCCAACATCAAGAATAGGAAGAGAGGACGGCCAAGTGCCATACAAAGTGTGGTTGTAATAAGTTTGGTATTTACTTTTCGAATCCATGAGAAGAGAGAAGTCATCGCTGCCCTCTAAAAATTGGACCAACTTTGGTGTGTACTTGGACATTTTTTCTCTCAAATCATACAAATTTTTGGATCTCGTAGTAGAGATGTTTTGGGTGGTACTGATATCATACTTTGGATCGCTAGAAATTTCAATTGATTGAACAGATGCAGAGGGGTTGGTCAATTTAGGGTGAAACATAGTTTTTTTGGCTTCCAAATTTTCCAAAAATGAGCAAAGGGAAGTGTTCTTACATGTCTTTTCTATATCACCTATTGGATTTTTTATTGCAGTAGGATGTGTTAGACCATCAACATAGAGTAGTCGATCATTAGTATAATAGGTGAGTGTCACACACTAAGGGTTATCCTTCAACCCTTGAAATTTTGAACAACTACATATTAATGGGGTGTCATAAAAGAGATTCATCTCATGACGAATTACCATTAATGACACAGTATTGTGCCTAGAATATGGCATTTTACAATTGGTGGGGTAAAGCGGTTGTCCATTTTCATATACCAACTTCTTGTGGTATCTTGCTCCCAATAAGGTCTTGTGGTGTTTTTTAATTGGTGGAATATTTTCTGCATCCAAACTTGATCTTGAATCGGGGATCCTACAAAATTGAATACATTGTATTCAAATTCATATGGATAAATAACATCAATTTAATTAGATAGTCAAAATATAAATAAAACTTGAACTTACTGGAGATGGAAAGGTAGAACTTGATGAAATTTGAACGATATGGAATGAACTAGAATTTGAAGAATACGCCATTTGATATTATAACCTTTTCTCCTTGCATTTGATCCAAATCAGCAATCAATGCATGTCTACAGTCCTAAAATAAATTTTGAGAACCATATCACAATCTAACTTCCAATATAGTTTCTAAAACATTTTTTAAGAATAAACGGTGAGTTTAAGCAGCATATGTATATTATGAAGTATTGTAATTAATGCGATTGAATCATAAAAGAACACTTGATATGAATATATCATTTTAAGTCCAAACAGACATTCATAAGGATTTTTAATTACTTTGGTGTGCCATAATAATTCAACCACACCGATTCTTCCTAAGTAACTAGACACACCGTCACATCTAAACCATGTATGCATCGTCTTGGAACATTCACAAAATGTCCACAAAAGAAAATATCTACTATATTTGATAATGGATAGTTATCTATGCAATTTTCAATTTTATTGATGTCGGTGCATTTAGTATATTTAAGTGCACTGACGCATCCATATTCTTAATATTTACCGCGGTATGATAATTATTTTGTATTTTTCTATTGTATGACAATACAGTGCGTCATAAAAAACATAGTGCATCGGTGCATGCATATCTTTCTGGAGCATCTTTCTTACGGAAAAAATTATATATATATATATATATATATATATATATATCTTAATGGTGCATTGTTTGTTATGTCATACAGGTGCGCTTGTATATATAGCGCACCAATATCTGGGAAATCAAAAAATAAAAAAATCGCACGAAATTTGTTTCCCATAAACTAAAAAATGGAGAAGAAATTTTTTTTTCAAAAACTAATTCTATAAAGTGTTAAAAAAAAACTAATCACTATTTCATTATTTTGTCAAAATTTCGAGGGGATATTTTTGGAAGAGAGACTTACCGAGGAGGAGTTTGGAGCAACGAGATTATTCCAAAGATCAAAATTTGTAAGGTATGGTGAATCACACATAACCCTGCATAGTAGAAATTTCAAGTATGTAAATTATTACTATTAATCAAAATGCGTGATTTATTTACTTTCCTATTTAGATTTTAAATAAATTCATAAAATAATAATAATAATTACATAGTTACTTTCAATGATAGAACCCTTGTTTTCTTGTTGCTTCCTTTTGTTTTATGTGGCTAAAAAATTTCACTTTAGGGTTTAACTCCCTCTATTGTTTCACAATTAGGATTTTTCTTTTTAGGCATTTTAGATTTAATGGATTTGTGGTTTTATATATAAGACGTTGGGTGCGATGGGCCCACTTGGATCATATCTGAAACCTTGTCATCCCTATCAATTTTTTTATTTTTTATTTTTTTAAACACTTTTGTAGTTTTCAGTGCAGTCGTTTTATTCTAATGCACCAGTGCACGTGTAGTAAAGGCGCACCGTTTGTTTACTAGTTCTTTAGTTAAATATATCGCACTGAGAAAGGCATGTACCAAATTGTTCATTTATTTTTTGTTAATGGTGCATTCAAGTATGAGACGCACTGAGGCGTTTGTATTATTGAAGCACACTGAAATGGTAGAATACTTTTTTATCTAGAAGTTATGTAATTTATTTATATCATATATTTAATATCTTATCTACTTAATGATATAGGTTTTTAAGTTGATAGAAAATGCATGATAAGAGTTCAATGAACAATAATTCTAGTCAACGTGATGGGAGCACATCCAAAATTGTGACAAAGGCAAGTTCTTTGTGATTTCTGTATTAAATAAATATGTTTGAATTATATGTAAATTTAACTAATATGTATTGGTTAATGTGTGACATGAAAAGCCAAAAAATGAGGAAGCTCAATAAGATTCTCTGTAATCTAAGTGCAGAAGAGCATAAAACCTTCATGGAAAATTTGCATACAGATGAATCGGGTGAAATAAAACGTAATCAATATGAATTTTTTCTTGAATTTTCAGTAATACTATACTTAATAATATTTGCTAATATGTTTCAAACAATCTAATTCACATACATTGAATGTTATGGAGGGACTGACAGCAACATAAGGGAATGTCATCATTTGAAAAAATAAATTATGGAACATGTAAATGATAATGAATTGGTCCTTAATTCATCTAGAATGGTGCTAGAAGTTAATGAAAGAGGGGGGATTTTTTATAAAACTATGAGGGATATAGTGAAAAGAACGTGTAGGTGTACTTTCCACTTACAGTACAGAAATAAATACAATGATCTTGAGAATCATGTTATATCTAAACTATAGGAGGCATTTCCAAAGAAATGGTCAATGAGATCTGTCATACTTGCAATAGAAAAAACATACAACAATAAAAAAGAATCATTCAAAAAGTAATATTCCTAAACATGTTTTTATAGAATATGTATATACTACAACAAAGCATTCATTTATTAAAATTAATTATGTTATATTTATTTTTCATATTAGTATAAAACTAGTTTAATGTCATTTTAAATTTTTAGGAAGATTATGAAAATACCAAAGGATGAATGAGGTGATATCTGAAATATGCTAGTAGGGATGTCCAAAAAAGTGTACAAGGAGATGGTCAAGGAAATGGACATAATTGCATCATAAGAGGAGCCATATCAACAGCAACGTGCTTCAAATGTATGAAATCATTGGATTTTTATATTATGTACAAATAATTAATTAATTTAGAATTTATAAATATTAATTTTCAATTGTTTTTTGCAAAAAAGAAAACAAAATGGAACCCATTCAGCACATAAGACAAGACGACAAGGAGAAAAGGGGTTGATAGCAAAGTTTGTGAGTAGTTGTGATTTAGGCTTAGAACAACTTAAGATTTCATATCGGTTGTGATATTTATATATTTTAATATTTTTTTACATTGACCATCCTTGGATGTCTTCAAAAATATGTTAACATGCAAAGAAGAGCCATGAGAAGAATCAATTGACATTGGGTTAAGTATGGGTTGTTAGTATATGTTGGCGTATCAAAAAATAATTGTGGAATTTGTAAGTATCTATGTTGTTTTACTTCTCTCATTTTATAATTAATGGAACAACAAAAATCCTTTATATTAAATCTATGATTTGTTCTCGGGTATTAAACTTGCAGGAAAAAATGTATGGAGTGGAGCCAACATAAGAGTTGTTGAGAGAATGCATGAAATTTGGTTTTGAAAGAATATGTATCATTCAGGACTCAATTCTTTCTATGGTACAATGCTTTTCAAATTACATTCTTGTATATTATTTATTTTAATTTTCATTATTCGCACCAATGTAAATACACTCATTACAGTTTATTTTTATGTTTGTAGATGGAAGTTGAAGAAGAGGAAACAAATCAAGGAAATCAACAAAACATTCGGCCAAATAAACCAAGTCATGCAAGTGGCTCAAGCACTACCAACAATTACAGCGAAAAATGATGATGAATATATTTGGATGTTAATGCAAGATGTTGTATATTTTGAAATAATTGTCTGTGAAAATCAGACATTTTGTATAATGTACTGGACATAGTGTCTTGATTGAAAGACAATGGGTTACCAATAACGGTAAAAATTACATGCATGTTGACATTTTGATTATTGTGGACTTTACATTGTCCCATTTTGTATGACAAAGGGCCTCTTATTCCTATACAATAAAATAAGGTTTCTTATTCTATTGCATTTCCAATGTCATTGTGAAATGTTACATCGTTGATTAAATATATGGATGACTAAATATTAAAATAGATGCAAAAATTGAAAATTTATGATATAAAGAATTAATCCAAACATCTTATCTAAATGCAATAATTCAAATTCAAATTATATGAATACTATCATAAAAAATATTTCAATTTTTGATGAATAATGGAATTTTAAAAATATATAGATAGATAGATATTCCAATGCGATGTCACTAGTCACTGTTCACCAAAGAGAAAATGAATACTGGTGCCTTTAATCATTTTAATCACATAGGTGCATTTGAGTAAATGTAACACCAATTCAAAAAAACTAATCGTTGCATGTCCTAGTGCTTTGTTATTATTATGCCCCGGTGCTTTCTATATAAGCACGCTTGCACGCCACTTTATCATAACCGCACTGTTGAATTTTAAAAATGCAGTGAAATTCAATGTGATAGTCAACTCCACTAGTGAGTTTTCCTTCCCTTAGTGCATCGGTTCTTTCAGATAGTATATAAGCATCAGTGTTATATTTAGTTTACCGCACTAGTGCATATATTGTTATAAAGCACTGACACCGTTGAAATTTTTGGTGTGAACCAGTTCTATATTTATTATCAAGCACAGATAATTATCTTGGTTTAAAGGACAGGTGTCATTAATATTTTTGTGGTGCACCGGTGCTTGTTATTATTTAAAGGCATCGGTCCATTGCATATTTGTTAGCACTAGTGCACTTATATCAACAAATTGCACCGCTAAAAAATCCTCCACTAACACCTCCAATTGTCCAGTTTGTTTAGTTATGATAAAATTCCATAAAAACCTCCACCAAAACATTTGGTACCATTGGAAAAGGATGTAGCGGAGTTTTTTTTAACAATTTGGACCAATCTTGTAACACTAAAAACCTCCTCTATAACCTTCGTTGCAGTGACTTTTCCTTGTAGTGATTGCAAAGACCAAGATGCATGACTAAGAACTCACAATGACCTTCATGTGTGCAAAAATTTGTCATAGGAATGGCAGCTTCTTTCATATGGATTTGGTGGTAGTCGGATTGAAGGTCAAGTTTAGTGAAGAATTGTGCACCATGAAGTTCATCCAAGAGATCACCAATGACTAGAATGATAAGTCTATCCTTGATAGTTAACTTATTAAGAGCCCAAAAATATGGACATGTGTGCCAAGTGCCTTCTTTTTTGAAGACCATAACCACTAGTGAGGAACAAGGGCTTGTATTTGAATTAATGATGTTGGCCTCCAACAACTCCTAAAAGATATTTTTTATTTAATTCTTTTGGGAAAAAAGGTGTTGGTAAGGGCATATATTGGGGAGTTGAATTATGGGAATCAATGGAATACCATGGTTGTGCTACCAATGGGTCGGTGTTAAACCCTTGGGTGATTCAAAAAACTATTGATTTTTTAAGAGAAACAATTGCAAATCAGGGTAAATGTCATATGGCATCATGTCCGTGACTTGGACGGCACTGAATTGTGCAATAATACTTGAATGTTCTTTATTCAATAACTTCTCCATACATTTCTAGGAGATAATTTCTAGAGAGCTTGAAGTATGCCCTTTGAGATGATGGTTGTATCCTTCCTTATTAAATCTTATATATAGTTCCTTTAAATCCATGGTGACCTGTCACAAAGTCCTTTTCCATCCTTCTCCCATAACGATATCACAACCATCCATTTCAATAGCAAACATGTGTGTTTTCATATGGTAGTCACCCATTTGGAGTTTCATATTTTCATAGCAACCATTGGATATGTTAATTTGGAAGCTTGAGATAGGATGGAAATAGAAATGGGTTTCTTTGGCCATGTGGTTGTGGATAAAATTGTGGGTGTTGCCACTATCAATTAAGAATGAATTTGTGGTGCTTGACATAGCAAACCAAATTCAATGTCTGGGGTATTCAAAATTTTGATAAGGCATTGAGTGATATTTGAGGTCCATCCCCAGGAGCTTGCAATGTGCGGTCCTCTTCCACATGTTGAGAAAGGCTCTCCACTTATAGTTTCGGAGGGCCTTCAATTGTTAAGTATTTGAGGTGCTCATGGGGGTTGACATCAATTTGGAATAAATTTTTTTCTTTGCATGTATGCCCTCAAATGTATGTTTCATCATAATTATAGCAAAGTTTGAGGTGTGTACATTCAAACATCAATCAGGATTTAACTTTTGGATTCGTAATGGCTATCTGTTGGAATTGTTGGGAGTAGGATCCATGGGAGGCATAGTACGAGTAGGGAAAGAAGGTATGTTTGGTTGGAATTCATCACCATTACAAATCATCTAGCACTATCACAAGCTTCTAACCACAGTTGTGGGGCATTGCATAAGGAAATGTGTGTGAATTTCCTCTTTGAGACCACTAATGAAGAATTCTCTAAAAAGGAACAAATGAGGCCCTATGTGCAGATTTCCAATTGTTCAAATGTTGTGATATAATCTATAACTATGTTTGTCTAGCATAATTTGGTCAACATTCCTAGATAGTGACTATCCCTTTCAAAATGATCATGAAGGATTTTCAAAAATTGGATCCAAGGGACATAATAGTAATATGATTCTCGATACAATTGCCACCACTGTCGATGTTTTGAGTCTAAATATACGAACCCTAGTTTTAACTTTTGGAGATTATCCTAAATTCCATGGAGAGAAAAAAAGTGTTCCATTTGGGTATCCCAACCTGATAGATCTAAACCATCAAATTTGTGCATTTACCTTTTGGAAGTGGTGCCATGAATTGTTATCCTAAAATGGTGAAGGTTGGATTTCAGAGAAGAGAGTGTGAGAGCCATGTGAGATCCATGTCCTTCATTGGAAAACGATTTGGCAGTGGGAGCCTATTGTTTAGGTGCTATCCCCACGTGTTGAGTGATAACATCAATCGTTTCCTGCTAGCTAGACATAATGATGTTGATCTGGTTGATTGCATGCTTCAATGATGCCAATTTTTTAGTTCCTTGATGCGGATCCTTGGTTGGTTCCTCCATGTTTTTCTAGTTGCAGATGTGTAACATGGGACCAGTTATGATAAAAAATAATTAACATTAGATTATCTCAAACTGATAAGGAGATAAAGAGGATTCTTTTGAGATGTATCACCAGTTATGGTAATTGCAATTCCATCCAAAATATTTTGTGAGACATATATACCAACACGATTAGCACAATGAAAGAATTCTTTTGGGATAGGTTTCCACAAGGGTGTCAGTGGATCATAGACCTTCTTTTAATATGCTAAGGGGAGTATTACCCCCAATGGAATATTATTGCACTGATAAAATTTCCAAATTCCCTCTTGGATGCAAATATGTAGGAATTTCGCTAGCTAGTTACAGAGAATAATGTTATTGCACTAACAAAATGCCCAAATTTTGAATAGATGCAAAGATGTAGGTATGTCATTGGCTATCAATACGGGTTAGGGTTTAGATGAGGGATTTTCAGGTGCTATATATCTCTGATATACATGTGAGTTCCAACAGTAGTACTTAGTTGAATATCTCATGGCATAAATTAAATAGGCTTGATCGTTCCCCTAGTCATACTACCCAACTACTCAGGTAAGAGAGATTATTCCTTCCGAGTTTTTTGATCGATGCACTATAGCAACAAGATAGTCAATAATATTATCTATAGATAGTTTTATGTGGCCTAGGGGACTTCTGATATACCTATGGGGTACATGAAAGTGATAATCCGTACACAAGTGTTTGTTGAGTCGTAGAATTGACATCTTTTTCTACCCTTTTCTCTTTACTTTTAATCATTTTTGCTTACCTATGACCCTATATTAATCCATTTTAATGATTATGTGCAGCATTTAGACCAAAGATGTTTTCCCTTGCATTATTTTAGTATTTCACTTGAATTGATTATTAAACATTAGAGAAAGAACATATTTGCATTTATCTTTGAAAAAATAGATTAGTTTGGTGATTGTTGCAGAACCAGCTGACACTTGTTGTAGAAAGTGTGTTTGCTACAAAAGCTTTAAAAGTTGTGAAAGCTACAAAACCAAGGCTCAAAATCCATATAGGACATATTTCAAATTTTCAAGGATAAGATGTCAACAATTAACTATGCCATGGATCTAGGAGTATCATCAACAATCTTGGAATTATTGATAAGATTAGTTTTGAATGGTTAGCAAAGATCTTAGAATTAGCTTTGAGTTGGTTTTGAAATCCTAATTTTTATCAAATTTTGAAAACCACTTGAGGATATTTTGGATCTACATTTATTATTTGTTATTTTAGTTTCAAGTAAAATTCATGTATAAACAAGAGTGCCTTCTCCATCATAGGAAAGGACTCGTAGAGAATTGTACAATCTATGATGGAATAAACCATATTTTTATGAGATCGTGTCTCAATATAGATTGTAGCTTTATCATTTTTGTAATGATTGATTAGTTTATGTATATGTAACTTTAATTCACTTCCATGTTCTTGGGAGGAAGATCTCACTCCATGAGAACAAGGCATGCTGTGATTTAATGGTTTTTAATTATTTTTATGTGTGTGTTTATTTATTTCTGCAATTTAATTTTATGAATAGTATTTTACTTTTGAAAGATAAGTTAATTCATTTTAATGTCGGGAATATATTAGTCTTTTAGTTCTGCAAGGTGTGGATTGATAAGCTTTTAATATTGATGAAGAGACAAACATATATTAATCCCATTTGGAAAATACTAAGGGGTGCTTCTTAGTTAATTTGATTAAGTTGTTTTTCTTTCTTTTCATTTGAATTGATCATTTTATTTAACTGCATCTCATATAAGATAAATCAATGCAAGATAGTCAATGTAGCTTGGATATACAATGCATTACATCTTGCAAGTGTTTCAACCTCGGGTTGACAATTAATGATTTTACTCTGCGTTTACTAAGGTAATTAAAAATCCCAATAGTGTTGTCTGATGCAATACTACTCGAAGGAGTACCAATAGAGGTTACACCAGTGTCCAACAATTGTGACTAAGTACCCATTTTATTCTATGCATGTATGCTTTCCCAACCATAGGTTTACCCACTGAATGGAAAGTCTGTGTGTTGTTTAAATACATCAGAACACGTCTCTAGCCTAAAAAATAATCTGCAAGGTTTTGGGGACATGCTAGCTCAAGAAAGAGCTTAGATACCACTTGTGGTTTTGTTTAACCATGAAACTTAAAACAACACATGAGGATATACAGATATTTAATATGCAATAAAACAGGGTTTATAATCCAAATCAAGAAACATTAAACAGTAGAAAAGCTAAATGTTGCAAAAAATAAACCTTATATTATGAGAATCTTTTATGGAAGCAATGTCTACACACCTCTTAAGGTTGGGTGACCTCTCAATTGAGAAAAGCTATGATACATTAAATCTTGACCCCATAATCCATAGCCTATTATCTCTTTAAATAGGTTTTAAATACCCCAAAACCCTAACTACTTGACTTGGTCAATAATTAATGAGCACCAACTACTTAGTTGTCCTTAAGAAATAGAGAGACCCTTTTTACATTAATAGTATACTACTAACTACTCATCCTTATTCAAAAATTATGGCCACATACATAACATGGCTAATTTACTAAAGTAAGGGAGTTAGGGTGGGACCCTAACAATTGATCCAATAGCCCACCAACCCATAACCCTCTAACACACATATGCTTGACACATATCCCTTCATCTTTGTGACCCTTCATGCACTCACCCCCTTTAACTCATATTACCTACTCTTAACATGTGATCAGGTTGTAATGGATTAACTTAGTTAATCGTATCCTTTCTAGGAAAGGTTGTATTTCATATCAGATGCACCTCATTTCAAACACTTAAAAACCAAATTACAATAGTGAGTGCCTCTAACCAAAGGGATCACCTAAAGGAAGGAATTTTTGTTTGGGAATTTCACCTTTGAGTTTGTGTGATTTACAAGAGTAAAATTCCACATCAATAGGATCATAGAAACTCTAGTGTATAATGTGTCATATGGTTAAAGTGATTCAGTGTCAAAGTGTCTTTGGAATCCCTTTTTACATTAATAGTATACTACTAACTAATCAGCCTTATTCAAAGGTTATAGCCACATACATAACATGACTAATTTACTAATTTAAGTGATGCAGGAGCATCGGGGCCTAGGCAGAGCAATCGAAGATGATTGACATGGAGAAGGCCGACCAGAGGGAATGTCGACAACTGTTGGTGCGGAAGAGCATATTGGATGTCGAAGTCAATAAGTCGAGCAGGAGCAATTGATCTCCGATCAAAATAAGTGTGGAAGGTCGAGAGTCGACATATCAAAGTTCGATAGACGACAGAGTTGTATTGGAGACGTCGAGGGTCGACATGTTGTCGAACCACGACTCCGACAGGTTTTGTACTGGCAAATCTTGAGAGTGCGAAGGAAACCGACAGGTATGTCGAAGGCTGACGGAAGACAGTATGGTCAAGGAAGTGACATGACTGGCTACTGTAGCAGTGTCAGAAGGATGCGCAGGAAGTCAAGGAGAGTACTTGGCATCTATTCAGGGTTTCTAAGGAAGTTATTAGCATTTATTGCTGGTAGTTGGGATCATGATAGATGTCAACACAGGAAGATATTGTGTTGCATGGCAAAGGCATTGACAATTGTAGTTCTGCACGATTGGGGAGATCAAGAGACAGAGGAAGCGTGTCTCGAGGGTCGGGGTAATCTCGGCAACAACAGTAGTAGAGTAGAAGACCATGCGAGTTTGGGTCAGTTGGACAACTTGGAAGAGTGAGTTCAGGGAGAAGAGGGGTAGATTGGAGAGAACAGTCACACATCTTCCAAACGCAAAGGAGATCAAGCCATAGCTTAGAGTTCCGTAGTGAACCAGGAGAGGGTGAAGATCGACACACTGAGATAGCACACAGTTACTTCTATATTGTAATAGGCTAAAGCCGACCATACTTAGTTATTTATATTCCTTGCATTTCGCATTGTAACCATTTCGGTAGAAGTAATATAAGCCAGCTTCTGGCATCCTGTTTACATATTGTTTATGTGAACGCGTGTGTTGTGTGTAATCGTTAAGAAAGAACCTTTGTGAAGGTGCCTTGCGTCAAGTGGTATCAGAGCGGAATAATCCTATGAGAAGGAAGACGGTGATATCAACCTGACTAGGTCAAGTGGTATCAGCATTGGAAGTGAATCCAGCGAGCAAGTGCGTTGAACAACTCCAGTTGCGGTTGGGTAGAGTTGTACACGACTTGTGAAAGTCTGGTTGCGATTAGACGAGTGGGAGTTTTAGCCGAGGTTGAAAATGGCTCATAGAGGCGTTAATGCCCGAGGTGTTGGACGAAGATCATGTGGCATAGCAGTCACAGTTGATCATGAGATGTTCGATGAGTGCATCAAAATAATGCAAACTTTGACAAATGAAGTCGCATCGATCAAAGAAATCCAAAGGCATGGTTGTATTCCTGATGCGTTAGACCATAACGACGAGGAGATCGAAGAAGTGGAAGCAAGGGAAGCAGCAGGAGAAGTACCAAAAGACAAACTGATCAAACTTCTGATGGATATGAGAGGTCAGACAAAGATAGATGTATGCACCTACTCAAGAATTTTGGACCCAAAAGACTTGATCGATTGGTTCAGAGAAATGGAGAAATACTTCAACATAGAGCAGATCGAGGATCCTAAATGGGTTAAGACTGCATGTCTGATGTTGAAGGGTCATGCCTCATTGTGGTGGGACAATGTGCAGGCTGACAGAGTCAAGAAGGGCAAGGAGAAAATCAAGTCTTGGGATAGGATGGTCGCCAAGCTGAAAGGGAAGCTCTTTCCAAATGACTATGTGATTTCCTTGTTTCGAAAGTTGCAGAACTTTCTACAAAAAGAGATGACCGTGAAGGAATACAAGGAAGAGTTCTATAGATTGTCGATAAGGTCGGGACAGATCGACAAAGGCGAAGAAGCCCTCGCAAGATATGTCAATGGCTTGAAATATGCCATTCAAGATGAGTTGAGCATGTCAAGATTCATAGTGGTTGGTGAAGCCTACCAGTTAGCTCTGGAGGAAGAAGAGAAACTGTCGAGAAAATTCGTAGCGACCAGAGGTAGGATGACTGGTCGGGGTGCGAAGATTGTTTCCACGAAAGGCCAAAGTAGTTGTTATAGGATATAAGCCGTCGAAGACAACTGACGTGCAAAAGGGACATCGACAAGAGATAAAGAGCAGGAAAACTGACGCGATGGTCGAGAAACATGCAGTCGAGGTGCGTATGGTCGAAGTGGTCCATCCGACAGAAACAGAGCTGACAGACCAGCCATAATCTGTTACAAGTGTCAAGGAGCTAGACACAAGGCATATGAATGCCCAGAGAACCTACATGCTGCAAAGGAGTCGAAACCCACACGTCGAAGAGATGAGAATGTCAATGAGAGGGAAGAATCAACATCCGACAGCAGTGAGGACAGCAAGAAGAAAAGTCGAATCCTGACGGTCAGGACAACATTGGTTCAGGAAGATCGACGCGACGAGAAAGAGCCGCCATAGCGAAAGGCTATCTTTCAAACCAAAGTGCGAATCGACGAATGGCATTGCAAGACCATAGTTGATGGTGGAAGCACTAAGAATCTTTTGTCGATAGAGGTCATCGACATAATAGGGTTGAAATGTCGAGAACATCCACACCCATACAAGATCTCATGGTTGCAAAAAGGACACCATGTGAAGGTGACCATACAGTGACTGATTAACTTCAAGGTCAGGAAGATTGAAGACAGTGTGTTGTGCGACGTAATCCCAATGGACGCATGCCATATGTTGTTAGGAATACCATGGAAATATGATCAAAAGATGATCTATGATGGTCAAGCCAACAAATTCACAGTGTGGAAAAATGGCATGCAAAGGACTCTGAAGACGAAGCCGGAGAAACAAGCCGACTGTAAGCAGGGTGAGAGTAACTTTTGGGAGAAGCGAGTGTCAATGTGTTCAGCAAAAGAATTCCATGCGGATGAGGAAAAGCAGTAAGGATGTTTTGCGATCATTCTGAAAGGACCGTGTATCGATAGGTTGAAAATGGAGAAGATTCTGGTCGAAGTCGGAAATCTACTTGACGAGTTTTGGAGCATAGTAGTCGACAAGACACCAATGGGATTTCCATCGACGAGAAGCATGCCCCATTAGATTGGCTTGATTCTAGGGTCAAGTCTTCCAAACAAGGCACCGCATAGGATGAGTCCAAAAAAAGGTCGAGAACCCAATCGATAAGCCAGGAGTTTTTGAACAGGGGATTGATCAGATAAAGTCTGAGCCCATGCGCGGTACCAGCAATATTAGCATTGAATAAAGGTGGAGAATGGAGGATGTGTATAGACTCCAGAGCCATCAACAAGATCACGATCAAGTACCGGTTTCCATTGCCGAGGATGGACGACTTGATGGATTGTTTGAGTGGAGCAAAGTACTTCACAAAGATAGACCTGAAGAGCAGTTATCACGAGATTCGGGTTAGAGAAGGAGATGAATGGAAAACAACATTCAAGAAGAAAGAAGGGCTATATGAGTGGTTAGTCATGTCATTTGGATTGACTAATGCACCCAGTACATTCATGTGATTGATGAATGAGGTATTGAATTCATTCTTGAGTAAGTTCGTCATAGTGTACCTAGACGACATCCTGATATTTAGTCGAACCAAGACAGAGCACTTGGGGCACATTCGATAGGTATTGCAGAAGTTGCAGGAAGAGAAGATGATGGTGAACCTGCAAAAGTGTTTCTTCATGAAGGAAGAACTGGTATACTTGGGATTTGTAATCTTGGGTAAAGGGTTGGCGATGGACCCAGAAAAAGTGAAGGCAATATTGGATTGGCCTAAACCGACAAGTGTGACTGGAGTAAGGAGTTTCCATGGACTTTCCAGTTTCTATAGTAAGTTCATTTATGGATTCAGTCGGATTTGTGCACCTTTGATAGAGTGCATGAGAAAAGGGGAGTTCAAGTGGACAGGAGCTACCTAGCAAGCTTTCGACAAGTTGAAGGAAAAGGTCACTGAGAGCCCAGTGTTGGAGCTCCCAGATTTTGACAAAGCTTTCCAGGTCGATTGCGACGCAAGTGGAATGGAAATTGGAGAAGTGTTGAGCCAGGAGGGCTGACCAATTGCATTCTTCAGTGAGAAGTTGGATTATGCGAAGCAAAAACATTCGTTCTATGACCACGAATATTATGCTATTGTCCAAGCATTGAAGAAGTGGAGGCATTATTTGTTTCCCAAGGAATTTGTGTTGTACACATATCACCAAGCACTGAGGTATCTAAGTACTCAGTCGAAGTTGAACTAGCGGCACATGAAATGGGTCGAGTTCCTGCAGGGATATACTTTCATGTTGCAACATAAGTTGGTCAAGTCGAACAAGGTTTCTGACATGCTGAGTCGAAGAGTTGCATTGCTGAACACGATAGCAGTTCAGGAAAGAGGACTAGAGTCAGTGAAAGTAGAGTATGCGACCGACGAGAAGTTTGAGAAAGCATGGGAGGCTTGTCGTGAACTATGGAGTGTAGACAGAACTCCATACTTGGATTATTTTATCCAAGAAGGATATCTATTCACGGGACAAAAGTTGTGTATTCCAATAGGATCCATAAGAGAGAACCTAATCCAAGAATTGCATAGTGGCAGATAAGCAGGTCACTTTGGAATCGACAAGACTAAGGCATTGGTCGAAGAAAAGTATTATTGGCCAAGAATGATGACAGATGTTGGGAAGTGGGTACGACAGTGTCGAGTTTTCCAGTTGGTAAAGGGGAGAAGTCAGAATACGGGGTTGTATACACCATTACCTATACCGGATACCCTATGGGAGCACCTGAGCATTTTTTTTGTGCTAGGATTTCCTAAGACGCGGCAAGGAAGCGACTCAATCTTTATTGTAGTTAACAAATTTTTGAATATGTAACACTTTATTCCATGTCAAAAGACAAGTGATGCCACAAGAATTGTTGTACTATTCTTCAAGGAGGTAGTCAGATTGCATGGGTTGCTGAAGAGTATCACATCAGACAGAGATACCAATTTTATGGGACATTTCTGGAGAACCCTATGGAAGAAACTGGACACAAGGTTGCATTTTGGCTCAGCATATAATCCGCAGACAGACGGATAGAATGAGGTGGTGAATAGAAGTTTGGGAAACCTTTTGAGGTGTTTGACGGCCGATAGACCAAAGCAATGGGAGAATCTGTTAGCGCAAGCAGAGTTTGCATATAACAATTCTATGAATCAGTCGACAGGTTTGAGCCCATTTTAGATTGTTCAAGGAAGAAGCCCAAATGGAGTGGTGGATTTGGTCGAGTTACCGATAGAAATCAGGAAAAGCACGGATGCGGAATCATTCGCAGAGCATATGAAGGAAGTGCATGAAGATGTGCGAAAGCACATAGAAAAGAGTAACGCAGCATACAATTTGAGATCCGACAAAAAGAAGAGGCTACAGTCATTCAGTGAAGGAGACTTAGTCTATGCACATTTGTGGAAGGAGAGATTTCCTACGGGAACATATAACAAGATGAAGCTGAAGAAGATTGGACCATGTGAGATTCTGAAGAAGATTTCGGACAATGCTTATGTGTTGGAGCTGCCAAATGACTTGATCATTTCACCAACAATCGATGTCTCAGATATGTACAAGTTTGAAGAGGGTTGAAGCAGTAGAAGCACGGAAGTGTCGGACATCGACTGGATAGCGCAGATTCTAGATCAACACAAGGAGGAAATTGCAAAAGTAATAGAGGAACGCGAAGTCGGGCATACACACAGTTCACGAAAGAAGGAATACTATAATGATGGAAAGATGATGAGTTGCAGGAGGTGACATGGATTTCCAAATAACATTTCAGGAGACTAATGGAGCAGTCGAGTTCTTCATCACCTGGGGATTCTGATGCAGGAGCATCGGGGCATAGGCAGAGCAATCGAAGATGATCGACATGGAGAAGGCCGACTAGAGGGAATGTCGATGACCACTGGTGCGGGAGACCAGATTGGCTGTCGAAGTCAATAAGTCGAGCAGGAGCATTTGATCGTCGATCGACAGAACTACAGAAGGTCGAGAGTCGACATGTCAAAGGTTGATAGACGACAGAGTTGTATCGGAGACATCGAGGGTCGACATGTTGTCGAACCGTGACTCTGACAGGTTTTGGACTGGCGAAGCCTCAGAGTATGAAGGAAACTGACAGGTATGTTGAAGGCTGACGAAAGACAGTATGGTTGAGGCAGTGACATGAACGACTACTGTAGTAGTGTCAGAAGGATGCGCAAGAATTCAAGGAGAGTACTTAGCAGCCGTTTGGGTTTGCTACAAAAGTTATTAGTAGTTATTGCGGGTAGTTGGGATCGTGATAGATGTCAACACAGGAAGAGATTGTGCAGCACTGCAGAGGCACTAACAATTGCAGTTCTGTAGGATCAGGGAGATCGATAAACAGAGGAAGCATGTCTCAAAGGTCGGGGTGATCTCAGGAACAGCAGCAGCAGAGTAGAAGACCAGGCGAGTTTGGGTCAGTTGGACAACTTGGTAGAGTGAGTTCGGGTAGAAGAGGGGTATATTGGAGAGAACAGTCACACATCTTCCGAACGCAGAGATGATCGATCCGTAGCTCAGAGTTCCGCAGTGAACCAGGAGAGGGTGAAGATCGACACACTGAGATAGCACACAGTTACTTCTGTATTGTAATAGGATAAGGCCGACTATAGATAGTTATTTACATTCTTTGCATTTGTCATTGTAACCATTTCGGTAGAAGTAATATAAGCCAGCTTCTGGCATCCTGTTTACATCTTGTTTATGTGAACGCGTGTGTTGTGTGTAATCGTTAAGCAAGAACCTTTGTGAAGGTTCCTTGCGTCAGTAAGGGATTTAGGGTGGGACCCTAACAATTAATCCAATATCCCAACAACCCATAACCCTCTAATGCACATCTACTTGACACATATCCCTTCATCGAGGTGACCCCTCATGCACTCACCCCCTTTAACTCATATTACCTACTCTTAACATGTGATCGGGTTGCAAAGGTAAGGAAGAACTTAGTTAATCTTATCCTTGCTAGGAAGGTTGTATTTCATATCGGATGTACCACATTTCAAACACATAAAACCCAAATTACAGTAGTGAGTGCCTCTGACCAAAGGGCTCACCTCAAGGAATTTTTGTTTGGGAATTTTACCTATGATTTTGTGTGATTTACAAGGGTCAAATTCCACAAAAATAGGATCATAGCAATTCTAGTGTATAATGTGTCATACATTCAAATTGATTCACGGTCAAAGTGTGTTTGGAATCATAGTGTGTCAAGGGGCATTATGTTGAGGGTCATAGGGTTTATTGGGTATACAATGTCCAAGGTCATAGTGATTAGGGGTTATATTATATTAGGGGTTTAATATGTTGAAGGTCATAATGTATTTGGGGGTGACTTCATTAATACTCATATGGGATAAGGGGCATAGTATATTATGGTTCTATTGTATTCAATGTCACAATATGTTAGGGGATGATTATGTGAAGGGTTATGGAGTATACTATATCCAGGTTAATAGTGGTCAGTGATCAATGTGTGATAATGGTCAGTGTGCTTAGGGGAGATTATGTTGAGGGTGATAATGTGTTTCGAGGTAATTATGTTAGGGTTTGTAGGGGTTAGGGGGGATAGTGTGTTAAAGTGTTAGTGAATAAAGGGTCATAATGTGCCTGGTACCATAATGTGTGTGGGTTATATTTTTTCTGGGGTCATAGTGATATGGTGTCAAAGTATGTTTGGGGTCATAGTGTGTCAAGGGGTGATTGCATTAAAAGTCATATGTATTAAGGGGTATATTTTTTTTTAGGTCATGGACTTATGAGTTATACTATATTAGGTGATAGTGTGTGTGGGTTATATGTTAATGATATTATCTTGATTAGTGATTCAAGGAATTGGTCGAGGAAACCAGTTCTAAATTATCAAATGAGTTTGGCATGAAGGATATTGGTCCTTTGTATTATTGTTTAGATATTGAGGTAAGAAGAGGTCACGAGAATAGAAAGTTGTGGATTAGCCAAAGGAAGTATGTTGAAGACGTTCTTGAATTCTTGAGGATGGATAGAATTATAAAATTTTAATACTCCATCTCAAGTTGGAGTATTTGTTGTCTAATGACATGAGTTCTAAGGATAGGAATGAAGAAGACAGATAACATGTAGCATCCCCATCCATCATTCAAACTACAAGAGGGGGTAGTTATGAATTTCATATTTCAAAACTTCACCCTGTGGGAGATTATTCGAATTTAGAACTAATTTAAGCCACCCATGGGTTACATAAACTAAGATGTGCAGGTGCATGAATATAAATCACAAAAGAAAAATTGTATACACACACATCATGCATAAACAAACACAGTCATCATAAGAAATAAATATAAGAATTACATAAACATAGAAAACAATGGATATTTTATCTTTTAACAGAAGAAGATCAAAGCAATTGGATGTGTAAGAGAAAATTTTCACCCAACTGTAAGTATCAGTTGTTGATACCACCGCCAAGTCGGGCTATGAGGCCACCAGGGAAAAGGAAACACTTATAGGATTTTTTCTCTTATCCCAAAACCCATTTTGTTGAGCATGCTAGTCAATCTATTGACCACTGAGCACTACAAGCATCTCATTCAGCCATCCCATCCATGGAAATCTCTTAATCCCTTCCATTTCCCCACACAACACAAGGAAGGCCTACTCTTTCTCTGCTTAACAACTTTTAGACTATGCCAATGCTCTTCAATGTGTGCAAAAAAATTCCAACCTATTGTATGCTTTTAGAAAACCTCTTGTAACACCAATTCATTGCTTCTCAAACATCCAAGAGAAACAAATACATAGTGGGTAACGGTTCCTATATTGTCCAACCTCTATGCTCACCTACAACCATCCTTTTCACTCTAATGTCTGCAATTTCTTTTGCACAATGTTAATTTATGGTTAATTTCATAGTCTGATAAATTGTCTATGGAGAAAGCAACATGAAACATATGTAGTATATGATTTTTTCATGGAAAATGAGTTATAGACTCCAAAGAAGATGATGGATTAGTGAAAGGACAACTGACGCTGCTTTTGGTTACAGAAGGAAGGACTCTTACAATTGTCATAAAAATATATCCCTCCCATGCTTCCATAACTTCATGAGGAGACTTCTCCACCAACCTCACACATGCATTAAATTATTGGATTTGATAATTTAAAGGAATTAAATGGCTCATTTAAGGCACATGGCAGAAAACGGAAGATTTCTAAGGTTGACACTTGGAAAAAGATTATTTAATCTCCCATAGGACCCCTTTCCTCTTCCCTTCTATTGGAATTATAGCCCCTCTAGTTCTCTTTACACAACCATATTAAACCATTTCATTTTTTCCAACATAATATTTACATAGTTTTGAGTCATCATGACAAGCCAACCACATGGCCCATATAAAAATATTTACATATTTACACTATACATGCCTAGTCACTCGCTAGTCAGGCATTGGCCCTGAGCTCTGCAGTAGGAATACATACTACCATATTTACATTAGTTTACATAATCCATTTTAATACATTCTAAGGGTCAAAATTGGCAGTATTACATGGAAAATTGCCATGTGCAAGTCCAATTGGATAGTTTATGTATCTAAGAGTGTATAAAAGTCCAAACTTAACTCATGTAGTGGAAGTGATGAGTGGGCTTATGGTCAATCTAGAGAAGAAACATTGAATAATGGTTAAAAGAGAATATCAAGATACCTACTAGACATTAAGGACTAAATTATTTGTTATCATGGAATAGAAGCAATAAGCTTCAAGTGCATGGGTTTGTAGACTCTAAATTTTGTGGTGATGTGGACCATGTTAAGAACCCATGTCAACCCTTCTATTTACTTTGATAGTATATTGTTGTTGGATGCATATGCTTTGTAAGTCGTCCCGTAGTATTTGTTGATCCATAGTTTGTATTATTGTTGTTGGACACATATGCTTTGTAAGTCATCCTATAGTAATTGTAGATCCATATTTTGTATTGGCCCATGGTTTGTATTGACACATGGTATTGGCCCATGGTTTGTATTGACACATGGTATTGACCCATGGTATTGGCACCTAGACTTAGTATATAAGTTTGTGTTCAGACCAATGAAGGTACCGTGAAGTTATTTGTATTGAGCTAGCTCAAAGGAGGTTGCCCCCTCGAAGCGGCCTATGATCAATATAAAAGTGATTCTGAGTTCTGTTATTTCTGCTATATCGTGTGTTTTCATTAATTAATTATTGCAGGTTCTTCACATCTGGTATCAGAGCACTTTCTTGGGCTCATTGGGTGGAATTTCTGCCCCAAAAAAAATTTTGCATCTGTTGCAAGTTTGGATCTGGAAATAATCCCTATCCACTTAACTGTGGGAAGTACTTGGGAATAAGCCCTAAAACTCATTGTGAGGAGTACCACAAGAACCCCAAAGTAGTTGGCCCATTGAGAGGACCTACCAGTGAAAAGGGCAACAACCCCTACTTGATTGACTAGTTCCCACCTGTGAGGTAAACCAAGAGCTGTCATTTGTGGCAAAGCGGTTATCAGTTTTACCTGAGCTGTGGAGTGAGGGGTACTACCCCAATACGCAAGCCATCAAACAGCATTGGTGGCCGAGTGAAACCCCTAAACTATTAAGAAGCCACACATACCTGGGGTCCATATCTATTTTCAGCTGAACTGTTGACGATCACTTCTGCGTCATTTCAAATCCATTCCGAGCCATTTCAAATCCAGCCGTTTCAGATCCATTCCGAGTTGTTTCAGATCCAGCCAATTCAGATCCATTCTGACAGTCGTTCCAGATCCATCCGTTTCAGATCTATTCTAAAATTTGTTTTAGATCCAGTCATTTTTTAACCATTCAGCGTCGTTTCAGATCCATCTGTTGTCGATCCCTTCAGCGCCGTTACAAATCTATCTGTTTCCGCTCCCTTCCGCGCCATTGTACATCCATTTCTGGAAAAACAAAAAACAAAAAAAAAATCCTTTTTTTCGCCATATCTCCCTTGTTTTAACTTTGTTTCCCTTGAAACTTCCCGAACACCCCTGCACTCCCATTATACATATTTCCTTCCTGAGGATGCTATCCCAAATTCTGCTTCCCAAAGCCAAAAATCTCACATTTGTCTATTTTTAGGGTTTTCCATAACTTCTTCAATTTTCACTCACTCGCCTCAAAATTTTTCCACCGTGTTCATTCCCTATTTCTGCTTATTTGTCCCTCTTTGACAAATTTTCTCATTCTTTCACCCCGCTTCTGAAATCCCCATTTTTTGCTTCCCTGCCCATCAGAAAGTGTACAAAACCTATTCAAACCCCAATTACCCATCCGAGTTTTTCCCAAATCCAAATTTCCCTTTACTAATAAGCTTTTGTTTGTGTTTTTCTATCCACTCCCAAATAAAATAAAATAAAACTCCTAGTTATGGTTGTCACCCGCGCAGGAGCAAAAACCATGGAGGAAGCACTTGCAGCCATCCAAACCAAACTCCAAGATCTGGACGAAAAATTTCTTAGCCTCCATCTTCAGCATTCAGCCATGAACAATAACCGACAGTAAGAATCTTCTGCAGCCAATGGGTTCTCTTCTTCCAACACTTTCTGTGGTCCGAAGCTTGAATTTCCTCGCTTCAATGGTACTGATCCGACTGGATGGATCTATCGTGCAGAATAGTATTTCGGTTCGCATAATACTTTTGATGTCCAAAAAGTTCCACTTGCATCCTTTCATTTGGAATAGGAATCCCTTCAATGGTACTGTTGGTACATCAAGGCTCATGACGAGCCAAAATGGACGAATATTTGTCAACTCCTTTTGCAATGATTTGGCCCTAGTGCTTTTGATGACTTCACTGGAGCACTCACTAAACTTCGTCAAATTGGAACTGTGAGAGAGTATCAGACAGAATTTGAGAAACTAGCCAACCACACAGAATGATTGTCTGATGACTTCTACAGGAGTTGTTTTATCAGTGGTCTTAAGGATGAAATCCGCCCAGAGGTCAAAATGTTATGTCCCAACACAATGATGGAAGCCCTGGGGTTGGCTAAGTTGGCAGAAGACAAGATTGCCTCCCAACAGCGCTCCAAACCCACTTTTGTTCCCTTCTGAAATATGGGTTCTCAACGACCTCCCATCCTGCCAGCTCCTCGACCAACTCCTATCAAGTATTTGTCTGAAACAAAGATGCAGGCACGCAAAGAAAAAGGGCTTTTTAATAATTGTGATGAAAAATTCACTCGGGGACATAGATGTGTTCAACAAAAGCTCTATCTCTTGGATGTGGATTCTCCGCCCGCCTCTGAAGTTGGTGAAGAGGCTCCAGATACACCGGATGATCAGGTCGACATTCAGGCACTGCCTATTGACCTTCCATATCAGGAAGACCACCCAGAGATATCTCTCCATGCTTTATACGGCGTCACCACCCCCCAAACAATGCGGGTCAGGGGTTACTTCAAGAAGCTTCCTCTTACAATACTCATTGATTCTGGTAGCACTCATAACTTTATTGACCCTCAGATCGCCAAACATGCTGATTGTTTTGTCCATCCTTGCTCCAACTTTGAAGTCATGGTTGCCAATGGGGGCACCTTACCTTGCAAGGGAAAGTGTCACAATGTGCATATCTCTCTAGAATATTATACCATGTGCTCTGACATGTTTTCCTTTTCCTTAGGAGGATGTGATGTGGTTTTGGGAGTTCAATGGTTACGCGCACTTGGCCTCATCTTATGGGATTTTGCTGAAGTTTGGATGCAGTTTTCGGTCAATGGGAAACAACACAAATTTAAGGGCTTACAATAAGGGTCTCTCCGCATCATCAGTTCAATCGCCTGGAAAAGATCCTTAAGAAGAATTCACATGGTGTCATCGCTCAACTCCATTCCATTCAGATGCACCCATCAATGGTCTCCCCTACTTCCTTTTATATATATGCAGGTGTCATTCCTGAACCAGTGGGATTGTCGCCTTCAAGAGACCTTTCCGGTAAGAATTTAGCCGCATCTACATCTCAGCAGGCAATGATGGCTATTTTGCATGCAGTACAGAAGTGGCAACCATACCTATTAATGAATTATTTTTGCATCAAGACTAATCTCCAGAGTCTGGAAAATTTCCTGGAACAATGGGTCTCCTCCCCAGCACAACTCAAATGGGTTATCCAACTCATGGGTTATGCATATGTGATCACTTACAAGAAGGGTAAGGACAATATGGTGGCAGATGCTCCTTCTCGCACATTTGATGACCCAGTTTCTCTTCCAGCTATTTCTCTGTTTGTTCCAAATTGGTTTCAATCTGTTCAACAGGGCTATATCTTCTATGCACTCCATGCTTCTTCATCAGTAGGGCACTCTGGGTTCCTCAAAATGTATGACCAGGAGCAATGTAACTTCTTTTGGCAAGGACTGAAAATGACAATTCAACAGATGGTGGATGGTTGTGATACTTGCCAGGACAACAAGGGTGAAACGGCACTCCTTTCGGGACTGCTCGAACCCTTGCCCATCCCTACACATATTTGGACAACTATTTCTATGGATTTTCTAGAAGCACTCCAGTGGTACAATACCACATCTAAAAGGACATCATATGAAGTAGTCTATGGATAGGCCACGCCAATTCTTCTTCCATACACCCTCAGCATCTCCCCAGTTTAGGCAATTGACTCAGTTCTTCGAAACCGTGATCAGATTCTTCTCATTCTACAGGACAATCTGCACATGGCAAGAATTTGACTTAAACAACAAGACGATCAGCAGCGTTCGGAGCGCACTTTTCATGAAGCTGATATGGTTCTTATTCATCTACATCCTTCCAAGCAACCCTCCCTAAAACTCACAAGGCGTCAGTGGCCTGGAATGCAACCCGAGGATGCTACAGGGGAACCATTCCTTCAGATTCGACATCAATTTCCAAATCTAAAGCTTTGAGGACAAAGCTTTTTCTAAGAGAGAGGGGATGTTAAGAACCCATGTCAACCCTTCTATTTACGTTGATAGTATATTTTTGTTGGACGCATATGCTTTGTAAGTTGTCCCGTAGCATTTTTTGATCCATAGTTTGTATTATTGTTGTTGGACACATATGCTTTGTAAGTCGTCCCGTAGTAATTGTTGATCCATATTTTCATTAGCCCCTGTTTTGTATTGACACATGGTATTGACCCATGGTATTGGCGCCTAGACTTAATATATAAGTTTGGGTTGAGACCAATGAAGGTACCGTGAAATTATTTGTATTGAGCTTGCTCAAAGGAGGTTTCCCCCTCGAAGTGGCCTGCGATCAATATAAAAGTGATTCTGAGTTCTGTTATTTCTGTTATATCGTGTGTTTTCATTAATTAATTATTGCAAGTTCTTCACAGACCAGGATTGGAGGAGATGTAATTTGGAGGAGAAAAGGTAAAAAGTGGTTGTCCAATATAGTACAAAGTCAAAATGAATTACTACTACATAAGCTCGAGGAAAGTGGTTTGGCCACAACATTTGTCTAAATATATTGGTTTCAAGCAAGCTCCCGTGCCCTTATGGTGTGAAAGTCATAGTGTTATTCATTTCACAAAGAATCCCATGTTCCATTAAATATCAAATATATGATGGCACGTGAAGGCTCATGACAATGAAGTTGATCATTTGACTAAGGATTTGGATGGAAGCAAGTCTGATTGATGCAACTTGGCAACATGGGTATACAACTTTGTGGTGAGTAATTACCAAGTGGGAGATTGTTAGGAAGTGTGATATTAATTACTTCTCAATTCCATTGACATTTCATACATTATATAGGAATAAATTAATAAATGAACAAACTTCATTATCTTTATGATAATATTGTAATAAGTTAAGAAATGAACAAACTTTGCCATCTTTATGGTGTGGAGGTTAGGGTCTGAATTTTGTTTTCTGAAAACCCTAGTTGTCAACTGATGATCAGGATCTGTAGACTTGGAGTCTCATCGATCGGAAATGATTGGCCTAGTACCAACCAAGAGAAAAAAGTGGGAAGGTTTTTTGTTTTACAATATCTTTTTCATTATGCCGGGTAACAAGGGGTTTTCAGTCCTTTTGCTTAACCCTATGTCTGGTTATTGGTTTTTTCTCCGTTTATTGGTGTATTGTGGAGAGGTTTATGGTTTTTGAACTTTGTTAGATCCGCTTAGCTGGTGTTTTATGTCCCGTTTGGTGGGTCGTGTGTTTCACCTTTTGACTGATATTTTTTAACCTGAATGAGTCGATAACTAATGACTGGTGTTTGAAATCATTAAACCCTAATTTACTTTGTGAGAGTCTCAATGGTCAAGGGTTACGCTCAGGGAAGAGATCAGTTTTGAAGGATGGTGGTCAAGGGTTACGCTCGAGGCAGAGATCAGTTTTGAAGGATGGTGGTAAAGGGTTACGCTCGAGGCAGAGACCAGTTTTGAAGGATGGTTGTGTATATAATTCTCCAGATTTGGTTATTGGTGCTCCCCCTCTGTTAAATGACAAAAAACTTCGTGGTGAGAGGGAAAAATTAAGAAGGAATCTGAAATCTATTAAGGCTCGAGAGGGGTTAGGGTGTTATGTTCTTGATGTAGATGTAAACTTTGATTGGGTGGAAATTTTGTCGAAGTGGGATTTGGTGAGTATACTGGAATATCCCAAGGGGAATAAGGTGGATCTAAATGAGTGGGTTCAAAAATTTTGGGTTCTAATCTGTGGTTACACCCCAAGAATTAACTTGTTTCTCAAAGGATGGATAATTTTCATTTTTCCAGATGAGGAACATTTAGAAACCATTCTGCAGGGGGTCTGGTTATTCAAAGAAGGCTCCCTTTTTCTTAAGAATTGGCATACCGGGTTCAATCTGGAAAAGGAGCGTCAAACTATCAGACATCTATGGATGTTATTGCCTGGGTTTTCTCTAGAATTATGGTCTCAAAATGTGTTGGAGGGTTTGGCTAACACAGTTGGTAAGTTCATTAGGGTTGATAAAAATTCCTTAGTTGGCATGGATAAAAAAATGGCAAAGGTGATGGTTGAGTTTGATTTTGCACGGCGACTTCCTACATAGGTGGAAATTCTTTGGGGTGACATGCTTTTTAGACAATGGTTGGATTACTTTAAAATTCCTTTCAGGTGTTACTTTTGTCATTAAAATGGACATACAAAAGCTTGATGTCCATTTGTATTTGTCGAGTCATCCTACAATTCTGACTATTCTGATTTCGATCTTGGGTCAGATCTGAAATTGGACTCTGGCATGGCTAAGATCTCTTCTCCAAATTCAGAAGCTTATACATCTATGGGTAAGGAAGATACTACCTTTAGTGAATCTCCCACTCCTTATATTGATGTAAGTAAAAATTAATTGGATTTCTATCTGTCTATGGAAAAAGATTTAGACCATATGATTTCTTTGGAGGAAGTGGAATTATTTTCTACTGCTAAATCTAAATTAGGGTCTAATAATTTTATGTATGGGAAAGATGTTAATAACAATCCCCACTTAGAACAGTCATGGGAGGGTTTCATTGGCCCAATTTCATTATTTAATTCCCATGTGGATGTGAAGTTGATTGAAGAGGGTAGTGGTAAGAAGAAGGAGATAGACAAAAATCCTAAGCCCTCTAATACTATTCCGGGGGAGAATGAGATTGAGTTTCCTTCTAGTACTCCTCATCCTTAGAATTCCTCTCTTGAGCATGATATGTTAATAGATAGTGGGTACAAGACCTCGGAGGTCCAAAATTTTATTTCTCCCTTGCAGATCTTCTCAAAAAATCCTTCCTCTAACCCTTTGGTTAACTCTATTCAATTTCAAAACGTTACTATTAGGAAAAAGAAGAAAAACCGGAAAGAATTGGGGCCTGATACTTCATCTCAATATTATTTACATGTATCTGCTAGGTTGGAGGAAGCTGCTGCAGGTAATAGTGGAGAGAAGGTATTAAATTCGTCTGGGGCACTTAGAGCGCAAAACCCCATAGATTATGTGCATTAATGTCTATCATGTCCTTAAATGTTTGCGGGTTGGGTAAACTTGCAAGGGTTAGGGATTTATCTAAACTCATTAGGGATACTAACCCAGACATTATTTTTCTTCAGGAGACTATGTGTGTTGATTCTATAGCAATATAATTAGTGGCTAAGATTCTTCCTAATTGGGAAATTTATGTTATTAGTGCTATGGGATTATCTCGTGGACTTGTATCCTATTGGAACCATAGAGCCTTTATCTTTAAGACTTGTAAGACTCCTTGGGGACTTTTAATGGAAGGAATATTCTGCAATTTTAATATTGGTGTCTCCATCTTAAACATTTATGGGTCGTATAAATATAGAGAAACATTTTCGAATTCTCTAGCTCAGTCTAGTTTGTTGGATTTAAGGAATATTATACTTGTTGGTGATTTAAATTTTACTACTGCTCTTGCAGAAATCTGGGGTCCTTCAGCTAAATTGGATGGATTGGCTAGTTTTTTCACCAATCTTCTTAATAAATTTGATTTGATCGACATTGTCCCCAATCTCCTAGATCCTACTTGGAAAAATGGTTGTGGTGGAATGGAGGGGATCCTTAAGAGGCTTGACAGGTTTATTATTAAATCAAGGTTTGTTCAAACCTTTCAGAGGTACAGAAATTCAGTTGATAAGACCAAATTATATGATCACTAGCCAATTTGCTTTCAATTTTAAGGGGATTCCCCTAATTATATTACCCCTTCAAATTCAATTGCTCTTGGTTGCCAAATCAGGATTTTTGTGATTTTGTTAGGATTGCTTGGTTAAGTTGGGATATTGATGAAGGCTTAAATCCTATGGAGATCCTATTTTTTTAAGTTAAAAAGGTTAAAAGGTGTGATAAATCAGTGGGTGAAGGATAAAAAAGAAAAAAAATGAGGTTGATTTTAAGAATTTGGAGGAACATATTTGAAGGATCAGAACAAAAAATGAGGATTTTTCCATGTCTGAGGAGGATATCACGATGATTAAGGATCTTGAGTTGAAAAAGGATAAAATTTTAAAACAGGAAGAGATGGATTGGCACCTTAAAAGTAGGGCTTTATGGATTGGGATAGCTGATAATAATACAAGTTTTTTTCATTCATATGCCACACATAGAAGAAATATAAACTCAATATGGGAGCTTGTTGATGAAAATGGATTTGTTGTTAAAGGTCAAGGTGATTTACAAAGGATGGAAAAGAAGTATTACTTTGATGTTTATAAAGATTATGGATGTTGTTCTTTGGTGGCACAATTAAACACTTTCCTAAATTCTTTGATGAAGAGGAAGGTGTTGCCATTGGTAACTAGGTCACTCTGGAGGAGATTGAACAAACTCTGAAAATTTTTGCAAGAGAGAAGTGTCATGGCCCTGATGGCTGGAATGCAGAACTATTCATACATTATTTTGATATTATGGGTGAGGTACTGAGGATCTGTTGAACATGGTGGAGCACTCTAGATCAGAATGTTATGTTTCTGGTGCTATTAAATCAACTTTCTTAACTTTGATCACGAAATGTAACAAGCCAAACAATTTCTCTAATTTTAGGTTGATTGCTCCGTGCAATCTGGTGTACAAACTTATCACTAAGATTATTGCAAATTAGATCAATCCATTTCTGTCCAAACATATGTCTTCTATGCAGTTTAGGTTTCTTCATGACAGACAAATTATGGATGCTATAGGGATTACACAAGAAGATATACACTCTATAAAACAGAAAAACCTAAGAGAACGGATGCTTAAGATGGATCTGGAAAAGGAGTATGATAGAGTGGACTAGATCTATTTGAGACTAATTCTTATTCAGATTGGTCTACCACTTTTGGTAAGCAATTGGATTCTTGTATGTGTTATCTCGGCACAATTTGTTGTTTTTGTGAATGGGGCCCCATCAGGGTTCCTCAAAATCTCTAGGGGTATCAGACAGGGTGGTCCTTTATCACCTCTTATATTCCTTTTAATCATTGAAGGTTTAAGCAGACTTATCTTGCATGGAAAAAATGAAGGTAAAATTAAAGGGGTTAAAATTTATTGTGCCATACATATCACTCATTTATTGTTTGTTGATGATTTATTAATCTTTGGAATTAATTCTAGGGGGGAATGGAAGTATTATCTGGAAATTATCATTGTTTTCTACAATGCCTCGGGTATGAAAGTTAAGATAAGGAAATCATGTTTTTATCAACATAAAGTGGAGGTTGGCATTTTGTAAAGCATACTTTCAGTTTTCCCCTACAAAGTCTACACGCTAAAGAATTGTTTAATATATTTAGGCTATTTCCCAAATCCTAACACCTATAGATCTCATGACTGGTTATGGATGATTGAAAAACTGGAAAGAAAAATTAAGCATTGGACGTTTCGAATGATCTCAATTGGTGGCATACTTACTTTTGTTAAAGCAGTTCTCATTGGTATTCCAGTGTATATTGGTTTTCTCTGCTACAGGTACCCATCTCAGTTATTAATTCTATGAGGAAGATTATTTTTAATTTTATGTGGACTGGGGGCAATGATAAAGGGAAAATAATTATGGTTGGATGGGAGAAATTATCTTTACCCAAGTTAAGGGGGGGATGGGGGATAAAAAATATTTGCTGGTTTAGCATAGCTTTAAGACTTAAGAGTTTTTGGCGGGGTATATTTGGTAGAATTCTGTGGACTTTTGTTCTAAGAAGCAAGTATATAAACATAACATCATTTCTTGGATTAGAGGCCCAAAGAAATGTTATGAGAATGCATCCCTGGTTTGGAAAGGGTTCCTTAAAACCTATCAGTGGTTTGGAAAAGAACTTTCTTGGAAAGTTGGCAACAGAAAAGATGTTATGGTGGGTATTGATCCTATCCTTGGCTTGGATGGATATTTTTAGCTATCCTCATTTCTCTTGGAATATCTTGTCAATATTCGTTATAATACCCTTAACAAGATTAGAAATCCTTATGGTATCAATCAGGAAAATTATTATTGGTACAATGCAAAAGACTTGGGTATAAGTGGTGATTTGGATGTAGAGTGGGAGGACTATATTTCTAGACTTAATTCATCAGGTTGCAGACTAAATGAGGAAGAGGATACTATTATCTGGCTCTCAAACCCTGTCTCAGGCACAATTACTGCAAAGTCTACTTATCTTTCTTTAGTTCAGGATAATGGATCATATGTCGAAAGATGGTGGTTTAAGGTGTTGTGGAGATGGAACATCCCATTAAAAATGAAATGATTTATGTGGTTTTCACTCCAGAATTGCTTAAAAACCTAGGACAATATTATTAGAAAGGGATGGCACGGGCCAAGCATATGTTTTCTCTACAAATCTAATTTAGAGACTATTGATCACTTACTGGTTGGTTGCAGTTACACTTTTGTTATTTGGACCTATGTTCGTTCTGCACTTAATATTTCTCGAGATTGGGCCTCTACAACATTTGAATAGAATTGTTATCAATGGCATAGGAAGTGTAAAAATTTTGAAATTGTTCTAGTTGTCGTTTCTTGGAAAATATGGCATGTTCGAAACTGTTGTATATTTGAAGACTTCCTTCAGGATTCTGAGTTTGTTTGCCATCATATTATAAAATTGATCAGAGAGTTTAACACAGGTGATATAAATGAAAAGGCACAAAGGACTCCAAATATCATACAACAATTCAATGGTGCTTTAGGTTTCTTTGATGGTGCAACTAAAGATGGTTTTTGTGCAGTTGGAGCAGTCATACATCTCAATGAAAATCACAGGTTTAGTGGTGTGGGCACAAATATGAAGGATAAATTATTAGCACTTTGGGTTCTTTGCAAAATGACTACATGGTTTGGTATTGTCAACTTGTTGGTTTATGGTGATTCCGGAGTGACAATTAAATGGGCACAAGGGAAGTACAATCTGAACATGTTGACATTAAGTCCTTGGTGTTAAGTCTTGGTAGCTTTCAATTTTGAAATAGAACTATTTTGTGAGAATGGATGACAGGTTAAGATCCTACAAAGGATTTGAACAGATTTTCTATATATTTTGATATGGTTAGTCTTTAAAACTGCCTTTAAGAACTCATTATATACACTTTTTGATTAAAAATTTATACAAAAACTAATAGAGTTCAGCAGTAAAACTTTCTTTCAGGAAACCAAAATTACTCATCTCTCCATCCAACCCAAAAAAACCAATGGTTCCCACATAAAATGGTTTGTGTAGTTGGATCTTCATAAACAATAAGTCTTTACTTAAAAAAATGAAAAATCTAAACTTTTTTAAAAATCCAAATTCTGTGTTGTTTAAATCACTATTATGAATACCTCTACTAGCTCTAGAGCACCAAGATTAATCAAGTTTAAACATTATTTATGGGTATTCAAAATTTTTTACCAAAAAATGAAAGATCTAAACTTTTTTTTTTAATCTGAATTATATCTTTGTTTAAATCACTATTTTGAATACACTATTCTGAATGCCTTGAATACCTATAGGTTAATCAAAATCACTATTCGGAATGCCTTAAATATCTTTAGGACACCAAGATTAATAAGTTTAAACATTATTCTTTGACGTTTAGGTTACAGCTAAGTTTAAACATTATTTGTGACGTTTAGGTTACAGCTAAATAAAATTAACATAAATTATAGAATTTAAAAAAATAGAACTCGAGACAGTCTCAAATGAGAAAGAGAACTGGGTGTTGAGAAATAGACAACGTGAAACGGAAGAAACAGACAGCAGTGAAGCTCACGCTGACGCCTTTATTGATATTGATATTTACTAAATAGTCATCGAGTACAACATAATTTATTTTTCACGTAACCTTGATTATAGGGCATGGTTTATCTGCAGCCCATGATATCTAAGTAGAATATTGAATGCTGTCGCTGTGGGGAAATTTTGGGCTGGATCTGCACGCAGATAACATAGAAAATATTGATTATATAAAAATACAGACAATTTTTTATCCTGACAATGGAATATCAACTGCTATCTCTGGTGAGACATACATAGTTGAATCTGACAATGAAATAACAACTACTGTATCTGGTGAGATATACATGGTTGAATCTGACAATGGAATAACAACTGCTATATCTGGTGAGATATACACACAGTTGAACCTGAAATGTTTCAAATTCAACCATGTATATTCAGCTTATACACAAGATATACACAGTTGAATCTGAAATCAAATGTTTCAAATTCAACCATGTATAGATGCTGCTAAGCGCATATTCAAATAAGAAATCAGAAAGAGAGAAAAGAACAGAGAATACTTAGACTGAGAGAGGCACTGCGCAGCATTTTCCTGGAATTCATTGGAGCAAATAGGAGCATGAGCCTGATGATTAGAAATGCAGGGTGTGGTAGCTATTGTAATTGATCTTCTAATAGAAATTGCGGGGTGACCCATGAATAGAGCTATTTGAGCCAAAGATATTATGAGGACAAGCGTCTTCATCTGCTTTAGCTTCAGTTGATATATTTTCTGCGCCATGGCCTGCAACTGCAACTGCTTGGATGGAATATAGTCTTTTTAGTGGCGCTATTGATGGAGGAATTGGCCTATGAAGTAAAATTTATAGAGATGAGTGCGATTCTATTGTTAGAGAAGAGGAGGACGGCCCGCTTACTTCCCACTTACTTACATGCAGTCATGACATGCATGTTGCATTTTTAAGTGAAACTGTGGAAGAGCACGCATATTGGCTGATCACTTACAAACAAAGTCCACACGCTCTGGATGGGATGGGAAGTCATCAGGTAATAAAAATATGAACGAGGATTTAGTTTTAGGAACGTCACAATATGCAAATGGCTGGTTTTGAGTCTTTTTAATGTGTTTTCTATGTATTTTTTTGAGTGTGTGTAAATTTTTTTGACTTATTATTGTACTTTTGAGAATATATGTTACCAGTATCCTTGTAAGTTTAAGATGGGTGACTCATGGAACTACTCTTGTGATATCATCAAGAGAAAGCTCTTTGGTGGGGGCTTTTGTGTCATGATTGTTAGCAAACTCTCATTAGCAGAGGCGGGAATGACAAAGGGTTCCATAACCTAGGTGTGGATGATGGCAGTGATTGATTCTCCATTTCAACATTGAATTCTTAGTTTAAACTAGCCCACATCTATGGTTTTGGGTAGGTGTCTATATCTTGTACTAGTAGATTTGGTTGTGTGTACCAACTCTAGGCACTATGAGGTATGATAGTTCAGCACAACTCGATGATTGGTAGTCTAATGGTGCTTGCATTAGATTTGGTAGCCTATTACATTTTATAGTTTTTGTTGGTGTTTGATTCATGTTATTTTAGTTTTTGTTGGTGTTTGTTCCTTTCTCCTAAATAGAAGTGTTAGGGTTTTACCACATTAAAATATATGTGTTAGATGTGTTATTTATTGTTCATTATTATTGTTATTAATTATTCATTTCACAGATTTAATACCAACAAGTGGTATCAGAGCTTGGCTGAAGAGTTGCAGAGAACAAGAAGAGCCGCTCGTGGATCCTGTAGCCGGTTTGTTTTTCTATCGTCAGCCAGAGCCCGTGGAAGAGAGCCTGAAGTCTGCAGAGCCGGAGTGGTGGAGATCCGTGCAGAGACGAGCCGCGTGAAGCTCGCCAAGCCAGCCCGCTGTAAAGGCCCGAGCGTGGAGGAGGAGAGCCCAGTGCGTGAGCAGAGGTAGTAGAAGTGGCCGCCAGAAGACGCCAGGAGAGCATAATCGAGTGCACTAATCCGGCTATGCGTTGGAGAAAGGTGTAGCACCTTTGCATGATAGTAGCCAGGGAGGAGAGGTGGTGGAGTCCGTTCCTTGTGAGAGAGCCGTGAACCTGTGTGGGTGCCGCTGAGCACAAGAGGGATTTAACCCCTCCGAAATTCTTTCAGAGATAAGCAAATATGTTGCTAAGATCATTGGCAAGCCAGAAGCTTATGTGATGGTGCAGCTGAAAGGGTCGGTAGCGATTTCATTAGGGGGTACTGAGGAACCGGCAGCGTATAGGGAATTGGTGTCTATTGGAGGGTTGGGGTCCGATACCAACAAGAAGCTCAGTGCAGCCATTGCCACCGCATTGGAGAAGATCACTGTAACCAAGTCACGCTTCTACATCAAGTTCTACGATGTCAAGAGGTCCGATTTTGGATGGAATGCCACTATTTTTTGATGTGGCGTATCTTTCAGTGCAAGCTACACCTTTGTGGAGCTCAAATTGCAAATAATGTTATTTTGTTGGACATTATATTATTTTGTTGGACATTATATATTTATAATAGACTGTATGAGCTAGGTTGTTGTAGATCACAAAACTGGATTTGCATTGCTTTTATTTCACAGTTCGCTTGTACTGGTTAAACACCTTGCAGCTATGCGCTTTTCCTGTTTCTTGCATACATTGTCGTTGTTTGTTAGGAAAATAGCGGAGATGGCTGCAGGAGGAGCTAAGATAAGTTTCAACCAAAATATGTTATGAACTAGTTACAAATTTGGGCGGGCATATGACTGTGAGACCTGGAATGGCATGCCCATATGTTTTTTGTCCATGAGATTATATGTAATGAAGCGCGTGTTACAAGATGTTGGATTACTTCATGGTGAGCCAAGGTTTGCTTTATGCTTGATCTAGGACAAGCATGGTTTAAGATCTATTGAGTGTAAATGTACAAGAGACGATATGTTTTTACTCTTGCAAGTGGAGCTATAAGTTGAATGTCAAAGCTTCAAGAAAAAGCAAGGTATTAGACGATTTGTTGTCAAGGTGGAGATTGTTAAAATTGTGACAACTAATTAACAATAACTATAACTAAAAATGGTTTGTCTAACCATTGGTTGGTTGGCAATTCCTCTAACCTGTGGTAATTGGTAACTCCTTCACTCATATATTTATATACCATACTTTGACGAGTGGATGTTTCCCCAAGTGTGGGGGTTTTACCACTTTAAAATCTCTATGTTAGATGTGTTATTTATTGTTCATTATTATTGTTATTAATTATTCAATTTACGACTTAATACCAACATAGATCAACACCTTAATTGAGTGAGCTAACCAAAATTGACTAAATTCTCTATGCTTATGCAAGGTGCAATGGAAAAGTTATATCAATAAATTGATTATGTAAATTTTTCCTTTTTCACACAATAAGTATGTTTATACAAAATGCAATGAAAAGTGAAAAAAGTGTACAAAGATGATTTTACCTCGAAACACTCGCATCACATAATTGTTTTACAGCAAAATATATGTTACAATGGAAAAGTTATATCAATAAATTGATTATGTAAATTTTTCCTTTTTCACACAATAAGTATGTTTATACAAAATGCAATGAAAAGTGAAAAGTGTACAAAGATGCTTTTACCTCGAAACACTCGCATCACATAATTGTTTTACAGCAAAATATATGTTACACTATTCATGTTAAAAATCTCATATTAATATTCCATTGATAAGTTACTTGATAACTAGCAATTATAACAAGTGGTTGCTAGCTAACGCAATACATGCTCACGTTATTGTGTTAGCTTCATTAACCATGAGAATGAGCCTCTACCTGCTCAGTCGTGACCATTTCCATAACCTAGTGCTCCGAGCGCTCCACCAGAGCGACTCTCTCCAAGTGCCCAAGCTGTCTATCGATACTTCTAACCGCAGAGCTGACTACTCTGTTAACACACAAAAATTCCCCTTGCAGGTCTGTGACTTCACGTTTCACCTGCTTCAAGCCATGTTGCAAGCAGCAGACAAACTCACTGCTACTTTCCATAATTACTAGTCCATGCGCCCCAACCAACTGTAAATTCAAGGAAAATGACCAGCTCTCTAGTGTGATAAAGTTTGCGTTACAGTAATGCTATAAGTCTGCCATCCCATCCCCGCCGGTCTTTCCTCTTTTTAGATAGCGGCGCTTTCCCATGAAGACATGATAAGAGTCGTTGATAATCCATTTGGAGTGGAGCACGGAGGTCAAGCAAATGCCAGCCAGCCCAAGCACCCTTTTAACCATCTTCCTAATCACACAGATCCGAAATAGTATATAGACCCACAGCCCGCGTCCACCTATGAAGGTCTTCAAACCCTCCTTCCTCCTTCAGTGGGATAGAGAAGAGGATGCCATCATCCCAAATATGAATATGCTTCCCATTGCCCGGAATCCAATAAAGCTCCTTATGAAAAAACTCCCGAGCTTCACCTTGATATCCAAGAATCCTACAAATGGCTTGCATCTCCCTTGGTTGAAGGTTCCAACCGTAAATCTTGCTCTTTAAATTATTAATGCAGCTTCCAATGAAAGAGCAATAGTTATCCAAAGTCTTTTTGAAACGATCTGCAATATGAATTGAAGCTCCTCCAAGCAGGATAGTGTCATCTCCGAATTGAGCGTGATTAATTGCTTTGGTTCTACTAGTGATTTCAAGACCAGGAATCTCCTCTAAAAGGGTTCATTTTCAAGAATTTTGCTTAGGAGGTAGGCCATAATAACACAAAGCGATGGGGAAAGTGGGCTTCCTTGTCGCAGCCCCCTAGACATCTTAAAGAAGTTTGTCGCATGACCATTGACCAACAGAGCAAAGTCAAGTTTTCTCACGGTTTGAAATAGAGCTTCATGTCGGACTTGATCGAAAGCATCGGCCATAGCCAACTTCATAGCCGTGCCTTTTTCTTTTCGAAATAGTCTAGAGTGGATCGCCTCTTGCACCAAGATCACATTATCCAGGAGATGCCTTCCTTGAATAAAACCACCCTGATTTTCAGAAATAATCCTAGGAAGAATCTCTTTGAGTCTAGTGGATTGAATTTTAGTAATGATCTTATAGGAGACATTGCAAAGAGAGATCGGTCGAAACCTTCCGAATGAGGCAGGGGATTGCTCTTTCTGAATTAGCACTAGAAAGGTTGAGTTAGTGGCACCCCCTACTTTGGCCTTTTGTTGGGACTTCGCCACCATTTTTTGATGGTCAAACTTGATGATCCGCCAGCAAGCTTTATAAAGTCGTCCGGCCCAGGGGCGTTGTCCGACTCCATGTCCCATAGGGCTTGCGTAATTTATTTCCAATCGATAGGCTTGATCATCTTAGCATTGTCTTAATCAAAGACCTAAATGTCAATGTGTCTAAGGATATCAGCCCCAACACCATTCCCCTAGTCACCATCTTCTGTAAACAAAGCCTGAAAGTGTTGAAAATAAGCCTCTGTGATTGAATGAAAATCCATCAATCGGGTTCCATCTATAGTTATGATCTCTTTCACTTTATTAAACTCCTTTCTGGCTTGAGCTTGTTTGTGGAAGTAGGTAGTATTTTCATCCCCAGACTCTAGCTAGAGACTCCAAGGTTTAATTCTCCAATACTCTTTTTCTTCTCTACAAGCCTTGTGCAACTCAATATGGAGAGAGGATTCCTTCACGAAGTCACCCTCTTAGGGAGTGGATTTTTCCATTTCTTCCTGGTGCTAGGCTAAGGCAGTATGGGAGGATTGCTTGGCTTCAACAGGGGAGACCATTTTCTTTTCCCAAAGCTTAAGAGCTTTCTTGACCCGTCTCAATTTTTCTGCCCATATGTAGAAGGTCAAACCATTCATTAGATTTTTCCATGCCTCTTGAATGATGTCGAAGAACTGAGGTTTTTCGATCCATAGATGACTAAACTAAAATGGGATGGAACCTAACTTATCTTCTTCTCTAATCAACAGAGAGATCGGATTATGGTCCAAGATGCCAAAAGGGATGATTTCAGATGTGCAATTCAACCCTTGCAAGAGAAAACAACTTTGGACTAAAAATCTATCCAGCCTGGCAGCGATATGCCCTAGCCCTGTGCATTTATTTGTCCAAGTAAAGGTGGCTTTCTTGGGTTTAATATCCATCAAGTCCCAATCTTGAATGAGATCTTCCACTTTCTCCTTGAAGGGGTCCCTCACCTTGGAACCTCCTTTCCTTTCTTTAACATTAAGGGTTAAATTCAAATAACCAACTAATACAATATTTTCCAGTCGAGAAGAGGTGGCATTCTCCTGTAGCAAATCCCAACAGTCCTTCTTTTCAAAGTAAATTTCAAGAACATAAACATTAAATAAGCATACCTTCTTTTGGGAGGCGATATGGGTCAATCTTGTCAATATCCAATGCTGGGAACTGTGATGCTCTTCGAGCTTGAATTTGGCAGTGTCCCATAATGAGCCCAACCCTCTTGAATCTTGCCAAGAGACCACTGCAATTCCTGCGTTATTTTTCCACAAACGTTTTCCTAGGATAAGGAATGCAGCTTCCTCAAGTTTAGTCTCCTATACCAGGAGGATTTATGGGTGCAAAATTATAAGGATATCCTTGATAGCTTCTTCCATGGTTATGTTTCCCATCCCCCTAGAGTTCTAGGATACTACCTTCATTATTTACCTTTCGTTGATTTACCCCTAATGGGGGTCGATTCTGGTTGCTTTGGAGGTCTCCTTAGATTTATGGCTAGGACATTTGCACTGGTGAGTTGCACACCTTGAAGCTTTTCCTTAAACGTCTCCTACTGTCACTTTTCCTTGGCGAATTTCCTCCCACGACGGTTCACTACCTCCCATTCCTACTCCTCCCCCTCCTCTAAAGACGTTTCCACCAGATTAGTTGCATCATCTTTAAGCAAAACTTATGGATTAAATTTCCCCTAGCTGTTGTCTCTACTGGAGCCTTATTCGATGACGCCTTAGGGTTTGGATCCACAGGGGGATCTTCGATTTGAACTGGCCTTCCTTCCTCCATAGAAGAGTCATTTTCTTGGATGAGAATTTGATATTGATTTCCCTATGAAGAAGTCTTATTGGCTCCAAGCTTCAACGTTTATGCTTTTGTTTTGGGGCGTTCCTGGGGTTTATGGGGAGGCCTCTGCTTGGTCTTCCTCACTTCCTTCCATTTTTCATCCGCTCCAACCTTCAATGTTTTTGCTTGTGTTTTGGGGCATTCCTGGGGTTTATGGGGAGGCCTCTTCTTGGTCTTCCTCGCTTCCTTCCATTGTTCATTCTCTACCACTTCTTTTGGGTTCTTCTAGGTTTTCTTGCAATATTTGGCAACGTGTCCATATGCGTGGCACGCTCGACATTTAAATGGGAGTTTCTCATAGTCTAGAGGCTAAATATGGGAGCACGTATCCATTGTTAACTTGATGACTTCCGATAAGCCAGCTTCTAGGTCCACCTCAACGCAAATCCTCGCACATGCATATTGTTCTTTGGAGTTTGCTTGGTCTATATACCTTCCCAAAGCATTCCCAATTGATTCTAGGGAACTAAGGTTCCAACAATGGACAGGTAGATTGGGTAGACGGACCTAAACAGGAACACCCTTGAGGATGTCCTGGGAGGGGTCAAAATATGGCGTCCACTTGTTGATATAGATCCATTTTGGTCCCATGGAATTGGGGCCATTCCTGAAAATGTAGTCCCTATCTTCTTTTAGCAGGAATAGAAAAATGAAAAATCCGCTCCCAACAAAATAGACTGACTCCTTGAGAAATATTGGGACTCCAATGTTGTTGAACCCAGGCTCCCATCAATTTAGGGGAAGGCCATAGCACTGTGAATTGGCCAATAAGGTCTCGTTTAGATAGGTCCAAAGCCACCCTACACAGTTGAGTGGGCGGCAAAGCAACTTCTGGAATAGTTTCCCAACATTTCACAAATTTTGAAAGTGCATTTGGCGGCGCCTTAAGGCCTTGCAAGGACACGAGCCTCCGGGAATGCATCAACCTTAGGTGGAGGTAGAGAGGGGGGACCCTCCAAGCCCCCCACCGTATCCATTGAAGGAAGTTAGAGAATTGACAAACCTTTGTCAGTGCAAAACTGCAAACTTCGGAAACCCTTATCAAACCTACGAAAACCCTACTTGGTACCCACCCAGGGCAAGTTTCTATGGCTCATTTTACAATTTTAATGAAATTTTTAAAAATCATTTTTCATGCAATGCCATTATCCAAATTTTTCACTAATATTGTCTTCCTTCTGATTCGTCATGAGATTGAAAGTCTTATTGTTGAGCTAGCGATAGGAATATTAGTATTGAAGAAGTCCACCATCTTCAGTGTCTATGGCTTCGCTGCAGTGGATTCTTTGTCAAAATATTCAGAGCATCTATGCCTCATCCTTTAAGGCAGCTTTCACCTCCAACCACCTCTTCCTTTCCCTTCAACTCCAACAGCCTTTGCCTTGCCCTCTGCTACAACAACCACCAATGCAGGCATGCATAGCTTGACTTTTGTATGCTCATATGTTTTTTTATGCTTCCTTTCCTTTGTTATAGATGCTCTAGGAAAAGGACCAGAACATGGATTTGGAGAGCCTTTCCCTCCTTAGATGTGTTATTTTCTATGGCTTTCACTGATATTTTCTCTAATGTATGCAACTATACACAATTTGTTCTAATGTATGTGACTGCGAATAACCATTCTAGGTATTGTTGACTAAGACTCAGTCGACAGGGGTTCCCATCACTGTCGACACCAACCCACTGCGATCTCCCTAAGCACTGACCCAGACAGGTTTTACCCTATCTAGCAACACTGGCAGAGCAGATGAGGTCTCACCCAAGGCGATCAAGGGAGAGTGGACGAAACCATGTTTCCGCCGAATGAAGGAGGATGATTGCGGCGCTACTTACTTATCTTGTTTATCGCAACATTCAAAACAGATCTATGCATTCAAGATTAACATCATTCGTATTCATAGCATTATTCAACAAAAACATTCATCACGACAAGGATAACATTAAAGTATTAACTGCAGTAAGAAATCATCACAACACGCATTAACATAAAAGGTACACAGGGAATTTCACCAAATGGTTCCGTCATGTCATATTACTTCAGAAAAACCCTGATACAACATCTCTGCAAAACCAAATCTCAGCAATATCACTTGATCTCACATACAGACTCAAAGATGCGCATAAACAACATCCGAAGATCGTGCTCAGATCAGCTCCAAAGGTTTTTCAACACATATGACTCTTTGACTATAAATAGGCTTCCGCCTTTACAATCCTTGTCCACTTACTAACAACTTCCTAACCGACTCCTGGACAAATGACCCAAAATCTATCTGACACGGTCCAAATGACCCAAAAACTGGCCTACTGCGGTACAATTAACTCAAAATTACATCTCATATGGTCCAATGACCCAAAAACCCGCATTTTGCAGTACAATCGACTCAAAAATACATAAAATAGTCTATTCTTCTACCTTCCATGACCTCTTACGATGTGTCGCAGCATCGGCGATGCTGCGATTCCTCCTTACCAAACCGCCTACCAATAGGCCCCCAACACAATCTTGTGGCTCGCCCTCGAGCCACGTCAATTGGACATGGTGTGTTATGTGGTCATCACTTTGAAATCCTCGTACTGCTGCATGACTAACATCACCATTTCCTTGGCTTCTGTAGCTGCCACCTGACTGTCGAGCACATCTTCTACAGATGGATGCGCAATGAGGTTCGCCGTTACCTGTTGACGACCCTTCTGAACTGTCTAAAGCGCTTCACCCGCCTTGGTCATGAACTATCCCCTGACATCCTAAAATTGCTCCAACTACGCAACACGCTTCTTTTGCCGCTCATCAGCCTTGGTAACTCGTTGTTGCAATTCCTTTAAGTCCTGAGACTTGGTGACCTGTTCCATAGGTGGCATTGTGCGCATGGTTTCCTTGAGGGTCGCCAACTGTCCTTCTGCATCCTGGCGATACTTGATCAACTGGTCAACCTGCTCATCCTGAACAATTTGGCTCCATAACTGTACGGTATCGGCTGCGAGCTTCATCGCAGCGTTTTCCAGCTCCTCCAGCTGAGTTGCAACTTCCTCAATCGCCCTTTTTCTGTTGTCGACTTCAACTTGAGGCGTACCAGGATTCACCTGAGCCTTCAACTCTTTATTCTCCTACCACAATTGGACAATGGCATCCCATGTAATATCTCGATTTTGACCATATTGCATTAAAATTGTAAATGATGTAAATATTGTTATTTAATCATGGTGAGGAGCTCAAGGCCAAGGCCCCGCCATTTATTTAGCATTTTTATGTATCGGCAGTTAAAAATAGATGCCTATGGTTCTTGTGCTAGACATGCACAATGTAAATTAAGACATCATGTAAATACGGATTCTAATGAAATACCCACAACTAGCTATGCAATGCAACAAAGAGATGGGAGCATGATTTCACAAGGAATAGGGAGGGAAATTATTCAAACCCTTGAGCCAATAGTGTTAAGCCAAATTTCATGAGAAAACCCATAAACCACCAACTACCCATTTTGACTTATGCACCCAATCATTTAATTCTTCCAAGAGTTGGTTGAGGTAGTTAATGCCTTGGGAATGAAGATGTATGGTAGCCAATTTCGTGCATGGGAAAGCCATCAACCTGGGAATTTGTATTTTTGCTTCTTGGGAAAGAAAACACCCACGAAATGGTGTCCAAAGCCATCTTTCACCCATGGACTTTGCTCTCTCAAGCAGTCTGAACTAGCTGGGCTTTCCCCATCACATTTTTCATCATTTTTCTGCATTTTTCCATGGTCGGGAGCTCGTTTTTGTGTTACACAGTGGCTGGGAGAGGAGGACCACGATTTGGGGCTGTTATGGAGGTCGTTTTTGCCCTGGAATGTCCATGGACATTTTTCTGAAAACGGATTTATATTCCCATGGTTGTTTCCTCATTTAGCTTTTCGTTTTTGGCTGCCCACGTTTTTTGAAACTGGTAGAAACCCCATTTTTGGGCACCTCACTGTAAAGACGTTTTCTTCATGCCTAGCACTTGTATTTTTGTTGTTTTGTGCATCCATGTTTTAGTTTCAGCTGTGAGCAAGAAATTTGGAGTGAAAGTGGACAGAATTGGCTTGATAAACCTAGTGAGGGGAGTAACCTCTCAGAAAGATCAAAAGGGTTGGCTACTCTTCTATGAACACCTTGGACAACACTAGAATGGAAGGTATGGCCTAAGCAACTGTGTATTGGTGAAGGGAATACTTCCTTGAGTGGGGTGTGTAGGCATTGTGGGTGCCAAGCTAGATAGATCTTGTAGAGGTATCCATGGCTCTATGCTTGAGCTCACTAGCTTAGCAATTCATTCCCTCCATTTGCCTTAGCAGCCTGATAAACCCAACTGTGGATTGGCTTCGTTGATTTTGGTATATTTTGGCTATGTGTGAGTCTGTTGTTCCATTTTTCCTTGTAGAAATCATGCCCAGCTCGGGGGTGGCAGTTGTATCAGGAGATTGATAAGCACAACTGGCCTATGGTTGGGTGGAACATTGCAGTTTCATAGCTGGTTGCTCTGGACTACTTTGTTTTAAGATAAGTACTCTCTTGTGTTAAATTATGCAATGTATTTATTTAATGACTGTCATGAGAAAGTTGAATGTATGTTAGATATGTAGATGCTTTTAATTTCGCTATGTTTAATTACTATATGCATATGTACATGTCTTTTATTATCAATGAGTTTTACTTAATGAATATGGAGCTAAATGCTCGGATTTAGTGTCATATTCTCTCTCTTTCTTGGTTTGATGGGAGGGGACTTGACAGTGTGATATCAGAGCCATAGGCTATAGCATTGGGCCTCTATGGGCCAACTCCGATCACAGTTACACAGGGAAGACTCCTTCCTGATCACCACAGGTTACAACGTTGGGCCTAAACGGGCTAAGTTGAATAGTTTGCAGAGTTTGCAAAGGAAAAGTCACCTCCTATTGAGCAATGATCATCATAGAAAGAAGAAGGAAAAATTTTAAATTTTTCTAAGTGTTTTTGAAATTTTTCCTAAAGGTTGCGGCGGCAAAAATTAGTCTAACTTTCTGCGCGCATGGTGGCGAAAATTAGGCTAACTTTTTGCACGCACGGCGGTGAAAATTAGGCTAACTTTCTGCACACGCGGTGGTGAAATTATGTTAAATTTTGCGATGCGCGTGGCAAAGGTTAATTTTGCGACGCCCGCGGCAAAGTTAATGTTAAATCTGCGACGCACGCGACAGAGGAGAATTCGATAAGTCCACCAAATGGGGAAAATACAGCAGCTTTTCACTGAGATTTTCAGGTGCCAAAAATGGAAAATCGCCATGAAAGTTATGCGCCAGATTGCGCGAAATCAAGGAATTACAAACAAACAAACAAAAGAGGGCGCTGCCCTTGACCCACCCTGTAGTGGCGATCCATAAGGGGGCAAGCCCCCTTGACCCCCGTCGCCCCCCTGAGACAGTCGTTGATTGTGAGGAAGTCTATGATTGGACAAAGTTGTCAAAATAGGATTTTTCCATATACATGCAACCAATTCATGATATTATAATGCAGCTAACAGTTGTGTTTATAAACACATTTTGCAGAATTATAGTCACATCAAGCAACATTCCAAATAAGTGCGGTTGGGAAATTTTTGGTCTTGGTTGGGCCAAGAATATCAACATCATGGATGATGCACAGGATCCCTATGAGCCTGAGACAGATGCCATGGGGGAAAATATACATGTTGAGAATGTTGAAACAGAATCCAATGGGAGAAGAAATCGAGAGACTCCCCTGGATATTGCAACCACCATGAGGAGCCTAAGGGTGGAGTTGCAAAGTTGCAGAGAAGATAATGAAAGGATGATTAAAGCTCAGGAAGAACAAAATCAGTTGAATGCAGCCATGTTGCAGAGTTTGACAGATATCCAGAGGCAAATTAATCTTGGACATCAATCAGAAAATCCAGAAGGGAGTCGGAGTAGTTCAAGGAGAAATTCCCGTAAGAGGTCCAATATGTCAAGAAGAGTTTCTAGAGACAGAACCTATACCCTAGAAATATTTTCTAGTGGATCATCTGACTCTGAAGGATCCATTGAGGGTTCAAGCTCTTCATCTCGCAAGAATAAGAGAAAGAGGCATTACAAGAACAATTCACATGGGGAATTTAAGGAGGAAAAACCTCCTACATTTGATGGAGAGGTAAAGTCTGGTCAAGAAGCTGAAGCTTGGCTTCTTGGAATGAGAAAATATTTCTAAGTCCAAGACTACTCTGGAAATATGAAGGCAAGGGTCGCCATCTTCAACATGAATGGAAGAGCATCTATATGGTGGGATCACATTAGGCAAGTGGGGAAGATCAATGAAAGAAAGATTGTGTGGAAGCAGTTCAAGAAATATTTCAAGCAAAAGTACCTCTCTGACAAATACTATGATGATAAGATCAAAGAGTTCCATGAGCTGAAATTGGGACAATTGACCATGGAAGAGTATGCAAACAAGTTCTTGGAGCTATTGAGGTATGTCAGGTATATTCGAGATGATAAGGTGAAAAATCAGTGTTTTTTAAGTGGGCTACCTCATTCATATAAAGATAGAATTGAATTTGATGAGCCTCGAACTCTAGAGGAGGCAATAAGGAAGGCCAAGTATTGCTATGATCAAAACAAAAGAAAACCTGATTTCCATAAGGCATGGAAGGACAAGAAAAATGAGAAGTTTGACCAAAGGAAGAAAGGTTTCAAACCTCCTCATATCAGAAATCAGCAAAGGCAACCATCACAGGTTGTGACTAACCCAACTAGGATGATGGGAGACAAGACAAGAGATCCAAAGGAGCCAAGAGAACCACTTCAATGTTGGGGTTGTGGAGGAGACCACATGCTTAGGAACTGTCCACATCGGAATGGGAATACAAATCAAGTTCACAACATCCAAGGAGCTAAAACTGTGGTTCAAGTGGTGAGGACAATCCCTAGAATCTATGCAGCACTAGAGGAACGCCAGGAAGATCATCAATCAACTGTTGTTGAAGTTGAAGGTAAGATTCCTAAGCAATCTATTTCTATTTTGATTGATCCTGGATCTACTCACAGTTATATCACTCCTAAAATTGTTGAGATTTGTGCTTTCAAGAAATTAAAGCATAGTAAATCTTGGTTAGTTCAACTAGCCACTGAAACCAAGAGAAAAGTTAGTGAAATTGTAGAGAAATGTCCCTTAGAAATGGACGGGCTATTCACTTATGCAAATCTGAATGTTTTGCCACTGGGTTCCTATGATATTCTCATTGGAATGGATTGGTTAGAAGCACATAGGGTTAAACTTGACTGCTACAATAAGACATTTGAATGCATGGACGAAGAAGGAAACCCAAGGGTTGTAAAAGGCATCCCAAAGGTGACTTCTGTTAGACAGGTTTCAGCCATGTAGCTGAAAAAGTTCTGCAGGAAGGGATGTCAACTGTATGCAGCCCACATTTTAGAGGCAGCAGAGAGTGAAACTCTTAGATTGGAGGACTATCAAGTATTGCAAGAATTCAGGGATGTTTTTCCTGATGAGATTCCGGGACTTCCTCCAAAGAGAGCCATTGATTTTACAATTGAACTTGTGCCAGGAGCCGCACCAGTGTCTAAGACACCCTACAGGATGAGCACACGGGAATTGCTACAATTGAAAATGCAATTACAAGAGTTGTTGGAAAAGAAATATATCAGGCCAAGTGTGTCCCCATGGAGAGCACCTGTTCTATTTGTGAAAAAGAAAAATGGAACACTCAGGCTATGTATTGACTACAGGCAGCTGAACAAAGTTACTGGAAGAAGAAATACCCATTGCCCCAAATTGATGACCTTTTTTATCAAATGAGAGGAGCAAAGGTATTTTCAAAGATCGACTTGAGGTCTGGTTACCAGCAGGTAAGAATCAAAGAAGAATATATTCATAAGACAGCCTTTAGAATGAGGTATGGACACTATGAGTTTGTACTGGTACCATTTGGTCTCACAAATGCACCAACTACCTTCATGTGTCTCATGAATAGTGTTTTTAGCAAGTATTTGGACAAATTTGTTCTTGTTTTTCTAGACGACATTCTCATCAATTCTAAGAATGAAGAAAAGCATGAAGAACATTTGAGAATGACATTGCAATTGCTAAGGGAGCATAAATTGTATGCAAAGTTAAGCAAATGTGATTTTTATAAAGATAAAATTCATTATTTGGGTCACATCATCTCAAACGAAGGAATATCTATGAACCCTGAGAAGATTGAAGCCATTATGAATTGGCCAACTCGAAGGAATGTGACAGATGTGAGATATTTTATGGGCCTTGCTGGTTACTATAGGAGGATCATTGAAGGGTTCTCCAAGGTCGCAAACCCAATCACTTCTTTGCAAAATAAGGGGATAAAGTTTGAATGGTCACCAAGATGCGAGGAAAGTTTCCAACGGTTGAAGAATCTAATTATGAGTACACCAATCTTGAAAATTGCAGACCCAGAAAAAAACTTTGTGGTGTGTACCGATGCATGCAATCAAGGACTTGGAGGAGTTCTTATGCAAGACAACCACGTGGTATGCTACGAGTCAAGAAAGTTGAAGGAGCATGAGAAGAACTATGCTACTCATGATATAGAACTTGCAACCATAGTACATGCTTTGAAGATGTGGAGGAATTACTTAATGGGAAGGAAATTTGAGCTGAGGACAGACCATTGTGGTCTGAAATACTTGTTTGATCAGCCAACTTTAAACGCTAGGCAAGCTAGATGGTTGGAATTTTTGTGTGAGTTTGATTTTGAAATCAAACACATAAAAGGGAAAGAAAACAAGGTAGCTGGTGCACTCAACAGGAAAGTACATGAAATGCATATCGCAGCGCTTAGCACTTGCCAACTAGATTTGAGGCAGCAGATTGTTAACCATATGGTTGAGGATGAAGTGTATGTGCAGATAAAGGACAAATTGCAGCAGCAAGACCTTGAAAAGAAGTATGAAGGATACCATTTGGAAGAAGATGGAATTCTTACTTATAAGAATAGAGCATATATTCCAAATGTGGCAGATTTGAGGAGGATTGTTATGGATTAAATCCATAAAGCTCCATACTCCGGTCACCCAGGATATCAGAAAACAATTGCTACAGCAAGAAAACATTATTTATGGCCAGGGATGAAGAAGGACATCACTGAATACATTTCTAGGTGCATGAAATGTCAGCAAGTGAAGGTTGAACACCAACACCCAGCAGGTTTATTGCATCCATTGCCAATTCCAGAATGGAAGTGGGAAGTATTTTCCATGGATTTCATTACAGGTTTGCCAATGACGGTGAGACAACATGATTCCATCATGGTGGTGGTGGAAAAATTAACAAAGGCAGCACATTTTATACTGGTTAAGTCCACACATAAAGCCGATGCCATTGCAAATATTTTCATGAAGGAAAATTTCAGATTACATGGATTTCCTAAGGCAATAATTTCTGACAGGGATACCAAGTTCACTTCCAATTTTTGGAAGGGTCTCTTTGCAAATTTAGGTACACAGTTGAACTTTAGTACCGCATACCATCCTCAAACAGATGGGAAAAGAGAAAGAGTAAATCAGGTGCTTGAAGACATGCTTCGCATGTATGTTATGGACAAACCATCCAAGTAAGAGGATTATCTACACTTGGTAGAGTTTGCAACTTATGCCGCTCCTGGTCAACCCATGATAGACTCAGGTACCCATCACTTGTCAATGATTTTATCCGTCGATGTCAACCTTCAAACCCATCGGAACCAATATGGATCCACCCTTGAAGCCCCTCCCACCGACAAAAACACCAACACTCTTCCCACCGATCAGTCATTACGAATTCCTCCAGCTCCACTAGATGGCGCCTCCAAAGCCCCTCGCTTCCCACTTCACCGCATCAACAATAACCCCAATGCCCACGCCGCATCTAATTACAACATTGTAGATGACTTAGCTTAGTCCCCCACAGCCATGTCTGTGTTAGAGGTCTTAAAAAACTATCCTACACAGTGCAAGACTTTGCTATCATCCATTGGTGCTATTGACCCAACTGATTCACGAATGATGTCTTTCGATTTGGACCAATCCGAACCACGCCTGCCTTCCACATTAGCGTTCCAAGTTTCTGTCTCCTTTCGGAATCTTGTCATCCATCGGTGCATCATCGATGAAGGTGCCTCTACATGCGTTATGTCCACATTCGTTTGGAAGAAGTTGGGGTCCCCTACTCTCTAGCAGTCCACCACTACGCTGCAAGCCTACGACGGCCGTTCGGCTCAACCCCAAGGTCTATTAGCTAATTTCCCCGTCCAGTTGGCTGGTAAAACAGTGCTTATTGACATAGAGGTCATCAATTCCCAACTTGATTATAACCTCTTACTTGGCTGCAGTTACATGTACGCCATGCAGGCGGTTGCCTCATCCATTTTTTGTACCATGATGTTCCCCCATGATGGACATGTGGTGAAGGTTGATCAACTCACCTATTACGATCCCAATGCCCCCGCTGCACCCGAAAATGTTCTCCCCATGGTTGAACAACCTGTTTTTGGTGCATCTACCTCGTTGGTTTCCTCAGTGGCACCCAAATTTTACTCAGATACGTCGATGACCTCAACATTCCAATCCATTCCTCCCCCGTCACCAATGAACGAAATATCTGACTTATGTACCCTCTCCCACAATACACCAACACCCAACCATCAACCGCCTTTGCTACCCCAACCACCATTAGTACCCAGTCATGTTGGTGTTACACCCATCCACACAATCCCCTTCCTATTCCCTCCTTCGGGAGTAGTAAGCGCCCCGGTTATGGCTACTCTTAGCCTCCCGGGGTTAACTTTAATACTACCTGTGTGGTATATCACGCCTCCCATTTCCCCCCCGACACCAAATGTCATCCTACAACCGGTGCAACCCATCACCACTACTAGTCAACCACCTCCTGGTGTCACTACTCCTTCCTCGTCTACTAATCCATCCCCGCTTATCAAACACACTGGGGGCAGAGGCCCACAACCATACAATGCCCTACCCCCACCCAAAACGGTCAAAAACCCCCCCACATTTTGTGCTCCTCCCAAATTCTCATTGTGTGATGAGTTGGGCCATGCTACCCATCAATGTCCACAATTACCCGCATTACAAGAGCACATGCAAATGCTTGAAAATGACCCCAACATCCCAGTTGTCCAACTCGACCCTACCCCTAAGCCTCGTGATAAATCACTGCGTACCAACCACCCTTGTGCAATATGCGATATTTACAGCCATTACTCACATCACTGTCCATATCTCCTAGATTACAGAGCAGCTCTCTATGAGATGAATAACTTGGAACTCGAGACAGCTCCCCCCACCATTGAAGAGATCCACCCCCCATCATCCCCGCCAACCGGAGAGATTAATACCATTTATATGATCTCTTCTACTAGTGCTCCCTCGTCAACTAATTTGACAACCCAAAGTTTCCAAAATGATGAGGAAATTCTCGAGGCTCTTACTGCACCTGATTACCCCTAGGAGGATATGCACCTTCGTTCCTATTTCCTCCTGGAAGAGTCCTCCCCCACCACAGCCACCCAATTTTCAGTTGAGTCCAAAGATTTCCTTCCCGCCAAAGTCGACTGGTTTAAAGAGCCCATTCCTGCTCCCAATGCCTTTGAGGAAGGTAACATGGCCAATATTTCACCCACAATCCACATTGATATCTCTACCCCGGTGCTCCTGAACTCATTACATTAGGAGCCTCCTTCATTGAGTACGAGATCGGAGAGTACAAAAAACTTTTCCAAGAGTTCCGCGATGTCTTTGCCTGGTCCTATACCGAAATTCCTGGTCTTGACCCCGCTATCATAGAGCACCACATTGACACATGGCCAGATGTACCCCCTGTTCGCCAGAAACAACACCCCATTCATCCATCAAAGCTCCCCACCGTTAAAGCAGAGATTGAGAAACTTCGTACAGCAGGATTCATTTATCCTATTGCATACACCACTTAGGTTTCTAACCCTGTCCCTGTTAACAAGAAACAAGGCACCATCCGCATATGTACTAACTTCCGCGATTTAAACCAAGCATGTCCCAAAGACAACTTCCCCACGCCATTTATTGATCAACTCATCGATGCATGTGCGGGGCATGAGGTCCTCTCCTTCATGGACAGTTTCTCTGGGTACAACCAAATTCAAATCCGCAAGGAAGATCAATATAAGACTGCCTTCACCACCCCATGGGGCACCTTTATTTATCGTGTCATGCCTTTCGGCCTTAAAAATTTTGGTGCCACCTTCCAGCGGACCATGACCTATTGTTTTCACGACTTGGTACATATCCTATTATTCTATCTTGACGATCTCACAGCACGTTCCAAGAAACAATCCGACCACCTTAACGACCTCCGGCAAATTTTTCTGCATTGTCACAAGTATCATATCCGCTTGAACCCACTCAAGTGTGTCTTTTGCATTCCGACAGACCGGTTGTTAGGTTTCATTGTTTCCCACAAAGGAATCGCTGATAACCCCCTTGTTCAAACCAACAAATATGTGATCCACAATCACAAACCCCATGCGCATAGCATGGGGGCAGGTCATTAACCCTACTTACTGTTTCACATGCATGATCTCAACCATTTTTGAGGTCACATGTCACTTGTATATATGATTTGATTCGATACACCTAGTATTCTTCCCCCACGGGTCATCATTTCTCCCCACCACTGCATCCTTGGCTTGGTGGGCTCACCGTTATTTGTAGCCATTTTTTAACCTAGTTATTTCCTTTGACCATTCCGGAGTCCTTATGACCTCTGTTTTTCACACCATTTGCACCGCCGGATTCATATTTCCGTGCCTGTGATGATGCTTGAGATCATTTCTAGCTCTCACCAAAAACTTTCAGGCATTTTTTCCATGCCCCACGCCACCTTGATTTGCGTGCCACATCTGTCGTTGTCATTTTTTAGCATTCCTTATACCATCGGATTCAATTTTCTGAGCCTGTGATGATGCTTGAGATCACTTCTTGCTCTCACCCCCAGATTTTTTGGGCATTTTTTACCAGCCCCTAGTCATCTCGGTTTGCGTGCCACCTCGACCGTTATCCATTTTTGACACTTTTTATATCGCTAGATTCAGTTTTCTAACCTTGTGATGATGCTTGAGATCATTTCTCACTCTCATCAGGAATAGTTTCAACATTGTGTCCCGACACCTTGCTGCCTCGGTTTGCGCGCCACATCAGCCACCATCGAATTGTTACACATTTTTTCAGGAGCCCTTCACTCCATCCACACTGCAGTTATAGCGTTGTTTTGCTACCATTCATCATCTTGCAAGGAGGCCCCCACTAGTGTTCCCCCCCCCCATTCTTGACTCTCATTCGTGTCCCTTGAATGAGCACTTCCTCCTTGCCTGGCCATTCCTTTTGTTCGGTATAATGTTATCCCTTTTTCGGGCCAGACAAGTCTTTTACGAAAAAGGCACTTAGGGAGTTTCTGTTAAGCTCTTTTCTGACTCCTAAAAGAATGAAATGATCACCGAGCAATATTGCTTCCTTTCATGCTCATTAAAGTACCTGAAAGGGCATCTATCTGGTATAAGTTTAACCCTTTTTCGGACCTGGTAGACTAATTACGAAAAAGGAATACTCTAGTCACACCGGCTAGAAGAGTTCTTCATTGCATCCTTTTATGCTTTTTCGGACCTTGGAGACTAACACACGAAAAAGAACCCCCCTGGAGTCTTCTTATTGCTTTCGGACTCTCTAAAATTGAAAGCAACCACGAGCATGCACCATCCTGGGCTTGTACAAATCCACACGACGGTACCATTCCAATATTTCAGAGTCTTCTTATCACTTTCAAACTCCTTAAAATTGAAAGCAATCCTGAGCAAGAACTGTACTGGGCTCGTATAAATCCACACAACAGTACCATTTTGAGCATACTTCTTCCATCTCCTTCAACCATAAATAAGTCCCCCCCCGTGCCTCTCGGCACCATGATCGATCATCTCGGCAGCACCCCCAATACGGTCGCCTTTGTTCAGAGTATTCTGCAGTCTCTTTCCATCTTACACCAACTCGAGTATCACTCATCCCAATCACCATCCTTGATCCATTAAAGATATGATCCCTTTTCCACTAGTCAGTTTCATATGCTTCCTGATCATCCCCGCCATCATACTCTGAACAAAGGAAGTTTGAGTCCCCCACTCTCTTTGCCCAGTTATTCCCCACCCCCATAGTATGTCAATCCTACCATCAGTGCTCTCACACTTCGGTTATCCACCTCATGCTCCTATCAAGGACACATCATTGCCTTGCTAGTTGTAGGTATCCCTCTGTCGACGACAGCCCATCTATTCCAAAGGATAGACCCAGAGGTCCCTGCGCCTTGGACTCATCACCATCTGTGGTGAGTGCCTATGGACCATTTTGGGAGGATTCATCCGTGCCTCTCCGAATGGTTGTTTCTCACATGCTCGACTTCAACACCTTGATCACATCGTTGAGAATCGTGCAGGTTATATATCCCTTCAGTTATTGGTCGAAGACCCCAGACTTCCCCCGACTCTAGCACATTGGTGAGTCACTTCGGAACACCCAGTTATATGTCCTCGTGTATATCCGGGTTGCGTTGGCGATTGTATTCGGAAGCCATCCACTTATACGCTTCCTTGAGTACCCAGTTCAGCTCCAGTCTAGTGTACCATTGAGGGTATGACTCCCGTTCTTATGATCCAACAACTCATCAGTTCCTCTAGTACCATACTCAGCACCACTATTGATATTCTAGTGTATCATTTCTTCAGCTCTGAGATGGTCAGTCCGGCAGTATGTCCCATATTTGTGTTTCCTTTTGGACCCTTACGATGTACACAGTGGTTCTCCATGTATCTTTCAGGCCTCCATTTTTGGGCCTCATTGTTATTTTTTATATATCTTGATACAAGCATGGGTATGCCCGCCTCGTCCATATATTGAGATTCTTCCTCATTCATTATTTGAGGTCATGTATCTTTCAGGTCCCCATTTTTTGGACCTCATTATTATTGTTATAGATCTTGATACGAGCATAGGTATGCCCGCCTCGTCCATATGTTGAGATTATTACGCATTCATTATTGAGGTCATGTACTTTCAGTTTTTGCAGTTGGTTCGGGACTGTTGTTCTGGGCTCTAGTTCGTTTCTTCTCCTCTCCACATCCCAGGAAAACCATAAAAGACCTATGATATCTATCGGCCATACGATGAGCTCCTACCCTCACACATCAGGGGGCAATCTATTAACACCCAAAGAGTGCTCACTACCTCATCTCCCTCATTACATGACTCATTAGTCTATATTTCCTACCATATTTGCCTCCAAAACCTTAAAAAATCATTAAAAAGCCTCCAAAAGGCCAAAAACCCCATTTTTTCCCCAAAATAATTTAAATTTCCTTCAAAAATAGCAAAAACCCTCTAAAAAGGGAATAAAAAATACAAAAAAGAGGAAAAAATGAAGCAAAGACCCTATACAATTGACCTAAACCATATGGTGCCAAAAACCATGGGTCAACACTCCACCACTAAAAACCTATAAATAGGTGATGGAGGCTCCCCATTTCACATCCACAATCTTCCTATCCTCACTCTGCCAAAATCACTCATGAAACCCTAGCTCACCCTTTTGAGCTAATTTCACATTTGAGTGCCTCTTTGGCCCATATCCAAAACACTTTGGAGAAGGAGAAGGAACCCATTGGAGCTTGGAAGCAGCCCTCCTGGACTACTGCAAGAGCTTCACCAACCTCAACACTCGAGGTAAATTTAATACAAAAGAAAATTCTTATCATATTACTGTCTTTTTATTTTCTTGTTGATGCACATGCTAGTTTAAGTTTATTTTGCTTTATTGTCATATTTTACTATTTTATTGAATTGCTACTAAGGAGTCCCTTCTCCTTAGTAGGTGCTCATTTGCACAAGCTAGGGTGAAAACCCTAGCTACAATATAACAATCGGAAACAAGCATCATTGGGAATAAGTCCATATGAGGCTTTGTATGGAAGAAGGTGTAGGACACCAGTGACTTGGGACAATCCAGTGAACAGAATTGTACTTGGGCCGGAATTGCTTGAGGAAATGGAACAAGAGGTTGCAAAGATCAGGCAGAATTTAAAAGCAACCCATGATAGATAGAAAAGCTATGCAGATAATCTTAGAGTGCATAGGGAATTCCGTGTTAGGGATCATGTGTATCTTAGAGTGAGGCCAAGGAAGAGTTCCTTGAAGCTTGGGGGTTGTGCCAAGCTATCACCCAGATATTGTGGGCCATTTGAAGTGCTTGAAAGAATAGGGCCAGCTGCATATAGACTTGCATTGCCTGCTAGCACTAGAGCTCATGATGTTTGTCATGTCTCTTTGCTTAAGAAATATGTACATGATCCTAACCATGTGATTAATTGGGATGTGATCCAGGTGGAACCCAAGGGAGAGTTCCAAACCAAGCCATTGTGTATCCTAGACAAGCAGGTAACATTGCTCTGGAACCGAGCCATCGAACAGGTAAAGGTGCAATGGAAGCACTACGGTCCCGATGAGACTACATGGGAGCTGGAGGATGCCATGAGAGTGGCATATCCATTTTTGTTCAATTTTGATGAGCACTGAGGACAGTGCTAATGTAAGGGGGAGGGGAATGTAATATCCCGATTTTGACCCTATTGCATTAAAATTGTAAATGATGTAATTATTGTTATTTAATCATGGTGAGGAGCTCAAGGCCAAGGCTCTGCCATTGATTTAGCGTTTTTATGTATCGGAAATTAAAAATAGATGCCTATGGTTCTTGTGCTAGACATGCACAATGTAAATTAAGACATCATGTAAATACGAATTTTAATGAAATACCCACAACTAGCTATGCAATGCAACAAAGAGATGGGGGCATGATTTCACAATGAACAGGGAGGGAAATGATTCAAACCCTTGAGCCAATAGTGTTAAGCCAAATTTCATGAGAAAACCCATAAACCACCAACTACCCATTTTGACTTGTGCACCCAATCATTTAATTCTTCCAAGAGTTGGTTGAGGTAGTTAATGCCTTGGGAATGAAGAGGTATGGCAGCCAATTTCGTGCATGGGCAAGCCATCAACCTGGGAATTTGTATTTTTGCTTCTTGGGAAAGAAAACACCCACGAAATGGTGCCCAAAGCCATCTTTCACCCATGGACTTTGCTCTCTCACACAGTCTGAACTAGCTGGGCTTTCCCCATCACGTTTTTCATCATTTTCCTGCATTTTTCCATGGCTGGGAGCTCGTTTTTGTGTTACACAGTGGTTGGGAGAGGAGGACCACGATCTGGGGCTTTTATGGAGGTTGTTTTTGCCCTGGAATGTCCATGGACGTTTTTCTGAAAATGGATTTAGCTTCCTAGGGTTGTTTCCTCATTTAGCTTTTCGTTTTTGGCTGCCAACGTTTTCTGAAACTGGTAGAAACCCCATTTTGGGCACCTCACTGTAAAAACGTTTTCTTCATGCCCAGCACTTGTATTTTTGTTGTTTTGTGCATCCCTGTTTTAGTTTGAGCTATGAGCAAGAAATTTGGAGTGGAAGTGGACAGAATTGGCTTGATAAACCTAGTGAGAGGAGTAACCTCTCAGAAAGATGAAAAGGGTTGGCTACTCTTCTATGCACACCTTGGACAGCACTAGAATGGAAGGTATGGCCTGAGCGACTATGTATTGGTGAAGGGAATACTTCCTTGAGTGGGGTGTGTAGGCATTGTGGGTGCTAAGCTAGATAGATCTTGTAGAGGTATCCATGGCTCTGTGATTGATCTCACTAGCTTAGCAATTCATTCCCTCCATTTGCCTTAGCAGCCTGATAAACCCAACTGTGGATTGGCTTGGCTGATTTTGGTGTATTTTGGCTATGTGTGAGCCTGTTGTTCCCTTTTTTCCTTGTAGAAATCATGCCCAGCTCGAGGGTCGCAGTCGTATCAGGAGATTGATAAGCACAACTGGCCTATGGTTGGGTGGAACATTGCAGTTGCATAGCTGGTTGCTTGGGACTACTTTGTTTTAAGATAAGTACTCTCTTGTGCTAAATTATGCAATGTATTTATTTAATGACTGTCATGAGAAAGTTGAATGTATGTTAGATATGTAGATGCTTTTAATTTTGTTGTGTTTAATTACTATATGCATATGTACATGTCTTTTATTATCAATGAGTTTTACTTAATGAATATGGGGCTAAATGCCCGGATTTAGTGTCATATTCTCTCCCTTGCTTGGTTTGATGGGAAGGGACTTGACATCCCCCAGTCGTTGAACCCGTTGGAGCACATCCACCTCTTCAGTGGGCTCTGACACATGCTAATAAGCTTCCGTGATGGCCTGGTCGACCCATACACTGTCATGCACATACTGGCCTTCTCGACGATGAGGCGGTCCTGCTCTTTCTTCAATTCTTTGATTTCGCAAGCCTTCTCAGCTTGTTCCTTCTTGATATCTTCCTTGAGCTATTCCATAGCCTATCGTGCTGAAGCAGCCCTGCCTTTCAATTCTTCAATGGCAAACTTCGTGTTGGCCTCACCCGCCTACAATCGCACACACATGCCACTAATCTCCTGCAGTTGGTCTGTTGTCTCCTGGCTGGTAGCTGCCTCTATAGTGGTCAACTCTTCTATTGGCAATGCGTTAACATTAATGGACACCTTTTGTAACTACTGCATCAAGGCATTCACAACCCGCGGCTTGGTTTTGATTGTGCTAACTTATGGTGCTACTCCCACTTCCAGTGCCCTCCACAAAACCATGTCACACAATGAATCTATACGAGTAGTGAGCACATGGAAGCCTTCGTCTATCGCCCTTGTCATCTTCTGAGCTGCTGCAGTGGATGCATCACCAATTTCTTTAATGAGTCATCCCAATATTTCTTCTGTCGACAAGGGTAGTCCGCTGATTGTCGTCGGATCCTGGTGCCCTTTCGTTCTGTTCTCCTCCAAGGCGCAGTCACTGTCGTCATCCATCAATGTTTTAATGGACTCTTGATCAGAATCATGATGACTGTGCGGGTCCTGTGCCGATGTGCGATCCTATGGACCCTTCGCTGGCTCTCTAGCCTCAATCTCGGCCAACACCACAGGTTCGTGCCATTCCGGTGGCCAATCATTCACAATGGCATCCAGTGCCTCCGTCGTTAGCTTGTAAGGGATCAGTAACGACTGTTGACTGGGGTCATGCCTTGCCTGCACATAAATAGCATGCGGTCGAACCGCAAACTCCATGATCGGCTTAAACGTTGCCACCGAGTCTTCGGATTGCCGCGGTACCTTTTTCATTGCATTGCAAAGCATCTCCCAGTAGGTCCAGAATAGCAATTGGCAGTCCCGGACTCGCTCTGGCTCCCGTATATACCATAAGTTCTGATAGCGCGCACCCCACCGCTCTTTTGGAGCTGCAATGTCCATGCCCTGATATACATTGGGCTCCTTCCAAGCCACAAATGCAATCAAGAGAAACAGCCAGCTATATGTAAACGATCCCTTACCGGCCTTAACTACCGCGACATCCTTCGCCAACTAATTCAATAGAAACAAGGACCAGTTCATTTGGACGCCCTCCGCACATTGTACTACACATGTGACAATCCCTGAGTTGCACTGGTTAGGATGACCACCCCTTACCACCTTGCAGGATAAAATCTTGGTGCCGATGAGTACAGCCTTATCATTGATACTACCAGTGCGATACCCATAGCCATCCGTTTCCAAGCCATATTTCTTCACCAGCTGACCCGCCCTCTTTTTGTCGTTCGCCTTCCCTTGGAAGTACTGCGACGAATCGACTCCATCTTTAAGCAGTCCGGTAATGTATGAAATCAAATCAATAGTGACCGAAATTTCTCTATCCAACCACAATGAACCACCATGGAAGCACGCAAGCAGTTGCTTCACACACGCGTTAACTTCTGCCATCCACCCAAAATGCGGCATGTTATGAGCCCTAACAAGCCGATTTGTTCCAATCCACATGCCCAGTCCTATACAATCGGTGTCGCGGTAAGTCATGACCCGGACACATATGGGGCCGATGCAATGTCTGGGTGGGCTACCATATCATGATCTTCATATAGGATTTGCATCAACGCCAACACAATATCAACCGAGCACTCCATTCCGGCAGGGAGCGCTGGCATCTTCACACCATACTTCTGCTTTGGATTCAGCTTGCGCGGGGTTGCATCCGATCGACTAGGAGGGATATACCCAGGGATTTCAACAGCCGGTAGCCCCTCCCATGGGGCAGATTCATCAACACAACAACTGGACTACCCTACCTGCACCTAAGCTTCTCCTACCACCCCGGTGGATGATCTAAGTTGCCTCTTGCTCTACAGGGACTCAGAATGCTGACCCCCTCGACGCTTCTTGGCGATTACTGATGTCCCCACCGGCATGTTTGCGACTTCTGCCTCAAGATTGACGTCTCCCGCAAATGCAACTTCTTCCTCAATGGCAATCCTAGTGAAAGGAGACTCAACCTCACTGCTAAACTTGACCATTTCTAGCTCTCGTGGCATACCTTACCCAGCGCTCTCAACTGATAGCTTCTTCATCCTAATGGCACTCTGCAAGTTCAACTGAACCTTGCCCCTTGCACAACTGCATTCACCAAGTTATAACAATACTCTTCAGCTCTGTACAGGCACTTAACAACTGAAGTCTCGTTGCCTTCCGACCAGCTTCTACCCTTTTTTATAGCGTCTAGCCGAAGCCTCCGTAATCATCACTAAATCCTGCATTAACTCAACCGAAATCCTGTATTAATGACACAAATCCGTCGTCGATCCTATCAGTTGATCGGTCGGATCCGCCATTAATTCCCATCATTTAAACAAGCACCGTTAATTAGTTGTTTTAACTTTTGGCATTTATTGTTGATTTGACCCGGTCGCGACCCTGCCACTTGTCGCAGACCGCTCCTAACTTGCGGTACAAGCCTCCCCGCTTCCGCATTATGTCCCTGCTTCCACATTTTTTAATTTTTTTTCCCCGATGCAACTCAGGCATCGCGCTATTCCAAGCCCAACCGATAGGGCTTCAACCTACTACCATTAATCAACTTGGGAAGCATCGCTCCATCCAATTGCTGCAACTGTACCGCTCCTCCTGAAGTTATGCTACTAATGCGATACGGACCAAGCCAATGCATCTACAATTTTCCTGTATGTTTCATAAACTTGCTGTCATACAACAGCACCAAGTCGCCCTGTTGAAACTGTTTGTTCTTGATGTGGCGATCGTGCCAAGCCTTCTGGAGAGCCTTCTCCACACCCTGATGGAAACCGACGATAAAGCGATCTTCCTCCAACTGCACTAACTGCACTAGAAGTTCCTCCAATGCTGCCACAGAATCCATTCCTGTCATTGCTGCTACGCGCAAACTTGGAACAATGTACTCCATTGGCATGATTGCTTCTTGTCCATACACCATCTTAAATGGCATCTGACCCGTCAACCTTTTACATGTGGTGCTATAAGCCAACAATACTGCTGGGATTTTGAGATCCTAGTCGTCACGGTTTGTATTGCACACCTTTGTCAGCGCATGTTCCAATATCTTGTTGAAAGCTTCCACCATGCCATTTTCCTGCGGATGATATGGCGTACTCTTCTTATGCTGAATCCACAGCTCCTCCGTCAGTGCGGTGATGGTACGATTAAGAAAGTGGCTGCCTTGATCACTCAGCAATATCTTGGGGCAGCCGAAACGAGTGATAATCTTATCAAACAAGAACCGCGTGGCCGTGGCCATGGAACAATCAACAACTGGTGCATCTTCCAGCCATCTTGTCAAGTAATCTGTCGCCGCGATGATATATCTGGCACCAGTGCGCTTACCTGATGGATTGATGGGTCCCACAAAATCTACTGCCCATTTGTCAAATGGCTGCAGTGTTAACTAAGGCATCAACAGCATCTCGTCCCTCCTAGATGGCTTCCCAGTTCTCTGACAGACATCACAGGACTGCGCATAGTCGGTCACATCATTATGGAGCGTGGGCCACCAGAGCCCCACCCGAATCACCTTCCTGGAAGTCTCCCGACCTCCATAGTGTCCTCCAGCTACTCCTCCATGTGCTTCTGCCAATATCTTCGTGTGCTCATGTGGCAAGACACACCGTCGTAATATCTCATCGGCACCCATCTTGTATAACTCTCCTGCAATGAGCTGGAAGTCAGCAACTTTAACTACCAATTGCTTCTTCTAACTAGTGGTGAGCTCTTCTGGTGCGATACCTGTTTCCAGAAACTAAATGATTTCTTCGAAATAGTTATCGGCTACTTCAACCCTAAATAGTTGTGCATCCAGCAACCCGTCTTCAATGTTAGTTGGCTCCTCTCCTGTTTCAATCCACAAGAGATGATCAGGGCCGGAATTCAACTGCCCTGGTTTCACAATTACTTCAAAATTGAACTCCTGAAAGAGAAATAACCAACGGCATATATTCCCCCCCAACACAGGCTTATTGACCAAGTACTTCAAGGCAGAATAGTCTGTGAACATCTTAAAATGTCCACCCAATAAGTAGTGTCGAAACTTCTGCAGCGCATAGACCATCGCCAATCCTTCCCGCTCGGTAGTGGTGTAGTTCCTTTCTGCAGATGGCAGCTTTCGACTGGCGAAAGCAATAGGGTGATCAAGATCCCCCTCTCCTGGTTGCGCTAGCACCACACCAAGTGCAATTGACGATGCATCAACATGGACATGGAATTCCTTACTCGAGTCTGGGAATACTAGTATCGGTGCCGAAGCCATCTTAGCCTTGAGCTGTTCAAAACTATCTCAACATTCAGGGCTCCATTGAAAGACAACATCTTTCTTCAATAACTTCTCCATAGGGGCGGTGATCGCTGCATATCCCCTTATGAACTTGCAATAATACCCAGTATGTCCCAATGTCACCCTCAACTGTTTAACGGTGGTCGATGGTGTCAAGCTCAAAATGAGCACAATCTTTGCTGGATCGACCAAAACCCTTGTTTGCATACGATGTGACCCAGCAATATCCCAAACGGGGCACAGAAAATGCACTTCTTCAAATTCAGCGATATCTGGTGTTGTCGACAGCGCTCCAGCATCAACCGTAGATTGGCCAGATGATCGTGGATCAAACCATAAACTGTCCAATCATCCATGTATACCTGCAATAACTTTTGGATGAAATCCTTGAATGCAGCAACAACAACCCGCGAAAATATTGCGGGTGCATTCTTCAGTCCAAATGGCATGATAGTATACTGAAAACATCCCCATTATGTCACAAAAGTCATCTTGTGGCGATCTGCCTTGGCAATACGGATCTGATGATAGCCTGAGAACCCATCCGTGAAATAATACATCTCCTGGCCACCTACCCCCTCAAGAACTTCATCAGTAAACGGGGTTGGAAAGGGGTCATGCAAGCAAGCGTCATTTAACTTCCACAGATCAACACAGATGCGCACCTCGCCAGTCTTGTTGTCCTGCACTACCATAGGACTAATCCATTCTGACTCTTCGACCGGTTCAATGATACCAACATCCAACATGCGATCAAGTTCTTCCTTGACCTTCTCCTTATGTCGTGGATTAAGCCGATAAGGTTGCTTCCTGATCGGTTTTGCATCTGGTTTCAAGGGAATCTTCGTCTCTCCTAGATCACCCAAAATACCTTTCATTTCATAGAACTTTGTAGGAAAAAGGTCTTGGAACTCATGTAACAACTCAATGAACTTTCCCATCATCTCATCATCCCAATAATCTCCAACATTCGCGAACTTGGGAGTGGCCTCCGTCCCAATATTGATCTTGCGAAGCTTCAAGGGTAGACTGAACGGATCACTTAGCGCACCAGGTGGTACCACATTGCGACTTCCTTCAGACTCTGAAATGTTGACATTCCGTGGATCGTCACCATCTTCGGGCCCACAGTGATATTGTAACATTCCATAATGGATTACATCTAGACGTGTGTATGCAGATCCGCCAGGTACGCCACAAAAACAACCTTTAGAACCACATCGCGAATGATCTGTAGAGCATTATGGACATCCGGGTTGGGATCAGCAAAACTGAACGTATGAGTAAAACAGATGGTCAACTCCAACCAAGTAGTGATTTCTCCCCGTAATTCAACTACCATATACCATGACAGCGGCATTTCATCCAAAGTATGGATAAATGCATGGACCCACTCATCTCTTGGTCACGATGCCCATAACGTCTAACACTCCATCAAATGGCCTCTAGGATCGTTCCGACCATCATACTTCCTCACGTGGTAGACCTCAGTATCACCAAAGCAGACCATCATCAATCTTCTGCATTTCGACCATCCATCAATTGATGCCTTGTGTGTGTCCCACCAGCGTGTTGGAGTAGCTTTCAATGCTTCATACAATGCCAGCAATCGTTGTGGTTCTGAAACTCTTTCCTCGAACTCTGTCAAAAAGGTATACAAGCCAGGAAGACCTTCATATATTGGTAGTGTTACCATTTCAGTCTCGACACGACATAGCGACTGCGTGATCAATCCACACTTACGGAGCGACACCTCATGCAAGCGGTTCTACCAGTGTTCTAGCACGTCATCAGAGTCGGAAGACACAGAGCCATCACTGCGCCATCCAAGCTCACCGTTGTCAGTTGGATGAATGTAATCTTCTGAAATATGAATGCATGGTCCCATCCGCTGGGATCTTCATCTTTCACTCGTTCAAGGTATTTGTGTCCTTCAGCCGGATCCAGCGGGGCGATAACTCTGAGATCGTGATTTTCAAAAGTCATCATCTTTTGCTTGAAGTTGATTACCTCTCCACTATCGTTAGCCCATCCGATCCCCAACAACGCGGGATAAGAGATTCCACCTTCAACCACTTCGATGACATCGAAGTCAGTGTAGGTCTTCATGCCCTCAATGTCCACCACCAATCGGGGGACTCTCCCAATCGGTGTCACTTTAGCGTGATTAGCTAACCGAAGCTGTACAGGAGACCAGCTCAATGGGGGACTCCCCATTTTCTACCATGCCTATTTGGTTAAGATGTTGACATCCGAACCAAGATCCAGAATAACTAAGTCGACATCATAATATCCAATTTGAATATTCATCCACATCTCCTTGCCAATCTTCCTCCGTTGTAAGGAATTCACCACGGATTCCTAATGTCCCCTTGGAAATTGCTGCAACAACCCCTCAATATCGGCAAGCACAGTAGGATCTCTTGCCAACAACAAATAGCTTTCCAGGAATTTCTGCAGAGTTCTAGACTGCGCCAATGGACCAGTGTCTGATGTGTCATCAAAGACAGGGGGCATGTCACACAAAATAGCCTTGCCTTTATCCAATGCCTGTCGTGCCTGGTGGAATGTATCACGCTCTGAATTAATTTCAAATGACACCTTCTTCTACCCATCCAACTGGATCAGCGGATGTGAGGTGTCTTCTCCTATTTTTGCACCTCCCCGAGTGATCACCACAATAGCTGCATCATGTGGCCTGGGCTCTACTGAGATTGTTGAAACATTCGCACCCTGATTCTGGTTCAGCGGTGGATTCCCCGGCTGGTTCACATTTTGATTAGCATTATGAATTGGTCGTTGGTTCTGGTTCTGGACTGGTTGCTGCACTGCATTTTGTACTGGTTGTTGTGTCGAGTTCTGATTCTGCAACTATGGAACATTCCCTGCCTTCCATCATGCAATCAGTTGTGGGCAGTTCTCCACTGTATGGTCTGTAACAAAGCAAAATGTACACTGCGTCTGCAATAGTGGGAAATCGCGATGATAGTGTCCCCATACCGCATAGTGATATCATTCCACAAGTCCACAACCTCCTCGTCCTCCTCCACGACCAAATCCTCCACCACGTCCACCCCAGTATCCTCTACGAAATTTCCCCTGCTATTGGTATTTTTTTTGTTGATTGTACTATTGCTGCATCAGAGCTGGTTGCATGCCTTTCCCTTCCTATGCATACTCCGGTTGTTGAACATATTGTGGCTACTATGGAGCCATTTGCATCGGAGCATATTGTGGCACAAACTGCTGCTGCTGTTGCTGTGGTACAAACTACACCTGCGGTTGAGGTAGCGGTTGTGCTACCTGCGGCTGCAATGGCGGTTGTTGTATGGCACGCTGGTCATCCTTTACATAGAATACGTCGTACGTTCTCTCATGAAGAAACCCATATGCCCGGCAATCTTTGTCATCATGTCCCATCGATTTGCAAAAAGTGCAATATAGATAAATCGACTTGGTGACCATCTTCTGCATATATGGACGTTCTTCATGGCGGTGCCCAAATACCTGACAAACGCGACAATACGGCATGCCAACACCATTTAATGGGTTTGGCGCTCTTGAAACCAAATAGTTGCGAAAGTCAGGGCAATTGTCCTTCATATGCCCTTCTCCTCGACATCGCGTACACCATACTTCTTCACGCTGCTCCTTGCCCTTCTTCAAATCTTGTAGTTGTATGGTCAAGTTAGCCAGCTATGTCTGTATTTGCGACATCCCGGCTGCATTTTCTCCAATCGGCGACACCTCCAACCTCATTGCAATCTCCAGAGCTTCACTGGGCGTCAAGATGTTCTGTTGCATCAATGGTAGCCGAATGTGTGGTAGCAGTGCCGCGATGAACCACTCTTTATGTTGGACAGTGCTCATATCAAAACTAACCCTTGCCATCAGCGTCTTAAAAACCATTTGTTGACTCAAACCCAGTCGACAGGGGTTCCCATCACTGTCAACACCAACCCACCGCGATCTTCCTAAGCACTAGCCCAGACAGGTTTTACCCTGTCCAGCAACACCTGCAGAGAAGATGAGGTCTTACCCGAGGTGATCAAGTGAGAGTGGACGAAACCATGTTTCCACCAAATGAAAGAGGATAATTGCGGCACTACTCACTTATCTTGTTTATCGCAGCATTCAAAACAAATCTATGCATTCAAGATTAATATCATTCGTATTCATAGCATTATTCAACAGAAACATTCATCGCAACAAGGATAACATTAAAGTATTAACTGCGGTATGAAATCATCGCAACATGCATTAACATAAAAGGTACACACGGAATTTCACCAAACGGTTCCGTCATGTCATATTACTTCAGAAAAACCCTGATACAACATCTCCGCAAAACCAAATCTCAGCAATATCACTTGATCTCACATATAGACTCAAATATGCGCATAAACAACATCCAAAGATCATGCTCAGATCAGCTCCAAAGGTTTTTCAACACATATGACTCTTTGACTATAAATAGGCTTCCGCCTTTACAATGCTTGTCCACTTACTAACAACTTCCTAACCGACTCCTGGACAAATGACCCAAAATCTAACTGGCACGGTCCAAATGACCAAAAAACCCGCCTACTGCAGTACAATTAACTCAAAATTACATCTCATATGGTCCAATGACCCAAAACCCGCATTATGCGGTACAATCGACTCAAAAATACATAAAATAGTTAATTCTTCTGCCTTTCATGACCTCTTCTGATGTGACGCAGCATCGGCAATGCTGCGATTCCTCCTTACCAAACCGCCTACCAACAAGTATGTTAGCTACATTCCTCTTTCTCTTGCAAAGTTTGAATGAGGCGACCTCCTTCTACTTCCTATTGAATTGGAATGAACCTATGCTCTCATACAAAACAGAACGATTGAATTTCTAAAAATCCTAACAAGATTTATCCTCTTGTATAAAACTCCTAACCTTATTTGTCTTATGATATTAAAATCTTGGAGTAGGATGCATATGAAATGAAGATCAATATCAAAACAAAAGTTCGTTATGCGTTGATGTTGGGTTTACCAGACTTCCAGAAGGATATTAGAAGGAGGATATATGTTGTGTTACATCCTTTGCAAGTCACTAAGATATAGGTAGATATATAACATTATTAACCAATTTGAAAAAGTTTATAGAAATTCACAAAGCACATGATTGTTTATCCTTTCCACATAGTTATTCATGCTAACTACTATTTTTTATTTTTTTTCATGATGCATATAGCAATGGATTTGCGTGAAAACTAATGTCACAAGCTTTCTATGCTAGCTACATATTTTTCCATCATAAACCAAAAATTGCAGATGTTAATAATTCATATGTGAAGTGTACACTTCTACCTAAATATTGTGACATCATGAGTTGAACAAATGGCTCTATGGGATGTGTTAGCTCTAAAATTTGTCCAATGACTGCAAAGAGGACAAGTTTAGCACATCTTGGATTTGAGATAATTATTTTTGATAGGTAGATTGAGTTGGTCAAGTGGATCAGATGGGATGAGTGTTTTGCATGAAAGATCAAGTGTTTAATTCAAGTAAATAAGAAGCACTTTATAGTTCCAAGGGCATTCCCTTTGATGGCTCGATAGTTGATGAATAACAGTAAATAGAGGAAATAAAATAGAAGTATGAATACACAAGTCCATAGTGTGATGTCTTATATATCCATCTAGAAGACAATATAATACAAAACAATGCCTTGGATTAGAAAGGGAGGTATTTGAATACAAATCACAAATTATAGGCAATTAGACGGTAAAGCTTACTACAAATTAGATCTGAAATTTGAATGACAGTAATACAGTGCAAGAACCCTCTTTATATTCGAATAAGAAGAATAAATGAGAAATATAACAGGGAAACAATCAAACTAATAGAGGAATAGATATATGGGCACAAAGTGTTGTAGATGATATTGCTTGCACAGCCCAATCCTCATATTTTATATCAACTTTCCAATCTCTGCCCACTTGAACCTCTTCAGCTTCCAAAAGGAAGATCCCCCAATTCATTACAAATAAGCCAATTTATAACAATTGCATCATAAGAGACTTTTGGGATAAAATTTTAACAATCAACTAAATATAGAAACAATTAATAATCCCTGCAGGAAATCGGAGGTAGTTGAAATCGAATTCCTTCAAATTTGTGATATGAAGTGTTTGGGTGATGACTGGGCATTTTTAAAAATGGCCATGACAGTTTTCTATAAACTTCAGTTAAGAAAAGACCAGATTTTCTCCTAAACCACTGCGAAATTTTGAAATTCGCTTTAGGCCAAGCTAAATTTCATCATTCTTGAAGTGGGTTTTTAACCATTTCATATTATTCTTTACGGTTTGGACACAATCTATTATCGAAATTTGATACCTTGGAAATGACAGGAACTATCCACGTATCTTTGAGTTTGGGTTTTTAGAATCGTGGATCAAAACAAATCCCTGTTGTTGATTAGTTCCTTATAGGCTTAGCGTTTCATATGTTAGCTGCTACAAATCTGGAAAATGCCAAGAAGATTGATTTGAAGATCCCTAAAAAGTATGAATATAGGTTGGAAAAGGATGCACTACATAAAGTTTTTGTAGCACTCATTTTAATACTTTTTTGGCTAATTGCTACAAAATAATTATGTAGCACCTTTTGAAATAAATCTGAATAGATGCGCTACAAAATTATTCAGCATAACTTTCTGAACAAATTGATCTTTAAGCACTACCATCAACTTGATTAGCATATTTTGGACATCTTATTGAATAAAATGAACAAAGGAGAAATAACTCTGAAAATATATGCCTCTCTCACTCAAAATATCTTTCACTACCTTAAGCCTTCTATTCGGGTAGGTAAGTCCATTCTTTTAAATCAAAAGTTTAAAATGTTAACTTTGCCAAAACTGATAAATTGGAACTTTGCACATTTGGTAGTGCCATCTTCTTCGAGATTTGGAAAAAATGCTACCAAATCTTTAAATTTTTGCTCATGACAAAAATAGCTCTAATGTTGGCTCCAACTGGGGATGGTACCCTCCCTGTGAGGTACCAAGAACCGCATACTTGTGCCTTCCTCATTGTTGTCCACAAAACCTGCTCTGCAAACTGTAACCAATCACATAATGCAAACCCAAACTGTAATTTATTTTGCTCCATACTAGTGTTCTTCTTCCATTGGGCTATGGAGCCAAGCTTCTTTTATTCTACCGCACACCCCAAAACAAACTATAAACTGAGCTTCAAACTAAAACCAATCATGCTAAAAAAGGTGAGATTATTTATGTACATATTAAAGTTATCCATTTAACTGTTAGATCATGGAACATAAAATTTCCAATACAACCAATCAAGCAACCAAACTACTAATTGATTTTTTCTTCCATCTTTGGACACAAACGGGACTGGAAAATCTATATAGTATAATAGGCAATGATTTAAGAGTTTAGAATTACAACTTAAAAATTATGTCCTTATAAAATCCAAAGCATAAAATTTATGACTCCAATCTGATTGAAAATAAATAGCCACTAGATCTTGTAAATAATGACAAGACTTCAGCTTACTCAAAAGACAAAGTTGTTGGTCCAACTGCATAAATTGCTCTGCTCCTATATTGATCTTCTCCTCCTGCAATTCTAGATATGAAACATGAAAGGGTTGCCAACTGCTCCCGTTGCTCTTGAAATCTTGAATAAAAATCTACTCCTGGAAATCAAGTTCCGATACTGCATGGACAATGGATCCAATTCCCTCTTGAAGTTGTTAGCTAAATGATTCACAACATGTATTTCTGAGTCTAATACTTCAAAATCATCATCATATTCATCATAAATTAGAGAGCTTTGATTAATATCTAATGATAATGTTGAAGTTTTCAATTCTTCCTTATCATCAATATGATCTCCATGATGATAACCACTACAACTAAAACTATAGGGAGCATTTTGAAAGCGTTCAAATTCAACTTGAGAAGGTTTATATTGAAATATACCTTCACTGATTTCATCATTAAAACCTTTATGATTATCAAACTCACAATCAACTTTATGTTCACAATCAAAAAAAAAAAAATCCATAAAGTTGTCTTGCAATAAAGAACTTTGAGAAGAATTTGGAACCATGACATTTTGAATATCGTTATAAAGAATATAAACTTGTTGGTTTTGTGTGTCCACCGCAAGAAGCTTTGAAGCAGCAGCTTTCTTTGCAACATAATAATCATCATCATTTGCAACATAATCCTTATGACAATCATCAACAGATACAATCTCATAAAAAATATTTTTGGGAAGAGAAAAATATGATTTACTAATCTCAATATCGGGAGAATAAGAGAAATCAGAAGATGATATATCATCATTTTGAATAATATGAAAGCCCAAATTTGTTTTCTTCTATTGATAGTCTTGATCCTACTCTTCTGCATCCAAATTTGATTTCTTTTATTCAAATACTTTCTCTTGCAAATACTCATTCCAAACCTGATATGAGAGCTTTTCACAAGCCCGAAGATTGCTCTCAACCTCCTTAGCATCAATAAACAATTGTTGTAAGAATGAATATTTCATGTCTCTAAGAAATAAAACCAAAAGGGGATGATGATGAGCTACAATATAAAACAACTTGGAAACTGCTTCAGAAGGTTGAATGTCTCTAGGCATACTGAGATAGAAGCTATGGAATCTTCTATTAAATTCAGTGATACTCTCATTTCTTGTTGTCTTCATGGCATAGAACTCAGAAAGATATTGTTCATAGGATTTTTTTTACCCTTATACCTCATGAAAATATCATGCAAAACCATCCATGAGTCTATTGAATTGGCCTCCAAGTTTCTAAACCACAACCGAGCATCTCCTTCTAAGGACTGGGAAAAGGTTCTCATGAACACGTCTTCATGAATAATTTCAAATTTATCTATGAAACATTGAAATGCATCCATGTGTTTCTCTGCTATCACATGGTCTCCTCCATTAAACTTAGGAAGGTATTCTATAAAATAAGGAGGAAAATCATGAAGCACAAAAGAAAACCTCAGAGGTTTATAACCTTCCCGAATCTTGCCCGCACGGGTGTGGCTCATTGGTGTTTCGCTTGTTATGAAGTCACTTGTTGTAAAAGAGAGGTCATGAGTTCAAATCACACCCGGCTTTACCCATGTCCCATGCTTGCAGGGTGTGCGGGGCACCTAGGGTTATAGTGGTAGTGGGGAATTATCCCTAGACCCTGTGTCACACAAGTACTAGCCCAGTCTCTAGTTGCAGATTCCCCTAGTACAAAAAAAAAACCTTCGCGAATCTTGGACTGAACTTTAGTGAGCTTGTTGCAACAAGGAATAATGCTTATAGGAAGTGGTGGATCAACTTTAGTATCATCATGTGCACAAAATGAGTCATCTTCAGAAGGAATTTGGATATAGGCATCATGATTTTCATGTGGTTCGGATGGAGGAATCATATCAACGATACAAGAAGAGGAAAAATCATTTTTTCTCAAGGAAGAATATATAGCACTTGGCTTATGGTCATCCGAGTATACAAAGCAAAGAATAATTCATATAACTTGTACGGGAAAAGAAAGGAAAGAGTTGTTGAAAAAGAAAATAAGCTCATGCAAACGACTCATGATTTGATATATGGTCTTATCATGCCATCTCTTCATCTCTTGAAAGCATAATTGATCTTCTAGTGGAGTCTTTTGATTGTGGAGTCGCCCTGTGAAAATTTTGCAGTCAACCTTCTATGTTCAGTTTTTGTTCACCTTCAAAAACTAGATCTAATCGTTAAATATAACTTGGGGAATATACCTTTGTTCCTTCACTCCCCGGCAATGGTGCCAGAAGATGTTAGCGTTAAAAGTTGTCCAATGACTACAAATAGGACAAGTTTAGCACATCTTGGATTTGAGATAAAAAAAAATTAGTAGGTAGCTCGAGTTTTTCAAGAGGATCAAATGGGATGAGTGTTTTGCATGAAAGATCAAGTGTTTATTTAATCCAAGTAAATAAGCAGCACTTTATAGTTACAGGGGTATTCCCTTTGATGGCTCAATAGTTGATGAATAACAGTAAATAGAGGAAATAAAATAAAAGTATGAATACACAAGTCCACGATGTGATGTATTATATATCCATCTAGAATAAATTATGATACAAAATAGTGTCTTGGATCAAAAAGGGTGTATTTGAATACAAATCACAAATTCCAGGAAATTAGACGGTAAAGCTTACTGCAAATTAGATCTGAAATTTGAATGAAAGTTAATGCAGTGCAAGAACCCTCTTTATATTCGAAAAAGAAGAATAAATGAGAAATATAATAGGGAAAAAATCAAACTAACAGAGGAATAGATCTATGGGCACAAAGTGTTGTAGATAATATTGCTTGCACAGCCCAATCCTCAAATTTTACATCAACTTTCCAGACTATGTCCACTTGAACCCCTTCAGCTTCCCGAAGGAAGATCCCACAATACATTCCAAATAATCCAATTTATAACAATTACAACATAAGAGATTTTTGGGATAAAATTTTAACAAACAACTAAAGATAGAAACAATTAACTTAATCTCTTGCAGGAAATCAGAGGTAGCTGAAATCGAATTCCTTCAAATTTGTGATATGAAGTGTTTGGGTGATGACTGGGCATTTTTAAAAATGGCCATGACAGTTTTTTGGAAACTTCGGTTATGAATAGACCAAATTTCTCCTAAACCATTGTGAAATCTTGAAATTCACTTACAATCAAGCTAAACCGCCTCATTCCTGAAGTGGGTTTTTAACCATTTCAGATGATTCCTTATGGTTTGGCCACAATCTGTTACTGAAATTTGATACCCTGGACATGACGGGAACTGTCCACGTATCTTTGATTTTGGCTTCTTAGAATCATGGATCAAAACAAATCCCTTGTGGTTGATTAGTTCCTTATAGGTTTATCCTTCCATATGTTAGTTGCTACAAATCTAGAAAATGCCAAAAAATTGATTTGAAGATCCCTAAAAAGTAGGAATATAGGATGGAAAAGGATGCACTACAGAAAGTTTTCGTAGCACTCATTTTAATACTTTTATGACCAATTGCTACAAAATAATTATGTAGAACCTTCTAAAATAAATTTTAATAGATGCGCTATGAATTGATTCAGCAACACTTTCTGAACAAAATGATCTTTAAGCACTACCATCAACTTGATTAGCATATTTTGGACATCTTATTGAATAAAATGAACAAAGGAGAAATAACTAGCAAAATATATGCCTCTCACACTCAAAATATCTTTCACTACCTTAATCCTTCTATTTGGGTAGGGAAGTCTAATCTTTTAAATCAAAAGTTTAAAATGTTAACTTTGACAAAACTGATAAATTGGAACTTTGCACATTTGGCAGTGCCATCTTCTTGGAGATTTGGAAAAAATGCTACCAAATCTTTAATTTTTTGCTCATGACAAAAATAGCGCTAACGGGGTGTAATAAATATCCTTTAACAAATGCAATTGAACACTATTAGTATCATAGTCTTAATCAATCAAACATTAATAGTTTTAGAGCATGAAAAAATATGCATGTTAACCTAGAGGGACTTAAAAATTCCATCTATTTATTCACCACCATTTATAAGCAGTAGGTGATACTCACCTACATCACAGTTGCTCATACAGCATCATGAACCATGTATTTAGAGAAATGAATGTTGCTTGCCTCATCTAAACGTCAATATCTCATAAAGTCTGTGTTTTTGCTCATCCAGCTCTCCCAACTAGCTAGCTTATGAAGGTATACTTTTGGATTTATACCTAGAAGTTAAGGCGCCATTTCTAGGACTGTTCTGTATCCTATCTTCTTTTTCATAAGAAATTAAGGAGCCAAAATTTGAATATAAATTGATACAGCATACCTGCTGAAATACACAAAACTTGCACAAGATGATTATTTCCTATACACGCCACGATATGATATGATGAGTGCCACTTGCAATTAATGGTTAACCCTCTTACTTGTGCTCCCTCCCTGATCTTAAAATTGATATAGATATACAAAGATAGAGCCCAGACATATATTTATAGATAGATGGAGTGCATTGAGGATGATCTGATCTCATTATCCCAATGTGAAGTATGATCGTCCAAAAAAAATTATGAATCTTCGCCAATTCATGTTCAGAAACAGTCAACAAGCTTTATGTATGCAATAAGTAATTATCTTTTGCACAAGAAAATACCCACTTGCCACTCTGGAGATCCTCCCTGAGTTCCAAAAGCTCTAACATCATGCCTATTGAGTGCATATCCTCAAAAGGTGGACTCAGGTTGAGACTCTTATGCTATGTTTCATGAAGTTTGGAAGTGGAATGCAATGCATCTTTCATCATGAATGGGAAGGCTCCCAAGGTGAAGGCATGCATGTAGCCACATTTTGCTAGAAAGAGCCATGCCAAACTCTATTGCACCAAGCACTAAATCATATTGACAACAATCAAATGGACACTCCTAAGGTTGGGAAGGCACGCATACAGTCACAGTTCTATTGCAATGTCGCATGGTACAATGTTGAATTTATTCATTCTTTGATGTTCTCTTCTTACAATGGAGCAACATATATCAAATTTAAATGTACAAATATATTCGGGTCATAATAAGTGTAAAATATTCTTGTTTATGTTAATTGATCTATGTCCAATGTGTACTTCATGTACATCCTCGTGATGTCAACATTGAACTTAAAAATACAATGTGGCGTGAGTGATTCCACGAAATTTTAGGGAGGATATGACTTTTTAATAATGAAGTAGAAGTCGCCTTTCAAAAATTTCTCCACGTACTCTTTTCTAAAGACGTGGTTCGTGATATTGTATGAGCAGCTGTGACAAGTGGGTTTCACCTGCAGCTTATAAATGGTGGTGAATAAATAGATGGAATTTTTAAATCCATGTAGGTTAACATGCATATTTTTCCAGGCTCCGATACTATTGATGTTCGATTTATTAAGCCTCTAGTGATACTAATAATATTCGATTGTATTTTTTAAAGGGTAATAAATACATCCCATATAGTCATTTGTTCAACTCACGGTGTCACAATATTTAGGTAGAATTGTATGCTTCACATATGAATTATTAACAACTCCAATTTTTTTGTTTATGATGGAAAAATATGTAGCTATCATAGAAATCTTGTGACATTAGCTTTCATGCAAATCCATCTATATGCATCATGAACAAAATAAAAAATAGTAGTTAGCATGAATATCTAAGTAGCAAGGATAAAAAATCAAGTGCTCTATGAATTTCTATAAACTTTTTAGAATTGGTTAATAATGGTATATATTTACCTATATGTTGGTGACTTGCAAAGAACGTAACACGACCAATATCATCCTTCAGATATCCTTCTAATATCTTCCTGGAAGTCCAGAAAACCCAACCACTATGCATACTAAACTTTTGTGTTGATATTGACCTTCATTGCATATGCATCATACTCCAAGATTTTAATATCATAATCTGACAAATGAGTTTAGGATTTTCATATAAGAGGAGAAATATTGTCAAGAGTTTTAGAAATTCAATCCTTATGTTTTGTATGAGATCATAGGTTCATTCCAATTCAATAGGAAGTAGAAGGCGGTTGACTCATTCAAATTTGCAAGAGAAAGGGGAATATAGCTAGCATACCTATAATGGTTGTCTGCAATCACATACATCAGAACAAATTGTGCAGTCGCATACATCAGAACAACCATCAATGCAAGCCAAAGAACATAACACATCCAAGGTGGGAAAGGCTCTCCAAATCCATGGCCTATTCTTTCTCCTATAGCATCCATAGAAAAGGAAAGGAAGCATAAAAAAAACATGTGAGCATACAAAATTTAAGCTATGCATTCCTACATAGGTGGTAGTTGTAGCGGAGGGAAACGCAGAGGTGGTTAGAGGTGAAGGGAAAGGAAGACGTGGATGGCGGTGAACTCTGCCTCAAAGGATGAGGCAGATATGCTCTAACTCTTCTGACATATAAGCCACTACAACAAAGATAGAGGTGGTGAAGGTGGTGGACTTCTTCAATACTGAGATGTTCGTTTTAATCTCGGCAATAAGACCCTCAATCTCTCGACCAATCAGAAGGAATGTAATCTCAGTGAAAAATTTGGATAGTGGAATTGCATGAAAAATGATTTTGCAAACTTTGGTTAAAGTTGTAAAATAAAAACAGAATTAATAGGTGGTCAACATGACTAATAGGTGGTCAACACCAAAACGATTACAATGATACACTGCCTATCGGCAGGTATAATAAGCAACATTCCTCACTTGGCCATCGGTTATGTACCTTTATAATTGATTGATAAATGACAACAACAAAGTTCACATCATTGTAAGATGACTCTTTAGTGTTCTACTCAAAAAACACATTGAAGTCCAATCACTAAAACAAAATTACACTTTTAATATTAGTTTGGAGGTGTGACCAGTTTTCCTCAACATGGTGTATAGAAAGAAAATTGTATTGAAAAGCATTCATGATACTTCATGGTGATATCCCAATTAGTTTGACTTGTTCATAACTAATAGTTGATCTATATTTTCCCGTGGGGAGCAGCTCAAGTGGTAAAGATGAGAAGTTGTAATCAATTGTAAATGGAAGGTCATGTGTTCGAATCCCCCCAAATTTACCTGTGTGCCATGGTTCGGGCCCTGTGGATGCACCTAGGGGTATAGTGGTAGCGAGAATGGATCCTTGGACCTCATGTCACGCAAGTACCATCCCAACTCCAGTTGTTGATTCCCCTAGTCAAAAACAATAGTTGATCTATATTTCAACAAGTGTAATAGATCTACCTCCATAAAGAACATTGAGTTAGTGTTATATTTCAAGAAGTATAATAGATCTATTTCCAAAAAGAAGAGTGTAATGAGTGTTGAATATGGGCATCAATTTTAATGATTAGTTTTCGCATATTGATATTGATCTCATTATAAAACAATGTAAGAGTGATCCAGGTCATGTCCAGGAAGCACGAGGGGGACAACAGTTCGACTGAATGAGTCGGATCTGTTATGGAGGAAGCAATTAAGAATAAGCAAAAGGAGCAAAGCAGGATTACACTACACAGATAAACACAAATACGCACAGACAATATGCAGGAATGCGAACTGTCTTCTATTACTGTAAAACAAGTCTAAGACATGATAAGATTTTTCTTTTCATTGATGTATGTTACAATATTATACATGCTTATATATATTTCTGAGACGTTTGTGTGCTTTCCCGTTACGTTCAGTTACAAAGAAGAAGTTAGAACGGTTCAACAGTTCAACCGTTACAGTCGAATGGAAGACAGAGAGACAGTCTATCGAAGTTCAGCAGTCACTGGTCGCATGTCGACACTGCTTGTCGATGTTGCGAACTGTGAGGTTGTTGAACATGTTGAAGGTGCGAATGTGTCAAGGTGTGCCGAAGTCAAGACTCGTCGGAGTTGGGTTGAGTTCAGAACCTGTTGGAGATAACTTGTCGAGTTGAAGTTGTGTCAAAGTTGCATCAACGTCGATGACTTTCCAATTGAGATGCGTATCATACCTCCTTCCTTAAGAAACAATGGACCCCATCGTTTGCTCGTGAAGGTGAGGAAACTTGTTGGTCACTTCAGTAACAGAGTAACACTTTCCTAGAGATGGGATCTGGCCAGCCTTAGCAACCTGAAACAAGGGAATTATGTTCATCCTTGTATGGCGTACTCGTCGTCCCACAATGGTGTCACAAGGAAGAGGCTCCTGAACATTTGGATGGATGTCTTTGGGTTCTTCTATCTGCAATTCATTTTGTTCCAACAAGGGTGCATGGTATGGTCGAAGTAGATCCACATTGAATACTGGATGCAGACCCAGGCATGCAGGAATGTCGAGCTGGAAAGCGTTTTCGCCAATCTGTCGAAGAATATTGTACGGACCATGTCGCAAAGGCTTGAGCTTCTTGAATGGGCATGTGAATCGCTCCTTCTTGAGATGTAACCAGACCTTATCCCCAATTTGGAATGAATGAGGAATACAATGCTTGTCATGTCGGTCCTTAGCTTTCTCGCTTGATCTGTGCAACATTTCCTATGCTTACTTCTGAATGTCGCATATCTGATCTCTAAACTTGATTGCTTTATCAAATTCTCCTTGGCTATAGTCGGTGTCGCTCGACTGTGTTGAGGAGTTGATCAATTCGATAGGCACTGAGGGATGAAATCCATAACAGACTTCAAATGGACTCTTTCCTGTAGAGATGTGCTGAGCATGATTGTAGTTGTGCTGGATGTATGGAAGACTTTCATCCTATGTGCGTCGATGCTGGTGATTGTACATGCAAAGCAATTGTACTACCAAGCGATTCACAACTTTCGTCTATTCGTCGGTCTGAGGATGGAAAGTTGTCAACAATGAGAGTCATGTGTCTAGCAATTGCTAGAGGGTCTTCCAAAAGATGCTGATGAATCTGGCATCTCGGTTGGAAATAATGGTTGTGGGTAAGCCAAAGTGTTTCCAAACATGTGTAAATAGGAGCTGAGCGGTCTGTTGCACTGTCGTGGTCTTCCTACATGGTATGAGAATGGCCATCTTCGAAAATCGGTCGACTACTACTAATATTGCATCATGTTGATGTCTGGTAGTAGGATAACCCGTCAAGTATTCCATAGAAATAGATTCCCATGGTCGACTAGGAACTGGTAGAGGTGTATACAATCCCTGTCATCGATTAGGTGGCTTAGCAATGGCGCAAAACACGCATGATCAAATGTACTTGTTGACGTCAGATTTAAGTGTAGGCCAAAAGAAATACTTATGCAGAATAGCAAGTGGCTTTGCTACTCCAAAGTTTCCTATAGTCTTGTTGTAGTGCGCGTCCCAAATGAATTGTTGTCGGTGCTCACCGGTCGGTACACAAAGCTGTCCAAGCTTGTATAGCAAGGTATCTCTCAGGAAATAGTCAAAGTCTGAGGTCAACGGCTTGTTAGTTTGTAACTGTCGGTAGAATACTGAGAAGTCGATGTCCTCCTAATACAATTGTGGCCAAGTGGTCATGTCGTATCCCTGCATACTCATCACTGTCAAAAGGAGATTAATGGGTGGTCGACTGAGGCAATCGACGGCGGCGTTAGCTTTGCCTTTCCGATACTTAATCACGAACTGGAATTGTTGTAGGTAATTAATCCACTTGACTTGTCGGTTTGTCTGCAACTTTGATTGTGTCGGAGCGAACTGTAGAGGCTTGTGATCAGTGAGAATGACCATTTCCCTACCAAGGATGTAATGCCTCCATTGCTTGAGAGCTTGCACAATGACGTACAGTTTTTTTTCGGACATTGAGTATCTTCTAACTGTGTTGTTAAAGGTCTCGGAATGAAAAGCAACTGGGTGACCAGACTGAGTGATCACTGCACCCAAAGCATAGTTCGATGCATCCATCTCAATCTCAAAGTGCTAATGCAAATCAGGTAACACAAGTACTGGTGCAGTGCAGAGCTTGTGTTTGAGTTGTTCAAAAGCTGCTTGTTGTTTTGTTATCCACTGGAAGACAGTTTTCTCGTTTCCCTTCGTCAACTGATTCAAGGGCCAGGCTATGTGACTAAAGCCGAGTATGAATCGTCGATAGAAAATCTCCAAACCAAGAAAATGTCTTAGTTATTGAATGCTTCTAGGAATGGGCCAATCTTTGAGGATCTGTACTTTTTCTGGGTCGACGTGAATGCCTGCAGAGTCAATTACATACCCCAAATATTTGATGCTGGTCATTGTAAAAGAGCACTTGTCCATGTTCAGATAAAGCCAATGTTGTCGGAGAGTGTTGAGGACTTGTCGAGGATGTCCGACATGTTCTTCCCATTATCGACTAAAAATCAGTATATCGTCAAGATAGACAATAACCCATTTGTCGATGAAAGGTCAAAGAAGGTTATCCATATGTTGCATGAAGGTCGCAGGTTTGTTGGTTAAGCTAAAAGGCATGACTAACCATTCAAACAATCCTTCCTTGGTCTTGAAAACATTTTTCCACACATCTGAGGGCTCGATTGGAATCTAATGGTATCCCGACTTGAGTTCGAGCTTAGTAAAGAATTTAGCACCTTTTAGACAATCGATGAACTCGTCTATCCACGGAAGAGGGTACCGATTCTTCACTGATATTTTGTTGAGAGCTCGGTAGTCGATGCACATGCGCCAAGTCCCGTCTTTATTCGGAACTAGGACGATTGGATTTCGACAAGGAGAGGAGCTGGGTCGGATATGACCTTTGTCGATTAATTCTTGGATATGTCTGCGAATCTCTTCATTTTTTAGAATGGATCTTTTGTAAACAGATGCGTTAAGCAAAGAAGAACCAGGAACAAGTTCAATAGAGTGTTTTACCTAACAATGTTGAGGTACTCCTTCTGGAGATTGAAAGAGGTTCTGGTACTCATCAAGAATATGATTGACTTGCTGCTTCTGTTGAGAGCTACATTGGTCGGTGACTCAACTCATTGCTATAGTCTTCTTAGAATGTTGCGGCTTGATCATGATTAATGCGAAATTCTAAGCATAATTGATGAGATTCTTTGTCTCTTTGGAAGATATCAGTGCAACCGTTGGTGTAGGTTGATGCTCTAGTATGCTGAACCATCGATTTCGGATTCTATCCATCCTTCATCCAACCGATGTTGTAAGGCTGAGGATGCAGAGTGGTAACAAGACCTAGTTTCTTCACGAGATATTCAAAAACAAAGTTCTTCTAGCTCCCATTGTCCACAATCAGATGTAATGGGTTGCTCTGGACCCATATCCGTGTATGGAACAAGTCCTCGCATTCCTCCTGTCGACGATAGTTGAGGCTATTGGAGTGGTCGAGGTCAAAAGGGTCGTTCCATCTGGATTAGATTCTTCCACCGTCTTGTCGAACACGTCAGAGGTAGACACTTTTTCCAAAAATGTCTTCCGAGATTTGCATTCAGACGTATCATGCCAAGATGAGTGGTGGTAATCGCACCATTTTTCGGTCGGTGGTTGTTTGCTATGTTCCCTCTTGTGAAAAGGATTCTTTCCGTGGTCTGGATTTGGCGGTGTCGGCTGAGAATATTTCAACTTGTTGAAGTCAATTGGTGCCTTCTTATTGGGTGGTCTTCCTTATGTCGGCTTTGTCACGAAATGCACTTTTCCTTTCTGCTTGGTTTCCAGATTGCTGGCCTAGTGGAAAGAATCTGCAAGCGTATTGACAGTCAAAAATTCCATCTCCTGTTGTTGCCACTTCTTATACTGTTGCTCGAGGTATTTAGGCAGGTAAAATTCCTTTCAGATGTGTTCGACAAATTTATCCCATGTGTTGATGGGGTCTCCGCTTTTCTCCATATTTATCAAAAGGTTCTCCCACTAGCAGTGCACGGAGGTTGACATCTTTAAGGATGCAATGGTGATCTTTTCAGCTTCTGAGAGTTGATTTATAGCGTAATAGGATTCCAATTGTAGTACCCAATTATCGACGTATTCCGCGTCAATGTTACCTTCAAGATTCGGTATATCCAAATTCATTTGCACTTTGAAGGGGTTGATATTATCGGAGTGAGTTCTCGTCGAAGATCCTCCAGATGTCGAAGCGAATCGCATGAGATTCTCGTTGAACTGGGTGAACATTTCAGTCCGTTGTCGAGCCAGATCTTGCTTAATAAGTTGTGATGTCTCGTCGGCTACATGTCTATTGTTTGTTTCTTCTACCATCTTTCAAGGTAGCGTCTGCTTGGATTGTTGATATTGAGAGCGAGTTTGAACTGGGATAAGTCAGGTAACTTCGAGAGAAGTGTATACGCAAAACTTAAGCAAGAAACTGAATGCTCTGATTTGAGTCTGCTCTGATACCAATGATCCGGGTCATGTCCAGGAAGCACGAGGGGGACAACAATTCGACTAAATGAGTCGGATCTGTTGTGGCGGAATCAATTAAGAATAAGCAAAAGGAGCAAAGTAGGATTACACTACATAGATAAACACAAATACGCACAAACAATATGCAGGAATGCGAACTGCCTTCTATTACTATAAAACAAGTCTAAGACATGATAAGATTTTTCTATTCATTGATGTATGTTACAATATTATACATGCTTATATAGATTTTTGAGACGCTTGGGTTCCTTTTAGTTAGGTTCAGTACAAAGAAGAATTTAGAACGGCTCAACATTTCAACCGTTACAATCGACCGGAAGACAAAGAGACATTCTGTCGAAGTTCGACAGTCGCTGGTCACATGTCGACATTGCTTGTCGATGTTGCGAACTATGAGGTTGTTGAACATGTCGAAGGTGTGAATGTGTCAAGGTGTGTCGAAGTCAAGACTCATAGGAGTTGTGTCGAATTTGGAGCCTGTCGGAGATAACCTGTCGATTTGAAAGTCGTGTGGAATTTGAAACTTGTCGAAGTTGCATCAACGTCGATGACTTGCCAATTGCGATGTGGATTAAAGAGTGTTGAAGGTGAGCATCAATATTAATGATTGTTTCCCCATGGTGGGTGTGGAGCAAGTCACAGGATTGAAAAATACATGGGACGGCGGGCTTGGAGTCCCAAGTGACAAATGGTAGGTAATGTGGTGGCGGTGCATGCAAATGATGCAGGTGCTGGACAAATTGATTGATACAAGGAGTAGGGAATTTAAGGTGATACAAAGGTCGATGGAGATACATTATGACAAACGCACTTGCAAAGAGGAGGGTTTCCTGCATGTGAAGGAGGTAGCCATAGCAGCACCTTTCATCGAAGTATTTCATGGGGAAGGGTGGTGGGGGCTTTCAAAACCATGAGCCTTCATTCATGTCTCTCGTTTTTATCCAACGTTGTAGAAGCCTGCAATTCATAGTTTGAGGGTGTTTTGAGTGGCCAACTGAGGAAAGATAGGTGTTGCAAGATAAGGGGAAGATTAGCAGAGAAGAAAAGGAAGGTGATGAAGGGGAAGGAAGTAGCCAAAGATCCTGGTCCATCCAAATATCTTTTGAATGCCATGGAAGCGGCCCGCTTCTACTACAAAGATACCACATTGCCTTGGAAGCGTTAAGTGGAGGTGAAGAGTTAAGAAGAGACCTCAAATTTTTAAGGATTTCAGTTCCTTCATAGGAATGTGAAGATTAAAGTGCATATTTAATGTAGAAATGTTAAACCTTGGAATACTAGTTTGATCAAGAAGTAAAGGATTTTCTTTTGAGGGTGCTTTCACTTTAAAATTCTCCTTGAATAATGCTAATAAGGGATAAATTTTGAATTTTAAGTACTTGTAATTTTATAAATTATCATTTCTAGCTAACAATTGACATATTTAGACTTATTTCTAGGAAGAGGGCGAGAGAGAGGAGTACTAAAAAGGAGTATACATTTCCCTTCTATATTTGTATTAAAAAGGAGCTTGTATATTCATAAACATTAGGAGGGAGAGGGAGAGAGAAAGGAGGTAAAAAGGAGTATGCATTTATATTTTTATGAAAAAAGGAGTACGTATATTCATAAACATTAGGAAGGAGAGGGGAGAGAATAGGAGATGGGAGAGAATGAGAGAAGAAAAAAGGAATATGTATATTCATAAAAAAATAGATGGGAGAGGGGGAGAGAGAGGGGGTAAAAATGAGTAAGCATTTCACTCAAATATAAATATTCATAAACATTAAGAGGGAGAGGGTGAGAGAGAGGGGGGGAGAGGGAGTGAGAGAGGGGGGGCATTTTAATCTTTTATTGTATTACGTTTTGTTGGAATTTGACAATTGAAATTATGTTAAAAACATCAATATATCATTTAAAATTGTTGATTTTGATTGTATAAATCGATTCAATATCCTTGAAAACCCTATAGCATCAAAATCATGTTGGCTCTAAACTTTAGATTTGCAACTGCATCAAGAGAAAAACATATTGTCGAATTGCCATAATAAACCTCCAATTTTACCTCCCATGAAGAGTTGTTGGATAAAAAAGCATGAATGGTTCTCTATCCTTGAAAACCTATATAGCATTTAAATTGTGTTGTCTCTAAACTTTAGATTTGCAATTGCATGAAAAGAAAAAAAATTGTCAAACTCCCATGAAAAACCTCCAATTTGACCTCCCATGAAGAGTTTTCGGAGAAAAAAAGCATCAAATCATTGATTATTTACCCTACTCCTATAAGTCAAACTACTTAAGTTGATTGATGAAATGGCACCCAAATCTCTCTTTATGCCGCATTCCCTCCTCTTGAGCATATTGGTGTCAACAAGAATTATTATTTCAAATGACATTCCATAGCCTCTTTATGTCACATTTCCTTCTCCCAATTATATCGATGCCATCAACAATTATTATATAAAGTTGATGGAATTTCTAGAGGATATTCAACTTCTAATACACATGAGCATCATGTCCATCTTCAATATCATCATCATGGGAGTTGACTGGATAGAAATCAAGGCCAATTATGAAAGACACTTTTATTTATTAGGGATAGCTAAGGATCTATACAAACAATATGAACCTCACAACAGTGCATTAAAAATAAGTATATGTCCAATATAAATATGAATCTTGTGTTTTTGTCTCTTAAACATCAAGTTGTGTAAGTCATGGAATTGCATGTAAGTTGCCTTTAATGTTAAAAAAACTTGAGCACCCGATTTGATACATGAGATCATATAATTTTAGATCAATAAATAAGTGTGCTTGATAAAATAGACATGAATCTCATCACCCCCATGGGTAGTGATTCACCAAGAAAATTGTTTTACATGTTTTTATATCTCATTAATTGTAATAAATAGAATATCAATGTTTTTTTTGGTTTACCATAACAGTGGAAGAAGCTTTGGAGCCTCATTATAATGTTAAGAATAAGATATTTGAACTTATCAAACTTAGTGTCAGTATACTTAAAAGGTTGCTTGGCATACGCAAACTTAGTGTCATTTTAATGTTAAGCATAAAATATTTTAACTTCTCAAACTTAGTGTTATGATACTTAAAAAGATGCTTGACATACATGAACTTAATGTCATGATACTTAAAAAGATGATTGACATATTCATAAATGTGAATTATTTGTGTGAGTGAGTTTAGCAAGACAACTCTTCTATCACAAAATTGTGTTGGTGTTTTACTACTAACCTATACCAAAAGTACCTACCTAAATGAAACAAACAAGACTCTTCAACAATCATGCAATGTAACAAAAAGGAAACTAACTAAAATGAAACAAAGCATGATATAAAGATTGTTGGTTTTGTGTTAACAAAAAGAATATAAATATGAAATTCCACACCTTGGTATTGGATGTAGTTGATGTGGACCACTACAACCAACCCAACAGGGTTCTTCTTCTCCTTTGATGTTGTATTCCCAACCAAGTGATGCATGTGAAGGACCCTAAATGGTGAAAGGAAAGGGATGCAAAAGTATCTATATCTCTTTCTATAGGGATAGGGAATCTAATAGCATAACATTTCTCTTATGAATATGAATTGTGTTGGTGAATGACCTCGAGGGATTTATTTAAAGGAAGGATGTGGATGCTTCTTAGATATAGCTCCAACGTGAATAATCCCTTTTCATTAATGACTTTGTGGGATGAATAAAGGTATTGGAGACTATATCAAAGGCTATTTATATAAATAAAAATTTGGGAATATCCACATTCAACCACTAAACCATTTTGGAAAGCACGCAGTAGTTGTGAGTAACCAAATTTCGTTTTTGGGTCCTCGTCATAGTTTTTTAGGCTTTTAGTGCAACAGGGCTACTTGGATTTGTAGGGAAATTCCATGCAATGAACTTTTATGGTCAACTCATGAATTTCGTTTAGTCTGTGTTCATATTATTGAGGTCAATTGGTAATGGAAGTGATGGAAATGGGGCTAATACTGTTGGAAATGATGTATAATGGTGATGACACTCGTGAAAAAGTAGGTGAGAAAAATTATGTTTTTAATAGTTGGCCCATGATGTATGAGGTTAGGAGCTCATCATATGGATGAAATACATCATAGGTATTTTACCTTTCAAACCATAGGATAATCACAAACACCTAAGCAAGGATTGAGAGAAAGTAAAGGTAAAAAATCCCTCACCCTAGAGGATCCACAAAATACACACCTACAAACAACCAACCAATAGGGTAAGGTTTATATAATCTCAAATACAAATGAGGTGGGCATCCCATGCTCGTAATAATATCTCAATACAGTGTGGAATTAAGACCTGGAGAGGTATTATCAAAGTACATGAATAACTATTGTGGACAAAACATCATAGTCATTAGGATCAATGAGGGGCCCAATCCAAGTACATAAGTGTCATCCAACACCTGGATAATCTAAAATATATGAGACGGGACAATGGAATCTTGATATGATGACAAATCATAGCAACTAAAACCCTACTGAAAACTAGAGAGACCCAAGATCTAAAAGGAGTGATAACATGAGAAACGCCACACATATGGTTCACATGTTGAAAAACTAAGCAAAACAAGTATAGGGAACTACAACTTAAAGTGGATCATTATCACCAACATACCCTCAATTTCGTAGGAAGCTAAAAACTAACAGCATTCCATAATAGACTCAAGAACTTGAGGGAGTGTCACCTACCCAAATTCTGAGAACATTATTTCATTTCCAAAATACTTTATGTTAAATTTTAATTACAATTTTTTGTAATTATGACCAAGTTTGGTCAAGGCCGATTGTAATTACTGATTATTATTATTTAATAAATTAAAATAGGAGACAAACACCCAAGGGAACTGTTAAATGAGTGTTCACTGACCCACTAGGAGGAATGGAAGTTGTTAGAAGGTATGGGACAGATGGCAGCATTTGCACTCCACAACTAGCTGTTGGTTATGGGACAACTACCCCTAAATTTGTGGCATTATCCCCCAAGTGGGTGGAAGAGAGCAGGCAGCTCATTAATGACCAGTTAACCACTAAAAGGCATAGGTAGCCTAGATAAGGCAATTCGAATTGGGAAGGCAGCCCTTACAATATTTTCGGCAGAAATATTCCTCAAGTGCATCAGGTGATCACTGAGAGATTCAAATAGGGAGGCTATGTGAGAGTGCAAATGTGAGCCTGCTAAATATACTGAGAAGGAAAACTAGAGGTGCCGGTGCAGGTCTCTTTGACTGCTGAGTCTTGATGACTGGACAATCTATATTCTATTGCAAGTTGATGTACTAAGGCTTCTATAGAATCTTCCTCCTGGTGGTTCAGTGAACAGACTCGGGGGTCCTACGGCAAGTAACTTGGTTGTCTTCAGGAGTAGGTTGGGTGGAACAGGCTCCTTGGGTGGTTTGTTCTCCTACAAATTATCAGGTTCTATTTTTCTATTGTTATTTCGATCAAATGATTCTGCATTTATCAATAAGAAATTATTCTATTTTCTAACCTAAGTATGTTTTCTAAATGAAAATGATTTGATAGATGCAATGATTGATAAAATGACTTCTCTGCATTTTTCCCCATGCTGGTTTCTACATCGTACTCTAGTACAGGAAGTGAAATTAAGATCAGATAATTGATGGACAGAATGCCAAGTGAATAGATAGATTTATACTGTAGTGTTCGTCTAATTCTGACATTTACATGTTTTAAACTCAGAAAACATAACAGTATATAATAAACAGTTATAGAAGGCATTCTCTTGTACTTACTTATAAAAGAAAAACAATTCATTTCTGTACAAAACTATATTTCTATTTATCACTAACCATTGTTGCAATCTATTACCATGTATTCTTTGCAAAGGCGTTTTGAATATCAGATGTTTTATGAATTACGTTTCAGGCTTTATTAATTCTAGGTTCTGACAGTTGCAAAAACTCTTGAAATCAAAGTTATTAAATTTTAAAAAAAATATATATATATTTATTTTTCATATCATAAAGTTATTTCAGCAAATATATCTCATATTCCCTTTTAACTATCAACTAGGGTTTCTTTTTCGCAAGTTACATCATAGTTAGGATCCAAAACATTCTATCTTGTTATCATTCTATTTTAGGATCAAATCAAAATCCTTAATCTAGAAAACAAAACAATTTCAATTTTATTGACAAAATCGAAATTGATCCGACATTTGCACTACTTAGCAATTATTTAAAACTCTCAGATTATAAACACATATTTACAAATTCTCTCAATCAAATAGAAATATGCATTCAACATCCTATTTACTTCTTGACCAAACCCTATGTATATTTATTTTCGTAACAGTAACTGAAACCATAGACTCGGCTCATTATCGAATTTGTTACAATAGAAAATTACTTAGATTGGCTCTCGGCCGATATCCAAAACTGTTGAAACATTAACACTTTTCAATATAAAAACATTGTTTTAAACACAGTGTGAAACCAAGGATCGAATCCTTCAACTATTAACCTGTTTCAAGTAAAGACTATAGTCCCATTTTCCATTCAACCCAAAATTCGCACAGTCCATCTATTTGTTTCATCGAGATGTTTTTAATAACATGAAACTTGTTACCAAAACAAATTACTATTTATTTCTTCATCAACGATTTGGGATTCCCAACCTTACACAGTAAAACATTGAAGGTTTAAAACCGTAAGTGCTAAACAAAATGACGAGGGTTTATCCCTTAGGGTTACAACTCCCAAAAACAAGATACATTTCCACTAGTATTTTATAGCAGACGCTGCTTTAACTAGACTAGCCAACACCTTAGCAGTTGGACACACAGCTTTATTGTTCACAAATTACATGCAATGGACAAAAACCATGCCAGAAATCCAAACACTTAGAACTTTGTCAAACATCATTTGTCGACCTCAACTTTTCAGGATGACCAACGAGGTAAGGAAACCACAGAGGCTTACCGATGGACAAGCAAAGCTCCTCCATTTTCTCAAGTGAATGGTCCTCCGACGAAGGGAAAACCTGTCACAAAAACCACGAATGGTTAAACGAGTTACTGGATATATTTATGAAAACATTTAAATTAACAGTGATGGGTTAGCAAAATTCTTTACCTTTGCGTTGAGTAGACTCTTCTGCAAACAAGGTTAACAAAGCCACCATCTAGCATGGAAGATAGAGTTCCAGTTCTGAGAAACAACAAATTTACCACTTACTGAGAGTCAAAACTCGGCCATCGCTTCAATAAATACCTTGGACAAACATCTCACAAACTCACGCAGTAAGACGAGTTGCAGACTCAACCTATCAACATTTTAACTACTGCAACTTTCACTACAGAGGTTCAGCTTCTTAACCTGATCTTCACTTGCTGGTGGGATACACATAGGTCATGGGTTCAAGCTCGGTGAGCCTCCAACTAAGAAAGCCCTAGAACTCCTCTACCTGTTGGCCTCTCCCCAAAGACCTTTACCTTGCAAAATGAATGCCGAGAAACGTGGTTCAACACGATTGTAGTATGCAATTAGGGTTTCTCCATTACAATCTCAAGAATCACAAATCAATGGTGAATATTCTTGCCAACCGAGTACGTTGGAAAGTGGGAAACCACTACATTTAACACTTCAATAAATGTTACAATCACGACAATGCCATTGCAATAGTCCAAAGGGCAAAGCTAGTTATAGCTCGGACTTGTATCACAAATTGTTATCAACTCCTTCAAATGCTCATAGCCACGGTAGCATGCACTCATAAATCCACTAATTTCAACTGTCAGAAGACTTCAATGCTAAGACCATAACCGGTGATGAGCCAGACCCTTTTTGTACTCAACACTCATTACCATCGTAACACCTGCCATGTCAAGATTTTCAATGTTAATTGTATCTCATATTATTCCATTGTATTGATAAATCAAAGGCTTGATGAATGACATTTGTTTGTGTATAGTCGACTTTCGTTCAGTTGTGTTACATTCCATTATTTCCATATCGTGCAACATAAATATATACGTGTAGTTTCTCCATTGAATTATATATTTTCCTAGGTTGATACATATAGTAACCCTTAGTTGGGAACCATGTTATTTTACATCGTATTAATTGTTCATATAGCATAACTCATAATATCATGGATTTAATGATTTTAAAAAGAGTCAAATCTCTCTAGTTGTTGCAATTCTAGTGGAATTATCATTATAATATAAAGGTAGGACACTATTGAATATTACACCAATAGTATGTATGTTCATACATTTAGAAAAGTAGAAATACTGTATCTGCAATTATAATAGCTTTCAATTTATTCATGATGCTTTTCCAATACTCTAATGGTTTTCACATTTTTCAATAGTCTAAAACTCTAACCTAAGATAAGACGATATAAACCAATACTGTAGGAATAATATTTCTTATGAAAGGAAACGATATCAATATTATCACTTAGCGTTTAGACAACGTAATTTAGTACACTCTTAAAGTTCTCTTAAGCATAAGTATTTTTCCTTTTTGACGAATGTATCATTGAGTATGGTTAGAATTCATTTATCGCGACTTCTGGAGCATGTAATTATGCTCAAAGCATTACAACTAGAATAGACAAAGATTCATACTTGAAGCAGGGGAAGAACTTAGAAATTCTACCAATTATTGACGGCTATTTGTAAAACATAAATACTCTTAACACTGTTTTGTCGCTTCTCATACCTGAATTCTGCATAAGAGGAACATGAACAAATGCTTTAGCTAAACATAGCTAAGTAAGCCTCAGGGACCTCGTAGAACCCCTTTCATCACCATCCAAAAACAAAACTGTCAGCACATTGTCAAGCAAACATAAACATATAATTTTCGAATTACTATTAACACAAGCAGAACTAATGACATAAGCATATCAAAAGAAGTATGTTGTGTCGTTGTCATTTCAAATATCTTTAGTTATGAAACTCAGTAATTATTATGTTTCATGTATTAATGACTTATTAATTCAGGGCTGTCTTGTCAAGCTTTATTTATTTTCGCAATCACAAATTATGTTACATTTAATGCTATTATAAAAATTTTAAAATTTTATGAAAAAATCGGGATGTTACATGTGCTATCAGAGCTCACGTTCAAACTCTAGGCCTGAAAATGTCCAAGAACACGTAGCAGAAAATTTATTTACAGCAGAAATCTTACTAATTCAAAAACTTAAACTATTTGTGTTATACATAAATTATTTTTAAGTTACAGGTATGGAAGGATCAGCTGAACATTTAGAAGACAGATTTTGACCCAACAGTCATAGCATGGGACAGCATTATGAAGAAGAAGTCCATGGCGAATTAAATGACAATTCATCAGAATTGTTACCTGCATTTCAAGAGTTAAAAGCAGAAATCAAATCTGTAAAACAAGACAATGAGAAAATTCTGAAGGCACAAGAGGAACTTAATCAAGTACTATTCGAACAATGCCCAACTGACGAACAGAATAGAGAAATTGAAAATACCTCTAAAATTTTAGATTTACCTCATCGAGACAGGGGTAAGAAAATGAAAACTAATGATGCGAACAACATTTCAACATCATCATAAGCTGCTCATGACAAACGCAAAAAGAAAAGAAATTATTCAAGTGATAACAACGAAGGAGACTACAAACCCAAAAGAAAAAGTCATAAACAGTATGAATAGATTTCTGGGGAGTTTAAGAAAATCAAACCCCCAACCTTCAATGGTGAAACTGAAAAAGGAGAGACAGTCCGGCATGAAAAAGTGTTTTCAAATTTATGATTATTCTAAATCATTGAAGGCAAAGATGGCAATCTACAACTTGATTGGGAAAGCATATATTTGGTGGCAGGACATCAAAAGAGTGAAGGGCATCAAAGACAAGGATGTAAATTGGAGCACTTTTAAAAGATACTTCAAGAAAAAGTTCTTATCGGAACAATACTGTGAAGAAAAATCAAAGGAGTTCTATGAATTAAAGCTGGGAAGCATGAACATGAAAGAGATGAACAGTAAATTTCTGAATTTATTGAGGTATGTGCCATACCTCGTAGAAGAAAAACCAAAGATTCAAAAATACCTGAGCTTTTTACCTTTCAACATCAAGGACAGAAACGAGTATGACAATCCAAAGACCTTAGAAGAGGTCATGAGGAAAGCAACTTTCTGTTATGAAACTAATAGGAAAAGAGAAGGAATATCTAACTGGAAAAGTCATAAACCCAGCAATTTTGAGCTGAGAAAGAAAAATTTCAAGTTTAGTGGAAATTCTGGTTTCCAAAAGAAAAAATTTCAGAATCGGAATTTTCAAGGAAACAATCCCAGAAACGGTCAGCAGTAGAATTTTACAGCTCCTAGAAACAGTCCCAATTCTACCAGAACTAATGATCAAAAGGCACCTATCAAATGTTTTGAGTGTCAAGGTCATCATTATGCATCAGAATGCCCCAAGAGGAAGCAAACAGCTAACAACATTCATTCCATACAGACTAAACCTACTGTTGGAGACTTGGAAAGGGAGATGCCCATAATTAATGCAACACTCAACAACAGGCAAGCAGATCATCAAATCTCTATGGTAGAGATTGAAGGTATGCTACAAAATCATCCTGTTACTATTTTGATTGATCTAGGTACTAGCCTGAGTTATATATCACCAAATGTTGTAAAAAGTTTAAATTTGAAATCAGAAAAATTCAATGAATCCTGGTTAGTTAGACTAGCAACAGAAACAAAAAGAAAAGCATCTGAATTTATTGAAAGTTGTGTTTTATCCATGAATCAGTTAAAGACACAAACCAAGTTGAATGTTTTACCTTTAGGATCCTATGATATTATAATCGGAATGGACTGGTTAGAAGCCCATCATGTCATTCTGAATTGTTATGAGAAAAATTTTATATGTTTAAATGATGAAGGAGAAACTGTAGAAGTAAACGATATTCCAAGAAAGACATCCCTTAGACAGATTTCAGCCATGAAAGTGAAGAGGGCAGTTAGAAAAGGGTGTCAATTGTTTGCAGTAAATGTAGTAAATGATTAGTTTATTTGTAAAGAGGACAAACTGAAACTAGAAGACATACCTGTCCTAAAGGATTTCAAAGATGTTTTTCCTGAGGAGATTCCAGGATTAGCTCCTAAGAGAGATTTAGACTTTACCATCGATTTAATACCAGGAGCAGTACCGAATTCTAAAGCTCCATATAGGATGAATATACTGGAATTAAATGAGTTGAAATCACAGTTGAAGGAACTGATTGATAAAAACTATATAAGACTCATCATGTCTCCTTGGGGAGCACCTATTATATGTGTTAAGAAGAAAGATTGTACCCTAAGACTGTGCATAGATTATCGCCAGCTGAATAAGATGACAATCAAGAATCGATATCCGTTGCCCTGCATAGACGATCTATTTGATCAGCTGCATGGAGCAACGATATTTTCAAAGATTGATTTAAGGTCGGGATATCATCAAGTGCGTGTGAAGAATGAGGATATTTTCAAAACAACCTTTAGAACTCGATATGGACATTATGAGTTTGTAGTCATGCCATTTGGCTTGACTAATGCTCTGGCTGTATTTATGTGTTTGATGAACAATATTTTGCACAAATACTTAGATAAGTTTGCTATTGTGTTCATAGACAACATTTTAATGTATTCTAAAAGCAAAGAAGAGCATGATGAACATCTACATATTATCTTCCAAGTTCTGAGAGATCATCAACTATACGCTAAGTTTAGTAAGTGTGACTTTCACAAAGACAAAATTCAGTATCTTGGACACATAATTTCTAAGGAAGGAATCTCGGTTGACCCCGATAAGATAAAAGCCATTAATGATTGGCTGGTTCCTAAGGATGTGTCGGATGTAATATCATTTATGGGTATTACTAGATATTACAGAAAATTTATAGAGGGTTTTTCAAAGATTGCAAACCCCATAACCTCCTTGCGGAAGAAAGGGAAGAAATTTGTGTGGGATCAGAAATGTTCAGACAGTTTTAAGAAGCTAAAGGAATTATTAACTACAGCACCTAGTCTGAGGATAGCAGATCCTAATAAGGATTTTATAGTATGTACCGATGCATGTAATGACGGACTCGGTGGAGTCCTAACACAAGAGGGACATGTTGTTGCATACGAATCTAGAAAGCTGAAAATACATGAGAAGAACTACTCTACTTATGATTTAGAGTTATTAGCAGTAATTCATGCTTTAAAAATGTGGCGTCACCACCTTATTGGCAGAAAATTTACCTTGTTGAAAGATAACATGGGTCTGAAATATTTATTAGATCAAACAAATATGAACTCTAGACAAGCTAGATGGTTAACTTTTCTAAGTGAATACAATTTCAAAATTCAGCATATTAAAGGGAAAGAGAACAAGGTTTCTGATGCATTAAGTCGTAAAGCAAAACTGAATTTTATTTCAGCCATCAGTACTTACTCAACAGATTTAGAAAATCAGATCCTTGAAGGGAGTGAAACGGATGAAGAATACATAAAATTACAAGAAAGGACAGCAAATAACAATTCTGAAAATTCTATGGCAGATTACAGTTTAAAGGAAAATGGATTGTTATTATACAAAAACAGATTGTATGTACCCAACATACTAGAAGTAAAAATTTTGATTTTAAATGAGATGCACAAAAGCCATTACTCTGGTCATCCAGGTTATCAGAAAACCATCACTATGCTACGGAAAGAGTACTATTGGCCCGGAATGAAAGATGAAGTAGCAGGGTACATAGCCAAGTGTTTGGACTATCAAAAAGTGAAGGTTGAATATCAACATCCAGCTGGATTGTTGCAGCCATTTCCTATACCTAGCTGGAAATGGGAAGTGATAAGCATAGACTTTATTACTGGACTACCCAAAAATCAGAAACAAAATGACTCTATCATGGTGGTAGTGGATAAACTCAGTAAGGCAACACACTTTATACCTGTAAAAACTACTCATAAAGCTCCAAATATAGCAGAAATATTCATGAAGCAGATTTTTCGATTACATGGTATACCGAAAGTGATAATTTCAGACCATGACTCTAAGTTTACTAGAAACTTTTGGAGGTCTTTGTTTAAAGGGTTGAATACAACCTTAAACTTCAGTACAGCATTTCATCCACAAATGGATGGACAGATAGAAAGAGTGAATCAAGTATTGGAAGATGTGCTGATAATGTATGTTAAGGATCAGCCTGGTAAGTGGGAAAACTACTTGCATTTAGCAGAATTTGCATATAATAACCATTATCATGCATTAGCCAGACTTAGCCCTTTTGAAATTCTTTATAGTAGGAAATGTGATACACCTGTTTTTTGGAATGATCTAGTAAATAGAGTTATTTTAGGACCTGAATTGTTGTAGGAGTTAAAACTAATTGTGAAACAGGTACAAAGAAATCTTAAAGTTGCCCAAGATAGGCAAAAGAGTCAAGCATATCTTAAAAGGACTCATAAAGAGTTCCAGTTTGGTGAACATGTTTTTCTCAAGGTAAGACCCAAAAAGAGTTCATTGAAAGTGGGAAGCTGTGCCAAGTTGGAACCTAGGTATTGTGGTCCTTTCGAAATATTGTCAAGGGTTGGACCAGTGGCATACCAACTGGATTTGCCACCAAATTTAAAGATACATAATGTTTTTCATATATCATTTTTAAAGAAGTATGTACACAATGATACACATGTTGTAAATTGGAATGATGTACAGGTGGGACAAGACGGCAATTTTCAGGTGGAACCGAACTGTATCCTCGAAAGGAGGGAAACTCTACTCCAAAATCGCACCATTGGCCAGGTAAAGGTGTAATGGAAGCACCTTAGCCCAGAAGAGGAAACCTGGGAGTTGGAGAGTAGTATGCAGGAAGCATACCCAACTCTGTTTCAAGAACACTCAGAGAGTGATTAAACAACATTGAGGACGATGTTGAGACTTAAGGGGGGGTGTATGTCACCTACCCAAATTCTGAGAACATTATTTTATTTGCAAAATAATTTAAGTTAAATTTTAATTACAATTTTTTGTAATTATGACCAAGTTTGGTCAAGGATGATTATAATTACTGATTATTATTATTTAATAAATTAAAATAGGAGACAAACACCCAAGGGAACTGTTAAATGAGTGTTCACTGACCCACTAGGAGGAATGGAAGCTGTTAGAAGGTATAGGACAGATGGCAGCATTTGCACTCCACCACTAGCTGTTGGTTATGGGACAACTACCCCTAAATTTGTGGCATTATCCCCCAAGTGGTTGGAAGAGAGCAGGCAGCTCATTAATGACCAGTTAACCACTAAAAGGCCTAGGCAACCTAGATAAGGCAATTCGAATTGGGCAGGAAGCCCTTACAATATTTTCGGCAGAAATATTCCTCAAGTGCATCAGGTGATCACTAAGAGATTCGAATAGGGAGGCTATGTGAGAGTGAAACTATGAGTCTGCTAAATATACTGAGGCTTTATTTATTAATTGAGTCTGCTCAGTATCTTTAGTGAAACCTAGAATGACTGGACAATCTATATTCTATTGCAAGTTAATGTACTAAGGCTTCTACAGAATCTTCCTCCCGGTGGTTCAGTGAACAGGCTCGGGGGTCCTAAGGCAAGTAACTTGGCTGTCTTCAGGATTAGGTTGGGTGGAATAGGCTCCTTCGGTGGTTTTTTCTCCTACAAATTATCAGGTTCTATTTTTCTGTTGTTATTTCCATCAAATGATTATGCATTTATCAGTAAGAAATTATTCTATTTTCTAACCTAAGTATGTTTTCTAAATGAAAATGATTTGATAGATGAAATGATTGATAAAATGACTTCTCTGCATTTTTCCCCATGCTGGTTTCTGCATCGTACTCTAGTACAGGAAGTGAAATTAAGATTAGATAATTGATGAAAAAAATGCCAAGTGAATAGATAGATTGATACTGTAGTGTTCTTCTAATTCTAATATTTACATGTTTTAAACTCAGAAAACAGAACAGTATATAATAAACAGTTATAGAAGGCATTCTCTTGTACTTACTTATAAAATAAAAACAATTCATTTCTATACAGAACTATATTTCTATTTATCACTAACCATTGTTGCAATCTATTACCGTGTATTCTTTGCAAAGACATTTTGAATATCAGATGTTTTATGCTTTATGTTTCAGGCTTTATTAATTCTAGGTTCTAACAGTTGCAAAAACTCTTGTAATCAAAGTTATTAAATTTTAAAAAAAAATAGATATTTATTTTTCATATCATAAAGTTATTTCAGCAAATATATCTCATATTCCCTTTTAACTATCAACTAGGGTTTCTTTTTCGCAAGTTACATCATAGTTAGGATCCAAAACATTCTATCTTGTTATCATTCTGTTTTAGGATCAAATCAAAATCCTTAATCTAGAAAACAAAACAATTTCAATTTTATTGACAGAATTGAAATTGATCCGACGTTTGCACTACTTAGCAATTATTTAAAACTCTCAAATTATAAACACATATTTACAAATTCTTTCAATCAAATAGAAATACACATTCAACATCCTATTTACTTCTTGACCAAACCCTATGTATATTTATTTTCGAAATAGTAACTAAAACCATAGACTCGGCTCATTATCGAATTTGTTATAGTAGCAAAATACTTAGATTAGCTCTTGGTCGATATCCAAAACTGTTGAAACATTAACACTTTTCAATATAAAAACATTGTTTTAAACACAGTGTAAAACCAGGGATCAAATCCTTCAACTATTAACCTATTTCAAGTAAAGACTATAGTCCCATTTTCCATTCAACCCAAAATTCGCACAGTCCATCTATTCGTTTCACAGAGACGTTTTTAATAACATGAAACTTGTTACCAAAACAAATTACTATTTATTTCTTCATCGACGATTTGGGATTCCCAACCTTACACAGTAAAACATTGAAGTTTTAAAACCGTAAGTGCCAAACAAAATGACGAGGGTTTATCCCTTAAGGTTACAACTCCCAAAATGAGATACATTTCCACTAATATTTCACAGCAGACACTGCTTTAACTAGACTAGCCAACACCTTAGCAGTTGGACACACAGCTTTACTGTTCACAAATGACATGCAATGGACAAAAACCGTGCCAAAAATCCAAACACTTAGAACTTCGTCAAACATCATTTGTCGACCTCAACTGTTCAGGATGACCAATGAGGTAAGGAAACCACCGAGGCTTACCGGTGGACAAGCAGAGCTCCTCCATTTTCTCAAGTGAATGGTCCTCCGACGAAGGGAAAACCTGTCACAAAACCATGAATGGTTAAACGAGTTACTAGATATATTTATGAAAACATTTAAATTAATAGTGATGGGTTAGAAAAATTCTTTACCTTCGCATTGAGAAGACTCTTCTGCAAACAAGGTTAACAAAGCCACCATCCATCATGGAAGATAGAGTTCCAGTTCTGAGAAAAAACAAATTTACCACGTACTGAGAGTCAAAACTCGGCCATCGCTTCAACAAAGACCTTGGACAAACATCTCACAAACTCACGCAGTAAGACGAGTTGCAGACTCAACCTATCAACATTTTAACTACTGCAACTTTCACTACAGAGGCTCGACTTCTTAACATGATCTTCACTTGCTGGTGGGATACACACAGGTCACGGGTTAGAGCTCGGTGAACCTCCAACAAACAAAACCCTAGAACTCCTCGGCCTGTCGACCTCTCCCCAAAGACCTTTACCTTGCAAAATGAATGCCGAGAAACATGGTTCAACACGGTTGTAGTATGCAGTTAGGGTTTCTCCATTACAATCTCAAGAATCACAAATCAACGGTGAATATTGTTGTCAATCGAGTACGTTGGAAAGTGGGAAACCAGTACATTTAACACTTCAATAAATGTTACAACCACGACAATGCCATTGCAACAGTCCAATCGGAAAAGCTAGTTATAGCTCGGACTCGTATCACAAATTGTTATCAACACCTTCACGTGCTCGTAGCCATGGTAGCATACACTCATACATCCACTAATTTCAACTGTCAGAAGACTTCAATGATAAGACCATAACCGCCAATGAGCCAGACCCTTTTCGTACTCAACACTCATTACCTTCGTAACACCTGCCATGTCAAGATTTTCAATGTTAATTGTATCTCATATTATTCCATTGTATTGATAAATCAAAGGCTTGATGAATGCCATTTATTTGTGTATAGTTGACTTTGGTTCAGTTGTGCTACATACCATTATTTCCATATCGTGCAACATAAATATATATGTGTAGTTTCTCCATTGAATTATATATTTTCCTAGGTTGATACATACAGTAACCCTTAGTTAGGAACCAAGTTATTTTACATCGTATTAATTCTTCATATAGCATAACTCATAATATCATGGATTTAATGATTTTAAAAAGAGTCAAATCTCTCTAGTTGTTGCAATTCTAGTGGAATTATCATTATAATATAAAGGTAGGACACTATTGAATATTACACCAATAGTATGTGTGTTCATGCATTTAGAAAAGTATAAATACTATATTTGCAATTATAATAGCTTTCAATTTATTCATGATGCTTTTCCAGTACTCTAATGGTTTTCATATTTTTCAATAGTCTAAAACTCTAGCCTAAGATAAGACAATATAAGCCAATACTGTAGGAATAATATTTCTTATGAAAGGAAAGGATATCAATATTATCACTTAGCGTTTAGACAACGTAATTTAGTACACTCTTAAAGTTCTCTTAAGCATAAGTACTTTTCCTTTTTGACGAATGTATCATTGAGTATAGTTAGAAGTCATTTATCGCGACTTCTGTAGCATGTAATTATGCTCAAAGCATTACAACTAGAATAGACAAAGATTCATACCCAAAGCAAGGGAAGAACTTAGAAATTCTACCAATTATTGATGGCTATTTGTAAAACATAAATACTATTAACACTGTTTTGTTGCTTCTCTTACCTGAATTCTGCGCAAGAGGAACAAGAACAAATGCTTTAGCTAAACATAGCTAAGTAAGCCTCAGGGACCTCGTAGGACCCTTTTCATCACCATCCAAAAACAAAACTGTCAACACATTTTCAAGCAAACATAAACATATAATTTTTGAATTACTGTTAACACAAGCAGAACTAATGACATAAGCATATCAAAAGAAGCATGTCGTGTCGTTGTCATTTCAAATATCTTTAGTTATGAAACTCAGTAATTGTTATGTTTCCTATATTAATGACTTATTAATTCAAGGCTGTCTTGTCAAGCTTTATTTATTTCCGCAATTGCAAAATATGTTACATTTAATGCTATTATAAAAATTTTAAAATTTTATGAAAAATCAGGATGTTACAGGGAGTCATGAAATTCCAAGTTTTTTTACCAAATTGGGATAAGAAAACCACCACATTGTATGATCTCAATGGTGCGATAATGTCCTAGAGTCAAGCACATGAGAACCAACTAATCCAAGGGGAAATGAGGCCTTCCCCTTGTTGGTCCAAGGTAACCCATCACTAATGGAAATTGAGGTCAAGCTACAGAATGCCTCCAGACCTATCCTCTAGAATGCAATTGTTGAAGTCAACAAAGGAAGGTTCATTGAAAACAAAGCAATGAGGAGATCCTTGTTTATCATCATCAGGAATGATACCTTGTTTATCATCATGAGGAATGATAAAAGGGTGTTAAATAAGTTGGGATTGAGACACAAGGGGGAATGAAGTTTCATAGAGTGATGGAATCAAAAACACCCTTGTTTAGAGCATGAAGGCATGGTTGACCTAATATCATATGTATGAGTTGTGATGACATAAGGGGATGGATACAATGGGAGGACTAGGGGACATAACTGTGATGGGAAATGATCTTGGAAGGGAGGTGGGGATGTTGATGTCAAGGGATAGGTGGAGGTTGAAATCAAAATGGTTCTAAGGGTGAATCCTCATAGAATTCTCTAAGTAAAGTAAACCATGGATGTTACCATAAGAGATCATATATGGTTTGCAGTAGCGCTAAGGAGCACTTTAAAATGGTTTCCCAAGTAATAAAGGTACTTGAGAAAGAAAGGAAGAAAGGAGATAAGTGTCCAATATGTGATCAAATGAATCAATGTGGCATGTGATAACAAATTTAAGAGACTAACGGTGGGACACTAGTGGTATTCTCCTTAGGGGTAGATCAATGGTGGAAAAATAATGTAACGTTTTATAGTATGGATGAAGCAATGAGATTATGATAAGTAAAATGAAACAAATAATGCCATAATGTGGGAGTCTAGGGATATGCCAATGAGTGGAATGAAGAATCATATGTGACTAAATTCAATGTATGTCATAGACTAGGGGTATGCCAATGAGTGGAATGAAGAATCATATGTGGCTAAATTCAATGTATGTCATAGACTAGATAGACTGCCATTCCTTTGGGGAAACGTGGCATGGGTAACAAAATGAACTTGGGGTACTAATGAGTGGTAAACCATGGATATAATGCTCTATTTTTGGGAAAGGGAAAATGCAAGAGTGATTGGGTGAAGCCATTTTCCCAAAAAAGGGGGGGATCTTATAGCTAGAAATTGGGTTCAACAAAGAAGTTAAGTGCATAATATGTTTGCAAAGGAAATCACATATATGCCAGTTTGAATAAATATACATGTAGGGAGGGTCGCATGTAGAGAAACATGATGATCCCAATAAACTTGTACCTACACACATGGAAACAATACCAAAGCATAAAAGTGTGTTTGGAAATAAAACCAATAGTACAAGAAGCATATAAGATATGTTAAAGGCCTAAAGGAAGAGAATGAAACTAGGACTCTAATGTTATAAACAACACATCAAACTTATATTTTATCATGTCATATGGATCAATAGAAAAATAAATAAAAATCCCTATAAATAAGGTGGGTCCCACAAAGTCAAGAATCGTTGTCATTGTTCACCATTTGAAGAGCTCGTGGGAACCTAAATTTCAAATGCATGTTTCTTCCATTTTGATTGTTATTTTTTTATTCTATAAATTGTAAGTTGGTGGCCTCTCCTTTCTCTTCATTTTGTTTGTTTACTTTTATATTTTAGGCTTTCTTGGGCTCATGGGGAGCCATAGAAAGATGCCACTAGCCATCATGGTTTTTAGGCAATTTTTCATGACATGTTCATAGAAAACCACCTAATAGGTGCAACGCACTTGCATTTGTCAATGGAAATACAGAGATGGGCCTTTACATTTATTAGGGGAAAAGTGTGATGAGGATGATGTTTTTCCACGAGCAACCACAACATGTCATCGAAATGTTTCCCTCACCCCATACAACATTGACTAGCAACTTTTTGTGGAAAAGCACAAATCGATCATTGAATTTTCTGGAAAAAAAATTATCCATGGAGATGAGATGGTGAGAGATATACTTTAAAACTCTCATATGATAGATTCAAAAAAATTTGGTTATGTGAGTGACACTCACACAATTAAGGCTTCTCAAGTTCCTTGAGAACCCATTTATATAGGTAGGTGGTATTCTCCTAACGAAGATCATTTGGTATTGGGATGTGGACACAGGGACGTTCATGGTGTAGGGTGAGCAAATCAAGCTCGCTCTTATAGATGTGTACTTCATGATTGGTGTATTGATCTATGGAGTGTTATGCAAGACATGTCCAGTTTGATTGTGAGATATATCTATAGAGGACTACCTTGAGACCCACTACAAAGACGGCATGAATCTACATGGCTACTCCATTCACATGGAAGATATAGATCAATTGGAGACTCACATAGTGGTTGCATGGGTGGTTCAGGTGATAGGGTATGGGATCTGGGGGACCCCACAAGATTATGGGAAACCAAATGATGATCATCAACAAGGTTTTGGGTGGGACATGATGGGACAACTAGGTGTTCCTTATGGAAATGTGATGCTAGTTGTCTCAGTGTAGTCGGTCAAGTGGATATTCTAAATTTGGGATTTTTATTTATGAATAGTTGTTTAAGAGAGTAGCTACATTGTAGCCTGACCATGTGATATAAGATGCATGGCCTATGGACTCTTGAATTCGGAAATGTAGATATCTAAAGTTGAGGGATGGGGAAATACCATAGGCAATGTATTCCAATAGGATTTGTGTATGTAGTGGTACCAACTCCCTGTGGTGATCAAGGATTAACCATATACAAGGATGGACTATTGAGGATACCCAAAGCTACCTCATCATCAAACCAGGCATGGACAATTTACGATACATATGAGTTTGATTAATTTTTTCAAGTTATGCGTGCATACTAGCATAGATTAAAGATATATTGATTTATTTAATACATGTTACTAAGTACTCTCCTCTCATGTGTGTGTAAATATTGGACCACAATTCCTCCTTAGGGAAATCAAAGATGATAGGGAAAAATCAAGGATGTCTATCCTACGCCCCCATCATAAAGATCATGATGAGGAGTTGAGGAATTCATAGTGGGTTTATACCGATACATTGACTAGTTATTGGTTGGGGTCATTGATGAGGGATGATAGTATTTACATGAGGGGATTGTCACCATTTTCTTCAAGTATCCACTTGAGTGGTGGTATATCATTTGGAGGATTTTCATGGTTTCCTATTCAATTCGTGACATGTGTGTGTGGTTTTATATACATGAGTCTCATGTGTGATGCATTTTTATGTGTGTTATGGTTTCTTATGTACACATGGAGTAATTGATGGTAATGATTATATGCATGCATGATTTTATTTCTTATTATTAATGAATGATATGCCAATATAGAATTCGATTTGCAATACTATCTACAAAAGTATTGTGATTCCTAGGTATATGAATGAATGTAATGAATTAAAATTGTCTAACCAATTATCTAACTAGTAGATCATTTATAAAAAGGAAATGATCATGTACTTGATAACGCTTATTCAACTATGCACTAAGCAATTAAGAACCAAAAACACAAAGGTGATGAATGTGCAATTCGAAGGCATCGGTGAGAATGCCAATCATGAAATTCTATTCCACCTGATTATTGGTGGTTGTACAAACACACACACCACTAACATGGATGATAGGGTGCGATAGGAAATATATGGCCCAAGATTCTGAGGCAGGATTCTGAGTGTACCTACCTGTTCCATTGGCATAACCAACATAATACTGGGATAAAGAGTCAATTTGAAAAGGACAAAAAGACAAATCATAAGTCTCATCCAGAGGGTAGGGATATAAAACAACTATGGTACAAAAAATTAAAGGGTTTTAGTCTTACAGATATAATTTTTTCAAGTACAACCCATTGTGACGATTTAATGGGTTGGCCATATAAACCAACAAGCATGTATGCCCCTTTTCCTAGAAAAATTTTTATGATGTAAGGGCCTTGCCATAAAGATTCAAACTTTTCTTGACCAAGTTTATCATGGGATCGATTATAGGCAAGGACTAAATAACCTTTCATGAAATGAGTGAGGGTGGATGTGATGAGCATAATCAGATTTGGAGTGTTTCTTGGTTGCTTCAATGTTTTGTAGAGAATCATGTTAAACCTCATCCATTTGCTCCGAAGTGATAAGTATTTGTTCCGGCATAACAGATATGTCTACCAAAAGTTCAATTACTAAATGCAAGGATTGTTAATTTTTCGATAATTTCATTCTATTATCATTAGGATATCTAAGATAATAACATGTACAGCATATCAATCATAGACATAAAATCCATCACACAAGAGACACATAGTTTCACTGGGGAAAACCAAGAAGGTGAAAAACCCCGCAACTTCCTCAAAGATAATATAAGCCACAAACCAAGATCACAATGATCAAACCCAATAAGATGTCTCTAGCAGATGCTCCTCCTCCTCAACAAGTGCGCCACTTTCTCTCTTATCTATGCGAGCTTGAGAAGTGAGTGAATGATCTAAATGAGAGACACAACCTCTCTATTTATACACTGACTTGACCTGCCAATAATCCACTGCGGCTAACTTGCTAATCAAGCCTAGTAACCCAGCCACATGTGCTAACCAGGGCTGACCCCACACTGGTGGTCTAATAACCCATCAATACAAATGACGACACTTGTCGGTGCACATGACGACACTTTCAAATACAAATGACGACACTTCCAAATAGAGGAATGTAACATCTCCAATGGATATACAATAAAGTACAAATGCAATACATAGAAGAATATCTTCCGAAGTTACAAATACATCAACACTCCCTCTTAACTAGGAAGGTATTCTGTCAACACAGGTCATCAATACATATTGGCGCAAGTCTTCAATTCTAGAGCTGGATCATCATCTCTGGATCACGGAGCATCATCATCATCATCACTACTGCTGGTCTCAACATCTCGAACACTGGTCTATCTCTCAAATCTTCTCGTCATAGGAAGTTCTACAGATCCAACCCTTTTTCATGCTAGATGTAGGCCCACCACCTGCAGGTCTTCATCAACACTGGACATACTGTGGAATCCTCAGGACTTATTATGCGCGTCACAAAACCTCGAAAGAGTATCCCAGGATCCTTTATGTGCCTAAGCATGACCGGAAAGATCTCCCAAGGAAATATTACATGTGACCCCACCACAAAACCTCGAAAGAGCATCCTAGGACTAATTACGAGCATACTGCTCAACCTATTGGATCTCCCAGGGAAATATTACATGTGGTCACCACTAAACCTTGAAAGAGCATCCCATGACTGATTACGAGCATACTTCTCAACCTATCGGATCTCCCAGGGTGAGATTACAAGTGGTCATGGAAAAACCTCGAAAGAGCATCCCAGGACTGATTACGAGCGTACTGCTCAACCTATCGGATCTCCCAGGGAAATATTATATGCCATAGGACAAAACCTCGCAAGATCATCCCAGGACTGATTACGAGCATACTTCTCAACCTATCGGATCTCCCAGGGAAATATTAAATGTCCTCCCGGAGCAAAACCTCGAAAGAGCATTTTCTAGATCTCCTAGGGAACTATTACATACCATAGGAAAAACCTCGCAAGAGTATCTGTGAATCTCCCAGAGCAAGATTATATGCTCATCTGCATAACCTGTCCACGGCCACTAAGTATCATCCTAATATTCACCATACATCATCCTGATGTACATGATCATCTTGATCATCATCATAGCATCGTCCTGATGCATATCATCCAGAGCATCGTCCTGATACTCATCACACATGATCATCCTGATCATCGTCACTGCATCATCCTGATGCATATCATCTGGAGCAACATCCTAAAGCTCGTCATCCATGATCATCATGATAATACAATGCATCCACCTGATGCATACCAAGTATCTACCTAATACATACATAAATACATGATCCACCTGATCATATCAAGCATCCAACATGATGCATATACAAATACATGATCCAACTAATCATACAAAGCATCCACCTGATGCATATATAGAGCAGTAACTGGAGCATCATCCTGATGCTCATCACATAGCGCTTACATCCACAGCCATGGGAAGGATCCTCCTCTCACCATGCTTGGAATGGCTTCTGAAAATGTGTCCCATCACTTATTCCTCAAAGTATCTTCAATCTGAAGAACACCAAGCCTCTCTCTGAAGTACTCAAACTTCACTCTGGCTAGTGGTTTCGTCAATACATCTGCAACCTGCTCATCCGTCGCAACATACAGGAGCTTCACTGCTCCTCTCTACACCATATCCCTGATATAGTGATATTTGATCTCAATGTGCTTTGACCTATCATGGAACACGTGGTTCTTGGACAGCTTCACACAACTCTGGTTGTCGCAAAAGATACCAATAGCATCCAACAGAAGATCAAATAACTCAAACAGTAGCTTCCTCAGCCATACTACCTCACAACTAGCCGAACAAGCTACAACATAATCTGCTTCGGCTGTACTTAGTGCTATGCAGGACTGCTTTCTGCTAAACCAAGAGATCATACCTGATCCCATACTGAAGTAGCACCCAGAAGTGCTCTTCTTATCTGCAGCACTTCCTGCCCAATCTAAATCAACATAACCCTGCAAGTTAAACTTTTGATTCGCATCATACTTGAGCCCGTAATAAACTGTACCCTTCAGGTACCTCAGAATATGCTTTACAGCAACTAGGTGAACACCTCTCGAATCCGTCGGGAACTGGCTCAATGTGTTCACCACAAAGAAAATATATGGTCTCTTAATCGTCAGGCACATCAAGGACCCAATCATCTGACGATACATCATGACATCAACCGACTCAGATGAAGCATCACACAGAAGCTTCAGATTCGATGCCATAGGTGTGGCCATGGCCTTGCAGTCCATCATCCCGAACCGCTTCAGGATCTCTACTGCATACATCCCTTTTCCAAGGAAGATTCCTTCTGCACTCTGCCACACCTCCATGCCTAGAAAGTAGTGCATCATTCCCAAGTCCTTCATCTCGAACTCAGCAGCAAGCTTCCTCTTGGTATCAGCAATTAAACTATCCTCACCTGTAACAAACAGGTCATCCACATATAGAAGTAGTATCACTGGATTTCCTTCCTCAACCTTGTAGTAAAGGTTGGAATCTGCTTTACTCTTGGTAAAGCCCAAACTGGATAGGAAACTGTCCACCCTACCATACCAAGTCCTAGGAGCTTGCTTCAAGCCATACAAGGCTTTCTTCAACCTGCACACATATGACTTCCTGTCATGTGTCATATGACTCCCTGTCATGTGTCTCAAAACCAAGTGGTTGCTCCACATATACTTCCTCTTCGACTACACCATTCAAGAAGGTTGTCTTGACATCCATATGGTGTATCTTCCATTTCATCATTGCAGCCAGAGCAAGTATTGTTCTGATGGAAGTGTATCTGGATACAGGAGCAAAAGTCTCTTCATAGTCTATTCCCTCTTTCTGGGAGAATCCACGAGCTACAAACCTTGCCTTGTATTTCTCTATGCTACCATCTGCAGCATGCTTGATCTTATAGATCCACTTGGAAGTCACAACAGACTTCCCTTCAGGTCTTGGGACCACATCCCAAACATCATTCTTCATGATCGACTGCTACTCCTCGACCATGGCATCCTTCCATTCTTTCTTTTCCGCTGCTTCTTCATAACTGGAAGGTTCTTTGTTCATAATATCACAGAGTAAGGAAACATAAATGGTATGTGATCTAGTCCTCTTTCTTTGTCTATGTTCTTCTTCTGGAATTCCATACCTTTCTGCATCTTGAATGAGCTCTTTAGCCCATGCAGGTTTCCTCTTGTGAGAGTTCTTCTCACGGGGTGGATCTATAGATTCTTGTGGATCTTCAATTTCATGATCTACATTCGGAATTGCTTCATTCATGGTGGTGTCTTGAAATCTGTTTTCCTTTGGTTCTTCATGTTCTTCAACAGGTGTCTTCCTTGATTTGATGTATGTTGAGTCTTCATCAAATGTTACATCCCTACTGATGTCAATTTTCTTGAACCCTGGAAAGTATATTCTGTAAGCCTTTGAGCTTTCACTGTAACCCACAAAGATGCCCTTCTTTCCTGAGGGATCTAGCTTTGCCCTCTTTTCTTTTGGAATGTGTGTGTATACTGGACAGCCAAATATTCTGAGATGGATAACTTCTGGTTTCTTACCAGATAAGACTTCTTCTGGTGTCTTGTTGTCAAGTATCTTGTGAGGTTTTCTATTATGCACATATACAGCTGTCCTAGCTGCTTCTGCCCATAGATGCATAGGCAGATCTTGATCATGAAGCATTGCCCATGTTGCTTCCATGATAGTTCTATTTTTCCTTTCTGCAACTCCATTTTGTTGTGGATTGTAGGGAGCAGTCAACTCCCTCTTAATCCCTGAATCACTGCATAACTTCTTGAAATCACCTGAAGTGAATTCCCCACCATTGTCGGATCTGAAAGTCTTAATCTTCTTATCTGTTCAATTTTCTATCAAGGCTTTGAAATCCTTGAACTTATCAAATACTTCATCTTTATTCTTTAAGAAATAAACCCAAGTATTCCTCGAGAAATCATCAATGAAAGAAACATAGTATACATACCCACTCAGAGAACTGGATGACATCCATCCGCATACATCAGAGTGGATAATCTCCAAAATTCCTTTTGCTTTGCTTTCACTACTTGGAAATGCCTTCTTTGTGTTCTTTCCTTTTGCACATCCTTTGCAAACACCTTCATGCTTTGATTGGATTTCATGAAGACCTTCTATAGCTTTGTTTGCAATTAGTAGTGCTCTATAGTGCATGTGTGCAAGCCTTCTATGCCAAAGTTCACTTGGCTCCATGGATTCATGTACCATGGCATGTTCAGGTTGCCCCTTCAATTTGTACAATCCTCCCTCTTGCTCTCCAATCACCACTGCATCATCTATTGTATTACCTTTAGGCCACATGAGTACTTGGCCATCCACAAATGCAACTCTCATCCCTTTTGCATCCAAAGATGATATGGATAGGAGATTCTTCTTGAGCCCAGGTACATATAGAACATCTTTCATTTTTAGAGACTTCCCAGAGTCTAGTATGTAGGAGGCTTCACCACTTCCTTTGATAGGATATTGATAGTCATCCCCAAGTTTCACCTTACGAGGTGACTCATGTTCAAATAGATCTACAAAAGATTCTTTAAACCCATTCATGTGTTTAGAAGCCCCACTATCAATCATCCAATCATTACATCCATGAGAGATAGTACCTGTGAGAACAGATATTAGAACATATTCCTCTTCACTTGATGAGTCATCACTTTCTGCTCTAGCCTTCTTCTTGGGAGGTTCATCATCTTCAGCATCATGAGCATGATATATTTTCTTGCTTCCCTTCTTCTTGTTGTTGAAGTTGTTGTTGTTGTTCCTTTGGTTCTTAGGACAATCTGAGGAAAAGTGTCCCTTCTCATTGCATGTAAAAGATCTTAAGTCTTTCTTGTCTCTTTGATGGTGGTGTGGAGCTCTCTTGTGGTAAGATTGCTCCCTTTTGGACTTTCCTTTCTTAGTATGTACTGTGAGAGATTGATATTCATTTCCCATCTTTTCTTCTCAGACCACAAGCCTAGCTTCTTCTTGTGAACATTCCTCCCACAGTCTACTGAAGGAGACCAATTTTCTTCTTGCACGGATTCCTTGGATGAAGGAGTCCCATGAACTAGGTAGGCCATTCAATGTGGTCATAAAAATTTCACCATTCTCCACTACTTCACACACAACTTCGAGTTGTTCCTTGATTTGAGAGACCTTAGAAAAGTAGGATTGAATGGTCTCTCCATTCTGAAGCTTTACCCCTTTCAATTGGTTCCGCAGAGTCATCTTCCAATTTATGTTCTTTCCTTCAAACAATTTGGTCAAGGAGTCAAACATCTCCTTAGGTGTCTTTAGGGAAGACACATGAGGTATGAGATGGTCTTTAATAGAATCAGCAATGATTCTCTTAGCCTTGACCAGGTTTTTCTTGTGTAAGGCCTTAGCCTCGTTGTTAACACCTAAAAAGTGCTCACTAGCTCATTCCCTTACTCACATGACCCATTTGTCCACTTTTCCACCATCTGAGCCTCTGAAACCAACAAAAGGTCACCAAAAGACCTTGGTACACCCCTTTTTTCCATTAAAAAAGATTATTTTTCCAAGAAAATCATAAAAAACCCTCAAAAAGGGTCCAAATTCCCAAAAATATTAAAAAGGGAATTAAAATATTATTTTTATTCAAAAAAGGAAAAAGGAGGGAAAATTACCTAAACCATGTTGGTCAATACCATTGGTTTCCACAAAACCACAAATGGTATTCCTCACCACCAAAACCTATAAAAAGGTGGTAGGGGCTCCTCATTTCACATCCTTCCATTATCTCATCCTTATGCTGCTGAAATCTCCCCTGAGCACTTTTAGCCATTGAAGCAACCTTGGAGAAAGAGACCTATTGGAGTTTGGAGCTACTCATCTTGGGAGTTGCTCAACATCAACCTTCACCATTGAAGGTAATATCGCAAGCACTTGCTTGCCCCCCACTTTTCAATACAAAAATTATTTCTTATGTTTCTTGTTCTTGATTTTTGAAATATTTAAATTATTTGCTTGGATTCTTGCTTAGATCCATGAAAAGTATTGTTTATTTAGTTTATTGTTTTTATTTCTATTGAAACTGCTACTACTAGTTAGTAGGTGCCCATAGCACTAAGCTTGGTTGCAAAACCGAGCCAACACTCGTCTTCCTCTGGAACTAGAACCTCTTCCTTTATGTAGTTGTCCAACTCATTCCCTTCTAGGATTAACCCAATCCTATACTTCCAGGCTCGGAAGTTATCATCCCCTTCAAGATTATCCTCAAGCTTGGTGTGGTGAGACATCTTAAAGAGTACTTCAAATGGAAATAGAAAAGATTTAGGTTTTACCACTTGATTTGCTGAAAACTGGATCTGGAGTTGGATTAGGGTTTGTCAGAGAAACCCTAAAAATTCAAAATGTGAATTTCAAGATTCTCAAAGGATTGAAAGATGCGCCTTGATGAGCTTATCATCCTGGTATACTCAGAAATTGAAAACTGCAAAGTTTCACCCCTCAGAAATGCTTTTCAATCTCCCGGATTCACTAGGGAGGACCCTGAATTAGGATTTGAATTTCCCGAAGATTCACCCAACCAAAAATTTTGATCCAAAGCTCTAAACTTTGATTTTTCCAAGGATCTTCCAGCTATGGTATCAGATTTCAGAAATTCCACTTTTTGTGGAAACCCTAATTTTAAGGGCCAAAACTGAAAAAGCTCATAATTGAATTATGTCTCGACAGAAAGATGCCCCCTTCCAAGGAGAGTCAATCTAGCCTCCTTCCTTTGATGATCTGTGAAGAGAAACCCAAATATTAAGAAGCCCTAGCTTCCGTAACTGCACAGTTCCTTCTTCTTAGGTTAGCTCTGATACCATGTTAATTTTTCGATAATTTCATTCTATTATCATTAGGATCTCTAAGAGAATAACACGTACAGCATATCAATCATAGACATAAAAGAAATCACACAAGAGACATAGAGTTTCACCGGGGAAAACCAAGAAGGTGAAAAACCCCGCAACTTCCTCAGAGATAAGATAAGCCACAAACCAATATCACCATGATCAAACCCAATAAGATGTCTCTAGCAGATGCTCCTCCTCCTCCACAAGTGCGCCACTTTCTCTCTTATCTATGCGAGCTTGAGAAGTGAGTGAATGATCTAAATGAGAGACACAACCTCTCTATTTATACACTGACTTGACTAGCCAATAATCCACTGGGGCCAACTTGCTAATCAAGCCTAATAACCCAACCACATGTGCTAAACAAGGCTGACCCCACACTAGTTGTCTAATAACCCATCAATACAAATGACGACACTTGTCGATGCACATGACGACACTTTCAAATACAAATGACGACACTTCCAAATAGAGGAATGTAATATCTCCAATGGATATACAATAAAGTACAAATGTAATACATAAAAGAATATCTTCCGAAGTTACAAATACATCAACAAGGATGGGATTCGACACTTGATAAGTAAAACTAAATCCACGCCATGGACAATGTGGAATGGAGTAAACCTAGTGGTATTTTTGGTAGATGTCCAATAGGCCCATAAGGCAAGAAAGAGCATAAAGTGCCAATTGGACTTGTGCTTGGAAACTATCCATTAGACCATGGTTTTAAGGAATTAATTGACAGCCTCAATTTGGACATTTCCTTGCAGATAATATGAGGATGAAAATTGATGCTCAAATTTCAAGTGGTATAAAGTTATTCCCAAATGGTGTTTTCAAAACGGGTGTCATGATCCAAAAATAACTATTTTGGAACACCTAATCCAATGATAATGTCGACATGCCTTCGGCCCATTTTTTGAAATAGTCAACAACCACTATCATGTACATATGGCCACCAACTGACATGGGATTATACTTCACTAAATCTATATCCCATTCTCAAAATGGACTAGTGGTGACAATAGGGTGTAAGGGAGGTGTCTTTGCCTTTGGGGCAAAAACATTGCAGTTTTGACAATGCTTTACTACCTCTATTCAATCAAAACATAAGGTAGGACAAAATAATCAGCATGGATGATTTTTTAGGTAGCGTAACATCCCCATGTCCAATCCGACCATCGGGAGGGGACGTTGGCCAAAATATGGGCTTACAAATTTTGCCCCAAGTTCATACTACATTTTCAACAATGCAGTGTGTGCAGAAATGAAAATAAACATGCACAGTGGAATTCAAATCTATCCACACACACATCTAACATGCAATTACAAGCATAAACATTACAGGCATCAAATAAAAAATTTCCAGAATTCAAATACATAAAATACTTATCTTTATCCAATGCAGATCCAAGCAACTGGCTGTGTAAGAGCGATTTTCCACCCAACCATAGGCACTCAGTCTAGCATATACTCTTTTTGTTGCTGAGGCCACCCCCAAGCTAGGCTATGAGGCCACCAGGGCAAAGGAGTCACCTACAAGCTTCTATCTCTTAGCCCACAATCGATTATTCTCTATGTGCTTAGGATGCAAATGCTCATACAAAGCTCTACAAGGGTCTCACTCAGCCCTCACAGCCTTGGCTTCCACAATACCTACCCCACACAACACCATTCTTGCCCAGGAATCCCCTTCACCGATCCACGGTTCTCTTGGGCGATCCATCTTGTTGGTGCTTCTAGTGTGTGCATGGAAGAAGTCCAACCTGGTATTGGTTGCTATAGAACCTCCTGCAGCATCAAACTATGGCTTCTCAAGCACCTACAAGCAGCACAACTCAAGCGTAAGGGTTCCTAACTTGCCCAACCTCTCTGCTCACCTACAGCCAACAAAACCCACTTCCAAATCTGCAACATGGTCACCAAATTCGAATTTCTGGGTTCAAAACAGCATGGTAAATTCGTGGACAGCAAGGGAGAGCTCTGCAACCTCTAAACCTGCATGAGAGAATGATACAAATGACGGTTGAATCCAAGAGATATGGGAAAATGGTGAAAAGACAACTGACATGACTTCTGACAGTAGAAGAAAGGACTCCTGGAAGCTACAGACTGACTTCTGTCATGACAGAACTGTCACAAAAGTGCAGTCATTCCCATACTACAATAACTACATGAGGTGACTTTTCCCACCGACCCCACACATACATTAATGATTGGAAAATGGTAAACAAAAGGAGATATTTGGCTTATTCTCAACACATGACCAAATTTAGGTGAGTTCTAAGGTCGACACATGGCAGCATAGGATTTAGTCACCCATGGACCCCCTTTCCTCTTCCCCTCGGTGGAATCATAGCCCTTTTGGTGCTCTTTACACAACCAATTTTGGACCATTATTTTATTTATGCACATAATATTCCAAATCAACGTAAAAGCCAATTAAACAGTCCAAATGAAATAAAAACATAATACATGCTTAAACATCCACTAGTTGGGCCTTGGCCTTGAGCTCTGCACTAGGAATTTGCACTAGCATATTTACATCATTTACATAATTTGGATAAATACATTCCAAGTCAAAACTAGGGGTATTACAGGTAGTGAACATACCTGATAGATGGCCTTTCCATGTCACACTATGACGGTTTTTTAAGACCCATTCAACCTCTGTGAATGTGAGGCATTGTTGCAAGATCATTTTAAATCCTTGTTGATATATGGCATTACCAATAAGGATATAATGGGGATTTTGGTGATGGATATGACATTCAGCATCTCACGGGAGATGAGTACTGAATTTTTGACTGTGCAAATAAACAAGGATGTCCTCATACAAAGGATTGTAAAAATAAATGGTGAAGAGATGATCATCTAGAAAATCATCATTGATAGGGGGGTCATTTATGCCAGTAACAAAGTCTAAAATGATTTTAGCCAATACCAAATCCTTTTTACTCTTGGGAGTAACAAACTCAAGGTCCTATTGTTGGAGGATAATGATCCATCTGACTACTTTTCCATTAATGATGCACCTACTCAAGAGATATAACATGGGATCTAAATTGATGATGAGTTTAATTTTACTCATCAAGATGTAATAACACAAATGGTAGATAGATGAAACAATGGCTAAAGAAAGCTTTCCCCATGATTATAAGATAATGAAGTTCAAGCTAGGTTCTTACTCACATAGTAAATGACATGTTCCATACAATCATCACCTTCTTGAATGAGAAGACTAGTAACAAAAAAAGCAAAGGTTTAGGTGTAAAGCATGAAATACTTTGAAAAATCTAAAGGGATAATTTGAGGTGCCAAAGTAAGAGCACATTTAAGGGATTTGAAATCATTTTTTGATCCTAATTTTCCCAAACAAAGGGGATGTCAAAATGCAACAACCTCAAAAATACATGAACATGCATGGCATACTTCGAAAAAAAATGGCATAAGAAGTTTTCCTTGCCTTGAAGGATTTGAAATTGGCACAAACTCTTATGTGGGGGTAGTTCTAGAATATCTCAAACCTATAAGGGATCAACATTAATCCCTTGTTCTAAAATGATAAAATCTAATAATCAATTAGTAGGAATGTAGAACACACACTTAAGAGGGTTTAAGCGAACGTTATATCTATTACACCTAAGAAATATTTTGTGGAGATGTTCTAGGTGTTGTGACCATTTGTTTGAACAAGTGGTAAGGTCATCCAAATATGAAAGGATTATATCGATCATGTCATGAAACCAATATGGCATAGCATCATGGAAAATTGCTACATCATTCTTGAATATGAATTGCATGACTTGATAGGAAAATGTTCCTCAATGGATGGTTAAGGCCATCTTATACTGGTCCTATGGACAAATTTGGATCTAAGTGTAACCCGAGAAACCATCCATGAAGGATAGAACCTCATGCCCCACAGTTGATAAGGCTAGTCAATGTAGTGAGTTGGGTAGTTATCTTTGTGACAAGCATTGTTAAGATATTGAAAATCTGAATACATACTCGAATAATGCCTTGCTTATTATTAACGAGGACCATATTAGATACCCAAGTGGTATAAGCAATAGGATAAAGTTTATCAATTTCACCTTTGATGGTCAAATCTTTGGAAGGATTAATAGGTCATTTATTTTGTTGCACAGGATCAACATCAGGCCATGTGTAAATATTATGTTCCATAATGGCAGGGTTGAATCCTATAATTATGGCATAAGACCAAGCAAAGACGTCATGAAATTCCTAAAAGAGGGATTTGTAGGTTGCAATCTCTTCTCAAGTACAAGAAGTGTCGAGTAAGATGTTTTTTATGATACCAGGTTTAACCAAGATGTCCACTTTAATAGTGGGTGATATGTTTTCCATATTCCCCTCCTCAAGGGAATATGGAGCAGGAATAGGATTTTTAAACCAATCAACATGCCCAAGAGGAATGAAATATTTCAACTCGGTGGAGATTATTCTAATGATGGACCCAATGTAGGGATCTCATATGGTAGAAAGTAGGCATGATGGTCCATATATTCCCAAGGATAATCAGGGTTGGTGAGAGCATCAAGAATCTCTTCATCTCCTAGAAAAATAGGCATGAAAATATTAGGAAGGGCCACCACCATTAGAGACGATGAGAATGATTATGGTGTTGAAGAGGATGATGCACCTGAGGAAAAGACGTAATAAAAGGATACAAATCCTTCAATTGGTTGGTTAAGTGGTGGTATCTCTTAAATAATTGTCACTTGTAGTTCTAAATATTGTAGGTGGATTTCAACCAATATTTCATGAAAATTTTGGAGGTCCATACAATGGTGTGAATAGTGAACATAAATGCCACATAATGCACATGGTTGGTAGGCAATGCCTTATTACATGTTTGGTAGCTTTAAGGAGGAAACTACGTACTACAAGGATGGGTGAGTCGGTAATCTCTTTCTAAGCATGGCTATGACTATGTAAGATAGGAAACTCTAGACATTGATGGGTTGTGTGACCAAGTATATCACAAATAGAACAAGGTGTGGGAACCTTTGTAGGTGTTATAGGAGGGATAGTGATGACCATGTCCAGGGCAGGTTGAACTACCACATTCTTGGTTTTTCCCCCAATATTATTCTTATGATTGGGCTAGGTGGAAGTAGTGGATTCTTTATTAACAACATGAATCGGGGCATTAGAATTACCATCCAATTGGAAAGGGGTTAAAACCACTTGAGAAATGGGGTGGGGTTTTGGTGGTGTGAGGTACCAGAGACAGAGTATTAAAGTAACCACTATAAGGTCAAGAGTATTCATCACAGGGGTTCCAATAATCCTTGGAGGGGAAAAGAGGAAGGGCAATTGATGAATATGGGATCCCACGAAAGGATTCTTGTTGTGGGAGGGTAGTATTCAATGAAATATGCCATTGGTAATAGGGAGATTTGGAGGTGATGATGTGCAAATATCAAATTCCCTCTTGGTTGGTAAGAGGGGGGAGCCCCAAAAATTTTATAATTAATGTTGGGTCTTGGAATATTATGGGACCAACTCTAGTGAATGAGGGCATATAGAGGTTTCCCTTGATAGCAAGAAAAACATTCTTTGGGTTAGAGGAATACTTGGGATCATGGTATGTGAATTGATCAAGCGAAACAATTTTCTTATTTTACGAGAGGGGAAGGCCCTAAAAAATTATAATTAATGTTGAGTCTTGGAATATTATGGGACCCAACTCTAGTCAATGAGGGAATATAGAGGTTTCCCTTTATAGTAGGAAAATCATTCTTTGGGTTAGAGGAAGACTTGGGATCATGGTATGTGAGTTGATCAAGCGAAATGATTTTCCTATTATGTAGGAACGTCATAATTCCAAACATAGTGGAAGCAATTGATTTCACATCATACATATAACTATGACCAAGCAAGATGTTGTAGTCTAATTGGGCATCTACAAATTCAATATATACCAGGACAGTTTTACCGCTAGTTCAACGAGAATATTTCGAATCAGGCCTTGTAGCTAGGAATGTTTGTTGTTATATGCATGTAACATCATTAAGGATAGAGAAAATTTGGGGGATTAAAGCTTCTTTCAACATGTGTTGACATGACACGTGTGGAGACCCCTTTGTCAATAATGCATCGATGGATAATCAAATACTTGAAGGTGACAGGAACCTAAGAGGATACCAAATAAGGCATGCAAGTTTCAACTCTACCAAAATCAAAAGTGATAAGATGAGCATTAGAAGGATAAAACATGCCCAAATAAAATAGAAGGGACTTACATTGTGAATCTTAATTTAGAAGAAATTTCAAAGTAGATATGGACACAAGAAACTCAGCCAAGTCATCCACGACACTATAGTTTTGGGTATCTCTAGAATTCGAGCTATGGGTTGTGTGGTGTAAGGATATCTTAGGCACCTCATAAGTAAGGTCAATGTTGTGTCACTAGAGATGTAAAGGTCCTTCTAGTAAGGTGACTCTTTTTCCCTGACAAAATTTAAATGTTTAGCAAGCAGACCATAATGATTACTTTGAGTTTGAAGATAGAAGTTAGTGGAGGTCATGAACATATTCTACAAATAAGCATCACCAAGATTGGTTAATGTAGATGGTTGATTAGGGTGAGGTATCATTGGTTGTAATGTTACTAACCCTTGTGGGGGAAAAGGGGTGTTATAGTGCCATAGGTTGTGAAGTAGGAGTATGAGTAGGGTGAGTATTGGTTTGACCTAAGAGGTCATAGAAACCTCATGCTTATTAGCTTCATTCCACAACTAATGATCTTGATCAAGGTGTGGGAAATGGTGGATATAATTCCCATGTACTCCACAAAAGGAACATGTATGATTAGTTTCTAACTGAGGATTCTTACCTTGTTTGGTGGGTTTGCTGGGATCCTAATTCACAAGTTTAGGATTACCTCTGATGTTAGTAGGAAGGTTAGGAGCTTAGACCCCACCTTCCCAATTTTGATTGTTCCCTGTATTCTTCCCCTTATTCTTCTTCTTGTTGGGATTATGCTACACATTTTGAGTGTTGTGTGTAGATTGGTTGGGCATTTTTTTATAAGCAAAAACCTAGCCTTCTCAAAAAGGAGAAGATTGAGGATATTATTGGACTGGAGATCCTGACAAAGGTCCTGGAAATGGAGAATATGGATTTTGGGTTGGTTGACCCACATATGTGGTATAAGAACCACTACACATAGTGCCACTATACAAAGGACTATGGGCATGGGATGAATGAAGAGGTATTAAGTATGAGGTACTCAGTCTTGCATATGAGGATAAGCACGAGGGATATGGAGCGAAATAGGGCATGTGTGGCTACCCTAGGTTAAAGCAATCACCACTAGGGGTATTACCATATGTGTTATTGATAGTGGAAGGTTGAATTTTTTTGTATGGATGAGAGGTAGATGCAAATGCACTAATCATACCATCATCCAAACGAGATGCCCCTAACTAATCTATCCATGATTAGTGATTATAGGAAACATCAAGGATAATAGAGTACAAATATCTAATTGAGCATAGATTGAATCATATATCTAATCCTTCATAATGGATTCCTCTTCCACCTATGGTCATTCGAAAGTGGCATCCTTAGTTATGACAGGTAAGTGGGATTTAAAGAATTAATCTAGAAACAAGTGGTCTTGTAGTTTGATATTGTAGAGGCTTCTTCACCTTTACCATTCATGGATGTGATCCGTGATATGGGTAGTCGTGTTCTGACAACATGATAAAATAATGTATTCTCCCTTGTCATGTCAAATAGGTAATTGGAAGAATGTGAGAAAAGTGGAGGCTAAGGACACAAAGTTAGGATGTGCCATAGATGGTTGTTTAATGTACCACTTTACTACTGCACCACTTAGAGTTCTCTGAAATAACCACAAATGGACAAAATAATCTACAATTCTATTGGAGGAACATCACTGATGAAACTACATAATATGATTAGACGGTTCCTCTCCTACTTTGCCTTCAAACTTAGGGTTGTCTATGCGTATTTTGGTGCGTATCAGAGGATATTTAGGGTCATGTTAAATAGGATTGTTGGTTAGTATAGCTAAATATTATAGGTTCATACTAGCCATGAAAGGGAGGTGTAATGTACCTTGTTAGGAATTTTATTAAAATGTCAATTTTCCACTTTTTTTTCCCTAGTTCGACCTTTGACTAGTTTTGATCTCTAAGTCCCAAATTTGCCCCAAATGATCCCAAATATTCTGAGAAGGTATATGAATGATATTATAACATAAATATGTGTTTCAGGGATGCCTTTGGACCTTTAAAATACTTCTTCAAATCCTCTTTCAATTCTGGTCAATGTAGGTAACTTTACTAGTAATTTCCCTTTGACTAGTATTGGTCTCTAGGTCTCAAATTGACTCCAAATGCCCTAAAATATTCAAGGAAGGTGTATGAATGGTATTAGTACTTGAATATTATGTTCAGGGATAAAATATGGCCACCAAAAGACCTCTTCAAACTCTCTTAATATTCTGGACCAAGTATGCAATTTTACTAGTAATTTGGGGTTCAAATCCCCCTAGGGTAAGTACTGAAAATGGCTTCCCAAATGCCTCCAAAGCCACTCAAATTTCTGAAAAGAGGTATTTAATGTATTAAGGATATTATTAATGTATCATGTGCACCATTAATTGATTATTATATCTGTTCCAACCGTCTCCCATTCAACTGCAAAAATCACTAATTCGACCCTTGGGGAAATGGCACTATTTCTTCTCCCAATGCAATTAAACTGAGTAAAAATACTTCAAATGCTCAAGTAAAGTACATGAAACTTTTAAAATACATACATGGAAGTCCATTAATCACAAATGCATCATAGAATCATCCATTCATTCAAAATCTTCATCAATACATTGGTTCACAACAAGGTAGTGGGGAAATGGCATTGTTCTTCCATTAAAAATGAGATTTATACATTTCTACTTGGAATTTAGACCTGAAAATTTCTGGAGATGAATAACAGAGTATTTTATTCATATTACAAAATAAATGGGGCATTAGAATCTCCCCCAAAGAGTACAATAGCTCACCAAAAACGCCCTCCCTCAAGGATCAAGAATATGCCATCAAAACTGGAAATGGTTGAAGGAGTGAGCTGCAATAGAAGAAACCATGAGCTTCCTTGTATATTACACCTGCAAATAAATACTCCATTAAAGCTCCAAATGAAATTTCTGAATGGCCTTTCCAATTGCCAACTTGGATGGGAATCTTTCACCCTCGAAATTGGCTAAGGCAAGCAACTAGTCATCCACTAGCTCTCCCTCTTCACAAATGCAATTGCAAATTCTACAAATGATCAAAAGATGGTTTCATTATTTGTTAATGAAATTTATAAATTTCTAATGTCCTCCATGGGTCGAATTCCTTCCAAGAGACTCATGCCAACTCAAATTGGGAAGAGATTCCAAAGAACGCCACTTGTACAACAATTCCTAGTCTCCCACTTCCACCAAATCACATGTGGAAGCATCTTAGCTGCCCTAACACCCTTGAGCGCCCTCTTGGAGTCTATTTTTAGCCCTGACATGTCATATATGTCATATGTAAGCCTTCAGGTCTGATTTGTGTCATAGGTGTCATAGTATCTTCATCATTGTTGTCATAGAGCTAGGGAATCTAGCCCAAGTGTCTCACTAGCTCCAAATTGTTCTTCCTCTTCCATGGGAGTTACTCTTCCTCTATATTTCGACCTTGGATGAGTCATGCCATGAATAATACCTTTTGAACTCCCCCAAATATGTTACCATTCACCTTGAATTCGAATTGGTGAGAGAATGATGCCAAGTGTAGTGGGGAAATCTAGCCATATGTGGGTCCCACTTTCTCCATGTGTCTTCATGATGAAATGCCACTTTGAATTTCACTTGTATATATTTATTTAGCTCCTTTATTAAATATTTATGCCATTCTAATGTTCAAACATCATTTATTATCCCCATTATTCCAAATCCCAAAGCTTCCACCCCAAACCTAGGAAACTAGTAATTTTCTTCCTTGGAAATTATTTGACCTTTAGCATCAATTTGACAAACTCTAATGAATAGGGCCAATGTGATTAGGCCATTGTGACCCAATGCCAAATTTGGGACATGACAAATCCTCCCTTCCCAATATTGCTTGTCCTCAAGCAATTTTAAACATGGGTGTTGAAGAACCTACTTTCTGTATAATTCTTTGAAGTTGCCATTGATTTGCCCAACCTTGAGTCTTTGAGTTTCGATGAAGATTTTAGAGAGGAACCACCATGCTTGCTACTGCACTACTCTGATAAAAATCACTTTATTAAGTGGGAAATCCATCTCCCATACTGCGTGTTTCCCCAAACAATTTGAAACCAATGAGATAAAAATTATTCCACGGTCCCATTGCTTGTATTGCACCCCAACAATTAAGAGTGGTCTCCAACCCATACCATCAGATAAGAGGATTCCTGGATCCCATTTTCTTGTATGCATTCTTCCAAACATCATGAGTACAAAATATATATCATCAAAGTACATAACAACATAATGAAAATGTACATCAAGAAGATGCTTCATCAAAGAATCATGAAAGTGTTTATACCTCCAAGTAAGTAGACCACCATTTGCTAGGTGCATACAATCTTCAAGTGACCAATCAAATCTGCTCCAATGACATAGGTGAGGGTCCCATGTCCAATAGTGATTCTCCAAAACAATGTGATATGCATCAAAATATTCAGCCATGCATTCTTTCATCCAAGAAGTGAATGAAGAATCCCCACCAAAATCTGAACCAAATAATGAGCAGGAAAAACAAGGAGACTTCAAAGGACTCAAAGAAGTCTCATCCATACATCCATGAGGATATGTAACATCATAAGGTAAATCAATATGCTGCTGCAATTCTAAATAATGAGGTGCTCTATTCATGTCATCATCAAAAGGAGAGGTAGGAGTTTCATACCCCTCATGCGTCACCACTAGAAAAAAACCTTTCACCCAATTTTCATCCCCAATTGATGTGGCTGAAAAAGAAGTAGGGGGTGAGGAATTATGAACCAACCTTAAATCCTTACAACTCTTACCCATTGAAATCTTTAATTCATCCTCTCCATAATTGGCTGGTCCAACTATTGTGAGATCATGTGCCCCCTCCAAGGATTTGCAATTCTCTCCATGAGGCAACTCATAATCCCTTTGAACAAGGACAAGTGCTTGTCCTTCTTCTTGTTTTAGTATATCATCTTCAATAACTTGCATATCAACATGTACCTCATGTTCCACAATTACATTAGGTTCCTCTTTTGTGACATAAATTATTTCATCCTTTTCCTTGAAAAGAGAACCATTGCTCATTATTTTTTCCGAGTTGCTTCCAAGTTCACTAAGCAACAATTTGAACTCTTGAAAGTATTGTCTCCACTTGTCTTCAAAGGATGGTTTAAGTAATTTCCTAAACTCCTCATTCTCCTCTAAGGTTCCTTTCTCATCCTTACTCATGGTGACCAATGAATGCACTTCTTCTCCTACTTCTTCCCTTTCACCAAAGTACATCCAGTTTCAGTTTCTAAGGGTGGTGGCTCATTTCTTTGACTCCTGGTATTCATTAATGTTCTACCACATCAGGTTCCAAGACCATGCTCTGATACCACTATAATGTCCCTTGTTAGGAATTTTATTAAAATGGCAATTTTCGACTTTTTTCCCTAGTTCGACCTTTGACTAGTTTTGATCTCTAGGTCCCAAATTTGCCTCAAATGATCCCAAATATTCTGAGAAGGTATATGAATGATATTAGAACATAAATATGTGTTTCAGGGATGCCTTTGGACCTTTAAAATACTTCTGCAAATCCTCTTTCAATTATGGTCAATGTAGGTAACTTTACTAGTAATATCCCTTTGACTAGTATTGGTCTCTAGGTCTCAAATTGACTCCAAATGCCTTAAAATATTCAAGGTGTATGAACAGTATTAGAACTTGAATATTATGTTCAGGGATGAAATATGGCCACCAAAATACCTCTGCAAACTCTCTTAAGATTCAGGACCAAGTATGCAATTTTACTAGTAATTTGGGGTTCAAATCCCCTTGGGGTAAGTACTGAAAAAGGCTTCCCAGATGCCTCCAAAGCCACTCAAATTTATGAAGAGAGGTAGGTAATGTATTAATGGTTTTATTAAGGTATCATGTGCACCATTAATTGATTATTATATCTATTCTAACCCTCTCCCATTCAACTACAAAAATCACTAATTCGACCCTTGGGAAAATGGCACTATTTCTTCTCCCAATGCAATTAAACTGAGTAAAAATACTTCAAATGCTCAAGTAAAGTACATGAAACTTGTAAAATACATCCATGGCAGTCCATTAATCACAAATGCATCATATAATCATCCATTCATTCAAAATCATCATCAATACATTGGTTCACAACAAGGTAGTGGGGAAATGGCATTGTTCTTCCATTAAAAATGAGATTTATACATTTCTACTTGGAATTTCAACCTGAAAATTTATGGAGATGAAGAACAGAGTATTTACTTCATATTACAAATAAAATGGGGCATTATAATCTCCCCCAAAGAGTACAATATCTCACCAAAAACGCCCTCCCTCAAGGATCAAGAATATGCCATCAAAACTGGAAATGGTTGAAGGAGTGAGCTGCAATAGAAGAAACCATGAGCTGCCCTGTAGCTTACACCTGAAAACAAAGACTCCATTAAATCTCCAAATGAAAGGTATAAATGGCCTTTCCAATTTCCAACTTGGATGGGAATCTTTCACCCTCGAAATTGGCTAAGGCAAGCAACTAGTCATCCACTAGCTCTCCCTCTTCACAAATGCAATTGCAAATTCTACAAATGAGCAAAAGTTGGTTTCATTATTTTTTATTGACATTTATAAAGTTATAATTTCCTCCATGGGTCGAATTCCTTCCAAGAGACTCATGCCAACTCAAGTTGGGAAGAGATTCCAAAGAACGCCACTTGTACAACAATTCCTAGTCTCCCACTTCCACCAAATCACATGTGGAAGCATCTTAGCTTCCCTAACACCCTTGAGCGCCCTCTTGGAGTCTATTTTTAGCCCTGGCATGTCATATATGTCATATGTCAGCCTTCAGGTCTGATTTGTGTCATAGGTGTCATAGTATCTTCATCATTGTTGTCATAGAGCTAGGGAATCTAGCCCAAGTGTCTCACTAGCTCCAAATTGCCTCTTCCTCTTCCATGGGAGTTACTCTTCCTCTATATTTCGACCTTGGATGAGTCATTCCATGAATAATACCTTTTGGACTCCCCCAAGTATGTTACCATTCACCTTGAATTCGAATTGGTGAGAGAATGATGCCAAGTGTAGTGGGGAAATCTAGCCATATTTGGGTCCCACTTTCTCCATGTGGCTTCATGATGAAATGCCACTTTGAATTTAACTTGTATATATTTATTTAGCTCCTTTATTAAATATTTATGCCATTCTAATGTTCAAACATCATTTATTATCCCCATTATTCCAAATCCCAAAGCTTCCACCCCAAACCTAGGAAACTAGTAATTTTCCTCCTTGGCAATTATTTGACCTTTAGCATCAATTTGACAAACTCTAATGAATAGGGCCAGTGTGATTAGGCCATTGTGACCCAATGCCAAATTTGGGACATGACAGGAGGCTTGACATAGTAGTGTTTACATTTGCATTCAGGTTGAAATTTGCATGGGGGTGCTTGGGAGTATTTAGGAGACAAACTCTAGACATGTTGGTTGTTGGATGTCCAAATGAGGTAGTGGTGCTAGGTAAAGGTGGTGATATAGGTTGAGAGGATCTCAAATCTGATGATCCCAATAAAGAACTAGCTAAGAGAGGGGTTGATGTTTTATTGTCACATGTTGAGGTGGGATAATCACACAACTAGGAATCCCAAGGGTCAGAGGCAATCTTGACAGACATCTAGGATGTCTAGGGGCACAATCTTGACAGTGGAGTGCAACCAATAACTCAACTAATCTCTATATGCAATATTAATGAGAAGGTTTCAAATTAACTAACACTAATTCTAAAGACTACTTAATTAAAAGCAAATGCAATGTGACTGCAATGAGTGATTTAATTAAGTAAATAACTAATGTAAAAGAAAAATGAACACCCTAGAAAGAAAAGACTCACTAATCCTAGGAGAATAACTATGAAAAATAATGTGAAAAAAAATGCAAACTTTCTCAAATATTCCTCAACAAGTGGTATAGAAAGTTACACTGGTTGGGAATATGTAGAAAGTTGAACAAGGGGCTTCCAAACACTCCACTCGATTGGATATCAAGTCCACAAAGGAAGTGAGTGAGGGTATAAATGAGATAGTTATAGTGTAGGATAGCGGGATCAAATCCAGTCAACCTACAAATATCTATCTAAGGTTCCCTCACTCTTGTGAGAGCATCATAAACCAAGAAATTACAGAAATTGACTTTTGAATCTCTCAACTCACTTTAATCATTAAACTAGGGTTCATAGAAAACTTATGAGGTGTTGGGATTATACATTGAAACTACAAAGGTCTATATTGAAATAACATTCTAAAAATATAAGTAAATGAAATGCTCAACCCTTTTATTTTATTCTTCTTAGTTCTTCATGTTCAAGGATTAATGGCCTGCACCTCTATCTCTCTCGGCAATGTGCAAGGTAAGATGAATATCTAAGGTCACCGATTTGTTGATAAAGAACTAATTTAAATAGCTAGAATCAAGTGATTATAAGATCGCTTAGATGCTACTACGCCATTCAACACTTACAAATTTAGTAATAATTTTGTATCCAAATATATACTAACATGTACTAAACATGATAAAGTAAATCACATACATGTATGTTGATAATTTAACATCAAACTAAATATTGCAATGTTGGAAATACCATGAATTGTCTAACTGTTAACCTACTACAAAAATATGTAACCTATGCTAAAATAGAATCATAAAACAATTAGAAATGCATACAAGGGTTCTTAGTATCGTCCTTGAGTGGGCCGTACCCAAGGATGCTCTTTGAACCCTACTTAAACACATAACACTAAAATATACAACAAATTGTGTTCTTCTTTATTCATAAGTATGTCATAACAATACGTAGTAGAATTCCTTCCACCAATTTGAACTACCAATGATCCTTAGATGAAATTAAAAATAATGAAAATCAATCCTTTGCTATATTAGCTTATTACTATATATGCTTGAAAGAAATCTAACCGGACTCCCATACAATCCCTAAATTGATGGGAGTTGTTCCGTGAAATCTACATCATGTCTCTTCAAGAATCCTACCTTCCTTCTGCAATTTTAATGCTCTAAGATAGATTATTTAAATTGCTCATAGGTCATCAAGGCTGCTTTGAATGAAGGCAACTCTTTAAGTCACTGAAGGGACAAGATCCCTTGAAATACTCATCAACTTGAGGCATAGTTGAGAATGATTTCATCTTGATTTTGATTCCCTAGATTCTTATCCTTTGACCACATTAGTTTTCATAATATATTTATGCACACACATTCAAACTAGTTCACTAGCAAGGTACATCGCATTCATATTCAATACTTTTAAGCCAATCATGCATAGTTAGATAAGAACATGTCACAATAATATCATTAATCATTAAAAAGGATTACTTTGTGTTAGAGGAAGGTCATGCTCTTAGGAAAAATGTCTCAGAAGTTCATACAAGATGGTATATATAAAGGTCAATATGCAGGTCCATCGTTTACCCCCTAGATAGAGGATTTGCATGCCCCTGTGTGACCAATACGTATCCAGAAAATATGACTTGTATCTAATCATTTCTCTTCCTCAACCGAATGATTCTTGCATGATGCTTTCCTGAAGTTATATGCGAAAATTTGAGTGTCTTCCTTTTTGTAATAATAGCATTTTACCTTTTCTTCCATGCTCCATCTTCTCTTCTCTTTTATATTTACTATCTCTCCTATAGGCATTGGTTTAAGTAGTAGGGAGAAATTAAATTTTGGTCCAATGCAATTCAACTCCATTATTTTTAATGTTTCTATGCAAAGTTGTTGCCTAAAGAGCGCAGCCTTTAGAATGTTTGGAGAATGGCATTCCAATTCCTTAATGGCATGGGTATATGGACCCATCTTTGTTGGCATATTTGTATGGCCCTTTATACTAACTCCTTATCCATTGTCTTGTAGTGGGAAATTTCTCTCTTGTTTACTTCCAAGATTGTTAGTAGCTCCTAGTCTAAAGTTAATATTAAGTGACTTTTCAATATTTAAGTCGGTCTTGTTACCTCAACTCTAAGCCAAATATAACTTCCTATTTCCTCTTCCTTGTATTTTCTTAGTTCTCCAAATCTTGTCTCTGATTTTCACATCCCCTTAATAACGGTTTGGGGACCATTTATAAGGATGTGGATTACAAAGTTGTGGAGTTAAAATTCATAAAGTTGGTCCTTATATTCCTCATTGATTTGTTGATAAATTTATATGGATTCCATTTTATTTTCTATCACGTGAGGAAGGTGATTATAAATCTAATTTAGCTAAAATTTATGCCATTTTTCTTTGAGTAATAAACCATATGTCCTTGCAAGGGATCTACAAGAGTGCAATTCTTTTGTTATTTATATAGCTTGATAAAAAGCTACTTCCAGTTCTTAAGTGCTCTATATTATGTGTCCAACTTCCCTTTTCTATTTTTCCACTATAGCCCTAAGATCTTGGTTATCTTCTTCTACTTGTTTATTGTCGTCCAAATGATGCATCCTAAGAATTTGAAGTTTCTCTTGAAATTTCACAATTTTTTGTTCCAATTGGACTCCAAAACCTACTATAGTTATGCTCTCCATTTCCTATTTTTCAATAGCTATTGTTTTCCATCATAGGGACTCTTCCCTTGCTTCCTCTAATTGAGTCATCAAATTCTTCATATACTATCTGTATTCTCAATTTGAGTCTCCTCATGGGTTTCTCCAAGACCTCCTGCTAGACTAGCTTGTGGAACATCCTCTTCAAGGTCTATGGGAGAGGTATGCTAGACCATAACCACATGATTGGAAATTTGAGACTTTGTTCTTGCTCTTATGACCATGGGTTGTTGTTCTAAATGGTCTTTGTTAGACAACTCAATAGGGATACCCTGTGGTGTGCCCATTTCAACCAAGGTGGTTGTAATGTCTCTTGCATCAGACTCTATTTTATCAAAGCCTTCCTTTTCTTCCGACCTAGTAGTTTGATTTGCTTTATCCTCCTGAGCTAATTTACTATGAGTTCTCCTTTTTTTGTAAACACCTATTTTACTCCCATTTTTATTCTTATTTATTGATTCAAATACCTATTAGCTTGGACTAGTTTGTAAATACAAAAACTCTTCCTTGTTGATTGTCAAAAATTTATCCCTATTAATTGGGAAGGCTTGTTTCTCCAATGCATCACAAACAATGAGTTTTATTAGCCTTTGATGGGTTAAGGAATCCACTATGCTTAAACTCTTATCAAGTACTTGGTAATAAAAATGCCTCAGCTAATGTAACAACCTAAAATGATATGTTCAAACCATATTATTCCTCCCTTCACAAGTCATATACTTCATTATATGTAAGTTTATATCACCCCAAGGTTTAGGCATTCTCTCTCTTTTCACACCATATTTATCCTCTTCAAATTTTGCATATTGTCTAAAGAACAACTTTGCAAACAAAGTATACTATCTCTCCTCTTTATCCTCTGGAAATCCTATAGGGAGACCTATGACTTCGAATAACAAGGGTTCATTGACTTGAATTTCCAATCCTTTTACAATTGTGGTATATTATTTACCTTATAAGTGCTAGAAATTCTATGTAAACTCCAGGGAAACATTATTTTCGTATTCTCTTAGCCTATTAAAATATTCCATCTAGTTGGATTTTTGAAATCGCTCCACTACTTCAAGATTGCCATAGATTTTAGAGGTATTTGTGGGTTCCCTTCTATTACATCCAACTGACATCATTGATGAGGTTCATTTACCTTGTTTTATCCATGTCTGATATAGACCTAATGTTTTTTAGAGATTTTGTTTATGACTTATTGTGAAAGAAAAGGGAAATTTTTTTATTTTGATCAATGGCCTATATCTTCAAAATAGCTCGATTAAACTCTAACCTTTTCTTTGATGTTTCTTATTGACTTTGGTTTCTCTATTTAGGTACTTGTGTGCTCGTCTTTGCCTCTTTACCAGAAATCGTATCTTAGCATGGAATTCCTCTTCATCATCATATATGATCCAATTGATGGAATATCTCCTATCAATTTGGCCTTGTTGACATTGTTCTCCAATTGTTGCTACTACAATCTTCTTGACCTTGTGTAGCTTCCTTTATCATTGCAACAACTTCCATTGTTGTCGTGATCTATCCTCGAACCATGTTTGAATATGCAACAATATTTTCCTCAATTTTGAGTTTCCTATGCATTATGCTCATATTTCCTTATTGCTCCACTTAACTTGAGGAATTCTAGCGAAGCCCAACTTATACATTCATGCTTCCCAATCCATAGCAACATTACCAGCTTCCCTTACTAATTCCTTCCCTTGGTTCAAGAATCCATCATATATAATATCATTCCATTTCTTATTTGTAGTTGTATTTAGGCTCCATTCAATGATGGAACTCACTTTTCATTTCCATGGAACTCTTCAGTACAATTTTGAACCAAATAATAGATCCACACTGGAACGTCGTATCCCACCAATTAACAGCTTCTACGTGAGTGGAATTTTACCGCATCATCCCCTTCTTTACACTTGCTAGTCCATATCTTGAAACGATTTAGGGAATGCATACACTTTTCTACATCGATGACTCACCCATTTTTAGTATGAGTTGCATTACTATTTACCTATTGGTATGTTCCATGTTCTTTATGTGTTGATTTGGTCCATGTTCCTTACTTGTTGATTGTCCCATGTTTTTTACATCCTAATTTGTTCCATGTTGTCATTAGTTGTCATTGATGTTTGGCTATACACAAAAATCATTATATTTATCTTTTATTCCTTCATGGTTAGACATGACTACCCTTATTCATCAATAATATTATCATATTACCAAGCACTCAACCATACTTTGTTTAGTTATTCACATTACTAGTTAACCGACAATTTTACTTTGTTTGCTTTACCAACTATGCATCTGCTTCAATGTGAGAGCACCACAACAATGTTCATACCATTATCCTTGGCCAATTTCATCTCTTGTATAGTCCTATATCACTATAAAACTTTTTCCCAAAATTTAGTTTTCTTTGGAAGCTACCTAGTGTTGGGTCTTGGTTGCTTGTGAACACAACCAAGTACATTTTGGCTTAAATGATGGTCTTGACCAAATGAATTGGGTAGTTTAATGTAATGTAAAAGGGATTTTGGATGTAAATGGAGGTAGTGGAACATTTATTTCCCACCTCCATCATGCAAGGGAAAAATATAGGCTTTTGGGAGGTCATTGAGCATGTCTTATCTTGGGTTTATCTTGTAAACACCTCTCAGAGTTCCTAAGAGTTGTGAGTGCATAGTAGAAGTCAAGGGATTAAATTCCATAACTCTGTTGATAACCATGGGAAAGGAAGGCTTATGCATTCAACCCTTATGATTATGAATAAAAGCATATCTAAAGTAATTTCTATTTTGCATTATCTTCTTGTGATATGTAGTTACACCATCCTAGATCCAAATCCTAGGCTCTATCAAGCGCCGAGAGGGATCAAATCTCCCGAGGTGCAAACCTCCTTGAGTGCAATACCTAAGAAGAGTTACCTAAAAATGCCACAGAAAATGGGGGAAGGTGGGGAAGGGTGGATCAATAGGATTTGACACCGTGACCTACCTATGACCACCACAATGTGTTACCAATGGGATACATCCAAGATGCATTAATTTTAGTGTAAAACTAAATATATATATTAATCTAACTAAATTTAACATATATATTTTAATTTTAAATTTAATATATATTTATTTTTAAATCTAAATCTAAAACTAATTATATATATTAAATCTAACTAAATTAAATATATATATTATAATTTTAAATTTAATGTATATTTATTTTTTAATCTAAATCTAAAACTAAATTAATGTATATTTAAATCTAAAACTAAAACTAAATTAATTTAATGTATATTTAATATTTATATATATTAAATATAACTAAATTAAATTTATATATTGTATAATTTCAAATTTAAAAAATTAAACACAAAACTATATTAAAACTTTATTGGTGCAGGCGGCGGGCAGCGGCGAGCGGGAGGGGAGGAGAATGGTGCAGGCGAGAGGGTGGATGCGAGGGAGGAAGGAGGCGAGGGGATGGATGGGGAGGGGGATCACAGAAGGGGAGGAGAATGGTGCAGGCGGGAAGTTGGACGCAAGGGAGGAAGGAGGCGAGGGGATGGATGGGGAGGAGGATGGCAGGAGGGTGGACGCGAGGGAGGGAGCTGCGCAGGGGACGCAAGGGGATGGATGGGGAGGAGGATGGCAGGAGGGTGGACAGATGGAGGGAGGGAGAACGCGAGGGGATGGATGGAGGGAGTTGCACAGCGAGGGAGGAGGCAGCGTGGAGGGAGCTGCGCAGGGAGGAGGCAGCGTGGAGCTGCACAGGGAGGGAGGAGGGGAGGAGGAAGAGGTGCAGGACGGCGGGAGGATGGGGAGGTCTGCGAATGGAGGATGGACGAAGGAGGAGGTGCAGGCAAATATGGCAGCTTTCATTATATTTCAGTGTATTAAATATTCCATTTAGATTACCTTCTCTTTGCTACTTTGATCGCCGATCCACTTCTTTTTGCCGCTTCTCTTTGCCTCTTGTTTTAGATTTTTTTTATGTTGTTTTTTGTTTATATAGGCTTTGATTTCAACCGTGTTTTTCAATCGAAAATACACATCATTTTTTAATGGCCGACAAAATATTAATTAGTTTTTACTTTTTACGTTTTATTAGATGTAACGCTACATCACACACGTTACAAGATCTCCCTCATATTATCACTTTTTACTTTTTATTAGATGTAACGCTACATGTAACACTACATCATACACGTTACAAGATCTCCCTCATACTGGGCTGTAGAGCACCTCTCGGCGCAATAATGTTGTATTCAGTTGCAGAAATGTTATTTTATATAGTTTATGGTTAATTTAGTTAGGGTTTTCATCTAATAAAATCTTGGTCGTGAGAAAGTGACAACAATTTGCACTAGCTAGGAACTGTGATCTCAGGCATATTCCATTCATTGGTTGAGCGGCAGCAGTGGCAAGGGGGAAGGATCATTGTAAGAATCTAGATTTTAAGGGATTTTTCTACCTCTATTGAAGTGGTCTAGACTTTTCCATGGATGGTTGGATGGTTTCTTTGCTTCACCATTTAGATCTAGTTTCCTAAGTTGGGTAAAAGTGTATTTCCTTGTAATACCCCAGTTTTGACTTGGAGTGTGCTAAATCAAATTATGCAAATGATGTAAATATGCTAGTATGGATTCCTAGTGCAGAACTCAAAGCTAAGATCTAACAAGTGAATGTATAGGCATGTATAATGTAAATATTTCTAGATGAACCATGTGATTATCTTGTGATGCTAATTCAAAAAGCTATGTAAATATTATGTTCGAAAAATAATAAAAATGGTCCAAGATGCTTGTGTAAATAGCACTAGAGTGGTTATGATTCCATTGTAGGGGAAGAGGAAAGGGGACCTATGGGATATTAAATCCTCTATTTCCAAATGTCAGCCTTAGAACTCATCCATTTGATACCATGTTCCTTAAATGAGCCAATTACTCATTCTTTACCATTAAATCCAATCATTGAATGCATGTGTGAGGTATGGTGGGGGAAGTCTTCTCATTTAATTATGGAAGCATGGAATGAATATACTTATATGATTGTTGTAAGAGTGATCTCTTCTATGGTCAAAAGTTATGTGAGTTGTCTTTTTCCCCATCCTCTCATCTCTTCTAAGATCTAGAATCCATTTTTCACAAGAATATTTTTACATTAGATTTTACACACTACACATAGGTCTTCTTTTTGCTATTCATTTTTCCATTACAATTACCAAATTGTGTAATAACCAAAATTTTGAAATTGGGAAGGAGAACTACATATTTGAGAGGAAAGAGATGGTTGTAGGTGATCATAGAGGTTGGGAAAGATAGGAACCTCTACCCATTGACTTTTGTTGCTCCTGGATGCTTGGGAAGCCATGAATTAATGCTACATAAAGTTCTCCAACAACATACAATAGATTGGACTCTTTCTACACACACTAGTAAGCATTGTAAGCGTTGGATTTCTTGAGGGAACTATGGCTAAGCGAATATAAATTCCCTCCTTGTGTTGTGTGGGGAAGTAGAAAAGAGTTCCATGGCTAGGATGGATGAGTAAGATCCATGTAAATGCCCAAAGGTGGGCAATTTGGCTAAGCAAGAGAGAAAATGTGTTGTGGGATGTGAGAGAGAGAAGCCTGTAGGTACTTCCTTTGTCCCAATGGATTCATAACCCAACTTGGGGGTGGCCTCTCAACAAAAACACTATATGTTGGACATAGTACCTACAGTTGAAAAGGAAAATCAGTCTTACACGGCCAATTGCTTGGATCTTCTTGTTTAAAGATAAGTATTCTCTTTGTATTTGAATGTGTAATGATTTTATTTTATGCATGTGATAAATATGCTTGTATATGCATGTTGTATGTGCGGTTAGAGTTTTATTTCCACTGTGTTTCACAATTATGCATCTACACATACATTTCATATTATGAATTTGTAGTTATAGCCCATGGGGTGAAATTTGGAAGCATGTAATTCATAAATATCACCCTCTATTGGTTTGATTGATGGATGGGGATGTGAAAAAGTGGCATCGGATATTTAGGTTGTAGCATTGGGGTTGTTTCAGATGAAATTCACAATTACAGGTAGAAAATTAGAATTGCACAAGAAGTGTTGACAAGACACTTACATGAAAATCCTTGGTTTCAATTGTTATATGGTGTTTTAATGGAGTCCAAGTATTATATCTATTGTCTAGCAACATGAACGGTAGATTGGTTTAAGAAATTTTGGGGAATTTTCAGAATTTGTAGAGCTATCAGTGAGGAATTTTGGTTTTTTTATGCAAAAAATATATTTATAATGAAATGGAGGAAATATTCGATGCATTTTCACAATAAAACCCATCGCAAAATAAATAAACAAATCATAATTATGAAAATGCAGAAAAAATGGGAAATTTGAGATGGGACCCACATGTGCCACATGGACAAAAGTGTGATGTGGAAGAGATGTAGGGATATGGGGTACGATGTGGACTAACCATGTCGGATGAATGCACGGGTGGTAGGACAGGAACAGGGTCATCGGGAAAGGATAATCGAATGAACTCAAGGTGGCATTCCCAATGATAGTGTTGGAATCCAATCCAATGAGAATGGTCCGATGTGATGAGCCCGACCATAATTATATTGGGATTGGATCATCAAATAATGGTGCTAAAGGTGAACTTGAGAGATCCCAATGGAATGAGGATTCACGATGGATCGGGACCCGATGTGTATGGAAGAGCCCCACTAGAGATATCTTATTGAATAAAATATTTATGTCAAAGGTGCAAGCGAAGGATCATAGGAGAGTGAAGTTTGAAGTGTCGAATCTAGTAGCATTGGAGATAGGCATTTAGAGAAAAATGTTGATAGAGTATGCGGGGAAGGTCGGTGGACTAAATCCCAATATCATATCAAAAGAAATTTCCAGTGGAATATGTGCATGGATTGAGGAAAAGTTGATAGGAGATATGCAATAGGATTTTAGACCTAATGTATTGGGAAGGGCATAATCGGAAGTGAAATTTTTGGATTTATCGCATCAGGGTTGGGTCATTGATGAATCACATTGCAAGTGCATATGTATATTTCCAATGAAATGGAGTTGATGTATTAGATTCGATAGCTCGGTATGGCTACGGAACGGAGTCCCGATAAAGATAAGGCCATCGATAAAGGGATTCTAACACAATGAGGAGATCCTAATAGGGAAGATTCGATGAAGGTCATTGAAAAAGTTAATAAAAAACAAAACAAAAACAAATATGGAGCTTGAAAATTGATTAAGCCATAACAAGACAAATTTAGCTTGGAATCTAATCAAACGTGTCGTATTCCAATGCCATTAAGGAAATCTATAGAACTGATAGTGAGGGTCATAGGCCATTTTGCTTAATGTGAAGAACCTGCAAGAATTAATTAATGAGAATACGTGAGATAGCAGAAATAACAGAAATCAGAATCGCTTTTATTGATCACAGGCCACTTCGAGGGGGCAACCTCCTTTGAGCAAGCTCAATACAAATAACTTCACGGTACCTTCATTGGTCTCAACACAAACTTATATACTAAGTCTAGGCGCCAAAACCATGTGTCAATACAAACCATGGGCCAAAACAAACTATGGATCAACAATTACTACGGGATGACTTACAAAGCATATGCGTCCAACAACAATAAGACAAACTATGGATCAACAAATACTACGGGACAACTTACAAATCATATGCGTCCAACAACAATATACTAACAAAGTAAATAGAAGGGTTGATATCGGTTCCTAACATCCCCTCTCCCTTAGAAAAATCTTTGTCCTCAAAGCTTTAGATGTGGAAATTGATGCAGAATCTAAAGGAGTGGTTCCCCTGTAGCATCCTCGGGTTGCATTCCGGGCCACTGACGCCTTTTGAGTTTCAGGGAGGGTTTCTTAGAAGGCTGTAGATGAAGAAGAACCATATCAGTGGCGTGAAAAGTGCGCTCAGAATGGTGTTGATCAGCTTGTTGTTTCAATCCAATTCTTTCCATGTGAAGATTGTCCTGCAGAATGAGAAGAATCTGATCGCGGTTTCGAAGAACCGAGTCAATTGCCTGAACTGGGGAGCTGTTGAAGGTGTATGGAAGAAGAACTGGTGGTGCCTATCCATAGATTGCTTCATATGGTGTCCTTTTAGATGTGGTATTGTACCACTGGAGCGCTTCTAGGAAATCCATAGAAATAGTTGTCCAAATCTGTGTAGGGATGGGCAAGGGCTCGAGCAGTCCCGAAAGGAGTGTCGTTTCACCCTTGTTGACCTAAAAAGTATCACAGTCAGCCACCATCTGTTGAATTGTCATTTTCAGTCCTTTCCAAAAGAAGTTACTTTGTTCCCAGTCATGCATTTTGAGGAACCCAGAGTGCCCTACTGATGAAGAAGCATGGAGTTCATAGAAGATATAGCCCTGTTGAACAGATTGCAACCAATTTGGAACAAGCAGAGAAATAGTTGTAAGAAAAACTAGGTCATCAAATGTGTGAGAAGGAGCATCTACCACCATATTGTCCTTACCCTTCTTGTAAGTGATCTCATAGGCATAACCCATGAGTTGGATAACCCATTTCAGGTGTGCTAGGGAGGAGACTCATTGTTCCAAGAAATTTTCCAGACTCTGGAGATCAGTCTTGATGCAAAAATAATTCCCTAATAGGTATGGCTGCCACTTCTGTACTGCATGCAAAATAGCAATCATTTCCTACTGAGATGTAGATTCGGCTAAATTCTTACCGGAAAGGTCTCTTGAAGGCAACAAGCCCACTGGTTCAGCAAGGACACCTACATATCTATCCAAGGAAGTAGGGGAGACCATTGATGGGTGCATCTGAATGGAATGGAGTTGAGCGATGACACCATGTGAATTCTTCTTAAGGATCTTTTCCAAGTGATGTGAACTAATGATGCGGAGAGACCCTTGTTGTAAGCCCTTAAATTTTTGTTGTTTCCCATTAACTAAAAACTGCATCCAAAGTTCACCAAAATCCCATAAGATGGGGCCAAGTGTGCGTAACCATTGAACGCCCAAAACCACATCACATCCACCTAGGGACAAGGCAAAAATGTCAGAGCGCAGGTTATAATATTCCATACGCACATTGTGACACTTCCCCTTGCAAGGTAAGGTGCCCCCATTGGAAACCATGACTTCAAATTTGGAGCAAGGATGGACAAAACAATCAGCATGTTTGGCGATCTAAGGGTCAATGAAGTTATGAGTGCTACCAGAATCAATGAGTATTGTAAGAGGAAGATTCTTGAAGTAACCCCTGACCCGCATTGTTTGGGGGGTGGTGACGCCAGATAAAGCATGGAGAGATATCTCTAGTTGTTCATCCTGAGATGGGGGGTCAATAGGTGGCTCCTGAATGTCGACCTGATCATCCATTTTATCTGGAGCTTCTTCACCAATTTTAAAGGCAAGCAGAGAATCCATATCCAAGAGATAGAGCTTTTGTTGAACACATTGATGTCCCCGAGTGAATTTCTCATCACAATTATAACAAAGCCCTTTTTCTCTGCGTGCCTACATCTCTGTTGCAGACAAATGCTTGATAGGAGTTGGTCGAGGAGCTAGCGGGATGGGAGGTCGTTGAGAACCCATATTTCGGAAAGGAACAAAAGTGGGTTTGGAGCGTTGTTGGGCTGCAATCTTGCCTTCTGCCAACTTATCCAACCTTAGGACTTCCATCATTGTGTTGGGACAGAACATTTTAACCTCTGGTTGGATTTCATCCCTAAGACCACTGATAAAACAACTCATGTAGAATTCATCACACAATCCTTCTGTGTGATTGGCTAGTTTCTCAAATTCTGTCTGATACTCTCTCATAGTGCCACTTTGACGAAGTTTAGTGAGTGCTCCAGTGAAGTCATCAAAAGAACTAGGACCAAATCGTTGCAAAAGGAGTTGGAAAAAATCTGTCCATTTTGGCTCGTCATGACCCTTAATGTACCAACGGTACCATTGAAGGGCTTCCTGTTCCAAATGAAAGGATGCAAGTGGAACTTTTTGGACATCAAAAGTATTATGCGGACTGAAATACTATTATGCACGATAGATCCATCCAGTCGAATCAGTACCATTAAAGCGAGGAAATTCAAGCTTTGGACCACGGAAATTGCTGGAGGAAGAGAACCCATTGGCAGCAGAAGATTCTTGCTATCGGTTATTGTTCATGGCTGAATGCTGAAGATGGAGGCTGAGAAATTTTTCATCCAGATCTTGGAGTTTGGTTTGGATGGCTACAAGTGCTTCCTCCATGGTTTTTGCTCCTGCGCGAGTGACAACCACAACTAGGAGTTTTTTTTTTTGGGGGGGGAATGGATAGAAAAACACAAACAAAAGCTTATTTAGTAAAGGGAAATTTGGATTTGGGAAAAACTCGGATGGGTATTTGGGGTTTGACTAGGTTTTGGACACTTTCTGATGGACAGGGAAGCAAAAAATGGGTATTTCAGAAGCGGGGTGAAAGAATGAGAAAATTTGTCAAAGAGGGACAAAGAAGCAGAAATAGGGAATGAACACGGTGGCAAAATTTGGAGGCGAGTGGGTGAAAATTGAAGAAGTTATGGAAAACCCTAAAATAGACAAATGTGAGATTTCTCGCTTTGGGAAGAAGAATTTGGGATAGGGTCCTTAGGAATGAAATATGTAGAATGGGATTGCACGGGTGTCCGGGAAGTTTCAAGGGAAACGGAGTTAAAACAAGGGAGATATGGCAAAAAAATGAAATTTTATACAAGGGAAGTTTTTTTTTTTCAGAAATGGATTTGCAATGGCGTGGAAGGGATCAGAACAATTGGAGCTACAATGACACGGAAGTGATCGGTAACAAATGGATCTGAAACAACGCCAAATGGATCGAAAACGGATGGATCTGAAATGGCTTTCAGAATAGATCTAAAATGGCTAGATCTGGAACGACTTTCAAAATGGATCTGAAACAGCTGGATCTGAAATGACATGGAAGTAATCGGAAACAGTTCAGATGAAAATAGATTTGGACCCTGGGTATGTGCGGCTTGCTAAAATTTCAGGGGTTTCACTCGGCCACCAATGCTGTCTGATGGCTTGCGTATTGGGGCAGTACCCCTCACTCCACGGCTCAAGTAAAACTGATAACCGATTTTCCACAAACGACTGCTCTTGGTTTACCTCACGGGTGGGAACTAGTCAATTAGGTAGGGGTCGTTGCCCTTTTCGCTGGCAGGTCCTCTCAATGGGCCAGCTACTTTGGGGTTCCTGTGGTACTCCTCACAATGAGTTTTAGGGCTCATTCCCAAGTACTTCCCATAGTTAAGCGGATAGGGATTATTCCCAGATCCGAAGCTACAACAGATGCGAAAAAAAAAATTGGCATAAATTTCACCCAACGAGACCAAGAAAGTGCTCTAATACCAGATGTGAAGAACCTGCAAGAATTAATTAATGAGAATACGTGAGATAGCAGAAATAACAGAAATTAGAATCACTTTTATTGATCATAGACCATTTCGAGGGGGCAACCTCCTTTGAGCAAGTTCAATACAAATAAATTCACGGTACCTTCACTGGTCTCAATGCAAACTTATATACTAAGTCTAGGAGCCAAAACCATGGGTCAATACCATGTGTCAATACAAACCATGGGCCAAAACAAACTATGGATCAACAATTACTACGGGACGACTTACAAAGCATATGCGTCCAACAACGATAAGACAAACTATGGATCAACAAATACTACGGGACGACTTACAAAGCATATGCGTCCAACAACAATATAATAACAAAGTAAACAGAAGGGTTGACATGGGTTCCTAACACTTAATTTGATAGAGATTTTGAAATAGTGGTTTTTAAAAATCAATACCGAGAGACCTGAAAGGGGCCCTGTTGGGGCCAAAATTGTTACGGAGCAATCATGGACAAGGAATGCAAATAACTCTAGTAATATATGGCCAAATTCCAAAATGTGTGAATTTGAGGTGCAAAAGAATGCCAAAATCCATTATTTCAAGGCACTTTTTGGGGATTTTGAAAATTTGGTAGGAAGGAAAAGTGATACAGGAAATCCAAACATAAAATTTTTATGATTTTGACATTTTACGAACTCATTGAAATGAACAACTTTGGTTAGAGGTAGTTCTTCCATAAATGCTCAATTTGGGAGATAACTAGTTTTGCTAAAAATTCCAAGTCTCGAACAATATGAAAAAGTCAAAAGTAATCAATTCCATAAATTTATAGAAATTGATTGGGGCATCGGATTAGGGATCTAAGTGTTGCTAAGTGATCCTTGTTATGTTTATTATTAGTGCACAATAGAAAATGTTCTCTTGTTCTCCCTATATCTTCTTGTACAAGTGGTTGAAGTTGGTCTCCGATGTTAAATGCACCTATAGGAAAATTGCAAAATTGGGCAAAATTGACAATTTTGAAAGGCTGTAACTTTCAGCTCCGAGGTCAAAATGAAGAATGAGGATAGTTATTATAAATATTATCCATAGGGGAACCATTATGCATGGACAGATTTAGAAAGTGGGATTTATATGTTTCTAAAAACTAAACAAAAAAGTGTCAATAACCTTGATTTGACAAAAAAATCGTCAATATGGGTAGTTCCCAAAATGTATGAAAATTAATTTTGTGAATTTCTAGGAGCATAATAAAGATAGATAATGTGCTTATATGAACACTTTTGTAGATACAGTATCACATCAGAGGTAGTTAAGGATACACATTTAGTATATTATAATTTGAAAATCCTTGGTCTTGGTTAGGCCAAGAAAACCATCATGAAAGATGCACAAGATCCTTATGTATCTTAAACATATTTCATGGTAGAAAATATATATGTTGAGAGTGTACAAGCATAGTCTAATGTCCAAGTAACTCCCCTGGGCATTACAAAAAACATGAGAATCCTAAGAGTAGAATTATAAAGTTGCAATGTAGATAATGAAAGGTTGCTTAGAGGTCGGGAAGAGTAGAACTAGTTGAATGCAGCCATATTCCAAAGTTTAACAAACACTAAAAGGAAGATTCACCCTATACAACACTCATGAAATTAGGCAAAGGGTGGAATTAGTTCAAGGATGCAATCTCACAAGAGGTCCCATAGCTCAAGAAGGGTTTCTAGAGAGAGGACATACACTCCATATTTATCTTCTAGTGAATCGTATTCCTCTAAAGACTCCACTAAAGACTCAAGATCACCATCTAAAAGGAATAAGAGGAAGAGGTATTTCAAGAATGAATCACATGGGGAATTTCAGAAGGAAAAACTTCCTAGTTTTGATGGTGAATCCAAACCATGTCAAGGAGTTGAGGCTTGGCTTCTTGGGATGAGGAAGGATTTCCAAGTCCAAGGCTACTCCGGCAACATGAAGGAAAAGGTGCCATATTTTATTTGAATGGAAGAGCATCTACATGGTGGGATCATGGTTATGTATTTACTATAGGTATCTACACAAAGTTATAGTGAAGAAGAATTACCCTTCACATCAAATTGATGATCTATTTGATCAAATGAGAGGGGAAAAGGTATTCTCAAAGATTGACTTGAGGTCTAGTTACCATCAAGTGAGAATCAAGGAAGAATACATTCACAAGACAACCTTTAGAACAAGGTATGGACATTATGAGTTCATCGTGGTGCCATTTGGCCTCACTAATGCACCAGCTACATTCATGTGTCTCATGAATAGTGTTTTCAACAAGTATTTGGACAATTTTGCTCTTGTTTTTCTAGATGGCATTCTTATTTATTCCAAGAATGAAGAGGAATGTGAGGAACATTTGAGAGTATTTTTGCAAGTGCTAAGGGAGCATAAGTTGTATGAAAATCTAAGCAAGTGTGATTTCTATCAAAAGCATATTCATTATGTGGGTCATATTATTTCAGAGGAAGGAATATCAGTGGATATCAAAAAGATTAAAGCCATTATGAATTGGTTGATTCCAAAGAATGTGACCTTTGTGATATATTATGGGTCTTGTTGGTTATTACATGAGTTTCTTTGAAGGATTCTCCAAAGTTGCACAACCCATCACTTCTTTGCAAAAGAAGGGAATAAAATTTGAGTGGACACAAAAATGTGAAGAAAGCTTCCAACTATTGAATAAGCTTCTTACAAGTGCTCCAATTTTAAAAATTGCAAATCCTGAAAAGGATTTTGTAGTGTGTACTAAGGCATGTAAATAGGGAATTGCAGTTCTTATGCAAGATTTTCTTGTGGTATGTTATGAGTCAACAAAGCTGAAAAAACATGAAAATAATTATGTTGCCCATGATTTAGAGCTTAATGCCATAATGCATTCTTTGGAAATGTGGAGGCACTATTTGATGGTCCATAGGCATGAAATTTGAACTTAGAACAAACCATTGTGGTCTGAAATGTTTATTTGAGCAGCCAACACTAAATGTCGGGCAAGCTGGATGGCTTGAATTTGATTTTGAGATCAATCCTGTTAAGGGGAAAGAGAACAAAGTGGTTGATGCACTTAGTAGGAAAATGCATACATTACATGTGGAAACCATTAGAATTTTCCAATCTGAGTTGAGGCAAAAGATTGTTGACTTTCTTACTGAATATGAGCAATATGTGCAAATAAAAGATCAATTACAGCAACAAAAATTGGAGAAGATGTATAAAGGTTATCATTTGGAAGATGATGGAATTCTTAATTATAAAAATAGAATGTACATTCCTAATGTGGTAGACTTGAGGATAATTATTATGGATAAAATCCATAAAATGCCATATTCTAGTCACCCCGGATACTAGAAAACAATTGCTACAACCATGAAGCAATATTTTTGGCTAGGGATGAAGAAAGACATTACTGAGTATATTTCAAGATGTATGAAATTTTCCAGCAAATGAAGGATGAACGTCAACAACAATAGGTTTATTGCAACCTTTTCCAATACTAGAATGGAAGTGGGAAGTGATAACTATGGATTTTATTACCGTATTCGCAATCAATTCAAGAAAGCATGATTCCATCATGGTTTTAGTGGATAAATTGTCTAAGGTAGGGAATTTTATGCATGTTAAATATACTTACAAGGCTGATGAGATAGCACAAATATTCATGAAACTAATATTCAAATTACATGGGTTACCTAAGGCAATTGTATCTAACCGTGATACAAAATTTACCTCTAATTTCTAGAAAAGTCTTTTTTGCAAATTTGGGTACATGTTTGAACTTTATCACTCCTTACCATCCACAAACAGATGGATAAACAAAAAGAGTAAATCAAGTGCTTGAAGACATGTTTCGCATGTATGTGATGGACAAAAAATCCATGTGGGAATATTATCTACACTTGGTAGAGTTGGCATATAACAATGGGAAACAAGCATCATTCAGAATGAGTCCATTTGAAGCGTTGTATGGCACAAGGTGAAGGACTCCAATGACTTGGGATAATCACGTAAACAAAATTGTTCTTGGGCCATAATTGCTTAAGGAAATGAAGCAATATGTTGCAAAGATTAGGCAAAATTTAAAGGTATCCCAAGATAGGCAGAAAAGCTATGAATATAGGAATCAAGTGCATAGGGAATTCAATGTTGGGGATCATGTTTACCTCTAAGTGATTCCAAGGAAGAGTTCCTTAAATCTTGTAAGTTGTGCCAAGATATCACCAAGATATTGTGGGCCATTTGAAGTGTTTTATAGGATAGGGCCAGTTACATATAGAATTGAATTTCCTGATAACACTAGAGCTTATAATGTTTTTCATGTTCCTTTGCTTAAGAAATATGTACATGATCCTAACCATGTGATTGATTGGGATGTGACCTAGGTGGAACTCGAGGGAGAGTTCCAAACATAGCCACTATGAATCCTCAACAAGAAGGTCTCCAAAACTGAGCCATTAGACAGGTAAAGGTGCAAATGGAATTTGGTCCCGATGAGGCTACATGGGAGTTGGAGGATGCCATGCGAGAGGCATATCCATTTTTTTTTTTTTTTTAAAACACCAAGGATAGTGTTATTCCAAGGGGGAGGGGATTGTAATACCCCAAGTTTTGACTTGGAATGTGCTAAATAAAATTATGTAAAGGATGCAAATATGATAATATGGATTTCTAGTGTCAAAGCTCAAGGCCAAGGCCTGACTAGTGTATGGATAGGCATGTATAATGTAAATATTTCTAGATGAACCATGTGATTAGCTTGTCATGCTAATTCGAAAATCTATGTAAATATTGTGTTGGAAAAATAATAAAAATGGTCCAATATGGTTGTGTAAAGAGCACTGGAGGGGTTTTGATTCCATTAGAGAAGAAGAGAAAAGGGGGCCTATGGGAGAATAAATCCTCTATTACGAAGTGTCAACCTTAGAATTCATCTATTATCTGCCATGTTCCTTAAATGAGCCAATAACTCATTTTTTCCTATTAAACCCAATCATTGAATGCATGTGTGAGGTTGGTGGGGGAAGTCTTCTCATGTAGTTATGAAAACATGGAATGAATATACTATTATGCATGTTATAAGAGTCCTCTCTTCTATGGTTAGAATTTATTTCGGATGTCTTTTCCCCATCCTCTCATCTCCTTTGGGATCTATAATCCATTTTTCACAAGCAGATTTTATACACTACACATAGTTCTTATTTTTGTTGTTCATTTTTCGATTACCATTACTAGACTATGTAATAACTAGAAATTTGAAATTGGGAAGGACGTTGCATATTTGAGAGGAAAGAGATGGTTGTAGGAACACATAGAGGTTGGGAAATATAGTAACATTTACCCATTGATTTTTCGTTGCTCCATATGCTTAGGAAGTCTTGAATTAACGTTACAAGAGGTTCTCCAACAACATATAGCATATTGGAATCTTTCTACACACACTAGTAAGAACTGTAAGGGCTGGATATCCAAAGGGAACTATGGATCAATGAAGGGAAATGCATTCCTTTTTTTGTGTGGGGAAATAGAAAAGAGTTCCATGGATAGGAATTGGCTAAGTCGGATCCTTGTAAATGCTCAGAGGTGGACAGTTTGGCTAAGCATGAGAGCAAATGGGTTGTTGGCTAAGAGAGGAAGCATGTAGGCATTTCCTTCATCCTGGTGGCCTCATATCCTAGCTTGGGAGTGGGATCTCAACAAAAATACTATATGTTGGACAGAGTGCCTATGGTTAGGTGGAAAATCACTCTAACATAACTAGTTCCTTGGATCTTCTTGTTTAAAGATAAATATTGTCTTTGTATTTGAATGTGCAATGATTTTATTTTATGCATGTGATAAATATGCTTGTATATGCATGTTCTATGTGTGGATAGAGTTTTATTTATGTTTTGTTTCACAATTATGCAACTGCACATACATTTCATATTATGAATTTCTAAGTATAACCCATGGGGTGAAATTTTGGAAACTTGTAGTTCATAAATATCCCCCTCTATTGGTCAGATCAATGGATGGGGAATTGACATTCCTAATATTTACATTACCCTAGAGAATATAATGAATCTTGCAGTTGTTGATCCCATTCACATGGATATAGGTCTAGGTAGCATTGAATATTTATAGAAGTTGCAGAGCATATATCTGCATATTCATTAGGGTCTTTTGGGTGCATGCATGGTTTCCTTATTGACATCATAGAAGTAAAGTATTTAGATGTATCTCGTACATGTCATCAATGATAACCATTAGTATTTTCTGTAATGGGAATAAAATAAATGGTGGCCTTTGCTCTGAGGAAGTTGTAGAACCCCGTAACTTTATCAAGAAATGTGATTGTAGGGATATGGGAAGAACCTGTCATAGAATGACAACTAGTGGATAAATGATTTCCGGTATATACTATTAAAACATGGATCAATGTGTACACGGAAGAATGGTTCCTTGATCGCATTGGAATAATGTACAATTTTTGTTATTTGAAATCCATTATTCCTTTAAGATGTAGATCCATAAGTCAATTGTGATGAGTGACTAGAGGTGTAGGATCGTGTGAACTCACAAGTTGCAAGTGGATATTGATAGATAGTGTTTCAGTTTAGTTAAATAATGAATACATGAGTGGTTCTCGTTGGTAACTTAGTGGATATGAGTGGCTAATCTCTTTGGATTGGTGAAGGTAAAAATCTTTGGTGACTCAAGAGTCACTATTAAATGGGAAAGGGGTGAATTTGATTTGAAGGTGCTGAATTTGGTCAATTGGTGTAATAGAATTAAGTTTGAATTTAGATCTTTCAGTTCTATGTCCCTGGAGCATATATACAGAGAATTTAATTCTCAAGCAGATCAACAGTCTACGCTGGCTTTGGAGGGAGAGGAGGGCTATTTACATTGGGATGAATACTATGAGAACATGTTGATAGACTCAGGCACCATGTACTCTCTAGACTAGAGACTCTTGGATCTCCTTTTATGGTTCTTGGAGTTTGTAATTATTTTGTTTTGTGTTGATGATGGGAGAAGCGGATAGCTTTGATCATGATTTTGAGAAGACAACATTCTATATGTTGACATCATGTACTATTTGATTCAGTTTATGAATATCAATAGTATGCTTTTTTTTGCGGGAAAAAAAAAACTCAGTGGATATGAATATATCCAATGCAGTAGAACCAATGACAAAATCTTCTCCTTATATCTCTACATTTTCAGTTATGGTTTGTGGGTTCTTGATCTTATATTTTTTGTAAGTGAATCTTTTGACAATGGTTCCAATGCATCATTGGTATTTGTGCACTACCTAATGACAATAAGAATAAATTATGGATAGTTCATGACCAACACTTGCTCAATGTGGTGGTTGTATTTAGAAGCGTTGTGAGGAAACCATCGCTCAACAACATTGCAGAAGAGGAAGGAGATTGCGGTGTACATCCACCCATGGTGGTATAGTGTGTCTCATTCTGATGCATCAATTTTATGGACCCATAAATATATCATTCTAAGTTTTGGAAGGTATGGGGTGTTGTGAAATACATTCTTTCATTACATATTTCCTCCATACTTGCATGGAGTAGTTGTGGAGGTGTTGTGTTGTGCAAATGGCTATAACCAGTTGCGGAAGAGCTTCCCTTCTTAGAGGGTTCTTGTGAAATGCATGTGAAAGGTTGTGTTGAGAAGAGAATCTTTATTTATATATGTGCCTCCTTCTTGCATCTGTATTGCTAATATGATCGTCTTAGTTGAAAATGGTTGTGAACATCTTATGGTGAGTCACATCATAAAACATTTATTTTCTCATGATTGTGAAGATTTATAGACTCTTTATTATGCACTCAAGTTGTTGATGACTTGATATAACACCCGAAGGAGTTGCGGATCGACCCTGCATGATGGGATCCCAATGATATTTTTTCATTAAGTTCCATTATAAAATTGAATAAGTCTGGGTGTAACATGCAATTATAATTTTAGAGTACCAAGGCTTTGCAGCGAGATGGATTTAGCAGGCTGATGTAATTATTTGAAAGGGATGTGGCAGACCCTCACTTGGTCTAGCAATCAAGGTGCATCTTAATTCCAGTTGCGGCTCTTGGTAGATTTATTTCACTTTGGGATTATTATTCGTTTTTGTAATTATCATTCCTGATCACCCTGGTGGTTGCATTATCTTATTAGTGGAATGGTTTGTTTTAGAAGTTGCAAATAGAGTTTATGACCAGCACTATTGAGCAACAAGATGAACAATTATGAGTACATTTGGACAGTGGTATTCTTTCAACTGAGTTGAGGACGTGAACAATAATAGAGATTGTGAGTGCACTAGTAGAGGTTTTTTCTTGGGATGAGGATGAAGTGTGAGTTTGCAGATGTTTTAGGACAACATTCGAGGAGCTGCGAGGATGAGATAGTGTAGGAATTTGTGGATGTTATAAGTGGGAAGCTGGAACTTGAGGGATCACTACAATAAGACAGCATCCAAGGAGATAGAGGATTATGGTGATGAGTTTTTATAATTAGCATATGGTGAGATAGATGAGGATAAATGCAGTGTTCATGTTTTGGAAAATAGTTGGTTATGTTCAACCTCGTATATAGCCTCGATTCCTATTAGACTTGGTGGTTTCTTAAAATAGTATCTAAGGCATTCTAGTAAGATAGGTTGGTGGCCATAGGGAGACCCATGGTATAAGTTTCCAATATGAGTATGTTGCAATGAGTTTGATGACATCGCATTGGTTGACAAGATTGTGGCGGGTTTGAGGAGGCTATGCTAGTTTGAGGAGGTTGTGCCAAAGTGATGAGGTAGCAAAAAGATGAGGTCATTGGATAGTTGCATGCATATGTGATTCTAGATTCTAACCATCTTCCTTGGTTGAATTAAGGGTGATTCAATGAATAATGGTGGGGGCATGCTAGGTCCCAATTGTGTATGAACCCAACCAAGTGCATTTTGGATCAAAATGATGGCATTGACCAAATCAATTGGGTAGTTAAATGTAATGTAAAGGGGGATTTTTTATGTAAATGGAGGTAGTGGAGATTTTATTTCACACCTCCATAAAGCATGGGATAAATAGAGGGTTTTGTGAGGTCATTAAGCATGCCTTATTTTAGCTTTATCTTGTAAACACCTCTCAAAGTTCCTAAGAGTCGTGGGTGCATACTAGAAGTCAAGGGAGTAAATTCCACAACACCCTTTCCCTCCATGGGCAAGGGAGACTTATGTATCCATCCCTTATGATTATGCATAACATCGTATCTAAAGTAATTTCTATTTTGTGTTGTCTTCTTGTGGTATGTAGTTGTGGAAATGTTCCTTTATTGATTGTATGGTTGGTTTAGTTAGGGTTTTCATCTAATAAATGTTGGCCATGAGAAAGTGCCAACACCCAGATTTATAATTTAAAAAAAGCCTAAAGAATTTATTCTTCTTTCTTTCTAAAATAACTAAAAACATATTTCAAATATTATATGTGTTTGTTATATTCTCCTCTATATTACCTTTCAAAGGACCATACCTATGCTTAATTCTGAGTTCTGAGCTAAAAGTCACAGCTCCCCAAACTTAGCACTTTTGCCAATTTTTGCATTGTTAATATAGTTGCTCTAAATATTAGAGACCAACTTCAGAGACCTATAGAAGAAAATATGGGAATATTCAAGAAAACCTTTGTATCAAGCATTGATAGCGCATATCATTATGAGTACTCATCCACTTCCAAATCCCTGATATGATGCTTTAGGAATTTCCAATAAAGTTGTGGAATTATCAATTTTTTATTTTTGCACTTCTTCTAGACTTGGAATTTTTCGCAAAAATTATTATCTCACAAATGGAGAAAAAATTGGAAAAATTCCTCTAATCAAAGTTGTTCAAGTCATTGATTTGATGAAACCATCTCCTTGCTACCTCTTGCACTGCTTTGTGCATTCCCATGCTAGGGTTTCTCACTGCCCTATGGCCTGGGGACGGATCCACCCATGGATCCCAGCCCGGAGGACTGCAGAAGACTCCTCGATGCAGCCTTCAAGGCCCTAGTGGCCTCAACTCCCCCTCCTCCGCCCTCTGCAACCCCCCCTGGTGATGGATTTTCCAAGTGCTCGGAGGCTCCTAAGATTCATATCATGTCGGCCGTTTCAAGGCCGAAGGCCCTTGCCTTGAGTGAGTGGGGTCTGATCGGTCAGTTCACCGGGATCTGGTTGTGCCTAAGATGGATACTTGGATAAAAAAAACTGGATTTCATTGATCTCTGGGGGCATTCAGCACTGCTTTTGAGGAAAAGGTTACTTACGTTTCTTTTTGAAGTTAAAGAAGACAGGGATCTTATATTTCGAAGCGGACCTTACTTCATGGGCCCTAGGGGGCTTTACCTCAATCAATGGAACTTGTCTTTCGATCTGGAAAAGGACGTACCCTCTCTTGTCCCAGTTTGGGTTCGTCTACCTCATATTCCTTTGCACTGCTAGAATGACGAATCTCTTCAGGTGATCAAGAACTCTTTCGGTAAGTATATTGACAAAGCTAAACCGAAAGGACATTTATTCTCTTGTGCTCGAATCTGCCTGGAGGTGGATCTAGAAAAGGGTCTACCAGAGATTGTCAGCCTTTGCATGGATGGATGGGAATATGACCAGAAAGTTGCCTATGAACAGCTGCCTTTCAAATGCAAAAAGTGCCATGAATATGGCCATTTTGTAAAAAACTGCCTTAAAGCAGTAAAAGAGACTCTGGAAAAATCACAAGAATAAGACTGGCTATAGGTGAAAAAAGGAAAGAAAATGACTGTCCAAAACCCTGATCCAAAAAAGAAGCAACAAGTTTTAGACTCGGAGCAAGTTCAACCTGAAAAGACAACCCCTTCAAGCAATCAGTTCGCAGCTCTAATTGTGGAAGAGGGGAAGATCCCTGAACCAAAAATACCCATTGCTGAAGCAGGACCCGAGCAAAACGACACCTTAATCTCTAGCATCATCTCTCCTTCCTTTGCAGCTGACAGATCAGATACTACGCAAGAGGGCTCCCCTCCTCCTGGAAGCTCGTGGGCTGAGACGGTTAAACAAAGTAAGGTCACTTATTTTTCTATCTCCCCCGAATCTTCTTCAAAAGGGTCTCACGAGCACCTCGAATCAGGGCCCCCTACAAACACAAGAGGTAGAAAGTCTCTAAGATACCACCGTGAGCAAGAAGCAGAAAGAGAACTGGAGTTAGGAAGACAAAGAAGCATATATGAAACTAAGCTATTACAATCCTCCAAGGGTTCAGGCAAGCCGGAAGGAAGGGCTCGAGCAGGCCCGCAACAGGGTAATAAGTAATGAAGCTTGTCTCTTGGAACTGTAGGGGTATGGGCGGTTTTATTAAAGTTAAAGCAATGAAAGAAATCATCAAATCTGAAAGACTGGATATCCTAATGATCCAAGAGACAAAAATGAGTGATGTGGAGGTCATGGCGCTCTCACAACACTTTTGGAAAGACTGCCATGGCAATGCGGTTGGCTCAAGAGGATCTTCCTGGGGTATTGTGACTCTCTTCTCAAGTAAGTATTCTAGCAAAACTATTAAGGAATGTTAGCATTGTATCCTTAGTGAACTCTATAATAAGGATGACTCCATCATTTTTTATGTCTGTAATGTCTATGGGCCTACCCATTACAAAGATAAGCAGGATTTTTGGAATAATCTGTCCTCCCTGAGAGATGTTGTAAAAGAGAAAGATCTCATCCTTTCCAAGGATTTTAATGTCACAAGATCTCAGGATGAGAAGAGTGGAGGCTCCAAAGTAAGAGACCCATTTGGTGAAAATATTGAAGATCTGGTTTCTAATTTTGATTTGTTGGATCCGCCCCTTAAAAATGGCAAGTTCACTTGGAATAATAGGCGGGTTGGGGTGGGTCACATCGTAGCCAGGCTTGACCGCTTCCTTATAGGCTCTTCTTTCTTGCAGAAAAACCTCATCCATGTCTCCTTTGCAGTGCCCTCGGCTATTTCAGAACATAAACCTATTTCCTTGTCCCTTTCCCCTCCTGCCAATCTTGGCCCTATCCCATTTTGTTTCAATCCTTCTTAGTTACACAATGAGAAAGCCTCGATCCTCATCAACTCAGCATGGAACTACCCTTGTTTTGGCTCTCCTAGTTATATTTGGGAAAGTAAACTCAAAAATGTCCATTATGCCTTAAAAAGATGGGCAAAATTGGAATTCAAAAACCCAGGCCATATGAAGATTCAACTCCAATCTGACCTTGCTGCCTTGTAATAAAAAATGGAAAGGGTTGAAGTTACCCCAACTCTCATCTGCAATGAGCAAGAGCTTAATAGGAAAATCCTCAGCGCTGCTTGCAAAGAAGAAGAGGACTGGCGTATCAAGTCAAGGAAATTGTGGCTTAAAGGGGGAGACATCAATATGGTATACTTTCATAGGCCAATCAAAGCCAGGCTCAGCCACAATATGATAAAAGAACTTAAAGACAGAGATGGCTCCAAAATTCTCGATCAGGAAAAAATTAAAGATCATATTTTCCAGCACTTCCAAGAGCTCTATTCGGATAAAAATGAGGCCGACTTTGGGCTCAAGTTGATCTCCTTTCAGATATCCCAGCTCTCATCTCTGACAGTGAAAATTGAGACCTCTCTAATCCGATCATGGAGTTTGAAATTAAAGATGTCATATGGTCCTTGCACACTAATAAAGCTCCAGGTCCATATAGATTCACCATTAATTTTTATCGAGCTGCGTGGGACATTATTAAGGAAGATCTGAAGAAGATGTTAAATTGGACACGGAAAAAGGATAAGATCGGAGGAGCCACAGATTCCTCGTTCCTTGCCTTGATCCCTAAAGACAAGAACCCTCTTTTGGTTAACCGCTTCATGCCCATCTCGCTTTGCAACACTTCATATAAGATTCTTGCAAAAATCCTAGCCACCAGAATGAAGAAAGTAATGGGCCACATTATCTCAGAGACTCAAGGTGGCTTCATTGCGGGAAGACAAATCCTCGACAACATTATTATCGTCCAGGAAGCTATTCACTCCATCCTGGAGCGCAATCATCAAGGTATGGAAATTAAACTTGACATGGCTAATGCTTTTGATAGAGTTAATCACTTCTTCTTGTTTGAAATCATGTCAAAGTTCGGTTTCTCTAAAATATTTGTCAGGTGGATTAAGGCCTACATAAGCAGCCCTTAGATTGCCCCCTTGGTCAATGGAAGAACAACAAATTTCTTCAAATCCTCTTGGGGAATCCGCCAGGGGTGTCCCCTTTCCCCTTTCCTTTACATAATGGTTGTTGATTCTCTTAGTATAAGACTAAGACGCCTCCAGGACATTGGGGAATTAAAAGGTCTAAAAATCGCCAGAGGAGTGTGCGCTGCCAATAATGCTCAATTTGTAGATGACACCATACTGCTAGGGAGCGCGTCCACAATCATAGCTGAGAGATTCAAAAGTGCCTTAACTACCTTTCTTGATGCCTCGGATGGAAAAGTAAATGACTCTAAGTTGAAGTTGTTCGGGTGGAACTTCCCTTTTAGGGTCATGGCTAGGATCTCAAGAATCCTTAGGTTCGAAGGTATCACAGTTTGGAACTCCTTCAACTACCTGGGTATTACCATCTTCAAGCGAAAAAAAAAAAAAAAAAAAGATAGACTAGCAAGGTATGGTTGATAAAATCAAAAAGAAAATTAACTCTTGGGGGTTCAGATGGCTAAACCCTACCGGGAAGCTTACTTTGATTAAATCCATTATGTCTGCGTATCCTATATATGTACGTTCGATTTCTTTATCTCCTTGACAAAGAATCCAGCAAATCAATAGAGAACTTCGAAAGTTTCTCTGGCAGGGAGGAAAGGTTAGTAATACCAGGAAATATCATCTGATCAATCGGGATATGGATTGCAGCCCGAAGAACTGTGGTGGTGCTGGTGTAAAAGACCCCATCATCATGAATCTTTCTCTTGGTGCCAAAATATTATGGCGAATTGCTACAGACAAAGATTCCAGGTGGAAACAAGCTCTCTGAAAAAAATACATGACAGGCCCTTGAAGCCATTGCATCGAAGATCTAAACATGGAAAAACAAGGGACCCCCATCTGGGATCTCTGCAAAAAGGAGGCCTTCATCATAAAGGAAAAAATTCGTTGGGTTGCTGGAAATGGTAAAAAAATCAAGCTTTGGCATGACAACCTTGGGCTAAGCTCTCCAGCTGATTTTCAGAATGAGTTAAGAGATCTCAAAGATTGGTATGAGCACAATAACACCCACACTATGTTCGACATTTCAAATTGGACCATCAGTGGCAGGTGGTCCGCCTGGAAGGACTTGGATCTCCCTGAGCATTTGAAACCTGATTATGAATCCTTTCTCTCCTTACTGCAGGAAAAAAGTCCCATCAACCGGCATCAATATAAAGATAGAAGGGGTTGGGGGAGGTTTGGAAATTACACGGTGAAAGAGGGATATCTTCATGTTTACAACAGCAGGGCTGGAAGTAATAAAGATGTCAAATGGGACAAAGTCTGGAACAAAGACGGGTTACCAAAATTGAATGTGTTCTTCTAGATTCTTGCCCATAGGAAAACCTTAACCACTGAGAACTTGAGAAGGCATGGAATAGAAGGCCCTCTTCGATGCATTCTCTGTAAAGAATCGGAGGAATCCATGAAGCACATCTTCCTTGAGTGTAAGTTCTCTCTAGAGCTCTGGAGCTTTGCCTTTAGAAACCTGAACTTCAATATTGTGATGCCTACAAACTAGAACAATCTATTCAAATGATGGAAGGATTATTATCAAGGCACCCTCTCTAAGAAACCTGATTTCAGCATAGCTTGGGAAGCCCTTCCCAGATTCATCTACTAGAAAATTTGGACAGCCGGGAACAGAAAATTTGGACGGCCGGGGAACAAAGAAATCTTTGAAGGAACTTCTACAAGCTCTAGTCGGGTCTGTTCTTCAGCTAAGGTCCTTTGGATTGAGACTCTATATTCTCGAGGAATGCATAACATACATCAAGAACCTCTATCTGTCGAAGAAAGAAACTGGATGACAAACTTTCTTGCGCCAAACTTCTCTCTCTCCTGGAGAAAACCACCTAAAAAACCGAGGCCTAAGATTTCGTAGCTGCGCATGAGCAATGAAGAATTCCAGGACTAGAGGAAGAATTTGAACTACAATTCTCTATTTTTTTACGGTGACTCGAAAGGCAATCCTGGGTTGGCAGGTGCAAAGGGGGTAATTTTCAACTCCAAGGGGAATAAGAAGAAAGAGTTTTCCTAGGGTATTGGGAGAAAGACGAATAATGGAGTGGAATGGCTCGCGCTCATCAAAGGTCTAGAGATGGATTTAGATCTGGGCATGGAGAACTTGAAGGTTATCGGAGACTCTCTCATCGTCATCAGAGATGCCAGAAACATTGTTACCAGTAGGAAGAACCCCACCTATAAATTGCATCACCTCCTTCTTAGCATCAGTAAAGAATTCACAGAGGCCTCCTATTTTCATGCCCTAAGAAATCTTAATGGTCCAGTTGATGCCATGGCAAATATTATACTTGGACTCCCTTACGGTTCCCTTGAATGTGATCATGTCATCACTAAAAACATATGGATTCGTTAGCCCAAGGTGTCTCCTTAAAACCTTGGTCCTTCTCATTTCCACAAAGAGATTTATTAAATATTTGAATTCAAACTTTAGAAATTCCAAATTTTTGGTTTTTGGTAACCATACCACTCAATGTGACGGTTAGCTCAATCCCCGTGAGATTTGCAGGCACTTCAGCATTTATGGCTGCTGGTCGGCCTTCCAGTTGGCTGGAATGCGAAGACAGGGGCATGGTTTAAGACAGGAAGGGTTAGTTGTAGTTCGCATTCCCACTGGTTTCTCCTCACTTTGGTTTGTGTTTGTAATTGTGTGGGTTTTGTGTTTGATATCGCCCTGGTTTTATGTTATAGTGTTGGTTTGTAGTATGGAGCATCATTTGAATTCACGGGCTGGAGATAGTCCCTTCCCGAAGTCAATTAGGTGCATCAAGGCCATGAGAAACCCTAATTATATCAGGGTAACTCTAATGGTGGATGAGGATTCAGGCGTCTCGGTGGATAGACGGCACTCTGTGCATGGCCCTTGTCACAGGCTTGCGGGGCTAGAAGTTTTTTGAATTTTGAAGAGAGCCATGGCCTCACACATTATGAATTGGATATGAAGAATCATGTGCATGAGTTGGAAGGCCAAGTTCGGTTAGTTCACAATGAAAACCTGGAGTTTAAGAGGGTATTGAACCGCCTATATTCTCTGGCTCAAGCAAATCATAATGAAGTGAAACACCAAAACAATATGGTGGTTGAGAAGGTGGAGCACTTGGAAGAGACGCTGGGTCTTTGCTACCCTCACAAAAAACACAAATCCGGTGTTGAGAGCAAGGAAATGGCTGATCTGGGCAGGAAGATGGAAAAATTGAAGCAATTCATGGCTCAAGCTGGGAACTTTGTCGACTTAAGCTCAGACAAGAACAGGACTGCTGATTCCAATGGAGCAGTCATGGACACTGGCATTCACTAGCTGCTTGATGGTTGGTTACGAATTTTTTGGTTTATTATGCATCTATATCAGTTTTTTGGTTTCTTCTCTGTTCCACTGAATGTCATAGGATGGGAGCATTTCTTAGGATCGACACTCTTCTAGACAGCTTCAACTCTCAGTTTTTTGCTTAAATTATCAGTATAGCTATGTATTTCTTTTGTATTAGCCTTCTCGGGCAGTTTGTCAAGTGCTACAGCTTCCATGGACCTGGAAGGTTTTTTTCTAGTCACAAGCATGTAAAAGATGAACAGGGAGCGCTAGATGCTACCCTGCTAAGGGAGCAATCTGCCTCTGCACTATGTAATTTCCAGTTTTATTTTTAATCAAGCTACTCAACCGTTTGTGTTAAAAAAAAAGTTGTTCAAGTCATTGATAAGGTAAAATGTCGAGTAAATATATTTTTTTGGTTTTGACATCTTGAGTCACTTTTACCTCCTCCAAGTTTTCCAAAAATCACCAAAATATTATACCACGTAGTAGATTTTGGCATGTTTTTGTATCTCTACTTCACAAGCCTTGGGATTTAGCCAAAATATTCCCAGGTTAGTTCTATGCTTGGTCAACGAACGCACTATAAAAATATTACCCCCAACAAATTTCCTATTAATCAAATGGGTACTAGTCTTCAAAAGTCACTTATTCCTCATTTTAGGAAAACTAGAACTAACTAGGCTGATACCTCTCTTTGGCATTTTTGCAGTCCTCGCTACAAACAAATGCCAAAATTCCATCGAATTTCTACTTAATATGCTCCTATTATCGCCAAAACAAGTATTTGGCTCCAGACTTTTTTCTTACTTGTCATTTGCTAACATGGAAAGATGATGATGTGGCATGACACATGGATGGGTGATGTAGTTTTGTACAAGACATGGCATACCCTCATTTTCTATGTCACATTTCCTTCCACCAAGTCATCCATGTCATCACGACCCTTTTTAAATATCATGTATCACATGTGCTAAATCTCATGTACTTGATCCTTACACGAATGGCTCTGATTAACTGATAAAAATTGCCTGACGCAATCATATCCATCATGGCAATGCCACACATGCCATATCTTGATCACCTCTCCATGCATGAGCGGTCACAATCTAATGATCTTGATGACCTGATGAAATCTCAACCATTCACAGCAATGCCCCTATGTTAAACTTTGTGCACTTAACTTTGGGATAATGGACGATATCATTTCATCTAGAATGCATGGCTTAATCTATGTCATTTGTGATGGCATCTCCCAGTTAATGCACATTCACCTTTATGTGCATGAATGGCCACAACTTGTGGACGTAACCTATGCAATCAAATCACAATCAATTGGACAAGACACCCCTTGCCAACCTTTGATCATGTTGAGTTGTCTGAATGACTTAGATATGATTATCTACCTTGAATTTTTTAATCTAGATCATTCATGAATGACACCCCCTATAAACCTATGTTCATATTGATTTGCACGAATGGCTTAGATTTGATGATCTAACTTGCACAAATGAATTTGGGTCATTCACGGAGTACACCCCCTTGTTAATCTCCAATCATGTTGATTTGCGCAAATGGATCATATTTAAAGATCAGATATGCTCGATCAAATCTTAGAATATCGTGGCAAGGGTCCTCGCTTTAAGGCTCGAGCATCTCCCTTTGCGTGAATGGTTCAAATCTATCAATCTAGATGGATGATTTAATATGGGTCGTCCACCTCATAAACTAGAGTTCTTCATATGCTAAATGAATTCCACCCACACAACTAACCCCTCTTGGTACTATCATCTCTACACTCAATCCACATGGGTCCTCTATGTAATGCTCCCTATCCACATGCAATTTGTGGGTCCCACATGAATGTTTTCAGAAATTTCAATTTTTTCATAAATACATATAAAAATTTAATTTTGTAACATGTGGTTAATATGAAATTACACCTCGCATTTCTCCATGCTGGTAATTTTCTGTTAATTAATAGAATTGGTGTTTTCTTGACAGTGGTCTAAATTTTTGGCCCAAATTTTTCCCTTATGCATTTTTATTACCAACTCTCATGATGGCTCTAAAATTAACAACTGAGCATTTTAGATCCATAGATTTTGTCACTGGTATTTCATCAAACGGTTTGCTTGCAAAGTGTATTTTGCACCCAAATTTCACAGTACCAACTATAAACTTGGAATTCTACTTTAGCTACCCTCCATATCTGACCCAAGCATTCAAACAATTATCCAACCCTTAATTTGGAGCCCCAAATTAACCATCTAGAGGATTCAACGTGATTTTCCCCAAAATTAAAAATCTCTTACGCACTTTGTCAAATACTTTGTGCGCAACCTCAATTTTTCCTATAGAACTCAATTATAGTACATGCAAGCCTAATGCTACAATTTATGGCTATATCAAAACCACCATCTAGCAATTTAAAATAATGAATTCTTTTACCCAATTTTTCTACATAAACATTTATTCAAAAAACTATCCACAGTTGTAGTTTTCCCCATTTCTGTCATTGAGTCATTTTGTCAAATACTTTGACTTTCACTTTGTAACTTATTTATGTGCATATAAATTGTGGCCCATGCAATCCCATATTACAATCTGTATCTCTAACGCCACTTTGTCACATACCCGGGAACCTCTTTCCACTATGGATACCACAAGGTACTCAATTGTACCATGGAAATTTTAATATTTGATACCACATTCGAATTATATGGCTATAAGATTTTAACAACAAAAGTACACTTATAGCAGTCAATTAAACTAAAATTCCTCATTCTAAAACATTAAGCATTCCTATCATGAATGCATCCATACAATGCCCATGAAATCCATGTACACAAACATTTCCATAAAAAATGAATTAAACAAATGCATAGCAAGAAATATATGCATGGCTTTCATGACACAATTTTTAAAGTCCTCCAATTGGTTGCAAATAAAGGACATTCCTCCTAGCCATAGGCACCCTATCACATCTTTTCCTTCTATGACAAAATCCTTCTCCAAGATGGGGCTATCAATCCACGAAAGGTGAAATTTTCCAAGTCTTCTACTCAACCCAAAATTCATCCTACACAACACAGGAAATGGCCAAAACTCGAACACATATCCAGTTCCAAATCCACTCTTCAACTATCCCAATTATTAGCACTCCTCTCCCATCATCCTGCATAACACAAGGAATGTGATCCCCTTCTCATTAACCAATCCCTTGGCCTATAACAATTCCCTTCTAGTGCTCCAATATAGTCCATCCAGGGAATATCCATGCTGGGAAATATCTAAGACAAACCCCCACTACATTTGTCCCAATCCACTAGCTCTCAACCCCCATCAGCCTGCACAACACAAAGAATGGAACCCTCTTCTCTACATGCAATCCCTCAAGTTGTCCCTGTTCCTTTCCGATGGTCCAGCACAGACTAACTAGGGATTTTCCATGTTGGGACTCCAAGGGCCTCAGTTGTAGGCCAAGTTTCCTCTCCCAAGCACTATCCAAGATGGTTAGCATGATAACTATCATGATGGATTGTTGTGTATGATTTCTCACACACAAGTGAAAAAACCACTTACCAAGGGGTTGTGCAGTCCTTTGTAGCATATCTAAATGGAAAGTAAATTAAATCTAAACTAAGCTAAAAGCATTCACTCTCAACCATGCATGGAAACAAAAATCAGGTAGCTAGCCATTAAAAGAAGATGCACCATGTAAAAAAATGTGATTTTATTATTACACAAGGAATAGAGTGATACAAGCACACCTTGGTAATGTTTGTTGAAGGTGAAGGGCCTTTGTAGCTAATCCAAGGGAAGGTTAATTTGTATACTTTGTAGCCCCAATCTCTAACCAAGTGCCAAATGGGAATTTCCTTAATGGTGAAAGTTGTACGAAAGATGTGGCTTCTTTTTCTTTATAACAAAATTCTGGAAACATGACAAGAATTTTGCAAATTTAGGAATGGTTTAATGAATGGTGATTGTGAAGGCTCTTTTTATAGGCACAAGAGTGGTCAAAAATGAGATCTAGATCCAATGTGTATGCTCTCCATTGCATTGATGACTTAGTGGAGAGGTTAGGGTTTAGGAGGATAAGATTAGTTGTTAATTTTGACCATGTTAATTGTATAAGTGTCCACGTTTATCCACTACTTCCTTAGGGAAGCTTGAAATTATTAACGTTAAGCAAAAAAACACTTTTTGGACCAAGTTGTGGGTTTTTAGGTAAAAGGTGCGACTGGTTTGTGCTTTTTGAAGGAAAAGCACAACCCTTAAGTTATTGTCAATTTTGAAGTTTAACTTTCAGTTTTTTGGTCATTTAGTCATTTCCTCGGGTCATGTCGATGAGATAGGATCAAAAATGGTGCTAACATAATGGTGATGGAATTGATGACTCGGTAGGTGAGCAAATTTTGGTTGTTAATAGATTACCCCCTAATGTGTGAGGTTAGGAGCTCATCATATGGCCTAAATACATCATAAGTATTTCATACTTTCAATAGGGAACAGAATGGCACCAAGGTTAAGATACCAAGACTACATCAAAAAGGACTCCCCCTCCTAAGGGACTACATATGCCCATACCTGCAAAAAAACTACTCAAATAGGTGAGGTGCATATAATCTCATAAATAATGAGGCAAACATCTCCATGCTTGTATCAATGTCTCAATATAATATGGCATCCATACCAAGGGGGTCCTGATCAATACATGAATAATTGTTGGGTACAATATATCATGAGGTTCAAAGAGGGACTCAATCCAAGTACATAATCATGGTCCAACCATGGTTGATATGAAGTATAGGAGTAGGAACAATGGCATCCCAGCAGGATCACAAATCACAATAATTGAAGCCCTACTTAAACTAGAGAGGGGAAGGAGTAAAGAGGTTTACAACTCCTCACAAGTGAATCAAACTACTGAAAGACTAATCAAAATAGGTCTAAGGAACTACAAATAAAACTTGATCATTATCACCAATATATCTCAGACACCACAGGAACTATGTGATTGAAGGGATTCTGGAATAGACTCAATAATTTGAGAGATTCAAGGATGTTTGGGGTCTTCAACCAAACCGGATAAGGGAACCACCATTCTATACAATTCTCAACAATGTGATAATGATCTGATTCGAGCACATGAGAATCAACCAATCCAAGGGGCATTGATGTCTCCCCTCAGTCAGTCCAAGGGAACCCATCAATGATGGTTATGGGGCCAAGGTAGATAATGATTCTCGGTCTATCCTCTAGAATTGAAGTGTTGATTCCAATAGAGGGAGACCCACTAACAATAAGGAAATGGGGATTCTTTGTTGGTAGCATGAGGGATGTCACTGGATAATGAAGAGAGCTAAGACTAAGACACCAAAGGGGGATATTAGGTCACTGAGTGGGGGACTCAAACTTCCTTTATTCAAAGCATGAACGCATGGTTGGCCTGGAAACATGTGTGGAACTCGTGATAATATCAAGGGAGGGACACAATGGGGGATAACCAAGGGACACAATTTCAGTGGGGGCACTCAAAGAGGGTAAATGAAGGAACCAAGGTCAAATCTGAGAGAGGCTAATATCAGTAAGATTCCATGGGTGACACATTGTAGAATGCTATGAATAAAGGTAACTAGGGACGTTACTATAGGAGATTATATACAATCTATAGTAGTGCTAAGGAGCATTGTTTTAAATGGTTTTCCAACTACATGGATAACTGAGATAAAAATGGGGATGCAAAGAGATAAGTGTCCAATGTACAATGAAGTGAATCAATGGATTGAGTGATAACAAATGGAAGAGGCCAACGTAGGACATTGATGGTAATCTCCTTGGACGAATATGAATGGTGGAAAAATAATATAACTTTTATAGTATGAATGATGCAGTGGACTTATGAAAATGTAACATGAAACATCAAAATTCCATAAATGTGCGCCCAATCCTATGGGGGTTGAATCAGCATGGGCACTCAATGAGATTGCAAGTACTAATGAATGGCACCTATGTAAGGGAGGCTCTACTGTCCAAAAAGGGAAAATGCAAAGGTAGTTGGATTGAGCCACTTACCTGAACAAAGGGGGTCCTACAAGTGAAAATGGGATCAAACGAGGTTGATGCACATGAATTTTTGTAGAGGGGAATCACATATATGTCAGTTTGAAGGAATATACATGTAAGAATAGGATGCATGTTGAGATAAATGTGTCTTGTTACAACTTGGACCTGCACACATGGAAAATAAGACCAAAGTGTAACAATGCATTTGGAGATAAAACCAAATGTACAAGCAGCATATAACATACAGGAAAGGACTGAATTGCATGAATGAATGGAAATGGGGGAAATAGGGTCTTCCTCAAAAATTTCTCAATCACACAAAATTAATCAAGTAGACAAGAAGAGTAGGGAATCGTGACTCTAACAGTGTAAACTGTGCATCAAATTGATATTGTATGAGCCCATACAGAACAAAATAAAATCAAGGAGCTTGTGGGGTATAGGTCTTCATCCACTAATTTCTCCCATTCCATCCATCATAATCATATTCAACCACATGCAAGTTATTGGTCTCTCCCTACCCATATTTTTCATCCATTTTGTTTGGTATATTAGTGCCCTAGGGATCCTTGGGGAACCTCGAAGGGTTTTGGTCATGGGTTGCAACTTTCAAGGCTTTCCCCAAGACCCTGATCATGGGAAACACCCAGAAAGGCATGACCAGGTTGTGCCTAGATGATGGAAAGGTGTGACTTCAGGTTACACCTGGCTAAGAGAAAAGCACGACTGGGTTGGACTTTTTAGCCAACTAGGTGTGACTTGTTCTGTACTTTTTGTTTAAAAAAATAACTTACACTAAAATTTAAATGTAGGTTGAGGGTTATATAGAGATGCGGAGATGTTTATAGGATTAGGGGATCTATTAGAAACAATGCCCCAATGAGGGAGATTCTAACTAGGTATCGGTTACTCAAGTTCCTTGAGAGCTCATTGATGAGTTTGAGACTACTATTGAGTAAGATCTTTGAATACTATGACCTTGATGAGGAGCTTCATTGTACAGGGTTAGCGGATAGAGATCACCCATCCAAAATTTTACTTCATGACTGGACTCCCAAAGTTGGAAGTCATATGTGATACTCTCAACGCGTGAAACCGTGGGATGTGGACGTGGAGGAAATGCTAGCCACCGATTGTAGGGATGAGTCACAAATACATGGTTCCTCCATCCTTTTGATAGACATAGTAATCCTAGAGACATGAGCAGTGACTGCAGGTATCATATGAGTACTGGGTCAAGCATGACCCACAAGATCTCCATTATCCAAATTATGATCATAGAGCATATGCTAAGTGGGACCTACTTTGAGTGGGCCTAAATGTTCTTGATAACACTTCATCGACAACTTAACCATTATAGCTAGTGAGGAGGTGATTTTGGGCTTGGAACCTTCTTATGTTCCTTCTTGTTCAAGTAGGTACTGAAATTACAGCCCCACGACACTATCTTAGATGGTGGGGTGGATGAAGCCCCAAATGCGTTGATGGTATGAGATGATGATATGGATAGGAGGTAGTGTCGTGGGCAACATCTTCAACAAGATATTTTTCACACAGTGGCACCAACTCCCAATAGTGATTGAGGACTACCTATATGTTGGTATGGACTTTTGAGGTGGCCCAAATTACCATGCCAGCCATGAGGACCGGATGATATGTATGACTATGCATTATGGTTTTTTAGGTGTGCTTACATATTAGCATAGATGGTAGATAGACTAATTTATGTGATACATGTGACTAATTACTCATTTCTTGTGTATGTAGATGTGGTACCAATGCCCCCAACGAGCATCCAATGATAATGGGGTAGGGTCGAGGGGGTCACTCCTACCCCCACCATAGCAACTATGAGGTGCTAAGGCCATTCTTGAGGGGTTTCACCATGATATTGACCAATTGCTTACGGGTATCACTGACAATGGATGGCAATATTTGGATGATGATCTAATCAAGGTGTGCTACTAGACACCACTTGAGTGGTCTTCTACCATGATGCAAATAGTGTAGTTTCCTAGGGTATATGTGATATGATAAGGGGGAATGTACCTTGCATGGATGAGGAGGAAAAGGATAGCAAGGAGGAGGATGATTCTAATGACTCGAATAATGAGGATAATGTTGATGAGTAGGCAATTATATAGGACTACCCCTATGCTATGGACATGGGACTTTTTACTATGTATCACACATTTTGGACTAGGTTGTGGGCTCAAGGATGTAAACACTTATTATGTTGAATTTATGCTTATATATTTACATATGCACATGGATGCAACTTTATATACATGATCCATATATGATGATACGATGTGATATATGATTTTACGTACATGTGGATGTCTGATATTTTCATGATGTTATATACACATGCATGGTTTATTTCCTTGTTATTGATGATCAATGTGCCAATCTAGAATTTTATGTGTAGTATGATCCACAAAATTATTAAGACTCCAGAGTATATGAATGAATGTAATGAATTCAAATTGTCTAACCATTTGTCTAGCTCATGGATACTTTCTAAAGAGGCAAGGATCATGTACTTGATCATAACAATTATTCAATTGTGCGACAAGCAACTAGGAATCAAGGTAAACATGAAGGTGGAGAATGTACATATGGAGAGCATCAACCATGAGGCCAATCATGGCATCATATTCCACCTAGTTATTGGTGGAAACACCTATACATACTCCACTGACATGGATGATAGAGGGTGATGGGGAATATATGACCAAGATGCCAAGGCGAGATTCGGAGAATATCTACTTGCATAGTCAGAGTAGCCAAATTAATAGGTAGGATGGTGATCCATCTAAAAGGGACAAGAAAAAAACCATATGGCTCATCCTAAAAGAGGAATATAAAACAACTATAATGCAAGAAAATGGGATGCATCGATCTTATGGATAGTATTTATTAAGATACAACTCATTAACAGGGTTCTTTAGGAGTTATCCATCCACCTTGGCGAGGAGGAGAATATCTACTTGCATAGTCAGAGTAGCCAAATTAATAGGTAGGATGGCAATCCATCTAAAAGGGACAAGAAAAAAAACCATATGGCTCATCCTAAAAGAGGAATATAAAACAACTATAATGCAAGAAAATGGGATGCATCGATCTTATGGATAGTATTTATTAAGATACAACTCATTAACAGGGTTCTTTAGGAGTTATCCATCCAAATTGGCGAGGAGGTATGCCACCTTGTCAAGGTAGTGCTTTATGACATAGGGGACATGCGACAAAGACTCAAACTTTCCTTGACCAAGTTTATCATGGACTTAGTCCTAAACAAGAACAATATCGCCTTTTCAAAATGAGTGTGGGCGGAAATGGATGTCATAATGGGTTTTCAAATGTTGTTTGGAAACTTTGATGTTCTGTAAGGAATCACAATGGTCCTCACCCAATTGTTCCAGGGTGATCAAGCATAGTTCCAAATATGAGCCATCTGGAAAAAGTTCTATGACAATGTGTAGGGAGGAGAACTAACACTCGAAGGGTAAGATTGACTCCACCCTGTGGATAAGGTGGAGTGGTGTAAACCCAGTTGAATTTTTTGTGGACGTTTGGTATGCCCATAAGGTAGGAAATAACATATGATGCTTGTTGGACTTGTTCTTATCCATTTTCCATTGGAGTCTGGTTCTGGGGACCTTGTTGAAGGCTTCAAATTAGCCATTGCTCTTAGGGTAATAGGCGAAGGAAAAATGGTGCTCAAATTTCAAATGGTATCGTAATTCTTTCCACACAGCATCTTCACAGTGAGTATCATAATTGAACATCAATTGTTTTAGGACACCAAATCAAGTGATGAAATGGTTGAAGCAAAAGAGTGTCACGGTTGTGGTAGTGTTGTTGTATGTCAGCATGGGTTTATCCCATTTAGTGAAATAGCCGACAACCACTAAGATGTACTTATGGACATTGTCTAACTCGAGTTTACATTCCATGAAGTCAACATCCCATTTACAAAATGAATCAATGATGATGACTATATGTAAGGGAGTAAGAGGGGTTCTTGCCTTTGGGGTGAAGAGTTGGCAGTTTCAAAAATGCTTTATTGCCTCTTTACAATTAGAGAATAAGGTAGGCTAAAAATAACTGGTGCGGACGATCTTTTGGGCAGTGGCCATTCTAGAGAGGTGGTCACCACAAGCACTGATATGAGTGTCATTCAAGACCCATTCGACATCATTGAGAATGAAACATTGATATAAGATGGTGTCAAAAACTAGGTGATATAAAACATCACCGATAAGACGGTATGTGACGGTTTGGTGATGAATCTGATTATGATCATCACGAGATAGGTGAGGGCCAAACTTCTAAGTGCATATATGAACAAGAATATCCTCGTACCAAGGATCGTATGAAAAATGGTGAACAAGTGTTCATCTATAAGATCATCATTAATAGGTGGATGGTTGGTATCGAAGGGTAAATAAAAAATGAACTCCACCAATTCCAAAGAATTTTTAATCTTGGGGTTCATAAAGTTGGGGTCATATTCTTAAAGGATAACAATCCGCTTAGAGAGTTTGCCTTAAATGAGGCATCAACTCAATGGATACAACATGAGATTTGAGTTCGTGAGAACTTTGGTTTTGCTCATAAGGATGGGATGACAAATTTCTTCAACTGATAAAATGACGGCTAATGCTAGCTTCTACTCATGGTTTTACGATACATAGGGTCCAGATAGGTTCTAACTTGCATAGTAGATGACATGTTCTCGGTAATCGACATCCTCTTGAATGAGCACTATGGAAACAACGTAAGAGAATGATGAAATGTAAAGGATGAAGTCATTCACAAAGATTGGGGGGTTAATCAATGGTGCCGAAGGAAGAGCACGCTTAAGGGAATCAAAAGAAGCTTGAGCTTTCTCTTCCCATACAAAGGGATTGTTAGAATGAAGCAAACACAAAAATCCATGAATGGTCGTGGCATAATCTGGAATAAAGTGGCGTAAGAAGTTTGCCTTGCCTTGAAGGCTCTGCAATTGGTGCAAAGTCTTCGGAGGTTGTAATTCAAGGATAGATTGAACCTTCAGTGGTTCAATGGTGATCCCTTTTTTGGATATAATAAATCCTAACAATCATCTAGTAGGAACACAAAATACGCACATGAGTGGGTTCAAGCGAATGTTGTACTTGTGACATTGAAGGAACACCTTACGGAGATCTTCTAGATGCTACAAGTGTTTCTTATAACGAGTTGAGAACTCATCCAAATATGTTAGGATTATATCAACCATATTATGGAAGAAATATGACATGGTGCATTATAAGGTGGCTCTAGCATTCTTGAGTCCAAAATACATGATATAGGTGAATGTACCTTAAAGGGTGGTTAAGGAAGTTTTATATTGATCCTGAGGGGATATTTGGATTTGGTTATACCCTGAGAAACCATCCATAAAGGATAGAACCTCATGCCAAATGCATACATTGAAAATTTGGTAAATGAAGGGGCTGTGGAAGTTGTCTTTGGGACCATCTCTGTTCAAATTGCATAAGTTAGTGCAAACATAGATGGTGCCTTGGCAGTTGACTAGAACCGGATTGGAAATGGTGATCCATTTTTTGGAGATGATAAATCCTAGCAATCGACTAGCAGGAACACAAAATACACATTTTAGTGGGTTCAAGCAAATCTTGTACTTGCGGCATCAAAGGAACACCTTACAGAGATCTTCCAGATGTTGTGGTCGTTAGGCTTGGAACAATTTGTGAGTTCATCCAAGTATGCTAGGATGATATCAACCATATCATGGAATCAATATGACATGGTGCATTAGAAGGGGGCTTCAACATTCCCAAGTCGAAAAGGCATGACTCGGTAGGTGAATGTCTCTAAAGGGGTGGTGAAGGATGTTTTATATTGATCTTGAGGGTGGATTTGGATTCGATTATACCCAAAAAAAAAAATCCATAAAGGACATAACCTCATGCTCGATGCATGCATCAAAGATTTGGTCAATAAAGGGGGTGGGAAAGTTGTCTTTAGTACAAGCTTTGTTCAAATCATGAAATTCGTTGCAAACACGGATGGTTCCTTGCTTCTTATTGACTGGAACCGGATTGAACACCCATGTGGTGTACACAATCAGATAAATGAATCACGCATTCCATAACTTATCAATTATGGATTCGACAAATGGACATTTGGATAGGTGTATGAGTCTTTGCTTTTGTCGCATAGGTTCAACATCAGGTCAATTATCAATGTGGTGTTCAACAATGACAAGATCGATACCTATCATTTCAGCATAGGATTAGACAAAGATGTCTTGGAATTACTGAAAAAGAGCCTTGTAGGAGACAACTTCTTCGGGGGTAGAAGAAGCACCCAACAGGATGTTCTGGGTGACACCCACTAGTACAAAATGAAACATAAGTGACCGAAAAAATGACCAAAACTCGCATATAAATGACCACTTTTGATTTTGTGATCGCTGGTGGCTAATTTCCAGTCTCTTATTACGCGACCAAAATTGGTCATATTTAGTTTGGTCATTTATAGCTTGTCATTTGGTCATTAATTTGGTCATATATTTGGAATTAATGACCAAGTATATGCCCAAATTAATGACCAAATGACAAGCTATAAATGACCAAACTAAATATGACCAATTTTGGTCGCGTAATAAGAGACTGAAAATTAGCCACCAAAACTGCCATTTGGTCATTTATATGCAAATTTTGGTCACTTTTTTTGTCACTTAGCTCTCATTTTTTGGTCACGTATCTCTCATTTTTTTGTCATTTTATATGCGAATTTTGGTCATTTTATTTAGTAACTTGTCTCTCATTGTTTGGTCACTTATTTCTCATTTTTTGTCACTAATTTAGTCATTTTTAGTCGTTTTATGTGTGTTCAATATTATTCATTTTTTGGTCACTAATTTAGTCTTTTTTAGTCATTTTATATGTCTTCATTGTTTTTTAGTAGTTTTAATGGTGTTCATTATTAATAAATCTAAATTTTTATTATGATATTATGTCTAATTGCTACCTTGGCATGTAAAGAAAATGGCATGCTAATTGCTACCTTGCATGTAAAGATGTATGTCTTCCAAGCAAAAATGTTTGTCTGGAAGCCTAATTACTGAGTAGAGATTCCTAGAGGTTTGGCATGCTAATTGATGAGGAAAGGTCAAATAATATTGTTGTTGCGTCAATGAAGACAAAAGTGCAGTGTTGGAAATGAATTTGAAATGACTAAAAATCAAAGAACTAAGAGGATTATGGTCATGTTGGATCAACATGGGGAAGAAACTATAATACCCCCATTTTTCCCTTGATGTATTTGGCTTTGATGTAAAAACTATGTGTGTACAGTGTGTGTAATTTCCCTAGTGTGGATCTCAAGGCCAAGGCCCCACCAGTGGATGTTTGAGGTTATTTGCTTAGGCAAGAATTTGGACAGTTGATTATTCATGGGCTGCTAAGCCATGAAGAAATGTAAATGATGTAATTGTTATTAATGAATAAAATAACCAAGAAGCTGGCTAAGGAGGCAAAGAATGAGAAGGGGCCATGTGTATCCACTAGGGAGAGGTGAAGGGGTTTGGGATTGGTTTCCCACATTGCCACATGTCTTACTGAGAACCATTTGAACTCACTGCTAATATTAATGCTATGGCAGCAAGTGGTTGAGAACTCTGATCACTGAAGACAATGGAGTATGGAGCATGCCTGCGATTTCGTATGGCAAGGCATGGCTCTGATCACTTGTCTGGGATGACACTTAATCGCCTGGGGGAACTCGCTGAAGCTGTTTGACTATCCAAGAAGAGGATTCATTAGGGGGGATTCATTCATACATGGACAGACATACAGACCTCCCATTCAATCACTAATGCAGCCATTCACGTAGAGCGGGTTTCACTGATCCTCCATTCACGAACTTGCCATTCATAAACCACTGACCCTCGCAGAGAATTCGTTCATGCAATTCCTGTATACATCGAGCCAATTCCTGGGAGAGAAACCTGAAGTTAATTGTGTTTCCTGTGCGTTAGAGTACGCCCATGAGTGGATAGACGTAAACACCCTGTGTGCAAACCCCAGTTACAGTGACAAAGTGGTATTGACAGAAGGATACTATAGAGTGGTATTGGCAGAGTGGTCGTGAGGAAACCCCAAGTCTGGGTATGAATCAGAGCATTGAACCGTGAAAGGAGAATGGATTGCTGGATAAACCTGGTGAAGGCGATAATCTCAATGAACTAGTGACTAGATCTTTCAATGCCCATCCTGGCCGAATAGCACTGGAAGGGAAGACGGTGAGAGACTGTGCGGCAGGGTAAAGGATCTTCCTTGTGTTGGATGTGGTAGGTATTGTGGGTGTCAGGTTGGCTGAGAGTGACTGGACCTTTCTATGCCCATCCTGGAATAGCACTGGAAGGGAAGATGCCTTGAGAGACTGTGTAACAGTGAAATAGGTCTTCCTTGTGTTGGATGTGGTAGGTATTGTCGATGTCAGGTCAACTGAGTGTTGAGATGCCTGTAGCTCTGTGGTTGAGCTCACTGGTTTAGAAATTCATTCCTTGTTGTCCCTGAATGCTTGATAAACCACTGTAGGTTGGCTTAGCATGGGTAGGTTCCCTGGAATGCTTGATAAGCCCGGCTACATACTCGTTTAGTATGAAAATGGAACCTTGACTGCGAAAGAACCTGTTAGCCCTCCTTAGTGGATACACTGCCCAGCTCAGGCATGATCTCTTAGCTGAAATAGTATAGGCTAGACAGAGATCTAAGGTTGGGTGGAACATTGCTCTCACTTAGCAAGTTGCTTCGGAATTGAAAGATAAGTATTTTTTGTTATGTCAAATGATGTTGTTTCATTGTGATGAAATGGTTGCTCATGTCCCTTTTGGAATTATGAATACTTGTTAAATGAATTGATTGCTATGAATTCATGTGTAGTACTGAGTAAAATGGATGAGCTCACTTTTATGTGTATTTCATGGTTGCGTGAGTGTGATGCATTGTGAATCTTACATATGATAGATGTGTTGATTAGGTTTGTTTAATGCAGCTTGCATGTTATAATAAATGATGTTGTTTCAATGTTTTGAGATGAATGTTTATGTATACTAACCCTGTGTAGGAGATGTATACTTACACCTGATCCTTGGGGAAGGAAGGGAAGCCCTGGAAGTGGTTTCAGAAACCTCTGTGGATCAGATGGAAAGGAAGATCTTGGTAGGTATAAGGTAGGAAGTATCTAAGTGGAGATATAGACATAAATTCAGAGAAGAAAATGAGGAGGTTAGATGCCTCACCTGATCAGGGGATTCTACCATTGGATAGATCTCTCCAAGGGATTTCCAACGGTACCAACCTTGGCCCATTTGGATGTTGGAGGAAGGAGTTATGCCCCTTGGAAAATTTGATGAAGTTGCCCTCGCGGAGGCAGGGTTTCGCATGCATGGTTCCGCAATTGTGGGATTGCGGGTTGTGGGATCACCAAGTTCAATTATGTGTTTTTTGGGCTTCCGCAATTCCGCACCCACAATTGCAGGATGCGGGTTGCAGGTTATGTTGTTGTGGGTTGCGGGATATGCTGTTGCAGGTTGCAGGTTGCAGGAGTGACCTCCTACGGAAGATGAGCTCTGCATTTCAGCATCCGCAATTGCGGGTTGCAGGATACGGATTGCGGGACCCACTGTTGCCGGTTACGGGAGTGATCTCCTGTGGAAGTTGGAATTCCTCATTTCTGCATCCACAATTGTGGGTTGCGGATTGCGGGATCCGCTGTTGTGGATTGAAGGTTGCGGGTTCGCAACTGTGGGTTGCGGATTGCGGATCCGAACTCTCCTGACTGTGTGTATGGGCACTAAGTCGATGTTTTGGAGAAAAAAAAATGGATCACGGTCTCCAGTGGCCAGGTAGGTCGATTGGGGACGTGACAAAGTGGTATCAGAGCTTCAATTGCAACACTGGGAGATGTTTGGGCCGGATCATGCCTAAACTATTGGTTCAGAGATACGCCATGACGTGGTTTTTAATGAACTTAACTGATTAGTTGGTTGTTCAAATGAATAATTCCAAGTTTGAATGGGTATGATAGAGTTTATTTGCATGCTTGTGTTGTCTAATAGAATGTATTTGATATACACAGAGATAGCAGCAACTGTAAGATGAATTGCATCATAGTGCAGCAGGCAGAACTGTGTAAGAATGGTTACCATTAACGATGCGTAGGACCCGTTTGGACCAGAAGATGATGTACTGGGTGAGAATGTGCAAAGAGCACATACAAAGGCCGAGTCTAATGGAATAAGGGAGCAAGTGACACCCCCAAACTTGGATGAGACTATGGTAAGCTTTAATGAGCAAATGATGAAAGCACAAGAAGAGAAACATCAACTCAATGCAGTCATTTTGCAGGGTCAGACGGACTTGCAGCAAAGGATAAACGGCGGTTCCAATCCTTGCCACGAATTCTGAGAAGAAAAGAATGCAGAAAGTCAGTCTAGGGGTCGTTCCATGAGAATAAATCCTAGCCCTAGAAGAGGTTTTGTGGGAAGAAGGCACAGGACACCTTCTCCTAAGTCTTCTTCTAGCAGCTCAGCCAATTTTGAGGGTTCTCAAGGCAGCCCAAGACGCACTGCCAGTAAGAGTAAGGATAGGAATAAGCACCAAGGTATTCCACAGGGTGAATTTAGGAAGGAAAGGCCTCCCACTTTTGATGGTGAAAGTAAACAAAGTCAAGGAGCAAAGGCATGGCTTCTTGGAATAAAGAAGTACTTCAGAATGTATGAATATTCAGAGAATGAAAAGGCTAAGGTTTCTATCTAAAACCTTAGTGGAAGAGCTTCTATTTTGTGGGATCACCTCATGCAAGTGAAAGGAATCAGTGAAAGAAGAGTCGGCTGGGGTAGATTCCAAGGATATTTCCAGGAGAAGTACCTATCAGCTAGGTATTATGATAGAAAAAGAAAAGAGTTCAATGAACTCAGGCTAGGACAAAACACTATGGATGAGCATGTTCATAAGTTTCTGGAGTTGCTGAGGTATGTGGACTACATCAAGGATGAAAGAGTGAAGATTCAATACTTCCTTGGTAGTCTACCACAGAACTACATAGATAGGATAGAGTTTGTAAATCCACCAATCTTGTATGAAGCCATCAGGATGGCAGTGCATTGCTATGAGAAAAATAAAGGTAAAGCAGAAGCACAGCCAGCGTGGAAAGGTAAACCCAAGGGAAGGTTTGATTAAAGGAAAGGTGAGTTTAAAGCACCGTTTAGGAATCAACCTAGGAGATTTCCACAAGGCCAGCAAGCAAGGAGAGAATTCAAACTAGCTGTAGAAGCGGATAGAACATCAATGGGGCCACTTCAATCAGTTGGGGTTGTGGGGAAAACCACAGGCTCAGAGATTTCCCAACTGCAAAGAAGAACCCCAGGAGCTTGCACATTTTAGGGGAGCAGCTACAGTAGGGGACATGGCAAGAGAAACACCTAGGATTTATGCAGCACTGGATGATCACCAAGCAGACCATCAATCAGCAATGATGGAGGTTGCAGGAAGATTGCTGAGCAATCTATTTCTGTTTTGATTGACCCAGGGTCTACTCATAGTTATGTATCTCCTAAGATAGTTGGAAGTTGTTCTCTTGGTAAGATAAGACATGAGAAGACTTGGCTATTTCAATTGGACACCAGTACCAAGAGAAAGGTAAGAGAAGTAGTGAAGGAGTGTCCTATAGAATTGAATGGACTCCTCACACATGCTGAATTAAATGTCTTGCCATTGGAATCATATGATGCCCAGATTGGAATGGATTGGTTGGAAAGGCACAGAGCCAAGGTCAACTGTTATGAGAAAGCATTGGAATGCCTTGATGATGAAGGCCAACCAAGGTTGGTTAAAGGAATTCCAAAGCATGTTTCAGTAAGGCAGGTTTCAGCTCTGCAATTAAGGAATTTTTATAAAAAGGGTTGTCAATTATATGCTGTGCATATGTCAAATTCAGTGGAGGATAATGGACCCAGGATAGAAGACTTCTAGATATTGCAAGAGTTTCAGGATGTGTTTCCAGATGAAGTTCAAGGCTTGCCACCTAAGAGAGACATTGACTTTCCCATTAATCTTATTCCAAGAGAAACACCCATCTCCAAAGCTCCTTATAGAATGAGCACACTAGAATTGGTAGAGTTGAAGATGCAACTGCAGGAATTAATGGATAAGGAATATATCAGACCGAGTGTATCCCCATGGGGTGCACCAGTGTTTTTTTTTAAGAAGAAGGATGGAACATTGAGGCTATGTATCGATTACAAACAGCTCAATAAAGTGACAATCAAGAACAAGTGTCCCTTGCCAAGGATTGATGACTTGTTTGATCAAATGAAGGAAGCTAGAGTATTTTCCAAGATTGACTTGAGGTCTCGGTACCATCAGGTAAGGATTAAGGAAGAAGACATTCATAAGACAACCTTCAAGACCAGGTATGGTCACTATGAATTTACAGTAGTGCCATTTGGTCTTACCAATGCACCTGCTTCGTTCATGTGTCTCATGAACGGTGCCTTCAACAAGTATTTGGATAGGTTTGTAATTGTATTCTTGGATGATATCCTCGTGTATTCATAGAATGAAGAAGAACACGATGAGCATTTGAGAATGGTATTGTAAGTCCTTATGGAGCACCAGCTGTATGCTAAGTTGAGTAAATGTAACTTCTATCAGAAGAAGGTGCAGTATTTGGGTCATATTATATCAGTAGAAGGCATTGCATTAGATCCAGAGAAGATTGAGGCCATCATGGATTGGTCCACTCCAAGGAATGCAGCAGATGTTAGATCTTTTATGGGCCTTGCTGGCTATTACAGGAGGTTCATTGAGGTATCTTCCAAGATATCCCATCCAATTACTTCATTACAGAGAAAGGACATCAAATTTACATGGTCTAAAAAATGTGAAAGAAGTTTCCAGCAATTGAAAAAATTGCTTACTAGTGCACCTATGTTGAAGATTGCAGATCCAAGTAAGGATTTTGTGGTATGCACTGATGCTTGGATTGAAGGACTCGGTGGAGTACTAATGCAAGAAGGTTTTGTAATTTGTTATGAATCTAGGAAGCTGAAGGAGCATGAAAGGAACTATGCCACCCATGATTTAGAGTTAGCAGCCATAGTTCATTCTCTCAAGAGATGGAGGCATTATCTCTTGGGAAGAAGATTTGAACTCAGAACGGATCATATGAGTTTGAAATACTTGTTTGGCCAGCCAAATCTGAATGCAAGGCAGACTAGATGGATGGAGTTCCTGTGTGAGTTTGAATTGGAAATTAAGCATGTCAAAGGTAAGGAGAATAAGGTTGTTGATGCACTCAGCAGGAGATTCCATATTGCAGCAATAAGTAGATGTGAATCAGATTTGAAGGCAAGAATTTTAGAGGCTCAAGTTAGTGATGAGGTCTACCTTCATATCAAAGAGAAATTGCAGCAGAATGTTATAGAGGAAAAGTATGCAAGATATCAGTTGGGTGAGGGTGATGTTCTCATTTATCAGAATTCCCGACTGTACATTCCAAACAATGAAGATTTGAAGAAGTTGGTGATGGATGAGATACACCAGAATCCATACTCAGGACATCCAGGATATCAAAAGACTATAACAACAGCAAGAAAGAATTATTTTTGGCACGGTATGAAGAAAGACATAGCTGAGTACATTGTTAAATGTCAGAAGTGTCAAAAGGTAAAGGCAGAGCACCAACATCCAGCAGGATTGTTACAGCCACTACCCATACCAGAGTGGAAGTGGGAAGTGATCTCTATGGATTTCATAACAGGATTGCCTATGACAATGAAGAAGCATGATTCAATCATGGTTGTGGTGGAAAAGCTATCAAAGGTAGCTCATTTCATTCCAGTCAAGTCCACCCACAAGGATAATGACATTGCATATATCTTCATGAAAGAGATCTTCAAATTGCACGGATTTCCCAAGGCAATAGTTTCAAATCATTACACGAAGTTCACATCCAATTTTTGGAAAGGATTGTTCCAAGAACTGGGAACTCAGTTGAAATTTAGCACAGCCTATCACCCTCAGACAGATGGTCAGACGGAGAGAGTGAATTAGATCCTTCAAGACATGTTAAGGATGTATGCCGATGGACAAGCCATCCAAGTGGGAAGACTATTTACACTTAGTGGAATTTGCTTACAACAATGGGTATCAAGCATCGTTGAAGATGAGTCCTTTTGAAGTCTTGTATGGCAGAGGATGCAGAACTCCAATAAGTTGGGACAGCCCAGTGAACATAGTAGTGCTTGAACCAGAGATGATTGAGGAAATGGAGCAAGAGATCATTAAGATCAGCTAGAATTTGAAGGCAGCACAAGATAGGCAGAAGAGTTATGCATATCTGAAAAGAGTGCATAAGGAATTTCATATTGGGGATCATGTCTACTTAAGAGTGAGACCCAGGAAGAGTTCCATGAAATTGGGAAGTTGTTCCAAGTTGGCACAAAGATATTGTGGGACATTTGAAGTCCTTGATAGGATAGGGCCAGATGCATATAGAGTTTCATTGCCTACTAACATGAAAGCTCATAATTTTTTCCATGTATCTTTGATTAAGAAATATGTACATGATCCTAATCATATCATTGATTGGCATGTGATACAGGTGGAACCAGAAGGAGAGTTCCAAGTGGAGCCTACATCATCCTTGACAGGAAGGTTACCTTTCTCTAGAACCAGGCCATAGGGCAGGTAAAGGTGCAATGGAGGCACCTTAGTCCAAAAGAGGCCATGTGGGAGTTAGAGGATGCCATGAAAGAGGCATTCCCATTTTTGTTAGTTTTGAGAACACCGAGGACGGAATTATTCTAAGGGAGAGGGAGTTGTAATACCCCCATTTTTCCCTTGATGTATTTGGCTTCGATGTAAATACTATGTGTGTACAGTGTGTGTAATTTCCCTGGTGTGGAGATCAAGGCCAAGGCCCCACTGGTGGATGTTTGAGGTTATTTGCTTAGGAAAGAATTTGGACAGTTGATTATTCATGGGCTTCTAAGCCATGAAGAAATGTAAATGATGTAATTGTTATTAATGAATAAAATAACCAAGAAGCTGTCTGAGGAGGCAAAAAATGAGAAGGGGACGTGTGTATACACTAGGGAGAAGTGATGGAGTTAGGGATTGGCTGCCCACATTGCCACATGTCTGAATGAGAACCCGTTTGAACTCACTGCTGACATTAATGCTATGGCAGCAGGTGGTTGAGAACTCTGATCACTGAAGACGATGGAGTATGGAGCATGCCTGCGATTTCGTATGGCAGGGCATGGCTCTGATCACTTGTCTGGGACAACACTCAATCGCCTGGGGAAACTCATTGAACCTGTTTGACTATCCGAGAAGAGGATTCATTAGGGGGGGATTCATTCATACATGGACAGACATACAAACCTCCATTCATTCACTAACGCGGCCATTCATGCAGAGCGGGTTTCATTGATCCTCCATTCACGAACTTGCCATTCATAAACCACCGACCCTCATAGAGAATTCGTTCATGCACTTCCTGTATACACCGAGCCAATTCCTGGGAGAGAAACTTGAAGTTAATTGTGTTTCCTGTGTGTTAGAGTATGCCCAAGAGCGGATAGCTGTAAACACCTTGTGTGCAAACCCCAGTTACAGTGACAGAGTGGTATTGATAGAAGGATACTATAGAGTGGTATTGGCAGAGTGGTCGTGAGGAAACCCCAAGTCTGGGTATGAATTAGAGGATTGAATGTGAAAGGAGAATGGATTGCTAGATAAACCTGGTGAAGGTGATAATCTCAATGAACTAGTGACTGGATATTTCTATGCCCATCCTGGAATAGCACTGGAAGGGAAGATTGTGAGAGATTGTGCAGTAGGGTAAAGGATATTCCTTATGTTGGATGTGATAGGTATTGTGGTTTCCAGGACAGCTGAGAGCGACTGGACCTTTCTATGCCCATCCTGGAATAGCACTGGAAGAGAAGATGCCTTGAGAGACTGTGTAACAGTGAAAGAGATCTTCCTTGTGTTGGATGTAGTAGGTATTGTGGATGTCAGATCAACTGAGTGCTGAGATGCATGTAGCTCTGTGGTTGAGCTCACTGGTTTAGCAATGCCTTCCTTGTTGTCCCTGAATGCTTTATAAACCACTGTAGGTTGGCTTAGCATGGGTAGGTGCCCTAGAATGCTTGATAAACCCGACTACATACTGGTTTAGTATGAAAATGGAGCCTTGACTACGAGGAACCTGTTAGCCCTCCTTAGTGGATACACTGCCCAGCTCGGGGGTGATCTCTAAGCTGAAATAATATAGGCTGGACAAAGATCTAAGGTTGGGTGGAACGTTGCTCTCACTTAGACAGTTGCTTCGGAATTGAAAGATAAGTATTTCTTGTTATGTCAAATGATGTTGTTTCATTGTGATGAAATGGTTGCTCATGTCCCTTTTAGAATTATGAATACTTGTTAAATGAATTGATTGCTATGAAGTCATGTGTAGTACTGAGTAAAACGGCTGAGTTCACTGTTATGTGTATTTCATGGTTACGTGAGTGTGATGCATTGTGAATCTTACATATAAGAGATGTGTTGATTAGGTATGTTTAATGCATCTTGCATGTTATAATAAATGATGTTGTTTCAATGTTTTGAGATTAATGTTTATGTGTACTAACCCTGTGTAGGAGATGTATACTTACACCTGATCCTTGGGGAAGGAAGGGAAGCCCTGGAAGTGGTTTCAAAAACCTCTGTGGGTCAGATGGGAAGGAAGATCTTGGTAGGTATAAGGTTGGAAGTATCTAAGTGGAGATATAGACATAAATTCAGAGAAGAAAGTGAGGAGGTTAGATGCCTCACCTAATCAGGGGATTCTACCATTGGATAGATCTCTCCAAGAGCTTTCCAACGGTACCAACCTTGGCCCATTTGGATGTTGGAGGAAGGAGTTATGCCCCTTGGAAGATTTGATGAAGTTACCCTCGCGGAGGCAGGGTTCCGCATGCATGGTTCCGCAATTGTGGGATTGCGGGTTGTTGGATCGCCAAGTTCAATTACGTTTTTTTTGGGCTTCCGTAGTTCCGCACCTGCAATTGCGGGATGTGGGTTGCGGTATATGTTGTTGCGGGTTGCAGGAGTGACCAACTACAACAGATGAGCTCTGCATTTCCGCATCTACAATTGTAGGTTGCGGGATGCGGATTGAGGGACCCACTGTTGCGGGTTACGGTTTGCGGGAGTGATCTCCTGGGGAAGTTGGAATTCCGTATGTCTGCATCCGCAATTACGGGTTGCGGATTATGGGACTCGTTGTTGCGGATTGAAGGTTACAGGTTTGCAAATGCGGGTTGCGAATTGCGGATCCGAACTCTCCTGACTGTGTGTATGGGCACTCAGTCGATGTTTTGGAGAGAAAAAAATGGATCACGGTCTCCAGTGGCCAGGTAGGTCGATTGGGGACATGACAGAAACAGTTCAACAGACAAAGCTAAGGCAAGTTCACCAACCATACCCAAAGGATTTTGCCAATTTATTTCCTAGCTATAATCTTCCAGAAAGTATCTCACGAACTTAGGTGTATGAACTAGGCATTGAATAGCATTGTTCATGAAACAAGTATTCCCAAGATTCTGGAATCTTGTTAAACCAGAAGAACCCCCCTTTACACTAGTGCGGCTAATTCCATATCCACTATCCAAATCCATTGAAGGTGAATTCATAAGCTGATAAGTGTGATAAGTATCTTGGTTATCTGGGCATCTATATCCCATATCTCCCTCCTAGCAGTGAGAATCTTGGTCCCATAATCCCATCCCATCCATGAGAGGGTATATGGTCTAAATCCCTATCGTCCTATTCATGGAATTAGGAATTTCGATTTTGGTGAATCCGAGAAAGGCATCTCAGATACAATTTTATCTATAGCAAACATGTTGTTTCTATGGGTCTCGATTGGGGGAAATTCCTTATCCATAATTTTTTCTCATTCTGTATAGGGGGAAGATAGGAAATGGATTCTAATTTTTTCTAACCACTCCATAATCTTTTCGGGGCAGTTTTTGAGAAATTTATAAAGAGATAGGTTGTTAATAAGGACAACAGAAATTGCTTAACATCCATGAGATTTCTCTTCTTGAATTGATCTTAGACCTGTGTTTATGATGCCCGTGCAAAGGGGTGGAAATTGATTTACACCTCCCCAACTTGACGAACTCGGTTATAACAGAATGTGAGTCACCTAAATCGTGTAGCCATGTCACAACGATAAGCTGAATAACGAAGAGGGGGTCTTGGTATTAGGGACCAGTGGAACAAACAAATAGAATCCATGAGATTTCTATGCATTTGGAAATCTAACAAATACAAAATACATCTGAGAACAAATTGACTAACCTGAGAAGGGGAAGACATTGCTTTCAACTCTGCTACTGAAGAATCCCTCGCTCGTCGCTTCAAAATCCTCCAAGTTCTGGTTGTTGCAGATTTCTTCTCCATTGATACTACTAGTGGTGAATATATAGTTTAACCCAAGAAACAAATTCAATGGTAGTGACTTAATAACAACCCTAAACCCGGATCTCAAGCCCTTCTCACCAATTAACTAGTTATGGACATCATAAACTTCATTAATGAGTGGAGAACTCGTCCAGTGAATGTGTAAAGCGCTAGTATAGATGAAAATCAATCCCTTACCTCGGTTTTTTAGCACCCTCCCGCTAGTATAGATTAAAATCAAGCCTTTACCCCAGTTTTTCAGCACCCTCCCACCAATTAACATGAAATAAGATGGGTGAACTTCATTAACGGATGGAGAATTTGTCCATGGAATACATCATATGTAAAACCATATTATCTCCCCCATGTCGATCAATAACCCTCCTCGCTTCCCCATGTCAATCTATACGGGCCTGGATCAGTAACGTTGTTGAATAATTATGAACTAAATGCATTGTCATTACATATGCTATTCAAACACCATAGTTAGGTGCCAAGTGCATACACTATCATCATGTCATATCCTAATTACCATGTAACAATATAATTTTATTTCATATAATTATAAAAAACTTCCAATACATAAATTTTATTTCATATTATAAACTTTCAATATTGGTTCATTTCAGGATATGGTAGATTAATGAACATAACCCATATTTTTCGCACATGTTTTATGAATAATTTTTACTAATATGCTTAAGACTCCCCAAATTAAATCTCTCAATGTCTAATATAAAGTCTAATGATTGACTATATATGGAGTAGTTTCCCATGGTTGGATTTAATTCAAGGTAATTAGACGTTCCTAAGGGATTTTTCAATATGTTGATATATATAATAAGCATAAGCTCGCTATAAGCTACGTCGACATCGTCATGATATATATATATATATATATATATATATAATAATTTGGTGTCAAGACTATATGGAGTAATTCCCATGCTTGGATCGAGTTCAAAGTGTTTAGCTCCTAAGGGAATTTTCAAGATGATGATATAATATATAAGCCATAGCAGCTCGCAACTTATAGTTGGACATCGACATCATGAATATTATAGCTAATTTGGTGTCAAATATATATAGTTGAGTTCATGTAACACATGAGGCGATCTATCATTTACTAAATTCTAACACTGCAGATGGATTCAGAGACCCCCTAGAATCCATCTACAATGTTAGAATTTAGTAAATTGTACAAATTCATTGTCAAAATTGTAATTTTCCATTTCTGGAGTGATCCACATTTATAAATGACCAATTGTTATGTGGTCAATTTTAGTTTAGATATTCCATGACCAAATTTGGTCATTTATCTTGGTCTTTTTAGTTTAGTTTTTATCCCGTGACCAAAAGTGGTCATTTATCTTGGTCTTTTTTAGTTACTTCACTTAAATTTATCAATTTTGGTCATTTATCCCTTGAAAAAAACTGTGGTGACCAAATTTTTTCGTCTACTAGTCACTTATCTCTCATTTTGTACTAGTGACCAAACTTAACCAAAATGTCCACCTATATGGTAGGACATAAATTGGCCATGTTAACTTCTTCAAAATCATCTGAACCAGGGATAGCATTCTCAAACCAATCAATATGCATAGGGGGATTGAAGTCTTTCAACTCAATGGTAAATTAATTTTAAGATGGGCCTTCCAAAGGGGGTTCCTGGGGATGAAATATGGGATATGATGCATTTCATCCCATAGGAATTCAGTGCTAGTAAGGGATTCAAGGATTTCCTCATCACTTCAAAAGGTGGTGGTAGATCAATTTGAAGGGTCCCTTTCCACAATGGTGGACATGAATGAAGTAGGGTTAGAAGAGGAGGCCCCACCAGAGGAAGAAATGTAAAATATGGATATCATTCCTTCAATTGATGAAGTAGGTGGAAGTACCTCCTCGATGACGATGAAATTGGATTTATGGGATCTACGACGGATGCTAACCAAAGTTGCTTGAAACTTTTGAAGATTGGTGCAATGGTGCAAGCAGTGGCCATAGATGTTAGACAATGCACATGGGTGGCTAGTATGCAATGCCTTGTTGCACTGCTTGGTAGTATTGGGATGAGTGATGTGAACCGCAGGGTTAGTTGCATCAATTTTATCCTCCTTAGTGTGGATATGGGTATGAAAAACTACCAAATCCAGACATTGATGGTTGGTATGACCCAAGACATCGCACACAATGCATGGCATAGGGGCTCTAGAAGGTGAAGTAGTCGGAGGGTTCACGATCATGTGTAGGGAAAGTTGTGTTGCCACATTTTTTATCTTTCCCCCAACCATATTTTTGGTGTAAGGATGAGTGGAGTGGGTTCCCTCCTTGGTAACCATGGGTGGTGGTGCATTCGAAGTACTAACTGGTTGGACAGGTGTTTAAATGACCTATGGAGTGGGTGGAAGGTTTGGTGGCGTTAGATACCAAAAAGGGAGACCTAAAGTCATCCATGGAATTTTAAGGGTAGCCATCACAAGGAATTTGAAAATTTCAAGAGGAGGGAAAAGGAATTAGACCTAAAGTATAGGTGCTCCCACCCATCGCAGGGGTAGGACTAGGTTACGATTGTGGTTGAGTCAGGGTTTTCTCAAACATGATAATGTACAGTTATGAGATCTCCACTATTGAGGTAAGGGGAGGATGCCCTTAAAATTTTCTAATAAGAGAGGCATCTTGGAAAACCCACACACTCATGAATGAAGGTGTAGAAAGGTTTCCTTCAATAGTAGGTAAGACATGGTCTAGACAAGTTGACCCCTTGGGATCATAATAAGTAAGTTGATAAAGCATGACAATTTTCCCTTCTTGGGGGAACATCATAAGTATAAACATCATGGAGGTGATAGATTTCATAGTGTACATATAGCTACGACCAAGGAGGAGGTTGCAATCTAATTGGGAATTGAAAACCTCGATATCTATTAAGATTTTCTTCTTGGTGAGTTGGATGGGGAAGTTATGGAGGAGACCTTGTAGTTGGGAAACATAGTCATCATAAGCACATAACGTCATAAGGGACAACACTAAATCAGGAGAAATGAGCTTCTCCAAACATGAGTGGACATGACATATGTCGAGACATCCTCATTGATGATGCATAGATGAAAATCCAATTATTGAGAGTAATTAGAATATAAAACAAAATTGAATAAGGCACGTGTGGCTTCGCTTGATCTAAATCAAAGGTCACAAGATGAATGTCAAGGGGATCGATCCCCCCTAAGGAAGACAAAAGCGTTTGTGTTGCACGTGATAGTTTTGGATAACCTACAAAGTAGACATGGCGGTGAAGAACTGGGCCAAGTCATCCACAAAAATATAGTTATGAATGTCTCTAGTGTTGGTTTTATGGATAGTAGGATGCAAAGGGATATTAGGTATCATTAGAAGAGGGTCTTCATTAAGATGTGGTAAATGTAATAGTCCCTCCAACAAAGGAGCATCCTTGTCCTTCTTGATATTGGGGGTTTGGTTGATGAACCTTTCTGATTATGATGTGTTTATAGGTTGACGTTGACGAAGGTCGTGTAGATGTTATGGAAAGACAAATCAGTGGTGTGACCTGGCATAGGTGACTGAGAAGGGTAAGGCATCTTGGTTATGTTGTAACCACCCCTTGAGATGGGAAGGGGTTTTGCAAAACCATTGGTTGAGAGTAGCTAGATGAGGAGGTGGAGTACCAGTTTTCCCTTGGGAGACATTAGTAGCTTCAAGTTAGTTTTCCTCATCCCACAGTTGGTGAGCCTTGGAAAGGTGTAGAGAATGGTGGGTATAATGTCCATAAACTCTGCAAAAGGAATTTATAAATGGTTAGTCTGTAACTTGGGGTTCTTACCCTACTTGGGGGATTTAATCAGATCATGATTTATGGGGTTCGGGTTACCTCCAATGTTAACAGGAGGATTGGAGGTTTGGAACCCACCCTCCTATTGTTGGTTGTTACAATTCTTCTTCCCCTTATTCTTCTTCTTGTTATGATTGGGTTGCGCTTGTTCGTTATTGGTCATGGGCTAGGTAGGCATATTCTGTTGAGCATAAACTTTCCCAAGAAGAAAAGAGGGATCCACGGGGTGTGGCTGCAATGGATGGGTTGGAGGGGGGATAGGGAATGCGTAATAAAGGTTGATGGCTAGAGGTTCCATGAATCTAGTAGAAGCACCGCCACACATAGTACCACTACAAGAGGGACCATGACCATGGGATACCTAAGGAGGAGTCGAGTATGAGGTACTCATTCCTACATGGGAGGATGAATATAGAGCGCCAAGAGGATAATAAGGTGTCAAGGGTGGTCCTTGATTATAGTGCTCAACACTCAAGGGATTAACATAGAAATAATTACTCATGATGTGAGGGAATTGAGGGTATGGGTTTGGATGGGATGCCACAACACCAATCACACCATCCATAGAGTGGGATGCCCTTGGTTGATCATGATGAGTGGAGTCACTATGGGTAGCATCAGGGATGATCATATAAGCGTACCTAGACTCATCATAGATAAGGTCATACTGCTAAGCTTTGAGGATATCTTCCTCTTTGGTTTATGAACATTCTGAAGCCATGTCCTTAGCTATAGCAAAGATAAGTAATTCAAGAGCCAATCTAGGAAGATCCAGTCATCAAGGTTGATCTTGCAAAGGTTCCTTTATCATTAGCATTCGTGGATGTGGTCTATGATATGGGTATATGATTTATGGTCACATAATAGAAGAATCTCTATGTCCTCGTCATAACAGACATGTAATTGGGAAAAGGTCAGGAAAGTGGAAGCTAGGGACACAAAATTGGGATGTATCCAAGATGGCTTCTTAATATACCACTCAGTGAGCACTCTAGTCAAGATCCTTTGGAGAAAATCCAAAAAAATGGAATCATTGGCAATGATATTAGAGGAGCACAATAGATGAAAGGACATGTTGTGATTTTGGGGTCCTTGTCTACCTTCCCATCAAAATTTCCTTGTCTACCTTCCCATCAAAATTTGGTACATTCAAAGGTAACTTGGTTGGAATTTGAGGCCATGTAGGGTCATGTATAATAGGATCATTGGTTATTCTTGCCAAATTAGGAAGGTTGATACTAGCCATAAACATGAGGCTCAAAATGGGCATGGCATGGTGGTAGAGGCGATGTGCCACCAACATTCTGGTTGGTGTTCCCACCAATGGGTTGCTTGGGGTTAACCCCACCAGTAGGACCTCCACTAGAGACCGAGATAGCACTAGACATTGGATGTTGGGTGACCAAGTGGACTAGCAATGTTAGGAGATGATGGAAGTCAGAGTTGTGAGGATCTTGAATCCAAGGATCCCAGAGGCGTTCCAGGAGAACTACCTATATAAATAAAATGAACACTCTATATAAGAAAAGACTTACTAGTCGTAAGAGGAGAACTACCAAAAATCAAATGATGTGAAAAATAAAGATTTCTCAAATCTTTCTCATGTTGGAATATTTTATATTCCTTGGAAGGTAATAATGTCTTTGTATTATGTCGGAATATATCCACAATCTTATGTAAAAGAGTAATACATTATATCCCATATTCATTATGGTAAAATATACTCTTGATATTCATTATTATAATAAGAGATGTTATTATGGAGAATTATATTATCCCGCATGTAATATGTGGGAGTAATTCCTCCTCATCTATTGGTATATAATAGAGTCAAGGGAGTCTCTTACATTCATTCATTTGTGAATCATCCATTCATCCTTTGTGGATCACATCATGACCTTTCTATATTGTATTGGGGTTATTGGCATTTCTCTCTTGTAAGCTCGAGGCAGATATTCTGGAGATAATAGAAGACTACCTTCCCGTGGACATAGTCCAATTGGGTGGACCACGTATATATGGTGTACTCTTTTCTCTTGTTCTCTTTATGTTCTTATTTACTGTGATATGTTATTGTTACATAGATAGGTAAGCTAGTTTAGTTAGATCCATATCTCTGACATGGTATCAGAGCTTGTTTCTATGATCTAGCACCTTCTATTGCTTTCAAACAATATTTTATCATTTGGGCATTGATTATTTCTTGTAAATTTTCTTTCTATCTGGTAGCCATTAGGCTTCTCTTCAAATCTGGGCATATTTCTGTAGTTTTTTGTTTCTAACCCTAACCTTATTGTGTAGAGTTTTGCAGAAATTTTTCAAGGGTTCCTTGATGTTGTTTTTGTAGATCTATATGATTTTCTGATTCTCCTCAAGGAGATCTATCTTCCGGTTGTCAAAACGGCAATTTTCGTCCAAGTTTGGTATTATTTGTGCAGGTTTTCGTCTTCGACAGATTTGACACTATTTTCGGCCTTATACTGGACACCCGCGACTGTTCCTGTGCTGAACTCACACATTCTTCGACAGACCCGCGAATTCACAGTACATAGACCCACGCATAGCCGCAACTCCTCTACACTGCATCCCACGCACCCATGGCTGACTCTACTGTCAACTCGCACGTGCCCGCAACTTTTGTTGAGCAGAACCCGCGCATATCAGTTTATGTGCGCAGGTTTCATGTTGGAAGACCCGCGCATGACCATAACTCGGTCAATGTTTACTAGATTTTTTATTATAGCCTGTGTTTGGAACTAGAAAAGTTGTTATGGATCCACCTACGCGAACAGAACAGAAGTCTGGGCAAGTCTAGGAACTCAATCAAAAGGGTTGTAAGTAAAAGTTTCTTTTCCTTTACTGTTTTTCTAACTGTGTTTTTTGCAGATTCAGATCAGTACAGTAAAGTATTTAAGTTTTATGTTATTCCTTTTTTGCATTTAGGTTTTGCTTCTAATCATGTTTATTAAGAGATTATTTCTTATTCTTGATATATATTTGTCTCACATTTCTATATGGAAACATTGGCATCTTTTAAAGGCATGGATCTCTAGTATTTTGTCATGATGATAGCTATAAACCATCTAATGCTTAATATTTTTAACAAGATACTTAATAATTAATTTGTTCTTTTTGTTTAATCATGTTGATTTCTAATCATGTCGTGTTTATAAAAGCAATTTTATAAGAACAATCTCATAGGTGTTATCTTGTGATGATTATTTGCTTTATTTATATGTTATTGCTTACCTTTGTGTAAAAGCAATTTCATTGTTTTATAAGTAATATATTTATGATCATTCTATGCTCTTGCTAATTAAATTCTTGAGTAAAGTCATTATCTTGAATCTATGTGATATCATATTTTTTGGCTTGTCATAAGTTCTTTAATTGGGGTATAGTTTCTTTCTTATGTATTGCAGAGATTGTATCTAGTTCCTGTGTTATTTGTCTCTAACATTCCAATACGGAAGCATTGACCTGTGTTGTGTGTCTCTAACATTCCTATATGGAAGCATTGACATTTCCAGGGCATTTCATCTCTTGCATATTTACATAGTGTTAACAAGAAATGAACCCATGATTAAGACCTTTACTGACTTGTCATTTCATAATTTATTTTATGTGATATCATGAGTTGATCATAATTTGTTATATGTTGATCATATTAAACTTTTAATTTATCTATCATGTTATGTTTATTTCGATCATCTTTTACTCAATATTTATATGGCTTTGAGCAAGCTTATAATCTTGAACTATTTATCATGAGCACCTTGTTCTTGTTGCAATGGGATTTCTATTCTTATGATTGCAAAGGTTATCTTGTTCCTACTTGTCTCTAGCATTCTTATATGGAAGCATTGACATGTGTTTCTTGTCTCTAACATTCCTATATGGAAGCATTGGCATCTTCAGGGCATTCATCTCTTGCATATTAACATCATACTAATAAGAAATGCACCTATGCTTCAGATTAGTTGCTTGATGACTAAATTTTCATATATTTAAGTGAAATCTTGGGCTCACTATTTATATGTTGTGGCTGACACTTAATGTGTAAAAGTAACTTCATTTTCCTTAATGAGCAAGTTAATCTTTTATTTGATCATATTATGTTGCCATCTTTTATATGATGTTTGCTAACCTTTGGTGTATAAGCATTTTCATTTATGTATGAGCACCTTTATTTTATGATCTTTATATGCTTTAATCTTGAAATTTCGTGTGCAAATAAGTTCTCTGTTTAGGCTTTCACCTTATTCCAAAAATAATGAAGCACCATCACCTACTGTTTAAATCATGATGTTCATCTATATGATATCATTTTCGATGTATAGACCATTGGGGTTTGTTTGAGGTATTCTACAGATATTTATATTGCACCTTGATTGGAAGAATGTCTGTTATCCACATGTGTATTGTCCATCTGGTATTTTGTACACTGTTGTGGTGTTCTTAGCCACATGTTATATTGTATCAACCATTAGAAAGTATCTGTACACTGTTGTGGATGTTCTATCAGAGTTCTTCAGCTATCAGTTATGGTTAGGATGATTCTTGTGGTGATCTAGGCATCTTGCGGATCTAGTAGACATGACGGCTTCTCTTTAGATATGGGCACCTTGTTGTTGGATTGCGTCACATGTTCTCGACATCTGTTGGATTTAGTAGCCATAAAAGCTTCTCTTTAGATCTGGGCATCTTGTTGGTATTTCATCGTACAACCTGGTTCATGTGCACTTTCATGATTCAGTGAGAAGCGTTGTTCTTCATCAAATTCCATTTTAAAGCTTTGGTTCTTCTGGAAGTTGTCATCAAGGGGGAGCAGTAATGACTCATTACTTCCTTTGTTAGTGGGATTTTCTCCCAGTCATTATTAAGGGGGAGTGTTGAAATATTTTATATTCCTTGGAAGGTAATAATGTCTTTGCATTATGTCGGAAGATATCCACAATCTTATGTAAAAGTGTAATACATTATATCCCATATTCATTATGGTAAAATATACTCTTGATATTCATTATCATATAAAGAGATTTTACTATGGAGAATTATATTATCCCACATGTAATATGTAAGAGTAATTCCTCCTCATCTCTTGGTATATAATAGAGTCAAGGGAGTCTCTCACATTCATTCATTCGTGAATCACCCATTCATCCTTTGTGGATCACATCATGATCTTTCTATATTGTATTGGGGTTGTTGGCATTGCTCTCTTGTAAGCTTGAGGGAGATATTCTGGAGATAATAGAAAACTACCTTCCCGTCGACGTAGCCCAATTGGGTGAACCACGTATATCTGGTGTAGTCTTTTCTCTTGTTCTCTTTCTGTTGTTATTTACTATGATATGTTATTGTTTCATAGATAGGTAATCTAGTTTAGTTAGATCCATATCTCTAACATCTCAATCATATGGCGACTAAATACCTTGTCGAGAAAGAAGTAACAATTCAAACAAGGGCCTTCCAAAAACTAAACTATATGGGGTCTCAATCCCACTAATTTAGTGAGTGAAGGTACGGATGGGACAATTATAGAGAAGGTCACTAGGAGCATCTCTAGTTGGCTTACTATTATCTGTACCAAGTACCCTCCCACCTGCGACAACCACCTTTGGGTAAGATTCCTAATAGAATGTCTATTGTGCTACCTGATTCATAGAAACACCCAGTAGGTTTCCTACAACTTCGGCTAAAAGCAACGATTCGAATGATATTCCATACTAAAAGGGAAAGTTTCCTCAATCGTCTCTCTAGTTCCAATCATAACATATACCACCCTGAGAGGATGGGCCTACTGATAGAATGGCCTCGACCGTGCCCGTTACAAGAAGATTTTAGTTCCCTAAAAGTCAACCACTTTGTCTTAGATGTATAAAGACTAGGCGAATTATTTGGATGTCTATCCCCAAAGTCCTGACCAAACTAGAATATTGCTTTATCCCTCAAGTGAGGTAATTTAATATGTTGGATTAAGGGTTACTTTTAAGGCTCCACTTGGGGTCATAAGCCAAATGATCTTAGATTTAGGGTATGACAGTGTGTGCACAAGTGGTTTGTAGAACAAGTAAATTAAATTGCAAGAAATTGTAAATGATTGTAAATAAATGTAGTGTAAAGAAAGACAAGATAATATTCAATACTAGAAACTAATGATGCTCTTTCTTGAAACAAAATAGATGCTTTCTCTATGAAGTAATGGACCACTACCAAAAAGTAAACAACGATCTCAAGCACGCATGCAAAGGGGCTAGCTAACTAGTAATTAACTTGCAAAGAAGATGAAAATGGATCTCAACCAACAATGCAAAATTATTTTAAGCAAATCCAAGCAATTAACTAAAATTTTGATTTAGAAATCAACTTGTTGAAACCTAAATGAAAGCTGAAGAGTAGTCCAAAGTAGATCCCTAAAGGAAATAGATACTTATATTTTTCAATCATTTATCCACCTACATCGTCTACAAGGGAACATAAATCAACTAATACAACCAACAACATGCGACAAACAAAAAAAGTGAAACTAAATGCAAGTCATAAACAAAAAATTGAACCAAACATAAAAAGGCAAAACCAAAACTAGTTGAAATTCACTAAAAACTGAATTTTTCAATTGAGTCACACTTTTCAAGGGAAAATTTATGACCCTAGTTGCTAATTTCACTAAGAAAGTCGCGACCAAGACCTAAAATAGGGAAAAGAAGAAGAAGAAGAAAATTGCATACAACTATGGCAACTAGCTAAGGGTTTTTTCCTAGGATGCTTACTAACAAATAGAGGACAACAAACAAAAAGCAAAGTAAACATTCAATATATGTAAGATGACACAATAATATGTAAATTTATGGGCTTGTGTCCATCTGAAAAATCCCTGATCTGGTGGATCAGCCACAAATGGAACCCAAAAGGGCATTATGATCTAAAACTAGGCTCAAAATTATTCTTCACTATTATATTTGACAATCTAGAAGACCATATGATGGCTTTTCAGGGAAGCCCCTATTTCTTCAACTCTACAGGCCTCTATATGAGACACTGGGTGGAACACTTCATCCTATATAAGAAAGAATTCAAAGAGGCCTCAGTGTGGATAAGGTTATACTCACTTCTGCGGGAATACTAGAACCCTAACAGGAATTGACAACACCCTTGGTCACTTTGTCAAATTTTATGAGACAACACAATGAGGCCATTACACTTCCTTTTCTAGAATATGTGTTTACATGAATATCTCGCAACCTCTCCCTAAATCCATATGATTGATCTACATATATTTGAAATGGTTCCAAACCCTATATTATGAGCACATCACATTTCATTGTAGAAAATTCCATGAACATGGCCACCTATTTCATGATTTCCCCCTAAACTAGGTCCCCTCATATCCCAAACCCTCAAAGGAGAAAGATGCAGATGGTTTTGCAAAAGACACCAACAGGTGCAGAAACAACAACAAGCTACCCCAACCCAACAAATCCTCTATTCCAACCTCCAACTAGTTTGAAGCTCTTGCAACAAATCCCAAAGAAGGGGAAACCTCCAAATCCCCAAACCAGGGGGATCATCAAGAAAGGAAAGAGAATCCAACAGAAAATGAAACCCAAGAAATGAAAATGATAGATCTCACTGAAGACATGGAATACATGGAGTTGGGCGAACTTGATCTCCAAGGGATTGAAGAAGCCTGCAAGTAATAAATCCCAATCCCATAACCACAACTAGAACTCTTCAAAGAAGCGACCATCAAAGTAAGAAATGCATTGACCCGATCAAACAAATCTCCCATTAAATAAGCAAGACTAGGGATTAAATCCAGCAACAAAAAATAATTAAAAAGGCATCACCAAGAAGAAAAAAGAAGAGGGCACATAACTAATAGACAACACCTCGATGAAGTAGGCACCCTCATGCGAGATTTTGGTCAGTACAGTTAGTTAACTGAGTTCTTCTCCTCTCTCCCTCAAGTTTTTAAATGAAATTCATCTTGTGGAATATAAGGGCATTAAATGGTCCCTCCAAACAAAGATTCTTGAAAAAAAAAATTATCATGGAAAAAACAAATATCATTATGTTGCAGGAAACAAAATACACCTTCCAATCAATGGAGGTCATTGCAAGGAAAATATGGAAAGGATCCAAGGTGGCAGTAGTGGATGCCTTTGGATATTCAGGAGGAATTGATATTCTTTGGAACCCTCTAGAATTAGTGATTGGAAATATTTTGGTAACACCAAGAACAATATCAGCCAACTTCCATCTCATCGTAGCAGACGAAAGAAGGTTCCTCACCAACATCTATCGAACACAAATTGTAGAACAGAAGCTTCAATTCTTAAAACATTGCAGTTCCTACAAGATCTATACCAAGATCGGAAATGGATATTAGGGGAGATTTTAACATGATCATCACCCTCACAAAGAAAAAGGGTGGCCTCAGATGCCTTAACAGAGACAACCATGCCTATAGGCAATTCATTGAGAATAACAAAATGCTTGATCTAAATAAATCCAATGGTATCTACACTTGGAACAATAAGCAAGAAAGATATCACAAGATCACCACAAGATTGAACCAGTTTCTTATCTTAGAAAATCTTGACACCAGGGGAGAAGGATAGTCTGCAACTATTCTCACAACCAACGGATCGAATCACTGGCCTATTTGTCTACATTGGAATCATGGATAAGTGACAACAAATAGACCGTTCATATTTGAAATATTCTGGTTGGACCATCCAAACTTCAAAACTAACATCCAACAATGGTGGCAAGAAGCGACAATCCCCTCAAGCTCTTTCATGTACAAATTCCAACAAAAGACAAAAAACCTCAAACAAAAGCTTAAAATCTGGAACAAGTTTGATTTTATAAATATTCTAAAGGATGAAGAAATAATTGAAACCTAAATGGAAGCTCTTTATCAAGAGATTATCCTAATTATATGCATTGAGGAACTCAACCACCAAGAGTACCTTCTACGACAACAATTAGAAGAGAGGTTAAAGCATGAAGAAACTTTCTGGCATCAAAATCCCATGTTCAATGGCTAAGGGAGGGACATAAAAACTCAAAATTCTTTCATAATTACATGCTTCAACACCGCCAACATAACAAAATTGTAGCTCTAAGAGATAGCCAAGGTAACAATCTCCAGAAGCATCAGGGAATAAAGGTTGAGTTAAAGTCTTACTTTCAAAACCTCCTCTCGAAACCTCTAGGGGATCACATAGTAGCTATCAATGACATTGTCCATCACATTCCCTGCCTAATCATAATGGAGCACAATGTTGGCTTGATGCACCCCATCACATGGAAGAAGTAGAGCAATCCATCAAGACCATGCTAGTAAGCAAATCCCCCAAACCTGATGGTTTTACCTTATACAATTTTCATTCTTAATGGGAAATCATCAAGGAAAAGGTACTGGCCATTATTGAAGACTCTCACCAAACCATTAGCATCCTCTCAACCTTCAATGTGACTTTTATGACCCTCATTCCCAAGGGGAATAATCCCTCCTTCCCGTACAAATTTCAACCTATTGATCTTTGCAATGTCATCTACAAGATCATCTCTAAATTCATAGCCAATCATTTAAAACCTCTTCCCCCTACTCATCTCTCCTAAATAATATGGCTATATTGAAGGTCACAAATCCTGGATGGAATAATCATGGCTCATGAGCTCATTCACTCCCTCAAAGTCACCCAGAAATTGTGAATGCTCATCAAGCTAGATATGTCTAAGGCTTTTGATAAACTATACTAGACCTACATAGCCACGATCCTTCAAGATTTTGGGTTTTGCCACAATTGGATCGACTCAATCATGTCCCTAATTTCCTCAGCTTTATTATCCCTTCTTGTGAACAATTCACCCTCCACTCCCTTTACCCCCTCCAGAGGTATTCTTCAAGGTGATCCCCTTTCACCCTTTATTTTCATTATGATGGCCAAAGGACTGGGAAGAAGCATAAAAGTGGAAGTCATTTCTAACTGACTTAGAGGTCTCCAACTTCATTAAAACTCTCCTACCTACTCTCATCAACAATTTGTAGATGATACCTTTCTCATTAGTCACCCTTCTTATCATGAAGCCATGGTCTTTAAAAGAATCCTTGATCGCTTCATGGAAGCTTCAAGCACCACCATTAATTAGGAAAAATACCAGCTATTCTTTTTCAACACCCCCCTTCTAGTCCAACGTCGTATCACTCAACTCCTTCACTTCCAGAGAAGCTCCCTTCCCACCATGTATCTCAATGCCCCTCTTATGGAAAAATTATTCTTCAAGCAAATTGGGATGACCCCCTGGCTTGACATGAAAGCAGGCTTTCCAGTTGGACCTTTCGTTCTCTCAATCTGGTTATCAGACTAGTCCTTGTCAAATATGTTTTCCAATCCATGCCTCTTTACCTTTTTTTTGTCCTAGCCGCACCCAAAATTGTTATAAAAAAATCAGGAGCCTTTAGAGAAATTTCTTTTGGGGAAACGATCTCTTGCAACTCAAATGGGCTCTCATCAACTAGGAAGATGTTTGTAAACCCAAAATTTTAGGAGGACTAGAGCTTCAAGACCCGGAAACCATCAATGGGGTGATGGGCTCAAGACTTTGGTGGAAATGGATAACACACAAACAAGAACCATGGGGGTTGCTTTGGCAGGCCCTGTTAGAAAAACAGAATTGTAGATCAATAACAACAAGATGCAAATATAAATCACATAAACACATTTCAAGAGAGACACCAATATAACGTGGTTCACCCAAGATGGGCTACACCCACAAAAAAATTGACAGTCCTTATTATTATACCATCCAACAAAATGAAGGGATACAACCTACAACACATCTGTTGCAACTTCCTCTTTACTCTCTCACAGTCTCTCTTACACAATCATAGACATCTTTTACAATGCTACAATACATTACACAGCCGTATTACAATGTCTTCCTTTTAAAGGAGAATTACCATGGGAAAATACTATGGGCTACCCAATACCATGGGCCTGTAAACTGTTGGCCAACAAACAACCCAAAAAATTTCTTACAAGAGCGCTGCCCTTGGACCCCCATGAGGAGGAGATCCACCCCACTGGGCTGAGTGTACATTCCACCTACACAGCATATAAAACTAGGGTACAAACATGGATGAAAACAACAACATCTCTGAATCAGGAAGATCAGGTTCCACAACCAACAATCTCCCACTTGGAGACTGATCACGACAACTCCACTGCTACTACACTTGTTGCACTATGCTCTGAACGTTGGACTTGGAAAATTTCTCATCTTCACCTTCATGCTTGAAGGCCAACTGAAATTGAGAAGGAACTCAGTTTCTCTCTGGTTACTACCTTTGTGAACATGTCTACAGGATTATGGGTAGCATGCATATTTTCCAACTTCAACAGTTCATCTTCTAGAACAGACCATATGAAATGGTACTTGAGTTGTATATGTTTGGTCTTAGAATGGAAGGTTGATTTCTTTGCAAGATGAATGGCACTCTGGATATCACTGTACAACATGCTATTCTCCCACTTCTTACCCAATTCCTCCATGAAACTCTATGATAAAATCATCTCTTTACTAGCCTCTGTAGAATCAACATACTCTGCTTCTATTGTTGAAAGTGTAACAACCTTTTGCAGTTTCGAAATCCAACTTACTGTCATTCCACCTACATTAAAAACATACCATGTGGTGCTCCTCCTGCTATCTTTATCCCCTGCCATGTCTGCATCAACATATCCATGTAGAACAGTGTCTGAACCTCCAAAACATAATGCATGAGTGCTAGTACCTCTCGAGTACCAAAGAATCCATTGTATTTCCTTCCAATGTTCTTTATCTAGATTATTCATATACCTGCTCACAACTCCCACTGCATGTGAAATATCTGGTCTTGTGCACACCATGGCATACATTAAGCTCCCAATTGCTAATGAATAGGGAACCTTGGACATGTAGTCTATCTCTTCTTATGTCTTGGGACACATCTCCTTGCTTAGTTTGAAATGGTTGGCCAAAGGTGTACTAACTGGTTTTGAATTATGCATTCTAAACCTCTCCAACACCTTTTATATGTACTCACCCTGAGACAATGTCAATTTGCGAGTTTCTTATCTCTTGTTATTCTCATACCAAAAATTTTCTTTGCAGCACCCAAATCCTTCATCGCAAATGAATTAGCTAACTTCCTTTTGAGCACATTTATATCCTGCATGTTAGACCCTGCAACAAGCATGTGATCCACATACAATAACAAGATAATATATCTTCCATTATCTATCCTCTTGAAATAAACACAATGGTCAAAATGACATCTATTATAACCTTGTTTTGTCATAAACCTGACAAATTTCAAATACCACTGCCTTGGAGCTTGCTTCAGGCCATACAAGCTTTTCTTCAACCTGCATACCAAATTCTCCTTCCCTTTGACCTCATACCCCTATGGTTGTTGCATATAAATCTCTTCTTCCAAATCCCCGTGGAGAAAGGTTGTTTTTACATCTAACTGTTCAAGATGCAAATCTTCTACCGCCACTAGACTTAAAATAGTTCTAATTGAAGTCATTTTAACAAAAGGAGAAAATATTTCATCAAAATATGTACATTTCTTCTGTGCAAACCCCTTTACAACAAGTCTGGATTTGTCTCACTTCGTGCCTCCATATTCTTCCTTCAACCTGTAAACCCATTTATTCTACAATGCTCTTTTACCAACAGGCAACTGAAGCAAATCCCAAGTCTGGTTTCCTACCAATGAGTCCATCTCCTCATTCATGCTTTGCTCCCACTTCTTTCTAGTTTTCACCTGCATTGCTTCTTCATAACATTCTGGTTCACTAGAATCATCCATTAATAAATAATACATTGCAGGAGAGTATCGTTCAGGGGGTCTACTTGACCCAGTAGATCTTCTAACACTTGCAGGAGTTTGAGGTACCTACTGTTGTTCTTGATTTTTCGGCACCTTGGGAACTTCATTTTCTTTAATTTCATCAAGCATTGTGTACTCTGTGTTTTCATTTTCATGTTTCTTTCCCTGCAACTGATATTTATACATGACCTTTTCATTGAATACAACGTCTCTACTCCTAAGGATTTTGTTATTTTCATAATCCCATAAGTGATAACCAAAATCATCAACCCCATATCTAATAAAGGTACATTTCTTGGATTGAGCCTCAATCTTTGTTCAATTTTCTTTATCAATATGGACAAATGCTTCACAACTAAAAGTTCACATAAATGAGCAGTTTACCTTTTTACATGTCCATGGCCCCTCTAGAATACCACCATCCAAAGCACTTGAAGGCCCTCTGTTTATTGAGTAAATAGCGGTATCTACAGCGTCTACCCAAAATTGTAAGGGCAACCCTGCATGCAATCTCATACACCTTGCACGCTCCATGATTGTTCTATTCATCCTTTCCGACACACCATTTTCTTGTGGTGTTCCTGGGACTGTCTTACCTCTACGAGTCCCATGGTATGAATAGTAACTATCAAAATCCTTGCCGCATTATTCAGCTCCATTATCAAATCTGAGACAATTCAACCTTTTTCCTGTCCCATTTTCAACCAAAGCTTTCCACTTCTTAAAAGTAGCAAACACATCAGATTTATGTCTAATGCAATAAACCCAAGTTTTTCTAGTTGCATCATCAATAAAAGTAACATAATAACGAGATCCAGCAAGATATTATACTTGAGTTGGTCCCCATACGTCTCTATGCACAAGCTCTAACTTTTCATCTTCTTCTATTTCCCAACCCTGAGAAATATGACTCTCTTATGTTTTCCATAAACACAATTGTCACAAAATTCCAAACTTACCTGCTTCAAATCTGGCAAAAACTTCCTTGAGTGGAGAATCTGCATCCCTTCTCACTCATGTGGCCAAGCCTATGATGCCAAAATGTTGTATCTATTATTGTGGAATCTAAAGAGATAGAATAGTCAATATTATGAGGACATAAATACAACGTACCTCTCCTATCTCATTTTTCTATCACCATTGATCCTTTAGTGATCTTCCACCGCATTTCTCGAAACATAGATAAACAACCACCATCTTCCAACTACCCTATTGAGATCAAATTTATTTTCATAGCAAGAATATGACTTACATCTTTTAGCATTCATTCACCATTCTTTAACTTTATCCGTACCTTACCCATTCCAACAATTTTACATGGTTCATCATCACCCAATAAAACATGTCCAAAATCACCTGGAACATAATCATGAAAGAATTTCCTATGGGGTGTACCATGACATGAAGCCCCTGAATCTACTACCTAGTAATCACTAGTATTATCTAATGCAATAATCAAAGCATCTTGTAACACATCACCTGCTACATTTACTTTCTGAGTAGTCTCATCATGCACATATCCTTTATTCTTTAGAGATCTGCAGTCTTTCTTCAGATGTCCTTTCTTTCCACAGTTCCAACACTCTATCTTTCCCAACCTAGACTTGGATCTACCCTTCCTAGACTTATTGTGATTACCTGGGCTCTTTCCTCTCTCCCTTTGTCTTCCCCTGCTCTCCATGGCCAACGCATTACCTGATGTCTCACTTGTGCTTTTCCTTCGCATTTCCTCGCTAAGAATAACACTAACAACATCATCAAATTTAAAAGTGTTTGAACCATAGACAGAACTTACAACCATGACCAATTGGTTCCATCTTTCTGGTAATGAACACAAGATTATAAGAGCCCTAATCTCATCATCAAAGTTCACATTTACATAAATTAGCTGATTTGTAATCATATTAAATTCATTTAAATGATCATCAACAGATCCACCTTCTGACATCTTCATATTAAATAAACGCTTCAGTATAAATACCTTGTTGGAGGCCGAGGGTTTTTCATATAGCTTACCCAGAGCACTCATCAGAACCTTCGTTGTCTTTTCTTTTGAGATATTGAAAGCCACCAACGAATCCAGGCATAGTTGTATTGTTCCCAATGCATTTTTGTCAAGAACATCCCATTCTTCATCCTTCATAGTCGGTGAAATTTTTGCTTTTCCTCCCAACGATAGAAATAGATCATTCTGATACAGATAGTCCTACATTTTCATCTTCCATAACTGGTAGTTTTGGTTGTTAAATTTCTCGACCTTAAACTTTCCTTATTCTGCCATTGCTCCCACTCAAACCAAGAACCCTTCTTTCCCACGAGTTTATATGCCAAATAGATCTTTGGCTTTGATACCAATTGTTAGAAAAACGGGATCGCGAAGCAATAACAACAAGATGCAAATATAAATCACATAAGCACATTCCGAGAGAGACACCAATATAACGTGGTTCACCCAAGATGGGCTACATCCACACAGAAATTGCCAGTCCTTATTATTATACCATCCAACAAAATGAAGGGATACAACCTGCAGCACATCTGCTGCAACTTCCTCTTCACTATCTCACGGTATCTCTTACACAATCATAGAGATCTTTTAGAATGCTATAGTACATTACACAGTCGTATTACAATGTCTTCCTTTTTTAAAGGAGAATTACCATGGGGAAATACTACGGGCTACCCAATACCATGGGCCGGTAAATTGTTGGCCAACAAACAACCCAAAATTCTCCCCCACCCCCCCCCCACCACCCGCTGGGATAAGTGTACAGTCCACCTGCACAACATATAAAACTAGGGTACAAACATGGTTGAAATAAAAACATCTCTAAATCAAGAAGATCATGCTCCACAACCAACAAGGACAAATACACCCCGAGGATAGATAAAAAAGACTTAATCAAATTCAATGATCAGACTACGGGATCCATCCTTTGTAACTTAGCCTGTCCCAACAACAAACTCACCAAAGAACACAATTTTTGGGAAATAAAGAATGGAGCCTCAACTCTCTTCTAGGAATACTCTTGGAAATAGGCCCAAAATCTAGAGTAGAACTTCTCAAATCGCGAATATCAAGATGCCCTGAGCACTCAATACTTCTATCAAGTTCATCATTTTTGGGACAATGAAATCAAGGAAGAAGAATGGCGACACTAGTAATGGACGCTTCAACCCCCTCAAATCTATGCTCCAAACATAAGTTCCGAATTGTAGAAAAAAAGGATCAAAACCTTGGATGACAAGGACCAACTCATTGGGGACACAAGCCTTTAGGAAGCTACACCATCAAAGAAGGATACACAATAGTTGTTGTCCACACTGATCTCCCAAAAGACCCCATTTAGTGCCCGCATCTGAACCACTATTCTATGGCCTAAAATATCAACGTTCTTATGGCTCTTGGTTCATAATATAACTCTCACCTGGGACAACTTACTCAAAAGAGGTTTCCAAGGACCCTCTTGGTTCCATCTTTGGACAAGGAGGAACTTTTCAATTCTTGCCCCTTCATGTCCGAATTATGGGATAAGGCAGCCACTCTATTTCACACCTCAGAAAGAGATATCTCCAACATAAATAAAAATCTCGCCAACTAGAGGGAGCTCCCCTTCACTATCCCTCTACTTAATCATCTTTGGCAACTCTTCTCAACCTTTCACCTGTGTAAAATCTAGAAGGATCATAATCGAAGGATATTCAAAGACAAAATTCACCCTATAAGTTTTGTGTGGCACAGAATAAGACCCAACATTTAGGAGACTACGCAGCTCCATCATTGGACCGATCAATTTATGCAACTCAACGACCAGGAAGTAATCATCTTCCAAGTCTTTGATCTCAATATTCAGCAATCCATCATCCTCATAACCCCTTCCAGACCTCAAGTCAATAGTCCCTCCTCATGGAACCTACCTCTAGAAGGCTTCATAAAATTCAACTTTGATGGGGCTTCCATAAACAATCTCGTGCAAGCGGGTTATGGAGGATTCTTTAGAGACAGTAAAGGTACCATCAAAAGAGTATTTGTAGGGTATACGAGTATTAAAAACAACAATGCAATAGAAATTTGGGTGCTCCTGTAAGGGATAAATATAGCACTAAGGCAAGGTTTAACCAAGTCATAATAGAGGGTGATTCACAAATCTTAATAAGATTGATGGTCAAACTACAAAATGGCACTCCAGTTAGAAATCTAATACGAAAATGGAGATTAGAGGATGACACCCTGGCCCTGGAAGCAACCATCATCAAGATTCAATCCCTTATCCCACTCCATGTCAAAAGAATGGCCAATAAAGTAGCCGACTAGATGGCTAACTTAGGGATATCTTTAGGGTTCAAAAATATGGATGACCTGGTGTCCAACTTGGATGACAAACCCTTCATGCAAGAATGCCAAAGACTAGCCAAGTTGGACCTCATTGACACCTCACATCACCCACGTAGGTTGACTAGTGGAGATACCAGACCCACACATGACACCACAGCACAACCTTCGGCCAACATAAGGGGGGGTCCCATCCAAGAAGCTACGCAAATACAACTAGCTTCTAGCGGACATGAGGTGACGATAATCCATGTAGAGCACATGGATTATAAAAACTCCCCATTATGAAACATCAACCCAAATCGAGGAGGTCTATGCGGATATACCATGACATCTAGGAAGGTACTATGTGAAAGTAGGTTGAATACAATAAGACGAAGCTAATGGATTTTTCTAGAGCAAGGGAGTATAGATTAATCATGGCAAAGGACTCACACATCAAGTCCAAAATAGAAATGGAGATTACCATAATCCTCATTATTGAGAACGTCGGAGACTCATCCTAATTGAGCATAATTAGAGGAACAAGCATTGTTGAACAACAACAAGGTAACGTCTAGGTCTGGATCATGGTGCATGGCAAGGGGAAAAAATGAGCTAACACTGAGCTACAAAAACATACTAGAGACCAACTCAGAGCAACAACGACAACCAATCACTACAGGGAAACCACCCCCCATGCCTGCAAACTGAAAACAGAGATGTCAGAACGGAAAATATGGCATGACACTAAAATCTTGCAAGAGGTTGATGAAATCCAAGTTTTGGTGAGTTGGATTCCATACCCAAGGGACTCTCGATCCATGAAAGCACTCTATTATTTCTCCCTTGTGACATTCTAGACGGAAAAAATATTACTCGGTCGCATTCTAGTTGACCATCAAAAGGAGTCTGATCATTTGGAGGAGTTGCAGTTGTTCGCAGACCTATCAAAAAACTCCAACATCGTGAATTCCAACCTGAACATCCTAGGGTGACACCTAGGTGTTGATTTTATTCCTTGAACTCCTCCATATCCAAATAATCCTAATTACACCAAAGAGGAAGAAGCAAAAAATAAATAGGGAAAAACAGGAAATCGATCAAATCAACGCAGTCTTTCAAATAGGTGCGGTCTTTAATCCTACTGAGGAATGGATTCAAAATCCTGGAGACACCAAGAGAAGAATCATGATGTATGAGCATTCAGTGGTTTTGAACTAGGTGACCAAGTCACTACTGGGACGGGTTCTAATGGAAATAAATACAGAGATAGAAAACCTCAAACATAAGTTATCATCTCTACGAGACCAAAGGATCGTCAACAAGATCATGGTTGGTAAAATGTATATAATTAGGAGGCATCTGGATCTGAAACTAGCGCATAAGACCTCTCCAGCAGGGAGCTCCCGCAATATGCCACTTTTCATCAAGGACGATGTTGATCCACCTTCCACGTAACTAGTTCTTACTTCTTAGACTTTCCAGGTTTTTTGTTCTCCTAGCCATGCATAACACTGTAGTAAATTCTCATGTCCACACTCCTAGTTATGTACATGGCAAGAAGGCCACAATAGATACTCAATACATTTTTTTTTTGCAGAACTAAGGCTATATCAGATATAAGTATCACGATTCACCCAAACTATTTTCTTTATCCTGGGCCCACCCAGAGGCATGTTAATGATAATTTTTTGATGAGTGATGTAATATTTTGACTTATTAAGTTAATAGAAGGTTACTACTCTTTTACAAAAAAAAGAATGTGATCTTATTATTACACAAAGAATAGAGTGATACAAGCACACCTTGTTAACATCTATTGGAGGTGAAGGGCCTTTGTTGTTGATCCAAGTGAAGGTTTATTTGTATCCTTTGCAACCCCAATCTCTAGCCAAGTTCCAAATGGGAATTCCCTTAATGGTGAAAGTTGAAAGGAGTATGTGGCTTCTTTCTCTTTCTAACGAAATTATGGTAGCATGACAATGCTTTTGCATATGGAGGAATTGATGATTGAATGCTAGTCATGAGGGATCTTTTTATAGGCACAATAGTGGTAAAAAAAGTGATTTATATCCATCATGTATGCTCTCCATTCCATTGATGACTTAGTGGAGAGGTTATGGTTTTGGAGGATAAGATCAGTTGTTCATTTCGACCATGTCAATTGTATGTGTCCACTTTTATCGATTACTTCCCTTGTGGAAGCACAAAATGATGAATGCTAACGAAAAATACATTTTTTGGACCAGGTCGCGAGTTTTTGGGCAAAAAGTGCAATCGAGGTTGCACCTTTTGAAGGAAAAAGCAAGACCTTTGACATGGAGTTTGACTTTCAGTTTTTTGGTCAATTTTGTCAATTTTGGAGTTTGACTTTTAGTATTTTGATCATTTAGTCATTTCCTTAGGTCATATGGATGAAATGGGATGGAAAATGGTGCTAATATTGTCGATAATGATGTATAATGGTGATGAAATTGATGACTCAATAGGTGAGAAAATTTTGGTTGTTAACATAGACTGAATGCTAGAATGAACCAACCTCTAGGTCAATTCTTACATTATATGTGCATGGCTTTAACTTGCCATGTGACACTGAAGAGGATCCCACTTTTCGCCTCATAATCCCAGCTTAGGATAATAATAAATTTAAGGCTAATTAAACCAATCTCATAAACATGTCTTTAGGGACCTCAAGATAAAATCACCTTCTAAGGTTTTCAAAAATGGATAATGACTTAAATTAATAAGTCACTAAGGTCATCTTCCCCTTAGACCCCTTTTCACTTTCCCCACTTGTGGAATCATAGCCCCCCTCCCTTCTTCGCCTTTCTTCATCTGCAACCATAAGGGATTTATATTAAATATCATTGTACATCATTACAATACATCCAACCATCCTAGACCGTTTATATTTGGCTTCTAGCCATTTTGTTGTTACATAAATCATCATACCACGACGTAAAAAATGGGGTGTTATAGTTATGAGGTAAGGGTAAAAGAAGAAGCAAGGGTAGAAAAGATAATGTGGTCGAAGATTATATGGAATCTTAATTGTCCATTACAAAAAAATCAATCAACTCTTTCAAATAAAGTTCTTACTTGGAACAATTGCAAAAGGAGATCATGAGAGAGCCCAGGCAGATGTATCCTTTGTAAAAAAAACAAAGAACGAAATGATCATTTATTAGTGCATTGTCCTTGTTCAAGAGAAGTTTGGAATTAAGCTTTGGATGTTGCAAATGGGGATATAAAATGAGAAGGAGAAACTGTCATAGATTGTTTCAAAGGTTGGTGCAAAAATAAAAAAGTTATTGAGCATAGGTACTTACCGTGTAGAGTGGCATGGGATTTCTAGATAGCTATAAATTATATGATCTTCCAATGAAAATACATTTTTCTTATATAGGTATGTCATCAAGGAAGGTATGCATACAATGGAATTTGAAAACCCATGAAAGTGGAGCCTCAAAGAATTTTAAATCAACTTGTTATTTATCACTCACAGTCTTAAGGATACCTTGATGGTACTAGTCAAGGTTCTACATGCATATGTGCTTTAGGTGGTATCTTATTCTTATCCAAAAAATCATAGCATCACTTTTTAAGTTGTATTTAGACAAGACATAAATAACAAAGCAAAGATGTGTCCATTATGGATATTATTAAAATTGGTAGTTGATAGAGGAATTTCACGCATTTAGATTATCGAAGACAACAAGTTATTCATAGATTGGGCAAAGGGAAAAGCGAAATTGGTGAATTTATATATTCCTTCAATTATGGAAAAAAATTAGAGAGGTAAAAAGAAGCTTTGAAGGTATATCCTTCCACATGTGTTTAGTGAATTAAATTAACAAATGATAATTGTATGAGGAAACTTTATTTTACAGGAAGGCATATTGGCTGTAGTTGGAACAAATGAGAAGGGGCTTCTTCCTAAATAAGTAACCTCCGCGTACTAAAGGAATAACAATCTCAATGATATGTAAATTTCCATGGATATTCCAATGGAATAGTTCGTCACAACAAATTTAACAATATTATGCTATCTCTTGATATGTAGTGTTTTACTTTAGATTTTAGATTTAATATTACTAGCTTAGCCCACAAAATAATGAAATAAACTAAAATTGAAAAGAAAGAAGCTAATAAAAAACACTCCATCCACACAAGGAACACAAGATGCATCCTAGGAAAACCCAATATGGGGAAATCTCAACTAGAAGGTGAGGCTTATGCCTTGTTCTTTTCTTCTCAATTATGAAACACAAATATGAGGAAAGTTATCATGGACTTACCATGGATATTATGGCTTGAATGGTTGCTATAAGATCTTCTACTTCCTTTATTATGCTTCAATATCCCACTCCTAGATGTTATGCTCAAGTATGGAACAATAAACAATACAATGAAAATGAAACCCCTTTCTTTCCTACTAGCCTAGTATTTAACATGACATGATAATTGTCTAGGATTAGGGTTTTGGTTTTTGTATGCCTCAACTCTCGATTAGGGTTAGGGATTTGGATACTTTGGAATATTCTTGAAATTCCACATCTGAGTAATGGAAGTTGACATGACATCAACTCAGCACCATGGTGGCCAATACGATAGGTCAACTTGTGGGAAGAATAACTTCCATGTATAAACTCTAGTTGAGGTGGTCTTTGCATAGTTGGAAATATCTTGCTATGTAGAACAAAGTTGAGAGGATGTAACTTCATTTATGAAGTTTTGACCCCCAAAAATGGTCATTTAAAGCCTCAAACATACTTTGGAATTTATGGGACCCCAAATCACCAATAGCTCCAATTTTTATGCCCAAAAAACATAACAACTATACAATAATATATTTCAAATCACCCAAAAATACTTACTTGTACAATTTAACAATATACTATTTTTTGAAAGAGTTATTGTAAATAATTATTCCACATATTTACGCCAAAGGCGTTCTTTAAGGGGTCGGCTCCTCTCCGGCCTTCGTCGTCTATCAACGGACTATGAGGAGCCGCCACCTGTCGGAACACAGTCTGCCACCTATTCCATCCCGCCACCAGCGCCTCCACCAAATCCATCGCCAGCTCCTGCACCTCCGCTAAACCCACCGCCTACCCCCACTCCCCCACCACCACCAACTCTGCCTCCACCTGCACTGCCACCAAACCCTCCACCAGCACCACCACCCAAACCACCTCCACCTCTAGCGCCACCACCCAATCCTCCTCTCACGCCACCTCTGGCCCCTCCTCCCAAGCCGCCTCCTCCTCCTAATCCTCTGCCACCAATGAGTCTACCTCCTCATCCTAACCCTCCTCCGCTTCCAAAGTTGTTGGGTTTATACGTGGTATTCCGCTGGAAAAAAAGCAATATGTGTTATAACGCAACGAGGGTTTCCAAGATACCTGTGATATCATTTCGAATGGCTTTGTCCACTTCACCAGTCCCTATATGTTCTTCACTTTCACACATTCGCCAACTCACAATTTCTCCAAACATTTGTCACGTGCTCCAACCCTTGGATGCTCTTCATCTTCACACACCCCTCTGCCCCCCAACTCCTCCAAAGATGTCAATGTTTTCATACTTGGCAGCTCTTCTAACTCATACAACCAACAAACACCTAGGATTCTAAGCTTTTTTGTGTGCTCCAATCCCCGTATGCTCTTCAGATTCACACATCCGGCTGCCTCCACCTCCCCCAAAGATGCCAATGATTCCATACTTGGCAGCTCTTCTAACTCAGGAAACCCATGAACATTTAGGAATCTAAGCTTTGTTGTGTCACGCGTACTCCAACCCCTGTATTCTATTCAGCTTCAGACACCCCTCTGCCCCCAACTCCCCCAAAGATGTCAATGTTTCCATATTTGGAAGCTCTTCTAACTCAAAACACCCACTAACACTTTGTCCCGTGCCAACCCCCTTTTGCTCTTCTTCAACTTCACACATTTGCTTGTCCACAACTCCTCCAAACATACGAGGAGCTGCAAAGATTCCTACAAAATGTTCACGCGATATACCATAAGAAATATATTTACATATGGCTCATGATTTTTATGAAGGATTAATTAATAGAATACTTACAGATCATTGTGCAACAAATCATTAGTAATGTGATTACTGCAACAAATGATTTGTGTCCAACAATTCTAGCCGAAAAGACAACAAAACGTTTAACGTTGAGTTCTTGGCGACATCTCCGTTTAGCTTTTGTTAGGAACCCATGTCAACCCTTCTATTTACTTTGTTAGTATATTGTTGTTGGATGCATATGCTTTGTAAGTCGTCCCGTAGTATTGTTGATCCATAGTTTGTATTATTGTTGTTGGACGCATATGCTTTGTAAGTCATCCTGTAGTAATTGTTGATCCATATTTTGTATTGGCCCATGGTTTGTATTGACACATGGTATTGACCCATGGTATTGGCGCCTAAACTTAGTATATAAGTTAGTGTTGAGACCAATGAAGGTATAGTGAAGTTATTTGTATTGAGCTTGCTCAAAGGAGGTTGCCCCCTTGAAGTGGCCTGCGATCAATAAAAGTGATTCTGAGTTCTGTCATTTCTGTTATTTCGCATATTCTTATTAATTAATTGTTGCAGGTTCTTCACATTTGGTATCAGAGCCAAAATTTCTACCAAATTTTTTTTTCATCTGTTGCAACTTAGGATCTGGGAATAATCCCTATCCGCTTAACTGTGGGAATTACTTGGGCATAAGACCTAAAACTCATTGTGAGGAGTACCACAGGAACCCCGAAGTAGCTGGCCCATTGAGAGGACCTACCAATGAAAAGGACAACGAACCCTACCTGATTGACTAGTTCCCACCCGTGAGGTAAACCAAGAGCTGTCGTTTGTGGCAAAACGGTTATCAATTTTACCTGAGCCGTGGAGTGAGGGGTACTTCCCCAATACGCAAGCCATCAGGAAGCATTGGTGGCCGAGTGAATCCCCTGAACCGATAGGAAGCCGCACATACCTGGGGTCCATATCTATTTTCAATTGAACTATTTCCAATCACTTCCGCGTCGTTTCAGCTCCATTCCAAGCCGTTTCAGATCCATTCCGAGCTGTTTCAGATCCCTTCCACATCGTTGCAGATCTATCTGTTTCCAATCCCTTCCATTTTTTCACCATATCTCCCTTGTTTTAACTCTATTTTCCTTGAAACTTCCTGTACACCCTTGCAATCCCATTCTACATATTTCATTCCTGAGGACCCTATCCCAAATTCTACTTCCCAAAGCCAGAAATCTCACATCTGTCTATTTTTAGGGTTTGTCATAACTTCTTCAATTTTCACCCACTCGCCTCCAAATTTTGCCACCGTGTTCATTCCTTATTTCTGCTTCTTTGTCCCCCTTTGACAAATTTTCTCATTCTTTCACCCCGCTTCTGAAATCCCCATTTTTTGCTTCTCTATCCATCAGAAAGTGTCCAAAACCTATTCAAACCCCAATTACCTATCCAAGTTTTTCCCAAATCCAAATTTCCCTTTACTAAATAAGATTTTGTTTGTGTTTTTCTATCTATTCCCAAAAAAAAACAAAAAAAACTCCTGGTTGTGGTTGTCACCCACACATGAGCAAAAACCATGGAGGAAGCACTTGCAGCCATCCAAACCAAAATCCAAGATCTGGATGAAAAATTTCTCAGCCTCCATCTTCAGCATTCAGCCATGAACAATAACCGGCAGTAAGAATCTTCTACATCCAATGGGTTCTCTTCTTCCAGCACTTTCCGTGGTCCGAAGCTTGAATTTCCTCGCTTCAATGGTACTGATCTGACTAGATGGATTTATCGTGCAGAACAGTATTTCAGTCTGCATAATACTTTTGATGTCCAAAAAGTTCATTTGGAACAGGAATCCCTTCAATGGCACCGTTGGTACATCAAGGCTCATGACGAGCCAAAATGGACAAATTTTTGCCAACTCCTTTTGCAACGATTTGGTCCTAGTGCTTCTGATGACTTCACCGAAGCACTCGCTAAACTTCATCAAATTGGCACTATGAGAGAGTATCAGACAGAATTTGAGAAACTAGCCAACCACACAGAAGGATTGTTTGATAACTTCTACAAGAGTTGTTTTATCAGTGGTCTTACGGATGAAATCCGCCCAGAGGTCAAAATGTTATGTCCCAACACAATGATGGAAGCCCTGGGGTTGGCTAAGTTGGCAGAAGACAAGATTTCCGCCCAACAGCGCTCCAAACCCACCTTTGTTCCCTTCTGAAATATGGGTTCTCAACGACCTCCAATCTCGCCAGCTCCTCGACCAACTCCTATCAAGCATTTGTCCGAAACAGATATGCAGGCACGCAGAGAAAAAGGGATTTGTTATAATTGTGATGAAAAATTCACTCAGGGACATAGATGTTTTCAACAAAAGCTCTATCTCTTGGATGTGAATTCTTTGCCCGCCTCTGAAGTTGGTGAAGAAGCTCCAGATACACCGGATGATTAGGTCGACATTCAGGAGCCGCCTATTGACCTTCCATCTCAAGAAGACCACCCAGAGATATCTTTCCATGCTTTATCCGGCATCACCACACCCCAAACAATGTGAGTCAGGGGTTACTTCAAGAAGCTTCCTCTTACAATACTCATTGATTCTGGTAGCACTCATAACTTCATTGACCCTCGGATCGCCAAACATGCTGATTGTTTTTTTCCATCCTTGCTCCAACTTTGAAGTCATGGTTGCCAATGGGGGCACCTTACCTTGCAAGGAAAAGTGTCACAATGTGCGTATCTCTCTGGAAGATTATAACCTGCGCTCTGACATGTTTTCCTTGTCCTTAGGCGGATGTGATGTGATTTTGGGCATTCAATGGTTACACACACTTGGCCCCATCTTATGGGATTTTGCTGAACTTTAGATGCAGTTTTCAGTCAATGGGACACAACACAAATTTATGGGATTACAACCAGGGTCTCTCCCCATCATCAGTTCACATCGCCTGGAAAAGATCCTTAAGAAGAATTCACATGGTGTCATTGCTCAGCTCCATTCCATTCAGATGTACCCACCAACAGTCTCCACTACTTCCTTGGATAGATATGCAGGTGTCTTTGTTGCACCAGTGGGCTTGCCGCCTTCAAGAGACCTTTCCGGTAAGAATTTAGCCGCATCTACATCTCAGCAGGAAATGATGGCTATTTTGCATGCAGTACAGAAGTGGCAGCCATCCCTATTAGGAAATTATTTCTGCATCAAGACTGATCTCCAGAGTCTGGAACATTTTCTGGAACAATGGGTCTCCTCACCAGCACACCGGAAATGGGTTATCCAACTCATGGGTTATGACTATGCGATCACTTACAAGAAGGGTAAGGATAATATGGTGGCAGATGCTCCTTCTCGCCAATTTGATGACCCAGTTTCTCTTACAGCTATTTCTCTGCTTGTTCCAAACTGGTTGCAATCTATTCAACGGGGCTATCTCTTCTATGAACTCCATGCTTCTTCATCGACAGGGCACTCTGGGTTCCTCAAAACCTGTGACCGGGAACAATGTAACTTCTTTTGGCAGGGACTGAACATGAAAAATCACCCGATGGTGGTTTATTTGTATACTTTCCAGTTCAACAAGGGTGAAACGACACTCATTTCGGGACTGCTCGAACCCTTGCCCATCCCTACACAGATGTGGACAGCTATTTCTATGGATTTCCTAGAAGCGCTCCAGTGGTACAATACCACATCTAAAAGGACACCATATGAATCAGTTTATGGACAAGCACCGCCAGTTCTTCTTCCATACATGCTCAGCAGCTCCCCAGTTCAGGCAATTGACTCGGTTCTTCGAAACCGCAATCATATTCTTCTCATTTTGCAGGACAATCTTCACATGGCAAGAATTCGACTGAAACAACAAGTCGATCAGCACCATTCTGAGCACACTTTTCATGCAGCTGAGATGGTCCTTCTTCGTCTACAACCTTCTAAGCAATCCTCCCTGAAACTCAAAAGGCGTCAGTGGGCCGGAATGCAACCCGAGGATGCTACAGGGGAACCACTCCTTCAGATTCTGCATCAATTTCCACATCTAAAGCTTTGAGGACAAAGCTTTTTCTAAGGGAGAGGGGATGTTAGGAACCCATGTCAACCTTCTATTTACTTTTTTAGTATATTTTTGTTGGACGCATATGCTTTGTAAGTCGTCCCGTAGTATTGTTGATCCATAGTTTGTATTATTGTTGTTGGATGCATATGCTTTGTAAGTCGTCCCGTAGTAATTGTTGATCCATATTTTGTATTGGCCCATGGTTTGTATTGACACATGGTATTGATCCATGGTATTGGTGCCTAGACTTAGTATATAAGTTTGTGTTGAGACCAATGAAGGTACCGTGAGGTTATTTGTATTGAGCTTGCTCAAAGGAGGTTGCCCCCCCGAAGTGGCCTGCGATCAATAAAAGTGATTCTGAGTTATGTCATTTCTGCTATTTCGCATATTCTTATTAATTAATTGTTGCAGGTTCTTCACAGCTTTCTCCTAGGCGAAGAGGTCTTGTGACATCTCTTCCCAAATCTCTTAGGTGGTTTGTTCATGCGTATTTATGTCGTTCCAACTCTCTACTTCCACAGTTTCCATTGGACAATTGGCGGTCATGCATACCATCTCAAACACAACTGTCTACGTCCACCACTTCCACCGACACTTGGTTTGTAGATTTGAAATCCCAACCTCCAGAGCCATGCATTGCAAAGGGAAACACTGGATTCCAAATGGCAATACACATCGAAACAAACAAAGGAAACGTGAATGGACAGTTCACCGTGTAAGGGCCGTCATAAATACAGAACGAAAACATTGAAGGGAGACACTTAAACTCACAGCGTTAAAAGTTGTACACTAGAGAGGATCATGTTCTGGTTTCGGTAGGGTTGGCCAAAATAGGATTCATGGATTGATAATGAGAATAAAAAGCCATGGATTTGAACATTGAGGAGGAGCATTCAAAGACTGAGAGAGTGAAAACATGAGGATATTAGATTGATCAAACTGGGGGCCAATAAATAATAAAATCCGAGAATGGAAGTGTCGTTGATCTTCAATTCGTTGCTCTTTCCTTTTCTTTTGAGGCACTAAATCAATTACGTTGCACCGCATATTGTGGATCGGACCTGCACTTCTATCCATTCTGAAAATACTTTAACTGTGTAATGAAATTGGATATTAGCCTGCATCTACTTATGAGCTACAGCATGGAAAGGTCAATCTGATTTATTTCTAGTACTCTGATGTACATTCATTAGAAGAACATGAGTGTAGATTCTTACAATCCAGAAGCCTCAAATTTTGTTGTTCGAGTATACTAAGGAATTATATCCTTGAGTAAGTAATTCGTCAGCTGTGCACTTGTCATTGTTTTATGATAAAATGGATGCCACCTTCAACATTAAGTGATCTATACCATCATTCCTTAGGGTTGAAAGAAACTTTAGTATGATTTCCGTAATGGCATTCTCTGGCTCATAGTCGAGGAAGTGGTATCCATGTGTCTGTATCACTTTAATGACATCATTTTCTTTCAACAAGCGGATGCCCTCAGTCAAAAACGCAGTGGTAAAGAGATCCTTATATTTAGATGAGATTGGAAGGTCCAAATCCACGAGGACTTGTGCTAATTGTGTATCACCAATTCTGTAAACATCTACAAAGACATAATTGATTAGCATGGCTAAAATGTGAGGCATATTATTATCTTCCCACTCAGTAGGGTAGAAAAACATATTAAATTCAAAGCACAACTGCCCACGGTTTACAACATTTTTCCTAATAACAAATTCACGTCATCTCTCTCGGCTTCAAAGCATGAAAAATAGCACAAGCTCTACCTCACAACCAGTTCTAGAAGTGGAACTTGTGGTTCTCACGGCCAGCAATGATGAATAGTACTTCCTGACTTGAAGGACTACTTGCTTTTCTTGAGGTTTGTTAGGATACAAATTGTTCTCGCTGCGCAGTACGGTTTTCCTGCTGGCATATGTCAGGGTATCGAATCACACTGCATTTAAAAGCTTGCTTTGTTCTCAACAGCGCCAGGCTGCACACGGTGGAGAAAAGGATGCGTGTATAAACCAGTGGAGGAGTTGGATCTGAGCGACAAAAGAGAATAAATTCCCGTATGTCCTCATGTTCTTGGTACGTTTTTCCTCCAAATTATCTCACTTATAAAATTTAAATCTTAAATATTTTATAGATGCAAATCTATCATCTCAACACCTTTCTTCAAAAAATTTCGAGAGGTTTGAATTTGTAATTTTAACTAGCAACATACAACTTCAAAGATTATGCGAAAGCAGGGATTATTGTTTTCAAATAAAATGAAACCTTATTCAATATTTATTAATGCACAAATATTACTCAAAGTTATGTTAAAATAAATTTATTTACGTTTATTTAATTAAAAAAACGTATTTTATTAAATTTTCAAATTTATGTTTCAATTTTCTTATTCCTCCATGGAACATTAATGTGACTTTGGTGGTGAGCATTTATTTTGGAGTATTTGTGAGAACATTAAAATTAATTTAATATAAAAAAATTAGAGATTAGTTTAATTATAGGTGTGCACTTAATTGTTTGGCACATAGGTTAGACACACTATAATGAATGAATGTTTGTAACAATTTTTTTTTCTTGTTTTACAATGTTGTACATGTCCTTTATACTGCATGCACCATTTACACTTGGTCATCACAATGTTGCAGGCATGCATACACCTATACTGGATGCACCCTCTACACTTGGTAGGACATCATTTGAAAGCTTTAATGAATGTGTCTCCTAGGTCCATCAACCTTACTGATACAGATTCTTAAAAAGACCCAATTGCTAAACCATAACAACTATGAGCTCGACTACCTGTAACATCTATGAGGTTAGGTTCTTACAAACAACCTTCTCTTTTGAAGCTCTCTACTACTACAAATATTTGAAAGCTTTCTTGAATGCCACTACTCAATCGATAGCATGCTCGAATCAATGGCTTCCATCAATTTTTTCTTCAGTGTCTCTTCTCAATCTATAGCATGCTTGGCTTAATGATTGCAATAGATATAGATTGCAAAGAACAAAGAGTGAATCCATCCTTGCATAGACACAAGACAAACAAATGGTATGTTACATATTAATCAAGTATTCTAAGACACAACGGAGTACCGACAAGATAACTATAAGAAACACCTAGCGTTACCCATTTCGACGGATGTGGAAGAGAAGTAATCTAGTTATAGATGGCTAGAGAATTCATCGTCGATTCAGCAGATGAACAAATTACTTAATGCGCTGCAAAAAGTAATTGAATTTATAACCAACGGGTTTGGCTGTTTGAGAAATGAGAACTTCTATCGACCGTTCGATTCATGTCATTCCGATGCGTGCGAATGAATCCATCCCATTGAAATATTTCCATAATCATTTCATCTTTCACTGTCCCCGAAGCGGGGAAATGAAACGCCGAAGATAACTTTGATATGTTGCAAGATGAGAGAAAGTTGTGTTAAATTTTGGAATCATATGCCACCATGTTCCTTCTCATTACAGGCAGTATGAGGCATTTCTTCTATCGGAGGCCCACAAATCAAAGCAGCCATGGCTCACACATACTCCCTAGAATTATCGACACAACCACCCAAATTACTGCACCACCCATTCCTTAGACCACTGGAGATTTGAGGCCTTTCAGATCATCTGGTGGCCTTGAAAACCATCGTGGCCTTAGCTGGCCTCGCCAGGCTGAACGGACCGACATTTTATGTACTTAAATCAGTCATTGACATGCAAACCTACTACATTCGGCCAGGCTTGTGCTGGGATGAATGTTTCCAAACCCTTATAAGAGTTGCTTCGATGAGGGAACTCATTTCATATTATGGTTGACACTGAGGAAGTTTAATTCATTATCTTTGTTAAGATTAAGACTTGCACCTTAAAGTCATTGGAAGGTAGGGTGGAGTGAAGCCATTAGCAGGTAGGGTGGGTATGGAAGGTAGGGTGGAGTGAAGTTACGAGATTTATACCAACGATTTGAAGGTAAAGTGAAGTTGTTCGAAGAAGAAATCATGTGGTTCACAAGTTTAGACATTATTTGGTTGCTACTAACAAGAAGGTAGCTACCCCCACTAAAAGAGCTCATGAAAGCTATGTAATTGCATTTTAACCCTTTATTTGTAACAAAATGCCATTCTCTCTATCTGTGGTATTCTCTCTTGAACCTCCCCACCTTTGCTAGAGTCTATGAAAAAATTTCCCAAGTCTTCAACATAATGTTAACTTGTTCACCAACCAATTTCAATGGTTGGTTTTACATCTTGCATCATTGCACACTCAAGAATATTCTAATTTACTAAAATCACAACATAGAATCGAGTAAATGAATCATGTGTGTAAAATCGACACGACATGAGAGAATTGAGGACAGAGGCAGTAGGAACTATGGAGAACTAGGGTTCAGTGGACGGTGCAGGCTTGGGTTGGTTCCAGGTGGAAGGCAGCTGTGGGAATAGTGCCTTAGGACACGGAAAGAGCAGAGGGTATGAAAGAAGCCACGGGCAATGGGGCAACGCCCCCCTCCAAACCGAACGATAAGGGGAAAGGAGTAGACAAGGGACTAGAGACAAACCTCCATTCCGGAAAGGGAGGATAAGGGACTAATGGAACCACCAAATCGGTTCAGGAAATAGGAGAAACCAGGAAACAGGGGCAGTGTGTGCCAAAAACTAAAAAGGTTCCAAAGCTTTAGATCAACTCGAAAAGAGTTAGAGATGATATTCAGAACATGAAAGATCATGCGCTTCTAGGAAAATTTGTGGGAATTTGGCCAATTGAGAAGGCTCTAGTCTGGTGGATTAACACAACTTGGAAACCTCAGAGCCATTATGACCTCCAACTTAGGGCCAAAGGGTTCTTCACGGTAATTTTTTCAACAAGTCTGACTGCACCCGTATCTTCGATAATGGGTCATATTTCTTTAACTTTGTAGGGCTTTACTTACGCCCCTGGAAGGAACGCTTCAACCCTGGCAAAGAGAATTTGACGATCGCCCATGTGTGGATCCGCCTGTATTCTTTACCTACAGAGTACTGGAAGGAGGAAATTCTTACCGACATAGGAAACACTCTGGGAGTGTTTGTTAAGGTTTCTGAGCAAACAAAGAAAATGAGATACACCTCATATGCACGTATCTGCCTCTATATGGATATCTCTCAAGATATTCCAGAAGGGATTGAACTAACATGGGAAGATGAGGACTGGTTCCAGGTGATTGACTATGAACAAATCCCATTCTGATGTCAAAGATGCCATGAGCATGGACATATTTTATAGGACTGCCCGCAAAACAAACAGCCAGGAGCCAAATCCATTGGGGATGGAAAAGACTCGGAAGGCTTCACCAAAGCGGCGAACAAAAAGCATCCATCCAAACGAGGAAATGGGCCTAAGATTCACAAGAAAACCCAGACGCACAACCGTTTTGAAATTCTGCAGGCAGCAGGGGAGACAGCGGTCATGGAGGATGGCCAATCCAAAGAAACAGCGGACAAGGATCCCACCCCCACATTGGACAAGCCCACCCAGGAAGCAGAGAAAGCAGCAGTGGGGGAGGACGTATCCATGAATGGGGAGGAAGGAGAAGAGATGGAATCAGGAGAACTCGACTTGGAAGGGCTGGAGGCAGCATGTACAAACAAGGTTCCAGCCTCCATACCCCCGCAACAGGTCTCTCTATTAGAGAAATCTATAATCAAGACTAAAGCACTTAAGTATCTGGGCATAACTTCAGAATTCATAAGGAAAATGAAGGGAAAAAAGAAAGGCCAGGGGGAGAAGCGAGGAAGACAAAGTAACATTCAGAGAATCCAAATGGTTGGGGCGAAGTTGGTAGCCTCAGGCCAATATCCCACAATTGATGCGGTACTAGCTTCTTCCTCACCCAAATTGTTATAAGATGCGAATTATATCCTGGAACATTAGAGGCTGCAATAGTCCTCTTAAGACCCGTCTTCTGAGACGGAAGATTGAGATTGAAAGGCCATCTATAGTTTTCCTTCAAGAAACGAAATGCTTAGAAGCTGAACTCCATTCCTTCGGGAAGCGAGCCTGGAAACATTATGAGGCTATATCTATTGATGCTACGGGAGCGGTGGGGGGATTGGCATTCTATGGAACCCCAGGGAGGTAATTATATCCGACTAGATGGCTTCTAATTTTAACCTATCGGCTTCCTTTCACGTGATAGGAACAAGAATCATAGGCTTCATATCCAATGTCTACGGACCCTCAACAACTAACCACAAGACCGCCTTCGTGGACTCAATGCTCAAATTAAAGAAGGAGGTCGATACTCTCCCTTGGATCATGGGAGGGGATTTCAATCTGATTCGGAGCCTTGAGGAGAAGAGAGGAGGAATTAGGCGCTTACATCCCATTAATGATCAATTCAACGCAACAATTGAGGCTCTGGACCTAATCGATGTCAGATCTTCCAACAGTATGTTTACTTGGAACAACAAAAGAGCCGGGGATAGAAGCATAGCTTCTTGGTTAGACCGATTTTTAGTCTCGAATTCAATCATGATGGTCGGGGGAGAAATGGTTGTCGTGGTACTCCCCTCTGTAGGATCTTACCACTGGCCAATCAGTTTGGAACCTCCGCAGACCCTTCCGGTTTGAGCAATTTTGGCTCCTCCACCCGGATTTTCCGGACCAACTATGTCAGTGGTGGCAAGATTCGACTCCCATCTTGGGAACACTAATGTACCGATTCCAACAAAAACTCAAGTACCTAAAAGGAAAAATCAAGCATTGGAATGCGAAAACCTTCAGAAACATTTTCCAAGGGAAAAAACAGTTAGACCAAAAAATGAAAGAGGTACAACACACTGTAATGTCCCAGGGATGCTCAGCAGAGTTAATGGAACAAGAAAAAAAATCTTCTAAAAGAACTGAACCTCAAGGAACAACAGGAAGAGATCCTCTGGAAACAAAAATCCAGGAATCGATGGCTAAAAGAAGGAGAGTGTAATACTAAATTCTTCCACAAAGCAGCTATTCAACATCACCAAGGGAATAGAGTGGTTCGTCTAAGGAAAAGTGATGGTATCTATGCAAAAACACAAACTGATATGGAACAGACTCTAAACGATTTCTTTGCAGATATTTTGGAGGAACCCAATATCAATAGGAGCGTAGCAAGGGAAGAAGTCCTCCAACACATCCCGACGGTGATCACGGAAGACCATAACACTATGCTAATGAAACCAATTAGTATGGAAGAACTGGATGAGGCCATCATGCAGATGGAAGCCGATAAAGCCCCAGGACCAAATGGGTTCACCACTAACTTCTTCCACTCCTACTGGGACTGGTTGAAAGAGGAAGTTCTGGCACTGGTCGAAGACTCAAGACACAATGGAAGCATTCTAAAGGCCCTCAATGCCACTTTCTTGACGCTTATTCCTAAGGAATCGGGCACTGAAGACCCAGGAAAATTCAGACCTATTTCCATCTGTAATGTCATATACAAAATTATAACTAAAGTCATTGCAAATCGTTTGCGTCCTCTCCTCCGGTCATTTCACCTGAGCAGGCTAGCTTTGTCGAAGGACGACAAATTCTAGATGGGATAATCCTGGTCCATGAAACTATACACTCTGAAGAATGACAAGATTCCAGGTATGCTTCTAAAACTTGATCTATCCAAAGCCTATGATAAGTTGAATTGGACCTTTCTAGCAGCAATGCTAAGAACCTTTGGTTTTAACGAGCTCTGGATAGATTGAGTTATGAGCCTAATCTCCTCGGCCTTTTTCTCGATCTTAGTAAATGGATCACCCTCGCAACCCTTCCCGGCCTCGCGTGGGATCCGTTAGGGGGACCCTTTGTCCCCGTTTCTTTTCATCATTATTGCTGAAGGTCTTGGTAGAATGCTCAAAGCTCAGCAACAAAGCAATAGCATCCGCGGTCTTACCCTCATTACAGGAATGAATCCACAAACCCATCAACAATTTGTTGATGATACCATGTTGATGGGCCCCCCCTCTGTCTAAGAATCCAAAGGTATCAAATTAATCCTCGATACCTTCCTCAAAGCTAGTGGTATGGATATTAACAAGGAGAAATCCCAAGTGTATTTCTTCAACACCCCGAAAGTCACCCGCAGGAATATCATTCGTATCCTGGAATTTACTGAAGGACAACTCCCTTCCAAATACTTGGGCTCTCCTTTGGCTGACTCCACAGTTCGTCAAATTTCTTGGAAGGATCTTCTAGATAAGCTCAAGAGAAAGCTGGAACTTTGGACTTATAGAGCCCTCAATTTCCCTAGTCGTCTTATTCTGTTCAAATCAGTGCTTCAAGCAATGCCTATCTACCTCTTCTTTGTACTGGCTTCCCCAAAAGATGTTCTGAAGCAAATCCGTACTATTCAAAGGAATTTTCTCTGGGGAGGAACCCAAGAGCATCGAAAATGGGACCTAGTAAAATGGGATACCCTATGCACCCCAAAAGCGACAGGAGACTTGGGTCTGCCAGACCCGATAAGTGTCAATAAGGTAATGGGAGCCAAAATCTGGTGGCGATGAGTGACGTATAATGAGGAACCTTGGGCATTGTTGTGGCATCACAAGTATGTGCCCCACTGGCCCAAGCAAAATATGATCAGATTCGGGGAATATAAGCCAGGTTCGCATATATGGAAGGCGACACAATTGAACAGGGGATTAGTCCAGAAACACAGTTTTTGGGAAGTAAGAGATGGAGCCTCCGCCTCCTTTCTCCGGGACACCTGGAAACAAGCCTCTAGACTGGAAGAAAGGCAGGACATACACGACTTAAAGCTACATCTTCAGAGTAGTCCTCTAGAAAGGGTTTAAGACTTCTGGGAGCCTACCATGGGAGAACATCACTTTAGAAAATGGAAACCAAAGCACTGGTGGCAATCCTGCACCCCAGAGGAGAACCTGGACAATTTCTACAAGGAACTATGTTCCCATAAGATCCTGAAGGTGGATGGACTGGATAAAGTCTGCTGGTGTTACACCAAAACTGAGAATTTTAACATTGTTGAGGCGGTGAGTCCACTCGATGAAGTCGAGAGGCTATCGTGGGAAGAGAGATGGGAAAAGGTCTGGTTCGGGAACCTATGGCCCAAAATTGCAATCTTCAGTTGGCTTCTAATCCACTGGCGCATCCTAACGTGGGAAAATCTCCTAAAGCGGGGCATGACAGGGCCTTCCCACTACTCCATGTGTTTGACGAAACCATCAATCATCTCTTGGATGAATGCCATCTGGCTTCTTTAGTATGGGACAAGTGGGAGGCAAGGTTCAGGAAAAATGCAAGGATTCGAGGACGACCAGATCTCACACTAGCTAATTGGCTTTCCCAGCCCTTCAAAAATGAAATCCTCAACATAATATGGGAATTGTTCCTAGGTTTCGTGGTCTGGGAGGTGTGGAAAGAGAGAAATCGACGAACGTTCGAGGGAAAGGAGTAGAATTCCGAGGCAGTTTGGATGCTAATTAAAATACACCTTAAGGAAACACTCAAACTTAACAAATGGACATCTGAAGCAATGAAAGCAAACCCTGCAGAAAGACAAATTTTGAATGAATGGGGCATCTTCAACATACCTGCAGGCATTGACAGCCTGCATGGGAGGAAGATTCAGCACCAAAGCTCCGACTTTTGGCAATACCCACCAACTAGTACCTTTAAGCTCAACTTTGATGGCGCTGCGAAGGGGAATCCCGGACCAGTAGGTTTCGGTGGTGTAATACGAAATGATGAAGGTAGGGTGCTCAACATCTTTTGGGGAGATATGAGTGAATCAACAAACAATGCAGCGGAATTAGAAGGCCTTGTTAGCAGGTTGAGATGGGTAATACAACAGAACTGGTTACCTTTGACAGTAGAGGGAGAATCTATGATTATGATCGCCATTGTTGAATGCATACAGCGAGGTTAAGCCATATCCAAGATCTCCCAAAACTGGAAATGGGAAAGCAGATTATCCCAGTTGCATCATCTCCTGCTCACCACCCCATCTGTCAAGTTCATGCATGTTCGACGTAAAGGGAATAAGGTGGCGGATGAACTAGCGAATAAAGGGGTAAGAGAACGTGTCTCATTCCAGGCTGGCCCGTTAGACGACATCTGTGACCATGCTCTAAGACATCGGTGTTTGGAGATCGTTGCAACTAACAAAGCCCACCTGGCAGGGATATCAAGGCAAAGAAATGAAATGCCACTTGAGGCAGAAGACACGTGGCCTCACATGGGACAGAGATCCCTTCCCATTAATGATCAACCGATCCACTTAACCACGAACTAAGACAACATTATTATGTTAAGTGGAGGCGGGTGACGATAAGACAGATGAAACCAGTAGCACGAGGCTTACCATTTAATTGCTCATACGACAACCTAGGTTTGCTCTTCCTTGAGATGGAGGTTCTAATGCCCGGGCACAGATGGATGGACGGTTCAAGGACAATAATTACGTCGGGACTGACTGCAGCATGTGAGATCGTATCAACCTCTAGCAGGGACGATATTGCAATTATTTTCAAGCATGGCCGAACCTATAGCAGGGACGATATTGCAATGATTTTAGAGCATGGCAAATTAAGGACAGGTACCATGGCCAAATCCAGGAGTAGGCCTCGGGATTTAAAGGCCGTAAATCCAGAAGGCCCAAGGACGAATCAAACACTTAAATTCGGTTTCCTTATTAGAAGGGGTGGTATGTTGTTTCTGTTTCAAGATGAGAATCAATGGCTGTAGTTAGTGGGCGACATTTCTCTTACGTCCGGAACTCTTTTTCTGTATAGCATGCCCCCCTCGAATGCGTATGCGTAGTCTTAGAGGTTCTCTGCATAGCACCAAGGAGAGGAATCGACAAATGGGGGAAGGAACCCCCCACCAAGAGAGTAATGAACCTGAGGACGCTCACCCTATGGCGTTTGATTGGGATACCTAATACCTGGCGAAAACGTCTGGCGCCATTGAGACGCACATTACGAACATGGAAATATCCCTTCAACAGGAGTTTGAAACTCGCGAGGAGAGACCGATAACAGCTAATCCTTTCTGGGTTGGGCGCATTCTGCTTGCTCGTGAGATCTAGGCCCGAGACCAGAATGTAAGAGAAATTAGAGGAGTTATAGTGGAAATCAAACGTCATCAACAGAGAGGCTTGGTTGGCCTGCACTCGCTAGAGGAAGCCGTGGAAGGATTGAGCGTTCAGCTCCCACTAGAAACAAGAAGTCGGTCTACCAGGAACATCAATTAAACCTCAGCACAGTGACTCGTGGCGCTCAGGTTTTCTCGGGTTATCTCAGTCCTGCCCCTTCTTTGTTTTTGTTTCGAGCTTGTCCTTAAAGCTCCTTTTGATTTGGGTAAATGATCATTTTTAGCAGTAGACTCAACAAGCTTGTAACCTTGCAGTTTGCAAGTCTTTATGACTAGGGTGGTCTTTTTGGTTTCCCGGATATGAAGTTTGTATACCCTGTTTTCCCAACTTGGGAGGGGTTTTTTTTTTGTGGCTTAATGCCTTTTTTTACTGTAACTTTTTGTACCATTATGTACACTATTAATGGAAGGTTCCTATGGTGTTTACTTACAAAAAAAAACATAGAATCGAGTAAATAAGGAGACAAAATGTCCTAGTTGACACTTCCTCTTTACAACTTGGATTGTCTAAAAATGACACACCATCCTTACAACTTGGATTCATAAAATTATATGCAAGACACATTTAAAACACATACTATATATAGTCTCAACTCTTGATTGTCAAATATCTTATATGATAATATGATATGACATCTTCACACGATTATGATTTATAGAGCAATCTACCTACACGATGAAGCATAATGAGAAAAGTATTAAACCTTTCTTAAATTATGAATGGAGTGAGTTAATAAGTGGATAAACTCAATCTTTATGTGGAGTCTTTTTTCTTAAAAGGTAAAGTTGAAACAATCTAAACCTTTTTTAAAATGGATTAAAATTTGTAATGGCTAAGTTTTCCATTCATTAAGAAGAACTATAACTTCACTAAAAAAAATCCTACCAAATTTGAAAATAAAATTAAATAGAAAAATAATGGAATTTATCAGGCTTCATAACATGAAAAGCAATTATTATAATCATAGCACTTCATAATCACAATCTTGGCGAGTTGTCAGTCTTCACTGCAGGCTGCAGAAATATCTCTCATTAACCAAAATCTATCACATGATCTTTTTGATACCTCTAAGTCTCTACCCCAATCTATGATTTTTTCGAAAGTTCATATAAATCCTGGTACAAGCACAAAGACTGTACTCTCCATGCAATATCCCAGCCAAGAATTGGCCAGAATACTATCTCCAACTTCCAAATTGATTAGGATTTTAACTAGTAATTTTTTTACAATTTTTTATGATGTGCAGGGTGTAAGTGAGGAGTACTGGTTCACTGATCAAGGATGGTAGGGATGACTTTTGATTCTGGTTTTCATATGTAAAATGTGCAACAGCAAGATAAGTCAGTTCTGGACAGTGATTCTTATGCACGAGGTACTGGAGCCTTTCACTTTTCAACAACATACAAGTATGTTGCCTACTTCGAGGCTTCTTGGGATTCTAGCATATGCATACTAGACTGGGAGTTGGTTCTAGATGGAAGTAAGGGTTATTTCAGTCAATAATATCAGTAAAACATAATGGAGTACATTTCATAAGAGTTTGGGAGGTTTTAGGTGGATTTGGAGGCAAAACTAGTCAAGGGCGCTACTGGGGATTGCTCAGGTAGGATATTTCCAGGCTTTTCTAAACAGGCTTTAATGCACCCAAAACCTCAGAAACAGAGTATGGGGGTCTTCAAGGGTGTTATAAGGACCTCATAGAACCATTATATCATTAATTTGCAGCATAGGTAAGTCATACATAAAAATATGCCAAAACTAGCTAGTTAAAAGTGTCCATTGAGCTAGTCTTTAATTATGAAGGGTAAAAACTCATTAAAGAAACATAATACTCTGTTTTGCAATTATAAATGGCTTTGATATGACTTATTAATGTTCAGAAGGTCAAAATTGAAGATTTTAGGTAGAGATTGCAAATGGATTACCTCCTTCCTTCAATAAACCTCTCCACAGCTAGTAATTGAGCTAGTTTTAACTTCTGAAGGTGCCAAAGCCACAAACTCATACAAATATCAATCAAAATCGGATTGAAGGCTCTAATATGTTATTAATACACCTACAGGTCGAAATCAGGGATTTGGAGAGAATATTACAATCATTGCACTCTCAATGCACTAGAGGACCTCCAATAGCTAGAATTCCTCCTAATGGAAAGAGATGGACTGGAGAAGGAGAAGAATGGTATGAATATCAGTATGGGACTGATATGAAGCTGCTACAGGTCAGACGAACAAAGTACAATGGTGCACTGGGCTCTCTGAGAAATTTCTAGCTCCTCCTTCAGTAACTAGAGCCTCCTTCTGTAGTGGTCTTCCAATGTCTTCTTCACAAACTCTGTCGGATGGTGAACTCTTCTCTGGAAGCTGGATCAAATTCAATAGTGGTTGATATGGATCTGATCAGCAGCCAAACATTATCCTGGATCTGAAATGTAGACTAGAATCTTGTTAAACCTTGGGGCACATCTCCCAAGAAGTGTTGAGGCACATCACTCAACAGATGAGTAGCTCAGAGTTCTCAAGACAAACTTCAAATGGTCAAAAGATGTGAATGAGACATGGATCCATTATTTTATAGCTGAAGTGGCTTCCTCCATAAGCCAACCCACACGAGTGAGAGAGGGAGGGCACATTCTTTGAGAGAGGGAAATTTTTCTTGCTTTGTCTGACTTGCTTGCTTTGTGTTTCCTCACTGAATTAGCAAGGGAAACTTTCCTTGCCTTAGATGTTTCCTACCTTTTTCCAAATGGCAACTTTTTTCTCTTTCCATCTTTTTAATACTTTCCAGCTTTGTGCTTTTGCCTGTTTTTCTCTAGCTTTTGCCTATTTTTTCCTTCTTTCCTGCTTTTGGCTGACACATGGATGTTTCTATCTTATTGACTTGGGTAGGTGAGGTCCACCTTGACCCTATTGCGCCCTCCTAGCTTATCCACATCATATCCTCACCCAAAATATTAATTATCCATGATAAATATCAAAATTAAAATAATTAAATAATTATTTAACTATAGGCTTGGCTCAAAATTCCCCAATTAGTTAATAATTCATCTTAGATACTTAGTTTGGGGATTAATATCTTCAGGGGGGGGCACCTTATCCATTTGATCACCCAAATACACCCTTAGGCATATTCCATAAGATAATTTCCACATTCCCCCATTAATTAATTAATTATTGCCTAGGTGACTTAGGCCAAAATCACCCCCTTGGACCATAGCAAAAATTAGGGAACATGACACTCTCACACTTATTGTAATGGTCTCAAATGCAGTTAATGTTATTTTAAATGTGGACCTAATTGTTGGGATCTTCATGTGTCATCTCTGTGGTCTAAGAGAAAGGGTAGACCTTTCTTTTTCACACTCCATGAAGAAAAGTGAACTAAAATCCACTCGCCGCAGTACATATAGATTATGGTTGAATAATGATCATGATATTATTGGATCCCTTTGAAATGGAATACCAAAGGAAACCTAGTGGATACATGACAAAGGAGTAGCTCCAATCTTTTTTGGATGTAATTATATTGATTTTTTTTTTGGTTTTTGAGAGTAAATTAGCATTTAAAGGGAATCCGGGTGGATATATTACATTGAAAGGCCTTACTATTATTATTTATTATTGAATACTAAGTTGTACACTTTTTTTTCAGTAAAGTTTTATTTATTATTAAATGTTAAGTTCTAATATAATTTCCATCTCATACTCTAACACCAAAATCCTACTTTGAAAGAGATGGGACAAGGAAAAAGTTGTTGTAGATAAGATAAGATATGGACACATTTGGCATTTGCATCAACACTTGATATAAGATTTTGGTGTTATAATTATTATAGTATGGCAATTTTAATAGGTGATTCATCGATTACTATCTCTAACATAAAATAGCTACTACAACATATTGATTTTCTACTCAACGTTTCATTTCCCCCGCTTTAGGGATATACTAGTTTAAAATTAACTTAAATACCAATAAATAATTTTGTGAGTTGACTACAATTTTTGAAACTTTTTTAAATTAGTAAAAACTATTTAATTTAATTTAAAAAAAAAAAAAAAAAAAAACCTTAATCTTAAAAAAACAAAATATATATTTGACTTTTACTTAAAGTATCAATTCTACTATTCCTTTTCCAAATATAAAATAACAAAATATATATTTAACGTGTAATTAAATTATCAAATATACTCTATTTTAAATATAAAAATAGAGATTTAAAAACATACCATCATAAAATATATATTATATTTAAACAAAACTTCCAACCTCAAAGATGTTTTATATATAGTTCGACGAAACATGCAACCATGAGGATGTATTATATTTAAACATAACATGCTAACATTTTATAAATTAAAAGAAACAAGCAACGAGCATGCATTCAATATTTAATGATCATGAATACAATGATTAAAGTTAACCAAGAGTCATAAGTTTATTAAATATTTTAAAAGTGCACGTGGACTAAATTTAGTGAATGATATAAGAAAATTAATAATAATTTAAAAATTATTTTAGAATAACTTTAAATCAATATATTGGGTTATATGTTAAGTTATCATGTAATATCATTGCATCGAGTGAAACGAGGTGCTCTACAATCCAATATGGGGGAGATCTTCTAACAAAAAGTAATTGCACGTAAAAATAAGTAAGTAAAGTAAAGTAAAGCAAAGTAAAAAGAAGTAAGTAAAGTAAAGTAAGTATGGGGGAGATGTTGTAATGTTTGTTACTAACAAAATAATTAAAAAAATTCATGTCGGTTCATAAAAAAATTATGGAAAGTATTTAAAAAAAATCCATGTTAGTTCATAAAATAAAATATTATGAAAAGTAATTAAAAATAGATATTCATTTATAAAATAAAAACTTAAACCCGGATCTATCAATCAAGAAAGATCAAATTCCTTGAGTTTAAATTAGAAAAGAAATACATTTCAAGAAATTGGATCCTTCTCGGTGCTTAATAGATACAGGTTTAAAATGAATCTACGCTCGTTTAATAAACAATATTGAATTACATTTTAAGTTATCATGTAATATCATTTAATAACAATGTTTATGATATTTTGGGTTACATGTTAAGTTATCATGTAATATCATTTAATAAACAATATTGGTTTCATTTTAAGTTATCATGTAACATCATTTAATAAGAATGTTTAAAATCATATATGGAATAAGTTAAGGTTAGATATAATTTAAGTAAGTATAATTTAATGTTTATAAAAGTTTAAACTTTGCTATATAGGTTAAGGTTAGATATTATTTAAGTAAGTATAATTTAATATTGTGTAAAATTTAAATTTTAGTTTGTATTATCATTTAATAATAAATTTTAAAAAAAAATTATGGTGTATTAGTGTTTAGGATGATTTTGTTCATATTTATTGTGCAATCAAGGTTAGATACAATTTAAGCAAGCACAATTTAATGTTATCTAAAATTTAAAATTTAGTATGTATTATCATTTAATAATATATTTTCAAAAATTATGTTGTGGTGCATTGGTATTTAGGGTGATTTTGTTCATCATCCATGGATCTAGTTTGCTTAAGGGTTGTATGTTGGGTTTGTTGCACATTTTAACTATGGGCTTTGATTAGGGATGAAGCTCACTTTAGTTAGCTTTCATTGACTCTAATATTTAGGAATTAACCCCACAAATATTATAATTGGAAACTAATAAACCAAAAATCATGTAATAAGCAATTGTTAAATATGTCATAAGCAAGCATAACTTAACGTTACATACGATATATAGTAATGATTATTACATAAGCAATAAAAACATATAATAATTTAAAGTTACATATTTGATAAAATGTTGAGGATAAAGTTTGTCCATCGTATTTTAATGTGTATATGTTTAGTATGCGTTTACATTAATGTGGATTTTTGACATTGTTCGATGGAAGTTATGTGTCGTAATATTGATGTGATGAGTGGAAGTTACTACTACAACACTTAAATGTTAATGTCACATGGTGCATGCTGTGAGAACATTGATTGTACATGCATCAACATAGATCTATCTTAAACCTGTATCTATCAAGCACCGAGAGGGATCCAATTTATTGAGGTGTATTTCTTTTTTTAAATGTAAACTCAAGAAATTTGATATCTCTTGATTGATAGACCCGGTTTTAAGTTTTAAGTTTTTATTTTAGAAACGAATATCGATTTTTTAATTACTTTTCGTAATATTTTATTTTATGAGCCAACATGGATTTTTTTAAAATACTTTCATTAATTTTTTTATTTTATGAGCCGACATAATATAATTTATTACTTTTTACTCTTTTTTTTACTCGTGTAACGTTACAGCATCTCCCTCATACTCTATTACTTTTTACTCTTTTTTTACTCGTGTAACGTTACAACATCTCCCTCGTACTCTATTACTTTTATTCGTGTAACGTTACAACATCTCCCTCATACTCTATTACTTTTTACTCATGTAACATTACAACATCTCCCTCATAATCGTGTGTAACGTTACATCCATACACGTTACAACATCTCCCCCATACAGGTAACTTTAATAAAAATTTCAATAATGATAAAATTCAATAAGGAGAAAAAAATTTCAATGGGGAAACGCATGGAGCTCTCGAAGTTTTCGAACCAGTGACGGATCTGTCCTCTCCTTCGGCCGACCCTCTTGGCCGTGTCTCCCTTCCCTGACCAGTCTGCTCGACGGATGCGGCCCTGGTGCTCTGCGTCCTTCCCTAATCTGTCCTCTCCTTCAGTCGACCCTCCTGGTCGAGCCTCTGATCTTTTCTTCTCCCCCTCTCTTCCTCTCCGCCGTCCTGGAGACCCTCCTCCTTTTCTTTCCTTCCTGCTCCCTTCTTCTCCCGTCTCCAATGGCTTCGGAGACCAAAAGCCCTCCCCCCGACCTCGTCAATTTCCTGAAGCTCTTAGCCTCTCAAGGCAAGAAATCCCTTTCTTCTACCCAGCAAAAATTTGTAAGGAAGCTCGATGAAATCCCTACCGGCAAATATTCCATGCAAGACAGCTCTTAACCTGTCGGAACGAGGCCTGATCGGCCAATTTATAGGCCTCTGGCCGTCCCCAAAATCTATCGATCTTTGGGTGCAGAAAAATTGGAGACCCTTAATTACCGAAGACGTCAAATCCTTATTTCTAGGCAAAGGCTTCTTCGCCTTCGTCTTCGAGTGCAAACAGGATCGCAAACTCATTTTTAGGAATGGCCCCTACTTTATGGGCCCCCAAGGGCTTTATATGAACAAGTGGACTCCAAACTTTGATCCATCTCACGACATCCCATCCGCTGTCCCGGTTTGGGTGAGGCTTCCTCATCTACCCCTTCACTGCTAGAATGATGAGTCTTTAGAAGCTATCGGGAACACATTGGGCAAATACATCGACAAAGCAGATCGGAAAGATCAATATTCTTGTGCGAGAAGATGTGTTGAAGTAGATCTGGAGCACGGGCTCCCGGAAGCAATAAATCTAACCGTGGTTGATTAGACGCACATAAAAGAGCTTGACTACGAACAAATACCATTCAAATGCAAATTCTGCCATGAATACGGACATTTCGCACGATCATGCAAAAAGAAGCCTTCGATCCCGGAATTGGAAGGGAAAAAAGAGCAATGGACGACCATTCAAAAAAATGGCAAACCGGGTATGAAGCACCATCCAAAAAACTCAAACACTCAGAAAGCAAATCAGCAACATCAAGATCCAACAGCCTTGAACAATAAGAACAGATTCAAAGCCCTAGAATCGATCGAAACCCATGAAATCCCCGAGAACAAGGAAGAAGGAGAACTGCACAACGAACAAATCCCTCATTCTACTTCCCTTACCCTTGAAATCCCCAAGTCTCCCCTAACTCTGATTTCTCCTAGCCCCACGAGACCTATTCAAAACAAAGATACACTTTCCTATGCTGAAGTTACTAAAGTAAGAACTCCCAACTCCCCCTTCTCCTCAGAAGAACCCATAGATAAGTCATCCAAAAAACCCGATCGGAAATCTACCAAAGATTTGAGAGAAGAAGAGGCCGAACGTGAAAAAACTTAAGGATCCCAGACCACTATAGACATGGTTTTTAGCAGAAATACCAGGACAAGAGGCACAGGAAAGAAATATAGAGATCTATCAGGAGGAACCCCCTCCTCCACCAACATCCCCAAATGATGAAGATGGTCTCTTAGAACTGCAGAGGTCTAGGCAATCCCTGCAAAATAGATGCAGCAAAAGACCTTCAAAAGATTGACATGCACAACCTCCTTCTACTCCAAGAGACCAAGCTCGAAGACACCACAGTCTTAGCGATCGACAACGAAAAATGGAAAAAAAACACAGGATATGCAGTCAGTGCTAGAGGAGCCTCTGGAGGACTTGCAACTTTGTGGACAGTAGAAAAATTTCACCTCCATAGTTCCTTTGCTACGCAGCATTGGATCTATACTGAGCTCACCCATATTCAGAGCAACAAGCACATCGCTCTTTTTAATATGTATGTGCCCAGCCTCCATTCAGAAAAGAAGGATTGCTGGAATCTCTTAGAAGATTTCATAGATGCCTACAGCCCTCAGGACATCATTCTCGCAGGAGATATGAACATCACTCTCACCAAAGCCAAGAAAAAAGGTGGTCTCATTGCAAAAGACTTCTTCAAAACACAAGTCGAAGCACTCATTCAAGCAAAAGATCTCATCGATATCAAGCCAAAAAGAGGGAAGTACACTTGGTCGAACAAACGAATCAGCAAAGGAAATATCATGGCTAGGCTAGACAGGTTTCTAGTCCACAGCACCCTCCTGTCTGACACCCAAAGCATTTCCTCAAGCATACTAGCCAATCTCGCCTCTGATCATAAACCCATTCAACTCCTCTTCCAAGATATCGAAAATCCTGGCCCCATCCCCTTCAGATTTAGCCCCCAATGGCTCGCCTTTCCCAATTTCTAGAGCACTTTTATCAAAGCCTGGAGCATCCCTGTTTCCAGTTCCCCCTCCTATGTTTGGGAGCAGAAACTCAAAAACACCAAGCACGCTCTGAAAATCTGGGCCAAACTTACTCATCATGCAACGACCATCTCTAGGAATGCTGCCGTGAACTCTCTTGAAAGTATCCAACTCGAAATGGAAGACAGACCCGTCGAAGTTATCACGCTCCAAAACGAAGTCGCTCATCAATCTAAGGTCTATCAATCTTTTCAAACAGAAGAAGAGTACTGGCGCTTGAAGTCCCGCAGCACTTGGCTCAAAAGTGGTGATAAAAACACCAGCTATTTCCATAAGCAGTTCGTAGCTAGGCAGTCTGTCAATCACATTGCAGAGATCAAATGGATGATGGAGAGAACGTGGTTGGCAATGTAAATATAAAAAACACGACATACTTGCACTTTTCCAATATCTACATTGATGAAGCAATCGCTGATAGAGGAGAAGAGGAAGCGTTTTTGGAACACATTTCAAAGGAAATTACCCCGGAGGAGAATCTCAAAATCTGAAAACCATTTACAAAGCAGGAAGTCCTCAACGCTATCAATTCTTTCGACTCTGACAAAGCGCCAGGCCCCGATGGGTTTTCTATTCACTTCTACAAAGCCTGTTGGACACATATTAAAAAAGACTTCATGAGAATGATTAAGAATTTCCATTCGAAGGCAAAAATTGGCGGTTGCACCAACACCACGTTTCTGACTCTCATTCCGAAAGAAATGAATCCCAGCTCATTCAACAGATTCAGACCAATTTCATTGTGCAACTCTTCATACAAAATCATCTCCAAAATGCTCGCAACTAGATTGAAGCTGCTACTCAGTAAAATCATCTCTAATAATCAAGGTGGCTTCTTGAAAGAAAGGCAAATACTCGACAACGTCATTCTTGTACAAGAAGCAATCCACTTCAGCAAATCGCGAAAGGAAAAAGGTATGATAATCAAACTCGATATGGCTAATGCATTTGACTGTGTCAAGCATTCCTTCTTATTCATATTATGAAATGCTTCGGATTCGATGATACCTTTATCAGCTGGATATCAACCTGCATAAGCAAACTTTGGATTGCCCCATTAGTCAACGGCCGCCCCACAGACTTTTTTCAAGCATCCCGCGGTATCCGGCAAGGCTGTCCACTCTCCTCCCTCCTGTACATCTCATTGCTGACTCTCTCAGCCGAAAGTTGAACCATGATTTGGCCTATGGCTCCCTACCTGGCCTCCGCCTTACATTCGACTCCCACCCCCTCAACCATACCCTCTTCATCGACGATTCTCTTTTATTGGGCGGAGCCTCTTCCTTCTTAGCCTGAAAGTTCAAATGCAACTTGGATCGATATTGCGTTGTTTCAGGGGGAAAAATTAACTTGCACAAAAGTGCCATATATTGCTGGAATACAAACAACATCACAGTAGCCAGAATTAGTAGAATTCTCAGCATCAAAGTTTACAATCATTGGACCAATTTTAAATATTTGGGACTCCCCATCACTTTTGGCAATTCCAAGATTGGAAACTGGGAAGAAACCATTAACAAAATAAAAAACAGAATCAGAAGATGGGGAGGACACTGCCTCAGCAAAGCAGGGAAGTTAATTCTTGTAAATTCCATTCTCTCTGCAATGCCCATCTACCAATCCTCCATTCTCCTAGCTCCAAAAGAGGCTACTAATCAGATTAGCAAAATGCTGAGAGACTTCCTTTGGTCCGGCGGAAAAAACAACGAAAACAAAATCCATCTTGTGAACTGGGAGACTATCAAGAAGCCAAAATCTTCCAGAGGTCTGCAAATTCGAGATCCGCATCAAGCTAACTTGGCTATGGGCGGTAAACTCCTCTAGCAAATTCTACATAAAAAACATCATCTAGTTAGTCAAGTACTCAAGAAAAAATATTTAAACGAAACCAACACAAGATGCCTTGACCAAAAGCCAATCACCAAAGGCACTAGTATTTGGAAACTCTGTAAAGCAGCTTGGGATTTTTTCTCAGAAAGTCTCTACTGAATACCAAGCAATGGCAGGAATATCGATATATTTACTGACAAAATAATGAACAGCAAAGACCTACAGAATAATCATGAGCTCCATAATCTCGAAGTATGGCTCAAACAGCATGGTATTCGCACACTCAAAGAATTCAGCACTTGGGATTATCGTGGCAATTGGAAAAATTGGAAAACCAATGAAATTCCTCCCCATCTCGAGGATGCTAAAAACACCCTCATTGAAAACCTGAAAGGTTGTGCCCCCCTCCATCTAATGGCCAAAGACGAGCGAGGATGGGGCCTCACAGGAACATACACTTCTATTCTTGTCTTCAAATCACTCCAAACTCACGATGATACAAGAAACGTTGTCTGGAAAATAGCTTGGAACCCCTTCGGACTCCCCAAAATCAACTTCTTCACGTGGACCTTAATTCACAACAAAGTCCTTACAGGAGACAACCTTGCCAAGAAAGGATTCCATGGTCCTTTCTGCTTCCCTCTCTGTCATAACAATCTTGAAACGATCAACCACATTTTTCGGGATTGCCATTTTACTAAACATGTGTGGAACTTAATCCTCCTTGACCTCACCACCACGCAGCCCTCTTTCTCCTCCATCACCCACCTCTTCCTTGATTGGTCTTCTTTCTATCCCACTCCCATACCCAAGAAAAGTCACTGGCATCAAATCTGGAATGCTATTCCCAAGTTCACTTGTTGGAAGATCTGGACCACCAGAAATGATGGCATTTTCAATGAAAAGTATTACACCCCCCTGCAAATTGCAAGCCAGGAAACAAGTTTACTCATTGATTGCCTAAATAACTCCAAGTTCAAAAATGATGCTTCCTTCAGCGCAAAAGAAATAAACTGGACAGGGAGCAGACCTCCTAACCCTAGTGACATTCCTCGACCTCAACAAAATCCATCCTGGTACATCAGACTAACCAGCTCTGACTTTCATGATTGGAGAACCAACCAAGCCATTGACAGCCTACACTTTGATGGCGCCTCAAAGAATAAACCTGGCAAAGCTGGTGCAGGAGGAGTATTGCGGTCTAGTGATGGAACTATCAGAGTGAAATACAGTTGGGGCTTAGGTACCTGCTCAAACAATACCGCTGAAGCCTTCGCCCTGTTAAAAGGCTGCCAAATTGCTAAAGATCATATGATCAACAATTTACATGTTTTCGGCGATTCGATGTTCATCATAAGAGCCCTAAACACAGACACAAATCTCAGGAATCTATCCCTGAATCGAATCTTGCAACGCATAAGACAAATCACAAGCACATTCACTCATTTCAAGGCTTTTCATATCCTAAGGAGTTTAAATGAGGAAGCAGACATCGAAGCAAACACTAGAGTCAACCTCAACAGCGGAATTCTGAAAATAAACAACAACATCAGTGACTTACATTCAATCCCCTGAACAAGGTCACAGGTTTCTATAACTCAAGTACCCACTATTCCAGATTCTCAGTAATGATCTTTTTTATTTAGCATATGCAGACGGTGATCCTCATTCGTCATCTCCATAAAGTCTTATCTGTCGATTTCATTCAACCTCGAGCTAAGAGTCACTCAATGAGCTCGTTATGATCTCAAACTAAGCGTTATTCAAAGAGCAAAGCATTTTTCAAAGAGCTAAGCGTTATGATCTCAGATTCAAACAAAGCATTTTCCCACTCCTCCATGTCAGATTGAGAATTTTTATTACGTTACTTTTCGGGATCCTCCTTTGTAGAACGCGTTCAGAACTTTTTTCTTACTCAGAGCAATTCGTTAATCGATCTTGGAAGGCTGTTAACCAACATCAATTCCATCATTACAGAAGTTGCATCTTTTTCATTAACCAAAATCTTGAAGCAGAACTTTCTATCAAAAACTTGAAGCAGTACACTCATCAACTCATTTCTGGATTTAGTATCTTCTTCATTGTAATTAGCAATCTCGGCTTTATATTCATTTTATCGATTTGGCTCAAAGCCACGGCTCTTCCTTTTTTCTTTTTTCTTTTTAATATAGAATACACGTTTCTGTTAAAAAAAACATCTCTCCCATACTGGACTGTAAGCACCTTGTTTCACTCGGTGCAATCACTATAACTCGAAGAATTTTAATACAATCAAAGAATTTAGATACATGTATTTTAGTCAATTTCATCTATTAAAGATCAATTTCAAGACAACAACTACCCAAATAATTCAAGGTAACTTCATGATTGAACATTTTATAATCTTTTTAATGTATTACTTTAACAATCTTGTTACAATGTACCCTAAACTTCATTAGTTTTAGATTTTATGAACCCAAATGAGAGTTATAATGGTTTTTAGATAAGAGTTAATTTTAACAAGGTTAAATATAAAGGAACTAATAGTTTTGTCATTTACATTCGACATCATCTAAGCATGCAACAATTCATTGTATTGGACATAAGCAACCTAGATGTTCATAATTTCTAAATATAGAGGCCTTGGTGCCACTTTGTAATGTATTTGATTTCCTAGTTTGTACCTTTGAGGAAACGTAGCACTTCTATTTCAAATAGTTGCCTACAAATATTTTGATTTATAGTTCCTATGGATGTTTGTTAAATTTATTTACACCACCATAGAAAAAAACAACAACGCAAATTACACAAGCATAATAGAGATTAGTTTAAAGCCCATAGTAGGCTACATCTTGCCATAAATCAAGAACATTGAATCAATTCATGAAAAGGGCCATATCAAAATGTATATACACATGCATTTCTAAATATTGTAGCAACAATTGCATTAGAGATGCTCATTTCCAAAGGTCAACCTACAAAATACAAAGACCATGATATATAGTAAGAAAAATCTTTACAAGGAAGAAAATTGACTTTGAAATGTTCCCCATGTATTAATCATCTAGTTTCACACTATATAATTTATGTTGTCAACAATATGCCATTATCAATAATGGTTACACAAGCCAAATGCACCACATTAGGTCCAAATGCAACCTATAGCAATCTTACCTCAATCAATCCATAGTCATCCCTCCTTACCCATGATATCAAGCACTACTTGTCATCTCCAACCAAATCAAAGACCATGTTCTTACGCCAAAAATAAAAAAACACTAAAGTCCTTGTGGAATAAGTACCTATCATGCCAATGAAGCCCCTAATTAATTTGCTTGTTGATTATCATCCTCCATGAATGGAAGGATCCAATAGTTCACATGGATCAGTTGTAAGCCAAATATTTCCTCTTACTATGCAATCACATGTATCGTAACCATAAGTACATCTATGAGCTTATCCAAGTGGACCCATTCAATTGAATCCTTTTAATTCCCCTCACTTTCCTTTCTAAAAGGATGCCTATATAGCCCAAGCTAGTTACTGAAGGACAAAATCCTATTCAATAAATGATTTCTTCCTCTAATATAAACTAGTTGTGCATAAACATGCAAGTGTCTTTACACTTTAGCAAGTGGGCGTGCATAAGCATGTAAGCCTCTTTCCAATTTAGCCACTAGTTGTGCATAAGCATGCAACTCACTTCTAGTTTTGCAATTGGATTGCATAGGCATGTAAGATGTACATCTTCTTGTAATAATTGTATGTGTACATTGGATCTTCTAGCCACTTGCTCTTGCCTTTATCCTTTTTATTACTTCTTGTGCTTTTGTTATATTATTAAAACATTTACTCGAATTATAATGGGGACTTTGCACTCCAACCACCAATTATTGAAATACATCATAAGATATTACTTTATATGCAACCAACGTATATCCATTTTAACCTTGGATCTATCAACCAATGAGAGGGATCAAATCCCTAAAGGTGCAAATGTTTTTAATGGTGCATTCATTCCCTTGAGTTTTCACACTCTAAAAGAAGTTTGCATCTCGAGGGCTTTGATCCGCTCAACACTTGATAGATATGAGGTTAAGATGGATATACATTGTTCTTTATTTTGTTTAAAATGTTACATAATTTTTTTTTATTTCTCTTCATTTGCATGCACTCGTGTGTATGTGTGTATAGGTCAAGGGGCTAACTCAACCAATTATAACCAATGTTGTCAGGCATTTGGCTAGTTCCATGCCAAGAGGTGCTCTATTCGAATTCCCCTAGTTTAGCTACGCTAGCCTTTGCTGACAAGTTTATTAGGGATGACATCCACTAATGTGGAGATGCATCCCTTGGGTTTCCTCACGAGGTTTTCTTTGGAATGCATACATACATATATTTCCATGGAAACTTATTTAGGGAAACCCTCTAAGGGCTTCCTCCCATTTTGTTAATGGTGCCTAGGGTAAAAGTTCCATGAATATAACATATATGCCTAATCCCAAAGGTCTCAAGTGGATTTCATGGAAAATCAAATCATTAGAACTAACCCTTGGAAATGTGTGTGTGTGTGTGAGAGAGAGAGAGAGAGAGATTCAATTTTAATTTACAAGGCAAACATTCAGTTTTGTTATTGTTCCTTTTTACCCATAAATAATGATGTAGAGAGAGAGAGAGAGATTCAATTTTAATTTACAAGGCAAACATTAAGTTTTGTTATTGTTCCTTTTTACCCATAAATAATGATGTCTGATGTTGTCAACCTTCACTCACTCATCTTTGACATTCCTGACCAATGAGGCCTTAACAAATGAGCACTTGATTTTCTAATTACATTAAAAATACATACACATGTTATTTTACAATCACTTACATAATTATAAATAAAATTGGGATATCACATTAACAAGTGAAAATAAGCTAATTTGACTAAAAGTCATTTTTTCACAAAGAAAATGACATACCATTTATATAAAAAATAGTAAAGGAGGATACATAGTTCCAAACCAACAGTTGTCCAGAGAACATAAAACATGGAACCATAAAAACAACATAGCCCAGAAAACACAAGGTAGTCCAAACAGGACGAAAAACCAAGGCACATCAAAAGAGTCCCCGCAAGACAATACAGAAATAGTCACCCAGTCCACAGAAACAGTCCACAAACCAGCCGTAAAGCACAAAACGACCCCCACATAGGCCACAACATAACCAGATGAGACCGAAAGTCCCCAAAGAGACAACAACACATGAACTAGAACCCTGCATGAAGACAGAGGCATGATCATAACAAGATGTACCATACTCAAACACAAAAAGAAGCCACAGAGGAATGATCAACAAGCCAAAAAAAGACAAATGACTAAAAGTCATTTATCTTTTCTTCTCTTATCAAAATACATTTGTGTCAACTTTGAATAAGATGAATAACTATTATAACTACTTATAAACTTTTTCCTCTATCTTTATTTACGTTTTTCACTAACTATCTTTTTTTTTTTTCAGTGGAAAAATCACCTTCCTACTATTCCGAAGGAATCAAGGAAAGCTAACAACGCACGCGAAATCTCAACAAACTTCCTCACATATCGTGAATGATATGTCGAGCAAACCGTTAGCCAGTAATCCAAGCCAGAAGATGTCTCAACAATATTGAACTCAGGTGAATGGAATAAAATCCATCTAACCCCACTAACTATCTATAAAATACAATAATAATAAAATATACTAATATATTAAGATCTATTTTAATTTCAAAATTCAAATAAATTTACACTACTTACACTTTTTTCCAGCGAAATACACTACTTACACTTACACTTACAATACACCAACACAAATTAAATATGAAAATTACTTAAATGTATGTAACCAACACTTTAACCCTACAATTTTCATAATTTTAACCATGCCCCTCACCGAGTCACCCTTCGTAGTTGCCAATAATTGTACAAACTCATCATGGCATAAGATGAATAACTATTATAACTACTTATAAACTTTTTCCTCTATCTTTATTTACGTTTTTCACTAACTATCTTTTTTTTTTTCAGTGGAAAAATCACCTTCCTACTATTCCGAAGGAATCAAGGAAAGCTAACAACGCACGCGAAATCTCAACAAACTTCCTCACATATCGTGAATGATATGTCGAGCAAACCGTTAGCCAGTAATCCAAGCCAGAAGATGTCTCAACAAAATTGAACTCAGGTGAATGGAATAAAATCCATCTAACCCCACTAACTATCTATAAAATACAATAATAATAAAATATACTAATATATTAAAATCTATTTTAATTTCAAAATTCAAATAAATTTACACTACTCACACTTTTTTCCAGCGAAATACACTACTTACACTTACACTTACAATACACCAACACAAATTAAATATGAAAATTACTTAAATGTATGTAACCAACACTTTAACCCTACAATTTTCATAATTTTAACCATGCCCCTCACCGAGTCACCCTTCGTAGTTGCCAATAATTGTACAAACTCATCATGGCATTTTTATATATTGAAACACAAATCCCAATAATGAGCTGAACAACTTGTCAAAGCAATATCTTCATTTTTTCAAAAACGAATGGTGGGAGAATGATTATCACAAGTGTGGTGGGCCTCAAGCCATTTGCTTGAAGCTACCATTTTTCTTTCGGTCATGCTCCCACACAACTACCATTTGTTGGAAAAACTTATCCTAATAAACTACCTTACAATTTATAAAATGGCAAGAACCGGAGTGCGAAACTTGTCATCCACAGATTGACTCTAAAGCCTCAATCTTCTAACTGACAGAACCAGCCAATCTTCTAACCGACACAGCCAGCCTTCTATTGACTTCTGTGGAGAGATACGGACGGATAACTTTGATTTGAAGATTCCAAACGTGAAGGAGCAATCCATGTGAAGTAAAAATTGTGCAGATAAGGATGACCTTTTCATGGTTTTGCCTATCAATGGGGAAGTTGCAATACAAGAGTGTATGTAGGTTGCACCGGACGAAAGGGCTACTGGGGAAAAGTCGAACTGCCAATGTTTCTTTAAATGACTTTTCTCTTTGCGTGTAAAGCTACTCGACGCGGAAGATGCGCGTACGTTGTTGTATGCTCGATCATTTGGCCCACTTCATCGATCGGTTCTTCCATATAAATATATCCACACCCATTATTTTGTCTGAATTTAGTACTATCGAGTTTCATCTTCTCCTGTGCTGAAAACATATTGGGGATTCTCTGCTTGCTGTCATTCCCTTTGGATTATTCAACAAGTAAGTGCATACCTCTGGAAAAATTTATCTGTATTGAATTCATTGATTTATATGTCTATTGGTATTGGATATTCTGGGGATACTTAGATGGAAATTTTGGGTTTCCCCCATTTTAAATTTACCAGGGAAGATATATAGAAAATATTGATTAAGGCCAGCTGCTTGATTTTCTTGATCAACCCATAATGGAAGGGTTTCACATTGTTGTAATTTTCTCGCTTGTTTGTCTTAGAAAGGGTAAGCTGATAGTGTTCGTTGGATCCGCTTCTCTTCTTTTATTGGGTGATTTTTTATTGGGAAGGGCTTTTGATCAAAACCGTAATGTTATGAAGGGCATGTTCTGAAACGCATACATCTATATACAAAGCTCTGAAATTGAAATTTGTTTTTAACGAGAAACTTGGAAATGAATCTAAGGAGAATGACACTGAGTACAGCTTCCTATTTGATTTAAGATCCTAGTTAATATGGCTGTCGTTGCCTTGGGGTTTGTATCATGCGTGCTTGAGATGGCTAGCAGGGGATATAACTGATGACTATTGCTCAACATTTTGGAAAATCCTTGTGCCATAGAAATGGTTTTCAAGGTTCATTGTAAATCCTTCCGATTGGCCTAGTTGTAGTTTTGTTTAGGGCATCTCTTCGACATTCAATTAAGCCAGGTAAATGCCCATTTGTCCTTTTGTATATTTGCCCTGTCTTTATCTTTTTAACCGACCTGTATCCAATCACCCTGAAAAGTTCACTTCTTGGTGTAAACCAGGCCTTCTACGGATGGGAAGCTAGCTGTTGGGAATATGCACTCACAAGTGTTTTTCCTCCCAACCAACATATGGCTAATGATTCTGCAATAATCCTATGCTGGGATCTCAAGCTCATGACCAGAACTACTGGGTTCCTCAGAGACTTCAATAGAAACCAGGCCAATGTTAATTAAAACAGGGGAAAGCCACATAGCTCCTATTAGTGGACAAAGCCTCTGGTACAACAGTGAACAACTCCCCACAGGGCTACAGTGCAACAAGAAAAAGACGCCCTCCCCCAGCTATGGTGCACACACCCCTAGTAGGCCTACGATGCTTTGACCAATGGCAGCAACTAGGACTAGGATGAACACCTCTAGAAGGCTCTGGTGTGTCCAAGATCCATATACCTACCAATGGAATTGGCAATTCCCTTTCTCTTGATCAGTGTTTCTTAAGGGGTCACTAATCCTGAAGCAAAACTACACAAGGCATGATTCCTAATAATCTAATTTAAGTTTCCCCTTTCACACACAAGGGCCAACCCCCCCGATAATCCAACACAAGTACCCCTTTCACACTCAAGGGACAAACCCCTAGAAGGTGATATCCTCCCGTTAAAATAAGCTGAGAGGTAGTTAGGGTTAGGTCTAAAAATCAGGTCTCATACTGACTTCTCCCAAGGCCACAACATTAGCCCTTCGGGGCTAAAAAGGCATTGCATAATAAAGCACTTTAACCATATACATTTGTATTTATCCCGTACCCATAGCTATCCTGAAGTCTCAACTAGGGTATTGAGCAAGAGATCCCATTCGTTGAGAGCGTGTTGTACTCGATAGAAAATAAATAACCATTCAGGATTTTGGACATCTGACAGATGTCAGTGCAGATCCTGATAACTCCAATTATACTTCGATCACCTGCAATCATGTTATAAATCACATATGCCTATAGTGGCTTTCGACCTGCTCCCGACAGCTGATGAATGTTAGTGCAGGTCTTGAACCAGGCGTATCCAACATCCATCATAACTAAATAAAAGAAATACTAACATATAATCAATGTCAATATGTCAAAAAGCATAACAAACTCTATATATGACACCTCCAAATCATAAGTGAACATAAAATAATCATGTGCGACACATAAATGAGCGTAATGTTATCAATGTGCAAATAACTAAATGAACATTAAGAAGATTAATGTAACGTTAGCTCAACCATAATTGTTACAACAAGCAATGCTATGTCAACGTGGCGTCGCAATAATAAATTCTACGTCCAAAATGGGGTGTTACAGTAACTACTACGGCCTCAAAAGCAAGGCAAATAGAGCTCAATCATCTGTATCTAAGTCACTTTTGGGCCTCCCAAAACCTTCTATGTCATTTCCCACTGCATTGGACCAATCAACTAAACAACAAATATCCAGTTGTTGATCTAATTGTGTCAAGCACTAAATGGGTTGAAACAACCAGAGTCAGTACAGTATTCTACTGTTGCATGAACTAACTGAAAGAGTCCACCATCCTGAATCCTTTCCTTCAGTCTTGTAATCCATTTATCATTAACAATGATTTTCACATCAAGCTGCACCCATTGGCAATTGCAAAAAAGGAACATTTACAGACCGGAAAACAGTGAATGCCTAAGCAGCCCAGCATAAATTTATGGTAGAATACCTGGACAGTGAAAAATTGACATTTTTAGATGCTTCACCTTCTTTATAAAAGCCCAGCACATTATAATGACAATTAGCATTCTTCCTCCACCTTAAGTGGAATTAGCTAACAAAATTTTTCATGGTGAATCTAGTTTGAATAGATATAAGCAATGACAAACTTTACTTTGCCATCCATCTCAAATAACTTCACCTTACTATTTTCACGATATGCCATAAGGCACTGTGATACTGCATGTGTAATAGTTAAAGTCAAAGATTATTTTTTAGCACCATAGCAAGAATACTACCCTCTTCCCTAAAGTACACATGGCATCGATTGACTTTAAGGATGAGGTTTGTGAAATCTAGATATTACTGATCATAGGAAAGTCCAAGGTGTTTGCTTCTGCTACTCTTGAATCCTTGATGATATCTGCCAATCTCAGGACGGTCATGGCCAAAAGTAACCGTTAGGGAAGTTTTGACCACTTGCCCCACTCTTGAACAAATTCTACCCACAAAACCAAACAAAATTGTAACCGAGTTTGAAAATAAACAGTGTTCTTGCTTTTGCCAAATTACATATAAAGTTGTCTTCACTTTTGGCAAGAGAAGAAGATGCTTGGTTTGCAGATCTTAGCAAAACCATCCTTTTGAGCTCTTAAAAACTTGAGAGCAGAAAATTCTCTTATTCCTCCTTTTTCCCTGATTAAGACTTGTGACTACAGGATCAAGGTTAAGACACGACCAGAATATCTGGTTGAACTGATCCCCCAAATCAGCAAACTGGAGATAGGATGGGTCTGTCTCCCCCACTCGGTAAGGATATTAGCTGAGACAAAAGGTTTGTGTGCCTCTTTCCATAACCACTTGCCCCACTCTTGAACAAATTCTATAGACAACCAAACAAAATTGTAACCCAGTTTGAAAATAAACAGTGTTCTTGCTTTGCCAAATTACATATAAAGTTGTCTTCACTTTTAGCAAGAGAAGAGAAGATGCTTGGTTTGCAGATCTTAGCAAAACCATCCTTTTGAGCTCTTAAAAACTTGAGAGCAGAAAATTCTCTTATTCCTCCTTTTTCCCTGATTAAGCCTTGTGACTACAGGATCAAGGTTAAGACACGACCAGAATATCTGGTTGAACTGATCCCCCAAATCAGCAGACTGGAGATAGGATGGGTCTGTCTCCCCCACTCGGTAAGGATATTAGCTGAGACAAAAGGTTTGTGTGCCTCTTTCCATAACCACTTTTTCTTTTGGGAGAACATACTTCCAAGTCCTACATGATCCATTTTCAATCAGTTTGACACCTTGCTTCTCTAACCTGAATTGTGGCACATATATCATCATCATAAAACACCCTACTGCAGAAGAGTGGTCTTCAATAACACCTGGAGGGATGAAGCTGTGTTTTGTGAAGAATTAGGGGAGATAGTATCATCTGCAGAAGAGTGGAACTCAATTAGATTTAGCCAAATTGGGTTCATTAGCATTCGGGAATTGTAGACTTCAAGAGTGCGATGCTTAGGGAACACACCCTGTAAAATTTCAATTATCGGGTTTGAGCATAGAGTGGTGACTCTTGGTCCTTTCCAACTGGTGTTCAAGAAATGAAAAATCCACACCTTTATCATCTTTGCCAGGATTGAAGTCGTGGCACAAATATCCTCATAAATCACCCTAGTGGAGAAGAGTGTGGTCCTCAATATCATCTAGAGGGATGGAGCTATGTTTTGTGAAGTATTAGGGAAGATAGCTGCAGAAGCATGGAACTCAATTAGATTAAGCCAAATTTGATTCATTAGCATTCTAGATTTGTAGAATTGAAAAGTGCCATGCCCATGGAACACTGTAAATTTTCAACTATTGGGTTTGAGCATAGAGTGGCGACTCTTGCTCCTCTTTAACTGGTGTTCAAGAAATTGAAAATCCATACCTTTATCATCTTTGTCAAGATTGAAGTAATTGGGAACAATTCAGGTCCAAAACCTTTTCATTAAATTCCAAAGAAAAGTGCTTGAACAAATGGGACAAGGATTAGAGAGGACCTTGACCAGTTGTTTAAGAATTGACTTGGACTGTACATCATGTAGCATATGTGGTCAAAGTTGTTTAAGTGTAGACTTTAGGATCGTGACTTGACAAACTGGGTTCAACAGTTTTGGTGGCCAAGCATTATGCATATTTTGTAGTTTTTGGGGAGATTGAATCTTATTTTTTGCATTGATCTTCCCAGTAGAGAACAGAACACCAAGATAAGAAAGAACTCCATTCTTCTTATTTGTTTACACTTGTAAGTGGTAATCTTTTATTGTCTGAACGAGGAAAATAAATTTTAGACTTTGGAAAATTGACTGTGTCTTCAAAAGATTCACAAAAGACTCAAAGGGTTTGAACCCAAACTAGCATTTCTCCCCCATTAGCCTTTTCCTACTGTTTATTTTTGGAAAAGATACATCTTATAATCACTGTGCAGCAAGTATGCTTTTTCCCAGTATGAGAATATTACTATGCAGTGTACTGGTTTACAACACTTGAGGAAGATCCCTTCGGCTAAGAAGCTGTGGGTGAGGGTTATCTATTCTGCCAATACCTAGCCCCAACCACTTGAATTGGCTGGCTTGCACAGGCGAAATTGCCAATAAGGGGTGAAGTTTGTCTCTCGGGAATTTGAACCTTAATGGGGGGGTAGGAAGCAACCCCACTTTACCATCTTAACCAAGCCACCATTGACAACTGACCATTCTTCTTGAAAATGGCATCATCTACAAGATTGAGAGTGATATTTATTATTGACAGTTTGACACCGATAAAAAATTTCAAGTTCTTGAGCCAGCGGAGAAGATCAGATAAGTATAAGCTGTAAAAATATAGAGGTGAGGATAAAGAACAATCTTAGCCTATCCCTTTTGATGCAGCCAAAAATCTTAAGAGTACTACATTAATGAGAATCACATGCACATTCATCATTTTCAACAAAGCCACCACCAAAAGGAGGTTCTACCACCTGATTCCTCTGTTTTCCATATCAACCTTAAAAAAGGGAGGGGACATGACAGCCCATCATCTCTTTTCCATATCAACCCTAAAATTGGAGGGGACACGATTGTGCTTGGTTGAGTGGAGGGCTTTTCCTTCCTGACACAGAAGCAATTTCATGTTTTATTACCATTGTATTCAACCACTTGGTGAGCCTACTGGCAAGGATTTTTAATATGATCTCATAGCTGACATTGCAGAGCAAAATAGGACTCCAGTTGTCCAGTCCATCAGTTATGTCTCCATTAGGAACTATAGCTACAAAAGTTGCATCGATTGCTGGGTTAAGAAAAACTGTCCTTTCCACTTCAAGAAGCACGTTTTGAGGAGATGAATTACCTTATCTAAATTAATCCTATAAAATCTAATTGGGAAACCATTGGGCCCTGGAGATTTTCCAGCAAGGTCTGTTGGGATTACAGCTTTGATTTCCTCACTGGTGGGGACTTGTCCCAATAAATTATTAAGATAATCAGTATCATTCTGAACAGAGGGTGAAACATTGGGTTGAGTCTGGAGACAAGCACCCTGCTTCACGATGAATATTTTGATAGGATCGAGGGCTATGAAACTTTTAGTGCATGTTTACATTTTTAAATATTGTATAGTTTTCCTCAATTCTTTGTGAATTTGTTTATCTTTCTGGAATCTGAATTCTTCATGACTGAGGTTTTTTATTTCTTGTCTATCTATAGTTTTGTACACCATGGCCTGTTCTGAATCCTGTAGTCTGCTGATGTTTACATTAGATTGGTGGCGATAGCTGCCTTCAGACTACTATTTAATTCATTGTTTCCTGTTACAGAATCTTAACAGTTGATTGAGTGAGGAATCATGGAATTTTTTGAGAAGGCAAAGTCGGTACGACTTAGAAGCCATCATGACAAATATCTTTGGGCAGACGAGGATGAGGAGACAGCGACTCAGGATAGAGATGGTACAAAACGAAATGCAAGATGGAGAGTTGAATTTATTGAAGGCAGTTCTGTAATAAGATTGAAAAGCTGCTATAACAAATACTTGACAGCAACAGAGATACCATTTCTTCTGGGGATGACGGGGAAAAAGGTCCTACAGACTGTACCACAAAGGTTGGATTCATCTGTTGAGTGGGAACCCATCAGGGATGGCTTTCATGTTAAACTTAAAACCCGATATGGGAATTATTTGCGTGCAAATGGTGGCCCCCCCCCATGGAGGAACAGAGTAACCCATGACATCCCACACAGAACATCTACTCAAGATTGGGTGTTTTGGGAGGTTGAAATAATGGAAATAGTAATTCTCCCCACTCCTATTCCACCTACTCCTCCTGTTGACTTGAAGGTAATTTCTAAGTTGAATATCACTTATAGTTTTCTACTTCCCTGAAGGCATTCCATTTCCTCTTTGTTTTAATACTGTGGAGAAATAAATAGATTACATCACTTTATTATGCATTCAAAGCTATAATCTGAAGCTACTTCAGGGTTTGCATGGTTGCAGTCTCCTCCACCTCTGCCAGAATCACCACCCAAGCCTGATGGGCGAGTTATCTACTATGCAATCAGTGATGATAATGGTGATATTAAGGATGGTTATGAGTGGCCTTCGTTCCTGTTTAAGGGAAATAACTTGCAAGAGCTAACCAAAAAATTGGAGGAAGAAACTGGTCTTCATGACATCATTGTCTGTGCAAATCATCCTTTGACTGGAAAACTGTACCCATTGCGTTTGCAGCTTCCTCCTAACCATTCATCCATGCAGATAGTTCTGGTCCAAGGAACATCCAAAGGTATGTGCATAAATCTCCATCAATGTCCTTGCTTTTTATTTATAGGTCGATTATATAATTTTAGTGTAAATAGGAAATATATCTTGATCGAGTCAGTAGCATTAAATACAACTGAATTTTTTGCTCCATGAGATGGTACTATCAATTGCTTGTTTTTATTTTTATTTTTGATGTTTGCATTCAGTGTTTCTCATTTGTATGCGGTTGCATTCATGCTTGTGGGGTTCACTCACATCTTAGAAACAATTTATGCTAATATCCATGTGACCATTGAAATCTAATAAATAGAGACTACACTGTCCATCTAAATGACAACAAACAAATGCTATAATTCAGTTTTAGAGCAGAGCTTAGATTAGCATGTCTTAAAGGATGTCATCAACCATCCTACTAATTTATAACAGAAGTGGGTCACTTTCAAATGCATTCTCTTTGTTAATGTATGCACTAATTATAGTGAACTGATGTGATATTTCAGGTCTGTATTTTAGACTAGTTATTCTCCTTGTTGTTTCAGTTTTGGTCCAGAAAACCAATTGAATTCAAAAATATACTAGTATTGTTTCTTAGGTGACCTATAGAGCTGATTAAGTACATTTAACTGGACTTTTGCAGTCGTCATGGTCCCATAAAGAGCTTTACTGCTTGCAACATTCTTTGTTGAAGTCATTTGATTTGTCCTTTGGTATCCAGATAAAGGCAAATAAATGACCTACATGACTTCTATTACAATATAGATGTTTTATACATTATTACATAGTGGTGATATACCCTAGGTATATTACAAGTCTCCTCCCCCCTTAAAAGTTAAAAATGCTTTGTCCTCAAAGCATGGGAAAATAAAACTTATTCCTTTAGAATGAACCTTCTTCTTGTACCTTTTTCCAATTTGATAATGTTGAGGACACAAGGTGATATGATAGTCGAAGCCTTGAACAATATTGCTGCATCGAAAAATGGATCAATCCAAACTAAATGGGTTCTTTCCTAAGTTGCCAGGAAACTTGGGGATGGGGACGGGGATGCCACTTTTTGTAACAGGGGACTTGGGTACGTCGGGGGTACTGTAGATATCTCATATATATATATATATAATATAAAATCAAAATTTTTAAAATTCAAATCATTTCACTAGTATTCAATAAGTAACATGCACATTCCTTCGAAGTTCATGAATCATTGATATAAAGTGGAAATTTATGAACCTTAAGTCTAAACATGATATTAGACAATCATAATTATTAATGACATAAACCAAGTGGAAATTCAAATTACTGTTTGCATATTGATATGCATGATATATGTCCAATGTCATACAACATAGAGTATGGCAATTCTCCTTTGCGGGCTGCCTTCCTTTCCTGTTGCCGTCTCTCTCCAAGTGACAAGTCCGATGTGAAATGAAAATCAGAAATGCGTTGGGAGGGCAGGGCATGGTGTTAAGAGGGTAGGGAGACCCATGCCCACCCCTTCCCTCTTCAAAATGATAAACAAATTATAAAAAAAATATATTTTTTTAATTTTCAGTCAACGAAGTCTCCTTGGAGTCCCCAAAATTGGGGGACGGGATCCCCAAAATCGGGGGATGGGGTCCCCAAAACAAGCAAAGTTTCCAAATTCTTTGCCAAAGGTTTTCGTTACTCAGGTACTTCGACGAGGACTTCATGAAACGTTTGAGAGGTACCCAACTTGGTTTCTAAGACGTGGGGATGGTACTCGTGACGAGGATGCGAACCCAGACCTTGGGGACAGGTACCCTTGCAACCCAGGTTCTTTCTAGAACTCTTTGATGATAAGAGTTTGGATTTGATCTTCTTTGTTTTTGGCTTCATGATGTATTCATTTTGGGATGTTTTGATATGTAAGAACAATGTTGCCATTTATATGTTGATTCTTCTGTGCTATGCTTTATCTAGTTTGGGTGTCAATATGGTACCTTGGTAAGTTGTTCCTTTATGATTTACTAGTGTCATCATGTTCATATGAAATATTTTTGTATTCATTGGTGTATCAATTGCTTCATTGGTGGTGATTGATAGAATGCCAACCATCATTGAATTTGTATGTGTTGACTAGTCATTGAATTGTTTGTTAAACGCATTTTGTGGATGCTCTTTCACTGATAAAACTTTATCAATAATGACATTGATTTTTAGTTTCAACCAATTCTGTTGAGGTCTCTTTATCCGCAACTTCAACTTGTAGAAAACCCCTTGATTTAATTGGGTAGGTTAAGTTTGCAATTTCAACTTCTAAAACTTCCTTGATTCACTCGCATTCCCGAATGTCTCTTTGTCTACTTTCAAGATATTGATATATCCTTACATTTTAATTTTTTACTTCCATAAGAAGGTTTTGACCATGATTCTTCAAATGATTGATTTCCTTGTCTTTGGCAAGAATTATCTTTCTTGACTTACCCATTAAAATATTTCTCTATGTCAATTGCAAGTTGTAAATTTTTATTGCTCTCTTGGTATTGCTCTAGTTTGTCCACCAATATTTTAATTTGTAAGGAGAATTTGTGCATTTAGTGTCACTTTGATGATAAGAGTGTTCCTAGCTCTTAAATATGTTATAAACTAAGTCACAAGATACGATGACATGGGACACGGAAATACGTGTATCCGACATGGGACACGACGACCCCGAAAATAGGACACGGGGGACACATTATATAGATGTGTGTATTTTATTTTATTTTTATATATATTAAAAAAATTTAACATAAAGATCCAAACTTTTTTAAAACTAGAAGTCTAGAACATATTGATATTTGATACAAATTACAAATTGTCAAATTAAAATCATACATGTAATGGTGTTCATGTAACATGATACAAATCGCAATGATAAATTGTGCATCACTTTAGAATTAGAATTTAGAACCATAAATTGCAGATTTGATTTCTCATTAAATTCAAAATCAAAATGTATTACATAGATATCGAGAGAATGCCAAAGGGAAATACAAAAGAGAGTAGATACAAAATAGGGAAGAATCTCATAGTTGGTCACTGGGTCAGTGGTACTGGCCACTGTCAATAGTCTTCCTCCATGGAAAAATCAGCATCACTGTCACTGCTCTCTCCTCCATCCTCCTCCTCATCCTCTGCACCAAACCCAGGATCTGCTGCTACCTCTACTGGTGTGGAGGATGATCCCTCAAGAGGCTCATCATCAAAAGTGACCGGCTCTAGCACTGGGTCATTAAGGTCCATGTTGGCTAATGCCAACTCCACATTGCCATCCAAACCCATATCATCAGGAAACACGTCCCACATCTTTGTCTTTCCCTTCAACCACTCCTCCCTCTTCCTATAAATCAACCGAAGGTTGGTGTGCACATACACCATTGTCTCTGCCCTGGACTGCTCAAGCCTGCTCTTCTTCAAACTGTACAAGTTCCCATATGTACTCCAGTTCCTCTCACAACAAGCGGATGAAGTAACTTGAGAGAGGACCCTCATGGCTAATTGTTGTAGAATAGGGCATGATGCCCCATGAGTTGTCCACCAACCTAGGGCTCCTTGACCCCCCTGTCTCCAAGCACATCATACCCTCCAAACCTCCTAGTGCCAGTGGAAAAATCTATGAATCCCTCCTCCACCTCCTCAAGGGATGCTTTATCATGATACATCCTTCTAAATGCTACCTCCCCTGTGAAATCTCTCCATCCATGTGAGGAGGGAATCTGCAAGAGGGACCACCATTGAGCCACTCATGACTGTAGAGCCTAGGATTCAATGAGTGGGCCAAGCAATGCAAAGGTGTGCAATTCTTATCCTACATGGCGATAAGAATATCCTGTATGGTGGACCATAAGTTCTCTGCTGATGTCTCATAGTGAGGACACTCATTCTCCATAACAACAGTCTTCGTAGACTCAATCATAGAATCCCACCCCTCATAAACATCTCCTAAGATGGGTTAGTCTGTATCTGCAAACCTCAACAAAGAAATGATAGGCTCCATGATCTTAATGGCAAGATCTACCCTCTCCCACCAAAGATCATCCAACACTTTGTCCTTCACCTTTTTTGAAGCAGCTTGATCCGCCTTTCTCCAAAAAGACCAAAACAATGAAATAACCATGGCCCCAAGAGCGGCCTTGACTTCTCTCAACCTCTTAAGCATGATGAACGAGGAAGCAAACCGAGTATCTGCAACCTTCAACAATGATAGATGTGTGTACTCTTTATATATTGTGAGGGCATTGATATGGTTTTGTACAAATTTGCGGATATGGTGTGCATCATCAATGAGATTGCCAATCCATGTCACATCTGAAGCAATAGATTTAAGTGCCAAATTCAAGGAGTGAACAATGCAAGGTGTCCAAAATATTTGTGGATATTTAGTTTCCACAATCATGCCAACAACTTTGCAAACAGGTGCATTATCCATGATGATTTGCACACAATAATCAACACCTACATCTTCAATAACTTTAATGAACAACTCACCCATATATTGTGCATCCTTGTATTTTCCAAGAGCATCCACGCTTTCAAGAAGACCGGTCCATTTTTGGAAGACACCATGAAGTTGATGAGTGGATGGCGTGTTGCATCCGTCCATCCATCGGAAACAATAGTAACACCGGAAGTGGGACATGATGATTTTTTTGGATTTAGGATTTTTTCCACCTCCTTCTTTGCCTTACCCAACAATGTGGTCCTAAGCGTCTCTGAACTTGGAGGAACATACCCGGTTGGAGCCTTTTCAACTAGAGATCGACACATCTCAATGAACAAAGGTGATCGTGCAACATTAAAAGAAATGAAGTTGAGATAGTAAAAGAATGCAACAATAAGATCAACCTCATCTCTCTTCTCTTGTTGATAAATCTTGTCCATTGGACCATAAGCTAGGGATTCCCTCTTTTTTTGTGGTTGAATTTCAGCCCCACCACCAAATTAGCTTGATGCATTTCTTAGGAATGGAAGAGGATCATGTTTTTGAAATTTCTTGCTTGTTGCTGCCACATTCCCCAAGCCAACTATATCCTCCTTTTCCAACTCATACCTTTGGGTAGCATTGATCGCTTTGCATGCTGCAAGTCCACAAGGAAGGCCCAACAAATGGCCTTTAACTTGATAGTATGTGCTCTTGAATTCACCCTTGCAAAAATTGCAAGACCAAACAACATTTCCTCCTCCAACAAGCTTCGATCCAAACCCTTGTCTCCTTGTTACATACTTCCATAGGGGGTGTTTTTTTTCTTGTGCTTGCTGTTTTGCTACAACAGGGTTGTTTGAGAGTATGGAAGCACCAATAGCTTCACTTGAAGCACTTGGAGCACTGCCACCTGTAGCCATTGTAAAACTAGGAGGAGGGGGAACACTAACAGGGACATTCCTCCCTTTCTTTTGACCTCTGCCAACTGGCCTTGAAGATTGAACCATCACTTCCTTGAATGCTTGAGCTAAATGAAGAAATGGTGTTGCTGTGTAACAAAATCAGTCCCCTAGCTACCAAATCTGAGGTAAATCCGCCTTCAATGCCTTCCTTGCACTCACAAACCCTTCATCTGCAAATAAGAGACACTTCTCTCAACTCACAACATCAAAAAAGATGGGAAAAATGAAAGGTGGGCTGCCTGTTTTAACCTGCGGGCATCTTTTTTGGAGGACAAGTGCCCTGAAAATCGGGACATGTTCTGGGCCATGTCCGACACGTGCCCGGATGTGTCCCCTCTTTCATGACACGGAAAAATGTGTGTCCAACACGTGTCCGGGCGTGTCACGTGCCCGACACGTGGGACACAAACACGTAGGCCTAAAAGGCTGTGTCCTCTTATAGAGGTTATAAATTATTCAATTCTCTAAATTGTTACGTGAATTTTTGTTTTTTTCAAAATATACCCTCAATACCAAAACTTATATATCCTTCGCAATGAATGGGTATACAAGATCTGTTAGTCCCACGAATAATGTACTTTCTTCTTCATCTTTTTTTTTTCCTTGCAATATAAATCTCGGGGAAATTCCCGGGCACTTCCCCTCACTTTGAGGACTGTACCTAGTGTAAAGCCGACGGTGGCCAAGTTCGAAGCACCTCGTCCTGAGGGAATTGGAGAGAGTCGAACCCATGACCACCCCTACATAGGGGGAGAGATCTCGTGTCTTGCTCGTGACCACCTGAGCTAACCCTCATAGTTCTCTTCTTCATCCTTATTATCTTTGAGTCGGGGCTTCTAAATATTGAATTAGTATTTTTCTTTGTCTTTGCTATTCTTGAATTTGCGACTTCTGAATAAATGCCTTTGATATCTACGTGATGGGTTCAATGTAATAGTACACTCCCCTTCTAATATATCCTTTTTATTCACAGCAATATATGTGCCAGTAATCTTTTAGTTCACCCTTCGTTTAGTCAATTATGTTTTAAGACATTCTTAAAATATATCTTATAATGCTTCATTTATTTTCCCTTTCACTTGAATATGAATATTTTTTTTTATTATGAAATATTTAATCCCGTCTCACTTTTCTTCTCTACCAGGTGAGAATATACTTAAGCACTTAAGTTGATACCTCAACTTAAAGAATAGTTTGCTTAATTTTTGTGTATAAGGATTTCTCCACGTACAAAAAGTTTGGTTTTTTGAGAACACTTTTGGTTTAAATTCTCTTAAATAATGAGTTATAAATGTGAATATCCTTTTATTATAATTCAATGAAATAAAGGTATTGATAAACACTTTTATGTTTCTTTTATAAATTGACAACTTTGCTTTTATATATATATATATATATATAACTTTTCTTTGCCACTATGGAATCTTTTGTTTGACTTGATATTTCTTCATTTGTACTTTAAAAGCATTTGGAAACTTCCCTTTTTAATTACCTTTACTCACCATGTACGTGGAAATTAATCTTACTTATGCCAACTATAGGATCTCTGTTTGATTTATTTTCCAACGAAAAAAATCTTAATTTTATTCCAAAACAAAATTACATCTGACATATTCTGATCAACATTTCTAAATCAAAAAATTGCCCATGCAGTTTCAGTACTTCCTGAATAGTATACCATCCACACCTTGCATTTATCTCTTTCCAGCTACAAAGCATAATAAGTGAAAATTTTGCCACGGACTGTATACAAACCTGATACTATCCCGAACACATACCATTACAGACTGTATACACACCTGATACTATCCCAAACACATACCATTACCTCCAAAATATTTTCAAGAAAATTCCTTCCAGCTCCTACAAGAAAGGATCATGCTTCATAACAGAGCACTCTCCCTGCCGGATCATCATGATTTCCAACGAGCCATCAGGAGGTGACACCCCTCTTTTTGAGAGATCACCAGCCTCCAAGTTACGTTCTTGGAATATATGAGCAAAAGAGATAAATTCAAAGAGTTTGAGAATCTAATTGTCTCATTTAAGAGGGGCTGAAGATTGTAATTATGCATCTGAAACTCCCTTCTCATCCATTGGATAACAAGCTTCGAATCCCCAAAAACCTGTATAGAGGAAATTCCAAACTCTGCTGCCAACATTAAGACCAATCTCAGGGCCCAAAGTTCAGAAAGATTGTTAGAGCCAACTCCAATCCTCGCTTTAAATGTTATCAAATGGCTTTCAGAGAAGAAGATAATACCTCCCGCTCCGCCCATATGGATCTCATGTTGATAAGCACCATCAAAGAATGCCCATGACACACACTTATCTATGTCCTTGTTCACCAATCTGTGCCTCTGCTTTATTTACTCACAAAACTTAAAAACTAGCAACATTTGTACTTTGAATAGCAACAGCCATAGGAAAGAGAATCCTATCTTCAAATATGGTTGAATTCCTCGCCAGCCAAATCCCCCAAGAAATAACAATGGCAGAGATTTGAAGGTTTTTTGATGATCAATCTAGTTTTTAAAGCAGGCTTTCTTTGTCTCCCCATTCCGAATCTCATTCAAACCTTTAATCTAGTCAACCTCCCTCCAAACTGCTTTTGAAAAACTACACCCCACGACCAAATGATAATTGGATTCGGCCTGTGAAGAACACAAACTACACCAACCAGGACCAATAAATTCCTCCTTTGAAGAACATCCCATGTAGGAACTTTATCATTAAAAAACAGCCACATGAAGTACGATTTTTAGAGAGGTACTTTAAGTTTTAACCTCCAAATCTGCCTCCACCGCCACCGAGAAGGAGGTAAGTCTCTGTGCTTGGATAAATTCCTATATCCCTCCTTTGGTGTATAAACACCCAAAGGATTCCGAGACTGAATCATAATATTCTCGTCTGTTAATCTAACTAAACTATGTTGAAGCTTCATAGTATATTGACCCTAAATCTCAATGTCATCACCCTCAAATGCCAGACGTCCATGCTTGATGCCAAATGGAAGAGTTTTCATTATTTGCTACTAAAGATAGAAAGTGATAACCCCTAGCGTGCAGGTGAACTATCATATGATCTGGGAGTTTATATCGGTCATCGCAGCCAACCCAAGGATCCAGCCCAACCTACACATGAGAGCCATTCCCCACCTGCCAGATGATCTGATTTTTTATTAGTGGAGCTGCATCAACCATGGCTTTCCAAATAGAAGAGGAATTGGGATAATGTTTCATAGGTTGTCTTCACCAATTTTCCACAGTATCAGGAAAGATGTACTTCTTCCAAATGACCTTGTACCAAAGACTTGTCCTTTGAAGTAAATGCCACACCTTTAGTAGCCAGTGCCCCCAAGAATAAAAATATATTTTTTTAACCCCAGCCCCCCAAATATTAAGGCATAGCTAAACTTTTCTAGTTATCGAGAGGCAAAGTTGCAAACCTCTCTTCTCCTTCTCCCCAAACCATATAAATTTGAATAAAAGCTGTCTAATTTGGTTGTTCATCCCTTCAGGGATCAAAGCTATTGACATCCAATAGACTAGCATCACTTCTACCACAGATTTTACAAGCACCAGTCGCCCTCCTCGAGAAAGCCACCTGTTACTCCACACATTTAATCTTTTTTCAATCTTTATGATTAAACACTGCCAGTCCCTGTTATTGTAACCATTTGGCGTCAGCAAAAACCCAATATACCTTGGACCCTATTCCAAGTCAAACTGTTGATAGGGTAAAAGGTTTGCCATAATATTCCTCTCCCCATCTTCCAATCCATAGTAGAAATGGAGGATTTCCCAAATTTATCATCATACATGATGCTAGACAGAACAAATCAATTATCCCCCTAAGTTTTTCAGCATCTCAACGATTATCATCACAGAATATCCATGTATTGTCAACAAAAAGGAAATGGGAAAGAAAACAATGCTTTTCAATCTTAATACCTTTGGAAAACCTTCAAGCTGCGCTCCTTTTATTAACTGACTCAGACCTTCCGCTACAATGAGGAAGAGCAATGGGGAAAGAGGGAAACCCTTCCTGAGCCCCCTGCCAGAGGTGAAAAAACTCATAGCATAACCATTTATCAAAACCGAGTAAGAAACAGAAGTAATTCATCTCATAACTCAAGAAACGAAGAGGGCATAGAACCCCAGTTGGATTAACATAAGTCTTTTAGCTATAACCAGCCGACACGATTGTAGGTTTTTGACAAATCTATCTTGAGGACTGAAGCCTTAAGCTTCCTTGTTTTGATGGTGTGCAAACCCTCTTGGGCAATGCCAACTGCTTCATGAATTTGTCGAATAGCGGAAAACCAAACTACTCGAAAATATTTGAGGAGAGAATTGGTTTCAACCTTCTAGCTATAATTTTGGCAATGATTTTATAGATACAATTACATAGTGAGATAGGCCAAAATTGACCAAACAACATGGGATTGTTATTTTTCGGAATAATAGCTATGAATGTAGTGTTGAAAGCAGGCAACACCTTCCTTAAAATTCTGGAGTCTTCTATCACCATCCGAAGACCTTCACCCATAAATCAAAGCAACCCAAGAAGAACTCCACAGGGAGCCTGTCAGGGCCTGGGATTTTATATCTTTGAAAGCTCTGTAAATTATGATAAAGTTCCTCTCTGCTTACCTCTTTCATTAAGAATTGATTATCTACAGCATGCACAAAGCTCGGAAATAGAGAAACCACTTGCAGTATTTCCCCTACAGAAGCCCTTCTATCCTTAGCATAGATGTTCTTGAAGTAGGCCAACCCCTCCGTCACTATGCCTTCAACCCTGTGACCAAAGAACCATCCTCCTTCGCAATCTGCCAAACCAAGTTTTGCATCTTCCTCACTTTTGCATAGTTATGAAAAAACTGACTGTTTTCATCGCTCGCTTGGAGCCTCAAGGCCTGACTCATCTATCTCCAAGTCTTCTCTTGATACTCCTCTATGCTTCCGTAGAGACAAACTCCATTTTAGTCTCTTCTATTAGATACTGAAATCAATCAGTACTGTAAATTCTTGCCTATTTATCCTCGATCTCCTTCAAGAGTATGTCCTTCCTCTGATGTTTCTCCTTCCCCCAAGCTGCAGAGGCCTCTTTAGCACGTTTTAAATTCCTTATGAACTAAACAACAACAGGATCTGGAGATTCTTGATTTAAAAGAATCCAGTTGTCTTTAATAACCTCAATATATCCCTCCTCTTTTAGCCACTCTGGATTTAATTTGAAGGGAGATGGAAAGCCCCTCAATAGCTATATCCAAAATAACAGGAAGATGATCTGACTCCCTCCCCTGAGAGAAAATTACCGAAACCTAACTTTTTTCTCCAAGAAAGATTTAGAAACGAATATCCTATCAAGCCCCTTAGCTATCTGGGCTTCCTTGGATCAATTGTTCCTCCAAGTCAGGTGTCAAACAGCTGGGACAATATTCACCATACCCATTGCTTCTAGGTTTTGGACAAAGTATCTTGATAAAGCATCCAATTGGGCCTCAGAACCCCAAAACTCAGAAGAATTTGAGTTAAAGTTTAGGTTACCCCTAGAACCAACAAACCCTGAAAAAGCCAATGCATACTGAACACTGTATTCCAGTAATTTTCCTGATCATTATAAAGTCCATATACATTGCTAAACTGAACATTTTTTTTGAGCTCCTGCAAAAGAGAACAGTACCTAAATCTGAAAAAAAAGAGAAGGAATTAGAGAGTAGAAAAAATCTTTTTACCAACCAGTAATGAGCCCTCCTGATCTACCTATAGAATCCACCAAGATGAAATTCCAACCCTTAAAATCCTTATCTCCCCAATGACCTCATCACCACTCAGCGTAGTCTCTTGCAGGAACAGAATACCAGGCCATTCAACCCTAAGGATTCTTTTTTAGCCAAATTTTTAAAGGTATTGGCTAGCCCTTGACAATTCAAAGGGAGAACAATCATCTTTTAACCTTCTTCTGGTCAATTTGCTTTAAGCGCTCCCTTCAACGGATGTTGTTCTGCTTCAGCAATTTCAGAACTAGCTTGTTGTTGAGCAATCGCCAAGGACTTACGACCTCTTCCTATCACCTTTGACCTGCATTAAGCAAAAAACCTAAATTCCCCTCGAGCTTCCTTCCAGTGGTGCCCGAGGTTATATTTTGATCCCTCAGGAAACTTCTCAATATCCTTCTCCAACCCTTCAGAGGACTGTATTGATGGTAGAAGAGCATGCCTTCCACTTACCTGGACTACACCCAAAAATAGGATCAAGGAGTGGAGGGAAGTGGTCTTTTACCCCTGACGAACTGTCTAAAAATAATCATCCGAGATATCAATATTATCAACCTTTTCCTCACCCAACAGCTCAAGAGGGGGCGAATGAACAATTAAGGTATGCGAAGAGGAAGAAGGAAACATATGATCCTTACCTTTTTCACCCAAATAGCAGATCAGGCTCAAATCCGCTGCAGATATATTGACCACCGGTCCCTGCACACCCTTTCATGTTCCTCCTCGACCGATAAAAAGCCTGAAACCTCAGTAACAGATTCTGCCTCTGCAGCCTTTGTCCTAGCAGAAGGAACACCATAACCCTTTAGGTTCCCCTTAGCAACCCTCGAGTCATTTACCCCCACCACAACATCTCGCTTCCTAACCCATCGTTGTTGCCAATGAGTCAACGAACACTCATTAGGTAAATTCTCATAGGAATGACACCGACTGCACCGGAAAGGTACACCCTCATAGTCCAATTCTTAAATATGCCCAACAGATTGAATACATGATATCTTAAAAGATAAATCTGCTTCATAAAAGGTTCCTAAGGTATTACCAATTTGGGCCAAAAATTCTTTAAACCAGAATATCCAAGGCAGACCAGGCAAACAAGCCCACGTCGATAGCCTCTCAACATCTTCCGATTTGGCATTAAAAGATGTTGTCCACCTCTTCAACAACAGCAGATAGGAGCCTATCCGCCACATACGCAAGAGGGCCATTTATGCATCCAAGGCCAATATGAACACCAAAGCCATCCATCCCCCGACTAAGACCTTTACCTTGGGCGAGTAACCAAAAAACAGCTCATGAAGAACCGTGACCACTCCTTCAACTTACAGATCCACAGATGTGGTCCTCTATTTTTCCCTACAAGCACACAATTTATGGTCTGCAAAACCTCAATTCAGTTTTACATACTCCCCTAAGACCAGATTCGGAACCAATTTCTTTTGACACATTTCCTCACCTTCCTTGTAACTCTTATAACATTAGATGCCCCTATCTGCTACTGAGCCCCTCCCTGCGGCTGAAATGAGTCCTGCAAATCAGTAACCCTGACTCCACATAATGTATCATGATCCAATTTGGAACCAATAAACCCACCACTACACCTTTAGGGATATCGAAACGAGCAAGATATCTACTCTCCTACACAGGATCCACCCCAAAATTTTCCTGGAAGTTCATTGAAGCTCAATTGTGACCTTCCCATCGTCAACAGGCTCACTGTTTATTGTGCAAACTAGGAGACTTCTCCGGATCTGTATCACAGTGAATACCCCCTATACAAACAATACTGGGATATTTTTAGTCCCCCGAATACCAACTTGTACTATTGTACTGCAGATCTATTCAAATCAAGCCTGATAAGGTATCCATGTCCTGCAAACTAAGTTGCCAGGAAACATGGGTACGGGGATGGGGACGGGGATGCCACTTTTTGAAACAGGGTACTTGGGTACGTCAGGGTACTATATATATATATATATATATTAAAATTTATAAAAATAAAACATGTCATAGTCACATCATACATGTATATTTGATATTTCTAAATTCAACGATTCATATGAACATTCACATTGAAAATTTGAAACTTAAAATAATAAATTCGATAAATCATATGACATAGACTCATAGTAGTTATCAAGTGGAAGACTGAATGGAATTTCCAGACATGAAGAAGAAAGTTCAAAACAGTAAACATTGAACAATGAACAAGATAGCTGATTTGGCTTCCTCAAGCCATGTCATCAACATCCTCAGGATCAATGTCATCAGCATCACTAAGGTCCTCTGTCAGCAAGCTGTCTAGATAGGCATCGCTGGAGTAGTGAGCACGGAGCACTAGCAGTGAGAAATGGAGTGCCACGCAGGTTTAGGTAAGGGGTAAGTGCCCACATAACATGTGTTTCAGTGTTTTAATTTTTAATTTATAAAATTTTAAACTTCAAACATTGCAAATCGACCCCCCCGACCGGTGAGCTAAGGTAAATTGCTCAATGGCCTTACCTCCCGCATACCCAAACACATGGTAAGGCGTACTGAAATCCATGCAAGTACCCGGTTTTCATAAATGAAGTACCCGGTACGTGAGGTTGGATTTGGGTACGGCTGGGTATGTACCATTGAAGTACCCAAGTACTCGGTACGCATACCTGGTATGGGTTCGTGTACCCGACCCCCCGGTACGGGTTTGTGTACCTGATCCCCCGGTACAGGTACCCATGCAACACAACCTGCAAAATATTTTCCCCCACCTCCAGATCTGACAGCCGTGGTACATAAACCCTAGTATTATTTAGGGTTTTGACAAGTTCCACTTCACCATCATATGCCATGGATTTTACCACGATTCAAGGATCACCAACATGTCCTCCTTCAAGGGCTCTGATCCCGAAGAACATTGCCTCCCTACAAAACAACCTATACCCACGGACAAAAGCGTCGAACTGAGGGATTACTCCAGATCTGGACCCCTTCATAGTGGTACACTTCCTCTTCCTCCATTCTTCCAGTCCCAATCAGTCCGAAATAACTTTTAGATCTCATGGAAATTCTTTCATTACGAGATCCAAATTTCCTGGATCTTTGTTTGATTTAATTCTATGTCATGCACACTTTAAAATCACTTGGAAACTTTCCTTTTTAATTACCTTTTCTTACCATGTATATGGCAGTGAACTTTACTTATGCCAACTATGGGATCTTTGTTTGACTTAATACTTCTTCATTTACACAATGCACATGGTAATTCAATTTTTAATGACTTCAACTAGAATAGTAATTTAAATCTGGTGCAATTTTGGCTTCAATTTTTTTCCAGCGTTATCTTCTTGTATAACCACTTATTTTCTACTCTTTTCAATGAAATCATATAATGATATGATTTTTAAGTGTGATTTTTTTCCATGAATCTCTGAATTCATTTACCATAACTCATGGTAGCTTCTCTCCACCGAAACTTATATAACTTCCGAATTCTTTTGTTATGTGTCGACTTGTAATGCTAATTTTATAATTTACACCATATTGAAGAATCTGTCCTGTATATTAGTTTGAAGGGAGGGTTTTGTTGGGTTACAACTTTATAAAATCTCTGATTTTCTGTCAATGCATGACCTTTTTTAATTAAATATGAATTATTTTCTGGATTGTAACATTTCTTCTCTGTATGTTGTGTACAGTGGCAAAAAGCTTTGTATAACATATCTACATATTTTGCTGCTACTCAAGGTTGGAGATTAAGGAGAGGGAGTGCATTTCTGGTACTAGATATTTGGATGTGTACACTAGTATTATTGTTTCAAATGGTACTTGAATTGCATTTTTGTAGCATACACCTGCAAGATCAGTGGAGAAACACACAATTGGTTTGTGAAATATATTTAGAGGTTACATTTTGTGACTTATTTGTCATTTGGATGTATGACAATTTGTATCCTTAACATATTGCTCATTTTTTCTTTTTGTCTTTTTCGATAAAATACTGTTCATATTTTACCTATGTTCCAAGCAATTTTTGAGCCTTCTTGAGTTATTAGGTCAGTATGCTGTCATTTTATCTATAGATTTCAATGTTATTGAGAAAATCCATTTAAGGCTGCTGCTATGATGGCTGAAATTGGAGTTCGTTTATGTTAAATGGTTGTGAATAGTGTTTGTGAAAGTTCACTGTACTGCAAGGTCCTTTCCGGCTTTATAGATTTCTAAATTCAGGTAATATCTAACACTAACATATGATGCAACACAATCATATATGGAAATAATAAAAAGATTAGCATTTGTGGGCGGTAATCATTTATTGGAATAAAGTTTCAAATACACCTATGAAGGCCCTCATTTAGAGGTACTTTAAAGGTCTATAGATGCGCACTTGTTCTTTTACTAGTTGAAGACTAATAGTAGTTGAAAACTAATTGTAGGCACCATTAGAATGATACTTGCAGATGCCATACAATTTCCTAGTTTATTTGGTTGTATGGATGTTTTCAGTGAGTTGAAAAGATAATGGACCAACAAAAAGGAAGAAGGCTCTTCTTGGGAGTGAAAATATTCAACATCTCTTAAAACTTAAGAGGAGTAAGGTTGTTGTTAAATACATTACAAAGGTGGGAAAACTGCATTTTCATATTCTTGATGTTGAATAATCATATCATAGGAATTCCATGCCCTCAAAAAACAGTCAACAATATTTAATAGAATAGTTAGTTGTCAGTGTTGATTTCCATCATATTTTACTCGTGTCTGTATAATTTGCTTTCGATTATGGACCATTTTTCTACATTGGCTCTATTTTTGGCTATACTTTTCCATTATTTATTGATGGTGATAAAATTACTTGGCTCTTAATTAATCTCTGCTTATTGATAATAGTAAACATTAAGCCAATCAAGCCACTTATCTTGTTTATATATATAAAGCAAGCTATTGAGATTCTTAGTGCATAATTAATAGATATGAAATTGATCTATGCTTATTGCTAATAATAAACTTTAAAGTCAATTAAGCAACTTAACTTGTTTATATATATGAAGCTATCAAGATTCTTAGTGCACAATTAATGGATCTATATGAAGCTATCAAGACTCTTAGTGCATAATTAATGGATATGAAACATTTGAGAACTCTATAAGAAGTCAATATCAAAATCTTGATGCTTTTAATCTTGTTTTTGAATTAATGGATATGAAATATTTGAAAACTCTATTAATAAGTTAATATCAACATCTTGTATTTTCTTCAAATCAATGGTTATACCAGTTTCATTTTCTATATATATTATTCATTTTCTAACAAAGTAGGTGGTATGGTAAACACTTAGGCTTTTTGAGTATTGTACACTGATATTGGCAGTGAATTTCCTTTTGGCATGCATTTATGGTTTCCAAAACATGTTGGGTAAAACCTGTTTCTTAGGTGTTTTCGAAAAGTTGGAAACCACTTTGGTTGTTTTAATAATTATTGTGCTTTAAAAAATTAGTTGGAAACAACAGTAAGGGTTTTTTAAAGCCTGTCCAAACTCTAAACCCTAAAACAACGAGTCTTGCTCTGAGGTGAATGGTAAAACCAGCAAAGAATCAAAATTTTTATTTGGAAATCATCCCTATTTCTGGACACTTTCTTGGTATTTCCTGCAGTTTCCTTGGAAGCGAACCCCAAGTTCCATGTGCTTACTAAACCCTAGTTGTTCCATTTTTTGAAAGCTTGTTTCTCGCCATTTCTTAGTTCCCATTTCCAATCCTTGTAAGCACATGGTATGAAAAGGTTTAAGTAAATTTAATTATGCAACATCACAAGTGTAGTCATTTTTTGTTGCATTGAATACTTGTCATCTTTCAACATCTACCTAGTAAGGTTTCGCCAATCTCCTCCATTTACTAATTCATACTGTTTCATACTACCATCTCTCCTCCGATCGATTCATGTTCTAAATTTTTAGTGAAATGCACTCAATTAATGTAGCACCTTGCATGCTATATAAGATGCATTAATTCTATGACGAAATTAGTTCTTGTATATTTGTCCATTTGCTATCTTTGACTTTGAAACAATAGTGACAAACATGAAAACTAGAATGTCAACTAGCATGTCAAAGTGACATTTCATCCATCATTTGTGAACATTGCTCTTTTTGTTATTCCATAAGAACAAGGTTTCCACCCTTAACACTTGCCACCAAACTTTGAAAGTCTAAGGGTATAATCTTGTAAGTTTACAAAATGTGCTTACATTATATCCATAATGAAGTGTCCACTCAATTCAAATTTCCAACCCTAGTTGCTCTTATACAAAATTTAAGCACATTATATCCATAACGATGTGTCCACTCAATTAAAATTTCCAACCCTAGATAATTGTTGCTCTTATACAAAATTTATTTAACCCTAGAAATTATTTTTTGAACATAACATCAATCATACAATAGTTGGAAAAGTAAATAGTGGAAGCATAAATGAGGCGCACACACAATTAATTTCTCTCTTTCTAATTAGCTTCTCATTCAACAAGTCTACACTCAACAAAACTGCCTCAAACATAGATATATGGCCTCCATAAGAGAGAGGATACATATAGAAATATGGCATGTTGTACGGCCTAGAAGATCACCATTCTTCCTCCACAACTTTAACACACTCTAGCAACCTCATTAGATAGTGTATGACCTATTTTAGAAAGTGCACAACCTATACATTATAAACAACAACAATGGTATTGCCTATTCTTTGGCTTGTTACACTCGTTGGTCAGTCCTCTTCCTAATGTGTTTTTCTTTCTCTCTTCAATTGATTATTGACTTCTCTATCTTGTTTGTCTCTATGCTTTGAACCCAAATCTCATCAACTCTAGCCACCACTTATCTCAATCTTCAAATGTATGGCTAGGATTAAATCAAGGTCTAAGTTATTAATGTGTAAAATGCACTTTATTAGAATCCTAAGATTAAGTCGACTTCTAAACATTAGACTTTAAATTTTCCTAAGTGAAATTATAAAATAGAAATATTACTCACTCTTCCTAAGTGGTCACTTTATGAAATGCCTTGAACCACTCCTTTTGCATTCGTGTTTAAACCTATGCAAGAAGTTTTTGTCCAAGCTATATGTTTCAGCACTTCTATCGAGAAAGGAATTATGCACCAATCCAAGTTTGTCTCTAAATGCTTCAAACTTCCCTTTCATTGAGGCAGTTAGAATATCAATCGCCTGTTGATACGTGGAAATATTATAGAGCTTTACTGCTCCCTTCTAAATCCATTCTTGTATGAAGAGATATCTAATATTTGTGTGTTTGGAACTATCACAAAATACTGGATTTTTAGAGAGTTTAATACAATTATGATTATCATAGTAAATCACCATGTAATCTAACTCTTAATCAAATAACTATGCAAGCAATTTGCAAATCCAAATGACCTCACAACTAGCAGTATTGGTTGCCATGTATTATCCCTCTTTAGAGTTAAGTGCCACATAATTTTGCTTCATGTTGAACTAGGATATCATACCATATCTAAGGCTAAAGAAACATTGTGACATGCTCTTCCTGTTTGATGCACTGCCTGCCCACTTCGAGTCATATATCCCCTTCAACCCCACTTCACTAGTTCCAAGATATCTTGGACCATACCTAACGCTAGTTAAGTGCCAACAATACCACCACCTCAAGCAACGCCATCAAGTCCATCCACATCATATGGAGCCCATAACTCATACCTCCCTACACCCATCTATAATCCATACTTCTCATTTCCTAATCCACTTGGCCCTTCCCCAATGCCTCAAGTGGGGATTAATCTAGTACAACCTTCTCCTACACAACAAAATCAGAGATTTGAGCTGTTAAATGCAGCTAATAACCCAAATCCTTAGAATCAGGGGAAGAAGAAAGGAAAAAATGGGAAAAACCAATAATAGGGACAAGGGAGAAATCCCCCTCCCGAGCAGAACCAAAATATGGGAAACCAGAATGAGTGGACTAATAGTCCTCCTAAACAAGGAAAGAACGCTAGCCTCCGGGTGAACAATCCTTGCTCTGTGTGTGGAGAATATGGGCACTACACTCACCATTACTCGTTAGTACCCGGGTGTCAACAATTACATAGGTCAAGGAAGAAGGCCACAACCAATTCTCAAGCATGAAACACACCACAACCCCAACAAGATGTGTTGCAACAACCCTTTTCCAATCAAGTGGTAGTTAACTAACAATAAGATCCTCACCCCCTAGGTAATGGAACCTTTCAAAACATCTTACATGAACACGACCGAAGTCAACCTCAAGACTCACGCCAAGGGTAATGGCATGCCTGATACAACGCAAGGGGATGATGTAACCGCTCACTCTAGCAGTTCGTTGCAGATACCTTATCCCAAATAGTGATCAGAGCCCTCAGATCTTGAAGACATTGCTTTGACAAACCACTTGTAATCCCCACATGAAAGCTGCCCATAACTACAACATTGTGGATGATTTGGCTCAATCTCATGTCGCGATGTCAACTTTAGAAGTTCTCCAGTCTTCCCCTTCTCAAAAAAAGGTGCTTCTTGGTGCATTAGGTGCAAATGACCATTTTGGTTTGTGCCTCATGACCTTCATCCTCCTAACCATTCATCCATGCAGATAGTTCTGGTCCAAGGAACATCCAAAGGTATGTGCATAAATTTCCATCAATGTCCTTGCTTTTTATTTATAGGTCAATTATATAATTTTAGTGTAAATAGGAAATATATCGTGATCGAGTCAGTAACATTAAATACAACTGGATCTTTTGCTCCATGAGATGGTACTATCAATTGCTTGTTTTTTTTTGTTTTGATGTTTGCATTCAATGTTTCTCATTTGTATGCAATTGCATCCATGCTTGTGGGGTTCACTCACATCTTAGAAACAATTTATGCTAATATCCATGTGACCATTGAAATTTAATATATAGAGATTACATTGTCCATTTAAATCACAACAAACAAATGCTATAATTCAGTTTTAGAGCAAAGCTTAGATTAGCATGGCTTAAAGGATGTCATCAACCATGTTACTAATTTAAAACATAAGTGGGACACTTCCAAATGCTTTCTCTTTGTTAATATATGCACTAATTATAGTGAACTGATGTGATATTTCAGGTCTGTATTTTAGACTAGTTATTCTCCTTGTTGTTTCAGTTTTGGTCCAAAAAACCAATTGAATTAAAAAATATACTAGTATTGACCAATTGAATTCAAAAATATATTAGTATTGTTTCTTAGGTGACCTATATAGTTGATTAAGTACATTTAACTATACTTTTGCAGTCGTCATGGTCCAATAAAGAGCCTTACTGCTTGCAACATTCTTTGTTGAAGTCATTTGATTTGTTCTTTGGTATCCAGATAAAGGCAAATAAATGACCTACATGACTTCTATTACAATATAAATGTTTTATACATTATTACATGGTGGTGATATACCCTAGGTATATTGCAAGTCTCCCCCCTTAAAAGTAAAAATGCTTTGTCCAAAAAGCATGGGAAAATAAAACATATTCCTTTGGAATGAACCTTCTTCTTGTACCTTTTGCCAATTTGATAATGTTGATGACAAAAGGTGATACGATAGTCGAAGCCTTGAGCAATATTGCTGCATAAAAAAATGGATCAATTCAAACTAAATGGGTACTTTCCTAAGTTGTAAGGAAACTTGGGGATGGTGATGGGAATGCCACTTTTGAAATAGGGGACATGGGTACATCAAGAGTAATATATATATATATAATAATAAAATTTAAATTTCGAATCATTTTCACTAGTATTCAATAAGTAGCATGGACATTCCTTCAAAGTTCATGAATCATTGATATAAATTGGAAATTACATATGAACCTTAAGTATGAACATGCTATTAGACAATCATAATTATTAATGACATAAACTAAGTGGAAATTCAAATTACCGTTTGCATATTGATATGATTCATATGAATCATGATTCATCAATCATGATATATGCCCAATGTCATACAACATAGAGTATGGATATTCTGATTTGCGGGCTGCCTTCCTTTTTGGTAGTCACCTCTCTCCAAGTGACAAGTCCAATGTGAAATGAAAATCAGAAATGCATTGGGAGGGCAAGGCATGTTGTTAAGAGGGTAGGGGGACCCATGCCCACCCCTTTCCAATTCAAAATGGTAAAAAAAAATTATATATATATATATATTTTTTTTTTAATTTTCAGTGAACGAAGTCTCCTTCGAGCCCCCAAAATTGGGGGATGGGATCTCCAAAATTGAGGGACGGGGTCCCCAAACCAAGCGAAGTTTCCAATTTTTTTTCCAAAGCTTTTCGGTACTCAGGTACTTCAACGAGGACTTTAGGAAACGTTTGAGAGGTACTCGACCCGGTTTCTAAGACGTGGGGACAGTACCCCAGATGAGGACGCTAACCCAGCCCCTGGGGACGGGCCTCCTTGCAACACAGGTTCTTTATAGAACTCTTTGATGATAAGAGTTTGGATTTGATCTTCTTTGTTTCTGACTTCAAGATATATTCATTTTGGGATGGTTTGATATGTAAGAACAATGTTTCCATTTATATGTGAATTCTTCTGTGCTATGCTTTATGTAGTTTGGGTGTCAATATGGTACCTTGGTAAGTTTTTCTTTTATGATTTACTAGTGTCAGCATGTTCATATGAAATATTTTTAAGCCGTAGGCGTTTCACCAACGAGAAGCATAACCATCTACGTCGGCTAGATTCCTCTCTCATAGAGCGAATGGAATGCTGCCACGTGGATGGTGCTTCATCTCTTACTACTGTTATTGTTTCAGCTCGCAAAAAACTTTGATGTTTGGTTTTCACAGTAGCTAATGGCGGCATCAAATCCGATGTTCGAATCTCTCCAGCGCCTTCGGTCATTGATGACATCCTTCCACCAGTCTCTCTCCCAACATTGCAAAGACAACAACAACAAGCCATCCCTCGACCTGCAGAAGAACTTGATGGAGTATTATCATGACCTCCACAAAGCCCTGCAATCGTGGTACGAAACCCTAAATATAAAGGAGGAAAAACCAAAAGAATCCGCAACCCTGGGAAAAAACAAAGAGAACAAAACATCAATGGTCCCAGTCAGTTGTGGACTCCAAATGATCTGCGATAATGCCGACAGCCATGGTCTCATAAAATACATCGTGCAAAAAGAAAACCCTTCAGAAGGGTTTTTCGGTGGCGTTCAGTAATGTCCCCAATGCGGCGACGCTGGCGATCAAGACTCTACAGTGCTATAATTTCTCAAAATTTGGCATCAAATGGGCTTGCATTTTGATCTTGGAATCCCTTTACCCCATTTTTGGTAGCGACGACAGCACTGATGTTCCATTGCATGTCAAGAATTCGGCCTGGGAGATTGCTAAGGTTTGGAGAAATTAGATGAATAGGAAATGTGCATTGGATAGCCATGCCTTCTTGCAGCTCTTAATATCGTTTAGGATTGCGGTGGACTACAAGAAGGATGAGCTTTTGGAGATACTGATTCCTATTTCGAGACACAAGCAAGCTCCAGAGCTGTGTTGGTCTCTTGGATTGTCTCCAGATGCAGGTTAGCGCCTTGATTACTATCTCTTTGTGTTAAACATTAAATTAGGAACGCCCTAAAACCCTATTTGCAAATATGGAGGGTTATAATAAAAAAATGGGAATATGTTAACAAACTAAGGGAAGGGAACGTTACTAGTTGCAGAGCTCGCAGGAGTGAAGGGAGAAATACGAACTCGCCTCTGAGTTGCACTGTGGTGAGGAGCTTCAAATCGAGCCTGACAGGCTATGGAGCTCACTCTCAGTTACAGAGCTCCCTCAGAAAAAAAAAGAACGAACAAAAGAGCAGGCATTGCCAGGCTAATCAATAGACCAAAAGTGCAGACACGTTGATAAAGAAGAATCTAACGTGTCGTCCGGCACTGTAGACATGATATTGCTCTTCAAAAATACAACAAGTGTGCTGGGAGAAGTGGCAATGTTGATAGAGAGGATCGTAGCGGGGCCATCTTCCCTCTAAGCCTTCCTGAATGCTTCCAAATCTTCCATCAATCCTCCAACAATAATGTTGTTCTTGCTCTGGCTACTTACTTGGAGGCAATAGATGGCACCACAAACTCTAATGGGATGAATGCATGAGTTGCAATCAACACTGGAGCTAGGAGATTGAAAAATCGTAGAAGTGAAGGGAGAAATATGAACTCGCCTCTGAGCTGCACCGTGGTGAGGAGCTTCAAATCGAGCTTGGAAGGCTATGGAGGTCACTCTCAGTTGTAGAGCTCCCTCAGGAAAAAAAAGAACGAACAAAAGAGGGAGGTTTACCCCCTTGTTCTCTTTAAGAGGTGGTTTCCAAGAAGAGGCACACACACAACGAGGTTCTAGAGGTCGCAAGAAGGAGACACGCGTCTCCCATCTCCCATAAAATGCAGGTACAATGCCTCCCCGAATGAGGACGCGTGACATCCCACGAAATTCAACGTTAGGGTTCTAGAACATAGTATTAGGTTATATTTTTATGCATAGTTAAAATATGTTATTTAAAATTTAATGTATGCCTTAAATAGTTAATAATCAAATTATGTAGATTTATAAGGTTATGAATAAATTATCATATTAAGATTATAAACTTTGAATGTTATAATCAAATAATTAACTATTTTGAATTCGAGTTAATTAAATATTTTTTTAAACAAATAAAAATTTAGACATATAATTTTAGATGATGGATTATTTAAAATTAGTTATTTAAAGGTGAATTTTGGATTAATTTGTCATATATATATATAGTTTAACCAAATAAATTTATAATTGGAATTTTATGTTAGGATTCTAAGCTTTGTCGCGTGCTCCAAGCCACGTATGTTGTTCAGCTTCACACACCCGTCTGCCCACGACTCCTCCAAATATGTCAATGGATCCATACTTGGAACCTCTTCTAACTCGGACATCCCATGAACACTTATGATTCTAAGCTTTGCCGCATGCTCCAAGCCCTGTATGCTCTTCAGCTTCACACACCCGTATGCCCACAACTCCTCCAAAGATGTTGGTATTTCACCCGTATGCTCTCAATATGTTATCAATTGCTAATGACTAAAGTTTGTAGAATGGATGGTGGCCAGTGGACACATGCAAGCATAAAAGAATACAACTTGTTTGACACCGTTTCCTGCAGCACTACACAGGTGGGAACCATGACTTGAGTTTGTTTCATGCTGAATTAATAAGAAGAATTAATGTCTTTAATGTTTTCTTCTCATTTCAAAACTTGGATAAGTGTATTAAACTAATATATTTATATGGGCAAGTTTATCCCTGGTCATGGAAAGCAATTCGTGTGGCTTTGGACAATGTTGGGATGTGGAATTTGTGGTCAGAGAATTGGGCATGTCAATACCTTGGGCAATGGTTCTACCTCCGAGTCTATTCTCTTGTGGGTTCATTCAGAGATGAATATTCAATCCCTGACAATGCTCTTAAATGTGGTCGGGTTGGATGAATAGAGACAGATTGGCCTATAGATGAATAATAATTATATATATGTGTCACCATATGGCGACTCATGAATTGAATTGAATGCCTCTAATTCTTATAAATAACCTTGTGATCCTCTAGCAGGCCAACAATACAAGGAGAGAGATCAATAGATCATTGCTTGATTGGTATATATTCATTTCCTTGTGTTTACCAATATATGTTTCCTACTAACTTGGGCAGATAATTTGCACCGCAACAGTTTTTGTCTCCTAGAAAAGTTGGGCCTTCCAGAAAATTAATCTTTAATTAGGCATCTGGTATATGAACAATACCATCTTGTTCTCACTGTTCCTGTTTAATATTTACAAACAAGGTTCTCAGAGGAAATTTACCCAGAATTGTGCTGCCTTTTTTGGTGTTTTTTGTTGGAAAATAGAGTCTGTTTCTGTCAATACACTGCACACTGCGATAGTGTGTGAGAGAGATCAAAGAGATGTTGGTAAATCTTTTAGGTGCAATTAAACTTTTATTTAAGCATCTTGTATATGAACAATGCTATCTTGTTCTCATAATTATTGGAGTTAGCACTTTGTTAAGTGGCAGAGCCAGCCTTCGGTCATGTAGTACACTATTTGAACCATCATTCCAAGCCCTGGGAAGATTATTTGCGGCCTCATGTAAAAGGAACCTCTTATTATAAGATGTCAAGTCTGACCTACTAAAGCATTAATGCTCTCATTGTGACATTATGTCGGCCCAACACCATTTGTGCTTATAATTCACATTCTACAATGCATGTTAGCTATGAATAACACACCATTCTTTCGTTGGATGCATCATTTCTTTTACTTTGATTATTGCAATGTATATCTTATGGCATCTTCAATGTATTTGTCTCTCTACTTTTATTCCATGCTCCTATAACTTCCTCTACATTATGTCTTCCCAATTGGTTCTAAAACCAATAGTGTCTTCCACTCCCCTCCATGCCTCACTTATATATGAACAATTTTAAACAAGTGATGGGTATCCTCATTTCGTACTTGACATAATGGACAACTACTTGGCCCTACCAATTCCTTTTTTTCATAAAATCCCATGTAGGGACTTTTTTGTTAATGGCAAGCCACATGGAAATTTTATCTTTGAGAGGGAATTTGTATTTCCATATCCCTTTGAACCACCAACATGCAATCTCATGCACATCCTCTTCTCTAAGAACATTTTATCCAAACTTTGGTAAATATATCCCATGTTAACATGTTAGTTAGGTAAAATACTTTACTTGCATGAATGCAAAATTTTTTTTATTATGTTTCTTCCTACTGTAGTTGTACCATTATATTAAAAAACAAAGTTATTGTCTAAAATCAAACTCATGTTTGTATGTGTTCTTACTATTTGTTATAGGTACCCTAATTGTTGCTATGGTCTGGAACAAACAACTATAACCTTATAAATTAATATTTGGTCAACATCCCTAGATGCAAGTTCAATTAAGAAACCCAACAAATATTGTGGTAACCTTTTCTTCACATGTTATGTATTATAAAACAAAGGCCTTTCTACAAAAGACTATTGGTGCAGGTTGGTAACAAATCATATTCCCATCAAAGTTCAATGTATTCAAAACCTCAAATGTTCGTTCCTGATATTTATATTTTCCATGTAGGTATGAATTCCAACACAAGGGATCTGCGCATATACATGGCTTCTTATGGCTGGACAATGCACCCAATATGGACACATTAGACTGGGGAGATGCTACCAAGGTCGAAGATGCAAAACAATACTTTGACAAGTTTGTTACAACATGGAATCCTCGAGTCAACCATTTTCAAAACCCATCCTTCCAAGCCTCTACTATAAATGATCCATGCACCATTGGATCACATTCCATACTTGTAAATGATCACTTGGATGACTATGAAGACCTTGTTAATTGTGTCCAAAGGCACACAAAATGTTCAGAATCTTCTTGCCTCCGCAAAAAAGGATCATCTCTTCATTGTCATTACGGCTTTCCCTTTGATCTACAACCTACCTCTTCCTTAATCTTGAAGCTGCACACTCTTGGTCATACTCACCTCGTAGAAATCACTCCCAATGGAAACCGAACTACCCTCCCAAAATTGTTCGTGTCTTTCCTCGCTTCACTACCATTCCACCCTTTACTGTAGATTCCTTTGTTTTTTTTTTTGGAGTGAGATCCTCCTATACAAATCTTTTCACACCCTCTGCGATGACATTGGATCCAAAACATTGGCCATAACTTCTAATTGGCTTCGCATTAAAGACACATACACTGCATGGCATGTTGATCATTTTCCTGAAGCCCCCGGTACACCTCCCTCCGATGACTCTACTTCTACTTCCAACCACTTTTCCTTAGCCCCTGCCATGGATGAATGGGAACTCCTTTCTCAACTCCGCCCTGGAAACAACCTCTATGTTGATGACCTTGACATGCTTGGCCTTCGTGACTTTGACAAAGAACACAATTGGACCGAAAACCATATTCCTTCACACATGCATGCAACGACCATATCATTCATTGACTTCACTAGATTGTCTGCCCAAGTACAACAAGACACCTTTTCATCTTCATGTTGTCTTGCCTCCTTGTCTGCCACACAATGCATGGCCTTTGACCTTATCCTTGCACACTCCACAAATTCTACAAGCCCCCCCCACTCAAAGTGGTCATTCAAGGCACTGTTGTAACAAGAGAGTTTTCCCTCTTTCAATCCTAGCGCAGAGAAACATCAACAAGCGAGGTTCTCAGATCCTGGAACCATAAAAAAATAGGTTTTATGATCATGTTAAAAAAGCACATCTTGGAAGAGTAGAGTTCTCAGTACATTTTTTTCAAACCAGAGAATGAACAGCCCCATACGAAAATAAAAAACCCAACTTGGAAATATTTCGACGTCCTAAACACATTTCTGGGCACATCCTACAGCTGTCCATTCCAATTCTGGGATAATTCTGGGTGTTTAGGATCAATTCTCAGCTCTATTTTGACCATAAATCAACACATATTTAATCTAGTCCATGTGCAAAAAAAAAGCTGCGAAAACAACTCTCTTATAATTCTGGGCATGGACAGCAAAGCAGAGAAGTTTTAGATCGAACCACCATCAAGCTGATTTTGTGCTTATTCAGGAGGGACATCACCTTTTCCACCCTTATCTCAACATGTTTATACCTTCATAAAACTATATCGACTGTAGATGGTGACTTTTGATAAATATTTAAAGTCAATATTATATTGTTTTGTACCCAATAGTTCTATGAAAGTGTTGGATTTTCCCATTCGGCGTTCCTTTTGCCCCTCCAGGGGCAAATGCTAGTTGTATTCATTGTTGTATCAATTTATTCATTGGTGGTGATTGATAGAATGCCAACCATCACTGGATTTGTATGTGTTGACTAGTCATTGAATTGTTTCTTAAACTCATTTTGTGGATGCTCTTTCACTAATAAAACTTTATCAATAATGACATTGATTTTTAGTTTCAACCAATTATGTTGATGTGTCTTTATCCACAGCTTCAACTTGTAAAAAACCCCTTGATTCAATCGGGTAGTTTAAGTTTGCAATTTCAACTTCTAAAACTTCCTTGATTCACTCGCATTCCCGAATGTCTCTTTGTCTACTTTCAGGATATTGATATATCCTTACATTTTAATTTTTTACTTCCATAAGAAGGTTTTGACCATGATTCTTCAAATGATTGATTTCCTTGTCTTTATCAGACAAGGCCTTGTCAATTTTTTCTTGGCATCCTAATTTTCTTATGATAATTGATCACATTGAGCTGCAACATCTTGTTGAATCAATGCTTGATCCTTCACTAGTAAGTCACAATTATTTTTCTCCGATGCTCGTAATTCTTTTATGAGTTCTTTGGTCTTGTTAACTTGCTCTTCTAATTTACACTGTAGGATATGTACTTCATGTTGAAGGTCTTCTTTAGCATTTTTAAGATCTTTATTCCATTGCTGGGGCTTCGTTTTCTATCTTTTTACCTTTGCTTTTAGGTTCTAGATTGTCTGGCTTCTCCTCTTTTAACCTTTTGATTTGTTCAAGCAACCTTTGACTAAGGTTCCCTAGGTAGGAACTTTCATCATCTTTTGCTGATAATTTCTTTTCGAGATCTTGGTTCTCGTGTCATAATTTATGATTGTACTGGTTTACATCCTCTGACTTCTTATTTGTGGAAGTAGTTTTTGACTATGCTTTTTTAGGTGTGAAATTTATTTATCTTTTTCTAACAAGTCCTTGAATTTCTTTTTTGCAATCTTGAATTTCCTATTGAATGCATTGCTTCTCATCTTTCAATTATTTGATTTCTGCGATCAACTCCCAATTATGATTTTTTTGGCAAGAATTATCTTTCTTGACTTACCCATTAAAATATTTCTCTATGTCAATTGCAAGTTGTAAGTTTTTATTGCTCTCTTGGTATTGCTCTAGTTTGTCCACCAATATTTTAATTTGTAAGGCAAATTTGTGCATTTTGTGTCACTTTGATGATAAGAGTGTTCCTAGCTCATAAATATTTTATAAATTATTCAATTCTCTAAATTGTTACGTGATTTTTTTGTTTTTTTCAAAATATACCCTCAATACCAAAACTTATATATTCTTCGCAATAAATGGGTATACAAGATATGCTAGTCCCACAAATCTATCTTAAGGATTGAAGCCTTAAGATTCTTTGTTTTGATGGTGTGCAAACCCTCTTGGGAAATGCCAACTGCTTCATGAATTTTTCGTATAGCGGAAAACAAAACTACTCGAAGAGATTTGAGGAGAGAATTGGTTTCAACCTTCTAGTTATAATTTCGGCAATGATTTTATAGATACAATTACATAGTGCGATAGGCCAAAATTGACCAAACAACATGGGATTGTCATTTTTTGAAATAATAGCTATGAATGTAGTGTTGAAAGCAGGCAACACATTCCCTGAAATTATGGAGTTTTCTATCACCATTCGAAGATATTCACCTATAAATCAAAGCAACCCAATAAGAACTGCACAGGGAGCCTGTCAGGACCTGGGATTTTATATCTTTGAAAGCTCTGTAAATTATTATAAAGTTCCTCTCTGCTTACCTCTTTCATTAAGAATTGATTATCTACATCATCCACATAGCTCGTAAATATAGAATCCACTTGTAGTATTTTCCCTATAGAATTCTTTCTATCCTTAGCATAGATTTTCTTGAAGTAGTCCAACGCCTCCTTCGCTGTGCCTTCAACCCTGTGACCAAAGAACCCTCCTCCTTCAGAATATTCCAAACGAAGTTTTGCATCTTCCTCACTTTTGCATAGTTATGAAAAAACCAACTTTTTTCATCGCTCGATTGGATCCACAAGGCCTGACTTATCTATCTCCAAGTCTTCTCTTGATATTTTTCTATGCTTCTGTAGAGACCAACTCCATTTTAGTCTCTTCTAATAGATACCCAAATCAATAAGTATTGTAAATTCTTGCCTATTTATCCTCGATCTCCTCCCTCTGATGTTTCTCCTTCCTACAAGCTGTAGAGGCCTCTTTAGCACATTTTAAATTCCTTATGAACTAAACAACAACATGATCCAGAAATTATTGATTTAAAGGAATCCAATTGTCTTTAATAACCTCAATATATCCCTCCTCTTTTATCCACTCAAGATTTAATTTGAAGGGAGATGGAAATCCCCTCAATAGCTATATAAAAAATAGCAGGAAGATGATTTGACTCCCTCCCCTGAGATAAAATTACTGAAACCTAAATTTTTTCTCCAAGAAAGATTTAGAAACCAATATCCTATCAAGCCTCTTAGCTATATGGGCTTCCTTGGATCAATTGTTCCTTCAAGTCAGGTGTCAAACAACTGGGACAATATCCACCACACCCATTGCTTATAGCTTTTGGACAAAGTATCTTGATAAAGCATCCAATTGGGACTCAGGACCCCAAATCTCAGAAGAAATTCAGTTAAAGTTTAGGTTAACCCTAGAACCAACAAACCTTGAAAAATCCAATGCATACTGAACACTGTATTCCAGTAATTTTCCTAATCAGTATAAAGTCCATCTACATTGATAAACTGAACATTTTTTTCGAGCTCCCGCAAAAGAAAACAATACCTAAACCTAAGAAAAAAAAAAACTAACTTTTTACCAACCAGTAATGAGCCCTCCTGATCTACCTGTAGAATCCACCAAGATGAAATTCCAACCCTTAAAATCCTTAATCTCCCAAATGAACTCATCACCACTTAGCATAGTCTATTGCAAGAACAGAATATCAGGCCATTCAAGCCTAATGATTCTTTTTATAGCCAAATTTTTAAAGGTATATCCCTTGACAATTCAAAGGGAGAACAATCATCTGTTAACCTTCTTCTGGTCAATTTGCTTTAAGCGCTCCCTTTAACGGATGTTGTTCTACTTCAACAATTTCAGAACTATCTTGTTGTTGAGCAATCGCTAAGAAGGACTTATGACCTCTTCCTATCACCTTTGACCTACATTAAGGAAAAAAACCTAAATTCACCTCGAGCTTCCTTCCATTGGTGCTCGAGTTTATATTTTGATCCCTCAGGATACTCCTCAATATCCTTCTCCAACCCTTTAGAGCACTGTATTGATGGTGGAAGAGCATGCCTTCCACTTACCTGGACTACACCCAAAAATAGGTTCAAGGAGTGGAGGGAAGTGGTCTTTTACCCCCAATGAACTGTCTAAAAAAATCATCTGAGATATCAATATTATCAACCTTTTCCTCACCCAACAGCTCAAGATGGGGCTAATGAACAATTAAGGTATGAGAAGAGGAAGAAGGAAACATATGATCCTTACCTTTTTCACCCAAATCGAAGATCGGACTCAAATCCACTGCAGATATATTGACTACCGATCCCTACACACCCTTTCATGTTCCTTCTCAACCAATAAAAATCCTGAAACCTTAGTAACCGGTTCTACCTATGGAGCCTTTGTCCTAGTAGAAGGAACACCGGAACCCTTAAGGTTCCCCTTAGCAACCCTCAAGTCATTTACCCCCACCACAACATCCATCTTCCTAACCCATCGATGTTTCCAATGAGCCAATGAACACTCATTAGGTAAATGGCCATAGGCATGACACCGGTTGCACCTAAAAGGAACACCCTCATAGTCCAATTCTTAAATATGCCCAATAGATTGAATACATGATATCTTAAAACATAAATCTACTTCATAAAAGGTTCCTAAGGTATTTTATCAATTTGGGACAAAACTTCTTAAACCCAAAATATCAAAGGCAGACTAGGAAAACGAGCCCATACCGACAACCTCTCGACATGTTCTGATTTGGAATTAAAATATTTTGTCCACCTCTTCATCAACAACAGATAGGAGCCTATCCGCCAGATATGCGAGAGGACCATTTCTACATCCAAGGACAATCTGAACACCAAATCCATCCATCCCCCGACTAAGACCTTTACCTTGGGCGAGTAACCAAAAAACAACTCATGAAGAACCATGACCACTCCTTCAACTTACATATCCATAAATGCGGTCCTCTATTTTTCCGTACAAGCACACAATTTATGGTCTGCAAAACCTCAATTCAGTTTTACAAAATCCCCTAAGACCAGATTCAAAACCAATTTATTTTGACACATTTCCTCACCTTCCTTGTAACTCTTATAACATTATATGCCCCTATCTGGTAAAGAGCCCCTCCCTGCGGATGAAACGAGTCTTGAAAATCAGTAACCCTGACTCCACATAATGTATCATGATCCAAAATTGAACCAATAAACCCAACACTACCACCTTTAGGGATATCGAGACTAGTAAGATATCTACTCTCCCACAAAGGCTCCACCCAAAATTTTTCTTGGAAGTTCATTGAAGCTTGATTGTGACCTACCCATCATCAACATGCTCACGGTTCAATGTGCAAACTAGGAGACTTCTCTAGATCTGTATCACAGTTAATACCCCCTGTACAAACAATACTGGGAAATTTTTTAGTCCCTCGAATATTGACTTGTACTATTATACTGCATATCTATTCAAATCAATCCTGATAAGATATCCCTATCCTACAAAATATTTTCCCCCACCTCTGGATCTGACAACCTTGGTACAGAAACCCTAGTATCATTTAGGGTTTTGACAAGTTCCACTTCACCATCATATGCCATGTATTTTGCCACAATTCAAGGATCACCAACATGTCCTCCTTCAAGGGCTCTGAACCCGAAGAACATTGCATCCCTGCAGAATCACCCATACACACGGACAAGCATTGAATTGATGGGTTACTCCAGATCTTGACCCCTTCGAGCGGTTCTTCATAGTTTTCCACTTCCTCTTCCTCCATTCTTCCAGTCCCAATTAGTCTGAAATAACTTTTAGATCTCATGGAAATTCTTTCATTACGAGATCCAAATTTCCTAGATCTTTGTTTCACTTAATACTATGCCATGCACACTTTAAAACCACTTGGAAACTTTCCTTTTTAATTACCTTTTCTTACCATGTATATATGGCAGTGAACTTTACTTATGCCACCTATGGGATCTTTGTTTGACTTAATACTTCTTCATTTACACAATGCACATGGTAATTCAATTTTTAATGACTTAAACTAGAATAGTAATTTAAATTTGGTGCAATTTTGGCTTCAATCATTTTCCAACGTTATCTTCTTGTATAACCACTTCTTTTCTACTCTTTTAACAATGAAATCATATAATGATATGATTTTAAGAGTGATTTTTTTTCCATGAATCACTGGATCACTGAATTCTTTTGTTATGTTTCGAATTTTAATGCTAATTTTATAATTTTCACCAAATTGAAGAATCTATCATGTATATTAGTTTGAAGGAAGGGTTTTGTTGGGTTACAACTTTATAAAATCTCTGATTTTTTGTCAATGTAGTACCTTTTTTAATTAAATATGAATTATTTTCTAGACTGTAACATTTATTCTCGGTATGTTGTGTATAGTGGCAAAAAGCTTTGTATAACATATCTACATATTTTGTTTCTACTCGAGGTTGGAGATTAATGAGAGGGAGTGCATCTCTGGTACTAGATATTTGGGCGTCTACACTTGTATTATTGTTTCAAATGGTACTTGAATTGCATTTTTGTAGCATACACCTGCAAGATCAGTGGAGAAACACACAGTTGGTTTGTGAAATATATTTAGAGGTTACATTTTGTGACCTATTTGTCATTTGGATGTATGTCAATTTGTATCCTTAACATACTGCTCACATTTTCTTTTTGCCTTTTTCGGTAAAATATTGTTCATATTTTACCTATGTTCCAAGCAATTTTTTAGCCTTCTTGAGTTATTAGGTCATAATGCTATCATTTTATCCATAGATTTCAATGTTATTGAGAAAATCCATTTAAGGCTGCTTGTTATCAGACAATCTACTCGAGCGGACGCAAGCATGATCTCCCTAGTCCAAGTGGATCTAGAACAAATGGAAACAAAACATAACACTAATTTCCTAGATCAATTAGAGATCAAGTTAAATAGATGTCTTACCTTTAGATTCACGAATCCTTCTCCTCTTTATTGCTCCAAACTTTGTGGTCGTCAAATTTGTAGCTGCAAGACCTATCAAAGCACATAAAGACAAAACGAGTAGTAAAAGTACATCTAAACACTAACTGATCTAAGCAAACAATTAATGAAGTAAGCTCTAACGATCATTAAACACAACAACATTTATGGAAAGAGATTATATTACTGTAAATAAGTGGGAAATACATAGAAGAGTTACGATTACAACCCAAGCCTTAATGCTGCAATCTTCCTCCAAAAAGCCAAGCCAATGCCTCCAAAGGAAATGTATGCCTCCCAAGAGATGGATAGGTATCTTCTAGGTTAATTCCACCAGCATGTAAGTGCTATAGACTTCCTCCCCTTGGAATGGAGAGGAGCTTCATATTTATAAGACCAAGAGGATAGAGTAGGTTGAGGATTATGGGGAGAGGGTTAAGGGATCCTTCCTTGAGGTTAGGAAACCGTAGGCCAGCTCACCTACGAGTTAGGGATAGAGATCCACCTCATCCACCTTAGAGAATTCACTCGAAGGCCACCTTTATCCACTTAAACTAACTCCGACGCATGCTGCATGAAGGAAACTTGCGCATGAGAGGGGGAGCGTAGGCTACACAAGGGAAACCTGAGCCACCGACGCAGTCTGTCAGACGATAGTCTGCGCCTGACCTAGTTGGGCGCTTATTGCTAGAAGGAAACCTGCGCCGACCCAACTAGAACTTGTGGACAAAGGGAAACAACTTGCTCTAGTTGAATTTCTTGATCAGGGATACTTTAGGGATCAAGGCACAGAGTTGACATTGGTCTCATGATGACGAGATTTAGGTGTAACAAAATTCCCCCCAAAGCATGAAGTTGGTAAAACAAGACAAGTGAAATGCTTTGAAAGATGGATGGCAAGAACTTGTTGGCTGGAAGATGCTACTGCAGTAAAACTGACTCTGAGATCTCAGTCTCACATGACTCTCCACATGGTTGTCGACCAATACAATGCAGATCCATGGTAGTAAAGACCGATTGAACACAATCATGACTACTAGACACAATTGTAGATCCATGATGAGATACTAACACAACCACGACCAATACAAAGTGGATCCATGTAATATGACTCAAACAATCTCCGTCGCAACCTGGGTAAGATATGATTTTCCCCAGGGTCTTCAAGCAGAACCCGCAATAATATGAATATATCCATGTGATTACAATTGTCTTGGAGTCGAACATGGTAGAAACCACTTGATTACCGGTCATTGATGTATACTGTTAACAAGTGTGAGGTAAATCACCATTGATGTCAATGATTCCAAGGTACCACAGTACATACCATCGAGTGTGAATAAATAGGTTGAGGTCGAACAATCGATGGAATATTTCAATCAAGAGCTAATGATGTGAACTCATGTTGAAAGCGAGGTAACCTACCATTTAGGCATGCAAGCCCAAGGTACTTGATTGGTTTCTAGATTTTATCCTCGGATGATGTGTTGAAGTCGACTAGGATGAATCCGTCGAAGGAGGGCCATAATGAATCCCCCATCATCGACATGAAACTCGATAATAGATGTTTGGAGTAGGTCGGACGATATAGTAATATGTAAGACTGACTCAGGGTAGACCAACATGGCAGAAGGTGTACTGTTGTAGTCCCAAGGTTCATGAGGTTACCATAGATACATTACATAATATAAGCAAAGCATACACAATGATACAGATACAAGAGACGATACAGATAGAGAGAACACAAGCCTTTATATTAACCAGCAAGAGCAGAATACAATCATAGAACCAATCTTCACTAGTACATCGGATCAACATCCTATATATATATCTATGCAAATACAGTTACATAACCGTCTGTCGATCTATCCAACCGACCTGACCTATACTAGTCGACACACCCTGTCGACATGTGCTTCAGAGTGTTCGAGTGGAGGGCCTAGTCGACAGGCCGACCTAGGCCCCTCTAACATGTACTGACTGCAGATGATGAGCAATGAACATTTCTTGAACATGGGCATGACACATGACTTGGCAGTATTGACATGACGAGAATGATACCAATTCCCAATGCAACTGATGATGGAATCATTCTTTGGAAGACTCAAAGGAGTGACAAGACTCATGAAATTAGTAGGAATCAAAGACAAACGGATTACCCAAGTACTGAATGCAAATGAAAATGAGTGCCATGTTCAAGAGAGACTATGTACTGCCATAAATTACAGTGCAATAAAAAATATTTCCTTTTTCCCCATCATGATTGATGAGTGCCTCTCTTTTTTTTTTAATGAGCTTGAGGAGGGTAAACATATACTCGGTATAGCTCATCCCATGGATGAGTCCAATCCCAAACTTTTTACGAACCTAGGATAGGAGGAGTTCGTCCCATGACGGGCACTTCAATGTCGAATTTAATGAGTCCATAGAAGGTAAACTTGGTGTCATTTCATGTTTATAGAGTCTAAAAAGAACTAAAGAAGACTCCAAATGTCCTTTATTTGTAAAGTTAGTCTCTTTGCCCGAAAAAGGATAAAATAATGCGAAAGAGAACTCTTCCAACCATGATTGGATGGAGAGCTCCTTTTTCGTAAATAGTGCCTCCTGGTCCGAAAAAGGGGTAAACTATCACCAGAAAGACGAACGTTCGCATACTTTTACAAGTGTGAACGCATCAAGTTCGCTTGGCGATCTTTTTGTATTTCGAGAACCTGAAAAGAGCTTAAAGAAAGACTCCAAGGGGTTCCTTTTTCGTGGAAGTTTGACAAGCCTGAAAAAGTGGTAAACTATAACTCGGTGACTTATTCTCATCGTTTTACAAGCACAAGAAAGAACAAAGAGTTAGATCGGCGTCAATAATAATTGAATTTAATGAGCGAAATAATGACATAAAAAACGCTCAACGATTTGTTCATACCTGATAACACGTGCGAGATGACCATAATTGCAAAAAACAGTGTTAATAAGGTACTCAACTTCACCTGCAAGCTTCGAAACTAGGTCAAAATGATTAACCGAGTGTTCAAATATAGAAATATTCCCAACTATAGCAAAATAACCCACAATGGAATAAATTAAAAAATGAATATGCTTTTTCTTCTTATAAAAAGGGGTAAATAGTAAAAATGAATTACTATTTGTTTTTACCAAGTTGGAGAGGTGAAAAATACCATTTGGAGTTATTTTTCCAGTGCTGATTCCGGGAGCTAAGATCGACCATGTCAAGTGTCATCAGTGTCAAGTAACCCTAAACTTAGACTTCTACCTTTCCAATGGATTACATTTTTGTTTTTCTTTCATTTTGTTGGGTTTTGGACTTGTTAAGTGGGGGGAATTGCGCTCACGGACCGACACAATCCATCCTTTCGGGAACTGCGCCGAGTATGCACCGGCGCAAATCCCGAAAGGATGTTTTGTGCCGGCAACGCCCTGTTCAAAAGGACGGTTTGCACCGGCGCAAACCCACATAGCATGCTCAAAATCTAACCAAAGAAAAAGGTTTTTGATGAGTTGGGAATGTTCTAATAATGTTTATTTTGGATTTTGGATAGGGTTGCAGTGATCAAAATGATCGAGTGGTGTGAACGGGAACACAAGCTTAATGATTCCCAAATAGCAAATGATCCTCAATGCATGTCTGCATTGAGGAATTGTGGACTACTGAAATACTTCCAGGTGCCGGGAATGAGGGCCCAAGTTACACTGTTGGAGTACCTGATCCAATGTTGGGATCCGGTGCAACAAATTTTTTGGATCGGCGTGCACATTCTTACCATAGATGTCGAGGACATCTACTTCTTGACGGGGCTGTCCCGACGGGGGAATCCCATATCACTATCTGGATCACGAGGAGGTGGTCATACTGTGGAGTCTCATATATCAGTGGTGCCATGATTGTACACAGATGGTGGGTGGTAAAATACCCATCAAGGAGGTTAGAGATCGACCTCTTCGGATTTTCTTGTTCACCATAGTGAGAGTGGTCTGAAGTAGATCCCCACATCTGGCGAGCAAATCCCAGATGACCTATACAGAGGAGTGGATGGCCCCGACAGTATTCAACTGGTGTGAGTGACTTCTCACCAGTTTGCAAGATCAGTTGACCAAATGCCGGTGCGGGGCGCTGAAGCAATTTGGTTATGGTTCTATGGTGGTCTCTTTTTTTCTGGAGCAGATACCGCACTTGCATCCACAGATTGAGGTCGATGATCGGGATGCACGGGACCATCATATGATCTGATGGGCAGAGGTGTTGGCCCACCATGTTGGCGGGGATCCCATCATTGGTTTCAGTATCGGTTTCTTTGTAAGGTTGAGGGGTCAAATCCTCATGGTCGAGGATTTTACCTATGACGGGACTGACTTTTGAGGAGATACTGATCTAGTGCTTCCCGAGGGATCACAGTGGGGTGATATCGGTAAGAACAACTTGACTGTGTTTTTCATTTTGTGTATTTTAGATTTTTTTGTATTAGTACTGATATTTGACACATGTTTTATGCAGATGTGGGTCTGTCACGACCAGTCGGAGTCTCTCTGATGGCACGGAGGGGAGCAGTGCGAGAGATAGATCATGCAGCGCGAGATGCCATTGAGGAGATGGAGGAGGTGGAGGAGAACCTCCGCCATCTGACACTAGACATTCCAGAGCCAGCAGTCCATGACCTACCTCGCAACTATCAGCGACACACAATTGGTGTGTCTGGTTGTTTTGGCTCGCTGCTTAGAAAAGTAGCTAGGGAAGTGATCTGCTACCATGAGCGTCGTGGAGATTAGACTCGTGTATATGTATATGTAGTGAAATCCATGAGCTTCAGATTTTGTATCGGAGATATTCACTTGAAAGCTTTCATGCTTCAGATTTTGTATCAACACCACTTTTTGTATTTTGTACCGACTTGATATATACAGACCCTATTGATGGATTTATACATATTGTGTTCTATGGATGAATGTGGGATCTTATCTATGTGTTTTTTTTTATGCATTATGTACATGTCGTGTCGTCTTTTATGATTTATGATTGTTTTTATGTATGTGCAATGTTCCAATCCAAGATGAAATTGGCCATGGAGTATGCAACTGCGTTCATGTCTCTCAGAAATGTGCATGTACTGAACATATTCGAAGGACCTCTCAAAGAGATGTACTCGTCGAAAAAGACGGAGTAACATGAGATCGCAGATGGCGTAGACTCAGTTGAGATGGGAGACCACTAATTGTGAGTCAAGATGGACAACAATGTGGTCCATACCCCGGGAAAGAGCGTCGGTTATGACTCCAATCACCGCGTGATACTCAACAGCGTTGTTGGTTGCATACCCTAGACAACTCCATCCCGAACTAATGAGATCGCCGGTAGGGGAATATAGTACCCAAGCTGCCGAGGCGAGGCTGCGGGTATGTCGGCTAGCGCCGTCCACGAATCTGAAGCAGGTTGTCATCTACACATGCAGGAAGGACATGACATAAGCGTAGAAAACCAAGATCCTAACACACTTAAAGCGAAGCGTTAGACCACACGAAACACACATCATGTACAGTATATACAAGGTACTTATGTGTGAAAAAATCAGGCATAGTATCTCTTCAGGTAGAGCCCATTGCGAGGCTCTCCCAGAGATATTCCATCATAATCCTTGTGATAATCTGTAAGAGAGCTAGCAACTGTAACAACTCACAATCAAATTCTCAAGTATGTTGCAAAGAATAAGAGAAGAATGCACTCAATAATCACTCACAAACACAGAATAATAGACAATGTCAGTATCATACAATGGAATTATGAATGTAAAGAATGTGTAACAATAATCAATAATGGAGCATCATATAGGATTCGAATTATCCAAGTAGGTCATTCGAATCTGAGCTCAAATTCTATCTTGGATAACTATGGAGACATCATCCAGTGAGTAGTATCAGTCATAAATGGTAATAGTCAGTAAAGTTTGTCTAATTGAGTCTAACATAACCATCTAGGCATAAATCAAGGAATGGAGACCCCAAGGGAGGTGCATGAGGCCATCATAGGGTCAAGTGGAACTCCAAAACTAGCTAACTAGGAGCTACAGGTAGTTACGATGAGCAATCAGTGGAAGAACTACTCATTCCATGCACTAACTGAGTGATAACTCCCGGTAGGTGAGAAAAGACGCCCTAACTGAGTGATAACTGGTGGCAGGTGAACAAAGGCGCCCAAACTGGCTGTGGTATGTGGGCAAAGGAGAACTAGGCATTCCGAAACTCAAAGAAAATGCATTAGGTAGGTGGGATGCTAGTTGGGGGTTGTAGACAGGCTTTGGAGAGCTAGGAATAAGCTCTAGGTTTTGGGAGGACCATCAAGGTGATGACTGGATGCCTACAATTGCATGCAAATGACTGGATGCATGCAGACATGCAAAACTGAAAAATGATGGGGAGAATATTCCAACACCCCCTCTCAAGCTATACTATGAGGAAATAACTGAAACAGTAAAATAGGGCCCTGGTGACTAAGACCAAAGGTCACCCCATACAATCAATCTAAATAAACTAAGTGAGGATAGAGGGAAAACCTAGTGGGAAGAAATCCCTCCATCAAAATAGACTGAAGGATGTTAATGAAGCATATCATCTCTTACCCCTGAAGGAGGTAAATGTCCTTCCTTTTCGAAGAAGGATTGATCGATCTGAAATTGATCAGCAATGTGAGAAGGATGAAACCTTCCATGCTGAAAACCTGATCTGGTTCTTTTATGATCATGTGGATCACCAACCAAATCACTGGCAGATCTGAGTGTAGTGGCTGCCCATCGAGAAAGAGAAGGAATATTAGGTGAGATATCTTCAAGTTCTTGTGGATCTGGATCTCCCATTCGCTCATCTTCATCACTAGTTGCTAGACCTTCAGGTTCTTGTGGATCTGGATCTAGCATTCCATCATCATCATCTCCATCTTCAGATTCTGAATCTAAAATATCATGTGAAGATGCATCTGCAACTGGCTCATCATCATATCCAAACTCTGAAATCTCATGTGAAGAAGCAAGTAAAACTGGCTCATCAACACATACAAACTCTGAATCTAAAATCTCATGAGGATAAGCTAGTAAAACTGGCTCAACATCACAAATAAACTTTGAATCTGAAGTCTCATGAGGAGAAGCAAGTAGGACTGGCTCATCATCACATGCACACTCTGAATCTGAAATCTCATGAGGAGAAGCAAGTAAGACTGGCTCATCATCACATCCAAACTCTGAATCTGATGAAGTGGGAACAAAATCAGAAATGTGAACATCATGAAACTGCTTCTGAAGGTGCATGTAGATCTCTGATATCTCCCTTGAGCCATCATAGGTGAGATCATTGCCAAAAGAACTAGAATTTGATGATGATGGATCTTCAACAAGATCACTAGTGGATGTAGTAGTGATGGCCCATTTTTCCATAGGAGTTGAACCAATAGGTGCTAGATATTCAGTTTCTTGTGGATCTGGATATAGCATTTGCGCTTCTTCAATAGTCCTCTTTTTCTCAATCTTCTTAGATCGATCCTTGCCTTTCAAGCAACCTTTATAGGTGCCACGAGCAATCTTTCTATTTGGAAGACCTTCAACGACATCTTGAGCTTGCAAATATTGCAAATGCTTGTAGTTGAGATGAGATAGCCTACTCTCTTCATGAGTATGAGAGCGAAGAGCAGACTCCTTTGAGAGAGGTAAGAAGTGTGAAAACTCATAGAGTTTGGTCTCATGATTTTCAACTCCTTTTGCAATGATTTCCCCTGAAACCATGTGTTGTAACTCAACTTCATTTGGAGAAAAGATCACTCTTTTGGGCTCTCCAATATGAGTCATTTGATGCATTGAAAGTAAATTTGCTGCAAGAGAAGGCACATAAAGCACATTAGAAAAGTAACCATAGTCAATATTGATTCTTCCAATCCCCTGAGAGGAGACTTCTGAATCATTGCCCAATCTGATGGAAGGGCCAATAGAGCTTTCGAAACTGGAGAAGAGATCTTTGGAGGAAGACATGTGTCTTGTGGCTCTTGAATCTATGATGAAAGAAGAATCTATTGATGCACTTTCCATGAGGGCATGACATCTTTCTTTGTCTTCAGATCTAGAAGGTTCAGTATTAGGATATTTCTTCCTTGTACATGCAGGTATAGGAAGATTGTTCTTCTCAAGTAACTGAGCCATCAAATCTATAGTCTTCTTCATGCAAGTATTCTCAGGATGGAAACCTCTAAGACAATATGTGCACTTGGATCTTTTCTTCTGAGAATGCTTGGTATTCCTTGAGTTCGAAGCCCCATATGACTGGTATGGACTATCTATAGGCCTTGTATCATTCGATCTCTTATCAAAAATATTTTGCTTGTCTTTACCATTCTCCCTTTTGGCCTTAGTAGTTGTAAGGGCCGAGTCCAATTTGGGTTTGATCATTCCCATAGAGATTAACTTATCTTCCTCTTGAGTAAGAGATTGGATGAATTCATCAAGTGAGGGAAACTTCCATCTTGGAATGAACATCTTAGTTGACTGGAAAGTAGAGACAAAAATTGAGAAGTTTGACCCCAACTTTGAGAGAATGGCAAGAATAAGCTATTTGTCTTCTTTCACTATCTCATATCTTTTCAACTGTGATATCAAGCTTTTGAACTTGGTGAGGAAGGAATTGATTGATTCGAAGCTGTCAGGACTCAAACATATGAGTTCATTTTCCAATTTGTGTCCTTCAATATCATCTTTCTGTCCAAAAAGGGATTCGAGCTTGTCCCAAACCTCTTTAGGAGATGTAAGATCGATGACATGGAAGTGAAGATCTTCAGAAATTGAGAGAAGGAGGAGGCCAACTGCTTCATCAAGCCTATCCAAGTACTTGAAATTTTCAACTGCACTAAGAGGTTCTACCATCGTTCCATTGAGTATTCTGGTGAAGCTCCTGGTTCTCATGAAGAGAGCCATCTTGGATTTCCACTCAACATAGTTGGAAGATGCGAGCTTTAGATCCATTTGATTAGAGAAAGTCGAACAAGTGAATAAACCTGCAAAACAAGAAGAGTTTTTGCTGATGGAGAATTTCGACTGAACACTACCTTAAGAACATTGAGCACATAGACTAAGTCCTTCACACCTGGTTAGACCTCACTGTATTTCTCCAATGAATTCAAGTAATAGCACCAGGATTTGCTGTGGAAACTCAGAGGCTTTTGGTGCTCAAGTGAAAAGATAGCTGCTCAAAGAAATGTTGCAACTGCTGCTGCTACAATGGATGCAATTCGAATAGCTGCTTCCTGATTTGATACCATGTGATAATATGAAAGAGATCTAGAAACTGTAACAACTCACAATCAAACTCTCAAGTATGTTGCAAAGAAGAAGAGAAGAATGCACTCAATAATCACTCACAAACACAGAATAATAGACAATGTCAGTATCATACAATGGAATTATGAATGTAAATAATGTGTTACAATAATCAATAATGGAGTATCATATAGGATTCAAATTAGCCAAGTAGGGCATTCGAATATGAGCTCAAAGTCTAGCTTGGATAACTATTGAGACATCATCCAGTCAATAGTATCAGTCATAAATGGTAATAGTCAGTCAAGTGTGTCTAACTGAGTCTAACAGAACCATCTAGGCATAAATAAGGGAATGGAGATTCCAAGGGAGGCGCATGAGGTTGTCATAGGGTCAAGTGGCACTCCAAAACTAGCTAACTAGGAGCTACAAGTAGTTAGGATTAGCAATCAGTGGAAGAAATACTCATTCCATGCACTAATTGAGTGATAACTCTCGGTAGGTGAGAAAAGGCGCCCTAACTGAGTGATAACTAGTGGTAGGTGAGAAAATGCACCCAAACTGGCTGTGGTAGGTGGGAAAAGGCGCACTAGGCATGCAGAAACTCAAAGAAGGCACATTAGGTAGGTGGGATGCCAGCTTGGGGTTGTAGAAAGGCTCTCGAGAGCTAGGAATAAGCTCTAGGTGTTGGGAAGACTATCAAGGTGATGACTGGATGCATGCAAAAATGCATGCAAACATGCAAAACTGAAAAATGATGGGGAGAATATTCCAACAATCCTCGAGCTCGTAAGATCCCTTCTCCAATACAAGCTTTACAATATATGGGCCATGCCACTTGGACTCAAGTTTTCCTGCCCCCAGCTTATCATGTTTCTGTTCATATGTAAGGACCAAATACCCTAGTTAAAGATACGAGGTTGGATTGACTTATCGTACTAGGATTTAATGTGTTTCTTGAGTGTTTGATTGGCAAGAGCGGCATCGCGGTGGGTTTCATCGAGTTTAGCCAAGTCAAGGAAGCGTTCTTCGTCGGCCGTGGTGTGTGGGAAAAGTTCGGCTGCGAGTTTTAGTGACAGAATCTTGCACTCTATTGGTAAAATTGCCTCTAATCCGTAAACTAGTTGGAAAGGTGTGAACCCAGTGGCAGTCTTAATGGAGGTCCTGTATGCCCAAAGGGAAAAAAAGAGCATGTTGTGCCAGTTCGATTTGTGTGTACCCACCATGCGTTGAATCATGGTTTTCAAGACCTTATTGATGGCCTCTACTTGTCCATTGGATTGTGGGTAATATGGGGTTGAGTTCTCATGACGAAAACCCAATCTGGCGCTCAATTCATCTACCATCTTGTTTTGAAAGTGGGATCCATGATCGGTAACGATGGCTTGCAGAACTCCAAATCGTGCAATGACATGGTTAAACATTAAGAGTGCTACGGTTTTTCCGTCCTCATTGTATGTAGGCATAGCCTCGGCCCATTTAGTGAAGTAATTGACGGCTACTATGACGTAACCAGCCCCCAGCTGAGGTAGGTTTACAGTGCACAAAATATATGCCCCATTTAGCAAAGGGGCCGAAGGAAATAATCGGATGGAGAGGGGCTAGATGGGAGCGCTTTTTAAATTGAAAGTGTTCGCATGGAGGACACTTTTTAACGGCCTCGATACAATCCTTGAAGATCGAAGGCCAGTAGTATCCTGCGCGTAGTATTTTCTGGGTTGTATCCATCCCAGAAAGATGACTGCCACAAGCCTCAGAGTGACAGTCATTTAGTATGTGTTCAACATCCTCATGGATTAAACAACGTCGAAGGATAGATTCTATGCCACGTCGATACAAAGTATCACTGATGATCAAGTAATACTTGGCATGGTGGCGGATACGACGACGATCGTCACGAGATAATTGGGGGTTGAACCATTGGGTTTGAAGATATAATGTAATATCCCCATACCATGGGTCGGACGTGTTGATGAGAAACAACGACTTGTCATGAAGGGATTCGAAGGGATCAATTCCCGTATCAACACGGGGAAGGTCACAAATGAGCTTTGCAAACACCAAGGATATCTTTGACTTAGCTTTCTCGAAGAGGAGGTCGAACTCCTGAAGTATCATGATCCAACATGAATACTTGCTCCCGAGCACCTGACGTGTAAGGACGGGTACATGGGGTTCAAGTCGGCAATAGCATTGGTAGTGCGGAGTAGGGTATAATGACGGAACTTTTGGACGGCAATGACTGCCACGAGAGCGAGTTTCTCGACATGTGAGTAACGGGTTTCAGAGTCAATAAGACCCTTACTGAGGTAATAGATCACATGTTCCTGGGCATTGTTTTCTTACTAAACCAAGACCATGGCGATCGTTGTGGCTAAAGCGGCAAGATAAAGGATTTAATCCTTATAGTAATTGGGTAGTTGGAGCACAAGGGCGTGAGTGATGGCAGACTTTAAGTTGTCAAAGGATTGTTGGGCTTGGTCATCCTAGATGAAAGGGACATCCTTCTTCAACAATCACATATAGACCTGTGTCTTTTGAGTGAAATTACAGACAAAACATCGTTCGTAAGTTGCCTTCCCTTGCAAGCTTTGTAGTTTCGTAATGTCAGTAGGAGGTGGGAGGGAGAAAATGGCTTCCACCTTCAAGGGATCAATGCGGATCCCATCTTTTGAAACAATAAAACCTAGGAGGCATCCTAATTCGACACATAAAATACACTTGTGAGGATTCAAACAGATGTTATACCGCCTGCATCTGAGGAATACTGTCGTCAGATGATCGATGTGGAACTCGCGATGCTGCGAATGGGAAGGGAGATCGTCAAGATAGGGCTCCATAAAGTCCTTCACATCATGAAAAGCATACGACATGTACCGCTGGAATGTTGCACCAACATTTTTAAGACCAAAGGGGAGTTTATGATAAGCAAATGTACCCCAGGGGCAGATGAAAGCGGTCTTATGTTGGTAAGTTGGGTGGATCTCTATTTGATTATAACTAGAAAATCCATCCATAAATGAGAAGATGACACTTTCGGCGCAATTGGTGATGATCTAATCGATGAAGGGAGTAGGGTAATTGTCCTTAGGACAAGCCTTGTTCAGATCCCTATAGTCGACACAAACCCTAATAGTACCCTGCTTCTTGGCCACATAGATGACATTGGAGACCCATTCTGTTAAAGGAACAGGATAAATAGAGCCAGCCTTCAAGAGCTTTTCAATATCAACTTTAATTGCCACAGTTTTTTGAGGGTTTACTGGTCGTAATTTTTGGCGGACAGGCTTAGCTTCGGGATAAGTTTTGATCTCATGTGAGACAATAGAAGGATCGATCTCGTGCATTTACTCATAGGTCCATGCGAATGCATCGCGGAATTGATTAAATAAGGTCGTGAATGTGGTGAGCTCCTCAGGAGAGAAAGTCTGGCCAATGCGGATATGTTCCACAACATCGGGTGTAACTGATATGTCAATCGAAATGGTGGGCGTGATGTTTGCCATGTTGCCTTCCGTAACTGTATCGCAAGTGAGGATCAATGACTGTGGGAAAGGATAGACATCTGGTGTAAAAATGGTGGTAATGGTGTTCTCCACAGAGTCTAATGGGGTTAGGAAATATGATCGATGGTGAAGCTATTCCCACGGAGGTTCATCCGTGCTCATAATCTCCATAATGGACTCATCAGAATGAAAATTCCGGAGAAGAGGGTCTGGTGAAGATGACGCCTGCTGTAGAGAACAAGGTGTAGAGGCCACGACCAAGTGGTCCTTAGGTGTTGACTGGATAGCCTCATAAGTAGCTCACAGCTGGTGAGAGAGGCATAGTATCTCCAATCAACTGCATGGTGGCCTCATCAGGCACGAGCCATTGATCGGTAGAGTTGGAAAAAGATGGAATCATGGAGGATATCATGTTCACCGAGGCAACATGGTTAGGGGAATCTGAGGTTGGAAAGACGCCCATAAGAGATGAATATTTTATGAGGTCGACCCCCACGCTCTCATATAGCTGCGAAGATTTCCCTAAAAAAGGGAACTTATCGCCGGGATGAGTAGCGGTTTCCGGTGTACATAAGTCCAACTGGTCGATAGTGACAATTCGAACTTGATGGGGGAATTGCATAATGCGGAAGACAGATGACGTGACTGCAGTCATGGTGTAAAACCAGTTATGACCAAGCAAGAGATTATAATCCAACGGGGCTGTGACTACTTCCACGTTAATGGTTACAGTCTTACCCCCCAACTCTACTGCTAAGGCTTGTAATAGCCCATGGGGTTGAAAGCCATGACCGTCGAATGCTTTCAAGGTAGTAGGAGAACGGTTTAATTCAGGAGAACCAATGGCTTTCCAACAAGATAACGACATGACCAAGGTAGAGGCACCTTCGTCTAGTACAGTACGATGGATTGTCTACCCAACAAATTTCGTGGCAATTTAGAAAGCCAACTGGTGGGAAAGCCTCAGTTTAAAGTACTCAAGTCTGAACTTGATTGTATTCAAGGAATCTGGATCTACCGCGCCAAAGGTAGAGAGAAGAGTCTTACATTGATTAGGACAATTCTGCAAGACCTCTACAATCGACATGGCACAAGGGTCTTGTGCCAAATCTTCTACAATTTTATAGTTCTGAGCTGCCCGAGCATTAGGATTGAAAATTGCTTTTCGAATCATGCTCTTAGGTGGACGCAACACTGACTCTAATGAAGGCTTCTCAATGGTGAGAGAATCTTGTGGTACATAAATATCCGGCATAGAGGTGGAAGATTTTTCAGTATTACTTCCAATGGGTTCCTTCGGAGGGACTGAGTTGTATGATCGTGACTATGTATTCAGGTTAACCGTCTCACTATGCATCATGAGAACATGCACGGTGGATGATGTTTCTCCTTGAGAAGGAGAGGGTTAAGCAATCATTTGTTGATTTTGGGTGAGAAAAGGATCGTTGAGAACTACGGGTGTGGGGTTTCCCTTAAGAAACTTTTGTACTTCATCTCGGTGGGGACATTCTTTGGAGAGATGGTCACCACCACACAATAAACAAGGATACTTGAGCTTTCATTTCTATTTAGTGTGTTCAGGAGGTTTCTTGTGCTCCTACTGGTTAGAATATTTCTTGGGTTTACCTTTGTTTTTATTCTTGCCACCCGGATTTCTGAGGCGAAGTTGATTGAATAGAATTCACCTCCTCGGTGGGAGTAAGAGTGGGTGATTTGGTGGTGCTACTTCCATCCTGTGGCGAGGGTGGAGAGGAACCATGGTGGTTCGATGATCCACTGGTTTGAGTAGGAGGCTAGGAGTGTATGGAATCAATAATGCCATCGGCATGAGGTTCGTGGGGCGGTTTTGCAAGATCGTAGGTGGGATAGGGTGCGTTAGGAACAATGTCATATAAAGTGTTGGATTGAGCATAAACAAGGTCTAAGTAATGGGCACGAGCGATAGCCTATTCCTTGGTGGCGACCCTTCCCATAGATACATATCTAGCCACGATAGGTAAGAGAGACTTCGTAAACCAGTCAGCTAATAATTGGTCTGGAATAGGAGCCTTAATGATATGTCGTCTCCTCTGCCACTCATGGATATGATCAGATATATGAGTCACTGTGGTCTGGCAGAGAGAAGTCAGTAAGTCCGTACCAGTTTCACAGCGGATGGGTAACTGGAAATGAGTCAGGAACGACATAGCTAAAGAACGAAAATCAGGGAACGAGTGCGGTGGTAGTTCAATATACCACTTGGCAGCTGGGTCGGTGAGGGTCCTTTGAAATAACCTTAGACAGATTGAGTCGTCCATCAAGGAATTGGATGAGCACCATAGATGGTATGTCATCACATGGTTTTTCGGGTCTTCACCGGGCTTGCCATCAAATTTGGGGATATCCGAGGGTAACTTGACTGGAATGGGTGGCCAATTATAACCATGTAGGATGGGATTATTAGTCAGACGAGACAGCTCAGGTAGGTACAAAGTAGCCAAAAATGGCAGTTGTTGGTTATGCTACGGATACTGATAGTATTGATATGGCATATATGGGCCAGTAGGACCTTGAATCGACTTATTGTAAGGTGTCCCCGAAGGGAATTGGCCATAAGGGGGTGTGCCGCCTGGGTTGGTTGGTGTGTCGTATGTAGATCCGCCACCATAATATAGTGGTCCACCACCAAAAGGTGGGGGTCCGCCGCCACTGTCGGCATAAGGTGGGACCCCTTGAAAGGTGGGGGTCCGCCGCCACCGTCGGCATAAGGTGGGACCCCCTGAAAGGTGGGGGTCCTCCACCACCGCCGAAATAGGGTGGGCCTCCTCTAGAAGGTGGGGGTCCTCCACCATCGCCGGAATAAGGTGGTCCTCCACTGCCTCCACCGGAATAGGGTGGTCCTCCACCACTACCGAAATAAGGTGGTCCTCCACTGGCTCTGACGGAAGAGGGTGGGACTCCACCAGAAGGTGGGGGTCCGCCACCACCGGAATAAGGTGGTCCTCCACCGCCTCTGCCAGAATAGGGTGGGCCTCCACCAGAAGGTTGGGGTCCGCAACAGACTGAATAAGGTGGTCTGCCGCCTCTAGAATGAGGAGGGACTCCGCCCGAAGGTGGGGGTCCTCCACTGCCGGAAGGGGGTTGGCCTCTGCAGTGAACGTATCCGTTCACTAAGTTAACCGTGTCCGGTTAAGGGTTAAGAAGCGAGACCGTCTTCCATATTTGAGATAAATGATAATAATATATTGATTGATGATGATAAAGTTACAATAAGCTCGCCTTTATAGGGCTTGAGCAAGAATAGCGAAGGGTTACACCCTTTCGCTTATTAACCTAATAATCGATTTAATATATAAATAATAATATTAATTAAATATTCACAGCATTGCCTTCCCCTTAGGAAAGCTTTGTCCTCAAAGCTTAGATTATTGTTGTCGTCTTTTCATTCTCGTTTTGTGTTGAAACAATGTCATTACTTCCTTTATGTCTTTTTTAGAACTGGTATTAGGTATATGCTTGGTATTTACGCAATAGTTTGTCATCTTCCTTTCATTTGTAACTTGAATTTGTACTCCATTATGTTTATTATTGTTATCCCATTTTCCTTGTACATGAATACGAGGGGTATTTTTGTGACTAACCATATCAAGCCTTGTTTTAGAATTCGCTTGTCCTACGATATTTAGGATGTCATCACGTAATGTTTTCATTTTATTACCTTTACTAGTTATCTCAAGAAGTGGCATTTCGGGAGGCTTCTCACACTCAAAGTCACCTGATAGTGTTACATTTAGGTTTCTCCAAGGTGGTAGAAGAGTTAAGGTAGAAGATGAATCTACGATATCTGATTCCTTTGCATATTGTAGGATCCATCTTTTGTCATTGTATGGATCGTCCTTATTGTCAATGATACTGGCTTGAATCTTATTATGATCTTGGTTGAGCTCATCTTTATCAAAAATATTATTGGTATTTTGGTCATCCCTACGATATTTAGTCTCCTTGTCTTGTTTATTGTCTTGATCAATTTTTTTACTCTCATTTTTGTTGACATAGTGGTCCAACATATCTGTGTTACTGATATGGTTTGTATTAGACCTTAGTTTTTGTAACATTTCCATTATGGTATTCTGGTTCTGTGTCATGATGCTCAAGTTCTGTGCCATGGTGCTTATGTTCTGTGTCATCCCACACATCTTGTTATCTAACTCTTTTTGTTTCTCGTGCATGATGTCTACTTTGTCATCAAGTTTTCTTCCTAGTACTAGAACAACATCTTCTTTAATTCCTTTCTTAAATGCCTTGTTATTTTTCGTTTCTTCTCTGAATTTTTCTTGGTTGGCAACGAGGGCCTTGATGTCTTTTTCCAATTTCTCAATTTGCTCTTTTAACTTCGCCATATTTATTTATTATTATATGGGTAAAATAAATAAATATAATAATTATTATATTTAAATATTTATTTATATTTTTTTTCTTTATAATTTGGGAATGTAACTTTTAATAAAATTAAATATTGATATAACAATATTAATATAATATTTAATTTTTATTAAAAATTAGGGTTGACGATGGATGTGTGGATGAAGGTCGTTGGAGTTGGATGTGAAGGAATGTGGGGACTGATATGCAGAGATGGGCGGGGCTGGCAGTGACAAGGGTGTGGAAGAGGAGGTAGAGGGGGGGTGCGGTGGAGACGGGGAGGATGGGAGAGGCGCTGGTAGAATGGAGCAAGAAGAGGGATGGATGCAGTGAGAGAAGGACGAGCAGGGAAGAGCATGGGGAAGGGCGTGGGGAATGGAGGGAAGCGAAAGTGGAGGGCGTGAAGGCAGTGTGATGTGGTTTTAGAACAACGCACAGGGTTTAAGAAGGGCGCGTAGTTGTTGGGAAGGTGGTGGCGTGGAGAGATGCGGGCGTGGAGGGACACAGAGTATGTGGTGGAGGCCGAGTGGAGGTGGTGGAGGAAGAGCGTGGAAGCAAGGAGATGGAGCGCAGGGAGGAGGTAGCAGCGTGCAAGGTGGGCGGTGTGGTGACCAGGTAGACGTGATGAGGGAGGCACATGGAAAAGTGCAGGAGGATGTGTGGAGGTGGGTGAGCGTGGTTATGAGAAGATTTGAGAGAGCCGAGCGGTGGGGAGGATGGAAATGGTGGATCAGGAAGGAGTAGGTGGACTGCGAGACGAGAGGAGCATGAGACTGGTAGCTCGCAGGATGGAAGGGAAGCAACACAGAAGAGGGTGATGTGCGGGGCAGATGGGGAGTGGATATGGAATGGATTGGTGAACAGGAGAGGAGAGGTGATGTGAGTCGTGGAGCGAGGAGCAGTGGTGTGCAGGGAAGAGTCGAGCGGAATGGATGGAGGGTGGCTGCGTGTGATGGCAGACATGGAAGGAGAAACGATGTGAGGAGTGATAGGTGGTGAAGTGTTGCAGCGAAAGAATGTTGATATGAGCTGAAACTGAGCTCAAAGGTGGACGCAGCCGAATCCGAATCCGAGTTCACCCAAGGATTTGATGAGCCGAGTCTGAGCTCAGAGTGCAGGAGCGAATCCGCTCTGATACCAAATGCAGTGAACGTATCCGTTCACTAAGTTAACCGTGTCCGATTAAGGGTTAAGAAGCGAGACCGTCTTCCATATTTGAGATAAATGATAATAATATATTGATTGATGATGATAAAGTTACAATAAGCTCACCTTTATAGGGTTTGAGCAAGAATAACGAAGGGTTACACCCTTTCGCTTAGTAACCTAATAATCTATTTAATATATAAATAATAATATTAATTAAATATTCACAGCAACCTCCACCTCCTCCATTGGAGTGGGGCGGGTCATCGCTATCGGAATGGGGTGTGCCTCTGCCAGAAGGTGGGGGTCCACCCCCTCCGGAATGAGGTGGGGGCCTACCGCATCCAGAAGGAGGTGGAGGTGGACCAAACAGGGGTGGGGGTGGTGGGACTTGAGGGAAGGTTGGAGAGGGTTCACTTGGTATGACGTTATGATGTCCCCATGGAGTGTATGGGTTTCTGGGATAAGGTATCCCGTAGAGTACGTTTCCGATATTGAATTGTCCCGACACAGGGTTAAAATGACCTGGATACGTGTGACTCCATGGTTGTTGAGTTAGGTTGGATGGTCCCCCAACATGAGATAATCCCATGGTGGATCCCACAACATGTAAGGAGCTACCAACGGAATGACCGATTGGAAGTCCTCCACTCGTATTATGGCTAGAGAATAGGGGTTTCCCCCCAGTAACAATGTTTTGACCACTTGTAGATGGTTAACTCATAATGGGTTGTTGATTACTTACTATCGGAGAAACACTACTCGTGATAAAATTAGGAGGCAAAGAGTACCCTCCCCGCGAGTTTTGGGGTGGGGGAGGGGTGGTTAATGTTCCAGTAGAAGTAAGTGGGGTGTTGGACTGTTGTCCATCAATGTGTTGAGTCACTTGGGGTATAGAATTGGTCTCATGATTAAGAGGGGTACTTGCAGGAAATGAGGGTTGACCAGGTTCATAAGTGGTCATATGGGGTGTGGGTGTTTCCGGTGAATCATAAGATAAAGAACGAAATGGGGTATGTTTAAATATGGTTACCTCTGTGTCCTGGTTCCTTCGTGAGAGGCTTTGTCTTCTAATTTCTTCGCTGACTGTACGTAGTCGATTCAGGCGGTCACGAAAGGGTGCCAGAAGCTCGTCATGGGAACCCCAACTAGGAAGTGAGATGGAAAAATGATCCCATTGTTTTCCTAGAGTGGTTTCCCAAAAAGATGCAGATGGTCCAAAGGCTGTGGATACAGGGTCATCCTGGGATGGATTTAACCAATCTATAGCCCCAGGTTCTCATTCCAATGAATGGTGGAAGGATGTCTCTTGTGAAGTAGATGGTTCCATGGTCAGAGACCCTAGAGGATCAGTGATTGGTGGACTCGAAGGAAGTGGAAAGTTTATTCCCGACTCCATGGTGGATTCTTATGCTTCAGGTGACATGACAGTAACTTGTGGATCCATATTTGCCCTTGAAATTACCTCCTGATTAAGGGGATATTCGGGTGGCAAATTTAAAATTCTACGGGACCTTCTCAAAGGTTGTCCAGCTAGAATTACTAAAGCAGAATTTATCCTAAGTGTCTTTTATACAAAAGAAAAAGAAATACAGAAAAATCTACACAAACTAAGGCCGCAAGCCAACTTATGTGATAGGTGTGGATTCAAAAGTCTGGAACCTCACAAGATTGTCAAGGCTTCGCAACTCGCAATATACCCCAAGGTCCAACAGTTATACTCGGCCCAATTTTTCAGAGTGCTAACCAACAAGGATTAGGACCGTACCCCTGACCGTATAACCTCACTACCTAGAAGCACGTGCGTAGTAGCTCCCTGAGTTTTGTTCTCGGTGTATTGCTCTGCCAAGATAGCCAAATGGTTAGCTCGATTGGTTTTAGGAATTCTAGGAGTGTCTCCCAATATACTCAAGGTATGTGGGAGCTCAAATCCATAGTGGTGTTGTCTAATGCACAACCGTACGACAAGAGACTTCCAATATACTACTGAGTACGTGAAGTGACTTTCGATATACCCTAAGGTACGTGAAAGAGCCTTTGATATACCGGTTGGTACGTGGAAGAACTACAGTTCCCCCGGGATGCAGTGCAGGAAAATAATGGCAACTACCATGTTTTACGACGCCAGAACACATCACTAACTTAGCACACAAGTTACTAGTAAATTTTATCTGGACAGTTAGGTGAATGCATGAGGTGAGGATAGAAATGTAAACACAATGCAACCCTAACTACATGAAAATACACTTTTTCTTTTGATGAAATCTATGTAAGGGAAGGAGAAATATTTTTCCAATGACCTCTATAAGACAAAAAATCCCAAAAGTTCAAAATCTACCAAAGATGATTAAAGCACTCTTTTTGTTTCCCAACAAAACATAAAAATGAATAAAACACCAAATCAAAAATCTTTTTCTTTTTGTCTTTTCCAACTAGAACAAACTAAGTATGATGAAAAAGGAGAACTTCTATCTAGTATGCACTAACTCTTAATTTTCGCAATAATGAACTAAAAAGCATAAAAGATTAAAAGTGCATAGAATGCTTCAAACTTGGAATCACTTTGTAAAAGCTTGAATTCACTTGATTTTTCAAAAGATGGATAATTCACAATTCAAGAAAAATATAAATGAATCGATTTCCTTTTCAAATATTGGTAAATAATGATTTCCAATGCATGAAAACAATCTTACAACAATTTCCAAATGAATTTGAAAACAAAAGAATGAGACAATTTCAATTTTTTTAATGTGTATATCAAAACAATATCTGATAACAAGTATTATTTTTAGATGTAAAGAGTAGAAAACAAGAGACTAATTGCAGCACCCTAGTAACTCATAAATTCTCAAAGAAAAATAACAAGCACTCAAATGAAACCAAAGACACTCAAGTCACTCAAAATCAATCAAATGCAAGCAAAATGAAATGGCTAAGCATAAGAACGGTTTGGAATCAGATCTAGCATGCTGAATAGATCTGGTAGGGTGATTGGGGAATGCAAGGTTGAGTGGATGACCGTGGGGGGATTGAAATTTCCTGCCACCACCAGATCTCTCACTTGACCAAATGGAACCCCAAAATCAACATAGGCAATCCAACAAAATCAATGCTGAATGAAACAAGTCTCTGACTGGAAGGTGCAGCATAGAGAATTCTATTGATTAGACCAAAATCAAAGTTTGGAGAGGGGATAGGCCAACCACCAAGCTTGAAGGTATGAAGTAGCCTATGTGTTATCACTCCAGGAAACTCTCCTAGGTTGTATCTCAGAGATGCCTGGTAACTTACTATTTTCTCAATGATGGGTGAATAGGTGGATAAAAAATGGAACGACTAACACAAGGTTACGCAATGAAAGCATGTATAAACATATTCAATGGACAAGGATTTTAGCCCACGCTGTTCAGCGGTTTTAAATAAAGTGTATAGATGGACAAAACTTATAATCTCAGCAGAAACATACATAAGACAGACATATGAATGGCCAATATTATAATCGAAAAAATACTTGTAAAGCTCAGTTCATCAGCGAAATGAAAAGATGACAGTTTTCAGACACTGGATCAACTCAAGACATGACATAAATCATCAAATACAAGTGTCGAACAGACGAGAGGTAAATCTGAACATAATAGGAAAAAGATGCTTATATTATGATATGCTATAAGAAGTTTGAAAGTACAATCAATGTTCTATCTCCAAAATCGAACCCCCCTGTTCTACCTCAGTCATAGGCTTAATAGCCTTTACAAAACGGTCAAGATCCTGAAAAACAGGGTCAAATCTACTAAAAACAACTATCTAAAAACAACTCCCTAGAAAGTATGAAAGATTCCCACATTCCAAAAGTAACCACCATCTTTCCAGTCCTCCTATCTTCGACAGTTGTAATGGGCCTTTGGAGGCTGATGAGTAAGGTTGAAACTGCCGCCTGGGGGATTGACAGACCATCTTTTGCCCAAAATAGACAAGAATATTCCTCTTCTTACCTTGCTGGTGCCTTTCAATCTAGAACATAATTTTGATCATGATGCCTTTAAACGTTTATCTATCATTAGAAAACGTCCTCGTGCTATTTGGAGCCAAAAAACCAAGATCTGAGTGAAAAAAGATATCATTCTGTCAGTTCTGTGTTTTTTAAGGAGCCAAAATTTTAAGCATGTAAGCCACCGAAAGCTCTGCTTTCAGTTGCTAAGGGCAGCTATGAAAACCCTCCTAAGCCACTGAAAGCACAGTTTAAAAATAACTTTCAAAATTTATAAAAGTGAATTCTTTTAGTCTATTTCACCAAACTGATACTTTATTTTAAGTTCATGGATGCCTCTGAATTTCATGACACTGCTCAGCATCATCTGACTTGTGATAAGGGTCTGCTACCATGTATTGATGTCCATGGTCTTCATTCTTCCAGGTAGGAAGGAAAACAGAGTATAAACTAGATGTGAACCCTAGCTTCTGAAGAAGGCTTTAACTGATGATAATTTTCCATGTTGATACTTTGATAGGTGTAGATCGTATCTTGCTTCCTTTACCAGGTGCCAATTCTGCTCTAAATGGAGTTTTGAAAGCCATATTTCATATCTCGTCTCATAGTTTTAATAATCAAAATTTGAAGATGATTTATAAGCCAAAAGATGTATACTACTTCCATGCATCGTATGATAGCCTGCTCTCCTTAAGGCTGGTGAGACCCAGGTTTCTGTACTCCATTTTATTGTCTATGTCAATTACAATTCATCCATAAAGCATTTCAACTGAAAACTTATACAAAAAGACAGCCAACTATTCAAACCATAAATGAGGTAACAACAAAGTAATATTAGTGCCTGAAGCTGTCTTTTGGAGATCGAACCCGCTGGTCCATTTTCTTCATGCGTTTGACTTCCTCTGGCGCTTTAATACCAGGACTTGGGGATTTTAGACTTTGACCTTCGGCTTAACTTGTGGCATGACTCATGGAAAAGGGCTATGTGTGTCGACCTGATACAATGCTGCCATTTCAATGTCGTGGCCTGAAGTCATAATAGCACCTGTAATCTCTGGAATTTTGAATTTACAACCCCAAAACCCTGCAACTCAGCACAAATCCTTTTGTTGGTGGCTCCTTTTCTTGGCAAGATGCTTTCGACATGTCAACGCTTCCAATAATCAATGTTACACTCACCATTTAATAGTTGCGCCTTCATTGACACCCGTATCTTCAATCACTTGGCAGCCTCTACATTTTTTATTATTGCTTGTGACAAAATTCCCCATACATCGGGACGTTAAGACACTCTATCTTTATATCTACAAACGATTTCTATGATATATGATGAAGTGTGTAGAATATAGAGAATGGCGCTCAGCGCTGGGCTTGGTGTTGGTTTGACTGCTGTGATTTGAATTCGAGGCTTATTATTCATAGAATCGATGAGATATGTAGGAGAAGGGCTTGGCGTTCAACCGATTGGTGAATTGACATGTGGGTTGGGCTTGATTCAAATGCATTTGCACATAAATAGTAAAAATGAAATAGAACTCAGCGCGGCATGTGGCTTGCTGTGTCAACATGTGTATCAATTCATAGCTTGACTTATGGATTGGATGCATAGCTTAGATCGTGGGTCCCTAAAACCCGAGAGATCTTTAGTATGAGAACTGGCCTAGTGGCTTAGTATGAGAATAAAATATGTAACCTAACTCATGGCTTGGTTTAGAATTCAATGCGCTTGACAGACTTAGGCTTTGGCATAGGTTTAGAATCCCTTCAAACACCCATCACTTTATAACAAAAAAGATACATATTTGTTGTTTTAAAAGCTAATAAAGCTCAGATTAATAGACTGGGTAACATTTATCCGCATTTTGTGGAATGCAGGTCATAGACGAAGTCAGAAGAGTCTGGAGCAAACATGATCCGTGAAGACCAAATGGGGAAATTGAAAATATGAACGATGACAAATGGCCAAGAAAAATGACAATTTTAAGCATGAATGAACAAAAATTTCTCAAAATTTCCAATGTCATTTGAGGAGATAACACTATGGTTAGTCTCAGAGCGCCTAGCGCAGACTATATACAGTGGTAAAGTGTCGGAGGCGTAAGATGTCCAAACGAGAAAAACGTCGAAGGCGCAGGATGCTCAAAGGCAATAAGTGCCTGAGAAGGTACGACGCACTGGATACAATACCTAGGTGCATTGAGAGAATAACCCAATGTAAAAAATGAAAAATCTGCAAACAATGAACAAGAAAATGGTTTGGTACTAACCCAAACAGGATCAGGGAAGGTCAACAAACTCTTCAAGAAGAAAAAGAGGCTCAGGAGGCAAAGAAATGGCTTACAAAGAAATCAATGAACAAAACATTCAAATTGAAATCAAAGCAAAGTAACTCCCCGGTAAGGTCGCCAGATTTGTTATCAGACAATCTACTCAAGCGGATGCAAGCATGATCTCCGTATTCCAAGTGGATCTAGAACAAATGGAAACAAAACATAACACTACTTTCCTAGATCAATTAGAGATCAAGTTAAATAGATGTATTACCTTCAGATTCGTGAATCCTTCTCCTCTTTATTGCTCCAAACTTTGTGGTCGTTAGATCCGTAGCTGCAAGACCTGTCAAAGCACATAGAGACAAAATGAGCAATAAAAGTACATCTAAACACTAACTAATCTAAGCAAAAAGTTAAGGAAGTAAGCTCTAAATATCATTAAACACAAAAACGACTATGGAAAGAGATTATATTGCTGTAAATCAGTGGGAAATACGTAGAAGAGTGACGATTACAACCCAAAAGCTTTAACGTTGCAATCTTCCTCCAACAAGCCAAGCCAAAGACTCCAAAGGAAATGTATGCCTCCCAAGAGGATAGAATTCCTCCCCTTGGAATGGAGAGGAGCTTCATATTTATAATACCAAGAGGATAGAGTATAGAGTAGGTTGAGGATTATGGGGAGAGGATTAAGGGATCCTTCCTTGAGGTTAGGGAACCGTAGCCCAGCTCACCTACAAGTTAGGGATAGAGATCCACCTCATCCAGCTTCGAGAATTCGCTCGAAGGCTACCTTTATCCACTTAAACTAACTCCGACACATGCTGCATGAAGGAAACTTGCGCCTGAGAGGGAGAGTGTAGGCTGCACAAGGGAAACCTGAGCCACCGACGCAGTCTGTCAGATGACAATCTGCGCCTGACCTAGTTGGGTGCTTATTGCTAGAAGGCAACCTATGTCATCCCAACTAGAACTTGTGGACAAAGGGCAACAACTTCCTCTAGTTGACTTTCTTGATCAAGGAGACTTAAGGGATCAAGGCATTGAGTTGACATTGGTCTCATGATGATGAGATTTAGGTGTAACACTGCTGCTATGATGGCGTATATTGGAGTTCGTTTATTCTAAATGGATGTGAATAGTTTTTTTTGAAAGTTCATTATACTATAGGGTCCTTTCAAGCTTTATAGATTTCTAAATTTAGGTAATATCTAACACTAACATATGATGCAACACAATCATATATGGAGATAATAAAAAGATCAGCGTTTGTGGGCAGTAATAATTTATTGGAATAAAGTTCCAAGTACACCTATGAAGGCCTTCACTAAGAGGTACCTTAAAGGTCTATAAATGTGCACTTGTTCTTTTACCAGTTGAAGAGTAATAATAGTTGAAGACTAATTGTAGGAACCATTAAAATTATACTTGCATATGCCATGCAATTTCCTAGTTTATTTGGTTGTATGGATGTTTTCATTGAGTTGAAAAGATATGGACTAACAAAAAGGAAGAAGGCTCTTCTTGGCAGTGAAAATTTTCAACATCTGTTAAAACTTAAAAGCAGTAAGGTTGTTGTTAAATACATTACAAAGGTGGGAAAACTGCATTTTCATAATCTTGATGTTGAATAATCATATCGTAGGAATTCCATGGCCCCAAAAAACAATCAAGAATATGTAATATAATAGTTAGCTGTCAGTGTTGTTGATTTCCATCATATTTTACTCATGTCTGTGTAATTTGCTTTCGATAATGGACGATTTTTCTACATTGGCTCTATTTCTGGCTATGTTTTTCCATTATTTATTGATAGAGATAAAATTACTTGGCTCTTAATTAATCTATGCTTATTGATAATAATAAACTTTAATCCAATCAAGCCAGTTATCCTGTTTATATATATAAAACAAGCTATTGAGATTCTTAGTGCATAGTTAATAGATATGAAATTGATCTATGCTTATTGATAATCTTAACTTGTTTATATATATGAAGCTATCAAGATTCTTAGTGCACAATTAATGGATCTATATGAAGCTATTAAGACTCTTAGTGCATAATTAATGGATATGAAATATTTGAAAACTCTATTAACAAGTCAATATCAAAACATTGATGTTTTTAATCTTGTTTTTTAATTAATGGATATGAAATATTTGAAAATTCTGTTAATAAGTTAATATCAACATCTTGTATTTTCTTCAAATTAATGGTTATACCAATTTTTTCTTTTTCTTTGTTGCATTTATTTATTTCTTTATATATTTATATATATTATTCTTTTTCTAACAAAGTAGTTGGTATGGTAAACACCTAAGATTTTTGAGTATTGTACACTGATATTGGCAGTGAATCTCCTTTTGGCATGCATTTATGGTTTCCAAAACATGTTGGGTAAAACCTGTTTCTTAGGAGTTTTTGAAAAGTTAGAAACCACTTTGGTTGTTTTAATAATTATTGTGTTTAAAAAAATAGTTGGAAACAATAATAAGGGTTTTTTAAATCTTGACCAAACTCTTAACCCTAAAACGAGTCTTGCTCTGAGGTGAATGGTGAAACCAACAAAGAATCAAATATTTTATTTGGAAATCATCCCTATTTCTCGACACTTTCTTGGTATTTCCTGTAGTTTCTTTGGAAGCGAACCCCAAGTTCCATGTGCTTACAAAACCCTAGTTGTTCCATTTTTTGAAAACTTGTTTCTCGCCATTTCTTAATTCCCCAATCCTTGTGAACATGTGGTATGAAAAGGTTTAAGTAAATTTAATTATGCAATATCATAAGTGTACTCATTTTTTGTTACATTGAATACTTGTCATCTTTCAACATCTACGTAGAAAGGTTCCCCTAATCTCCTGCATTTACCAATTCACTATTGTTTCATCCTACCATCTCTCATTCGATTGATTCATGTTCTAAATTTTTAGTGAAATGCACTCTATTAATGTAGCACTGTGCATGCTATATAAGATGCATTAACCCTATGATGAAATTAGTTCTTGTATATTTGTCAATTTACTATCTTTGACTTTGAAACTATAGTGACAAACATGAAAACTATAATGTCCATTAGTGTCTCAAAGTGATATGACATCCATCATTTGTGAACATTGCACTTTTTGTTATTCCATAAGAACAAGGCTTCCACCCTTAACACTTGCCACCAAGCTTTGAAAGTCTAAACTAGGGTATAATCTTGTAAGCTTACAAAGTTTGCTAACATTATGTCCATAACCATGTGTCCACTCAATTAAAATTTCCAACCCTAGATAATTGTTTCTCTTATACAGAATTTATTAAACGTAGAAATTATTTTTTGAACATAACATCAATCATACAATAGTTGGAAAAGTAAATAGTGGAAGCATAAATGAGGCACACATATACAATTAATTTATCTTTCAAATTAGCTTCTCATTCAACAAGTCTACACTCATATAAACTACCTCAAACATAGATATATGTCCTCCTTAAGAGAGAGGATACGTATAGAAATATGGCGTGTAATACGGCCTAGAAGATCGCCATTCTTCCTCAACAACTTAAACACACTCAAGCAACCCCATTAGATAGTGTACAACCTATTTTAGAAAGTGTACAACCTACACATTATAAACAACAACTACAACAATGGTATTTCTTATTCTTTGGTTTGTTAAACTCGTTGGTCAATCGTCTTCCTAATGTGTTTTTCTTTCTCTCTTAAATTGATTATTGGCCTCTCTATCTTGTTTGTCTCTATGCTTTGAACCCAAATCTAATCAACCCTAGCCACCAGTTATCTCAATCTTGAGATGTATGGCTAGGATTAAATCAAGGTCTATGTTATTAATGTGTAAAATACACTTTATTAGAATCCTAAGATTAAGTCGACTTCTAAAGATTAGACTTTAAATTTTCTTCAGTGAAATTATAAAATAGAAATATTACTCACTTTTCCTAAGTGGCCAATTTATGAAATGCCTTGAACCACTCCTTGTGCGTACGTATTGAAACCTATGCAAGAATTTCTTGTCCGAGCTATATGTTTCAACACTTCTATCGAGAAAGGAATTATGCACCTATCCAAGTTTGTCTCCAAATACTTCAAACTTCCCTTTCATTGAGGCAGTTAGAATATCATTCGCTGGTTGATATGTGGAAATATTCTAGAGCTTTACTTCTCCATTCTAAATCCAGTCTCATATGAAGAGATATATAATATTTGTGTGTTTGGAACTTTCACAAAATACTGGATTTTTAGAGAGTTTAATACAATTATGATTATCATAGTAAATAACCATGTAATCCAACTCTTAATCAAATAACTCTGCAAGCAACCTGCAAATCCAAATGACCTCACAACTAGCAGTATTGGTTGCCATGTATTATGCCTCTTTAGATTTAACTGCCACATAATTTTGCTTCATGATGAACTAGGATATCATACCAGGTTTAAGGCTAAAGAAACACCTTGACAAACTGTTCCTGTTTGATGCACTGCCTACCCACTCTGAGTCATATATCCCTACAACCCCACTTCACCAGTTCCAAGATATCTTAGACCATACCTAATGTTAGTTAAGTGCCAACAATACCACCACCTCAAGCAACGCCACCAATTCCTTCATCCACATCATATGGAGCCCGTAACCCATACCTCCCTACACCCATCTATATTCCATACTTCTCATTTCCTAGTCCACTTTTCCCTTCCCCAATGCCTCAAGTGGGGGTTAATCTAGTACAACCTTATCCTACACAACAAAATCATAGATTTGAGCATTTAAATGCAGCTAATACCCCGAATCCTTAGAATCAAGGGAAGAAGAAAGGAAAAAATGGGAAAAACCAATAATAGGGACAAGGGGGGAATCCCCCTCCCAGGGAGAACCAAAACATGGGAAACTAGAATGAGGGGAGAACACTAGCCTCCGTATGAACAATCCTTGCTTCGTGTGTGAAGAGTATGGGCACTAAAATCACCATTACCCATTAGTACTTGGGTCAAGGAAGAAGGCCATAACCAATTCTCAACCACGAAACACACCACAACCCCAACAAGATGTGTTGCAACAACCCTTTTCCAATCAAGGGGTACTTAACCAACAAGAAGATCCTCATCCCCCAGGTGATGGAACCTTACAAAAAATCTACATGAACATGATTGAAGTCAACATCGAGACTCACGCCAAGGGTAATGGCATGCCTGAAACACCGTAGGGGGAGGATGTAACTGCTAAATCTAGCAGTTCATTGCAGATACCTCGTCCAAATAGTGATCAGATCCCTCATATCTTGAAGACGCCGCTTTGACAAACCAATCATAATCCCCACATGAAAGTTGGCTATAACTACAACATTGTGGATGATTTGGCTCAATCCCTGTTGCCATGTCAACTTTAGAAGTTCGCCAGTCTTTCCCTTCTCAAAAGAAGATGCTTCTTGTTGCATTATGAGTGAATGACCATTCTGGTTTGTGCCTCATGACCTTCATCATCCTAACCATTCATCCATGCAGATGAGTTCTGGTCCAAGGAACATCCAAAGGTATGTGCATAAATCTCCATCAATGTCCGTGCGTTTTATTTACAGGTCGCTTATATAATTCTAGTGTAAACAAGAAATATATCTTGATCGAGTTAGTAACATTAAATACAATTGGATCTTTTGCTCCATGAGATGGTACTATCAATTGCTTTTTTTTTATGTTTGCATTTGGTGTTTCTCATTTGTATGCGGCTGCATTCATGCTTGTGGGGTTCACTCACATCTTAGAAACAATTTATGCTAATATCCATGTGACCATTGAAATCTAATATATAGATATTACACTGTCCATTTAAATCACAACAAACAAATGCTATAATTCAATTTTAGAGCAGAGCTTATATTAGCATGGCTTAAAGGATGTCATCAACCATCTTACTAATTTATAACAGAAGAGGGTCACTTCCAAATGGATTCTCCTTGTTAATATATGCACTAAGTATAGTGAATTGATGTGATATTTCAGGTTTGTATTTTAGACTAGTTAATCTCCTTGTTGATTCAGTTTTGGTCCACAAAACCAATTGAATTCAAAAATATACTAGTATTGTTTCTTAGGTGAGCTATAGAGATGATTAAGTACATTTAACTGGAATTTTGCAGTCGTCATGGTCCCATAAAGAGCTTTACTACTTGCAACATTCTTTGTTGAAGTCATTTGATTTGTCCTTTGGTATCTAGATAAAGGAAAATAAATGACCTACATGACTTCTATTACAATATAGATGTTTTATACATTATTACATAGTGGTGATATACCCTAGGTATATTACAAGTCTCCCCCCCTTTAAAAGTTAAAAATGCTTTGTCCTCAAAGCATGGGAAAATAAAACTTATTCCTTTAGAATGAACCTTCATCTTGTACCTTTTTCCAATTTGATAATGTTGAAGACATAAGGTGACATGATAGTTGAAGCCTTGAACAATGTTGGTGCATCGAAAAATGGATCAATCCAAACTAAATGGGTTCTTTCCTAAGTTGCCAGGAAACTTGGGGATGGGGACGGGGATGCCACTTTTTGTAACAGGGGACTTGGGTACGTCGGGGGTACTGTAGATATTTGTTTGACTTAATACTTCTGCATTTACACAATGCACATGGTAATTCATTTTTTAATGACTTCAACTAGAATAGTAATTTAAATTTGGTGCAATTTTGGCTTTATTTTTTTTTCCAGCAATATCTTCTTGTATAAACACTTATTTTCTACTCGTTTAACAATGAAATCATATAATGATATGATTTTAATTGTGATTTCTTCCCATGAATCTCTGAATTCATTTACCATAACTCATGGTAGCTTCTCTCCACCGAAACTTATATAATGTCTGAATTCTTTTGTTATGTCCTGACTTGTAATGTTAATTATATAATTTTCAACATATTGAAGAATCTGTCCTATATATTTGTTTGAAGGAAGGGTTTTGTTGGGTTACAACTTTATAAAATCTTTGATTTTCTTTCAATGCAGTACCTTTTTTAATTAAATATGAATTATTTTCTAGATTGTAACATTTCTTCTATGTATGTTGTGTACAGTGGCAAAAAGCTTTGTATAACAGATCGACATATTTTGTTGCTACTCGAGGTTGGAGATTAATGTGAGGGAGTGCATTTCTGGTACTAGATATTTGGGTGTGTACACTTGTATTATTGTTTCAAATGGTACTTGAATTGCATTTTTGTAGCATACACCTGCAAGATCAGTGGCGAAACACACAGTTGGTTTGTGAAATATATTTAGAGGTTACATTTTGTGACCTATTTGTCATTTGGATGCATGACAATTTGTATCCTTAACATACTGCTCATATTTTCTTTTTGCCATTTCCAGTAAAATATTGTTCATATTTTACCAATGTTCCAAGCAATTTTGTATCCTTCTTGAGTTATTAGGTCATAATGTTGTCATTTTATCCATAGATTTCAATGTTACTGAGAAAATCCATTTAAGTTTGCTGCTATGATGGATGATATTGGAGTTCATTTATGCTAAATGGTTATGAATAGTGTTTGTGAAAGTTCATTGTACTGCAGGGTCGTTTTAGGATTTATAGATTTCTAAATTCAGGTAATATCTAACACTAACATATGATGCAACACAATCATATATGGAGATAATAAAAAGATTAGCGTTTTTCGGGCAGTAATAATTTATTTGAAAAGAGTTCCAAGTACACCTATGAAGGCCTTCACTGAGAGGTACCTTAAAGGTCTATAGATGTGCACTTGTTCTCTTACCAATTGAAGATTAATAGTAGTTGGAGACTAATTGTAGGCACCATTAAAATGATACTTGCAGATGCCATACAATTTCCTAGTTTATTTGGTTGTATGTATGTTTTCAGTGAGTTGAAAAGATAAGGACTAACAAAAAGGAAGAAGGCTCTTCTTGGGAGTGAAAATATTCAACATCTATTAAAACTTAAAAGCAGTAAGGTTGTTATTAAAGACATTACAAATGTGGGAAAACTTCATTTTCATAATCTTGATGTTGAATAATCATATCATAGGAATTCCATGGCCCCAAAAAATAGTCAACAATATGTAATAGAATAGTTAGTCGTCAGTGTTTTTGATTTCCATTATATTTTACTCATGTCTGTGTAATTTGCTTTCGATTATGGACTATTTTTCTACATTGGCTCTATTTTTGGCTATGTTTTTACATTATTTATTGATAGTGATAAAATTGACTTGGCTCTTAATTCATCTATGCTTATTGATAATAATAAAATTTAAGCCAATAAAGTCACTTATCTTGTTAGTCCCTACCCCTTTGGCAGCAGGGACTATAGGAATCGATTTGATAGAATTATATTAGTTTGGCACAATTTTCAAAGCTTTTTATCCAAAGTTTTTTTGCACAAACAGTGTTTTGACCAATCACATTATTTGGAGCCTTGTTTGGCCTGATATCGAGGTAGATAATATGAGACAGGATTTCTACCAAGGTTATATGCAGTCTTCAATCCTGGGCCACGGACACCTAACAAGTGAAAGTGAAACGCGTTTGGCAGTGCACCTCCACATGTACTGCATGCACTCTCCATTCAAGACAATAAGAGGCAAGCGTTATAACAAGCTTATATGCAGTCTTCAATCCTCATCCATGAACACCTGACAAGTGAAACATGTCTGGCAGTGCACCTCCACATGTACTTCATGCACTCTGCATTCGATATATTTGTGTCATATGGATTTTCATCCTTGGTCACCCATGTCTTCTCCTAAATCTCTATCTCTGCCGCTCTAATCCGTTAGAAGCTTCTGCATGCCATTGCATTCAATTACAACTTCTACACACCATTGTATTCAATCTGTTAGGTAGTTGTTTATTTGAAGATATTCATAACTCTAAAAACTCAAGAAAACTAGAGAGAAAAGCAGGCATTGGAGTACCGCGGGCATACTTGTCAGCCTTGAGACGCTCGTCAAATTCCATCGACACCAAGAAACCCTCGGTTGGGCATGCAGTCCTGCTGAGTCCCGTGCACGATCCTTGTTACCTTCAGCGTCTCTAGCAAGCTTGTGGACTGACTGTGTGCAAGCTGGTTATTCCTGAAGAATCTAATGTTTCATATTCTGTAAGCATTGCATAGTTTTTTCGCTAAATGTTTATCAAATCAAGCTATGATTATTGCCCCCAAAAATAGTTGTGGGTGATTGCATCATCCATTTCAGAATCCAAGGGGAAAGTACATTATGAATTTGATATATAATCACGACAGAACATGCAATATACAACTTTTTATGAATATATATCTGAGAGGTCTCTAGTGTAGGTTTGATAATTGTGAGTGAATGCCTTTGAATGGGATGGTTAGCTATCCATATTGGATTTCATTTGGGGGTCATTTGTTGTCGTTAATATTTGTGGATATTAAGGGTTTGGTTTTATCCAGTAGTATTGAAGAAGAGGCCGAGGAGAAAATGTTTCTGTCGTAGCTTGAATGCTGCATTTCATTCCAAAGTAAAAACCATGACTGAAGGGCCTAATTTAGATGATAGTAAAATGATTGAGGAGATTAATCCTTAATTGGGTGAAGATTATTCTTCTATGGTCTGAAAGGTTATGGTGGTCGTAGACTCCACACAAGAGGCCAAGAGAGCTCTACTTTGGGTTATTTCTCATGCTTTGCTTAAGCATGACTGACTTATACTTTTACACGTATCCCAATTGCCTCTAGGTTCTGCAAAGAAAGGTAGGTCTATGGTTTTTATATATGAGAATTATATACATTATTTCAACGCCTATTTATGGTTTTTATTTTAGTCCATAAAGGGATGGATATTGTAATTTTTTTGCTTTCAAATCTTGTGAGTTCATCTTTTACCGTTATTTAAATGTGTTTGATATGCACATCTAGGTTGTAATATAATATCTTCTCATGGTTCAAATTTTTTATTTTCAATATCATTTATGTTACCTCTAGACACTGGATTTCAATAAAAAAATGCAACCGGGATGATAGTAATTTCCCGAACATTGCAAGACAAGGAATATCTACATCGATTATTTGTTAATGTCTTCATTTGGCATCATGAACTCCATATTTTATGAATTGCCCTCTCCCCAATATATCATATTTTTATTAACTATTAGATGGGATAGGCATCACTCTGCTTTCAATATTCATACTTCAATCATTTACCATCACTGTTTAGCTGTTCATGTGAGTGTTGACCGTTCATTGTTTTCAATTCCATTTCATAAAAAATAACAAACAAGTAGCCTCCAATATGTACATCGCGAGAAATTGAACGTTTTGCAATGTGGGTAGTCTCCAACACTGAAATTTTTCACGACGCATCTTTGATATTGTTTAAACATAGCTTTTGTTGAATGGTTGGAGATTAATGTGAGGGAGTGCATTTCTGGTACTAGATATTTGGGTGTGTACACTTGTATTATTGTTTCAAATGGTACTTGAATTGCATTTTTGTAGCATACACCTGCAAGATCAGTGGCGAAACACACAGTTGGTTTGTGAAATATATTTAGAGGTTACATTTTGTGACCTATTTGTCATTTGGATGCATGACAATTTGTATCCTTAAGATACTGCTCATATTTTCTTTTTGCCTTTTCCAGTAAAATATTGTTCATATTTTACCAATGTTCCAAGCAATTTTTTATCCTTCTTGAGTTATTAGGTCATAATGTTGTCATTTTATCCATAGATTTCAATGTTACTGAGAAAATCCATTTAAGGTTGCTGCTATGATGGATGATATTGTAGTTCATTTATGCTAAATGGTTATGAATAGTGTTTGTGAAAGTTCATTGTACTGCGGGGTCGTTTCAGGATTTATAGATTTCTAAATTCAGGTAATATCTAACACTAACATATGATGCAACACAATCATATATGGAGATAATAAAAAGATTAGCGTTTTTCGGGCAGTAATAATTTATTTGAAAAAAGTTCCAAGTACACCTATGAAGGCCTTCACTGAGAGGTACCTTAAAGGTCTATAGATGTGCACTTGTTCTTTTACCAATTGAAGACTAATAGTAGTTGGAGACTAATTGTAGGCACCATTAAAATGATACTTGCAGATGCCATACAATTTCCTAGTTTATTTGGTTGTATGGATGTTTTCAGTGAGTTGAAAAGATAAGGACTAACAAAAAGGAAGAAGGCTCTTCTTGGGAGTGAAAATCTTCAACATCTGTTAAAACTTAAAAGCAGTAAGGTTGTTATTAAAGACATTACAAATGTGGGAAAACTGCATTTTCATAATCTTGATGTTGAATAATCATATCATAGGAATTCCATGGCCCCAAAAAATAGTCAACAATATGTAATAGAATAGTTAGTTGTCAGTGTTTTTGATTTCCATTATATTTTACTCATGTCTGTGTAATTTGCTTTCGATTATGGACTATTTTTCTACATTGGCTCTATTTTTGGCTATGTTTTTACATTATTTATTGATAGTGATAAAATCACTTGGCTCTTAATTAATCTATGCTTATTGATAAGAATAAAATTTAAGCCAATAAAGTCACTTATCTTGTTAGTCCCTGCCCCTTTGGCAGCAGGGACTATAGGAATCGATTTGATAGAATTATATTAGTTTGGCACAATTTTCAAAGCTTTTTATCCTAAGTTTTTTTGCAAAAACAGTGTTTTGACCAATCACATTATTTGGAGCCTTGTTTGGCCTGATATTGAGGTAGATAATATGAGGCAGGATTTCTACCAAGGTTATATGCAGTCTTCAATCCTGGGCCACGGACACCTGACAAGTGAAAGTGAAACGCATTTGGCAGTGCACCTCCACATGTACTGCATGCACTCTCCATTCCAGACAATAAGAGGCAAGCGTTATACCAAGATTATATGCAGTCTTCAATCCTCATCCATGAACGCCTGACAAGTGAAACATGTCTGGCAGTTGACCTCCACGTGTACTTCATGCACTCTGCATTCGATATATTTGTGTCATATGGATTTTCATCCTTGGTCACCCATGTCTTCTCCTAAATCTCTAGCTCTACCACTCTAATCCGGTAGAAGATTTTGCACGCCATTGCATTCAATTACAAATTCTACACACCATTGTATTCAATCTGTTAGGTAGGTGTTTATTTGAAGATATTCATAACTCTAAAAACTCAGGAAAACTAGAGAGAAAAGCAGGCATTGGAGTACCATGGGAATACTTGTCAGCCTTGAGACGCTCATCAAATTCCATTGACACCAAGAAACCCTCGGTTGGGCATGCGGTCCTACTGAGTCCCGTGCACGATCCTTGTTACCTTCAGCTTCTCTAGCAAGCTTGTGAACTGACTATGTGCAAGCTGGTTATTCCTGAAGAATCTAATGTTTCATTTTCTGTAAGCATTGCATAGTTTTTTCGCTGAATGTTTATCAACTCAAGCTATGATTATTGCCCCCAAAAATAGTTGTGGGTGATTGCATCATCAATTTTAGAATCCAAGGGGCAAGTACATTATGAATTTGATATATAATCACGACAGAACATGCAATATACAACTTTTTATGAATATATATCTGAGAGGTCTCTAGTGTAGGTTTGATAATTGTGAGTGAATATACATTATTTCTATAGAGCTTTTAAAAATAAAATTTACCTCTCATCACAGAAATGTTCGCCCTGTTGGATGTGATTTACATATCTTCAGATGATCCTTTTGACAGACTTTGGTCTCCATATGGAAATATAGACAAACTTGCAAATATCAGAATCAATAAGATGGCATCAACTGGAGTGGCATACGATAAGCCACCCTCTCGATTCATGCAAATGGCATGAAGAAGCCCGTCAACATATGCTTTCCCATTTTGGAACATCACCCAAAATGGACTACACTATATTTCAATGTACTTTGCTGAATTAGAGATTCTAAATGCTTCTAGGGTGAGGGAATTCAAATTAATTCTGGATAATAAGACGCTTTCTAGCCTAATACAACCTAGATATTTGAAGTCCTCTAATGTCTCTATATTTATGCCATACAATATTAATCCTCAAATGGCATTTTTGGTACAAGCAACGAATTGTTCAACTCTTCCTCCAATTTTTAATGTTCTAGTGATTTATCGTCGAAGTGTTATATGTCGAAATGGTGCATTCACTCAAGATGGTATGTATACCTTTATTTATTTTATTAGAAGCTTTCATTACTACAACCTTTCATGGATTTGTGAATTTCATGGACTTGTGAATTTGCGTCTCATAGAAAGCAAAAATAGTGTAGGAGGATCAAATTGACATTGTCTGGTTGTTCATTATTCCAGTGAAATCTTTACAAGAAATCCAGTTGGATATTAAATTCGAATATACCGGTGATCCTTGTTTGCACCTCATTTTTTCCTGGGACTGGTTAGGTTGTAATGGATATGTTTTTGTTGATGGGTTATAATATGCAATTGAAGGGTTCTAGCATTACTTGCTTGCGGAAGCAACTTTAGAACACAATAATAGTACTAGTGTTTCAAAAAATGTAAGTATGAGAAAGATCAGAGTATCCTATGAGAGTAGAGATAGCAATTTAGACTAACTTGATGGTGGTGAGCAGGGCCCATGGTCGAATCCCATCCACCTTAACTACATTATGTGTCCAAGACTAGTCAGTTGTTGCTATCGACATAAAGTTGCTTCATAAAGAATGTGTTGAGAGTGACAACTGCAAGGTGCTACGAATGACAGCTACAAACAGTATGGCCTATTCTCAAAGGCAAACAGATGATCTGAGGCTACCACTGTGCAGACACTTGGTGGCCATGTAGTTTGGAGAAAAGTTTCAATGGAGACGTATGGATATGTCTATGCATATCATTGCTTGCGGGATGTCGACTATATAGGTGGATAGGGTTATAAGAAACTAGCTTGGGATAAGACCATAAGTTGCATCATGATACATAATTTATAACTATATGTTAATTTATATATCAATAGTGTCTAAGTTAAAATTGTTTCTTATTTCTTTAGTTTTACAATTCAATATTATTAATTAAGTGAGAATAGTTTTAGAGTTAAATCTTATTGAATAAGTAAAAATCAATAATTAAGAATAATTTTAGAGTTAAATCTTATTGGCTAAATGAAAATCAATAAATTTAAATCTTATTGGTTAATAACTTTAACTTAGAAATTTATTAATTAAATTACACATATTTATGCTTATTGAGTGGTTGCTAACCCCATAATGCCATCAACCATTCAAAACAACTGCTTATTTTTACCCACACATAGCTAGCTCTTTTAGAATCTGCATGATCTGGCCAAACTTTCTTTCCTACAATCAAATGATATATAATGTCTTTGACAAACCGAGCCTAGCAAGGTAACTCTAGGTAACTCAAGGTAACTATAGGTTTAGCCTAGCATAGATCAGATCATGTATTTGGTCATGAAAGTCTTCATATCCACTAGGATCTTACTATTTACATAGAGTATTCACTCCTTTGCGATCTATGATTAGAGCATACCAAGCCATCATGAACATATTAATCGTGGCATATAGCAGGGACTTGAAGCTTAGCTTCTATCTCCCTTGTTTATATATATAAAGCAAGCTATTGAGATTCTTAGTGCATAATTAATAGATATGAAATTGATCTATGCTTATTGATAATAATAAACTTTAAAGTCAATTAAGCAGCTTAATGTGTTTATATATATGAAGCTATCAAGATTCTTAGTGCACAGTTAATGGATCTATATGAAGCTATCAAGACTCTTAGTGCATAATTAATGGATATGAAATATTTAAAAACACTATTAAGAAGTCAATATCAAAATCTTGATGTTTTTAATCTTGTTTTTGAATTAATGGATATGAAATATTTGAAAACTCAATTAATAAGTTAATATCAACATCTTGTATTTTCTTCAAATTAATGGTTATACCACTTTTTTCTTTTGCTTTTTTTGCGTTTCTTTCTTTCTTTTATATATATATATATATATATATATATATATATATATAATTCATTTTTTAACAAAGTAGTTAGTATGGTAAACACCTAATATTTTTGAGTATTGTACACTGATATTGGCAGTGAATCTCCTTTTGGCATGCATTTATGGTTTCCAAACATGTTGGGTAAAACATGTTTCTTAGGTGTTTTTGAAAAGTTGGAAACCACTTTGGTTGTTTTAATAATTATTGTGCTTTAAAAAAATAGTTGGAAACAACAGTAAGGGTTTTTTAAAGCCTGCCCAAACTCTAAACCCTAAAACAACGAGTCTTGCTCTGAGGTGGATGGTGAAACCAGCAAAGAATCAAAGATTTTATTTGGAAATCATCCCTATTTTTGGACAGTTTGTTGGTATTTCCTGCAATTTTTTTGGAAGCGAACCCCAAGTTCCATGTGCTTACTAAACTCTAGTTGTTCCATTTTTTAAAACTTGTTTCTCGCCATTTCTTAATTCCCCAATCCTTGCGAACACGTGGTATGAAAAGGTTTAAGTAAATTTAATTATGCAATATCATAAGTGTAATCATTTTTTGTTACATTGAATACTTTCCAGCTTTCAACATCTACATAGAAAGGTTTCACCAACCTGCATTTACCAATTCACTATTGTTTCATCCTACCATCTCTCTTTCGATTGATTCATGTTCTAAATTTTTAGTGAAATGCACTTTATTAATGTAGCACTTTGCATGCTACATAAGATGCATTAACCCTATGATGTCAAATTAGTTCTTGTATATTTGCCAATTTGCTATCTTTGACTTTGAAACTATAGCGACAAACATGAAAACTATAATGTCAATTAGTGTGTCAAAGTGATATGACATCCATCATTTGTGAACATTTCCCTTTTTGTTATTCCATAAGAACAAGGCTTCCACCCTTAACACTTGCCACCAATCTTTGAAAGTCTAAACTAGGGGTATAATCTTGTAAGTTTACAAAATGTGCTTACATTATATCCATAACCATGTGTCCACTCAATTAAAATTTCCAACCCTAGATAATTGTTGCTCTTATACAAAATTTATTAAATGTAGAAATTATTTTTTGAACATAACATCAATCATAGAATAGTTGGAAAATTAAATAGTGGAAGCATAAATGAGGCACACATATACAATTAATTTCTCTTTCAAATTAGCTTCTCATTCACCAAGTCTACACTCATCAAAACTACCTCAAACATAAATATATGGCCTCCATAAGAGAGAGGATACATATAGAAATATGGCATGTTGTATGGCCTACAAGATCTCCATTCTTCCTCAACAAATTAAACACACTCAAGCAACCTCATTAGATAGTGTATGACCTAATTTAGAAAGTATACAACCTACACATTATAAACAACAACAACAACAACAATGGTATTGCCTATTCTTTAGCTTCTTACTCTTGTTGGTCAGTCCTCTTCCTAGTGTGTTTTTATTTCTCTCTTCAATTGATTATTGACCTCTCTATCTTGTTTGTATCTATGCTTTGAACCCAAATATCATCAACCCTAGCCACCAATTATCTCAATCTTGAGATGTATAGCTAGGATTAAATCAAGGTCTAAGTTATTAATGTGTAAAATACACTTTATTAGAATCCTAAGATTAATTCAACTTCTAAACATTAGACTTTCAATTTTCCTAAGTGAAATTATAAAATAGAAATATTACTCACTGTTCCTAAGTGGTCACTTTATGAAAATCCTTGAACCACTCCTTGTGCATTCGTATTGAAACCTATGCAAGAAGTTCTGGTCCAAGCTATATGTTTCAACACTTCAATCAAGAAAGGAATTATGCACCAATCCAAGTTTGTCTCTAAATGCTTCAAACTTCCCTATCATTGAGGCAGTTAGAATATCAATCGCGAGTTGATATGTGGAAATATTCTAGAGCTTTACTTCTCCCTTCTAAATCCAGTCTCGTATGAAGAGATATATAATATTTGTGTGCTTGGAACTGTCACAAAATACTGGATTTTTAGAGAGTTTAATACAATTAAGATTATCATAGCAAATCACCATGTAATCCAACTCTTAATCAAATAACTCTGGAAGCATATTGCAAAGCCAAATGACCTCACAACTAGAAGTATTGGTTGCCATGTATTATGCCTCTTTAGAGTTAAGCGCCACATAATTTTGCTTCATGTTGAACTAGGATATCATACCAGATCTAACGCTAAAGAAACACCTTGTCATGCTCTTCCTGTTTGATGCACTGCCTTCCCACTCTGAGTCATATATCCCCTACAACCCCACTTCACTATTTCCAAGATATCTTGGACCATACCTAATGCTAGTTAAGTCCCAACAATACCACCAACTCAAGCAATGCCACCAAGTCCTTCATCCACATCATATGGAGCCCCTAACCCATACCTCCCTACACCTATCTATAATCCATACTTCTCATTTCCTAGTCCACTTGGCCCTTCCCCAATGTCTCAAGTGGGGGTTAATTAGAGATTTGAGCAGTTCAATGTAAGTAATACCCCGAATCCTCAAAATCAGGGGAAGAAGAAAGGAAAGAATGGGAAAACCAATAATAGGGACAAGGGGGAAATTCCCCTCCCAAGCAGAACCAAAACATGGGCAACCAGAATGAGGGGACTAATATTCCTCCTAAGAAAAGGAAAGAACGCTAGCCTCCATATGAACAATCCTTGCTCCGTGTGTGGAGAATATGGGCACTACACTCACCATTACCCATTAATACCTAGGTGTCAACAATTACTTGGGTCAAGGAAGAATGCCACAACCAATTCTCAAGCACAAAACACACCACAGCCCCAATAAGATGTGTTACAACAACCCTTTCCAATCAAGGGGTAGTTAACTAACAACAAGATCCTCACCCCCCAAGTGATGGAACCTTTCAAAACATCTACATGAACACGACCAAAGTCAACCTCCAGACTCGAGCCATAGGTAATGACATGCCTGATACACCGCAAGGGGAGGATGTAACTACTAAATCTAGCAGTTCATTTCATATACCTCGTCCAAATAGTGATAAGATCCCTTAGATCTTGAAGACATTGCTTTGACGAACCGCTCGTAATCCCCACATGAAAGTTGTCCATAACTACAACAATGTGGATTATTTGGTTCAGCCTCCTGTCGCCATGTCAACTTTAGAAGTTCTCCGGTCTTTCCCTTCTCGAAACAAGGTGCTTGATGGTGCATTAGGTGCGAATGACCATTCGGTTTTGCGCCTCATGACCTTCATCCTCCTAACCATTCATCCATGCAGATAGTTCTGGTCCAAGGAACATCCAAAGGTATGTTCATAAATCTCCATCAATGTCCTTGATTTTTATTTATAGGTCGATTATATAATTTTAGTGTAAATAGGAAATATATCTTGATTGAGTCAGTGGCATTAAATACAACGGGATCTTTTTGCTCCATTAGATGGTACTATCAATTACTTGCTTTTATTTTTATTTTTTTATATTTGCATTCATTCTTTCTCATTTGTATGTGGTTGTATTCATGCTTGTGGGGTTCACTCACATCTTAGAAACAATTTATGCTAATATCCATGTGACCATTGAAATCTAATATAGAGAGATTACATTGACCATTTAAATCACAACAAACAAATGCTATAATACAATTTTAGAGCAGAGCTTAGATTAGCATGGCTTAAAGGATGTAATTAGCCATCTTCCAAATTTATAACAAAATGGGTCACTTCCAAATGCATTCTCTTTGTTAATATATGCACTAATTATAGTGAACTGATGTGATATTTCAGGTCTGTATTTTAGACTAGTTATTCTCCTTGTTTCTGTTTTTGTCCAGAAAACCAATTGAATTAAAAAATATACTAGTATTCTTTCTTAAGTGACCTATAGTGTTGATTAAGTACATTTAATTGGAATTTTGCAGTCGTCATGGTCCCACAAAGAGATTTAATGCTTGCAACATTCTTTGTTGAATTCATTTGATTTGTCCTTTGATATATAGATAAAGGAAAATAAATTACCTACATGAATTCTATTACAATATAAATGTTTTATACATTATTACATAGTGGTGATATACCCTGGGTATATTACAAGTCTCCCCCCCCTTAAAATTTAAAAATGCTTTGTCCTCAAAGAATGGGAAAATAAAACTTATTCCTTTACAATGAACCTTCTTCTTGTACCTTTTGCCAATTTGATAATGTTGAGAACACAAGGTGATATGATTATCGAAGCCTTGAACAATATTGTTGAAACAAAAAATGGATCAATCCAAACTAAATGGGTTCTTTCCTAAGTTGTCATGAAACTTGGGGATGGGGACGGGGATGCCACTTTTTGAAACAGGGGACTTGTGTACGTTGGGGGTACTGTAGATATCTTATATATATATATATATATATATAATAAAAAATATTAAAATTCAAATCATTTTCACTAGTATTTAATAAGTAACATGCACATTCCTTCAAAGTTCATTAATCATTGATATAAAGTGGAAATTACATATGAACCTTAAGTCTATTAGACAATCATAATTATCAATTACATAAACCAAGTGGAAATTCAAATTAATGTTTGCATATTGATATTATTCATATGAATCATGATTCATCAATGATGATATATGTCCAATGTCAAACAATATAGAGTATGGCAATTCTCCTCTGTGGGTTTCCTTCCTTTCCCATTGTCGCCTCTCTCCAAGTGACAAGTCCAATGTGAAATGAAAATCCGAAATGTGTTGGGAGGGTAGGGCATGGTATTAAGAATCTAGGGGGACCCACACCCACCCCTTCCCTCTTCAAAATGGTAAAAAACATTATAAAAAAATATTATTTTTTTAATTTTCAGTCATCGAAGTCTCCTTAGAGTCCCCAAAATTGGGGGACAGGATCTCCATAATTAGGGGACAGGGTCCCCAAACCAAGCGAAGTTCCATGTCATGTCCCCAATTAAATGATTTTTCAAATAAATAATTAAGTTGGCTTACCCAATTCCTAAGGGTTACGTGGAAGAATTAAAATATTGACATTTAACCCCAAGGTCTATAGTTTCTCATGAAAATTCAATATTCTAAATTGAAGGTGGAAAAATAGGCCAATAAATTATGGAAGAAATGTTAAATGCTCCAAAATGAAGTGGCCTTAGGTCCTAGTTGGACTTGGGGGCGCATAAGTGGGTATGTGGGGTCCACATGAGAGAATATTCCTCCTTTAAACATGGATCCATCGCCAAATTCGAGTTGGAGGGAAGAGGTAACATTCATGAAGGAAGAGGAAGAGTCATAGGGCCAAAAATAGGCAATGACAGGTTCTATGACAACTATGACAAGCATTGTGACACTTATGACAGATTCTATGACACTTATGACACTTATGACAGATTCTATGACATATGTGACAATGTAAGAGATAAAAATAGACCAAGAGGGCACATGAGAGGAGTTACACATCTCCAAAGCATCCAAAATATTCCCCAATTCGAATTCATAGAGGAGTTGGAGACAAAAGATGAGCCAAGTGTCATGTGGGGCCAATGAAGGGTCATAAACCCCACTAATTCGAATTTCATGAGTAATTAGGAGATAATTTGAGTTCTAAGGAGGTAAATATGTTAACTAAATTTATTAAAAGGATTCCAAGTAGAAATAGAGCATATTTTGATCATTTCTCATTTGGCACATTTGGAGAGCTTAGCTTGTCCTTGCACGGTGGATGTTCATCCTCCCTGCCTTAGAACCAATTTCGAGGGTGAAAGATTCCCATCCAAGTTTGTTGGTGGTGAGGCCATTCAGACCTCTCAACAGAGCTTCATGGAGATTTTTTTATGAAGGTTCAACCCCCATATGGTTTTGATTTCATATTCACTCTTTCTTCTCTATTCTCATTCTACTATCTTTCTCTCAATGTCATGTAAAAGTGTGATGGCACAATTTTGGTTGCATATAGTTAATGGAGGATTGCTATTTAGACCTTATGGACATGTTAGTTGCTGCATAACTCTGTAATTGATATATCATAAGAGACACAGACCTAAATACTAAGTACTTCATGTAATATTTCCAATTAAAACTGAGATTCGAGCCATTTCCCTCATAATATTTTCATGGTGATTTTGGAATGATATTGTACCTATTTTATATCAGATATTTTCTAAGTTTTTGTCTATGTTTCGAGATGCATATGGATTTAAATGAAGGACCAAAATTTTGTATGCATACCCTTGAATTCTTATTAAAGTTTGTGCAATATATTTGTTTCCCCTAGTCTACCATTTTTTTTCATTAATTTTATGCTCTACAAGTTGTTGTCTTTTGGAAGATATATCCGACCCTAAAATCTGATATATTGATGAAAAAAAAATTTCCTTGATGTCCTCTAATAGATACAAATCTCATATTAAAAATTGGGGAAGGTTGTACAGTGTTTCGGAGTCCAATTAGTAGCTAACCTATGGGGTTTTCCACCAATGCATTGACTAGTTTTGTTCCAATTCTTCCCTCCTTGAAAATTGCAGACCATGAATGTTTATAATAGATGCTTGGGTGTCTAAAGGTTATATTATAGTGTCCTATGTCCTCCTAAGTACCTCCATACATAATTCAAAACCATTTGGGGTTTCATTAGTCCAAGGTTCGAAAATTAGCCAAATTGGGTAAACTTTCAAATTAGGGATATTACAGTGGTATCAGAGCATGGTCCTTGCACCTGTGCATTAATATAATCCATTGAAGAATAATTTGCAGCCATGTCTTACTATTATGATGAATCCTATTAGTACAATTCTTATGAGCAGTATTAAGATGATTGTGAGCAATATTAAGAAGAATGTGAATGGTATGAGGAAGAGGTGCCATCATGCAACACTTCTTATAATTTCATAAGGAATGAAGGTTATTCATATGAACCTATGTATGATGAATATGTATGTTCTGAACCACCAAAGGATAATTCTATGAATGAATTACAAAGATTGAGAGCAACATGTAAAACCTTGCCCCAACAATATCAGGCATATCTTGATATGTATAAGGGAGATACACAAAAGGCCATTCCTTTTGAGGACTTTTTTGATTGGGTGTTTGGATATAGGCCCAAGAATGAATATGTGGAGTTAGTGAAGAAATTTTTTTGTCATTCTTGCAAAATACCTTGGAGAGCAAATCATATATGTTTGAGTGAAAAGGAGGAGTGAAATGAGGAGACCCATGAGCCACCTAGTTTTTAAATAGGTAAAGCAGAAGAAGCATTACATGAAGAGGGTCGAAAGTCACTCCCAAGTGACTCTGAAAAAGATGAAGAAACATCACGTGAGAATGAATAATATTCCATTGAAAATACTAAAGATCATTCTGAGACACACTCTACTTTGGACATGAATCAAAGAGCATCTACTGATGGATGCTTGAATTGTGAAGGATTACCTACTGATGGGTGCTCACACCTCTATGTCGGTGACATAGAGAGCACTTTTGAAAGTGTTGCCACAAGCCAAAGTTCCATTGACCATGGACATGAAGACCTTGTAGCATTTGAAGAAGAACCAAGATCAGCTTCCCCATCACCACTTGATGTAATACCCCTAGTTTTGACTTGGAATGTATTTATCCAATATTATGTAAATGATGTAAATATGCTAGTGTGAATTCCTAGTGCAGAGCTCAAGGCCAAGACCAGACTAGTGAATGGATAGACATGTATGAGGTTATATTTTTATTTGGACTGTTTGGTTGGATTTTATGCCAAATTCGAAATGTATGTAAATATTATGCTAAAAATTAATAAAATGGTCCAACAATGGTTGTGTAAAGAACACCAAAGGGGCTATGATTCCACCAGAGGGGAAGAGTAAGGGGGCTTATGGGATACCCAATCCTATGTTGCCATGTGTCAACCTTAGAACTCACCCAAAATTATGCCATGTGATGGAAATAAGCCAATTATCTCCTTTTGACCATTTTCCAATCAATGATTGCACATGTGGGGTTGGTGGGAAAAGTCGCTTCTTGTAGTTCTTGAAGTATGGGGGTTGTGACAGTTATGTCAACTGTCAGCAGTCCTATTTCTTCTATTGTCAGAATCCATGTCAGTTGTCTTTTCACCCTCACCTCATATCCTTGGAGTCAACACTCTTTTTATCATTATTCCATTCTCATTCTCTCATGCAAGCTGCTACACTACGTAGAGTTACCATGGTTGTTCATGTCCATTACTAGACTGTATGCTAAACCCAAAAATTCGAATTAGTAGACAGAGCTACATTTTTGGAAAGTAAAATCATTGGTTACATGAGCAGAGAGGTTGGGCAATCTAGGAACCTTACCCATGGAGTTATGATGCTTGTAGGTGCTTGAGAGGTCACAAATCAAGGCTACAGGTGGTTCTATAGAAGCCATATCAGGTTGGACTTCTTCTATACACACACTAGAAACACCCAACAAGATTGATCACCCAAGAGAACCGTGGATCGGTGAAGGGGATTCCTGAGCTAGAAGGGTGTTGTGTGGGGCAGGTATTGTGGAAGCCAAGGCTGCAAGGGATGAGTGAGACCCTTGTAGAGATCTGTATGAGCATTTGAATAAGCATAGAGAGTAGAACGGGTTGTGGGATGAGAGATAGAAGCCTGTAGGTGTTTCCTTTGCCTTGGTGGCCTCATATCCCAGCTTGGGGATGGCCTCAGCAGTAGAAAGAGTATATGTTGGACTGAGTTCCTATGGTTGGGTGGAAAAGCGCTCTTACACAACCAGTTGCTTAGATCTGTGTTTCTTAAAGATAAGTAATCTTATGCATTTGAATCTGAATTCTTTTATTTGGTGCATGTAATGTTTATGCTGGTAATTGCATGATAGATGTGTGTGGTTAGATTTTTATTTCCGTTGTGCATGTTTATTAAGTTTCTGCACACATTGTTTATAATTAAAAATCATATTATGCATTGGGGCAAATTTTTAGAGCCCAAGATTTGCCAACTTCCCCTCTCGATGGTCGGGTTGGGAGAGGGGGACGTTACACTTGAGCTTCATGAAGTTGGTCCAAGCAAGAAGGAAGAAGAGGAGGTTCATTTGCAAGAGCCTCATTTTCTTGCAGGGTCCTTGAAGATGGATGAAAAGAAGATTCAAGAGGCCTTGAAAACTCTCCATGACACACATGCACTGGTTTCGAAATTTTGTTGGTGTGTGGAGGAGAAATATTCCCTTGAAGACATGGAGAAAATCTAGAAGGCAATGTTGGACACCAAAGGTAATTTTTTGAATTTTCCTTTTGATAGAGATTACTTAATTGAGCTTGTTGGTTTGTATCATGGAATAACCTTGAAGGATGCAGAAGAGAATGGAAATCTCTCAAATGAGTTGGAGTCCACCCAAAATGCACTCCAAAAATCTATGGTGCAGATTGAGCAACTTCAAGAGAGATTGCAAAGGTCCTTTACACTCTCCTACATATCCAACAGTCATTCAATGCCTGGAGGACTTTATGTTACAAAGGATAAACCTCATGTGATCGTGGAATGTGAGGTACATGTTTATATACAAGTGCTTGAAGATGCTACATTCAAACAAGAAGGAAGACAAGCACTTGTCCTTGTTCAGAGGGATTATAAGCTGCCTCATTGCGAGAGTTGCAGAGCCTTGGAGGAGGCACATGATCTCACAATAGTTGGACCAGTCAATTATGGAGAAGATGCATTAAAAATTTTGATGGGTAAGAGTTGCAAAGAGTTAAGGTTGGTTCACAATTCTTCACCGCCTACTTCTTTTTCAGCCACATCAATTGAGGATGAAAATTGGGTGAAAGGTTACTTTTTGAAGGTGCCACATGAGGAGTATAAAAATCCTATCTCCCCTTTTGAGGATGACATGACTAGAGAACTTTATTATTTGCATCTGTAGCAGCATCCTTTGTTACCTTATGATGGTACACATCTACATGGATGCACTTATGATGTTCACTTGAGTCACTTGAAGACTCATGATTTTCCTGGATCCTTGTTTAGTTCATTTGATGTTGGAGGAACTTCATCCAATACTTGGGTGAAGAAATATATGATTGAAGTAAATTTTTATTTGCAGCAACATCATTTGTTATGTCTTGATGATATGCATATTCATGGGTGTCTTGATGAGACTTCTTTGATCTAGTTGAAGTCTCCCTATTTTCTTTGCTCCTTACTTGGTTCAAATTTTGGTGGAGGTTCTTCATTCACTTCTTGGATGAAAGAACACATGGCTGATTATTTTTTTGCATCTTACATTCTTTCGGAGCAGCATGGACATATTTCCTTGTTGGATGATTCCTACTCTTTTGGTGACGAGACATGGGATTTTCACTCTTGTCCTTTGAGCTTCAATGGTCGCACTCTTGATTCTTGTGTGCATTTGGCACATGAGGACTATCTGGTTGATTAGGGGAGACTTGTTTTTATTCAGCCTCACTTTGAGGATATGTATTTCATGATGGAGAGTCTCTCTTGGGCTCGACCCAACCTTGAAGAAATTCATATTTTGATGCAGGGGCCCTCAAAGTTTCAATTATACACTGGAAATGTTGAACTTCCAGTGTGGTGGTATGATATTTACATCCTTCCTTTCATTTTTAATAGTGATGAATTTTTATTGTTGTTACTTATGTTTGGAAAGATGTAGATGAGACAATGGGATCCTGGCATTCTTTGGAATGTTAGTTTTCCACATGTGACACTGCCACTCAAAGATTTGCAGCTAAGGCAGTGGGATGTGGGCAATCTTTTTTCTTAAATTTTTTGTGGTAGAGCATGCCTATATTTTTGAATGCAACACAAGCAATGGGATCTCGACATTGCTTGTTTTCAATTCATTTGGAATGGTACCTTGGTTGTTGGCTTGATGGATAAAGCTAACCTTCATTTCATTGAGTTCATTTATGCAGAGTAGTGTGTCAGTTTCTTTAGTTGGACTCAGTTTTCATATGCTTGGTGTGTATGGAGTTTAGTTGCAGATATTTCTCACCATGCATACTACAAGATCACTTGGGACCCTAGGATCACTTTTGGTCTCATTGGTTTCAAATTTGGGGTATAGCAAGCAGCTGGAAGTTCAAGTCACCACTTACGAAAGTGATTGTATTAGAGTGGAGCAGCATAAGCATGGCCTTTCCTCTCATAAATTTTCTTGGAAACATGAAATTTTGAAAATTTTGGCAAATCAGTGGCAACTTCAAGAGGTTTTTCAGTGTAAGTATGAAGGTTCAAATGATTTTTGAAACAAGTTGGAAGAAAAGTTTGGAAGGAAAGCAGGTTCTTCAACATCCATGTTTGAAATTGCTTGAGGACAAGCAATCTTGGTTGGGGAGGACTGACATGTCCCCAATTAAATGATTTTCAGATAAATAATTAAGTTGGGATACCCAATGCCTAAGGGTTATGTGGAAGAATTAAAATATTGACATTTAACCCCAGCTCTATAGTTTCTCATGAAAAATCAATATTTTAAATTGATGGTGGAAAAATAGGCCAATAAATTATGGAATAAATGTTAAATGCTCCAAAATGAAGTGGCATTAGGTCCTAGTTGGACTTGGGGGTGCATAAGTGGACATGTGGGGACCACATGAGAGAATATTCCTCCTTTAAACATGGATCCATCCCCAAATTCGAGTTGGAGGGAAGAGGTAACATTCATGAAGGAAGAGGAAGAATCATAGGGCTAAAAGTAGGCAATGACCGATTCTATGACAACTATGACAAGCATTATGACACTTATGACAGATTCTATGACATATATGACAATATAAGAGCTAAAAATAGACCAAGAGGGCACATGAGAGGAGTTACATATCTCCAAAGCATACAAAATATTCCCCAATTCGAATTCATGGAGGAGTTGGAGACAAAAGATGAGCCAAGTGTCATGTGGGGCCAATGAAGGGTCATAACCCCCACTAATTCGAATTTCATGACTAATTAGGAGATCATTTGAGTTATAAGGAGTTAAATGAGTCAACTAAATTTATTAAAAGGAGGCCAAGTCGAAATAGAGCAGCTTTTGATCATTTCTCATTTGGCACATTTGGAGAGCTTAGCTTGTCCTTGCACAGTGGATGTTCATCCTCCCTACCTTAGAACCAATTTTGAGGGTGCAATATTCCCATCCAAGTTGGTTGATGTAGAGGCCATTCAGACCTATCAATATATATTCATGGATATGTTTTGATTTAGGTTCAACCCCCATCTTAGTTCGAGTTCATATTCACTCTTTCTTCTCTATTCTCATTTTGCTATCTTTCCCTCAATGTCATGTAAAAGTGTGATGGCACACTTCTTGTTGCATATAGTTAATGGAGGATTGCTATTTCAAACTTATGGACATGTTAGTTTCTGCATAAATCTGTAATAGATATATAATGAGAGCCACAGCTCGATATACCAAGTACTTCATGTAATATTTCCAATTAAAACTGAGATTCGAGCCATGTCCCTCATAGTATTTTCATGGTGATTTTGGGATGATATTGTACCTGTTTGATATCATATATTTTCTGAGTTTTTGTTTATGTTTCGAGATGCATATGGATTTAAATTAAGGACCAAAATGTCATACTCAGACCCTTGAATTCTTATTAAAGTTTGTGCAATAAATTCGTTGCCCCTAGTCTACCATTTGTTCCATAAATTATATGCTCTACAAGCTGTTTTCTTTTGGAAGATCTATCTAACCCTAGAATATGATATAATGCTGAAAAAATTCTTTCCTTGATGTCCTATAATAGATCCAAATCTCATATTAAAAATTTGGGAAGGTCGTATAGTGTTTGGGAGGCCAATTCGTAGCTAACCTATGGGGTTTTCCACCAATGCATTGACTAGTTTTGTTCCATCTCTTCCCTCCTTGAAAATTGAAAACCATGAATGTTTATAATAGATGATTGGGTGTCTAAAGGTTGTATTAGAGTGTCATATATCCTCCTAAGTCCCTCCCTATAGAATTCAAAACCGTTTGGGATCATTTGGCACAGTTTGGGGTTTCACTAGTCCAAGGTATGAAAATTGGCCAAATTGTGTAAAATTTCAAATTAGCGATATTACATTCCCAAAATTTTCGCCAAAGGTTTTCATTAATCTGGTACTTCGATGAGGACTTCAAGAAACGTTTGAGAGGTACTTGTCTGAGATGTGGGGATGGTACCCGGATGAGTACGCATACCCAGCCCCTAGGGACGGGTACCCCCGCAACACAGGTTCTTTCTAGAACTCTTTGATGATAAGAGTTTGGATTTGATCTTCTGTGTTTCTGAATTCAAGATGTATTCATTTTGGGACATTTTGATATGTAAGAACAATGTTTCCATTTATATGTTGATTCTTCTGTGCTATGCTTTATGTAGTTTGGGTGTCAATATGGTACCTTTGTAACTTGTTCCTTTATGATTTACTAGTGTCAGAATGTTCATGTGAAATATTTTTGTATTCATTGGTGTATCAATTGCTTCATTGGTGGTGATTGATAGAATTCCAACCATCACTGAATTTGTATGTGTTGGCTAGTCATTGAATTGTTTCTTAAACTCATTTTGTGGATGCTCTTTCACTAATAAAACCTTATCAATAACGACATTGATTTTTTGTTTCAACAAATTCTATTGAGGTCTCTTTATCCACAACTTCAACTTGTAAAAAAACCTTTGATTCAATTGGGTAGGTTAAGTTTGCAATTTCAACTTCTAAAACTTCCTTGATTCACTCGCATTACCGAATTTATCTTTGTCTACTTTCAAGATATTGATATATCCTTACATTTTCATTTTTTACTACCATAAGAAGTTTTTGGCAACGATTCTTCAAATGATTGATTTCCTTGTCTTTATTAAACAAGGCCTTGTCAATTTTTTCTTGGCATCCTATTTTTCTTATGATTACTGATCACATTGAGCTGCAACATCTTGTCGAATCAATGCTTGATCCTTCACTAGCAAGTCACAATTATTTTTTTCCGATGCTCGTAATTATTTTTTGAGTTCTTTGGTCTTGTTAACTTGCTCTTCTAATTTACACTATAGGATATGTACTTCATGTTCAAGGTCTTCTTTAACATTTTTAAGATCTTTATTCCATTGCTAGGGCTTCATTTTCTATCTTGTTGCCTTTGATTTTAGGTTCTAGATTATCTGGCTTCTCCTCTTTTATCATTTTGATTTGTTCAAGTAACCTTTGACTAAGGTTCCTTAGGCAGGAACTTTCATCATCTTTTGCTAATAAATTTTTTTCAAGATCTTGGTTCTCGTGTCCTAATTTATGATTGTACCAGTTTACATCTTTTGACTTCTTATTTGTGCAAGTAGTATTTGACTAAGCTTTTTTAGCCATGAAATTTATTTATCTTTTTCTAACAAGTCCTTCAATTTCTTTTTGCAATCTTGAATTTCCTATTGAATGCATTGCTTCTCATCTTTTGATTCTTTGATTTGTGCGATCAACACCCAATTATGATTTTTTTGTAAAGAATTGTCTTTCTTGACTTACCCAATAAATATTTCTCTATGTCAATTGAAAGTTGTAAATTTGTATTGCTCTCTTGGTACTGCTCTAGTTTGTCCACCAATATTTTAATTTGTAAGGAAAATTCATGAATTTTGTGTCACTTTGATTATAAGAGTTTTCCTATCTCTTAAATATGTTATAAATTATACAATTCTCTAAATTGTTACGTGATTTTTTTATTTTTTTCAAAATATACTCTCAATACCAAAACTTATATATTCTTCGCAATAAATGGGTATACACGATATGTTAGTCCCGCGAATAATGTACTTTCTTCTTCATCCTTATTTTTTCCTTGCAATAAAAATCTCGGGGAAATTCTCGAGCACTTCCCCTCACTTTGAGGACAGTACCTAGTGTAAAGCCGACGGTGCCCAAGTTCCAAGCACCTTGCCCTAAGGGAATTGGAGAGAGTCGAACCCATTACCTCCCCTACATAGGGTGAGATATCTCACGTCTTGCTCATGACAACTTGAGCTAACCCTCATAGCTCTCTTCTTCATCCTTATTATCTTTGAGTCAGAGTTTCTAGATATTAAATTGGTATTTTTCTTTGTCTTTGCTATTCTTGAATTTGAAACTTCTGAATAAATGCCTTTGATATCTATGTGATGAGTCCAATGTAATAGTACACTCCCCTTCTAATATATCCTTTTTATTCATAATAATATAGGTGCCAGTAATATTTTAGCTCACCCTTCATTTAGTTAATTATGTTTTAAGACATTCTTAAAATGTATCTTATAATGTTTCATTTAGTTTCCCTTTCACTTAAATATGAATATTTTGTTTATTGTGAAATATTTAATCATGTCTCACTTTTCTTCTCTACCAAGGTGAGAAGATACTTAAGCACTTAAGTTGATATCTCAACTTAAAGAATAGTTTGCTTGATTTGTGTATACAAGGATTACTCCACGTACAAAAAGATTGGTTGTTTGAGAGCACATTTGGTTTAAATTCTCTTAAATAATGAGTTGTAAATGTGAATATCCTTTTATTATAATTCAATGAAATAAATGTATTGATAAACACTTTTATGTTTCTTTTTATAAATTGACAACTTTTATATTTCTACTTATATGTGGACAACTTTGCTTATATATATATATATATATATACTATGGAATCTTTTGTTTGAATTTGTATTTCTTCATTTGTACTTTAAAATCATTTGGAAACTTCCCTTTTTAATTACCTTTACTTCCCATGTACGTGGCAATTAATCTTACTTATGCCAATTATAGGTTCTTTGTTTGATTTATTTTCCAACGAAAAAAAAAATATTTTATTTCAAAAACAAAATTACATTTGACATATTATGGTCAGCATTTCTAGATCAAAAAATAGCCCATGCAGTTTCAGTAATTCCTGAATAGTATACCATCCACACCTTGCCTTTATCTCTTTCCAGCTACAAAGCATAATGAGCGAAAAATTTGCCACAGACTATATACAAACCTGATACTATCCCGAACACATAGCATTACAAACTGTATACAAACCAATACTATCCTGAACATATACCATTGCCTCCAAAATATTTTCAAGAAAATTTATTCTAGCTCCTACAAGAAAGGATCATGCTTCAGAACATAGCACTCTCCCTGTTGGATCATCATGATTTCCAACGAGCCATGAGGAGGTGACACCCCTCTTTTTGAGAGATCACCAGACTCCAAGCTACGTTCTCGAAATATATGAGCAAAACAGATAAATTCAAAGACTTTGAGAATCTAATTGTCTTATTGAAGAGGGGCTGAAGATTGTAATTATCCATCTAAAACTCCCTTCTCATCCATTGGATTACAAGCTTCGAATCCCCAAAAACCTGTAAAGAGGAAATTCCAAACTCTACTGCAAACATTAAGACCAATCTCAGGGCCCAAAGTTCAGAAATATTGTTAGATCCAACTCCAATCCTCGCTTTAAATGTTATCAAATGGCTTTCAAAGAAGAATATAATACCTCCCGCTCCTCCCATGTGGATCTCATGCTGATAAGCACTATCAAAGAATGCCATGACACACTCTTATCTATGTCCTTTCTCACCAATCTATACCTCTGCTTTATCCACTCACCAAACATAAAAACAAGCAACATTTGTACTTTGAATAGCAACAGCCACAGGCATGAGAATCCTATATTCAAATATGGTTGAATTCCTCACTAGCCAAATCCCCCAAGAAATAACAATGGTAGATCTTTGAAGGTTTTTTTATGATCCATCAATTTTTTAAAGAAGGCTTTCTTTGTCTCCCCATTCCAAATCTCATTCAAACCTTTAATCTAGTCAACCTCCCTCCAAACCACTTTTGAAAAGCTACACCCCACGACTAAATGATAATTGGATTCGGCCTATGAACAACACAACCTACACCAACTAGGACCAATAAATTCCTTCTTTGAAGAACATCCAAGGTAGGAAATTTATCATTAAAAAAAATCCACATGAAGATACAATCTTTAGAGAGGCAATTTAACCTCCAAATCTGCCTACACCGCCACCGAGAAGGAGGTAAGTCTATATGCTTGGATAAATCCCTATATCCCTCCTTTGGTGTATAAACACCGAAAGGATTCTGAGACTAAATCATAGTATTCTCTTTTATTAATCTGACTAAAATATGTTTAAGCTTCATAGTATATCGACCCTAAATCTTAATGTCATCACCCTCAAACGCTAGAAGTCCATGGTTGATGCCAAATGGAAGAGTTTTCATGATTTGCTACTAAAGATAGAAAGTGATAACCCCTAGCGTGCAGGTGACCTATCATATCATCTGGGAGTTTATATTGGTCATCATAGCCAACCCAAGGATCCATCCCAGCCTAAACATGAGAGTCATTCCCCACCTTCCAGATGATCGAATTTTTTATTAGTGTAGCTGCATCAACCATGGCTTTCCAAAAAGAAGAGGAATTGGGATAATTCTTCATAGGTTGTCTTAACCAATTTTCCAGAGTATCGGGAAATACGTACTTCTTCCAAACGACCTTGTACCAAAGACTTGTCCTTTGAAGCAAATTCCACACACCTTTAGTAGCCAATGCCCCCAAGAATAAAAGGATTTTTTAAACCCCAACCCCCCAAATATTTAGGCATAGCTAACCTTTTGTAGTTATCGAGAGGCAAACCTCTCTTCTCCTTCTCCCCAAACCATATAAATTTCAATGAAAGCTATCTAATTTTATTGTTCATCCATTTAGGGATCGAAGCTATTGACATCCAATAGACTAGCATCACTTCTACCACAAATTTTACAACCACCAGTCACCCTCCTCGAGAAAGCCATTGGTTACTCCACACATTTAATCTTTTTTCAATCTTTATGATTAAGCACTGCCAGTCCCTATTATTGTAACCATTTGGCGTCAGCAAAAACCCAATATACCTTCCACCCTATTCTAAGTCAAACTGTTGCTAGGGTAAAAGGTTTGCCATAATATTCCTCTCCCCATATTCCAATCCATAGTAGAAATGGAGGATTTCCCAAATTTATCATCATAGATGATGCTAGACAGAAAAAATCAATTATCCCCCTCAGTTTTTCAGCATCTCAACGATTATCATCACAGAATATCCATATATTGTCAACAAAAAGGAAATGGAAAAGAAAACAATTATTTTGAATATTAATACCTTTGAAAGAACCTTCAATTTGCACTCCTTTTATTAACTGACTCAGACCATCCGCTACAATGAGGAAGATCAATGTGGAAAGAGGGAAACCCTTCCTGAGCCCCTTTCCAGAGGTGAAAAAACTCATAGCATAACCATTTATTAAAACCGAGTAAGAAACAGAAGTAATGTATCTCATAACTCAAGAAACAAAGGGGGCATAGAACACCAACTAGATTAACATAAGTCTTAGATATAACCAGCTAACTCGATTGTAGGTTTTTGACAAATCTATCTTGAGTACTGAATCCTTAAGCTTCTTTGTTTTTATGGTGTGCAAACCCTCTTGGGAAATTCCAACTGCTTCATGAATTTGTCGAATAGCGGAAAACCAAACTACTCGAAGATATTTGAGGAGAGAATTGATTTCAACCTTCTAGCTATAATTTTGGCAATGATTTTATAGATACAATTGCATAGTGAGATAGGCTAGAATTGACCAACCAACATGGGATTGTCATTTTTCATAATAATAGCTATGAATGTAGTCCTGAAAGCAGGAAACACCTTCCCTGAAATTCTAGAGTCTTTTATCACCATCTGAATATCTTCACCATAAATCAAAGCAACCCAAGAAGAACTCCATAGGGATCCTGTCAGGGCCTGGGATTCTATATCTTTGAATGCTCTCTAAATTATGATAAAGTTCCTCTCTCCTTACCTCTTTCATTAAGAATTGATTATCTATAGCATCCACATAGCTCATAAATAGAGAAGCCACTTGTAGTATTTCCCCTCTAGAATCCCCTTTATCCTGAGCATAGATGTTCTTGAAGTATTCCAACCCATCCCTCGCTATCCCTTCAACCCTGTGACCAAAAAAACATCCTCCTTCGCACTCTACCAAACCAAGTTTTGCATCTTCCTCACCCACTTGCATTATTTCCCCTCTAGAAGGCCTTTTATCCTTAACATAGATGTTCTTTAAGAGTCCAACCCCTCCTTCGCTATGCCTTCAAACCCGTGACCAAATGACCATCCTCCTTTGCAAACTACCAAACCAAGTTTTGCATCTTCCTCACTTTTGCATAGTTATGAAAAAACCGACTGTTTTCATCGCTCGCTTGGAGCCACAAGGCCTGACTCATCTATCTCCAAGTCTTCTCTTGATACTCCTCTATGCTTCCGCAGAGACCAGCTCCATTTTAGTCTCTTCTATTAATACTCGAATCAATAAGAACTGTAAATTCCTGCTTATTTATCCTCTATCTCCTTCAAGAGTATCTCCTCCCTCTAGTGTTTTGCCTTCCCCCAAGATGCAAAGGCCTCTTTAGAACGTTTTAAATTCCTTATGAACTTAACAACAACATGATCCAGAGATTCCTGATTTAAAGGAATCCAATTGTCTTTATTAACCTCAATATATACCTCCTCTTTTAACCACTCAAGATTTAATTTGAAGGGAGATGGAAAGCACCTCAATAGTTATATCCAACATAACAGGACGATGATATCACTCCCTCCCCTGAGAGAAAATTTTTGAAACCTAACTTTTTTCTCCAAGAAAGATTTAGAAACCAATATCCTATCAAGCCTCTTAGCTATATGGTCTTCCTTGGATCAATTGTTCCTCCAAGTCATGTGTCAAACAGCTAGGACAATATCCAACATACCCATTTCTTCTAGATTTCAGACAAAGTATCTTGATAAATCATTCAATTGGGTCTCAGGACCCCAAATCTCAGAAGAACCTTAGTTAAATTTTAGGTTACCCCTAGAACTAGCAAACCCTGAAAAATCCAATGCGTATTGAACATTGTATTCCAGTAATTTTCCTAATTAGTATAAAGTCCATATACATTGATAAACTGAACATTTTTTTTGAGCTCCTACAAAAGAGAACAGTACCTAAACCTGGAAAAAAAAGAGAAGGAATTAGAGAGTAGAAAAAAATTTCTTACCAATTAGTAATGAGCCCTCCTGATCTACCTATAGAATCAACCAAGATGAAATTTCAACCCTTAAAAGCCTTCATCTCCCCAATGACCCCATCACCACTCGGCATAGTCTCTTGCATGAACAAAATATCAGGCCATTCAACCCTAATGATTCTTTTTATAGCCAAATGTTTAAAGGTATTGGCCAGCCCTTGACAATTCAAAGGGAGAACAATCATCTTTTAACCTTCTTCTGATAAATTTGCTTTAAGCGCTCCCTTCAATGGATGTTGTTATGCTTCAACAATTTCAAAACTAGCTTGTTGCTGAGAAATCGCCAAGTAGGACTTACGACCTCTTCCTATCACCTTTGACCTGCATTAAGGAAAAAAAACTAAATTCCCCTTGAGCTTGTTAATTTTTGAGCATTAATTCAACATACTCTAGGATCTTTACTGAGAGAATAACATGTACAGCATATCAAGCATATCAATCACAAGAAGCAATCACATGAGACAATAGACACACAGAGTTTCACTGGGGAAAACCATAAAGGTGAAAAACCCCACAACTTCCTTAGAGATAGAAAGAGCAATTATACAACCCAAGTACAAGAGATAGTCCTCCTAGCAGCTACTCCTCCTTCCTCACTTGTGCGCCACTTTCTGGTGAGTGTAGAAGTGAATAATGAAGTGATCAAATAGAGTGCCTCCCGCACTGTATTTATACATGACCTGACCTTCCTAATAAACTAGCAAGGCCAACTCGTCTAACTCAGTCTAATAACCGATGGTAATACTAATCAGGTCCGACCCCACACTTGGTGGTCTAACAACCCATCACATGCAAGTTGCAACACTTGCGACACTTGTCAATACAAATGATGACACTTCCGTATAGAGGAATAATACCATCTCTATAGGAGTACAATATACATAGGTGAAATACATTCTGAAGTTACATATACATCAACACTCCCTCTTAACTAGGAAGGTATTTCTCGACACAGATCTGCTAGCACAAGTCTTCTTCTCTGGATCATCGTCACTGGATCATCGTCATCGAATCATCGTCATCATCACTGCTGCTGCTATCTCAATCAATCTCCAATCTACTTGTCATAGGAAGTTCTACAGAGCCAGTCCTTTTTCATATTGGATGTAGGCCCACCACCTGCAGGTCTTCATCATCACTGGCCATACTGTGGAATCCTCAAGACTTATTACATACGTCACAATGCCTCGAAAGAGTATTCCAGGACCATTTATGTGTCGAAGCATGACAGGCAAGATCTCCCAGGTCTACTTATATGTGACCCCCACCACAATGCCTCGAAATAGCATCTTAGGACTTATTACGGGCACACATCCTAACCTATCGGATCTCCCAGGTCTACTTACATGTGGTCACCACAATGCCTCGAAAGAGCATCCCAGGACTTATTACAGGCACACAGCCCAACCTATAAAATCTCCCAAGTCTCCTTACATGTGGTCATGGCAATGCCTCGAAAGAGAATCCCAGGACTTATTACAGGCACAGAGCACAACCTATCGGATCTCCCAGGTCTACTTATATGCCATAGGACAATGCCTCAAAAGAGCATCCCAGGACTTATTACGGGCACACATCCCAACCTATCAGATCTCCCAGGTCTACTTATATGTCCTCCCAGAGCAATGCCTCGAAAGAGAATACCAGGACTGATTACGGGTACACAGCCCAACCTATCGGATCTCCCAAGTCTACTTATATGCTCATCTGTACAACCTGTCCATGGCCACAGAGTATCAACCTGATACCCACCATACATCATCCTGATGTACATCATCACATGATCATCCTGATCATCATCACAGCATCATCCTGATACATATCATCTGGAGCCACATCTTGAAGCTCATCATCCATGATCATCCTGGTCATACAGTGCATCCTCCTACTGCATATCATCATACATGATCTACCTGATCATATCCAACATCCAACATGATGCATATACATATACATGATCCAACTGATCATATCCTGCATCCAACATGATGCATATACATATACATTATCCAACTGATCATAACAAGCATCCAACATGATACATATACATATACATGATCCAACTGATCATAACAAGCATCCAACATGATGCATATACATATACATGATCCAACTAATCGTAACAAGCATCCAACATGATGCATATATAGAGCAGTAATTGGAGCATCACCCTGATGCTTATCATCCAGCGCTTACATCCACAGCCATGGGAAGGAACCTCCTCTCACCATGCTCGTAATGGCTCCTGCAAATGTGTCCATCACTTCTTCCTCGAAGTGTCATCAATTTGAAGAACACCAAGCCTCTCTCTGAAGTACTCGAACTTCACTCTAGCTAGTGGTTTCGTCAACACATCCGCAACCTGCTCATCTGTCGCAACACACAAGAGCTTCACTGCTCCTCTCTGCACCATATCCCTGATATAGTGATATTTGATCTCAATGTGCTTCGACTTGTCGTGGAACACCGGGTTCTCAGACAGCTTCACACAACTATGGTTTTCACAAAAGATACCAGTAGCCTCCAATGGGAGATCAAATAGCTCAGACAATAGCTTCCGGAGCCATACTGCCTCACAACTAGTCGAACAAGCTGCAGCATACTCTGCCTCGACTGTACTCAGTGCTACACAGGATTGCTTCCTACGAAACCAAGAGATCACACCTAATCCCATCCTGAAGCAGCACCTAGAAGTGCTCTTCCTATCTGCAGCACTGCCTGCCCAGTCCGAATCAACATAACCCTGCAGGTTAAACTTTTGATTTGCATCATACTTGAGCCCATAATCAATTGTACCCTTCAGGTACCTCAGAATATGCTTTAGAGCAACCAGGTGAACACCTATGGGATCCGTTAGGAACTGGCTCAATGTGTTCATCGCAAAGCAAATATATGGTCTAGTGTTCGTCAGGTACATCAAGGACCCAATCATCTGACGATACACAGTGACATCAACCGGATCAGATGAAGCATCGCATAGAAGCTTCAAGTTCAATGCCATAGGTGTGGCCATGGCCTTGTAGTCCATCATCCCGAACCTCTTCAGGATCTCTATTGCATACTTCCCTTGTCCAAGGAAGATTCCATCTGCACTCTGCCACACCTCCATGCCTAGAAAATAGTGCATCATCCCCAAGTCCTTCATCTCGAACTCGCAGCTAGCTTCCTCTTGGTATCGGCAATCAATCCATCCTCACCTGTAACAAACAGGTCATCCACATACAGAAGTAGTATCACAAGATTGCCTTCCTCAACCTTGTAGTAAAGGTTGGAATCTGCTTTACTTTTAGTATATCCCAAACTGGATAGAAAGTTGTCTATCCTACCATACCAAGTCCTAGGAGCTTGCTTCAAGCCATACATGGCTTTCTTCAACCTGCACACATATGACTCCCTGTCATGTGTCTCAAAACCAAGTGGTTGCTCCACATACACTTCCTCCTCGACTACACCATTCAAGAAAGTTGTCTTGAAATCCATCTGCTGTATCTTCCATTTCATCACTGTAGCCAGGGCAAGTACTGATCTGATGGAAGTGTACCTGGCTACAGGAGCAAAAGTTTCTTCATAGTCTATTCCCTCTTTCTGGGAGAAGCCACGAGTTACATATCTTGCTTTGTACTTTTCTATGCTGCCATCTGCAGCATGCTTGATCTTGTAGATCCACTTGGAAGTCACAACAGACTTCCCTTCAGGTCTTGGGACTACATCCCAAACATCATTCTTCATGATCAACTGGTATTCCTCAACCATGGCATCCTTCCATTCTTTATTTTCCACTGCTTCTTCATAACTGGAAGGTTCTTTGTTCATAATATCACAGAGTAGGGCAACATAGCTGGTATGAGATCTAGTCCTCTTCCTTTCTCTGTGTTCTTGTTCTAGAATGCCATATCTTTCCGCATCTTGAATGAGCTCTCTAGCCCATGCAGGTTTCCTCTTGTGAGAATTCTTCTCACGGGGTGGATTTACAGGTTCTTGTGGATCTTCTATTTCACGATCTGCATCTGGAATTGCTTCAGTCATAGTGGTGTCTTGAAATCTGGTTTCCTTTGGTTCTTCATGATCTTCAACAGGTGTCTTCCTTGACTTGATGAAGGTTGAGTCTTCATCAAATGTTACATCCCTGCTGACATCAATCTTCTTGAAACCTGGAAAGTATATTCTGTAAGCTTTCGAGCTTTCACTGTACCCCATAAAGATGCCTTTCTTTCCTGAAGGATCTAGCTTTGTTCTCTTTTCCTTTGGACCATGTGTATATACTAGACAACCAAATATTCTGAGATGGCTAACATCAGGTTTCTTACCAGAGAATACCTCTTCTGGTGTCTTGTTATCCAATATCTTGTGAGGTGTTCTGTTCTGCACATATACAGTTGTCCTAGTTGCTTCTACCCATAGATGCATAGGCAGATCCTGGTCATGCAGCATTTCCCGTGCTGCTTCCATGATTGTTCTATTCTTTCTTTCTGCAACTCCATTCTGTTGTGGATTGTAGGGAGCAGTCAACTCCCTCTTAATCCCTGACTCACTGCATTGCTTCTTGAAATCACCTGAATTGAATTCTCCGCCATTGTCGGATCTAAAGGTCTTGATCCTTTTATCAGTTTGATTTTCCATCAAGGCTTTCAATTCCTTGAACTTATCAAACACTTCATCTTTGTTCTTCATTAAATAAACCCAAGTCTTCCTATAGAAATCATCAATGAAAGAGACATAGTATACAAACCCACTCAGAGAACGGGATGACATTGGACCGCATACATCGGAGTGGATAATTTCCAAGATTCCTTTAGCTTTGTTTTCACTACTTGGAAATGCCTTCTTAATGTTCTTTCCTTTTGCACATCCTTTGCAAACACCTTCATGCTTTGTCTTGATTTCAGGAAGACCCTCTAAAGCTTTACTTGCAATTGGTAGTGCCCTATAGTGCACATGTGCAAGCCTTCTATGCCAAAGTTCACTTGGCTCCATGGATTCATGTACAATGGCATGTTCAGGTTGTCCCTTCAATTTGTACAATCCTCCCTCTTGCTCTCCAATCACTACTACATCATCTATAGTTTTACCCTGTGGCCACATTAGGACTTGGCCATCTACAAATGTATCCCTCATGCCTTTTGCATCTAATGCAAATATGGAGAGTAGGTTCTTCTTGAGCCCAGGTACATATCGAACATCTTTCATCTTCAAAGACTACCCAGAGTCTATATTGTAGGAGGCTTCACCACTTCCTTTGATAGGATATTGATAGTCATCCCCAAGTTTCACTTTATGGGGTGACTCATGTTCAGATAGATTTACAAAAGATTCTTTAAACCTAGTCATGTGTTTGGAAGCCCCACTATCAATAAGCCAATCATTACATCCATGAGAGATAGTACCTATGAGAGCAGATATTAGAACATATTCATCTTCACTTGATGAATCATCACTTTCTGTTCTAGCCTTCTTCTTGGGAGGTTCATCATCCTCAGCAGTATGAGCATGAGTTTCACCCAACCAAAAAGTTCGATCCAAAGCTCTAAACTTTGATTTTTCCAAGGAGCTTCCAGCTATGGTCTTAGAATTCAGAAATTCCTATTTTTGTGGAAACCCTAATTTTTAGGGCTAAAAATGAAAGTGCCCAGAATTGAATTATGATTGGACAGAAAGATGCGCCTTGTTGAGGAGAGTCAAAATACCCTACTTCCTTTCAAGATCTGTGGAGAGAAACCCAATAAACAAGATACCCTAGTTTCCGCAACTGCATAGTGTCTTCTTCTCAGGTTAGCTCTGATACCATGTTAATTTTTTAGCATTAATTCAACATACTCTAGTATCTTTACTGAGAGAATAACATGTACAACATATCAAGCATATCAATCACAACAAACAATCACATGAGACAATAGAAACACAGAGTTTCACTGGGGAAAACCGTAAAGGTGAAAAACCCCACAACTTCCTCAGAGATAGAAAGAGCAATGATACAACCCAAGTACAAGAGATAGTCCTCCTAGCAGCTACTGCTCCTTCCTCACTTGTGCGCCACTTTCTGGTGAGTGTAGAAGTGAATAATGAAGTGATCAAATAGAGTGCCTCCCGCACTCTATTTATACATGACCTGACCTACCTAATAAACTAGCAGGGTCAACTTGTCTAACTCAGTCTAATAACCCATGGTAATACTAATTCGGGCCAACCCCACACTTGGTGGTCTAATAACCCATCACATGCAAGTTGCGACACTTGTTAATACAAATGACGACACTTTCGTATAGAGGAATAATACCATCTCTATAGGAGTACAATATACATAGGTGAAATACATTCCAAAGTTACATATACATCAACAGAGCTTCCTTCCAGTGGTGCCCGAGGTTATATTTTCATCCCTCAGGATACTCCTCAAAATATTTCTCCAACCCTTTAGAGGACAGTATTGATGGAGGAAGAGCATGCCTTTCTGCTTACCTGGACTACACCCAAAAATAGGATCAAGGAGTGGAGGGAAGTAGTCTTTTACCCCCGACGAATTGTCTAAAAAATAATTTGAGATATCAATATTATCAACCTTTTCCTCTCCCAACAGCTCAAGATGGGGTGAATGAACAATTAAAGTATGAGAAGAGGAAGAAGGAAACATATGATCCTTACCTTTTTCATCCAAATAGAAGATCGGGCCCAAATCTGCTACAGATATATTGACTATCAATCACTGCACACCCTTTCATGTTCCTATTCAACCAATAAAAATCCTAAAACCTCACTAACATGTTCTACCTGTGGATCCTTTGTCCTAGCAGAAGGAACACCAGAACCCTTAAGGTTCCCCTTAGCAACAGTCGAGTCATTTACCCCCACCACAACATCCAGCTTTTTAACCCATCGTTGTTGCCAATGATCCAATGAACACTCATTAGGTAAATGCCCATAGGCATGACACCGACTACACCTGAAAGGAACACACTCATAGTCCAATTATTAAAGACACCCCACAGATTGAATACATGATATCTTAAAAGATAAATCTGCTTCATAAAAGGTTCCTAAGGTATTACCAATCTGGGCCAAAACTTATTCAAACCAGAATATCAAAGGCAGACCGGGAAAATGATCCCACGCCGACAAACTCTCAATATGCTCTGATTTGGCATTAAAAGATGCAGTCCACCTCTTCAACAACAGCAGATAGGAGCATATCTGCCACATAAGTGAGAAGGCCATTTCTGCATCCAAGGCCAATCTGAACACCAAATCCATCCATCCCCCGACTAATACATTTACCTCGGGTGAGTAACCAAAAAACAACTCGTGAAGAACCGTGACCACTCCTTCAACTTACAGATCCACAGATGTGGTCCTCTATTTTTCCCTACAAACACACAATTTATGGTCTTCAAAACCTCAATTTAGTTTTACATACTCTCCTAAGACCAGATTCTGAACCAATTTATTTTGACACATTTCTTCACCTTCCATTTAACTCTTATAACATTAGATGCCCCTATGTGCTACCGAGCCCCTCCCTGCGGCTGAAACAAGTCCTGCAAATCAGTAACCCTGACTCCACATAATGTATCACGATCCAAAATGGAACTAATACACCCAACACTACCACCTTTAGTGATATCAAAACCAGCAAGATATGTACTCTCCCACACAGGATCCACCCCAAAATTTTCTCGGAAGTTCACTGAAGCTCGATTGTAACCTACCCATCATCAGCAGGCTCACAGTTTATTGTGCAAACTAGGAGACTTCTTTGGGTCTGTATCAAAGTTAATACCCCCTGTACAAACAATACAGGGAAATTTTTAGTCCCCCAAATACCAACTTGTACAATTGTACTGCAGATCTATTCAAATCAAGCCTAATAAGATATCCCTGTTTTGCAAAATATTTTCCCCCGCGTCCGAATCTGAAAACCTTCATACATAAACCCTAGTATAATTTATGGTTTTAACAGGTTCCACTTCACCATCATATGTCATGGATTTTTCCACGATTCAAGGGTCGTCAATATGTCCTCCTTCAAGGGCTCGGATCCTCAAGAATATTGCCTCCCTACAGAACCACCTATACCCACGAACAAGCGTTGAACTGAGGGATTACTCCAGATCTGGACCCCTTCGAACGGTTCTTCATAGTGGTCCACTTCCTTTTCCTCCATTCTTTCAGTCCCAATCAATCCAAAATAAATTTTAGATCTCATGGAAATTCTTTCATTACGAGATCCAAATTTCCTGGATCTTTGTTTGACTTAATACTATCTCATGCACACTTTAAAATCACTTGGAAACTTTCCTTTTTACTTACATTTTCTTACCATGTATATGGCAGTTAACTTTACTTATGCCAACTATGGTATCTTTTTTTTACTTAATACTTCTTCATTTACACAATGCACATGTTAATTCAATTTTTAATGACTTCAACAAGAATAGTAATTTAAATCTGGTGCAAGTTTGGCTTCATTTTTTCCAGCCTTATCTTCTTGTATAACCACTTATTTTCTACTCTTTTAACAATGAAATCATATTACGATATGATTTTACGTGTGATATTTTTCCATGAATCTCTTAATTCATTTACCATAACTCATGGTAGCTTCTCCCCATTTAAACTTATATAACTTCCGAATTCTTTTGTTATGTGTCGACTTGTAATGCTAATTTTATAATTTTCACCATATTGAAGAATTTGTCTTGTATATTAGTTTCAAGGAAGGGTTTTGTTGGGTTACAACTTTATAAAATCTCTGATTTTTTGTCATTGTAGGACCTTTTTTAATTAAATATGCATTATTTTATGGATTGTAACATTTCTTCTCTGTATGTTGTGCACAGCGGCAAAAAGCTTTGTATAACATATCTACATATTTTGCTGCTACTCGAGGTTGGAGATTAATGAGAGTGAGTGCATTTATGGTACTAGATATTTGGCCGTGTACACTAGTATTATTGTTTCAAATGGTAATTGAATTGCATTTTTGTAGCATACACCTGCATGATCAGTGGAGAAACACAAAGTTGGTTTGAGAAATATATTTAGAGGTTACATTTTGTGACCTATTTGTTATTTTGGATGTATGCCAATTTGTATCCTTAACATACTACTCATGTTTTCTTTTTTCCTTTTTTCGGTAAAATACTATTCATATTTTACATATGTTCCGAGCAATTTTTGGGCCTTCTTGAGTTATTAGATCATTATGCTATCATTTTATCCATAGATTTCAAGTTATTGAGAAAATCCATTTAAGGTTGTTGCTATGATGGCTGAATTTGGAGTTCGTTTATGCTAAATGGTTGTGAATAGTGTTTGTGAAAGTTCACTGTACTGCAGGGTCCTTTCAGACTTTAAAGATTTCTAAATTCAGGTAATATCTAACACTAACATATGATGCAACACAATCATATATGGAGATAATAAAAACATTAGCGTTTGTTGGCAGTGATAATTTATTGGAATAAAGTTCCAAGTACACCTATGAAGGCCTTCACTGAGAGGTACCTTAAAGGTCTATAAATGTGCACTTCTTCTTTTACCTGTTGGAGACTAATAGTAGTTGAAGACTAATTGTAGGCACCATTAAAATGATACTTGCAGATGCCATACAATTTCCTAGTTTATTTGGTTGTATGGATGTTTTCAGTGAGTTGAAAAGATAATGGACTAACAAAAAGGAAGAAGGCTCTTCTTGGGAGTGAAAATATTAAACATATGTTAAACTTAAGAGGAGTAAGGTTGTTTTTAAAGACATTAAAAAGGTGGAAAAACTCCATTTTCATAATCTTGAGGTGGAATAATCGTATAATAGGAATTCCATTGCCCCAAAAAACAGTCAACAATATGTAATAGTCTAGTTAGCTGTCAGTGTTGTTTATTTCCATCGTATTTTACTCATGTCTGTGTAATTTTCTTTTGATTATGGACCATTTTTCTACATTAGCTCTATTTTTTGCTATGTTTTTCCATTATTTATTGATAGTGATAAAATTACTTGGCTCTTAATTAATCTATGCTTATTGATAATAATAAACTTTAAGCCAATCAAGCCACTTATCTTGTTTATATATATAAATCAAGCTATTGATATTCTTAGTGCATAATTAATAGATATGAAATTGATCTAAGCTTATTGATCATATAAAACTTTAAAGTCGATTAAGCAACTTAACTTGTTTATATATATGAAGCTATTAAGATTCTTAGTGCACAATTAATGGATCTATATGAAGCTACCAAGACTCTTAGTGCGTGATTAATGGATATGAAATATTTGAAAACTCTATTAAGAAGTCAATATCAAAATCTTGTTGCTTTTAATCTTGTTTTTGAATTAGTGGATATGAAATATTTGAAAACTCTATTAATAAGTTAATATCAACATCGTGTATTTTCTTCAAATTAATGGTTATACCAGTTTTTTCTTTTGCTTTGTTGCATTTCTTTCTTTCTTTATATATATATATTATTCATTTTCTAACAAAGTAGGTGGTATGGTAAACACCTAAGCTTTTTGAGTATTGTACACTAATATTGGCAGTGAATCTCGTTTTGGCATGCATTTATGGTTTCCAAAACGTGTTGGGTAAAACTTGTTTCTTAGGTGTTTTTGAAAAGTTGGAAACCACTTTGGTTGTTTTAATAATTATTGTGCTTTAAAAAATTACTTAGAAACAACTGTAAGGGTTTTTTAAATACTTCTGAAGCTCTAAACCCTAAAACAACAAGTCTTGCACTAATGGTGAAACCAATAGAGAATCAAAGATTTTATTTGGAAATCATCCCTATTTCGAGACATATTGTTGGTATTTCCTGTAGTTTCTTTGGAAGCGAACCCCAAGTTCCATGTGCTTGCTAAACCCTAGTTGTTCCATTTTTTGAAAACTTGTTTCTCGCCATTTATTAATTCCCATTTCCAATCCTTGTGAACACGTGGTATGAAAAGGTTTAAGTAAATTTAATTATGCAATATCATAAGTGTAGTCATTTTTTAATACATTGAATACTTGTTAGCTTTCAACGTCTACCTAGAAATGTTTCACCAATATCTTCCATTTACCAATTCACTATTGTTTCATCCTACCATCTCTCCTTCGATTGATTCATGTTCTAATTTTTTAGTGAAATGCACTCTATTAATGTAGCTCCTTGCATGCTATATAAGATGCATTAACCCTATGAGGAAATTAGTTCTTATATATTTGTCAATTGCTATCTTTGACTTTGAAACTAGACGATGTGAAATCCCAAGTTGATGTACTCTCCCAATCCAGTTATGGTCAATCAATCAATATTGCATCTTTCCCATTGGATATTGCATCTTTCCCATTGGGTGGTTGGAAAATGTGGAAGTAGACCTTGCAGGGGTCAAAACAGTTGTATACTTTTAATTCATCGAGATTGTGGATGATAAACATTCCAATCCTGCATTATTGGGGATTGAGTGGATTTTTAAAAATAGTGATTTCATTGGTCTGAAGAAGGAAATTAGTGACAAACATGAAAACTATAATGTCAATTAGTGTGTCAAAGTGATATGAGATCCATCATTTGTGAACATTGCTCTTTTTGTTATTCCATAAGAACAAGGATTCCACCCTTAACACTTTCCACCAAGATTTGAAAGTCTAAACTAGGGGTATAATCTTGTAAATTTACAAAATGTGCTTACATTATATCCACAACCATGTGTCCACTCAATTAAAATTTCCAACCCTAGATAATTGTTGCTCTTATACAAAATTTATTTAACCGTAGAAATTAGTTTTTGAACATAACATCAATCATACAATAGTTGGAAAAGTAAATAGTGGAAGTATAAATGAGGCACACATATACAATTAATTTCTCTTTCAAATTAGCTTCTCATTCAACATGTCTACACTCAACAAAACTGCCTCAAACATAGATATATGGCCTCCATAAGAGAGAGGATACACATAGAAATATGGTATGTTGTACAGCCTAGAAGATCACCATTCTTCCTCAACAACTTAAACACACTTAAGCAACCTCATTAGATAGTGTACAACCTATTTTAGAAATTGTAGAACCTACACATTATAAACAACAACAATGGTATTGCCTATTCTTTGGCTTGTTACACTCGTTGGTCAGTCCTCTTCCTAATGTGTTTTTCTTTCTCTCTTCAATTGATTAGTGACCTCTCTATCTTGTTTGTCTCTTTGCTTTGAACCCAAATCTCATCAACCCTATCCACCACTTATCTCAATCTTGAGATGTATGGCTAGGATTAAACCAAGGTCTAAGTTATTAATGTGTAAAATACACTTTATTAGAATCCTAAGATTAAGTCGACTTCTAAACATTAGAATTTCAATTTTCCTAAGTGAAAATATAAAATAGAAATATTACTCACTTTTCGTAAGTGGTTACTTTATGAAAATCCTTGAACCACTCCTTGTGCGTTCGTATTGAAACCTATGCAAGAAGTTCTTATCTGATCTATATTTTTCAACACTTCTATTGAGAAAGGAATTATGCACTAATCCAAGTTTGTCTCTAAATGCTTCAAACTTCCCTTTCATTGAGGCGGTTAGAATATCAATCACCTGTTGATATGTGGAAATATTCTAGAGCTTTAATGCTCCCTTCTAAATCCAGTCTCGTATGAAGAGATATCTAATATTTGTGTGTTTGGAATTGTCACAAAATACTGGATTTTTAGAGAGTTTAATACAATTATGATTATCATAGTAAATCACCATGTAATCCAACTCTTAATCAAATAACTCTGCAAGCAACTTGCAAATCCAAATGACCTCACAACTAGCAATATTGGTTGCCCTGTATTATGCCTCTTTAGATTTAAGTGGCACATAATTTTGCTTCATGTTGAACTAGGATATCATACCAGATCTAAGGCTAAAGAAACATCGTGACGTTCTCTTCTTGTTTGATGCACTGCTTTCCCACTCCGAGTCATATATCCCCTACAACCACACTTCACCAATTCCAAGATATCTTGAACCATACCTAACGCTAGTTAAGTGCCAAAAATAGCACCACCTCAAGCAACACCACCAAGTCTTTCATCCACATCGTATGGAGCCCCTAACCCATACCTCGACCCTACACCGATCTATAATCCATACTTCTCATTTCCTAGTCCACTTGGCCCTTCCCCAATACCTCAAGTGGGGGTTAATCTAGTACAACCTTCTCCTACACAACAAAATCATAGATTTGAGTAGTTAAATGCGGCTAATACCCTGAATCATCAGAATCAGGGGAAGAAGAAAGGAAAGAATGGGGAAAACCAATAATAGGGACAACGGGGCAATCCTCCTCCCAAGTAGAACCAAAACATGTGCAACCAGAATGAGGGGACTAATATTCCTCCTAAATAAGGAAAGAACGCTAGCCTTTGGATGAACAATCCTTACTCGATGTGTGGATAATATTGGCACTACATTCACCATTCCCCGTCAATACATGGGTGTCAACAATTACTTGGGTTAAGGAAGAAGGCCACAACCAATTATCAAGCACGAAACACACTACAACCCCAACAACATGTGTTTCAACAACCCTTTTCCAATCAAGGGGTAGTTAACCAACAACAATATCCTCACCCCCTAGGTGATGGAACCTTTCAAAACATCTACATGAACACGACCGAAGTCAACCTCCAGACTCACGCCAAGTGTAATGGCATGCCTGAAACACTGCAAGGGGAGTATGTAACCTCTAAATATAGTATTTATTTGCAGATACCTTGTCCAAACAGTGATAAGATCCCTCGGATCTTGAAGACACCGCTTTGACAAACTGCTAGTAATCCCCACATGAAAGTTTCCCATAACTACAACATTATGGATGATTTGGCTCAATCTCATGTCGCCATGTCAACTTTAGAAGTTCTCCAGTCTTGCCATTCTCAAAAGAAGGTGCTTCTTGGTGCATTAGGTGTGAATGACCATTTTGGTTTGCACCTTATGAACTTCGACCTTGACAAAGGAAAACCGCGACTACCCTTGTTAGTCACCTTCCAAATTTCGGTCAAAATTAAGAACATAATAATTCATTGATGCATCGTCGATGAAGGAGCATCCATTTGCTTAATGTCCACTCATGTTTGGAAACATATTGGCTTACTAGACTTGGTCTCTTCATCTATTACTCTCTGTGCTTATGATTGGAGACCATCAAAACCTTTGGGTTTGTACCATAATGTCCCCATCAAGCTGGGGGAGGAAATGGTAACTTTGGATATTAAAGTGGTCAACACTCAGCTCGACTTCAACATTTTGTTGGGGTGTAGTTATATGTATGCCATGAAGGGAATAGGTTCTTCAGTTTTATGTATCATGATGTTTCCCCATGATGGTAAAATTGTCACCCTTGACTAAATAAATTACTATGACCCTCATACTAGTTCCAACCTTGATAACATCCTACCCACCATAGGATCCACCACCACCCCTTCCTATGTTGATATAGGTTCGGGCATCTACAAAGACTACGCCTTACTATGTGCATACTCTGGTCCTCCAGCTGTTATTCCCACATCCATAGACGGTCTCATGTGCACTATATTCACCACCGAAAACAAGTCGCAAACCCCTTCCACACTAGCATCAAGCCTTCCAAATAATCGTGGCATGGAGAAAATCATAACTCCATTGGTGCCACCTATATTTTAGGTCTCTTCTTGTTTCCCCCCACAAGAGTGCTAGGAACATCGGTAATGGACCAACTCACACTACCTGGTCTCTCTTTGGGAATACATGTGCGGTATTTAACGTCTCCATATCCCGAGATGGCACCAAGTCCCATAGCCCACTATGATTTCATCACGATGTCCCCTACAGGCATACCATCAATATTGCTAGCAAGATCGCCACCACATGAGACACAACCAACACCAACTATCACTAAACCCAACACTAGGGGCACAAAACAACCCAAGTTGAAATCCCCCATAGTATTAGGTGTTTTCCCTACCCCTCGATTCAACTAGCCACGTGCTTTGTGCAGGTAGCTAGTACATGCTACTAACCTGTGCCCCCCTTGTCGGAGCTCAAGAATTTGGTCGACACCCATGTCAGTGCGACGCACGTTGCAACATTTCAATATGGGGCACATCAACCACCTCGGTCACACCAATAATAAGACTGAGACCAAGACCTTGTGCACCAGTCATGCTTGCACAATATGTTCTCAATTTGGGCATTATACATATCACTGTCCTGAACTCGCTCAGTTCCAATAATCATTGGTGACCATTCGCCTCACGCACCATGTAGTTGAAAATGCTCAACTAATTTCCCAATAAATCACCTCCATCAATGTTGTCACTAACCAACTAAGGAAGAACATGGTGAGTGCTCATCGTGTGGGCACCACACCCATATGATTCCATCCACTATTAGCACGATCCCACCTAATTGTACTTCTAGACCATTAAGCTTGGACCATACACTTAATCGTGCATGTGCCAATTGACCATGTCGATTGTGTGGGCTATTAACCCATTAATTGTTTAGTGCCCCATCCTACATGCAGAACGAGCAATCCGCTTATAACAAATGTGGCTAGAAGTCAATCCTCCCCCCTACAGAAAACCCACCAACATTGCCTGAAGAGGAGGTCCTCCCCTCGTCACCAAATATTATTAACCATGTCGAGAACATCAATATGTCATCGATATCAGTTTTATCTATTAAATTTTCAGAATTTACTTCAATCTGATCTAGGATCTTAACTGAGAGAACAACATGTACAGCAAATATACAGCATATAAATCGTGGACACAATAATGCAAGCACACAAGAGACACAGAGTTTACTTGGGGAAAACCATAAAGGTGAAAAACCACAATAACTTCCTCAGAGATAGATAGAGCAATGATACAACCAAAATACAAGAGATAGTCTTCTCCTAGCAGCAGAGCCTCCTCCTCATAAGTGCGCTACTTTCCGAATGAGAGAAGTGTGTGAATGAATGATCAAATAGAGATCTCCCGATCTCTATTTATACTTTTTCTGTCCTTCCCAATAAACTAATGGGGCCTACATGTCTAGCTTAACCCATGGTTAACTTAATCCAGGCCGACCCCACACTTGGTGGTCTAATAACCCTTTGACCCACATGGCCTACCCCCAATAGGGTGGTCTAATAACCCTTCGACCCACATGACTTATACAGGGCCGACCCCAACAAGGTGGTCTAATAACCCATCAAGTATAAGTTACGACACTTACAATATAAATGACGACACTTTCGTATAGAGGAATAATAACATCTCTATAGGAATACAAACACTTCCGTATAGAGGAATAATAACATCTCTATAGGAATACAATATACATATATGAAATACATTCTGAAGTTACATATACATCAACACTCCCTCTTAACTAGGAAGGTATTTCTTGACACAGGTCTGCTAGCACAAGTCTTCTTCTTTGGATCATCATCAGCGAATCATCGTCATTGTCACTGCCGCTGCTATCTCAATCAATCTCTGAATCTACTCGTCATAGGAAGTTCTACAGAGCCAGTCCTTTTTCATATTGGATGTAGGCCCACCACCTGCAGGTCTTCGTCATCACTGACCATACTGTGGAATCCTTAGGACTTATTACGTACATCACAAAACCTTTAAAGAGTCTCTTGCCTAGCAAGAACCCTAAAGAGCATCTGAGGACTTTTTCATCCTATCCAGATCTCCAGGACTTATTACATGTGACCCCACCACAAAACCTAGAAAGAGCATCTCAGGATGTTACGGGTACACAATTCCAACCTGAAATCTCCCCAGGGCACAAATTACATGTGGTCACCACAAAACCTAGCAAGAGCATCTCAGGATGTTACGGGTACACAACTCCGACCTAAAATCTCCCCAGGGCACAAATTACATGTGTTCATGGCAAAACCTCGAAAGAGCATCTCAGGATGTTACGAGTACACAACTCCGACCTGAAATCTCACAGGGCACAAATTACATACCACAGGACAAAACCTCGCAAGAGCATCTCAGGATGTTACGGGTACACAACTCCGACCTGAAATCTCCCAGGGCACAAATTACATGTCATCCCATAGCAATGTCTCGAAAGAACATCCCAGGCTGTTATGGGTACACAACTCCGACCTATAGGATCTCCCAGACATGCTCATCTGTACAACCTGATCCACAACCACAAAGTATCATCCTAATACTCATCATACATCATCCTGATGTACACATGATCATCGTGATCATCATCACTGCAACATCCTGCTACATGTCATCTGGAGCAACAACCTGAAGCTCGTCATCTATGATCATCCTGATCATACACTGCATCCACCTGATGCATACCAAGTATCTACTTGATACACATCATCATACATAATCTACCTGATCATACAATGTATCTACCTGATACATACACAGATACATGATCCACACAATGTATCCACCTGATACATATCAACATACATGATCTCAGTATCCACCTGATACATATCCAGATACATGGTCCAAGCATCCAACATGATGCATATACAAAATACATACAAATGATCCAACTGATCATATCCATCATCCAACATGATGCATACATACATAAATGATTCAACTGATCATAACAAGCATCCAACATGATGCAATGATCCAACTGATCATAACAAGCATCCAACATGATGCATATACATATACAGAGTAGTAACTGGAGCATCGTCCTGATGCTCATCATCCATGATCCTCCTGATCATCATATCATCGTCCTCTTCAGATCATCTCATCGTCCACGAAGCACAGCCAAGATGCACATCATCCAGCACTTACACCACCGACATGGGAGAACACATCTACCACCATTCGGGGAAGGCTCCAACCCTTACTTTTTCACCATGGGAGAACACATCTACCACCATGTGAAAAATGGCTCAGCAATTACATCACGACCAAGGGAGAACACATCAACCATGTCAGAAAAGCTCATGTGCATCTGCATCTTCCGGACTCATCACTTCCCTTTGGAAGGAACCTCGATCTGAAGTGCACGAAGCCTCTCTCTGAAGTACTCAAACTACACTCTGGCCAACGGCTTGGTCAATACATCTGCAACCTGCTCATCTGTCGCAACATACTCTGCTTCGGCTGTACTCAGTGCTACGCAGGACTGCTTCCTGCTAAACCAAGAGATCACACCTGATCCCTATCTGCAGCACTGCCTGCCCAATCTGAATCAACATAACCCTGCAGGTTAAACTTTTGATTCGCATCATACTTGAGCCCATAATCAACTGTACCCCTCAGAATATGCTTTACAACAACCAGGTGAACACTCCTCGGATCCATCAGGAACTGGCTTAATGTGTTCACTGCAAAGCAAATATCTGGTCTCGTGTTCGTCAAGTACATCAAGGACCCAATCATCTAACGATACATAGTGATATCAACCAGCTCAGATGAAGCATCACATAGAACCTTCAGGTTCGATGCCATAGGTGTGGCCATAGCCTTGCAGTCCATCATCCCGAACCTCTTCAGGATCTCTACTACATACTTCCCTTGTCCAAGGAAGATTCCATCTGCACTCTGCCACACCTCCATGCCAAAAACAAATAGTGCATCATCCCCATGTTCTTCAACTCGAACTCGGCAGCAAGCTTCCGCTGCATGCCGGCAATCAGTCCATCCTCACCTGTTACAAATAGGTCATCCATATAGTAGTATCACTGGATTGCCTTCCTCAACCTTGTAGTAAAGGTTGGAATCCGCTTTATTTTTGGTAAAGCCCAAACTGGATAGAAAGCTGTCTATCCTACCATACCAAGTTCTGCACATATATGACTCCCTGTCATGTGTCTCAGAACCAAGTGGCTTCTCCGCATACACTTCTTCTTCAACTACACCATTCAAGAAGGCTGTCCTGAAATCCATCTGGTGTATCTTCCACTTCATCACTGCAGCCAGAGCAAGTACGGATCTAATGGAAGTGTATCTGGCTACAAGAGCAAAAGTCTCTATGCTACCACCTGCAGCATGCTTGATCTTGTAGATCCTCTTGGAAGTCACTACAGACTACCCTTTGGGACTGCATCCCAAACATCTTCATGATCGACTGGTACTCCTCGATCATGGCATTCTTCCCAGATCCTGGGAACTTCAATATCTTCAATATTTTCAATAGATAACTTTGTTGCTGGACAAATGTTGTAGTCCTTCTTTTGTAGGTGATGGTATACGATCTTTCCTACACAAGTTACATTGCATGATTAGAAAACATCTCATAGTTTTCAGAACAAATTCTTACACATAAAGAAATATGTCATACAATCATGCAATTATCTTAGCCAATGCTTCAATACAACATTTATCCATATTCCGTAACTTTCTAGATGCCTTCCAATCTCTACCAGAACATTGTTAAGAGTGTGCACAACTCCTAACATGTCAGCAAAGAGGTTTCATTCTAGATAAGTAGCAATGGAATGTTGTACAGTTCCATAGGCCACTTACCCATGTATATTAGTAGTATACTGTTCATCAATGCAACTATTCTAATATGCATAATACACAACCTAATTCTAGGAACATAAGCATATACATCATTGAATAACATTATGTAAGAAATGACAATTCAAATACTTATCTTTGTTTGGTTGCTGGGTGGACTCCCTCTGAATCTTTGCAACTCCATTCTGATGTGGATTGTGAGAATTGGTCAACTCCCTCTGAATATCTACATCCTTGCAGAAACTACTGAAGTGTGCTCCTTTGCTTTCTTGCAGGAACAACTGGAGTGTGCTCCCTCTTGATCTTTGCTTCTTGGATTACATGTTCTTGAACTTATATCCATCCTTAATCACTATGCATGCTTATTAGTATCATCGTTGTGTTATCCTTGAGGTCTCATACATAATCACACATTTATTAGTATAATCTTAATACTATCAAAACACAATAATCTTAAACATGTATAGTCATGATCATTCACAGATAATAAACATTAGTATTCAAGGTTCCAGGGAAGTCTTCTTTTACTCATGCATATTCTTATTTGATCATAGGACTCTTCTGATTAGTTAAATCATCAATGCATAAACTTGTGATTACTCAAACCTATACCTTCATGATTCTTCATTATCAACAACACAACAGTATAAGATCCTAACACGAGGTAGGATTCTAGCTTGATATAGGAAAAACATACCTGGATTAGCATGCTAGCTAGTTATGTCTAACATACCCGCATAATGTCTTCTGGTTCTCTTCAGTGACTTGTGCTAGTAACCTGCATGTCTCATAAGTTAACCATTGTAGAACCAAGTTATACATACCTCAAAAGTAGAGCTTCTATGTGATCCATGACAATGGATGAATCTTTGTCTTCATGTCACCATGATCATATGTTCTTGAAGTAGAACATGATTTGACTTTCTTGGTGTACCTTTTGTGTTAGCGAACAACATAAACCTCATACAACATCACAATGCATTAGTACAATCATAAGTTTCAAAACCTTAATCAATGAATATCTTCTATTAAGGTGATACAACAAGTCTATTAATTAATCAAGATTGTACTGTAATGATATGAAGACAAACATATCATAAACTTAACCATGAACAGAATTCGAAACATACCTGTAAGCCATACCTGTCAAGATTGCTTGTAATCTTCTTATGGAAGGCCTTAGCCTCATCTCCCTCTGAGACAGGAACTTCTTCACTTATGCAGGTGACCAATCCATCCTCTTCTAGGATTAAACCAATCCACTTGATTTGCAGGAACTGGATCTGGAGGTGTAATAGGGTTTGTCAAAGAAACCCCAAAAATTCAAACTTTGAATTTCAAACTTCCGAAATGATAGAAATATGCGCCTTGATGAGCTGATGAAGCTGGTATATTCATAATTTGAAAACTACAAATTTTCACTCCTCAATTTTGCCTTTGAAACTTCCAGATTCACTGGACGTGACCCCGAACTGGGGTTTGATGAAGCCCACTCTTCTGCCCAATCAAAAGGTTTGATCCAAATCTCTAAGATTCTAATTTTCTGAGGAGCTTCCAGCCGTGGTCACAGATTTCAAAAATTCCCATTTTTGCAAAAGCCCTAATTTTCCACTTTTCCAATCAAAGTCCCGAACTACAGTCTAATCAAGCCCGGTCTTCTACCCAACCAAAAATTCTGATCTTGGTCTCTAAATTTCTATTTTTATGAGTATCATTAATCCGTAGTCTTCTATTAAAAAATTCCAACTTTCTCCGAAACCCTAAATTCCCGAAGCCATGAATGAAGGTACTCAAAAATAATTCTATTATGACAGAAATATGTACCTGATTGTTTATGGTGTAACTCCAAAATTTTTTATCCATAGGGTCTGAAAAATTTTCTTGAGATAGCCCAACCTGTCATCTTTCCATCCCGACAGGTCTGACCTCAATTGGATTCTCTGAGAGAGAGTTATGCCAAGTGTCGCAACGTGACCTATTTATGGGATAAAATAGGAGAGCGAACTTTTACGGCGTGCCACATGTCACTGGTTCAACTTCGTCCTCTAAAAAAGTTTCTTGAGATAGTACAGTCTGTGTACTACCTGTCACTTTTTATGAAATTTCATTTGGAGCTTCCTATCCCAAGTTATGACCTTTTTGCCAAGGTCACATGTTTATGACTGAGATCTGGAAGAGGCAGAAACCCTATATTGTACAGATCATAAATCACAAAGTACAACGAATTAGAATTTTTCCTTTGGACACAAGGTACATGGGGATCTGATCTTCTACCTGTAAAAGTTTCAAATCCTAAAACTTTGCCAAAATGGATTTATAGCGAAAGTTCTACAATGACTGGTTTTTGCTATATCAAGCCCTAGCATCGTAAGTGCAACAAGTGTCATACATGCCATATCATGCCTTCTTTCAGGCTAGCTCTGATACCATGTTAAATTTTCAGAATTTACTTCAATCTGATCTAGGATCTTAACTGAGAGAACAACATGTATAGAAAATCTACAGCATATCAATCATGGACACAATAATGCAAGCACACAAGAGACACAGAGTTTACTTGGGGAAAACCATAAAGGTGAAAAACCCCAATAACTTCCTCAGAGATAGATAGAGCAATGATACAACCAGAATACAAGAGATAGTCTTCTCCTAGCAGCAGAGCCTCCTCCTCATAAGTGCGCCACTTTCCGAATGAGAGAAGTGTGTGAATGAATGATCAAATAGAGATCTCTCGATCTCTATTTATACTTGTTCTGTCCTACCTAATAAACTAATGGGGCCTACATGTCTAGCTTAACCCATGGTTAACTTAATCCGGGCCGACCCCACACTTGGTGGTCTAATAACCCTTTGACCCACATGGCCTACCCCCAATAGGGTGGTCTAATAACCCTTCGACCCACATGACTTATACAGGGCCGACCCCAATAAGGTGGTCTAGTAACCCATCAAGTATAAGTTACGACACTTACAATATAAATGACGACCCTTCCATATAGAGGAATAATAACATCTCTATAGGAATACAATGTACATATATGAAATACATTCTGAAGTTACATATACATCAACATTATCTACCGGTGACGACACATCGTCATCATCTTCAGACGAGGACCATGGTCCTCCACCAACATCAACCTCTATCATACAATACAACCATGATCCATTAAACAATCCTTAGACATCAGGAGACCTCTGTCATGTGTTGGGTGTCCCTAGAAGAGGTAGTCCGTGCAACCCCATTGATAGGTTGCATTCGATGAAAATCTCCCCCATAAGTCGACAGACTTGGGATTCCGCATGGACACACAAACATTCTATCATCTAGATAAGTTGCACTAATTGCCAACGACGGTATTCTCTAATGATATCGGTGACGCCACCGTTCACCCCTATGTTGTCCCTTTCATTAAATACAATGCAACATCTAATTTTTAGCAAGTTTTTAATCTCAAGATTGAACTTACATACAAAAAGTGACCAGATGTTATTTCCCATGCATATCATCACACCTACATATTGTTTCATCGTCTTCACCGATGGTGCGATCCATTGGTCAAAGAATCTGGCATCCGCTACTTGGGTGTTTTATACCCCAAATGATGCTCTATATTACACAGGTGTAGCATGCCTTGGGTCGGTCACTAGTAATCAAGCAAAGTACTATGATGCAGTCATCGAGTTGTTGAACGATGCCCTCCATGTCGGGATACCACACCTTCATGTCCACTTAGATTCCCAACTCATTGTCTTTCATATAAACAATGTGTTTCGTGTACTCAATCCACTCCTCTTTCGCAAGTTTTTGCATGTGCACCTCCTCGTCCTAATGTCCTTTGTTGGCACCTATCACATTGATAGTCAATCTGATCCTGCAAAGAAACAAAGCATATGCTTTCTTACCATACAAGGTATGCGTTAGTCCCTAATGCCGCAAAAAATGGTGTTATATATATATCACCAAGTGTTATATACATCATGGGCCTCATGAGCTATACATACAAAAAAATACACCTTATGGGGGTATATAAAAAACCGCCTCCCATAGGTTATGACAGTGACATATACAAAAAAGGTCTCCTCTCTCTATACAAAAATACATCTCATGGAGCCTCCCCTGGTAATGGGGCACGAGGCCCTAAGATATCCATAGGGGGAATCGCTCATGCTAACGGTGTTGCCGGTCCTAGAACTAGATCTGGTCCTGCTGGTGGTGGAATCTATCCTCCTCGGACTCCCCATCCGAGATGACCGACCACTGCAGCCTGACATATCATATGGCACTAACCATGTTCATAAACCGCTGGAATCCCCACAACCTAGGCTAACTGCTCCTAACCTAGAGCACCTAGTGGACGCTCATCCATGTCCATGTCCGAGATGGTCAGATGTCGCTCCATGTTAGTCAACTCCTCAATATTCGAGACCACTAGAAAAACACCATTTGCAGACATAGCACCACTTGCTTGTCTTGCTCTTGCTCCCCCTACCCCAACTACTCCCTCATCATGTCGCCTACGGTGATGAGGGATTGGAAGGCGTGGTACATCTATTGTGGGTGGTACCCCAACTAGTCTCACCAATCCGACATCTGCATCAAACATCATCTAGTGTCAATACTCGATATATGTATACATAACAACAAAACATGTGCATATAATTGACACAAACATATATAGCAATATCATACTCACCTTGGGCATCCCACCCATGAATCGATACAAGTAGTTGTGGATCCCCATGGAAATCCATCCCACTCTAGGGATACTACTCCATGGCTCCAATCCTCTGACTCCAAACGTGTACGTAATGCTCCGTAAAAATCTGCCCCACCTTGCCACCACTGGTCCTGGCCATCAGTTGCCCCCATAACACCATATGCAACTCCCTCAGACGTCTCGGTGGTACTATCACTAGAGGGCACAATGATGGATACCACTAAAAAAAGTAGGAGCATACTACTCTCCCATGAGTGAACTCATTAGTATTTCATACAACTGCTCGATATGTACGTGCAGGAGATGGTTGGTTCAGTTGCACATGCACACGACTGTTTGAGGAACAACCGTGCTACATTAGGGAACAACCGAGACAACCATCTCCTACGCGATGTATGAAAGTTGAAGGAAAACACAGATAGGGCAACGTGAGACATACTTCGAAACCATCATAACCGACCAAAAACTCTTACGATTAACTGTACACTCTAAACAACCCCCTAAACTAAAAATCGAATGGATAAAAATGATGAGAGCAGGATCAAAGCTTACCTAAAGCTCACAAAATTGAAATTCGTTGGTCAAATATTGCAGAAACAACAAAAATTTCTCTATGGCATCAATGCATCAAATGGTACAAATGATTTTGAAAAGTGGGCCACACTCCTATTTATAGTTAATTGACCCAATCTTCAAATGATCTGTATGGACAAACCAGAGCTTTGTTCAACAAATCGTCAGCACCACCGTGATCAGCACCAGGAGCTCTCAACATGGTATAATTTGTTTAGTTCCCCATAAAACTTCATCCAACATTTATTTTTACGGCCATATCCCCAAGTGCATTATGTTTCTTGTCATTTTTTATGCATGATCAATATTCTTGTCATAATCAATATTATAGTTGGGTACTTGTGTCATGTGTGTAGGTTTATCATTGAGAAACACCCTCTCATCATATAACAATGGTGCATGGATTTCAATCATAGGTATATCCTCTCAACCTGGCATATAGGTAATGTATTCACTCTATTTACATTGCATTCACCTAGTAAACCTGTTGATAGCCATAAGGTCCTAATTCTCGGTCATGACACACCATCAATGTCTATAACATCCCGTAAAAATACCAAAATTTAAAAAAAATTATAATAGCAATAATTATCAAAGTCGTTAATGTGGAACATATAAATTAATTAAATTTCTTAACTAAGATAATCAATAACGATGACACGTCATACTTCTCAAATAAAATATGATATATTTGTATTTGACATTTCAGATTTAAACGGATGCTAAACTTCTTAACGAAAGATCCTTTTATGATTATGCATAAAAATACAGTTTACAGATCTGCTTCAGTTCTAAATATGATTACATGCCATACATAGTTTGTAATTACTATGATGTTCTTGATGATGTGCTGACAGTTTGTTTGAATGATGATGAAGGGGTCCTACGAGGTGCCCTGGAGTTTACTTAGCTACGTTTAGCTAAGGCATTTGAATCATGTTTCCATGTGCAGACCGCAGGTAAGAAATTCTACGACAACATGTGTTAAGAGCACATGTGTCTTTCAATTCAACATCAATGTAAAATTAGAATGCTAAGTACTTCCTTGCGAAACAAATTACTGGAGGTATGGATACTTAGTTCTGATTCTAGTTTACATGCTGACTTACAAAGTTCTTCAGTGTTATCCTTTCACATCGTCCAAGTGTTCTGTTATAATACTACATATATTAACATATGACTACTGTCATTATCATTAAAACAGTGATACTAATATCTATTGATAGTGCTATTAGGAAGCTTGTAGAAAATAATGTTTATACTTTTGGACTATCGTTATATTTTGCGTCTACAGAACTTAGACTACTCTAAGTCATGTATTTATCATTGGAATACACAGTTAATATATGTAAAGTATAGTGACTAGTGCTTGTACTAAGAACTTAGCTTTAGAGTGTATCTCGTCAACACTTGAACTACACCTATGACGATACAATAGTCTTTGCACTATATGGCTAATCATATGGAATTTATTGTGAATATGGTATTTATGCTATGAACTAGCATTATAAAACTTCATCCTATTGCTTATACATAACTATAGAAATGAAATAGAACAATTTTATAGTTACTATCCATCTACAATAATACATTGACATGTAATTCAAATATTATGATGCTTAAGTTCAAACTTTGAACTATATAAAATCTGCACTAATAATTGCAATGATATGATTTACAATATGCAATGTTATGAATTACAATATGCAATGATACTATTTATATTCATTTGAGTGATGTATTCAAACCTTTGAAAGGCTAAGACTTTAGCAATAGAATAAACTATGCTATACGACCTAGCTCTTGTTATAAGTATTGATAATGTATGTTATTGCATTCCACAACAAACTCGTTAATGCGGTGATGATTTGACAAGTATTAAATTTTCTAATGGCAGGTTGACAGTGTCCCGTTCAGATATTAATGGTCCTGACCAAACTCTATAGTGGAAAGTGCTGCTATCAACCCACGTAAGCCATCCAAGTGAAGCTTGGTTGATAAAATAATTAGGAATCCTAGTTGTGCATGGTTACCAAATCACTTCTCCTCTGAGTTGTACACGGTAATGTCCCTTAGCATGCAATGTTGGCATTGTCGTGGTTGTTGTAATTAATGAGATAATAATGTAATAGTTTCCCGACTTTCAACGTAGCTTGTTAGCACCTTCTTGCTCGTTGATCTCCACAGATCTTGATCGTTGAATATGAAACCCTAATCCTCGTTGTATGTAGTGATGGAGAGTTTCCTGGTCTTCATTTTTACGTTAGAGTTGATGCCGACAGGATACTAAAATGTAGGGTTGGAGAGAGTATCTCTCAGGGGGTTTTGATCCTGTGACCTATGGGAGGTAGTTTTTAAGAGTTACAGGCTTAAGCTCTCTGCACTTAACCCACAATACGCCATTATAGTGATGGGGTTTCTCCACCCAGTGTATTGAATGTAATTCAAACTGGGTTTGATTTTCCTGTTTGTGAGAAAGGTCTTCTGTGTTAGCTTATGGTTGCTGTCAAATATCAACATGCTTCGTCGTTTATTGGTGTAATGTATCAATGCTCCGAAGTATCATTTAAAGGGTAAGTGTTTCGTGACAGTGAAATAATACTGTATTGTTTGCTTTGATTCTGGCATTTTCTTGTTTTAACCTTTCAGTTGTGTTTTGGCAGGTACCCACTTCGTATGAGATTAATAAACGAAATGTTTGGAGAATGGAAATACTGCTACTACTTCCTGGTAAGCTCCGGTGGTTCTCGAAAACCTCGTAGGTTCCCTTTTGCATGGTTTTGATGGTGACTATCGTATGCCGAGAGTTGGAACTATTCGACTTTGTTTTTGGTGATGGCCGAGTGTTGAGTTCTAGAGTCTTAGTTTGATACATACTGTACAGAGGGTAACCTTCATTTGTTTAAGTTTTTATTTGGCTATTTGATGCCTGGCTGCGTCATTGATAAGAACTTTGCATTCGTTTTTGTGCTGCTATAAAAAATCAAGGGTAAAACCTTGTGTAGTTTATGGATCTTGTCCTCGTTTAAACGTTTTGGTTGATAAGGTTTAAACTTCTGTGTAATGTTGGGAACCTTGACAGGTCCGTAATGTAAACTTTGCTATACTTTTTGAATGTGAAATGAGAGCCGAGGGTTCTCCTTTTCTAAAGACAATGGCTCGTTTTTGAAATAGAAAGACTTGTTTTAAAAATTAATGGTTGAGGAAATATTTGTATAACTGTAATAGTTGTTCCCTGTACTTTTGTTATCGTTATTGATATTCATGTTTGTTGGAATCGTGATGAGATAGTTCAACTGTTAATTGTTTTTGGAATGGTTATGCCACGGTGTTCTATTTTAATTCATGATTGAAACCCTACCTGTAACTTTCGTTTGTTATCTGGCTTGTAAAGAGCTTTTGTACTCGAGACTTAACCTTTGCAACAAATGTTTTCGATGTTGTGTATGTGTTCTTACTAGGGTTATGAGCTATCGATAGACATTAGTACAGAATCGTGCTTTCTGCTAAGTGGTGAATACTGTCTTGTAGTAGTCTCGAAATGTTAGTTAGGGTTTGGAAAATCTATAGCTATTAGGCTCAGAAAAGAAATATCTAAAGTTTGCCATGAAAGGCTTGAGAAGAAAATTATGAACTGTGTAAACAAAACTAGGGTATGTAGTATCTTAGGGTTTGATACTACTGTGTAGATATTCAATAATTGAAATCAAAGGTGAAAGTTAGTGAAGAAATAAAATATGTATAATTGTAATAAATCTATATAGAGATTAATTCTCGAAAATACAATTGCTTGAAAAACATGAAATGTATAATATTGATGTGCATTTGCTTACTATCTGAAATAAATAGAGTTAAAAGAAATATATAGAACTGTGCAGAAACATACTGTGTTTTTCTTTCATGTATTAATTAAATGAATTCGATACTGCTGTTGATGCTATACTGTAATGTTTACGGTGTTTAAATATAGGACAGAATTTTAACAAGAACACTACTGTAATCATCTTTCCAATCAATGGCATTCTGCCTATCACTTATCTTTCTTAATTTACTTCTCTATACTGGAGTACGATGCAGAGAACAACATGGGGAAAAATATAGAGATGATTATCGATTCAAATATTTCACAAAGCTTTTTCATTCAGAATCATACTTAGATCAGAACATAAAATAATTTCTTTTGCATGACTGAGTTTAATAGTTCTATAATGCAGAAACATTTAACTGTAAACAAAAGTAGGAATAGTAAAACCTGGTTGACTGTAGGAGAAATAAACAACCCAAGGAACCTGCTCCACCCAACCTATTCCTGAAGATAGCCAAGTTACTTGCCTTAGGACCCCCGAGCCTGTTCACTGAACCACCAGGAGGAAGATTCTGTAGAATCCTTAGTACATCAACTTGCAATAGAATGTAGATTGTCCAGTCCTTAAGACTCAGCAGTCAAAAAGACCTGCACCAACACCTCTGGTTTTCCTTCTTAGTATAATTAGCAAACTTACAAATGCACTCTCACATAGCCTCCCTATTCGAAACTCTCAGTGATCACCTGATGCACTTGAGGAATATTTCTGCAGAAAATATTGTAAGGGCTGCCTGCCCAATTCGAATTGCCTTATGTAGGATGCCTAGGCCTTTTAGTGGTTAACTGGTCATTAATGAGCTGTCTGCTCTCTTCCACACACCTGGGGGATAATGCCACTTTTTAGGGGTAGTTGTCCCATAACCAACAGCTAGTGGTGAAGTGCAAATGTTGTTATTTGTCCCATACCTTCTAACAACTTCCATTCCTCCTAGTGGGTTAGTGAACACTCATTTAACAGTTCCCTTGGGTGTTTCTCTCCTACTTTAATTTATTAAATAATAATAATCAGTAATTACAATTATCCTTGACCAAACTTGGTCATAATTATAAAACTTTGTAATTAAAAATTTAACATAAAGTATTTGCAAATAAAATAATATTCTCAGAATTTGGGTATGTGACAATGCCGTTACCCAGAAGAGCATGTTCCCCCATGGGTGTGCGCACCATTACAAACTCATTCATACTTTGGCACCCATGATGTCGAACCCTCCCAAGTTAGAGGAGTTTGGTTTCTCACCCAATTTGTCAAGCTGAAACCATATATCATCGCCTTGCATTCTGCTCATTTCATCCCTTAGATTCCTCGTCATGTGTTACAATTATGATTCACAAATAACCTCTCATCCTCCCATGAGCAATATACCATCTATGTTCCTCTTTGTATCATTACCCAGCGAAAAGACAACAATGGAGCCCCACCCTCTGAAGACACCAATCCCATTTAGTTATTCCCACATGAACATTCGACATGGCATTTATTCACAGGGCACCCATCTTCTTATTTGCACAAAACCATTACATCATCATCAAAACGATTCCCCAACTCACTAAAAATTGTGGGAATCACATCCATCACTCTTTATGTATAAATCGTTCCCTGATTCACCCAAAACCGTGGGAACCCCATCACATTATTCTTTTGGCAGCACCCCTTGGTCGCCCTTGATCAATGCACTTGGGTCCACCTAACCCCAACATTGTCAATTTTTTCATTCACCTTACCACATCAATATTGTGTCTATGATAAAGCCCTTCCTATGTGGTACGTTTCCCTCTGTTACATAGTGTATCACCATTTGAAGGATGACGTCAATATCCACTCACCCAGTTTACATCGATAAAGGGAAGTTACAATCCCCTCGCTTATCAATTAATCTCGTGCTAGGTCTATTAGTGTCCTAATTGGTTACAATATGGTCTTGATTCTTGAGATAAGGCCCTTGTCTTATCGGTTTCTTCCCCTCATCGACATTAAATCACTCCATTTTGAGAGCTTCAGTAGTTACAAGTTGTACCTTGGGGTCCCTTCTCATCAATATAAGGGATCGCCTCGAACTAAGTAGGGAGAGTCATTAGTGCTCCCTAACTTAGTGGTGTCCCCTATGCTCAACGCCAATAAGTCTATCGCATCAAGGGGGAGTCATATGTTTTGATGGTAGCAGTGTTCACATTTATGATTCATGGTAGCAGCACATCTGATATAGTGAAGTTCTTTTATCCAACAGCTTTACCATTATTTAGGTCCCCCACCCTAGTGGGATGTTTGTGGTCATCAACGGTTTTGCTTTCTTGGCACCAGTAACATCATTTTTAGGATTCATTTACTCATACAAGGATTGAAGCATCCTTCATCCTTATAGAAACACTACCAAGAGCTGACCCCTCGATCTCCTCTTATTGTAATCTATCTTGACAGATTTTTACAAGCATAGGTATGCCTGTCTTGTTTGTATAAAACACCATTTATTATTTACAGCTTCAACGATCATCACCAACAACCTTCCCTCATGGGAAGGTCTCTTTACCCACAAGTACTTGATAACTTATTATAACATGGAGAGAAAGAAATGATGATGCATTTCGGTCCTACAGTACCCTATGAACCTCATACATCAGTGGGCATCTGTTAACGCTTGAATTTCACACACTTGTGACATTTTGGCTAATATTATAGAAAGGCGTCATCAACATACAACATGTAGCTCATTAAAGACATCCTCATCAGATCCACAAGATAAATTGAGCCCTATAATGACAAAGGTATTCGATACAAAAAATCGTGCAACTAATTGCATTGAACCTCGCGCTACTAACGTGACTATCTGTTCAGTGACCCGCGTGGATTTTCCAAAACGACATGACCAATTATTTCCATGGCGCATCCAAATCCCATAACGGCTCCCTTGGATCCAAAATTCAAACTTGACTTCTCACATGCTTGGGAGCATTCAAATATAGCCCCCTTCATGTACCTGGAGAACTAGTTTAAGAGAAAAGGTGTTCACATTTGGATCTAGATGTTTATGAGCCTCCATTTGGCTTATAAAAGGAAGCCATGGGGATGCATCCTATAGGAAAAAATCAGAGCAAAGTTATGTTGCAAGAATTGCATTGAGAACTCATCTTTCAATCCACTTCTTAGCTCAAGTCGGCATGCAAAAGCACCCTTGCTTTTTTCCTCTAGGAAGCAAGTGTTTCTCCATTGGTATATGCTAGTTATGTTGCAATTGTGTGGACAAAAAGGACCTCCCCAAGGGATATTGTTGGCTTCCCTTTGAATCCTTCACCACTTAGGTAACACAATTGTATTTAGTTGGACTATTGGGCAATTAACATTTGGTTTGGCATACTCTTGTTATTTTGTTTTGCTTAACACTCATCCCTTTTATTTTCATGTTAGATTCTTTTTATTTCTTGTTTAGAGTTTGCTTTTCCATTTGGAGTTTGGGATACTAACTCACAATTCACAATATTGGGTCATTGTTGCAACCTCAAGGATTTCCTCAAAGAGGGAGGACTAAACACCCTTGTGGTTGTTTTTTCCTCAATAGACGTATTAGACCCATTAGTCCAATAAATGAAAACCAAGTGTCCAAGAGAGAACTTATGAGTCATCAACTACCAAGTTGACTCATGGGCCCTAATCATTTAATTATTCCAAGAGGGAAGTAGTAGAGGTAGTTATTGTCTCGGGGAAGGGAAGGCATGCATCTGAAGTTTCGCGTGTCAGTCGCCTTGCAGTTTTGTGAAATGGGGATTGCTTATTGGGTAAGCTATTAGTCATGAATTGAAGCCAATTAATAAATTATCTATCAACTGGAGGTTGGTGAAGATAGTTCCATGCACTAAGCATTTCATCCTCTCATGTATATGGTGTCTACCATTGTTTTCCATCTTAGAGTTTCACTTTGGCTTCTAATATTTGTGGTTCACGGCTAGAAGTTGAAGATGGAGTATTTGACTGCATCTATTATGTGTTTCCCTTGCTGGTTTATTTTTTGAAGTTGGAAGAGTGTTCCTAGTTGTAGAACTCATGCCCATAAATAATTATTGTGTGCCCAATAGTTTTAAATCTTACTGTAATCCATCTTTAGCATTCCCAGCTGTCATAAACTTTCCCTGGACTTCTTGTTTCCTTCACTAGTATCAGATACGTGCCTATGCATTCTTTTCCCTCCTGTTTGATGAAAGCATGCTCATGGATCGAGCTATGTTGGGCATGGTTAAATGTCAGTCATGTTCTATTATGAATGGTTGTTTGGGAAATATACTAGAGTGGATCCTGGAAGTGCGTTGGGTGTTTGTATAGCCAAGGATTGTAGACTAAATATGATTGTTTCTTCCATTCCTGAATCGACTAGGTGGTCCTAAATCAAAGGGTAGATAGGAGCGTGTAATTGGATGATGAACCTAGTGAAGGGTGTAACCTCCTAGCAGATGATCGAGGTTTGGGTGATCTTTCTAACACACATTGAATAGCACTTGGAGGAAGGGGACGCCCAAGGGACTGTTGAGCAGAGAAGAGGTACCTTCTTGGTGTTGTGTGGGGTGGGTAATCTGGACCCCAAGTTGGTTGAGTTTGATTGAGGTGTTTGTAACTCTATGGTGAGTTCACTAGCTTAGCATTTCTCCCTTCGCTACCTTCACAACCTGATAAGTCCAGTTGTGAATTGGCTTGGCTTGATATTGATTCTATGTTACTGTGGACAGTCTGATAAGTCCAACTATGAGTTTGCTTGGCTTGAGATTGATTCTCTATGACTATGGATAGCTTGATAACCTAGTTGTGGGTTGGTTTGGAAGTTGACTTGTGCCTATTCGATTGTGAGTGAGCCCTGAATAGTTCCCTTTCCTTGTGGAAATCATGCCCAGCACGAGGGTGGCCTCTTAGTAGAAATAATATATGCTAGACATAGCCCCTATGGTTGGGTGGAATGTTGCCCTTGCACAATAAGTTGCTGGGAAAGTTACATTCAAGATAAGTGTCTACTTGATGTCCCATTTTTTTTATTTCAATTTCATTGTATGAATGTTGATTGGAATGATGAATATGTATGCCATATAGGTGGTTGTGAATATGAATTGTCATCTTTAATAGTAATCGTGATTCTTGCCATCTAAGTGTTGGGTGTCTGATGTTGCACTTCATGATTGCTTGTACATAGATGAATGCCTTTGCATAAAAAGTCCCATTATGCATACAGTGTTAACCTTGCAAGATGTTAGTGCATTATCTTAGAGTTACCAAGACTAATTAGATTGGACAAAGAAGTTGGGCACACATGGTGATCCATGAAGCAACTATAGTTGTCACACGCGGTGGTCAAAACTTAACTTGCGCAGTACTGCGCAGTAAAGGAACTGATAAGTGCAAGATTTGTGCAAGGGTAAAGTTAGCATTCGCAGTTCTGTGCATAGATTAAATTATGATGTGCATGGTGCATCAATAAAGGAATTAAAATGTACGGTGCAGCTTGTTGGGTAGAATTAAAATTAAAATAGAGATGTAGAAATATTCTTAGAATCCAATGAAAGCATCCCATGTGGCCATGATGGGCCATTGGGGACGTGACACCAATGCTCTTATTCATTTTTAAATGGCTGATGTAATTTCATTTTTAGTCGATGTTCTTCAATTTGTACCTAGGGGGTTATCTCTTGCTGTTCTATTGTTTGATGAATATCATAAAGTGGCCGCTGGACTAGCTTCCTGGTCTCTAAGGGATCTACAAAGTTGAGCTTTGTCCATTTTTTTAAGGCTTTCTTTGTATCTTTAAGGTTGGTCTCCCATATCCAGGGTTGGCAGGTGCGGGGGGAGTAATCCTAGACTCCTTGGGGAACAAGCAGAAGGATTATGCCTGGGGCATTGGGAGAAAGACAAATAACGTGGCGGAATGGTTAGGACTCGTCAAAGGACTGGAGATTGCCTCTAACTTGGGCATCAAGAAGCTTACTGTGCTTGGAGACTCTCTAATTATAATAAGAGAAGCGAGGCGCATAGTTTCTAAAAGAAAGGACCCAACATCTAAAATGCACCTCTTGATTCAGTCCATCCTTAAAGAATTTCAGGAAATCACCTTCCTCCACATTCTCCGTGGATTAAATGAGAAGGCTGATGAGATGGCGAATGTTGGTGTCAAGTTAGATTATGGCACACTTCGGCTTGATGGACTCCACCTTGAGAAATCTTGGATCCCCTGATTAAGCATCGATTATAGTTTCAATGGTGAATGCTTTTGTAATTAATATTATCAACAGGTTAATCTTGAAGATCATCATGGGGATTTCGACGGCCTTTGCAATCCTTGATATTACCCCCTACATACCTGGAGTTAATGCCGACCAGAGATATGCCACTTGGAGGGCATGCGAGTCTGTCAGTGATATTAAATGCCACCCCTGGGTCTTCCTCAAACATCAATATCTTGTTTATTGTGTTATTGCCGCCCTTGTAGAGCAGAGATTATTGTTGGCTAGGTGTTTGTGGCTTTGTGCTGGTGTTAAGGTTGCCGAGCGGTGCAGGGTAAGCTGGGTGTTTGTAATGGCTTACCATGGAGCTAGTAATGGCAGGATTAAGCACTGCTACGGCGGTGGGATTTGTCAGGGGAATCCCCCTTGTGGGAACTGTGGAAGATTTCACTGTGGGATCATAGCAAGGAATAGCAAGGGATCCCGCTTTGAAGAAAGATGGGGGGATTTCGCGGAAATGGAGGGACACCCTGGAGCAGTACCCTGTTGTCGGCACGCAGGAGCAGAAGCAGGGAACGTGGCTAGCTCAGAAGGCAGTCGTGGCCTCTCCAAATTTGAATTGGAGCTCTTGGATCGAATGCAGAATTTGGAGTTGCAGTTAAGGTTAGCTCGTGGAGACAACAATGAATTCAAGAAGGTAATTACTAGAATGTATAATTATGCAACAATTTCTCAAATTGAAATAAAAGAACAGTATGCTAGTATGGCTGCCAAAATTGAGAGGCTGGAAGAAACGTTGGGCCTTGTCTATCCCCGCAAGGCTCGGAAGACTAAAGTAATTGACAGCAAGCTAGTTGATATCAATAGAAAGATGAAAAGGTTAAAAAAATTCATGGAAACAGCGGGCAATTTCGTTTATCTAAGTTCAGAAAAGAACAAAGCCGTTGGAGCAGCAGATTCGGCCATGGTGGATGGACCAAACTTACCCTAAAATCGAGTATTGGCTATTTAACAGGTTTTTGGTGGCTTTCTTCAGTATGATGAGCAGGACTTTTATCTATTTCAGTGCAGGTTTTAAGATCTCAGACAATACTAGAATGGGCATTTTAGCCTTTTTTGTTTATATATAGACATACTGTAATGTTTTGTTTCTGTGTTTTGCTTTTAGGACAATATGTAAGAAGATATAGCTTCAGTAGATCAGACAGACTTCAAGTTAAATTTCAGTTGGATTTCGAAGAACCTGGATTGATGGTTGATTTTCTTTCATGGGAACAACCAAATCAATCATTTTGATGCAGTCCCTTGTTTTATAAATATGATCAGCACCTCTAACCGTTTCCATTACAAAAAAAGGTTGGTCCCCCATATGAAGCATGGAGAACATTCAACTTTTATTTTCCTTATTGCATTTATGGTGTTTTGGCTCTTTGGTCCCATAACCATAGAGGATTGAATCGAAATGGAAAAGGACCATAGTTTTCTCCCTTTCCTAGAGAGGAACCAGATAATCATAAAATACAATAGGGGAAAATGTTTTAAATAATATGTAATTAGGTAATTAAGTTGAAAAATGTGGCATTTCGTGATACGATTAATGTAAATATAGGGTAGAACTCATTTAAAAAAATACAAAATTAAAAGGTACTCGCAATTACTAATTACATAATAAAAACCTTAAATGTTATGTAATTTGGATTCAACAAGAAATACAAATCCACCATGAAAAAATTATGATAGAATAGTGGCTCAACAAGATAATCATGCCACTTACAAGAATTGAACCTAGGTGGAGAGGGTAACAATCATCGCTCCCTACCACCCAAGCTACATCCAATGGACATATTGTTTGATAATTTTGTAAAGGTTTGTGGAATATTTTATTAATATATTTTGTATTTGATATATAATGTTAATCTATAAATTATAGTATATAAATAACGTTATAATATTTTTTTTTCCAAGAAAAAATTTCTTTATATTCAACATTCCAATTACAAAATCAAAATATACATATTTATATTATATCTAAGTAAACATTCTAACATGACTATATATCTATATATATATATATATATAACATTGATAATCACAATCCAATGTCTACTCATGTATGGTCATCATAGGCTCCTTTAAGATAACCTTTACATTAATTAAAAGAAAGATTCTTTAGTATATACTTATAAAAAAAATCATAAAACTTATGAGATAACATATTTGCATTTGAAAATTTAATAAAGAGGATGTTCCATAATGGAAATTTGAGCCCCTCCCTCAACTCCTCAATGGATAGGGACTTATTATGTATTGACACAACTTTTTTTGACGTATTGAATTCTCTTTGTATATGTATGCATTATATATCATTAAATTTTTTTTACTTTTAACACCAAATTCAATATGAGAGTTAATAAAATATTTATAAACTTAAAATCTTCATAGATTCATAAATTTTTTGTCATTTTTTCTTTGTTATTTTCATCATAATCCAAATATCATAAAACTCAACTCTATTATTGGTATCTTGTCCTACAACATACTTTATATAAGAAATAATGTGAAGGATTAATATGCATAATATCCATTGTCCCCCACATTCTTGGATTTCCTTGACAAGCTCTGCCAAGAAACCCCAAGCTTTTTCGTAATTAATGTTAGGTTCCTTCAAAATTATTTAAGATTTTTCTTTTAAAGGCTTCAAACTACCTTTAAAGGACACCCTTATCTTATAGATTACATGGGTTGTATACAATTATGATACTTGAAAAACCATACTATTTCTCAAAAGCCATATCCCCCAAATCACAAAGTGAGGCAAAGCCTTGAAAGGTTTTTCATTATTTATCAATAAACTATGAGAAAAGACAATGTACCAAAGTTGAATCATCCCACTTGTTTGTTATATAAGATATCTATAACACTTTCTTTTAGACATCCCTACAGAAAGGACAAGAGGAAAAAATATGTTCCAATGTCTCCCACTACATTTACAAATAATGAATTGGCTAGGTCCATGCCAATTGCTCTTTTATCCATTATTTCATGTAAAAAAATTATTTGTCAATGCAAGCCAAAGAAAAATTATTATTTTAAGAGAATTTTCCCATTTCCAAACAATATGCCGCCACCAAACTCTTTCTTCTATTCACATTTTCTCCATCCTTGTTAAGTATCCTAGTTTGGTTGTAGTCCTATGTTCCTTTATTGACAACATTATAACATACATTTTAATTACATATAATGAAAAAAAATTCAATAATTAAATTAAGAACTTAATATTTGTAAGGAGATTGCTCCACAAGGTGTTGTTGAAGATATTACTTTTACATGGTAGAGGTGCGAGGCTCTAATCTCTTTCCTTTGTTGCCTTAAAGTGAATAATTATATAGAATTGGATAAATTGCATAAATTAAACAACATCAAAGACCCATATAGTATCCCAATTATACAATACCCTATGAAAAACTCTTTAAACATCCAAATTATGCAATTTTGATATTAATTTTTGTAGATCCATCAAATGAAAATATTTTTGATAAATGTAAAGAAAAAAGAGTGAAATACATCAAGACTCTACTCCCACTAAGATTTGAACTTAAATTATTTGCATGATGATACATTGTCCTAACCACTAGACCACACCAACACAAACCTACACTATAATCATATTACACTAATGTGAAAATCATCACACATACTTACAAAAACCAACCCATGTAAATCCACCATCCAAATACACATTAAAACTCTACACCAACTAACATTTAAATATTTACATTATCTCAATCACCAAAACACACCCCCACCCAAAACTATAATATTATTATATTGCATCTATTTAAAAAAACCATTGTGCAAGGCTACGACGCCCAACCCATTATTCACAATCCAAGCACATCCAAATTCTTATACAAGAAAAGTTGGCAGTGATATATCTAGGTTCCAATTAAGTGGGTCTTTCGACCGTTTAGAGCATAACTATGACCAGGTACTTGATATACAAGCACAAGATAAATAACATGAGAATGGTCCATATACCAGGACTATGTGGCTTCTAACCTCACAAGTCACTTGTTTATTCATATCTTGTCCATATACCAGGAATATGTGGCCCTGGCCTCATAGGCCACTGAGGTAAATTTTATATGGAATGGTCTACAGCTTAAGGATGTTATTAAAAATTGGTTTTCTAATAATCTATTTAGTGAGTACAAAGCCTTACTTGCAATTATGTTATGGAGCACGTGGCTTGCAAGAAATAAGGCCACTTTTACATTGTTGGCCCCTGTCCATTATGTTTCCAAAATCCTAGCCATCCTTAGACTCTTTCTGTAGATTGTGCCTAGCTAATAGGGAAAGTTGAAAGGAAATTATAGGCCTGGTGCAATAACTAGCTTATGCATGGTGGAAGACTGATTTTGGTAAAATCAATCTTTGAGGCTATTCTTGTTTATTAGACTTCCTTAGCCTATGTTCCTGTTGGAATTTTGGATCAGATCAGAAAAATCTGCTACAACTTCTTGTGGAAGGGAAATCCTAAAGGTAAATCTTATGCATGGGTTGCCTGGGTGTTAAGCAAAAAATTTCTAAAAATAGTATGAAAAGAGAAGAAATAGATCAAAAAGAGTACTCCACACTTGATTGAAGAAAATAGCTGAATAAAAAGCCTCTTCGAGGGGGAAACATCCTTACATAATGTACTAAGTCCACAAGACAAGACAAGACAAGATTAACATGTGGTATCAGAGCCCTTTCCTCGGGACTAGTTTCTTCAAAATGAGTCATCGTGGAATTTTCGCTATAAATATTTTTCTACGAGGGTTCAGAGAGAGAGAATTAAAACCCATCTAAGAAAAAGGAGAGCTAACTGTGGTCCAAGTTTTATATCTTGAAACATTACAGGTTTGTAGATATTCGCTCTAGAATATAGGGATTCTTACTAGTCCAAAAACTAGTCTAAAATAGGTGTTATGAGTAAAAAGGTCATATATGGGGCATGCAATATCCAAATTGAGTGAGACCTGTTGCATCTGAAAGAATACTGACCATAATATCTATGGTAGGGTTTTCAACCTAAGATACATCAAATTGGACACGTGGCATACAGTACAAGTTCGTTATTATGGAAAAACAAAAAATAAGAGGTGTTGGGAGATTTGCATTAAAGTCTTATTGGTAAATCCAAATTAGATCAGACCCATGGAAATGGAAAGAGGACATCTCAGTGTACAATAGTGCGAAGTTTCAGACCCAGAGGAGCATCAATTTAAAATTTGCATCAAGTTCAAGTCGGCCTTAAAATTGTCTTCAAATCAAGGATTGAAAAGGTACGTCATTTTTAATTTTGATTAACTTTGATTAGAAGGATCTAATTGTGGTGACACCTAAGGTGTGATATCTATTTATATTGTTCAAAATGCCACCAAAAGGAAGTGTAAATAACTACAATCCATCCAAACCCCCAGAGGATCCATCCTCGATGCATGATGAAAGGGAAGACCTCTCTTTTAGAGTGTCCTAGTTGGAAGATATGATTAAAGGGTCTGTGAAAAAAGTTGATTTGGATAGTTTAGAGGAGAAGTTGAATAAAATGGAGGAAAATATGAAAGCTCAGTGAGAACAGTTGATTTACTCAATCTAGAGGAGAAGTTGATGGGGAATATGACAAATATTGTTAATCTCATACAAAATTCAAGGGATACTCTTCCTACAGCTAATTATGTGTTCTAGGATACTCAAGAGGATAAAGATAATTCTCATGTTGAGAAACCTTACATGAATAAGAATATTCCAAGAGGAAATGATTTTGGTAATGGAATTCATCAGGTATGGTCACCAAGGGGTACCTAACTTCTCAAGATTGACATGAGAAAGTTTGATGGCAATGATCCAATAACATGGATATTCCAAATGGAGCAATTCTTTGATCTACACCACGTTCCAACTTTGCAAAAGGTAACTATTGCATCATTATATTTAGAGCCTAATCAATTTGTATGGTACCAATGGATTTGTGACCTTAAAAAGGAATCTAATATATCTTGGTCTATATTCACCGAAGAATTGATTGCACATTATGGGGATATTAATAGCAATACCTTCTTTAGCCAATTAATAAATCTCAAGCAAAAAGGTCCAGTTGTAGAGCACATCAAACAGTTTCAAAATCTAAGTCTTAGAGTGAAGAACATTCCATAAGATAATCTATTGGATCTCTTCATTGGCACCTTGAAGGATAACATTCAACATGAGGTGCGTCTCTTTGAACCACCATCCTTGGAGAAGGCCTTCATGATGGCAAGGAATGTTGAAAGTAAAAATATGACGATGGCTACTAGAAAGAGCACCTCCAATGCATACCGAGATAATACTATTACTTCTTCTAACCCACCTCAAAGGTTGACACCTCAACAAATGGAGGAAAGAAGAGAAAAAGGCCTATGTTTTAATTGTGATAGCAAGTATAGTAACAGACATAAGTGTGGTGAAAAGAAATTATTTTACATAGAATGTGAAGAGGAAGAACCAAAAGAACAAGAACCATCTCTAGATGAAGAAATAGAAGATACTACTTCAAAAGAGATTACTCCCAACATATCATGTGATGCATTGGTTGGAATTAACACTCCTCAAACTCTCGAGATCGAAGGATTTATCAAAAAGAAAAAGGTAATAGTGTTGATTGATTCTGGTAGTACTCATAATTTCATTCAGTATAAATTAGCAAAATCTCTCAATTGCTTTGTATATCCAGCACCAGAGTTTTAAGTAATGATTGCAGATGGAGGAACTATCAACTGATCAGGGAAATGCCATAATATAAATCTTACTATGGGAGAATATGTATTGAATAGTCCAATGATTGCTATTCCAATGGGTGGTGTTGATGTTGTCTTAGGAGTTCAATGGTTACAATCTTTGGGAACTGTGGCTTTTATTTTTCAGAAGCTTTTCATGAAATTTTTATGGGAAGAAAAGGAATATGAATTACAGGGTATCACAGGGAAACCAAGCAAGGTGATAAGCTCTAATGGTATGACAAAATTGATGAAAAAGAGACATCAAGGTGTAATTGAACAATTATGCTCATTATATGTTCAAACATCTAAGTCTCCTATTTCCCCATATCTCCAGAGGGTCATTAATAAGCATTCCGAGGTATTTGAAGATATTCCAAAAGGTCTTCCATGTTGACATAGTTTTGTCGATAGGGGTTCACTTCGCACTGCTGTCAACAAACACCAATCAGACACCCTTAAGCATCGGCCCAGAAAGGTTTTACCCTTTCCAGCAACACCCACAAAGTGAGTGAGGTATCACCCGAGATGTTCAAGGGGGCTGCAAAACCAAGTTTCTACAGTAGGGAGAGAACATGCATTAACCCTTACTCAATCACTTACAGAAATCGGAGATATGCCTTTGCATTATACTACCAAATCACACATATACTTAACATCCGCATTAACACCATGTAAACGACATTTGCATATCACATATTAATCAACAGAGCGACAAAACCTTAAACACGTCACATCATTTAGAGAATATTCATAATTCATAATGTTGATGTATATGTAACTTCGGAATGTATTTCATCTATGTATTTTATATATATTTATTGTACCCTTATAAGAGATGTGTTATTCCTCTATAAGGAAGTGTCGTCATGTGGATTGACAAGTGTCGCAAGTGTGTGTACTTGCCGATGGGTTATTAGACCACCATGTGTGGGGTCGGCCCTGAAATATATATTATATTGTGGATGTATCTAGATAGACAAGTCGGCCCCATAGTGTAACTGGGCAAACAGGTTAGTATAAATAGAGATCGGGAGATCTCTATTTTGATCATTCAGAAATTCACACTTCTCTCACTCAGAAAGTGGTGCACTAGTGAGGAGGAGGATCATCTGCTACTAGGAGACTATCTCAGTGTATTTTGGTTGTACTTTGGTTGAGCCATTGCTCTCTCTATCTCTGAAGAAGTTGTGGGGTTTTTCACCTTAGGGTTTTCCCCACGGAAACTCTGTGTCTCCTGTCTATCATGCTTTTGATTCTTGTGAAGCTTGTCATGCTTATTGTGATTGTTATGCATTGATATACTGTATATGTTATTCTCTCAGTGAAGATCCTAGACTATTGTGAATTAATGCTCAAAATTTAACATGGTATCAGAGCTAACCTGAGAAGAAGATATTTTGCAGTGACGGAAACTTGAGTTTCTTGTTTATTGGGTTTCTCTCCACAGATTTTGGAAAAGCAGTATAGTAGATTGACTCTACTCATCAAGGAGAATCCATCTGTCCAGTTAGAATTCAATTCTGAGCATTTTCAGATTTGGCCCTAAAAATTAGGGTTTCCACAAAAATACGAATTTCTGAAATCTAAAGACATAGCTGGAAGCTCCTTGCAAAAATCGAAGTTTAGAGCTTTAGATCGAGATTTTTGGCAGGGTAGATCTCCGGGAAACTCAAACCCTAATTCAGGGCTCTCCCTAGTGAACCCGGGAGGACAAAAAGTCAAATCTGAAGGGTAAAACTTTGCTGATCTCAAATTCTGAATGCACCAGGCTAATCAGCTCATCAAGGCGCATCTTTCTATCCTTTCAGAAAGTTGAAATTCATATTTTGAATTTTTAGGGTTTTTTCGACAAACCCTAATCCGAGACCAGATCCAGTTTTCAGCATTTCAAGTGGTAAAACCTAAATCTTTTCTATTTCCATTTCAAGTACTCTTTAAAATGTCTCACCACACCAAGCTTGAGGATAAGCTTGAAGGGGGTGATAACTTCCGAGCTTGAAAGTATAGGATTGGGTTAATCTTGGAAGAGAATGAGTTGGACTCATATATAAAAGATGACATCCCTATCCCACAGGATGAAGAGGCTAAAGTATTGCATAAGAAGAACTTGGTCAAGGAGAAGAGAATCATTGCTGATTCTATCAAAGACCATCGCATACCCCATGTGTCTTCTCTAAAGACACCCAAAGAGATGTTTGACTCTTTGACCAAGCTATTTGAAGGGAAGAACATAAATCGGAAGATGACCCTGCGAAACCAATTGAAAGGAGTAAAGTTTCAGAATGGAGAAACCATTCAATCTTATTTTTCAAGGATCTCCCAGATCAAGGAATAACTAGAAGCGGTGGATGAAATGGTGGAGAATGGTGAAGTTTTCATGACCACTCTGAATGGATTACCTAGGTCATGGGACTCCTTCATTCAAGGAATCTGTGCAAGAAAGAAGTTGATTTCCTTCAGTAGACTACGGGAAGAATGCTCACAAGAAGAAGCAAGGCTTGTGGCACGAGAAGAAAAGATGGGGAATGAAGATCAAGCTCTCACAGCTCACACCAAGAAAGGGAAGTCCAAGAGAGAGCCATCTCACTCCAAGAAATCTTCACATCACTTCAAAGAAAGAAGAATATGCTTCACCTGTAATGAGAAAGGACATATTGCCATAAATTGTCCCAAGAACAAGAAGGACAACAACAACTTCAACAAGAAGAAGAAGGGCAACAAAAGAAGGTTTCATGCTCATGCTGCCGAGGATGATGAACCACCCAAGAAGAAGGCTAGGGCAGAAAGTGATGATAGTAATGATGACTCATCAAGTGAAGAAGAGTATGTTCTGATCTCTGCTCTCACAGGTACTATCTACCATGGTTGTAATGATTGGTTAATTGACAGTGGGGCTTCCAAACACATGACTGGGTTTAAGGAATATTTTGTGAACCTATCTGAACATGAATCACCCCATAAGGTGAAACTTGGGGATGATTATCAATACCCAATCAAGGGAAGTGATGAAGCCTCCTACAACCTAGATTCTGGAAAATCTTTGAAGATGAAAGAAGTCCTTTATGTACCTGGGCTCAAGGAGAACTTACTCTCCATCTCTGCATTGGAAGCAAAAGGTATGAGGGTTGCATTTGTGGATGGCCAAGTCCTAATGTGGCCAAAGGGAAAGACCATAGATGATGCAGTAGTGATTGGAGAGCAAGAGGGAGGTTTGTATAAATTAAAGGGACAACCTGAACATGCCATGGTGCATGAATCCATGGAGCCAAGTGAACTTTGGCATAGAAGACTTGCTCATATGCACTATAGGGCACTTCCAATTGCAAGCAAGGCTGTAGAGGGTCTTCCTGAAATCAAGACCAAACATGAAGGTGTTTGCAAAGGATGTGCAAAAGGTAAGAACATTAAGAAGGCTTTCCCAAGCAGTGAAAGCAAGGCAAAGGATATCCTGGAAATCATCCACTCAGATGTATGTGGTCCTATGTCATCCAGTTCTCTAAGTGGGTATGTTTACTATGTCTCATTTATTGATGACTCCTCCAGGAAGACTTGGGTATACTTCTTGAAGAACAAAGATGAGGTGTTTGATAAGTTTAAGGAATTCAAAACCTTGATGGAGAATCAAACTGAAAAGAAGATCAAAACATTCATATCCGACAATGGTGGAGAATTCACCTCATGTGACTTCAAGAAGCTTTGCAGTGATTCAGGGATTAAGAGGGAGTTGACTGCTCCTTACAATCCACAACAGAATGGAGTTGCAGAAAGGAAGAACAGAACAATCATGGAAGCAGCAAGAGCAATGCTACATGACCAGGATCTACCTATGCATCTATGGCCAGAAGTAGCTAGAACAGTTGTATATGTGCAGAACAGAACACCCCACAAGATATTGGACAACAAGACACCAGAAGAGGTCTTTTCTGGTAAGAAACCTGAAGTCAGCCATCTCAGAATATTTGGTTGTCCAGTATTCACTCATGTCCCAAAGGAAAAGAGGACCAAACTAGATCCTTCAGGAAAGAATGGTATCTTTGTGGGTTACAGTGAAAGCTCGAAGGCTTACAGAATATACTTTCCAGGGTTCAAGAAGATTGATGTCAGCAGGGATGTGACATTTGATGAAAACTCAGCATTCATCAAATCAAGGAAGGCACCTATCGAAGTTTATGAAGAACCTAAGGAAACTAGATTTCAAGACACTACCATGACTGAAGCAATTCCAGAAGTTGTTCGTGAGTTTGAAGATTCGCAAGAACCTGTAGATCCACCCCGTGAGGATAACTCTCACAAGAGGAAACCTGCATGGGCTAGAGAGCTCATTCAAGATGTAGAAAGATTTGGCATTCCAGAAGAAGAACACAGAGCAAAGAAGAGAACCAGATCACATACCAGCTATGTTGTTTTACTTTGTGATATTATGAACAAAGAACCTTCCAGTTATGAAGAAGCAACGGAAAAGAAAGAATGGAAGGATGCCATGGTTGAGGAATACCAATCAATAATGAAGAATGATGTTTGGGATGTTGTCCCAAGACCTAAAGAGAAGTCTGTTGTGACTTCCAAATGGATCTACAAAATCAAGCATGCTGCAGATGGCAGTGTAGAGAAATAAAAAGCAAGATTCGTAGCTCGTGGCTTCTCTCAGAAAGAGGGAATATATTATGAAGAAACCTTTGCACGTGTAGCCAGGTATACTTCCATCAGAATAGTACTTGCCCTGGATGCAGCAATGAAATGGAAAATACACCAGATGGATGTCAAGACTGCCTTCTTGAATGGTGTAGTTGAAGAAGAAGTATATGTGGAGCAGCCACTCAGTTTCGAAATACATGACAGGGAGTCATATGTGTGCAGATTGAAGAAAGCCTTGTATGGCTTGAAACAAGCTCCCAGAACTTGGTATAGTAGGATGGACAGTTTCCTATCTAATTTGGGCTTTACCAAGAGTAAAGCGGATTCCAACCTTTACTACAAGGTTGAAGAAGGGAATCCCGTGATTCTACTCCTGTATGTGGATGACTTATTTGTAACAGGAGATGACAGATTGATTGCAGATACTAAGAGGAAGTTTGCTGTTGAGTTCGATATGAAATATTTGGGAATGATGCATTATTTCCTAGGTATGGAGGTGTGGCAAAGTGCAAGTGGGATCTTCCTTGGTCAAGGGAAGTACACAGTAGATATCCTGAAGAGATTCGGGATGATGGATTGCAAGGCCATGGCCACACCTATGGCATCGAATTTGAAGCTTCTATGTGATGCTTCATTTGAGCCGGTTAATGTCTCTATGTATCATCAGATGATTGGGTCCTTGATGTACCTAACGAACACGAGACCGGATATTTGCTTTGCTGTGAACACATTTAGCCAGTTCCTGACGGATCCAAGGAGTGTTCACCTGGTTGCAGTAAAGCATGTTCTGAGGTACCTGAAGGGTACAGTGGATTATGGGCTCAAGTATGAAGTGAATCAAAAGTTTAACCTGCAGGGTTATGCTGATTCAGATTGCACTGGCAGTACTACAGATAGGAAGAGCACATCTGGATGCCGCTTCAGTATGGGATCAGGTGTGATCTCTTGGTTTAGCAGGAAGCAGTCCTGTGTAGCACTGAGTACAGCTAAGGAAGAGTATGTTGCAGCCTATTCAGCTAGTTGTGAGGCAGTATGGCTACGGAAGCTACTGTCTGAGTTATTTGATCTCCCATTGGATGCTACTAGTATTTTCTGCGATAACCAGAGTTGTGTGAAGTTGTCTGAGAACCCAGTGTTTCATGACAGGTCAAAACACATAGAGATCAAATATCACTATATCAGGGATATGGTACAGAGAGGAGCTGTGAAGCTCCTGTATGTTGCGACGGACGAGCAGATTGCAAATGTGCTGACGAAGCCACTAACCAGGGTGAAGTTTGAGTACTTCAGGGAGAGGCTTGGTGTTCTTCAGATCGAGGACACTTCGAGGAAGAAGTGATGGACACATTTGTTGAAGCCATTCCAAGCATGTTGGAAGGAGGATCCTTCACATGGGTGTGGATGTAAGCGCTGGATGATGAGCATCAGGATGATGTTCTAGTTTCTGCTTTGTATGATCAGTTGGATCATTTATATGTATGTACGCATCATGTTGGATGCTGGATATGATCAGTTGGATCATTTATATGTATGTACACATCATGTTGGATGCTGGATATGATCGATTGGATCATTTGTATGTATTTTGTATATGCATCATGTTGGATGCTTGGACCATGTATCTGTATCTGTATCAAGTGGATACATTGTATGATCAGGTAGATCATGTATATTGATATGTATCAGGTATGATCAGGTAGATCATGTATGTTGATGGATACATTGTGTGGATCATGTATCTATGTATCAGGTGGATACACTATGTATGATGATATGTATCAGGTAGATACTTGGTGTGCATCAGATGGATGCATTGTATGATCAGGGTGATTGTGGATGACGAGCTTCTCCAGATGACATGCAGCAGGATGTTGCAGTGATGGTGATCAGGATGATCATGTGTACATCAGGATGGTGTATGGTGAGATCAGATGATACTTTGTGGCCGTGGATCAGGTTGTGCAGATGAGCATGTCTAGGAGATCCTATAGGTCGGAGTTGCGTACCCATAACAGCCTGGGATGCTCTTTCGAGACATTGCTCTAGGAGGACATGTAATTTGTGCCCTGGTAGATCTTCAGGTTGGAGTTGTGTACCCGTAACCTCCTGAGATGCTCTTGCGAGGTTTTGTCCTATGGCATGTAATTTGCTCCTGGGAGATCTGGACAGGATGAAAAAGGCCTCAGATGCTTCAGCTAGGTTTTACCATGACCACATATAATTTTCTCCTGGGAGATCTGGACAGGATGAAAAAGGCCTCAAATGCTTCAGCCAGGTTTTGTGGTGGACCACATGTAATTTGCTCCTGGGAGATCTGGACAGGATGAAAAAGGCCTCAGATGCTTCAGCCAGGTTTTGTGGTGAGATCACATGTAATGTGCTCCTGGGAGATCCAATAGGTAGAGCTGTGTGCTCGTAACAGCCTGGGATGCTTCAGCCAGGTTTTGTGATGGGTCACATGTAATGTGCTCCTGGGAGATCCAACAGGTAGAGCTGTGTGCTCGTAATAGCCTGGGATGTTGCAGCCAGGTTTTGTGACGCACGTAATAAGTCCTGAGGATTCCACAGTATGGCCAGTGATGATGAAGACCTGCAGGTGGTGGGCCTACATCCAGTATGAAAAAGGACTGGCTCTGTAGAACTTCTTATGACGAGTAGAGTCAGAGATTGGTTGAGATAGCAGCAGCAGTGACAATGATGATGATGATGCATCGATGACGATGATCCCGAGAAGAAGACTTGTCTAGCAGAACTTTGTCGAGAAATACCTTCCTAGTTAAGAGGGAGTGTTGATGTATATGTTACTTCGGAATGTATTTCATCTATGTATTTTATATATATTTATTGTACCCTTATAAGAGATGTGTTATTCCTCTATAAAGAAGTGTCGTCATGTGGATTGACAAGTGTCGCAAGTGTGTGTACTTGCCGATGGGTTATTAGACCACCATGTGTGGGGTCGGCCCTGAAATATATATTATATTGTGGATGTATCTAGATAGACAAGTCGGCCCCATAGTGTAATTGGGCAAACAGGTTAGTATAAATAGAGATCGGGAGATCTCTATTTTGATCATTCAGAAAGTCACACTTCTCTCACTCAGAAAGTGGCGCACTAGTGAGGAGGAGGATCATTTGCTACTAGGAGACTATCTTAGTGTATTTTGGTTGTACTTTGGTTGAGCCATTTCTCTCTCTATCTCTGAGGAAGTTGTGGGGTTTTTCACCTTAGGGTTTTCCCCACGGAAACTCTGTGTCTCTTGTCTCTCATGCTTTTGATTCTTGTGATGCTTGTCATGCTTATTGTGATTGTTATGCATTGATATACTATATATGTTATTCTCTTAGTGAAGATCCTAGAGTATTGTGAATTAATGCTCAAAATTTAACACATAACACAACGACAAAAATAGAAACATAATCGAACATCCTCATGCATTAACTCATCTCAAAATCTGCGACTACGACTTAACGCGAATTCCCATACAGGAAAAAACCTGTCGAAAGCAAAAAATACATAAAAGCTAGACTTCTCCGTCTACAATCAATCTATTCTTCGATGCTATCTCCGTATATGATGATTCTCTTAGGCTTACAAATGTGGATCTATTTATAGACAACTAATGCGGTTACAAAATGGTCCACGTGACCAAATCTAACTAAATTTTACCAAAAATTGCACTTTCGTCAGCTTCTTATCCTTTGCGAATGGTCCTTTCTTCCGTTGATGACCCTTATGTCGTTGTCGGACTCCGCACTTCATGTGCTCTAACCCAGTGCCAACATGCCCCCAACACAAACTTGTGGCTCACCCTCTATCCACCTCAGGTACTACTCTTGTTCATTGTTGTGTACTTCTCGAACTCATCCTCCAGTCTCTTGAAACCTTCGTCATCTATCCCTTCTGCACCAGCTGTTGCGCTTCGTGCTTGCTTCTGTCTGGACAAAAGTTCATCGACGTCACCAACTTGTGAAACAGACTGAATGCTCCAACACATCTGTTTCACAAATTTGACCGTCCCTCACTGGAGATGGCATGCCTTTTCCCTTAGTGCTTTTGTGGTCGAAGGGACCACGGTTCTTCTAACTACTACAATTCGCTTAGACATCTCGGGTGAGACTTCATCTCTGTTCTTCCAAATTGTCTGGGCAACTTCATACGCTAGTTGTTCATGAACACTCGTCGTCCTTGCCCTTAGCGCACCTTGAGTGCTTCCGCTAGAAATGAAATGCGCCATCACGACCTCACTTCTTTACTCTGCAACTACCTTGCCCTTCTATCCTCACTGCTTGACTCTGCAACATTCTTAGAGTCACACATCTGGCTCAATAACTCTTCATTATGCTATCTCTCCATCTGCTTGGATATTTATAACCTAACTCGCTCGGTTCTTGTCCATCATGGCATCTTTGAGGAATGATTACCGAGTCATTTGTCGAATCTTTCCCTGATTTGCCACATTCCTCCATCGAGTGTGTCATCATCCTCCTCTGTCGATGCTTACATGCTATAATTATGTTTTGATTTGACTGCCATGTGCTAACTGCCTACAAACTTCAGCTTCCGTCGCTTACTTTTTCTCAACTTCCATCACTTACTTCTTCTTCTTCTTCTTCTTCTTTTTTCTTCGCAAACCATGTTTCAGTCGCCATGCGCCTGACTATGGCGATAGGGTTTCAGTCGACTTCCATTCACTATATTTGTCAAGAGTGTGCCATCTAACTTTTGTAACTGTACTTCACCTCCATCAGTGATAAAATCTATGATATAAGGACCCAACCAATGCATCTGCAGCTTACCTAGATGCTTCGCAAACTTACTGTCATATAGCAGTACCATGTCTCCACGTTGAAAGTGCTTTTCTTTGACATATCGATCATGCCAAGCCTTCTGGCGATCCTTTTCTACCTGTTGTTGGAATCCTACAATAAACCTGTCCTCGTCAAGCTATACTAGTTGCGCCAATCGTTCTTCAATTGCTCCGTCGTCACTCATTTATGTGGCTTCTGCGATGCGGAGAATAGGAACAATGTATTCCATTGGCATCACCGCTTCTTGTCGGTAGACTAACTTGAATGGTGGCTGGCCTGTCAAATGTTTACAAGTTGTCCTGTAGGCCCACAATATTTCTGGAATCTTCAAGTCCTAGTCGTCGCGGTTTTTGTTACATACCTTTGTTAGCGCATGCTCCAATACCTTGTTAAATGCTTCCACTGCACCATTCGCACGTGGCTGATATAGGGTACTCTTGCGATGTTGAATTTGGAATTCTTCCGTCGTTGCCTTGATCGTTTGGTTGACAAGTGAGTACCCTGGTCGCTCATTAGTATCTTTGGACACCCAAACCTTGTGACCACATTGTCAAAGAGGAATCTCATTGTTGTTGTTGATGTACAGTCTTTTACCAGTGCAGCTTCAACCTAGCGCGTCAAGTAATCAGTCACGATGATTATATATCGTGACCCCGTCCTTTTTCCTGGTGGGTTGATCAGTCCTACAAATTCAACAACCCATTTGTTGAAATCTTGTAGCGTCAGCTAAGGTACTAGCGGCATTTCATCCCTTCGCGATGGTTTTCCTATTCTTTGGCACACATAACAGCTCCTACCATAGTCTGTAGCATCTCCATGCATTTTCCACCACCATAATCTAGCTCTAAGTATATTCCTAGCAGTGGCACGTCCTCCATAGTGTCCTCCTGCAATCCCATTGTGAGCTTTCACTAGTATCCTCTCCTGCTCATGTGGAAGAATGTATCAACGAAGGATCTCGTCTGGCCCCATTTTGTAAAGTTGTCCTGCGATCAGCTGAAAGTCGGTAGCCCGCACCACTAACTGATTTTTATGGTTGGTAGTGGATCCTTCTGGCGCACTTCCCGTAGTCAAGAATTGGATGATCTGCTCGTAGTGGTCATCAACGATCCCAATTCGAAATAACTGCGCATCTGGTAACCCCTTGTCGATGCTTCTGGTTTCCTCTCCTAAATCGATTCGGGACAGGTGATTAGGCCCTGCATTCAGTCATCTGGGTTTCACAATAATATCAAAGTCAAATTCTTGAAATAACAACATCCATCGACAAACCTTTCCCCCCAACACAGGCTTGTTGACTAGATATTTTAGTGCGAATGGTCAGTAAACATCTTGAAATGGACTCCAAGTAGGTAGTGGCAGAATTTTTGTAGTGCGTAGACCATTGCTAGCCCTTCCCTTTCTGTCGTCGTGTAGTTTTTCTCCACGGTGGATAGCTTCCTACTGGTGAATGCAATTGGATGATCAATTGCCCCTTCTCCTGGCTGAGCCAATACTACCTCTAGTGCGACTGATGACGCATCCACATGAACATGGAATTCCTTTGTCCAATTAGGAAAGGCTAGTATCGGTGCTGCGACCATATTTGCTTTTAATATATCGAGGCTTTTCTGGCACTCTTCATTCCATTCAAACTCTGCATCCTTCTTCAACAATTTATCCATGGTGATGTGATCGTCTCATACCCTCTGATAAACTTCTTGTAATACCATGTATGCCATAACGTCGCTCTTAATTGTTTTACTGTCATTAGAGGTGGTAAGTCGACAATAATTGCAATCTTCGCTGGGTCCACCAGCATCCCCTCTTTGCATACGATGTGTCCTAACATAATTTCGAATGGGGTGCATAAGATGCATTTCTTCAAATTTAATGAAATCTAATGTTGACTACATCTCTCCAGCATTAACCTTAGGTTTGCGACATGGTCCTTTACTAGTCCATACACTGTTCAATCATCCATGTATACTGCAAGGAACTTGTGAATGAAGTCCTTGGATGCGGAGACGACTAATAGTGAAAAGATTGACGGGGCATTTTTGAGACAGAATGGCATTACTGTATATTGAAAGCAACCCCATTCTGTTACGAAAGTTGTCTTATGTCGGTCCTCTTTCGCAATATTTATTTGATGATATCCTGAGAATCCATATGTGAACAAGTATATTTCTTGACCTCCAACGCCTTCTAACACTCCGTCCGTGAATGGTGTCGGGAATGGATCATGAAAACATGCGTCATTCAATTTCCTTAGGTCGACACAAATCCTAACTTCACCGGTTTTCTTATCTTGGACTACCATCGGACTTATCCATTTAGATTCTTCTACTAGCTCTATGATGCTTGCATCCAACATTCTCTCTAGTTCAACTTTCACTCGCTCCTTGTATTTGGGGTTCAACCGATATGGACGTTGCTTCATTGGCTTCGCATCAGGCTTCAATGGGATCTTCATCTCGCCTAGTTCCCCGGAAATGGATTTCATTTCCAAAAATTTTGTTGGGAATAGATCCTGAAATTCATGTAGTAGATCTGTGACTTTTGCGATGGTCGCATCATCCCAATAGTCACTTATGCTTGCGAACTTGGGGTTTTCCTCTGACCCAATATTAACTTTCTTGAGGCGCAGCGGCTGCTGAAATTTGTCGAAAGGTATCTTGGGTGATTCGATATTTTGGCTTCCTTCTGACTCTGGGATATAAGTGGCTCGTGGATCATCCTCATCCTTCAGTCCTCCATCAGAATTGCTTCGAGCACCTTCTCTCGTATCACCTACAGTGTGCTATGGATAAATGGGTTTTCATCTGAGAAGTTGAATGCCCGACTGAAGTTGATAGTGAGCTCCTCCCATGTCATCGTTCTGTGTCGCAGTTTTGCTGTGACGTACCAATTTCGTGGTACCTCATCCAATGTATGGATGAATGCATGGACCCATTCTTTCTATGGTCTCACTCCCCATGTGCCTTGACATTCCTCCAAGTGCTCCCTTGGGTCAGTCCATTCGCTGTATTTCCTTCTACGGTACCCTTCGGTTTCGTCGAACCTGATCTCCATGAGTTGTCAACATAGTGGCCAACTCATTATTTTTGACTTGTGCTTCGCCCACCATCACGCTGGCATAGCCTTCAGTGCCTCCTCTAATGCCAACACCCTCTGTGATTTGGTGACTCTTTATTCAAATTTGGTGATGAATTCAGTCAGGTTGGGCAGTCCTTCATATGTCGGTAACTCACAGGCCTCTGTCGCCACCCATCTCAGCGACTGGGTGATGCATGGCATCTCCGGAATGATACTTCATGCAGTCAATTCTGCCAATTCTCCAGTGCTTCATCAGAATTTGACGATGTCGAGCTACCACTCCGCCACCTCAGTTCTCCGAAGGCGGTGGGATCGATATAGTCTTTTGAGATATTGTACACGTTGTCCCATCCTTCCATGAATTCATCCCGTATTGGCTCAACATACCTCTGTCCTTATGTTGGATCCAGGGGTGCGACTACCCTCATGTCGCGATTCTCAAATGACATTGTTCATTTCCGGAAGTTGATCACGACCTGGTTCTCAATTTCCCAATCTATTCCTAACAACACCGAATAGGGGCTCGTGTTATTTACTATTTCTATCACATCAAAATCGGCATATGTCTTGAGTCCCTCTATCTCAATTGGTATGTGACAGAGTCAACCAATAGACATGACCTTACTCTGGTTCACCAATCGAAGTTGTACTAGGGACCATACCAGCTGTGGCTTCCCCATTGTCTCCCAAGTTTGTTTTGTTAAGATATTCACATCCGACCCCAAATCCAGAATAATGGAGTCGACATCGAATGCACCAATCTGCGCATTCATCCTCATCTCCCTTCCTGTCTTCTTTTTATGCAGTCGATTCAATGTACGGATCTGTCGTCCATCTTCCTGTCGGTTTAAGAGGCTAGCTATCTCCGTTAGCAACTCTCTAACAATGCATTCAAAGTGTTGATATTCTTCTGTGAATTCGTCATGTCGAATGCCGACGACATCTCATAAGTGGGTTATTTCTGGTCCACAGGTGGCTGCCTCATCCATCTCATCGCGTCTTGTGCTTCCAAGAAGATCTCTTTTTCTATTTCTACATCGAATCAAACCTGCTTTCTTGTTTTTGGTTGGACACTCGACTGTGGTCCGTCTTCGCCTATCGCAGCCCCTCCTCTGGTCACTACCGCGACATTCACTGGTCGACCCCTTATTTCTGCCGAAATATTATGTACATTTGGAGGGGGATTCTGTCCTTGATTCAAATTCGGTTGAGGATGAGGTGGATTTTTATTTTTCCACTTCGCAATCAGCTGGGGGCAGTCCTCAACACTATGATCTGGTGTGCTACAATATGTACACTGCATTTAATACCCCCATTACAACACTTAGGATATTTTGGACTATAATGTAAATATTGTATGCATGTTATGTATGATTCCTAGCGTGGAGCTCAAGGCCAAGGCCCCGCTAGTGAAATTCTTGAACTTGAAGCAAGTATTTGGTATTATGCTACCCATGTGCTAGTGAGCCATGGAAATTGTAAATATGCATTTTAATAGAAATGCCCACAACTAGCTATGCAATGCAACAAGAGATGAGGGCATGATTTTTACAAGGAATTGGGAGGGAAATATTCAAACCCTTGAGCCAATCAAGTCAATCCAAGTGTCAATGAGAGAATCCATGAACCCTCAACCACCCATGTTGACTTTTGTGCCCAATCATTCATTTCTCCAAAGAGTTGGATGAGGTAGCTAATGGCTTGGGGAATGGAGAGGTATGGCTGTCCAAATTCGGGTATGGGCAAGCCACCCTTCATGGAAATTCGTGTTTGACTTCTTGGGCAAGAAAAGAGCCACAAAATTGCTCCCCAGGCCATTCTTCACCCATTTTCTTTGCTCCCTCACGCAATCTGAGCTATCTAGGGCGTTTTCCTTCACGTTTTCCATCATTTTCCATAGTTGGGAACTCGTTTTTGTGTTGCACAGTGGCTGGGAGGAAGACAGTCACGATTTGGGGGTTTATAGAGGCCGTTTCTGCCCCTTGAATGTGGATAAACGTTTTCTTAAATCGATTTGCTCTACCAAGGTTGATTCCCCATCTAACATTTTGTTTTTGGGTGTGCTATGATTTGGGGAAAACCCATGGACCCTATTTTGTAAATTCCATTGTTAAATGTTGGGGTTGAGATGGGTATCCATTGCTTTGGGCCGTGCTGAGCTTGAGAGTCCCCTTTTCCTTGTAGATATCATGCCCAGCTCGGGGGTGGTCTTTGAGTGTTGAAATAATATAGGTTGGGAAGAGACCTATGGTTGGGTGGAACGTTGCAGCGACATAGCTAGTTGCTTGGGACAACATTACATCAAGATGAGTATTTTATTTATGTGTTTTACTTCTGCAAGGTTTTAATTATTTGATGAATGTTATCAATATGCTGTAATTTGCATGATATATGTGTGTAGAATAATTTTGCTTCTGCTGTGTTTGATAGATATGCACATACATATGTTTTTATTTGTATGGATCTAATAAATGGGGCTGAGTTTATGTAAAAGCCCAAGATCTGCAGTCATGTTCCTTTCTTTGTGTTGGATCCACGAGAGGGGACGTGACACTGCAGAACTGGGCTCGGGCAATCTCTTTGATAGTGTCCAACTTGACCACAATTGTAAAACACTACTGGCCCTCAACCCCGACCAACACCTTCACCCCGACCTCCGTGGAATCCTCCTCTAAATTCTCCTCGCGGTTGGCCATATGGCTGTTGGTTGTACTGCGCAGTCTGATACTGCAGCTGGGGTTGACTGTACATCGGCTGCGACTGATTATAACGGAGCTGTGGCTAGTTATATTGCTGATTGTAGGGCGGCTGCTACTGACTGTACTACGATTTCTATTGGCTGTACCATGGTTGCTGTTGCGTCGGGGGTTGCTCCCCCCCTTCATAAAATATGTATCCGCGGTTCTTTCCTGGAGAAATTCGTATGCCCGACAATCCTTCTCTTTGTGTCCAACCGATCGATAGGACTTGCAGAACAAGTTGACTGGTTTCGACACCATTTTTTGCAAATACACACATCCTTCTTGTCGATGTCCCCTCATTTGACAAACCCAACACCATGGCATTCCCCCTGGCTAAGTGGATTCAGTGCGTCAAATTGTAAATACTCGCGAAACTCTAGGATTGGTCCTTATGGTGCCCTTCCAATTTGCAGTGGGTGCACCGTATCTCCTCTCGCACCACTTTTCCCTTCTCCATGTCTTGGAGTTGTAGCGTCAAATTTGCTAGTTGTGCTTGAATGTGATTTATGCCTATTCCTTCTTCGCTAACTGGTGAAGCCCTCAATTTCATTGCAATTTCCAACGCTTATGACTGGGATGTGATCTTCTGTTACATTAGTGGCCCACGAATGTGTGGTACTAGTCCTACAATGAACGACTCTTTGTGTTGTTCGTCTCTCATCCCGAAGCTAACTTTCACCATCAAAGTTTTATATCTTTGTTCAAATTCCCACACTGATCCATTCGAAAACTGCTTAATTTCCTTTAGTTCTGTGATGTACTGCGACTCAGACTTCGATTTTCTGAATTCATCAATTAGTCTTGCCTTGATCTGTGGCAGTGTTTTCTCTGGATTCCCTGCATGCACCTGTATGAATTTCATGAACCAGTCTAGTACATGACCCCTAAAGGTCGTTGCCAGCTGTCCCTTCTTGATGTCATCGTCCTATACCTGTTTCACTGTCCATATTGCTTCACACAAAAACCAATATTGTTTGGGATCCTTGGTCCCATTACCCTGGAAAATTGGCATTTTCACGTCGTCTGCTGCCATCCTTGTTCTCCTACTATTATTTATTGATTCGGTACTTTTACCACTATTCTGACACTTCGAACAACACTGCGATGAACTTACGTTCCTTCCTCTAAAATTCGGCATGGTGCGTGGGGTTGTGGGTATGTTGTAACTTTGGGTTTGTCCCTCGACTTCAGGGGTAGCCTAGTCGCTTCCTTTGTCACAGTAGGGTCGCTTTGTCCCGTGTGGTCCTGTTTCGCAGTTCTTCGTTCCAGTCACCTCAGAAGACTCTCTCTCAATCCCAGTCCTCCTCTTCTTCTCTGGCTGTCGGAACCTCACCCCACTTCGCAGGGTACCACAACCTTCCTCAGTTTCCCTTAATAACTCGTCGTCACTCATGTCCATCTACCCCACATCATTCTACCAGACCCGCATTCACGCGGTACCCTCAACCTCTGCACATCGGGATTTACTCGTCAAAGTTCATCCTTAGTATTCCCTTTTCGCAGATGAGCATCTTAATCCACACTTTTAGTGACAGTAGAAATCTTCCACAGGGTCCCTTGAAAAACTTCCTCTTCGCATCGCTATATGATTTGATCGTTTCGACGGTGAATTCAGTAATATATCCTTCTAGAATGCTATCCACATAGACGTCGACAACCCTCAATGCCTTGTTATGCACTCGCTTTAGTTGCTGGATCAATTCAGGTGTCCAATGTCCAGGTTCACCACCTTGGCAATTTTTCTTATGAAATGTCAATTGTGCCAACCACTCATGCAACAATATTGGAAATTCACAAAAAAATATCTCGTGGATGTCGGAGTATATGTATTTCTGCAACCACTCAGTTGTCGACCATCCGGGTTGGCGATTCTCTTCTTCAAAACACTCTCGTGCCTCCTTATTGAACCAATCCTCGATCTTCACTTTCATCGGATGCCACAACATGTCCTCTCTTTTTCTCTTCGCATTACGGTCCCGGCAACAGAACCATTTGTTGACACAGTTCTGTCGACAGGGGTTCACTTTGCACTGCTGTCAACAAACACGAACCATACACCCTTAAGCATCAGCCCAGAAAGGTTTTACCCTTTCGAGCAACACCCGCAAAACGAGTGAGGTATCACCCGAGATGTTCAAGGGGGCTGCAGGAACCAAGTTTCCGTAGTAGTGAGAGAACATGCATTAACCCTTACTCAATCACTTACAGAAACCAGAGATCTACCTTCGCATTATACTACCAAATCACACATATACTTAACATCCGCATTAACACCATGTAAACGACATTCACATATCATATATTAATCAACAGAGCGACAAAGCCTTAAACACATCGCATCATTTAGAGAATATTCATCATTCATAACACAACGACAAATATAGAAACATAATTGAACATCCTCATGCATTAACTCATCTCAAAATCTGTGACTTAATGTGAATTCACATATAGGGCAAAACTTGCAGAAAGCGGAAAATACATAAAAGCTAGACTTCTCTGTCTACAATCAATCTATTCTTCGATGCTATCTTCGTATATCATGATGCTCTTAGGCTTACAAATGTGGATCTATTTATAGACAACTAATGCGGTTACAAAATGGTCCACATGACCAAATCTAACTAACTTTGACCAAAACTTGCGCTTTCATCGGCTTCTTATCCATCGCGAATGGTCCTTTCTTCCGCTGATGACCCTTCTGTCATTGTCGGTTTCCGCACTTCATGCGCTCTAACCCTGTTCCAACATTCCACCTATCTGAGATTTCGATCATGCTATTCACTTAATCCCAAGAAGTGTTCCTCCTAACATCATACCTTACAGATACCCTTATGGACAAAAGAGTGAAATTGAGCGTATGGTTGAAGAATTGTTAGAGGCTGTCATAATTAGGCCTAGTCAAAGTTCTTACTCTGCACCAATGGTAATGGTACACAAGCCAGATGGATCATGGCGTATGTGTCCAGATTATAGCGAGCTCAACAGGATCACTATTAAAGATAAGTTTCCCATTCCTGTAATTGATGAATTACATGGAGCAATTGTATTCACAAAGTTGGATCTTCGTTCTAGGTATCATCAAATTAGAATGAAAGATGAAGACATCCCAAAAACAACATTCGGAACTCGTGAAGGTCATTATGAATTTCTATTTATGCCATTTGGTATCACTAATGCACCTTCCACATTTCAGGTTTTGATGAATTCCATTTTCAAGACTTTTCTTAGAAAAATTGTGCTAGTCTTCTTTGATGATATACTAATCTATAGAAAGTCTTGGGAAGAACATGTTCAACATGTTGACATGGTACTACAACTACTACAGGAGCAACAACTATATGCAAAACTTGGCTCTGATACCAAATGTTAAGCAACAAATTTCTAAAAAACCTTTATTATGGAATGTGATGATTTAGGAAATGGCATTGGCGCTGTTCTAATGCAAGAAGTACACCCACTTGCTTTCACAAGTCATCCAATCAAGGGAAATAACTTACAAAATCCCATTTATGAGAAGGAAATGTTGGCAATACTACATGCTCTTAAGAAATGGCGTCCTTATCTAATAGGTAGGCACTTCAAGGTCAAAACAGATCATGATAGTCTTAAATACTTCTTGGAACATAGACTATTTTCATAAGAGAAACAACTATATGCAAAACCTGGCTCTGATACCAAATGTTAAGCAACAAATTTCTAAAAATAGTATGAAAAGAGCAGAAATAGATCAGAAAGAGTACTCCACGACTTGATTGAAGAAAATAGATGAATAACAAGCCATTGTATGCCACGTGTCAAATTTGTATGTATCTTAAGTTGAAAACCCTACCACAGATACTATGGTCCGTTTTCTTTCAGATGCAACAAGTCTCACTCAATTTGGATATTGTATGCCCCATATATGACCTTTTTGCTCATAACACCTGTTTTAGACTAGTTTTTGGACTAGTCAGAAGCCCTAGATTCTAGAGAGAATATCTTTGAACCTGTAATGTTTCAGGATATGAAAATTGGACCACAGTTAGCTCGGCCTTTTTCCTAGATGGGTTTTAAGTCTCGCTCTTTGAACCCTCGTAGAAAAATATTTATAGCGAAAATTCCACGATGACTATTTTTGAAGAAACTAGTCCCGAGGAAAGGGCTCTGATACCAAATGTTAATCTTGTCTTGTCTTGTCTTGTGTAATTAGTACATTATGTAAGGAGGTTTCCCCCTCGAAGAGGCTTGTTATTCAGATATTTTCTTCAATCAAGTCGTTGAGTACTCTTTCTGATCTATTTACGCTCTTTTCATACTATTTTTAGAAATTTGTTGCTTAACACTGGGAGAATATTTCGTTACCTAAAGTCTTTTGTGGACGGGGTTTGAAAAATCCCTGTTGTTTTTCTAAGGTTTTACTGGCTAAGGGTATATGGAATATTCTCAATGATGAAGTTCTATGGTTTTCTGTCATTTATCAGAAGTATATACATCCCTTTACCATTGAGGAATGGTTTAGGTCCTGAATCAAATCCACAAGAAATGTGTCCTCAATGTGGCAGGCTCTATTATCTACTTTTGAGTTGATAGGGCCTAGTTTAGTTTGGAGGGTTGAAAATGGAAAATGTTTAAAGCTTGGATTTGATTCTTGGATAGGAAGTACAACCCACAGGCTTCCTAATCACATGATCGATGCTCTTAGAGTTCAAGGAAAGTTTTTTTTGTATTGTGTGGAAGACAAAACCAATACTAATCCAAGTTTGGCTATCTGCTGAGGAATTATCTTTTGAGGATGAAGATAGAACCACCTGGAACATATACATCAAAAACCTCAAGGAATGTCACATTCACTCGGTGGATCGTGAAAATCACTTGGTTTGGTCCAAAGATGAGACAGGTGGGAGTTATATACCCAATTTGGGATGTAGAGTGTTGAGAGAAGAAGAAGATCATCTTGAGGTTCCATGGTGGATGCCTGCTATTTGGAATCTAAACTTCCCATTAAAAATGAAGTTGTTTATGTGGTTGGTTTTAAAACAAAAGATCCCTATCCGGGAGATCATTATCATGAGGTTCTGGACTGGTCCTAGCATATGCCCGTTATGCAAGGAATCTAGTGAAGAGATCGATCATTTATTCATCTCTTGTCCATATTCTTGCCTCACAGGTCATTGGCATAAATTTTATATGAAATGGTCTACAACTTTAGAATGTTATCAAAGATTGGTTTTCTAATAATCTATTTAGTGAGTACAAATCCTTACATGTAGTTATGATTTGGATCACGTGGCTTGTAAGAAATAGGCCCACTTTTGATGATACACTGTTGGCCCCTGTCCATTATGTTTCCAAAATCCTGGCCATCCTTAGACTTTTTCCGCAGAACGAGGGTATTCCAACAATTCGAAGGGTGGTTGAAGTAGTGATAGACAGATCTCGATGTTGGGATTTTTTTTATGGTGCTTCTCGAGGTGATCTAGCGAGGGGTGGCACTGGAGGGACTATTCATCTATCGTATTCCATTGTTTTAAGTTTGTTGTAGGTCTGGGCCTTATCACAAATAATGTTTCCGATCTTATGGCTTTAAAGATGACCTTGTCACTTGCTCATGAAAAGGGAATTACACAGCTACAAGTGTTTGGTGATTCAGAGCTTGTAGTGGACTGGATGAAGATGAGAAGGGCCCTGAAGAACATCTATCTTGTTTCCATATTTGAAGAACTGATTCAACCTATAGGTCTGTTCCAATCTATCAATTTTCAACATATTTATTGGGAGAAAAATGTTCAGGTTGATCTTTTATCCAAGCAGGGACTGTAGTTGGTTGAGGGGACTTGGTTCCAATGCGAACACCTCAATGATAACATAATGGAATTAGATATTGGTCCTTTTCCCTTTTGATCGTAGGGGATTTTTGTTTTAGATCAGTTGACCAATTGGTTTCATGTTTAATTTTCAGATCTGTTAGTACGGGATTTTAAATTTTTGAGAATATTGGGTTGATACCACATACATCTTTTGATGAAGTTATGTTTTTATGTTGTAGTCAATACTACAAATAAAAGTATTTTGTAGTTGTCTTTCTGAAAGAACTTCAATTTTTCAAAACTATTACAACATGTTGCGTAAGCTTGATAAGGCATCGATATGCCCCTGAACAATGTGATTTGTTATAAATATAATAAATTGTGATTTTTTTTCTTGGAAAAATGAGATATCAGAGACTTCCTAATATTCCTTTAAAATCCAGTCAAAACCACCTATAGCTAAAGCAGAGTTGACATAAAGATTCCTTGACTTGGTTAAACCATTGGGGAATTGAGCAAAATGTCACTTTGCAAAATATCAACAATATTACAAATATTATTACATCTAAGTTGAAAAAGAAAATGTGGTGCGATAAATATTTAGAGGGTAAACGAAAATTAAGATATTATAAGGAGATCATTAACCCTAATCTAGAAGATCAAAAGTATCTCTATATTTTAACTAGTATAAAGAAGAAAATTAATATAGCCAAGATAAGGACAAACTCTCATGAGCTCCATAGTGAAATAGAGCATTGGACAATTCCTAAAACACCGTGGGCTAAAAGGATTTGCCATGTAAGACTATGATTGTAAGGATGAAAATCACCCACATTAAATCTCATTTTGAAAATCTTTGTTACAATACAAAACTTCATTTTCGAAATCTTTGTTACAATACAAAACTTCATTTTCGAAATCTTTGTTACAATACAAAGCTTCCTAACCTTGTAACTTTTTTTTCACATGGAAAAACCACCTTCCTGCTATTCCGAAGGAATCAAGGAAAGCTGACACGCACATAAATCTCAACAAACTTCCCCACATATCATGGATGGTAGGTCAAACAAACGGTCAGCCGATCATCCAAGCCAGAAGATGTCTCAACGGAATTGAACTGGGTGGATGTCCTAACCTTGTAACTTTTTTTTAGAGGAAAAAAACATACTTTTGATATTCCTCTGAATTAAAAAGTACATATCAATGATACTCTTATAGTCATATAAATTGACTGTCTAGACCAAAAAAAATAAGGGACATCTATAATATCCTTCAGACATTTAGTCCAACACAGAGATTATCAAAATCTGTTACATCATTTTCTGACTAGTATCATTCATACCCAAAGTAGATACAAAATATAGACGAAGGAAACACTTAAGAAACAAAAAACTGTGACATTCCCCTATCAATTAAGGCATAATCCCAAAATTATTCCCAATTTAAAGAGCCTTCCATACAACAATGCTTTTTTGGATATACTATCTGCCAACTGATTTTGCTCTCTGTAAATGTGAAACAACTGAAAACTGTATAGTTTTAAAATTCTTCATTTCATCTTCGATCCTTGAGCACCATGGAAATAGAGTCATTACATTCATACTGTATTCACCTTGTGCCCATTTGATAGTAACTCTGGAATCCCCAAAGACAACAAGAGAAACAATGCCAAAAGTGGAAGTCATCTTGCATAAAACCCATAAAGGAAACATTTCTGCTTTCATATTTGTCCCTGTACCACACTGAAGTTTGAAGGTATACTCGTGCTGATCATTGAAAATGAGTACTGCTCCTGCTGCACATAGACCATTTTGTGCAGCTCCGTCAAAATAACCAATAGCACCACTGTTATGCTCTATATTATATACAGTTTTGGTTCTACTTGTTTTTCTTTCATAGTTCCAGAATCTTTAAACCAGTATAATATATGCTTGCAAAGGATATCCAAATCTTCTAGTTTGTCCTAAAAACACACAGGTTTTTCATTTTCCATATGTACCAAGAAATAATTGCAGAGAGTGTATTAAAATCTTTGTATGATTTCTGCCAAAATTTGCAATTTTGTTCAAAGCAAGTCCCTTCCAAGACCTGTACAATATTAAGAGCATAACAAACTTTCTTCCAAACCTGTGTAGTATATTCACAACTAACCAAATGTGATCAACTGATTCAGAGTGCTTTTTGCACATGAGACATATGTTAGGACCACACCATCCTTTTTTCAACCGATTGTCCCATGTTTTAAGACAATTTTGGAGAGCAAACCACATAAAACATTTAATCTTTAGTGGGATATGCCATTTCCAGAGAACATAGTACCACCAATTCTGGACTGTAGAGAGATTTGCCTTAACAATAGCCAAGTAGGCAGTTTTTGCAGTAATTTTACCCGTTTGTGAATTAGCAAGCCAAATAAGTGAATCTTGATTATATACTTGTCCCATTCACTTGCCCAAAAACCACCTATGCCCATTCTTTAGCAAAATACCAATAATTATTATCCAAGTTTATCCAAGTGGGTTTTTTGATCTTTGACAAAGTAAAATATCCAATTTCTTCAAGATATTTAACTATACCATGCCATTCCCCACTTTCCATGTAAGATCTTTACCCAACCACTCATATAATTTCTTAAATCCCTTCAAGATAGAGGAAGAGTTTATAAGAGTCTTCTTTCTATTTCTAATCCAATATATCCTTTCCTTTTTAATATATTTTCCATGCAAAACTTTTGACCATAAATTTTGACAAAATAAACCACGCCAAAAACTCTTTAGCCTTAAAACAATAACCATAATAAGTTTTAAATACCCATCCGCCAAATTCTTTTGATATAGAAACTTGTCCTAGCTAACCATTATAAAATTTCATAAATCCCTTCAAGATAGAGGAAGAGCTTATAAGAATCTTCTTTCTATTTCTAATTCAATATATCCTTTCCTTTTTAATATATTTTCCATACACAACTTTTGACCATAAATTTTAACAAAATAAACCAGGCCAAAAACTCTTTAACCTTAAAACAATAACCATAATGGGTTTTTAATACCCATCCGCCAAATTTTTTTGATATAGAAATTTGTCCTAGCTAACCATTAGAAGTTTACCCTTATCAGTGCCACCTTGTAACTTATCAAAACTATACCGACTCTCTAAATTTTTTAAACATAAAAATACAATTTTAAAGGAAATCAAATAATTCTTAACTCTCTTCCTTTTAAGGTTAAATAAACCAAGTTCTAATAATAATTACTTTTGGCAAACGTATTGCCTAAATGACCAATAAAAGGAAAACGCAATTACTCGGATCGCTGTTACTCTCTGAATTCACAATTCCACAGACCGCCTGAATTGCATCGTTGTTTCTCCCTGAATTCACAATTCCACAGACCGTCTGAATTGCAGGCCATTGATCGATCGAGGAGCAAGAGGAAGAAGCAATATGTCGGGGCAGGGGCAACGCCTGAACGTGGTGCCGACGGTAACGATGTTGGGCGTGATGAAGGCCCGGCTGGTGGGGGCAACGCGCGGCCACACCCTCCTGAAGAAGAAGAGCGACGCCCTCACGATGCAGTTTCGGCAGATTCTGAAGCGCATCGTGGCCACGAAGGAGTCCATGGGCGAGATCATGAAGGCCTCGGCCTTTGCCCTCACTGAGGCCAAGTACACTGCAGGGGAAAACATCAAGCACATCGTCAGGGAGAACGTGGACTCTGCTACCATCAGGGTCAGGGCCAAGCAGGAGAACGTGGCTGGCGTCAAGCTCCCCAAATTCGAGTACTATTCGGAGGCGGGCAACGGCGGGGAAGGAGCCACGGGAAGGAGCAACGATCTCACCGGCCTCGCCCGTGGCGGGCAGCAGGTCCAGCTCTGCCGATCGGCTTACATAAAGGCCATCGAGGTCCTGGTGGAGCTGGCCTCGTTGCAGACTTCGTTTCTGACCCTCGACGAGGCCATCAAGGCCACGAATCGCAGGGTCAATGCGCTCGAGAACGTGGTCAAGCCCAGGCTGGAGAATACTATCAGTTATATCAAGGGGGAGCTTGACGAGCTGGAGAGGGAGGATTTCTTCAGGCTGAAAAAGATTCAGAGTTACAAGAAGAGGGAGCTCGAGAGGCAGATGCAGAGTGCCAAGGCTTTTTCCGACGAGCAGGCTCTGGAGAATTTTGCGCTTCAGAAGGGAATTTCGATGGGCGACGCGCACAATCTGCTGTCCATGGAGACTGAAAATGACGAGGATATTATTTTCTAGAGAGGTAATAGAAAGTAAAACCCACAAACCTTCTGTTTTGCTACAGAAATCTGTGTAATTTTTACCCAATAACTAGCAGAGCTTTCTCTGGATTGGAGTATCGGCTCTGCAACAGAAGTTTCGGTATTTTTCTACTAAATTGTCTGTTTTTCAACTTTGAGGTTAGTGGAACTTGCTTTGGGCTTCCACCAGATTTGTTTTAAATTTTAATGCTAAAATATTCGTCAAAATATTTTACTTGATCTGTCGCGGAATTTACTGTAATTTTAACCCAATTGGATGCTTTTCAACTTTGAAATCAAACCCAATAAGTTACAGAACTTTCTCTGAGATTTGAGCCTGGGTTCTGCAACAGGATTTTCTATGCCTTGTTATTTATACTCATTTGGTTGTTTTTCAACTTAGAAGTTAGCGGAAGTCCTTGTGGGCTTCAATCCAGATGTTTTGATTGATGTATTTGATTATTAACTGTACTAAATTCATCAAAAACTTGCATTGAAGCAGTAGCATAATTGTGTGTATTTTTTACCCCATGGGCTGTATTTCAATTTCGAAATTACACCCGGGACTTGACCCGTGTCTTCGCAGCAGAATTTTCTATAATTTCTACCGAATTGGCTGTTTTTCGTTGTTTTTGTTTTGTAGAATTTCTCTGGAATACTCGATTCTATTAAAACACAAAGTATGGTAACTGCATTTTATGCAGAAAAAGGCCGTATAAACAGCTTCGACAAGCATAATGCCAATAGCTATAGTTTTTAATCAACTGATCAAAATGGATGACATATTGGGCCAACTCATTGTTTTTGGAAATTAAGTTCACTGCCAAATTTTCTCTTGATTTGAAAGCCTCTAGTCTGCAACAGAATTTTCTGTCAATTTTAACCAATTGGCTGCTTTTCAGCTTTGAAATTAAATCCAATAGTTAGCAGAACTTTCTCTTGATCTTTAACCTCTACTGTGCAACAGAATTTTCTCGGATTTTAACCCAATTGTCTGTTTGTCAACTTTGAAATTGAGCCCTAATTATCAGAGCTTTCTTTTGGGACTTGAGCCCTAATTATCAGAGCTTTCTTCGGGACTTGAGCCTCTCCTCTGCAACGGAGTTTTTGTAATTTTATCCAGTTGGCAATTCTTCAACTTTGAAACTAAACCTAAGAATTATCAGAACTGCTGTGGGCTAGAGCCTGATGTTTTGTTTTATGTAATTGACCATTAATTCTCCCATATTTATCAAAAACTTGCATTGGAGCTTTAGCAGTTTTTCTGTGATTTTTATTAGTGTTTTTCCAAGAAAAACTTTATATTTGATATTTCAAGGAGAAATCAGAATATAGTTATACATATCATTGTGCCTTGGCACTCCAGAGGATCAAATCTCTCGGAGTGATCACAAATCCAATTTCTAGCTCATTGGCCTTGAGGATCCTTCGGACTAGATTCCAAGGGCTTGGGATTATTTTTCCAAGGAACAACCTTGCAAGAGACCCTTCGAGTACTTCCCCAGGGTAAATTGTCGGCCTTGATTATGGAGCCTAACCTTGAGGGGATCAAGAGAGTTGAACCTGTGACCTCCCCAACTTTCGGGGGAGAGATCTCACGTATGGCTCATGACCGCTTGAGCTAACCACTAGGGCTAAGGGCTTGGGAATTTATTCTCCTTGGAGTGATTGTTAGATGTATCGAGATCTCTTTTGGTACTAGTATCTCCATTGCAAATACGTGGGCTGGGGTGTACAAAGACTCCAAGTGAAGCTCCAATACTAGAAGTATAAAGACCTTCCTTTTTCTCGGGAGTTGATAGTTGTCTTTAGAGTTCATTGGTATTCCCATGTTTATTATGTGTTTGGTTGGCTACCTAATCACACTCAATTTGCTAACCTAGAGAAAAGTTTGAGGTCCTTCTTTTGGGTCGAATATAGAGGGGAAAGAGGCTTACCAATCTTGGCATGTTTGTATCCTTCCTAACAGCAAGGGAAGACTTTGCTTAATACATGTGACATTTCAAGGAATAGTTCTTACAGCGAAATGGGTTGTTAGGTGTTTGAACAGTAATGCCCCATGGTATGTTTTCTTGTGACACAGGATCTTACACGACCAATGCAATGCCAAGGTGAGAGGCTTTTTTGGGCTATATAATATCATTGCTTCTCTGCAGATCACATATGTTTAAAATATGTTGTTCCTTGATTTTGAAAAGTATTTGGGAATTGTGTGGGGTGGTTACCAAACAATTATGTTATAACTTCTTTGGTAGTAGCACTAGGTGGGACCTGGCTAATAGGCTGATTTGGTCGTAGAAATTAGTTGGTCCATGTGTCACTGGAATCCCCAGATTTCAAGCTTTGAGATATAGCACAAAATACATCTTCTCGTGGAAAGAATTGTGGGCTTTGAGTCTAGATCATGGATAGAATGGAGAACTCTTTCTTGGCAAAAAGCCCTTTTTGCCTGTCACAGATTGACTATTCATGAGATTCAGGCTCTTATTCTGTTGAAAGGTGAATTCAAAATGAATGTTCAGCTACAAGGCCTGATGTGGAGAGATTGGGGGTGGTCCTTTGGTAAGCCTATTCATCTTTATGATACCATAATCTCAATCTGTTATAGCTTGCTTCATTAGCAAATGTCTTTACCCTCGATTCCCTAGAGGGATTTTTGTGGATCTTACAAAAAGATGGATTGTAATGTTACATAATGTATGGTCCTTTAAAATCTCTTTTAAGCTTTTAGATTTTGTGTGGCGTGTTATGTATTATGGGCTTTAGACAAAGGCTTGACTTGCCAAGAGTAGTTATATTGATAACATATGGCTTTCATGTGGGAAGGAGGAAACTCTCAAGCATATCATGTGGGAAGGAGGAAACTCTCAAGCATATCATGTGGGATTGCGAATTTGTGTGGGAATGTCGGCGACAAATTCTCATTCAATTCCCTTCAATTTTCCAAGGCAAAATCTAATGGCATGCAACTATTTCTGGGGATTCAAACCAATTGGTGTTATGTCTTTTTGACTTATGGAATTGCATTAGAGTTTCAACCCTATTTATTCTGTGGAAGCTGCATTGTAAGTATATTTTTTAGATTAGTGTTAGCTCTATCTTTGCCTTGAATCTTGGTAGGAAGACAATTATGTTTTCAATTGTTGGCCAAAGGCTTTATTTTGATTAGGGATGCTAGGAGGTTTAATGCTTCTGCTTATTTCATTTGATTACAGTTTTAGTAGCTCTAGGACAAGTTTGATTTTACATCCTTTTCTCTTGTACATATGTTGCTCTTTGTACATATTGATTTCTTTGTAATTATGAAGTATTTTCAGAAAAAAATGAGAAAATTTGAAATGGATTGTATTTCACAATGCAAATTAGACATAGGGCAAAGAAAGCTACTTGGTAGAGATTCTTCCGGGCTTATATTGCTAAATCATAACTAAATAAACCATTAGCATTTCTATATCTTTGGAGTTGCTAATGGACAGAACCCCATAATCTCCTATTTGGGAATATCCTTTGAATGCGTTGAAAGAGGCCTCTTATAACCTTTAAATTAGTAGTGGAGGACTAATCAAAGAAAAATGTTGGGTTAAGATAGTACCCAATTTGGGCCTATACAATTGAAGTTGCCATTATATTTTTGAACAACCTGATCATTGATATGTTTGATTTTGTGCAGCCTAAGGATGGTTCAGATATATGTTGAATTTGATGAGTGAAAGTGTTATTGGCCTGCAATTGAAGGGTGACAATGCAACTTTGGAAGCAATTTGGGATTGGGAACCAATACCTCTACCACTAGCATTGACAACAACAAGAGCAATACTGTTCTCAACAAATGAAGAATACAATTCAGATTTTCTCTATTTGGACTCCGAAGTTTTGACATTTTTGGCTAGCAACAAGGATTGCCTTTATGACTTGGTCTTTGCGCCGAGAGGCGCTCTACAGCCCAGTATGAGGGAGATCTTGTAACATGTGAGTGTTTGTCGAGCGTTTGTCGAGTAACAAAATAATACAAAGTAAACAAAAAAGAATAATACGAAGTAAAAAGCAATAAATATTATGTTGGCCATAAACAAAAAAGAATAAAACAAAGTAAAAAGTAAATATGAGACTTTAGAGTGTTTGTAGAGTTTGTCGAGTAACAAAATAATACAAAGTAAACAAAAAAGAATAATACAAAGTAAACAGTAATAAATATTATGTCAGCTATAAACAAAGGTATTGCACTCAAGGAGAGGTTCGCACCTTTGGAGATTTGATTCCTCTCGGCCCTTGATAGAGCCTAGGATTTGGATCTAGGCTGGTTAAGGTCCGTAGGAATTCTTGGGCATGATTTACATCATAGCTAGTGATTTGGGCAAGGTAGTTTTTAGGATAATGTATTCACCCACTTACCTATTATAAAAATTGTGTTGGATTTAGCTATTTCCAATGTCCTTGCCATGTGCCCAAATAATATTCCTTAACCTCGCTTTTGGGGCTTTGATAAAAAATGTGTTTGGTATTTTTAATTTATAACAGAGGGATAAAAAGATAATCCCAAATACTATGTGGTTCACATTTGTTCTAGGTTTGGAATGCAAATCCAAGATGGGAACACATCTCATGCCCTTTGTTTAGGACCAAGGACAACTGTCTTGAACTTATGTGCAAGATGATGTCCATGAGGTGTCCCTAGAATATACTTAGGAACGTTCCCAAGCACACCTAGAAGTATTGGAGGAGCTCCTGGTTTAGGTAGAGCAAAATAAAAGGACAATAAAAATAATAGAAAATCTCTAGTGCCCTAAACCCTAAAGAGCTCTTCTAACACTTATAATAAAGGGTGGAAATTGAAAACTTTTAAAAACACAATATGCTTCCATTTGACTCCTATTTTAATTTTTTAGCAATGTGCAAATTTCAAACAATCAATAATTAAGAGCATACTATTTTTTCTTAATGGTGAGTGTTATGCGGTACCAGTACCAACTCACATTTAGATGTCTGCTAAGAAGGGGTCGCATTTTTCTTCAGGGCCATGATGGAGGTATTATCAACCCTTTCTGAGAGGTGGTTATGGCCAGACCCTTTGATCCATCCTTTACGAATACTGTAGCTTAGTGACATTGTTGACTGCCTCATTTTGGGGCTTGTAGCCCCAAGGTTGGTGTTCGGGGCTCTTAGGGGCAGGTCCTTGGGTCACATGACCCCCCACTTGTTTTCTACATAGGTGACAATATTTTAGCTTTGAGGCACTTGTCTCCTCTTCCGGTCACCTTATGCACCCATCCTGGCCCCTTTCCAGCAGAGCACCCTCTCTCCTTGGTGTCTTTTCAAAGATGACGTCATCCTTGGTCACCAGGCCCATAGGCTTGTAGAGGGGGGACGTCGAGAGTTTTTTAGCACTGTTGAGGTTAGATGGGGCATGACGATCCCCCCTGCTCACTCCACCTTTCGGAGTGAAGCCTTTTGGTCAGTTTTACCTATTTTTAACAGGTTTTGGTCACCTAGGGGGAAAATACCCCAGGTAGCCACCTTTTAGATTATTTTATATTATTTCATGTTATATTTTTACATTGACATTATATTTGGCCTGTTGGCTTGGTTATTTTATAAAAGTGAGTTGAGAAGACTTTAAATAAGCCCCCTCACTTCATTTGTAAATCATAACTCATGGGATAAAACGTATTATGTCGCTCCTTTACCCAAGATAGGCTCTTTGGATGTGATGCGCACCTCTTGAAGTTTTCTCTTCTTTGGCTTGTGGATGAAATTAGATGCATTTCTAGGGTTTTGCTCATGCATGGTGGATGTTAGGAATTGTTGGAACAACACAAAGCTCAAGTAGTCTAGTTTTAGCCTTGCTTGGTGAAGGTAGGTGAATTTCTTGCTTCTTGATGATTGAATGGTGGCCATAGAGCTGCATTTTTTCTGATTAGGGCCTTCTTGTCTGCCTTCTATCTTCTTTGAATGGTGAAAAATGTTCCCTAGAGGAGGTTTTTCCTAGTTTGGCCTTGGATCTTTAATTTTGCTCTAGATTAGGCTCCTATAACGAACCCTAGAGGTTGTTTTAGGAAGCCCTAGTTTAGTAGTCAAAGAGAAATTACTCCAAGAGGGAGCTTGGTCACCTCTCTAGGCCTAGGATTTGGGGTTTCATCCATTAAAACCCTAGTTAACAACTTTTACCAAATTTCTCTTGCATATTCATGTGTAATTATTGCATTTCATGTTAATTTAGGTTAACTAGTTAGGTTTGCTATTTATTTACTGTTCTTTATTAGGTTTTATTTATTTATGTTTATTATCATAAAAACCCTAAAAAATAATAAAAACCTAAAACCTAAAAATAAATCCTAAATCTATCTTAGACCTACCCCTCTTTCCCTTCATCTCAGGCCTTCGACCTCACCCAACGGCCTTAGGGCTTCCTTCTTTCCTCCTCGGCCTCCCTTCGTCCTCCTCCCTACACCTTTGGCCATCCCCTTGAAGCCCTTGGGTCTGTCCTTAAACCCTCGGCCTGCCCCACAAGACCCTCAGCCTCTTTTTCTCAGACCTCGACTTTCCTTTCTAGGGCTCGGCTAGGCCTTCCCAGCCCTTGGTCACCCCTTTCAGACCTCGGTCTCATCATTGCAGTCTTGAAAATCCTCGGTTAGCTCTAATAGAGGCTCGGCCCTCCTCTCCTAAGCCTGCCCTTCCCTCGGACTTGCTTTGGCAGCCTCCCTTTTCCCTTTTCAAGCCCACTCTCCTCTTTATCTCATGTCTGCAATTTTGGCAACCTGCCACACCTCCTATTGTCCCAAACCTGCCACAAAAAGATTTTGAATAGACCACACAAGAGGTTCGCAAAGGTTAGCAAAGGACAACTTACACTTGCAACAAAAGGATTTATGTATTGTTGACATAAATGGCTGAAAGTATTACTATGTGCATACTACAAAATTTGTATATCAGACCTTGATAAAATTTATTTAAACTTGCTACGGAATATCTCTTCAAATTTAATTTGGTTTGGTACACATTTCTTGATACTAAGCACTGTTTGATATATCATAATTATTTGATAATCACTTGACTTTTTACTGCTGAAGTTTGTTATCATAAACTGGTGGTTACTGTTGGAATTATAAATGCTCATATGTTTTGCTTACTTATTGGATGAATGATTACCTAATTGTTTGAATAATTATTGGACTGAGATTAGTAGATTACCGTTGAACTCATTGTTGAAGTTACATTTAATTATTACTGTTGCACCAGTACATCTGCCTCCTTTCCCAAGTGAAGTGATCACATGTCTATGATAAATGTTGTGTGAATAATGCCTTGCTATTGACATTGATACACGTGTTTTGCTTTCATAACATCTACTGCATTTATACTCATATAGTATGTTTTCGTCATTCTCTAGTTGACTCCTTAAAAGCACTGGTCACTAATACAATTGCTTAGGAAGATTTGGAGTTTGGTGTCTGAATGTTTACAGATATACAAAATGCCCCCCCCCTTGGAGGTCAAGACACTCCAAATTTAATTGGAAGTGTGGCTGAGGTGACTTTGGGTTTGGGTCACACTCCCTTTGCAAGCGTTTATCAGACACTAGCCTTGCTAGTTTGTTCGGTAACAGTGAGTAGTTCCCCTCTGCCCCTCCCCAAACATTGTGCAAAGAGTTTTTTCTCTCACAATAACGATTATATTTTGTATGAAAAAGAGTTGTTGTTGTACTGTACAATGAAGAAATAGAAAAATGATATAAATTGGTCGTAGCTTGACATAGAAAAAAATATTTTTCATCCAAAATTTCTTAGCACTTCCTACTCTAATTCAACAATTGGGATTTTGATAAGTGTACTGCCTTACAAATTGGGATAATAAGACTATAACTTGACAATACATAAAAACTATTCAAAGAAAGAAAACTAATAGTTCTGCTCTGTTGGGCCAACCCGAAATTCCATGGTTGAGTCCTCTAGGTACCCACCATTGTCCACTTGTTCCACAAGGTTGCTAGCTTCAATTAGGGTTTTTGTCTCCATAGTAGAGTTTTTGCCATGTGCTTCATCAATATGTGCTTGATAGAACCCATTACCTGAGTCATTCCCTATTCACATAGAGGTCATAGGGGAGGGAGGTTATACCACCTCCCCTAGAAATTGCAGATGGGAGACAATTCTATTTACAAGTGCATTCAATGCCCCCATGTTAACATTCGATTCCAGATATTGCCTTCTTGAGATGGCCATTAACATAAAAAATTCCTTCTTTGAGTCTATGTGCTTGAGTAGTTGCATTGTCTATCCATGGCAGAAGTATCTCTATTCTAGCTGTCAACCTTAAACGTGTGGTTACACTCATCTTGCTAATGACTCCACTTTATGATGGATCATGGAATTCACCATAGTTCTATGTGCCTCAACTATCTCTCTCTCACATCTTTGCAAACCAATCCAAACCTCTTTTAATTCGCACATTACACAACAATGATTCCTATAGTGAAATGACACATCTTTGCAGAGGAATGAGTACACTAAACTAAAATTTAACCCATTACAATCCAATCAAAACCAACATCATAGAGAAGGAGCCCTCCTATTGATGCTCTTGCTTCTAGAAGACTATAATGGAGAGACTTGGTCAGACTCTAACAAAAATAACCTAGGTCGAGCTCTAACAAAAGTAACCAAACCTCCATCCTTAAAACCCACATACATGCATCCACATGGACTTAATACAATTCACAACTTCGTATGCTGTCAAGGCACTTGTTTCATGGAGGCTTCTTCATCATTAATGTGATATAATCATGGAAGGGGTGTGAAGTATGATGCCCCTCATCTAACTTCGTGTTGGTTGGCTTGCTTGTTCATTGCTTCATTTTGATTTCGCAACACTCAGAAGAAGGAAATTCACGTGAAGCAAAGACTTAATTCAAGTGCCCTTTGAATAATGCACAAGAGTTGAATATTTTTTGAAAGACAATGCTGAGCTAGTGCTTTGATAATGATAGCAGAGTAGCCAATCACTATCGTCTAAGTTACTCCTTTTTCCTTAAGAAGGGTGAATCCTTTATAAACTGCCCAAGTTTCCACTTCATTGTTTGTCGATGCCCCTAATCCTCAAGCAACTTCCCATTCTATTTATCCTCCGAGGTTATATATAACCCCCTCACTCTTTCAGGCCCTATAGTGCAAAGAGTTGAGTCTTGAATTTTCTTAGGAAATGAGCAATGTGTTTTTTTAATTTGCGAGTCATGTTTTTTTGTCAGTGAAGAGGATTCATTTTTTTTTCTTATTCTTGACCCTTACTCATGGAGTCCTGTCACATTTTCCATTTCAATTGTCTAATCATTGTAGAAAACACTCCATTGCATGAATATTGTAAGAGCAAATAATACCAAGGGTTTAGAATGGATAGAAAAATTTGTTTGTGAATATGTGTGTCGTTGAAATGGCAATTAAATAAGGATTCATGCTCATTTTAATCAAATTTTAGGAAAAGGAGTGGGGCCTTTCATTGTTCTAGTAGAAGAAAAGTTAACGGTAGTGAGAGAGCAACAAAAGTGTAGAAGACCTATTACCTCCAACTTGTGCACCCTATGGATTACCAACCAGAGTCCTAGGTTCTAATACCCAAGATATCCCTGAAGATCATACTAGTGTTAGTTTTCTTGCAGTGTCCTCCATAATGCATTCAAGGTTAATGCCTTCCCCACACGTAGTAGGTTTGTCTAAGAGGAGACCTTTGATAGGTCCATTTGTTGATATGTTTGCTAGCTTGTTGCACAAAATGAGGAAACAACAAAAGTTTTTGAAATGGGTATGTGTTTTGGAAACCATAACTTCAAAATTCCAGGTAATAGAGAAATACAAGCATCATCCAAAAACTATGTTATTTTGAAAATAGAAACAAAAAGAGGAACATTCAAACACCATGAAAAAATAAAAAATTAAACACGATGAAAAATAGAAAATTAAATAATTTTAAACACCCTAAAAATTTATTGTAGTGATTTAGTTGACTATAAATGAATGTCTGAGAAACGGAGTACTGTAGATTGTTCAATTAAGAAACAAAGGATCTAATAGTCCATTATAAAGGAATTAGTTTATGACCATTTAAAGTTTCGAAGTGAGATGTATAGGTAACATAATGCCATTAAAGAATTAGTTGTTGTTTATTCAATATCTAGAAGGTGATTACGGGATCAAATGCATAGTTCTAGTTTTCTACCTTATGAATTCTTTGTTAGAGATTAGTGTTTAGTTATTCGAGGAGATAATGTACAAGGAAAAATATATAGTGCAAGGGAACAATGCATAAATTGCTATTATTTCCTACATAAGATTTATTATCAAGGGTAGCATGTCTTAATCTTGCTATAGCATGGTTTTTCCTTACATGCAAAATCCTATATAATGTGGTTTGTTCCTCATATTTTGAGTAAATGGTCCAATCAATTATGGTCCTCTAGGGTACAAGGCACCTAGTTATGACTTATGAGTAGCTTCACACACTTGGTTGACAATGAAAAAGCTCACCTTGGGAAGACTACGACTCCGTCAAAGATTTTTGTTTGTTTGTTTGCTGCAATGCCCTTTGACTTGCTGGGCTAGCCTTTGGTCTAAGAAACCACAACCCAGGGGCATCTAAGCCGTCAAAATCACTCGGGGATCGTACCCAGCCAGAGCCGCACCAAACCCTAGCATGGTTGGATTTAGATGTCGCCTCCCAGGAACAACGAGTTTTGATCTGGGGCCGCCTTGTAGAATGAAATCCCTCTTGACCGTTTGCTCTACCGGAACTTGACACTCCATCAAATATTTTGATAGACTATGAATGGTTGTTTTATTATTGTGATGGATGGTTGGATAGGTGCTTGATAGTTGAAATTATCCACTTTTGAACATCATTGTGTCTTCAACATTAGTTTCCTATTTTTTTGAGTGAAATTGGTTCTTTAGGGTAAGAGAAAAACATTATGTGCTTTAAGGGTAGTTTTGTGAGATCAATTGTAATTTGAGGTATCTAATGTTGTGCAAGATATCATAGATGCAAACCATGCTTGTAACGTGGTAGGGATGTAGTGCATAAACAATACATGTATTTCTTTTGGACTTTATATTGTACACACCTCAAATTAAAATCGGAGTCAAAATTTAAGTTGACCATCAAATGGGTCGGTTGACCTTTCCTATATTTCTCGTGTTTGCATTGGGATTCTTTTAATATTCGTGTGATACCTATAGGCTATAACAATGTGATTTAAGTGTTTTTGCGATGCATTAATGTCTAAAGTAGCTTAAAACGACTGAAGGACAAATCTAGGTCTATTCCATTGGTCCCTTCTCATTAATGGAAGGGTACTTCAATCTTCTTTCTGTCAATTCAGGCACATGGGAATGCATGGGAGCCCATGCTTGGATCATTGGGTATTCCCACTTGAACCTGTTCAACTTCTAGCCTAGGTTCAACCTATAAATACAATCCTTTTCCATGCATTTGATAGAGCTTCTTGGTGTTAGGATATGTTGTTGAGATTTTAACAAAGTGTGAGAGCCATTGCTTCCGCTCATATATCTTGTGTTTCATTACTTTTGCTGCCCATTTTCCCTCCAAAGTACCACTGCATGGGGTGAATTGTCATCGGATTGTTGTTTCATCCGAGAGAGCCTAATGGAGGAGTCAAGGAACCCTCTCACGAACAAGGATTGGAGTCCACATTGCCAAGCTTCTTAGGTGATACATGTCATGTTTTATTGCCTTTCCATCAGATAATAAATAATTTATTTTCTTTGCCCCCAAAATGTTGTTTGAATCATTTAAATTAATTGTTTGGATGATTAGTTAGTTAGTTTACGTGCTTAGGGGATAGCTTAGATTTTATTCCTTTTTTGTTGAATGGCATTTGTTTGTTCTTAGTTCTACAATTTTCCCTCCAAAGTACCATTGCATGGGGCGAATTGTTATTGTATTGTTGTTTCATCCGAGAGAGCCTAATGAAGGAGTCAACGAACCCTCTCACGAACAAGGATTGGAGTCCACATTGCCAAGCTTCTTAGGTGATACATGCCATGTTTTATTGCCTTTCCATTGGATAATAAACAATTTATTTTCTTTGCCCCCAAAATGTTGTTTGAATCATTTAAATTAATTGTTTGGATGATTAGTTAGTTAGTTTACGTGTTTAGGGGATAGATTAGATTACATTCCTTTGTTATTGAATGACATTTGTTTGTTCTTAGCTCTACAATTGGTTAAGCTAGGTGTTTGTACACACATGTACAAAATGTTCAAACCCCATAAGAGAAACTTGGATTTGAGTTGCGTAACTGGCCTTAAATGGGACGTTGGTGTAAAAGCAACACAAACATTTCTTTTGAACCTTATGTTGTGTGCATAAATTGAATAATGCACTCAATGATATTGATAACATAGATTGGATTGCCGAGTTGGTTGAGGATGGGTGAAAAATATAGATATGTAAGTTGTAACTATCAATAGATGTTCACATATAATTATCACTACTAAATATTCACAAGCCATCAAATGAAAGTTTGCAAAGGTGGAGTTTCTAAGCCCAAGTATTGCTAGATTTGCTTTGTACTTCATTCTTCTTTAGTGATCATGGGAATTGTTACCGCTCAAACTAGCAGTCCTTTCAAAGCAAACTATGTATGGCCTTGTGCTAGTGATGGTAAAGCATGTAAGAGGAGGTAAGACCCAATGTCACCTCCGTCTACCTCAACTTCTTCGGGTAACTCTTGAACCCAGGGGAGAGTCCCTAATGGAGGAATGAGTACCTGCAATCACCCTCCTACGAGCCTTATTGCCAAGATCAACGCCTTATATGGAGTCAACAATGAATAATAAAGACACATAAAACGCATATAGGAGTTAATTCAATCTACCAGTCAACATCAATCAATATCACAAATTTCAATGCACTTCACAATTCCCAAGGTAGAGTTTCACACTTCCCAAGGCATAGCCTCAGAAAAGTGCGCTTTGAATGGGATGTGATCAAGTGGCCTAGGGCACACTTTTTGGTCCAATCAAAGCTGCAAAAACCCTACAGAAACCCTAACTTTGGTAATTTCACAATGGAGGAATGAGTACTTGCAATTACCCTCCTACTATCCTTATAGCCAAGATCAATGCCTTATATGGAGTAAAAAATGAATAATAAAGACACATAAAACGCATAAAGGAGTTAATTCAATCGACCAGTCAACATCAATCAATATCACAACTTTCAATGCACTTCACAATCCCCTAGGTAGAGTTTCACTTTTCCCAAGGCACAACCTCAAAAAAGTGCGCTCTAAAGGGGATTGGATCAAGTGGCCTAGGGTACACTTTTTGGTCCAATCAAAATTGCAAAAACCATACAGAAACCCTAACTTTGGTAATTTCACAATTCCCAATGCACCAAGGCAAATGAGTACGCCCTTCAAGATCTATGGATAAATCCACTAGGGTGAATTTGATGGGTGGACCATAATTATCAAATTGCAAATATTTTTGGTTTTATGAATTTATCTAAATTTTTAGGGTTTTTCCAACAATATTATATTTTTAGGGTTTTTTCAATATAGGAATGCATGTAAAATAAAAGACAAATAAATTGGTAAAAGAGAGATAATATTTGTTGAAAAGATGGGGCATATGATTCTTGTCTTGATTCCTAGGGCATTGAGAGATCGATACCAACGTCCCTCTCTTGAAATGGCTTTAAATACTTGCAATTAAGGCATCAAGTAGCAACCTAAACGTTTAGGTAGAAGAGCCTAATTAGGGCAAGCGAACGAGTCCAAGGCCCAATACAATGCTAGGTTAACAAAATATCAACAAGAAACCCTAACACATAAGAGCTAAGTCACAAGACACGATGACACGGGACACGAAGGACACAAAAATATGAGTATCCAACATGGGACATGGCTCCGGAAATAGGACACGGGGAACACATTATATATATATATATATATTAAAAAATTTTAACATAAAGATCCAAAGTTTTTAAAAACTAGAAGTCTAGAACATATCGATAATTGGATACAAATTACAATCATACATGTAAGTTGTAACATGATACAAATTACAATGATAAATTGTGCATCCGTAAGTTAGAATTATAATTTAGAACCATAAATTGCAGATTTCTCATTAAGTTCAAAATCAAAATGTATTACATAGATATCGAGAGAATGCCAATGGCAAATATAGAAGAGAGTAGATACTAGAAGTAGATACAAAATAGGGAAGAATCTCATAGCTAGTAAGTGGTACTGGCCACTGTCAATAGTCCTCCTCCATGGAAAAATCAACATCACTGTCACTGCTCTCTCCTCCATCCTCCTCCTCATCCTCTATACCCAATCCAAGATTTGCTGTTGCATCTGCTGGTGTGGAGGATGACCCCTCAAGAGGTTCATCATCAAAAGTGACCGGCTCTAGCACTGGGTCATTAAGATCCATGTTGGTTAATTCCAACTTCACATTGCCATCCAAACCCATATCATTAGGAAACACGTCCCACATCTTTGTCTTTCCCTTCAATCATTCTTGCTTCTGCTTATAAATGAGACGAAGGTTGGTGTGCACATATACCATTGTCTCTGCCTTGGATTGCTCAAGCCTGCTCTTCCTCAAACTGTACAAGTTCCCATATGTCCTCTAGTTCCTCTCACAACAAGAGGATGAAGTAACTTGAGAGAGGACCCTCATGGCTAACTATTGTAGAATAGGGCATGATGCCTCATGAGTTTCCCACCAACCATAATGCTTCTTGACCCCCCTGTCTCCAAGCACATCATGCCCTCCAAACCTCCCAATGCCAGTGGAGAACTCTATGAAGCCCTCCTCCACCTCCTCAAGGGATGCTTTATCATGATACATCCTTCCAAATGCTACCTTCCTCCCCTATGAAATCTCTCCATCCATGGGAGGAGGGAATCTGCGAGAGGGACCACCATTGAGCCACTCATGATTGTAGAACCTAGGATTCAATGAGTGGGCCAAGCAATGCAAATGTGTGCAATTGTTATCCCACATGGCGATAAGAATATCCTGTATGGTAGACCATAAGTTCTTTGTTGATGTCTCATACCCAGGACACTCATTCTCCATGAGAATAGTGTTCATAGACTCAATCATGGAATCCCGCCCCTCATAAACATCTCCTAAGATGGACTGGTCTGTATTTGCAAACCGCAACAAAGAAATGATAGGATCCATGATCATAATGGCAAGATCTACCCTCTCCCACCAAACATCTCTAACACTGTGTCCTTTACCTTTTTTGAAGCAGCTTGATCCATCTTTCTCCAAAAAGACCAAAACTCTGAAATAACCATGGCCCCAAGAGTGGCCTTGACTTCCCTCAACCTCTTAAGCATGATGAATTAGGAAGCAGATCGAGTATTTGCAACCTTCAACAATGATAGATGTGTGTACTCTTTATATATTGTGAGGGCATTTGTTGTGTATCTAAATAGTAAAAATATTAATTAATCACAAATAGGATTAAGTAATTAAACTAACTAGTTAAATTCTAAGGGGTACATCATTCCATTGAAACGATACCCAATTGACCTATAAATGGTCAATGCTTGTAAATGTAATAATCATCTCATCAATATACTATTCTTATCATATGGTTACCCGGTTGGTTGAATGCTATAAATGATAATAAGAATTCATTGTTCTTAACAATCGATCCTGGAGACTTTTTGCTTCATCATGCTATTGCTCTAGCTTTGCATACAACTACATGGCGTTAAGAAGTTTTTACGCTTCAAGTGGTATCAAAGCCCCTTCTTGGGCATTTGGTTGATTTGGCTTTTGGCCTCTCCAAATTAGGTCTTTGACCTAAAGAAAATAAAAAGAAAAACAAAAGAAAAGAAAGGTAGTGGGAAAAAGAAGTAAAAAGAAGAAAGAAAGATTAAAAAAGAGGAAAGTAAAAAAATAAAAAAAGGAAAGTAAGAAATGAAAAGTTAAGAAAGAAAACAAGAAAATGGTTTTATAAAACTAGCATAGTTTTATAAAAGCAATATATGGTTTTGTTTTATGGTTCGAACATTTATAATAGAAGTGATATAATAATAAAATGGAAGATATATTATTAATAAAAATTTATTAATAATATTAATATCATTATTAAAAATAAAATTGAATTATTAAATATAATAATTAGTTATTATATTTAAAGACTTTTATCCTTAAGTGAGAAAAAAATATTCATACACACAAATGTCTTCGAGACATGACAATTTGGTTGAAGAAATGAGGAAAATTAAAGCAGAAATAATATCAAATATTTTTCAAAATTTAGATAAAAGATACCAAGGCCGAAATGTGCGGGACACCCATTTAAAAGTGGAAATAAAAACGTTGAAAACTTAAAAGAAGAAAGTGAAAAAGAAAAAGCTCAGAGAATAAAGATCATGGAGGAAAAACATGAAGTTATGAAAGATATGGAAGAAGAATCACAACCTTCTATAGAAGAGAAAGTGTTATTTTCACAAGAGCAAACTACATTCTCAGAAGCAGAAGTGGTTGAATCAAAGGTGTTATTGGAATCAACTTTGCCAGAGTTGTCCATAGAACTCAATGACCAACAACAACAAATGCAAGATGTTGTCGGTGCTTCTAATTATAAACACTGGGTGGCACTTGAATTGTGCTCGCCAAGCGAATCATCATGCGAGCTATTCAAGAACTCTGAAAAACCTATGAGAAAACACGCAGCAAGGGAACAACCTGATGAATTAACACAAGCAAAAAAGAGTACAAGAGATGACTGCTGCGATAAAGAGCCTTAAATTGCAATTGTTGAGAGCTCCAAGGTTTACATCGATTTTGCATACTCATTCAATGATGACAAAGGAACAATAAACCATTATGTCAACATCGACATAATTGACAAAGATATAGAATACCCTAGTGATGAAATTGACAATGACAAAAATGAAGATGATTGTGACCAAGATGGTGATGAGAATCAAACCAGTATTACTGACAACAACGAGGATCAATGCATCGACAAGAATATCACAATAATAGATGCACAAAGAACATTTGTCGCCCCAGAGATCACTATTAGAAACATTAATGAGAACATCTATAAGATTAATCAGATACAAGATGAGATTGGTGCTCATGTGACCATTATAAGTTCGAGGATTCCCTTCAAAGAAACTGACATAGAATGTGTTGAGAATGACATCACAAAAATAGTTTCTACTGTCAAGTCTATCAAGTCCTTTCAAATGGCGACAAAAGAAGTTAAAAGCAACAACCACGCAAGCAGTAAAGGTGTCAACAAAACTTCACCATGTACATAATGTGGATTCTGAAACAAAAGAAACAAGAGGAAGCCATAACCTCATCAGTTCGACACAGAGCTAGAATAAAAGACAACAACATGCAAATTCAGCTTTGAGGACAAAGCTTTCCTTAAGGGGAAGGCAATGCTGTGTATCTAAATAGTAAAAATATTAATTAATCACAAATAGGATTAATTAATTAAACTAACTAGTTAAATTCTAAGGGGTACATCGCTCCATTGAAACGATACCCAATTGACCTATAAATGGTCAATGCTTGTAAATGTAATAATCATCTCATCAATATACTATTCTTATCAAAATGTGGGGTTCCGAATATTTGTGGGTGTTTTAGAAATATTGTGGGTGATTATAAGATTTTATGGAAGTTTTACACTTCAGCATTGGTATGGTTTTGTACAAAATTGCAGATATGGCGTGCATCATCAATGAGATTGCCAATCCATGTCACATCTGAAGCAATAGATTTAAGTTCTAAATTCAAAGAGTGAACAATGCAAGGTGTCCAAAATATTTGTGGATATTTAGTATCCACAATCATGCCAGCAGCTTTGCACACAGGTGCATTATTTGTGATGATTTTGCACACAAGAATCAACACCTACATCTTCAATAACTTTAATGAACATCTCACCCATATATTGTGCATCCTTGTATTTTCCAAGAGCATCTACTGCTTTCAAGAAGACCAGTCCATTTTGGGAAGACACCATGAAATTGATGAGTGGATGGCATGCAGCATCTGTCCCTCCATCGGAAACAATAGTAACACCAGAAGTGGGCCAGGATGATTTGATTGGATCTAGGATTTTTTCCACCTCCTTTGCCATAGCCAACAATGTGGTCCTAAGCCTCTTTGAACTTGGAGGCACATACCCGGTTGGAGCCTTTTCAACTAGACTTCGACACATCTCAATGAACAAAGGTGATTGTGCAACATTAAAAGAAATGAAGTTGAGATAGAAAAAGAATGCAACAGGAAGATCAACCTCATCTCTCTTCTCTTGTTGATAAATCTTGTCCATTGGACCATAAGTTGGGGCTGAATTTCAGCCCCACCACCAAATTTGCTTGATGCATTTCTTAAGAATGGAAGAGGATCATCATGTTTTTAAAATTTCTTGCTTGTTGCTGCCACATTCCCCAAGCGAACTGTATCCTCTTTTTCCAACTCATGCCTTTGGGTAGCATTAATCGCTTTGCATGCTACAAGATCACAAAGAAGGCCCAACAAATGGCCTTTAACTCGATAGTATGTGCTCTTGAATTCACCCTTGCAAAAATTACAAGACCAAACAACATTCCCTCCCCCAACAAGCTTCGATTCAAGTCCTTGTTTCCTTGTTACATACTTCCATAGTGGTATTTTTTTTCTTGCTCTTGCTGTTTTGCTATAGCAGGGTTGTTTGAGGGTATGGAAGCACCGACAACTTCACTTGAAGCACTTGGAGCACTGCCACCACTAGCCATTGTAAAACTAGGAGGAGAGGGACCACCAACATGGACATTCCTCCCTTTCTTTTGACCTCTGCTAGTTTCCCTTCAAGATTGAGCCATCACTTCCTTGAATGCTTGAGCTAAATGAAAAATCTGTGCTACTGTGTAAAACAATTAGTACCCTAGATTCCAAATCTGATGTAAATCTACCTTCAAATGCCTTCCTTGCACTCACAAACCCTTCACCTACAAACAAGAGACACTTCTCTTAGCTCTCGATGTTAAATAAGATGGAAAGAATGAGGGGTGGGATGCCTGTTTTAACTCATAGGCACTTTTTTTGGAGGACACGTGTCTTTAAAGTTGGGTCACGTTCTGGGCCTGTTCGACATGACCTTGAATGTGTCCTCTCTTTTAGGACACGTGAAATTGCGTGTTCGACACGTGCCCATCTGTGTCACGTTCCTGGCATGTGGGACATGGACACTGAGGCCTAAAAGGCCTTTTCCCATTTCGTAGCATAAGAGTAATGCACCATAAAGCATCATTAAACTAGGTCAAAGTATAACTTACCGATTCTTTAACAAAGATGAGCATAATTTCGTCCTAGATCACCTTTCTGCTTGAGTTAGTACAACCATTCTAGCATCAACCAATAGCATGTGCAATAGAAACCCTAGATACAACTTTATTCATCCTTCAAGCAAAGAAGATCATCCCAAGAGAGGTGCGCATAGCATCAAGAGCTCCAATACACTACTAGAAAAAGAAAAGATCTCATAATGAACCCATATTTTGTTGTGTTTTTACAATGAGAGGAGTCACTATTTATATAAGACTAGCCTCACCAAATTTTATGTTATTAGCCTACAAGATGAAGTAACAAAATATAACTTTTGGCTTGCTCACCCATAGATTTGGGCGCTAAACCACTCTAAAAAACATAAAAGTAGTAAATAAAATGCAATTAGGCTACGCCAAGTGCTAGGTGTGCCAAAAGGAGGACGTCATGCCCCAACTAATCCCAACAGATGTGTGCCCTCAACGTCCTTCATTATCCTTGTAGGCTTCTTCAATAAGGAAGTACAATTTGTGGGTACACAACCCAGAGGAGGGGTAAAATAGGTCCAAGTGGGCAAACAAAGTGTGCTAAACAAATGCTTTCACCTTTTACATGGCAAAGAAATGAGTGTGGTCATGCGTCCAAGTGATTAGCCCCCCAAGGGCACCAACCCCTATAGGGCGAGCACTTCCTGAAGGTGGAAATCAAGTAGACCATCAATGACATGATTAGGGGTATTTAGCACCTAATAAACACTCTATGTTTCAACTTGGTCTCTATATCAAATTTTTTTAACCCCTTACTTTGGTAAACCTGACTGGGAATGCTACAGATACTCTGAGGCATAACAAGAACTAAAGTGATTCTATGTGCTATTGTTGTCAATGACATGTTAGTATCATGGAGACAACCTTCATTAGACACTATAATTGAAGTGGGGCATAAGATTCTTGATTATTGTCTTCGGTATGGCATTAAATTTGTGTAAGAGAACAAGGGATAAAGTGTTAGAAATTACAAAAGTATAGAACCATTTCTTGCAATATATGTTTGATATCAAGGGTAGGGAGAGTATTGATCTTGCTATAGCATGGTTTTTAAAGAAAAAAGCTTGCTTTGAGAGATTGACAAGGAGAAAGCTTGCTTTGAGAAGGTTGACAAGGTGAAAGCTCACTTTGAGAAGATAATGCTACCATCAAAGGTTTCATAGAGCATGGATGGTTGGATATGTGTTCAAGGGTTGGAACCATCCACTTTTGAATGTCATTATATTTTCAACTTTAGTTTCCTACTTTTGTAAGGGAATTAGTTGCTTGGGGTAAGAGAAAAATACCATCTTCTTTAAGGAGTAGTTTTGTGAGGCCTTTTGATGTTGTTGCTGGGTATCACATTTGCAAACCCTATTTGTAGAGTTGTAGGGATGTTCGTGGAAAAACACCACATGCATATTTTTTGGAACTTATGTTGTTTGCATGCACTGACTAATGCACTGAATGACATTGCTAACATAGATTGGATTGTGAGTTGATTGAGGATGGGCAAAAAATTTAGATATTTGTTGTATGCATGCATTGAATAATGCACTGAATGACATTGGTAACATGGAATGGATTTCCTAATTGATTGAGGATGGGCCAAAAATATAGATATGCAATTATCAATAGGTTTCCATTTGTAATTATCAATATCCACAGGCCATTTACTTAAGTTTGCAAAGATGGAGTCACAGAAGCTAATTGACACCATGTTTTCTTCATTCTTTTTTGTTCTTTAGCAATTATGGCAGCTAAAGGGACTTTCTGTGCCATTGTTGTTAGTGACACATGGGCATCATCAAGGCAATCTTCATTAGACACTACAATTGAGGTGGGGCATGAGATTATTGATTATCGTTCTTGGGATGATGTTAAGTTCGTGGTTGATTTCATTGAACTAATATAAGATAAATTGCTATGCAATATAGATAACCTATCTTTTGGGAGAGATATATGAAAATGTTGACACTGTTTGTGAGAGTATCGAATCCATCACATATAAGAGAGATCCTGTAACACCCCTAGAGTTAATTAAAAATTAGAATTATTGACCCTATATTAACTACTAAGTATTAATAATGTAGAAATTATTTAAAAAAGAAAAATATTAATAAAGTAAATTTACACTAATAACACAAATTAGCAATTAATCTAGGTTAAGATGATTAAACTTGATTAAATAAAGTAGGGGGCATGAAGGCCATGTGGCCCTCGTGCATAATTTACTCTAATTAAACAAAAATTGGAGAATCCTGCATAAATAGGCGAACTGGGGGCTGATTTTGGGGTCTTTTTGGTTTCTTTGATGCTCCTTGTTTTGGGGGAGGTTTTAGTTGGGGGAAAGTTCTATGAGCTAGGTGGAGATGGAGGTTTGGAGGTGAGGGTAGAATAGGATTTTGAGGCATGGCTGGCTTGGTATTGCTGAGTGAGGGCTCGGGGGCTCTCAGTCTATGACTGAGGGGTTGGTTGGGAGGAGAGCGGTCCCTCCAAGTAGTTTCCAGGAGCTGCCACCATGGTCTTGAGGGCTTCTATGATATCTCTGTAAGTTTGAATTTTATATCAGGTAACAGGTACGTCTTCTTCCTAATCTTATCGAGTAGGTTGAAATTAGGATTATAGATTATTTGAAAATTTAGTTGATATTTGAGTAAGAAAGTTTCCAGTAATTATTTCTTTTACTGTTTTTAATCGAGTTTACTTAGTTTCAGATAGGTATTTTTTATCAAAAATGTGAGTTGAACGATTGGTTGAATCGTTTATTATTTTACCCCTTAATTACAATTTAGCTTCTAATTAGAGATTAAGATTATATTAGCAACCAGGACTTTACATCTGGTATCAGAGCCATGTCCAAAAACCAAGACCTTAGTGCCTCGGTCACGCCTAGAGGCTAGAATTACGATGAAATTCACCAGAAAATCACAAGCAAATTTTTTTTTGATGCAAGGTAAAAATTGATCAGAACCTTTCTGGTCACTGGCCTTTGGCCATTTAAAAGTCATTGATTGTGACAAATATCTACAGCTCGGACTGTTAAGAGCAAACCGTGACAAAGTAAAAAAATAAAAATAAAAATGAAAATGGGGTATTTGATAGAGAATAAATGGTATATATATATATATATATATATATATATATAAGAGTAGAAGCTACTTAACCAGCCACGCTCGGACTAGGCCGTGTGAGTGGTGAGGGAGGGTGCACACGAAACTGCCGCTCCCTATGTAAAAAAAAAAAAAAAACAAAAAAAAAAACTGGCTATAGCACTCTAGACTGGTGTCCATAAAACCATTCCCCACACCAAGTTAACAATCCAACCACGAGCCAAGCCCCAGGCATCAAGCAACAGGCCATATACTCAAGCCCGTAGGAGAGTAGCAATGCGCATCGCACCAAGTTGAGAACACAGGGTAAAACCAAAATTTTGTTTGAAATGGTGGCTCAATATCATAGACACGAGCTGAGTCAAGACCAAACCCCATATTCTGTGTGCCATATTGTGAGCGACCAATGCCAAGCCAAGCACTGGTTCCCATGGTCGAGAACCACATATGAGCCCACAGCAGCGTGGAAAGATCGATACCAATGTTTCCATACTTGGCAGCTCTTCTTCCCGTGGATAATAGTGTTCCCAGTGCTGTGCCCAACAAGCCAAGGAGCGGACCTGGAATGAGCCCGTTGGGTGACTAAAACCACAGGTTGAGGCGCAGCCATGGCTGAGTACCTTATGTCTGGGGTTTGAATGCTTTTCTCCATTCCCATCGTGATTGCAACACTGTCACCTTCGGATGAAGAAGAAGGCTGCGAGAGAAAGGTACAGGTCTTGTCCATTGTGTCCACAGTTTCTGACAGGAACTAAAGTCCGCACCTGAGATTTATTCCTGATCAACCATTACACCACAGCAGAGGTTGGGCACACAAATTGTGTGGAGGAGTTCCTGCAATCCCAGGCATCTGAAATAATGGAAGCAATCGATATTACAGGTGGATGGCAAGGATTTCACTGCACAAGCGAAATGTGCCCAAACTGAGAAGTATCCACGCATTTCTATTGAGGGGTGGTTTGTCTTCCCTTTAAATCTCGGACTCAAGCCTGTCGAGCATCGTCTCAAATGTTCTGAGCATGCATTGACACTCATGAACCTGAGTCTGCAGAGAGCACAATCGAGAGCACAATCGAAACGCTGTCGTGGCTCCCTGCCTGGAGCTCGGGCTCTTTACCTGCCATCTGCCGAGGGGTTATGCAAACCCAGTAGCCATGGTGGGTTGTAGCTGGCGTGCCAGGTGGCAATTTTCCACTCTGACATCGTATCTCAGTAATTGAGTAACTGAAGGGCTGTAAAATCTCTGGTTCACGCTACACCTTCCCCTATAGTCAGTATAATAAATATTATAACTTTTTATATTATACACTAAACAATTTTTTTTTTGATCTGTCTTTCCGAGCTCATCAATTTAAAGGCCATACAGAGTCCAGACAATGAGTGATGGACCAGTAATCGAATCCGTGGGTGACATTTCCCAATCGAACGCCTCAGAATAGCCAAATGTCATAATCAGATGTTGAGTTGGATTTTAGAGATACCAATTTTGATTTCTTGGGAACTGTCACCATAACCTTAATTCTGCCATCTCGAAAGACTTTACATATCTCAAATTTAAGATCTTTTTGCTCTCTTCATATCACTTCTTGAACAGCTGCTATAAAAAAAAATTAATATCTACAGCCTCAAACCATTAATCACAGTGTCTCTGTCTTGGGAAAATTATTAAGTTTGAGGGTAATTTGGCATCCAAGGTTGACAGTCAAACATCTTTGGTTGATAACATCACCTCATCTCATATGATCAGTACAGACCTGCAGTTACAAATTGGCAAACTTTATTATTGCGGATCCCTACTGCTTCTCATATTTTGCAAGACTATACTATGTTCTGATTCATTAATAATTCAGTGTCCTCTGCTTATGTTGAGACAGTGATTTATTGGGATATTGAATTTGAGTTTGCAAAGCATAATCTACCTTACATTTAACATCAATTGCTGTTAAGATATGGAGGTGGATAGGAGGAACTCTTCATACTGCTATTTGGTCATTTTCTGATTACCTCTTATAGCTTGCTGCCTTTGGTTTACTGTTCAAGGGCAGATCTTATAATCATTGCATCTACAGTAAGAATACTGACTATTGACAGCATTTTCATTATCTTAAGCTCTAAGGTTGATGGTCAAGTAAGCTGATAAATTGATGAATTTAGTTTCAAAGTCCGGATCAAAATTGACTGCTTAGAAGTACTACCAGATTATTGATCCACTAGCTAAAAGTTATATACCGCTTAAATTGCTTAAACTCCTGAATGATAACTTTTAATACTATTGACGCTTAAATGAGTGGATCTTAAATGCTAAATGATAAATTAACGCTTGCTCAAGTAAATGATATAGGTTGCATAGAATGAGCTAAGGATAAAGGCCACTCTCGTGCTTTTGGCATAAATTAATGATCATTTGAATGCATATATTAGATTATGACACGAAGGATTTACAATCTATTTGGAGTGCTAGGAAAGCCTTTCACCATGGTACCCATGACTCATTATTTGTGGCATGTGCTAGCTTAAGTGAGTGATTTGGAAATTTAAGTTGAGGACATTGGTTAATGCTTGCATTGCTCACTTGATATTGAATTAGTATACCAAAGATGGCATGTTAAAGTGTTATGCAATTAAAGAGGTTTTTGGATAGCTAGACATTGGTTCTTGTTAAGGGTAATTGGTATGCATATATTGAATAACTGGTAAGATTACAGTTGTTAGAATCTAGAAGTTTTTGCCATTTGCATTAGCATTTCCTCCAAAAATGTCCAGGATTTGAATGTTTTATTATTAACAGAATCAGAGAAATTTGATAAATCTGTCATTTCCAGCTTGAATGGAAGTGGTGCCATAAACAACTTAGAGATTAAAAAAAAGATCTTCAATATAATCTTTATCTTTGCACAAGTAAAGTGTGATTACTGCTTGTAGACAAGCTAAGCACATAGCCAAAACGTCCATGGCAGTAGAGAATAGAGATATTGACAAGAATGGCCCAATGGCAGAGGAATGTGAAAATAATAAGAAAGCGACTCAGTTTACACCAGAAGCCACCTATCATTAGAAACTTAATAATTTAACATTTCCTATAAAAAAAGAAATTTGTGACTGATGGTTATCAGCAAGCAATGCAAACTGCTTAGTTTAGCATGGAGATAGTGGATGGTCGGCCAAGCAAATTTAACATTCAAACCAGGTGCCATTGGCATGGATTTGGATAGTGATCACGCCTTACAGCTCAAAAACCTTACTTTTACCCAACTTGACCCCAATTGCCGCTAATGTTCCAGGTTCCCAAAATTTGTAAGCCAAAATGACAGATTCACTCAAATTTAGAATCAACTCAGTTTGAAGCTGAGTATAGAAACCCGCAGTCAAATCCCTTAAAACTATTAAATATAGCTCTGCCCAGTTCTAAAAAAAAGAGGGAGAATCAACATGATCTCTGAGATCTCTTGAAAACGGAGCAATTAAGCATACAAATAATTGTTTTATTGAACATCATATAGAAATTTCAGAGGAATAAAACCTGGGTCTCAAAATAAACTACTCCGTAGTTAAGTACTTGTGCATTCTAGTTGCAGATTGCACTCTGAAAGAACCTGCAAGGTAAAAAAAAATAACAGTTGCGATAAGAAACAGTTGAATCAACAGTTCCTTGTTCTGAAAGCAGTTTTTCTTTCTTCAAGCATGATCCTGGCTTTTTGCAATGGCAAGTGGTTGGCATGTGCCATGCTATCCAACCTGCTATTTTTTTGTGGACTTCAATTGGAGAGACCTATGATAGCTTTGAGGAATATAGTGGATCAATTAGTATGATGTTTCTTTAGTAAAGAAAGACTATAACACAATAGTGAGATGCATCAAAACTGATGGTCTGATTTTGATTTCTAAGATTGGTATAACAAGTTATTGCCGTATTTGCTTCTACACTGGTTGAATAGAGAGGGATTTCATATTGGATTCTTGATTCTTGAAGTTTACGCAGTCTTCATAATGGAACTTTTATATGTTCTATCTTCTTAAGCTGCTTCCTCCTGTTGCCGCCTGGTTCCACACCTGGGAAAACGCAGCAGAAGTCTTCAAGCTGCTGGTGTGGCCTTGGGGGCAAGTCAGAGTCAAGTGCTGTCACTTGGGACTCGACTCCTCCGTCTAGGCTTTCCTAGCGAAGCCAAGGGGGGTAGACCCTAAAAAATAAAAGAAACTAAAGCCTCTAACCTAGGAGTTAGGAAAATAATTTTTTGCAACCAAGAATAAACACTACATACATTTGTCAAATAAAAACATCATTTATCATTTACTCCCATTTAGAATAATCATCATTCAACTGCATACTAGTCAACAATATAAAATGAAATTTGCATCAAGACCAGTGCCTTGTTATGGAGTCAAATAACAAATGCATAAACAGAAAAGGTAAATGTTGTGGAGTGTTCTTGGTTTATTTTAAAAATTAATGTGATGGTGATCTTTTTTATTAAGGCAGGTGGGTTCCCGATATACGCAAGGTACGGGGGAACATGTCCGGAAATTTGAAGCGTGGCTTCCCTCTCAGGCTTTGGGCTGAATCGGAGTCTCGAGGAGGTGTTCAGATGCTATACCAACGAGGGCAAGCCTAACGGTTTCCAAGAGGTCGCTATCCAGTTTTATCCCAAGCCTTCTGGGAAATTTGCCCACGACAACAAATTGCGTGTTGTGCCGGATTTTCACAAAAAGGGTTTTTTATTGGGGTGGTGTTAAGTCCTATTACTAGTCATCCACTCCTTTCTGGTGTGTACCAACTGGATCAGACTAAGCTGCAAGTTGGCCACAGAGCATACGGGAGAAGACCTTGGTATTTTTTATAAAATTTTAAGAACACAAATTTTATCTTTTTTAGAACCCCAGGAGTCTCTTTTCAGGCATGTATTTCGGGCAAGCCCTCATACAAATCCCTACTTCGGGAAAGCAAGGGGGGCGTTATGAGTTTGTAAAAAATGTGAAAAAAACTAGGTTGTGAGTGAACTTGTGGCCCGCCAGTGGAACGGACCAACAAGGTTTATTTTAATCCTAATTTATTTTATTTAATGCCGGAAAACATAGAAATAAACTACTCTAAAAATCACGCCATGAAAATGAGACGACACAGGCCACCCCTGGGGGGATGGGGTGTGGGCGCTGGCTAGCCCACTTGCTCTCGTTTAATGTTTGTTTACAATGACTAGAGAAGTGCCCCAGTCCACTTTAAGTGACTTGGTGGCTTACAAAATTTGAGGAAAAAATTGACCGGTTTTTTGAAAATATGGAAATTTGTGTTCCGGATCGCCTGGATGCTCGAAATTTTGCCAGCACTTCCTCCTACCTGCTCATCTTCTGCTGCAAACCAGCAAGCAATAATTAGTACAAGATGCCCAAAAACACTTTAAGAGTGTCTTTGGAACACCTCCTAAGAAACCCAAAATTTTCTAAGTTAAAAACTAAGTAAAAAATGACAAAAATAACCAAGTAAAACAAGCTATGGAGCTTGTCTACTTGGGATCTTTGCTAGCCCTTTAATGGCTGCAAATTATCAGCTCTATGGCAGCCAGATAATACTTTGCAATCAGATCTAATACTTCTTTAGAAAAAACTTGAAAGATTTTGACAACTTAAACCAGTTTTTGAAAAGAAAGTACTAGATAACCAAGAAGCTTTGATCTATGAACAATAAACTCTTTATGAAATGAAAAAATAAAACTTCTTTATGACAGAATCTGATTTATTTAAGTTTTTAACAGCAGTATATAAATCAGATCCACTTTTGATTAGTAACTAGTAACCATAAAATTTGATTTTTTCTTGAATGAGAGAGAGAGAGAGATGGAACAAATCCTTGTTGAAAATCGAAGCTTTGAAGATGGTTTAGTGATGTTTGAAGGGACTATATCTGCAAACAATGATTAGTAAAAAGGGGAAACAAACAAGATCCTCCTTCTTGCCAACTCAAGAAAACACCTGCACATCACAGATCTCACCAAAAAAAATATTAAGTGTAGATATATACTCACAAGAAACTATGATTGTATATCCATAAACAAATGAAAGATACAAAAATAATCTCTTACCAAGCACACATCACTAAGCTGCTGCAATAAACAAATTGAAAACAACTTATCTCATAGATTGGTAACAATCTTTCCGATGAGCACACCACACCCTTGAAGAATGAAACTTATGCACAAGTCATCTTGGAAAAGGAATCAAGATATTACATCCACATATGACAAAACACCACAAGCTGACCTCCAAAGTCTTCTTTTATTCAAATGAGAAAAAATATTACAATCATAAGTCTCTTGCTCCAATTCTCACTCTAAAGAAAATGGAGTGGGCAGCCATGCTTAAATAGCCAAAGATGGAGAGAAATGGGTGGAATGAGTGGCATAACTCGTGGAGAAAATGGGGCTGCCCATTCCCATGTAATGGGCTGCCAAAATCAGCCCCAAATCAGCTAAAAATCAGCCATGTGACAGCCCATAAACATAGCTGCAAATTCCATGATTTAAGGGGCCCAATTTTGGGAAATATGCCCCCCTCAAATGGGGAAGTAATCCCAATAATATAGCTGCCCGGAATCTTTCCAAAATCAGCTCTTACAACTCCTAAAACATAGCTGAAAAAATCAGTCCATAAATCACTCCCAAAATTTAATATTTTTATGAGTCATTTTTTCACTTTTTTTATTTTTTCATGACTTTTTTGGGTTTTTTGGCCATAGGTAAAAATTAAGCATCCAAACCTTAGGAAAAGTGGGTTTAGGGGTTTAGGGGGTGCTCTGAGTTAGAAAACAAGCACCCCTAAGGCAAAAAAGACCTCCACACGCCACTTCTAGGCCGATTACAAATTTTTTAATTGAACCATTAAAAAATGGCCCAATTTACGGAAAAATTAAAACTTGCCGAAAATTAAAAACAACCTAGGGGGACTTAGCACATGTCCATATGACTCAAAATTAACGCCTAGCATGTTCATATACATTGACCCATAGACTCTAATAATCCCCTAAGGCCCGTCAGCCTCCCCAGGCATTCCAGCTTTGGAGGAGCAGGAGAAAAACCAATTAATTATGTTATGCACTGATGCAAGACATAATAGATAGGTGAAAAAACTCCTTGGAATACCTGACTTAGCCAAAAAGTCCTAGGGAACCAAGTCTTTTACAAAACACCATGCTAGTACGTTTTGTTACAAACCCCGCAGGGCCATGGACATGTGGAAAAAAGTTAAAAATGGGGGCCTTTAAAAGGCCAGCTGGATATCAAATCACCAAAAATGAACATGTATCATGTTCCACTCTGCCCGCTCGCTTGATAGTCCATCTAAGTACAACTTAGCTGGCAACATCTGGCTCCAACTGTGGGACGTGTGCTCGATCTGGTCTTCAAGTAAGGAGAGCATACGAGAATACCAGAATCTCTGGTTTCTATGACCTGTAAAAACATCTCAACTTGACAAGAAAACCTTTCAGTAGCACAAGTTCTTATAAGAAGCCAATGAACCATAAGTTGCATTATTCAAAAACTAAAAATTGACTAATGAAAAATTCTGAGTACATAAAAGGAAAGTATTGAAAAAGAAATGTTGAAAGTAAATGTTCACTTGATGAGCTTATTTTCCTACTCTAAGCATAACAAAATAAAATGCTAAGTAAAATGATAAATCCAATGCAACCATCTTAACATTTTATCAATATAAAATCTTTTAACCTTGTGTTTGGTTACCAGCCAAAACAAGGGTACCTTGTTTAGAAAATGCAAACCTGCATGATAATTCTGGATTGAAAGATTGGATGGTAAATCATAGGTATATGATAAATCTTTGAAGTGCTTCCCCCAATGGTAAGTCCTCATGCAGGCCTCTTCTACCCATGACTGGATAGGGCTGAGAAAAAACTCGGAATGATAAGGCAGACCAACTACCTCATCATATTGGTCCGAAAGGCTCTTCTGATAGTTTATTTCTGTGAAAGTATAAGCCCCAAGCTGCTCCAAATCATAAGGAACCTCAGAATGTGCTGATGAAGGTTGAAACTGACATTCCACTGATTCCATCCTATCCAACTCTTCGTTATACTGCTGATCCAAGTCTTCATTACTAATACTTATGCATGGCTCTAATTGATCATGAGAAATATCTACAGGCTCCTCTTCCATATCAAAATTTCCCAAGGTCTCAAAATCAACACTCCCCTCTCTTGATATATCAAAGATGGGTTTTTCTAAATCCATCCAACAATCATCATGCCCATCCTTGTAAATGAAGGGGGAGTCTTTGTCTATTGCATCACAACCCTGGCCATGCCCATCCTCATGTTCATAATACTTATCCTCAGAAGGCTTGGTTTGAAAGATATTACAAGGTATAAAGTTGTCCAAGACTTCACCACTATGCGGAGAAAAAGGAGGAGTGTCATCATAAACCATACAAAAATCATCACAAGTTTCTTTAAAGGCTTCTGTAATGGTTGCTTCCTTAGGTGAATTTGAAGTACAAACATCATCATCTTCACTAAAGTAATCCTGAAATCCCAAATCTTCAATGGCAAATTGAGGAAGCTCTTCTGAAACATCTTCAATTGAAGACCCTTCATGAATTTCTTTGTCAACTTCTATAATGGCTTCCTCTTTAGGAAAATCTGAAACACACATGTGATCATCATCGTAGATTTGAGAACACTCCATATTTTCAATGTTTTCAGCTATGGTGACAAGAGGATGGTTTTCAACAAAATCTTCAGTTAAGGGTGCTTCATGGAACTCTTCGATAGGGTCATGCTGAATCTCTTTTTTAAAGCCAGATTGTGCTATAGGGAGATCAACACGATTGATATAACTTAGAGGCACCTCCCAATATTTATTATTCTCTGTCATGATGATACGAGGAAAGTTGGGGTCTTCCTTATGATACTCAATCCAAGGTATAAACAAGAGAAAGTACCTTCTAAGGATCCTATCCAAGTGCTCCATACTAGCTCCTTTATTATGCCATTGCCTTATAAATATTCTAAGGAGGCTCGAAAGAGAGTTAATACATTTATTTGGAAGCTCTTTAAAATACCATTGATAAACAGGTCCCTGTAATGTACTAACAAACATCTCCATTATGTTATCTTCATATAAGACTTTGAAGTTAGCCACAACTTTAAGAAAAGAAAAGACATGCCGGGTTTCTACATCATCATCATCTCCCCAAAAGACCGGTAGATAATCAGATACATCTTCACCATCATGATAATTAGGGAAACCAAGGATGTCTGAGAAGTCAATGGGAGGATGTACATCGGAAATTTGCTCACTAGACTCTTTATCATCCATTTTCAAAGATCAATAGCCTGCATTTGAAATGACCATGGGATATATCTGGTACTGAATCAATGGAGTTGTCAAAAGGTGAGTCTTTATAGATTTTACTGTAATGCATGGACTCATCTACACACAAGCAGTCTCAATAAACTATATGAGAAACAAAGGGTTTTATCCCTTCAATGGAGTCGCCATGTGAGAATAAAAATATACATATAAAACAATCTCACAAAAAATTCTATCTTTTTGTTTTTTCTTTGAAAATTTATAAAAGGAAAAAAGGTTAGTGGAGTCGCCAGATGAAAAATTAAAAATCTAATCTAAAGATTCATCAAACAAAGCAAAAACAAAAAGGAAAACTCAAAAGTCGTATTCCGGGAATAAAAAGACTTATCCCCGGCAACGGCGCCAAAATGTTGCCGCCTGGTTCCACACCTGGGAAAACGCAGCAGAAGTCTTCAAGCTGCTGGTGTGGCCTTGGGGGCAAGTCAGAGTCAAGTGCTGTCACTTGGGACTCGACTCCTCCGTCTAGGCTTTCCTAGCGAAGCCAAGGGGGGTAGACCCTAAAAAATAAAAGAAACTAAAGCCTCTAACCTAGGAGTTAGGAAAATAATTTTTTGCAACCAAGAATAAACACTACATACATTTGTCAAATAAAAACATCATTTATCATTTACTCCCATTTAGAATAATCATCATTCAACTGCATACTAGTCAACAATATAAAATGAAATTTGCATCAAGACCAGTGCCTTGTTATGGAGTCAAATAACAAATGCATAAACAGAAAAGGTAAATGTTGTGGAGTGTTCTTGGTTTATTTTAAAAATTAATGTGATGGTGATCTTTTTTATTAAGGCAGGTGGGTTCCCGATATACGCAAGGTACGGGGGAACATGTCCGGAAATTTGAAGCGTGGCTTCCCTCTCAGGCTTTGGGCTGAATCGGAGTCTCGAGGAGGTGTTCAGATGCTATACCAACGAGGGCAAGCCTAACGGTTTCCAAGAGGTCGCTATCCAGTTTTATCCCAAGCCTTCTGGGAAATTTGCCCACGACAACAAATTGCGTGTTGTGCCGGATTTTCACAAAAAGGGTTTTTTATTGGGGTGGTGTTAAGTCCTATTACTAGTCATCCACTCCTTTCTGGTGTGTACCAACTGGATCAGACTAAGCTGCAAGTTGGCCACAGAGCATACGGGAGAAGACCTTGGTATTTTTTATAAAATTTTAAGAACACAAATTTTATCTTTTTTAGAACCCCAGGAGTCTCTTTTCAGGCATGTATTTCGGGCAAGCCCTCATACAAATCCCTACTTCGGGAAAGCAAGGGGGGCGTTATGAGTTTGTAAAAAATGTGAAAAAAACTAGGTTGTGAGTGAACTTGTGGCCCGCCAGTGGAACGGACCAACAAGGTTTATTTTAATCCTAATTTATTTTATTTAATGCCGGAAAACATAGAAATAAACTACTCTAAAAATCACGCCATGAAAATGAGACGACACAGGCCACCCCTGGGGGGATGGGGTGTGGGCGCTGGCTAGCCCACTTGCTCTCGTTTAATGTTTGTTTACAATGACTAGAGAAGTGCCCCAGTCCACTTTAAGTGACTTGGTGGCTTACAAAATTTGAGGAAAAAATTGACCGGTTTTTTGAAAATATGGAAATTTGTGTTCCGGATCGCCTGGATGCTCGAAATTTTGCCAGCACTTCCTCCTACCTGCTCATCTTCTGCTGCAAACCAGCAAGCAATAATTAGTACAAGATGCCCAAAAACACTTTAAGAGTGTCTTTGGAACACCTCCTAAGAAACCCAAAATTTTCTAAGTTAAAAACTAAGTAAAAAATGACAAAAATAACCAAGTAAAACAAGCTATGGAGCTTGTCTACTTGGGATCTTTGCTAGCCCTTTAATGGCTGCAAATTATCAGCTCTATGGCAGCCAGATAATACTTTGCAATCAGATCTAATACTTCTTTAGAAAAAACTTGAAAGATTTTGACAACTTAAACCAGTTTTTGAAAAGAAAGTACTAGATAACCAAGAAGCTTTGATCTATGAACAATAAACTCTTTATGAAATGAAAAAATAAAACTTCTTTATGACAGAATCTGATTTATTTAAGTTTTTAACAGCAGTATATAAATCAGATCCACTTTTGATTAGTAACTAGTAACCATAAAATTTGATTTTTTCTTGAATGAGAGAGAGAGAGAGATGGAACAAATCCTTGTTGAAAATCGAAGCTTTGAAGATGGTTTAGTGATGTTTGAAGGGACTATATCTGCAAACAATGATTAGTAAAAAGGGGAAACAAACAAGATCCTCCTTCTTGCCAACTCAAGAAAACACCTGCACATCACAGATCTCACCAAAAAAAATATTAAGTGTAGATATATACTCACAAGAAACTATGATTGTATATCCATAAACAAATGAAAGATACAAAAATAATCTCTTACCAAGCACACATCACTAAGCTGCTGCAATAAACAAATTGAAAACAACTTATCTCATAGATTGGTAACAATCTTTCCGATGAGCACACCACACCCTTGAAGAATGAAACTTATGCACAAGTCATCTTGGAAAAGGAATCAAGATATTACATCCACATATGACAAAACACCACAAGCTGACCTCCAAAGTCTTCTTTTATTCAAATGAGAAAAAATATTACAATCATAAGTCTCTTGCTCCAATTCTCACTCTAAAGAAAATGGAGTGGGCAGCCATGCTTAAATAGCCAAAGATGGAGAGAAATGGGTGGAATGAGTGGCATAACTCGTGGAGAAAATGGGGCTGCCCATTCCCATGTAATGGGCTGCCAAAATCAGCCCCAAATCAGCTAAAAATCAGCCATGTGACAGCCCATAAACATAGCTGCAAATTCCATGATTTAAGGGGCCCAATTTTGGGAAATATGCCCCCCTCAAATGGGGAAGTAATCCCAATAATATAGCTGCCCGGAATCTTTCCAAAATCAGCTCTTACAACTCCTAAAACATAGCTGAAAAAATCAGTCCATAAATCACTCCCAAAATTTAATATTTTTATGAGTCATTTTTTCACTTTTTTTATTTTTTCATGACTTTTTTGGGTTTTTTGGCCATAGGTAAAAATTAAGCATCCAAACCTTAGGAAAAGTGGGTTTAGGGGTTTAGGGGGTGCTCTGAGTTAGAAAACAAGCACCCCTAAGGCAAAAAAGACCTCCACACGCCACTTCTAGGCCGATTACAAATTTTTTAATTGAACCATTAAAAAATGGCCCAATTTACGGAAAAATTAAAACTTGCCGAAAATTAAAAACAACCTAGGGGGACTTAGCACATGTCCATATGACTCAAAATTAACGCCTAGCATGTTCATATACATTGACCCATAGACTCTAATAATCCCCTAAGGCCCGTCAGCCTCCCCAGGCATTCCAGCTTTGGAGGAGCAGGAGAAAAACCAATTAATTATGTTATGCACTGATGCAAGACATAATAGATAGGTGAAAAAACTCCTTGGAATACCTGACTTAGCCAAAAAGTCCTAGGGAACCAAGTCTTTTACAAAACACCATGCTAGTACGTTTTGTTACAAACCCCGCAGGGCCATGGACATGTGGAAAAAAGTTAAAAATGGGGGCCTTTAAAAGGCCAGCTGGATATCAAATCACCAAAAATGAACATGTATCATGTTCCACTCTGCCCGCTCGCTTGATAGTCCATCTAAGTACAACTTAGCTGGCAACACCTCCTATCTTCCAATGTCGTATACTTGCATGGATCCTGCCATTACCCATAATTTACAACCTTAATATAAATATTTGTAGATATGTTTCTTTATCTGCTTACAAGCATTCCAATTCAATCTTGCCATTCCTTTATGAGCTGAAAATTTATGTGGCTTGTTATCCACTAAATTGCACTTAGTGGATTCCAAGTGAACCGTTGAAGTTGTGAACATGTTCAATGTTCATCATCAGTGTTCCGAGATCCATCATGCCAAAATTTTTTGGCTCTTTGTAATTTTTGCATGTCCAAAGTTCCAAACCCCTGTGGGGGAATTGTAATAAGTTGGTCTAAGCATGATTATTTTGTAAAAGACTTGGCCTACCTTAGGGTTTTCCGTCAAGGGGATACTCTAGAGTGTTTTTTCCTTAGGAATTATGCGCTACTCTTCAGTGGTGTATAATTCCGGAGTTTTTCACTCACACCTCCAAAGCTGGAGTATTGTTCATGGTGGTCGATCTTAGGGGGGTTATTAAAGCCTATGTGTCTATGTATTTTTACATGCTAGCCATCGGTAATAACTAATAAGTCGTATGGACATGCATTAGGTCCCCTAGGAGTTTGACTCAATTCCGAAGAAAATAATTTTATTTTTATTTTTATTTATTTATTTTATTTATTTTTTTTTCCGTAAATTAGACAATTTTTTAATGGTTTAAATGAAAAATTTCAAAATGTAATAAAAGTGTCGTTTGGAGGGGGAATTTGGCGTGGGGAGGCTCATTTTGACGCTCAGAGTGCCCTCTTTATCCTAGTTCCCACTTTCTCCAGGTTTCGGGCGATTATGTTGCCTCTGGGAGCAATTTTCACTAAAGATGCATCAAATTGGCATTTTAATGCTTAAAAATCAAAAAATGCACCATGACAAAAAATAAAAAAAGGACAAAAATGAATATAAAATTGGTATGGAAGGGTGGCATGTTGAAGTATTAAGGAGGGCGACCATGACTAATGTTTAAAGCACATGTTTTATTGGAGCTTAGGATAAGCGTGAGGTTCCAAGGTTGAAATGTGTGGGTCTTCATTCACGTGGGTGGACCCTCCACCATGGCAATTCGTGAGATGATGGGCGATAACTCCAAGGTTTGGGCGAGAGTTACATGGGAGAGGGGCGCCCCTTCTGTGAGGTGGCAACCACCTCATCCCACTACACCAACCAAAGATTACTCGCATGTGAATTTGCAACTCGAAGGATATGCGATCATGGAAAGTTAGTGCGCAGTCCTCTCTTGGGCTTCAAGCCTTGATGTGGCGATTTATGGATGGATGGAGGAGAAAACAAGGAAGGAAGGTGGGCACCTCCCTTATGTGGCACACACCTCACCTTCAATCACCCCATTTCAAGCTTCAATCACCACGAATCTTGGGATTGACTCCCTCATCTCATGCAAACTCACCTTCCCTCATTGAATTCAACCTCTCTCCCCGTGAGGTTATAAAAGCAAGGTAATGGCTCCCCATTTGCATATGGTGGATTAGCATTGAACCTCTGCTTCTGAGATTTGTAAACTATCTTTTGATTAATAATTGTTGGAAGACTTTGGAGGTCATTGGTGGTGTTGTTCTTCATGTATGCAAGCTGTGTTTGAGATAAATTGTGTATTTCAATTTTTGCTTTGCATATTAAGTGGTTTTTCTAGCTTGGCAAGGATCTTGGATCCTAGTAGGGTAAGCATTCACTGTTGATTGATTTGCTTATTTTCATTTGATGTTTAGAGATTTAGGAGCAGCAAATAGTATTCGGTTATACATTTGCCTTTCTTATTTCTTTGCGTTAGATTTACTAGATTTAACCTCTTTCTTGTATGAGCATTGTTGGTGATATCACATGATTCGGTACATAAGCTTTAAGAGTGGATCTTGGCTTGACTCTTTTCTTGAACTTTGTAGTGGATCATCTCTTTCCAAATGCATATCTAATCTTGTTTGCAGGCACCAAGCTTCTTCTCCAACTTTTATAAGCTAACTAGCATTGGTTCTTCTTCTTCCATCTCTCTTCTTTAAAAATTACAAGCAACCCTTTTCTTTTCGTTGTATTGAAGCAAGTGTTTAGACCTGAAAGTCAAATTTATTTCAAACTTGTTTTCAAAATCAGATTTAGAAGTACTTAAGTTTTTCACATTTAAAAGAGCTCAATCTAGTTTCCATTTCCATACTTGTTTATGCCAAAATTTTCCATAATTTTTGCAAGTTGGAAATTGTATTTTTTTATTGTATATTTGTGCATTCTAATCACTTTTTGCAGCGCTTTAGCTTGCTGGAAATTAGCAGGTCTGCACATAAAAGTGAAAGATTTGAGTGACCAAGGCCACAAGAAATTGCAAAAAACACTCTGGTGGACGCCCAACCCAATTTACTTTACTTGTATATCATTGTAATCCCTTAGATCCAAGTAAAATGGACTAAGGAGCACTTTTCTTTCAGTTTCATTTGTAAATAGTAAATGAGAGCAGTGGGATACTCAGCGCCCACACCCCATCCCCCCTGGGGGGATTTGCATTTTTGTCATAATTTGTGAGATTGATTTTTTCTAACCCTACAAAGTTCACACATTCACTTTGTTAGTGCAGGGTGTATACTTTTGTATTTTTTTTATAATTTTTGAATCATTTAATTTTTTACAAGTAGTTTTAGAAATAAAACCGGTTTCGTCGCCACGAAGCATGCTCTCACCTTCACCTAAAGGCATTGCCGATTAGTGGAGGTTGATCAGAAAGTGACGCATAAACTTGGTGATTGATATCTTTCAAGGTTTTGCATCCTACATTTCACTTTTCACACCATAACTGTTTAATAAAAGGAACCCAAAGTCTCTTGAACCTCGCTGAAAGCAGGTCGAGAGCACTCTCTATTGGAGAGCACAATGGTTCTATTTTTCTCAATTTGAATAAACTAATTTGCCTACAATGCGTATGCTCTGCCCACTTGTGGGATACCCAGAAACAGTTGGAAGCACCTTTTAACATCCCACACTTAAATAGTCACCTAATAAAATCAACTACCCTTAAAATAAGTGAAAATCCGGCACTTCGACAATTTTTGTGTGGGGAAATTTTGCCTGGGGACGCGGGAACCACTGGGACGAGACCTCAGGGCACCAGTTAGGCTACATCCTTGTTGGTGTATGTTGAACACCTCTCTTGAGACTCCGACAAACCCACATGTCCTTGTACGGAGCCACCAAATCTTGATTTTCGGACATTCTTCCTTGTACCTCACGGTATATCGGGAGTTTTCCCCCCTTTTCCCTTAATCAAGTTTCATAATTTAATAATTAAAATCAACCAAGACAACACTCAAAACATTTCAATTTTCGCTTTCATTTCAACACATTATTTGACTCCATAAGGCACTGGTTTTGTATTTGCTTAATATCAATATTGTGCATCTTTATTTCTTGCTGGTGAAAGCACTTGTTTAATTACAATTCATTTTGCAAAGGCTATCTTGTGATATTTTACCCTAAACCCATAATAAACTCCTAAAAACATAAAACACCCTTTTAACCATTTCATTGGAAGCTCTAACAACCTTAGAAACATTCCTTAGGGACTACCCCACTTGGCTTCGTTGGGAGTTGTTCCTAAACGGAGGAGTCAAGATCAAGTGACAGCCTTGACTCGAGACTTGCCCCCAAGGGTACACCAAGCAGTAGCAAAGATTTCCTGTTGCGTTAACCAGGTGTGCTGGTCCGGCGGCAACATGGCTTATGACAACTATGAAATTCTCCAGAGTTCTTCAATTGTTTTGCCTCGCATAATATCAAATGTAAGGGCATTTGTAGAAGTCAGACACCATTGAATATTAATGGATTCAACAATGCATCCCGTGTAGATTCCTTATCCATAAGTGATTTTCTTCTTGTAAATGCTTCTTATAGAAACTTACAGTTATCCTCCCTCATCTGCATCCACTAGGGGGCCAAGGTTCCATTGGATCTATGTGTTATTACAAGCATGATCACCTCGTTACTTGCTGCCTTTAATTCCTTCATTTTGCATTATTTTGATCTACGATCATGCTTCTTATTGAAACTTACAGTTATCCTCCCTCATCTGCATCCACTGGGGGGCGGGGTTCAACTGGATCTATGTGTTATTACAAGCATGATCACTTCGTTACTTGCCACCTTTAATTCCTTCATTTTGCATTATTTTGTGGATTTTGATGTTTTCTTACTTGTTTTCTTTGGAAATAATTTATAAGTGAATTCATCACAATGGCAATTTATTTGAAATGGAAAATTTAAGTGTAGTTTGTATATTTTGGTATGAACATTATATTGTTATAAGCATGTTAGGATAATGAGGAAGTTTCTGGAAGATTATATAGTTTATGTTAAGATGCAATGCTACTTATTCTTTTAAAGAGGCTATTATAATGATGACGGGTGATAGGTTAATGATAGGAGTTAGCTCTTGGATGATAAAGTCATAGTAGTTTTGCTTACGTTCCACTTCCATCCAATTCAGGGTGTCTTACAATCCTTATCATATCTTATTGGCATGGGTTGTTTGTGTAAGACTTGTTCCATTATAAATAAAGGACTAATTAATCATGATAATGATTTGCAACGACATTATGTTCTTGAGATAAAATATCCAGAAACAATGTTCATACTTTGGTTCATTTGGATCATGCTATCTTTGGGATCATGTGATTTGCTTAGTTTAGCATGTGGTCTTGCATAGACTTATTCCATAATAAAAGAAGACTAAATGAGCATCATAACATATGGTTTTACATGCAAGATCCTCGTATGCATGATGAATTAAATGAGGTTAGGAAATATTATGAGATTCTGAGGTTAGGAAATATTATGAGATTCCGATTATAATGACATCTTTTATTATTATGTGAGATGGTTTATGGTAACTTGTCCTTCTTGATTTTCTCAGTACATATGAGGTGATGCAATAGTTACACTTGCTTTGTTGATATGAAGTAATGAGTTATTGTATGTGGACTTCTTTTGTGAAGATTAATGATTGATTATATGATTGTGAGTGGAAGTGTTACAGGAATTCCACTCTAGGGCCTTCAAGGCCAGGTCATTCTAGAAACCACGATCTCGTGGGAGCCCATAACAATGAGGGAGTATGGGCTAGGGACAGACTCACTCAGTAATACCTAGCCAGCTACGATTCTAATGCCTGGTTGACCAAAATCCGGTGTGGCCGATGAGGCGACTAGATGAGACCAAAATCCGGTGCGGTCGATGAGGTCTAATACTAGAAGTCCACGGCTAGAGGTGCACCAATCGTAGAGGGAGGTGTATGGAGAAGGACTTCGATGTTGGGTTTGGTTGCCTTGGAGGGATATGGAGGGAGTCAGGGCCAACCTTTCAAGATGCCTGGTTGACCAAAATCCGGTGCGGCTGATGAGGTTAAAATAGAGATCGGAAGTAGACCAAAATCAGGTGCCGTTGATGAGGTCTGTTATAGGTCAAATCAACACTTCTTCGTCCGTGATCACATTGCCTTGTCGATCACACAAAAGGACACTATGGATGGAAGAGATGGATTAACCTTAGATGATTTGATACTGAGATCCTATATCTTCAGCTAAAAACTATATCTTTTCTACATATTTAATTGGAAATGCGCTACTCTTGTAAATGGCATCTAGCGCATCATGCACTGGTCTCATTGTTGACAACCCGCGCACATATCCTCAAAGTGGTATGCGCTAGTCCTTAAGATCACTAGCAGCGCACCAAGCGCAGGTTAGCAAGTATCATAATTGCACACATATTAAGATGAAATGGAAAAATATATTAAGAATAGGAATTGGGATTAGTTGAGTTTGGTATTATAACCCCCCCAACCTCCCAATTCAACTGCCTCACGAATCTAACTTCCTGCCTTGGCCATAAATACAAGGGGAAGCTATGAGGAAGAGGCCAATCTAGGAGGAAAGCTATTGTTATGCTGAAGGAATTTTTAGTCAAGAGAGGAGCAGGAGCCCAGAACTTGGTTGCAGAAGTGCTTGGAACAAGATTAGGTATATTCGTTGTATTTTGTTGCATTTCTTTGACAATAAAGATCGAGATATCCTTCCCATCCCAATGAAATGTTAATTTCATTGGATGTTTGATTGCAATTAATGTTATATTGTTTTTGTCAATATCATTATCTGTTTGTAGTCAAATCGTTCGAGGAAGGTTGTTTGGTTTTGTAAGTGTGTCGCTGTAGAGATCAGGAGAAAGCTAGGACCAACCGCCATAAAGAAGGTACTCTTTCTCAAACCCTAAATCTCATTTGCTTACAGTAATTAGTGTAAAGCCCTAATATATCTATCTATCAGCCCCATGTACGTTGATAGCATCCATCCCCTGCTATAGGGTATAATCCTTAACAACAAGGTCCATAGATCGGTTTAGCAATTATGCTAACTGTGAGGCTTCCGATGCCTACTGTACTGTCCGCGGGAAGATTACAGTAGAGAGCCCATGCCATGTCGAGCGGGACCACCCAAAGTGTTGGTGTGGAGGGTTATGGAGGTTGCTTGGGTGGTATGATTCTCAGGGAGAGGGTGAGTAAGGAATGAGGGAGTTTTGGGGGGGATGTGTTATGTCTTTCTATTTCATTAAGTTGGTTTTGATTTATTGTTTATGTCATGTTTATGAAGTATATGATGGAGTTAATGCATAATTTGTATGAATGGTTGATGGTTGCATATTAGACCCTTGGTAATTAAACAAGAGCATGTTGTAATTAAGACGTTGAATGTATTAGTGAAGGAGGAAAATTCTTGTGTGCTAGGCACATGCAAGAGTTTTCATCTTCACAATAGTATTACACACACACACACATATACTATACTACACTATACTAATTAAATGAGTATTGTATTATGTTGTGATACTATTATGTGTTGAGAACCTATCTCTGTGGGGAATATAACTTTGGGGCGAAGTTCCCCGAAGGGGGAGAGTATGTAACACCCCTAAAGTTAATTAAAAATTAGAATTATTAACCCTATATTAACTACTAAGTATTAATAATGCAGAAATTATTTAAAAAAGAAAAATATTAATAAAGTAGATTAACACTAATAATGCAAATTAGCAATTAATCTAGGTTAAGATGATTAAACTTGATTAAATATAGTAGGTTGCATGAAGGCCATGTGGCCTTCATGCATAATTTACTCTAATTAAACTAAAATTGGAAAATCTTGCATAAATAGGGGAATTGGGGTCTGATTTTGGGGTTTTTTTTGGTTTCTTTGATGCTCCTTGTTTCGGGGGAGGTTTTGGTCGAGGGAAAATTTCTATGAGCTAGGTGGAGATGGAGGTCTCGAGGTGAGGGTAGACTAGGATTTTGAGGTTTGGCTGTCTTAGTATTGCTGAGTGAGGGCTCGGGGGCTCTCAGTCTATGACTGGGGGTTTGGTTGGGAGGACAACGGTCCCCCACAAGTGGTTTCCAGGAGCTGCCACCATGGTCTTGAGGGATTCTACGATATCTTTGTAAGTTTCAATTTTATCTCTGGTTACAGGTATGTTTTCTTCCTAATCTTATTGAGTAGGTTGAAATTAGGATTATAGATTATTTGAAAATTTAGTTGATATTTGAGTAAGAAAGTTTCCGGTAATTATTTCTTTTACCTCTTTTTAATCGATTTTACTTAGTTTCAGATAACAATTTTTTATCGAAAATGTGAGTTGAACAAGTGGTTGAATCGTTTATTATTTTACCCCGTAATTACAATTTAGCTTCTAATTAGAGATTAAGATTATATTTGCAACCGGGACTTTACAGATCCCTAGTTTATATCCCCAATAAGAGCAATATATAGATTGGGGGTTGAACAAGTCGATTGCACCTTTCTTGTGGCATTGTATGCTATGAATCCAAGATTGTATTGTATGATACTAAAGAAACAAGAGGCTTTCTTCTCATGATCAAGAGGTAATGAAGAGATACATGATTACAATGAAGTAGTCATCCATCATTTAGAGTCATTATGCCCAAATTTTATGTGGGTGAGACAAGTTTGGCATTGTGAATCTTTGTATGATAGGTGCATTTGATACACTAGTGGGAAAATCATGGTAAGCATGTCACATTGCTATATACATTTACTACATAGTTACTATTTACTAATATGAAAGAAGATTGAGCAAGATGAGAACTACTAAAACCAACATAGATCCATCTTAAACCCAGATCTTTTCAGCACCGAGAGGGATCCAATTTCTTGAAGTGTAAATTCTTTTTATCTTAAATTTTTTACGCATGAAGAAAAAATTTACACTAAAGAAATTGGATTCCTCTCAGTGCTTAATAGCTCTGGGCTTAAGATGGATCTATGTTGGTTTTAAATTTTTTATTTTATGAGCCAACGTGAATTTTTTTAATTACTTTTTATTTTTGATAAGTTATGAGCGGATGTGAATTTTTTTAATTACTTTATATTTTTGACAAGTTATGAGTGAACATGAATTTTTTAATTACTTTTTATTTTTGGGAACATTACGTTACGTAACGTGACATCTCTCCCATATTGGGCTGTAAGCACCTCGCTACTCTTGGTGCAACAAAACTTCCGATGGGGCAAAGGGATACAAATACTTGCTTATAGAATTAAACATTGGATTCTTAAGTGCATGGGAGAAAGACCCCCTTAAGTAGAAGGGACAATTGTGCTTAAAAGGCTAGGCAACCTCTTATGATATACTAATGTTACATGCAATCACTTACATCATAGGATTCGACGTCTACTCTACTCCTTCCCTAACTATAGGGGTAATATGTAAATGCACACATGCTTGTTTACAATACAAAATAATTTATTACATTTAAAATGAGCATATATAGGAAGCAAAATATTATGTGTATTAAGTATTTATTAGTCCTCCTTAGGAAGAAAAATTTCCCAGTCTTTATTGAAGATGGGAAAATTATTGATCAAATATTGATTGATAAATCCGTTTGGCTTGCAAAGGTAGACTACTTTTGTTTGGTTGATCAAGGTTGTTGTAATTTACTCCTTCATGCAATCCTTATTTTGATATCAAATAACAACCCTTGGAAAGTGCAGGTAGGAATTTGGATTACGGGTCTAGCTACTAGTATGTTGGCCAATATTATTGGAACTAATCGATCCAAACCGGTTCACCCAATGGAGTGCCAAAATTGGGTCGGAAGGCCAATTCTGTCTCAAACCTATTTAATCAAATGCCAAACCAATTGGTTCGGGACAAGACCGATCCAGTTTAGTTTGGTTTCAATTTGAATTGGTCCCCATCTTGGTGGATCCACTTACACGACAATTTGGCCAAAAAAAGAAAAGGAATAAAAAAGAAAAAATGGTGCTCACTCCCAAACCCTAAGTTATCATGATATAATGATGCCCTACCCTAGGTTATGTAGTTATTTGTTGTAGCATGATGTTTTTTGGACATTAGAGTCCATTTAGAGCCCTGATGTTTATGTGTTTTGTTTTAGAGATGTGTCACACTTGGTGTCATTTTGCTATACTCACCCTTACATGCTATATACATGAGAAAACTTCGCATATTTGGTGTCTAATGGTTTGGATTTCCTTAGGCCTATTCTATGCACGCGTGTCTTGCACGTGGTAGAAATATTTGCGTTCTTTGACTTTTAATGCAAAACAGAAATTTCAGCTCACAAGGAGGTTTTCAGATCTTAACCCTGCGATTTTATAGCCTTAGGTCTGTTTTAAAATGATAAAACACTAGCTACAATGGACAATATTTCACTTCTTATTCTTAACAACTCCAATCAACAAGGCAATCCAAAAGAAAAGATACCAAATGTGTGCCAACAAGTTTCAGCGCTCTAGGGCAATCTTATCACGCGTAACCCAGATCTGAAAATCACTTTATTACAGCAGGAATTACAGCAGTAAATCTGCCCCATCTTATTCAAGATTAAATTTAAAACCCTCAACAATTTCAGCCTTACTTATGTTAAATCAGAAGACATAACAAGTGCTGGAAATTATGAACTCATGAAGATAAAGATAACTGAAAATCAAATGTGCAACAAGACAATTTTGGAAAGCTGAAAACTTCATATATATATAAAAAGATGAAATTGATGTATATACCATAACTTGGGAAAACAATGAAAACCCTAGCTCCACGAAAGATCCTCCACAAGATAATGAAGTGATGATCATCTGCAACATCTATCTCACAAGAACAAACCCAAGCATCTCACAAGAGCAAGCTCCCAACAAAGACATCCTCTGTAGATTCTGTAACTTCTCCTAGTGTTTCCTCATGACCCTAACACCTTACTCCAAGATGACAAGTACACAGAAAAGAGTACAATGATGATACTGAAAGGACTTTCTCTTTCCTCAATATATATATGAGAGAGGTAAGGGAGGCCAACAATACATATGTTGGTCTAAACCCTTACAAGCAACCTACTACAAACCAATGTTATCGGAACCGGACCGGAACCGGTAAAACCGGCCGATCTGACCGGTTCACAGGCCCAACTGGTCTGGTTAGGTGCCTGAACTGGAAAACCTGCAAAATTGATTTGGACCGGTTGTGAACCGGCTGTGAACCGGTCAGTTCTGTATGGAACCGGCCAAAACCGGCCGAACCGGCTGTGAACCAGCCAGTTTTGACTGGTTCCATACGGAACCAGCCAGTCTGTACTTTGCTTATTTTTTGGACTCTAGGGACCATTCAGAGCCTCTTTATTAATGTATTTTGGTTCAGAACTTCAGAGATGTATCGCACCCGGTGCTATTTTGGTTATTTGCACCTGTACTTGCTATATATATGAGAAAATTTGCATATTTGTGTATTCATGGTTTGGATTCATATGTATGCACATGAATATATATGTTTTTTACAAAATATAAATAGTTTATGTGTTTTTTGGTCGATCGTTTTTTTCCCCCCTTTTTTTTTTTTTGGTTCGGTTTTGGTCCGATTTCTGGTCGGGTTCACATTTTGGGCTCTGCTGGTTCGATCACCAGTTCGGTTCTGATAACATTGCTATAAACATAAGTAGGCTCATGCATGTGAAGGGATACACATGTCAAGCTTTAACTTTCCAAGGTGTTGTACACAAGCATGACTTCAATGCTAGGATGCTCCACGAGATGTGTTCAACACTTCCCCTACAAACCTCAAAGGACTCCATTGCTCCTCCTAAGCCATGTGTTCCACTTTGTCCACTCCACCTACATGAACATTGTTCTAATCTTGGTTCCCCCAAGTCAACTACAAGACTCCGTGCAAGCATCCAAGCTTCCAGATGTTGTCTAGGGCTCAATGCCCTCCTTTGGAATGCCAATTGCTCCATGTCCAATGCAAGGTGTCCTTTGAAGTAAACAACCAATGTCCACATGGACATCATAAAGATTGTTATGCAAGCATCCAACTAAAGTCAAACAACCATTGAGTAAGCCACCTCCAATGTTCAAATCCATCATGGACCATCCAAGGGCTAATCTTACACCATGTACCCAAAATCTCATGAATCCCCCCCAAACATGGTGTAAACACTTTCGTAGTAACCTAAAAAGCCAACACATGTTTGTGTGCTTTTGTGTGAAAGACCCCCTATACCCCGCTATTATCACCCAAAATGAGTCTTGGGTGAGCAGCTTAGGAATGAAGGATCTGTCACCTCTTGACAAACAAGCAGATACAATTCACAAACGGTAAATCACTACTAGCTTCAGATGGATTCAGAAAACCAGTGCCTGCCATTTGGGTCATGGTGTCAGATGATAACTAGGCAAATGTTTGTTTGGCAATGGAGAAATCTGATGAGGTATACATTTTGAAAGGATCTCACCGAATCAAAATGTCATTATCCCTATCACCAACACTGAAACACAACCCTACCCTGGTCATTCAAAATCTAACCAAGGGAGAATTCCTTACCCTATGAACCTTTGGGGTCAAGAACAACAATTAAGATTCACAAAAAAATCATTAAACCAGGGGAGTAAAACCCACAAAACCCTATGAAATTGACTGAACAGATTCAATGAGGGCTGCAACATCAACAACAAAAGTCAACACACAAAAATAAAGACAACTGTGGAGTTGTGGACCAATTACTCAATTTTATATTCATTGTCAAGGCCGCCTTTGGCAATTACAAATAAACAGATTTTAAATCTCAATGAATCCAATCTTCACATAATTTTTGAATCATCATTATACAGCTGTTCAGCCCCCTAAATTCTACCTTAACACTGTCAGAGCTGCCAACACTATGCTGTATATGCCAACTTAGAGTAGGAGTATTTCTTTCACATTGCCTGTGTTATTATTTTCTGCTAAAGATAGGAAAACCCCCATACCCACAACTGCACCATACTCTTCGTGCCAACCCACCTGCAGCATCCATTACTCTGTGTTTTCATGACCTACCAAAATAGATAAGTAACTGCTGCTAACAAGGTGTGTGCATGGGTTTGGCTATGGGCTGAAATGTGCCTTACTTAGATGCTAAACCCAGTAATCAATCTCTTGGAATTCCCCTTCATATATACTGTGAGTTCAATGCATGCGTAAGCCCAAGAATAGGCTGAAAATGCTTACATTGGTTGTGCTAAAAATAGTAAACAGTGTATTAGAACTCCCCTCCAGCTAAGTGCATCCCCGTCCTTGCAAGAAATAGATCTAAAGGCTAGCATAGAGTGTACCCACCTATGTTTTGTCCATATGCAAAAAATAACCCATTACTTCAACTGTGGGAATGCATCCTCGTGCAGTCTCAAAATAGAAGGTAACCCCACTTTAAGCATGCGCTTTCAAAATGTTGTAAAAGGGATAAGTGTGCTGTTATGTAGTACTATCACTTATCAACCAGGAGCTGGCCTCCTTTAGCTTGTCAAAACAACACATACCCCCCTTCACCAATGTGCCCTTTGTATAAGTACAAATTCAGACTCTTTCACAATCTAACTCATCCATAGCATTTTCAATCATGTACCATCTGTCAAGTTAAAGGATGCACAGGCCCATGATTCAGGTATTTGATTTATCTTTGCCATATGTTCGAGGCACTGAAAGAATCCTTGGGCCAATCAATTTCCGTTTCACATATTTGACTTATTTGCCCATTATGCATCTGTGCTTTTCCCCACTGCTAGTAACCACAACTGTCAAGTTCTTCAGGGATATAATCAACACTGACAAGTTTGAAAAGCACACAGTCACACTCATCTAGGTGCCAGCTGTCATGTTAAAGGATGCAGATCTACGATTCATGTATTGGATTTATCTTCTACCATATGTATGAGCCACTGAAAGAATGATTGGGCCACCGAGAATCTTTTTTCACAACTTTAACTTATCTGCCAATTATGCATCCACTCTTTTCCCCACTACTAGTAACCACAACTTTCAAGTTTTTCAGAGATATACTCAATAGTGATAAGTCTGAAAGCTGTAGCATTGCCAACAAGGCCACTCTGACCGTGGTCAGTTTTCCAAGGGCACATTCAAAGATTGACATGTTTTTGTGTAGAGGAAAAACACGCGGATTGATGATCATATCAGGGACAACGCCCTCTTTTGTGGAAGGCATATACAACCCACAACCTTAACCCAAATCTAACAGCTGTAGCAAACTAAGTTAATGTCTGTAAGCCCATTTGGATGAATCTTATCTACTCTCAAATTTTCCGCTAGAGGTTTTCCAAAAAATCTACTTCAAATCTTGACAAAGAAGCATTGTGAGAGGGATTTTCTTCATGGATTATCTCAGGTACAAAACTATGCAAGTGCATTGAATAATTTAGTCCATGACCTATTGCAGTATGGTAAGTGACCAAAAATCTTTCTGGTTATAATCATAGTGACATTAACAACAACTATTGTATGATTCTCCTGTTCATTGTTCATGGCTGCACTCTTATTGCTTGATCTTTGCTCCCAAGTAAATGCCAATGCTGCCTTGCAAAATCTTTGATCTTGATACTCCATTAACATCTCAGCTTTTAATTGCTGGTTTATGCTTATACATGTCCCTTTTTCCTCTGATGTTTTGGTTTCATCAATGTCCTTTTGTATATTCTTGGGCGAAATTGATCTGTTGATTATGTCCTGAACTTCAGCAAGTACAGAATCACCATCATTTTTAGCATGCAATATTTTTTTAATTGCCATGACTACTACAAGGAGTTCCAACTCCAGGTTCTGGCAAAGGAGTTCAATATCTTGAAGGTTTGCCAATTTAAAGTCTCTTTCGTTTTCCAGGTTGTCTACAGAAAGCTTTATGTGATCCCTTCATTCATTATTTGAATCTAAAGTGCATAAGTAGTGCCATTTGGCAATCCAATGTGCTCCCCCCCTGCTTAAAACCTACAGGATTTAGATATCCTTGTACTAGCCCCAGATTCATCGGTATGGAATACCAGAGGAAGTGCTATTTTGCAGAGACTTTAAACTTCCTGCAGCAACTTGAAGATTGCACTGGAACCAACAATTTCTGTGTACTTCCTTTCCTTTGAATATTCACTCCACTAGATTGTCATATGATAATATCTATCATCAATGATTCAATTCCATGATGTACCGAATCACTGTGTTTCTTTAGCCACTTGAGGAAGTCTAGATTGTACCATGGCCACCTTTTTAACAAGCTAGTTAACCCCATAATGTGCTGGTCAACATAGTATTTATAATTCTCAATTTTTTTGTCAAATAGAATCTTAGCAGTGCCCTTGGAACACCATAACTTCAAATAGAACAATGATACCCTCTTCCATAAGATACTTCAGGTTTGCTAACCTCCACGAACCTCTCAAGATGTCACTTAGATATGAAAAACCTTTTATATCTTAACAAATGAAAGAAACCCCATAAGGCATCAAGCATTGGAGAAAAAAAACCCAAATCTCATTCTGGCCATCATCCCTTCTATTCACAACTTGAGAAGGATGCACTTTGATTCGGATAAATGGGATTTTATCAATCTCTGCAATTCCACATTGGTCCAAGATCTCAACCACATGGCCTGTTATATTCCTTGCCCCTCCCTCTATAGTACGTCTGTCTTGAATGGCCTCTGGATAACCTCTCACAATCACTGGGACAGATTCCAGTATTAACAGTCCGACACTCTGACGAGCTTGTATTTAATAACATTCTCTCTACACTGTCGGCATCATCTATATACCTGTCCCTTGACGTCTGCAACCTTGCCCAAATTGATCCAAAATAGATCAATATATAATTTGTCACCTACTTGGAGCTTTCAGGGTCGAAAGATTGGATGAATTGGCTTGTAGGGCCCATTTTATGGGCATGACTCATTTTGTAGATTTGGGATTCAAAACATTTTGAGGCCTTTTTGAGGGTCTAAATGACATTTTTTTGGGGCAAAACAATCCATCATTAGCGCCATGGGCCATGAGGTGATTATACACTCCGAGATCTTTCCAACAAACCAAAGATTGCCTCAATTGGAGTCCGTATGCTAAAGTTATGCCTCCCACAAGTTGACCTATACAGTTGACCACCATGGTATCGAGTGGATTCCACGTCAGCTCTCACTTTTCACATGTGGAGCTGGTCACATGTGGATCTTCAAGAACATTTTAGAAGGACCAAAATCCTAACCCTAATTGAGAGTTGAGGCATGCAAAACCCCTAAAATTAACTGGATACGGTTATCGATCTATGTTAAATACTGAGCTGCTAGAAGAAGAAGGGGGGCATTCTTTTGATGTATTGTATTTTTCCATTGTTGAGCAACAACACGTGAGTGGATGTTGGAGCAGAACATAGGAGATATGAGATCTTGTAGTAGCCATTCTGGCCTTAGAGTCATAGGTAACTCCATAGAGAGTACTGTTTGCTTTGTATTTGCATTTTGATATGAAGAGCAAGGCATAGTCCTCATTTGTGGTTGGGTTTTTCCCCATAGTGGATTTTCCAAGGCATAGTCATCATTTGTAGATTGTGTTACTTGTTTGCTCTAGTTTCTCTTTCAGTTCCATTATATTTAGTATTTTATGAAATTGAATTAACATTATGAACTAAGTTGCAAGATTTGTTGTGGTGAACTGATCCAATGGAATATTCACGACAGTTTATGGATCACAAATACTTTCTTCAATTCCACAATTGAAGCAAAAAATCCCAAAAACAATGCAATGGAAACCATGTTTGGCCATATACTTGTCCCATGACATTGCAACCTTGCCCAAATACTTTATTCAATTTCAAAGTTGAAGAAAACCCCAAAAGCAATCCATTGGAAACTTGTGTTAAGCCATATAATCCACTCAAAGTTAATTAATTTTGAGAAATATATGGAGGCAAGATTCAATTTTCTTGTAAAAGAATTTGATTGGTAGAGACAAACATGCAACCTACCAAGAAAAGCTTTTCTCTCTATGCAATGAGCGAAAGTTTCACTAAAGTGAACTTGAAACCCTTGACATAATTGATTGGAGTTGAAGATCCAATATAGAAAAGTTCACTAATCTAAATAGTCTACAAATCCATTCCAGAAAATTGAAGCGTGAACATGATCTTGTGAGTCTTGGATATTCTTCCGCCAAATTTTGGGGACCTGGGGATGTGTGGAAAGACCCCCCAAATTTATGGGGATGTCACAATGGACGTCAGGGTGCCCTACATAGGGGAACCTACCCAAAAAATCAAACATATACAAATACAAAAAATCGAAAGATTCAAAATAATAGAGGTTTTTCATGCACAATCAATCACACATCTATACAATAAAAGCAATGACACTCATGGTCCAATTGGAAATTACACAATATGTAAATTAGTATTAAAAATAGGAGAATCATTGTATTTCTTCTTGTAAAATCATCAACATCCAAATACGAGGATTGAAGATGAGTAGGATAAAGAATCTCCTAGAAAGGCATTGCAAATCTATGCTTGAAACTCTAATAGGAGGGCACATTAGTGAATTGGAAGAGAGAAGATAAACATGTTGGGAATAACTACCAAAAAATGCCAAGAATAATCTTCAAGTGAGGTGCACCAGTTAAGTTGGAAAGAGATGTTGTTCTACATGGAAATAAGAGGGAAAATGCTCTAGTTATGCCTATAATAATAATGAATATCGCCCAAAATATCTTGAAGTGGCGCTCCTTATATTTTGCTAATAATAAACTGAATAGAATATGGGTAACATGGCCCAAAATAGCTCCAGCACTCTCCTTTGGCTCAAAATACCACAAAACTTGCAAAAAAACCAATTACTTTATCTAACATACAATGCTCATCGTTGCTTGCAATGACATTCAACATTGGATAAGATTAAGATGAGGATGGAGCTACCAGGTTGGGTTCTCACGATTGTCAAAATAAACCATGTAGCCGCTGAAAATAATTCCCTAGAGGAATGCTCTCTTTTGTTAAAATAGATTAGACAAGTCCTATAAAAAGCATCAACAATAAGATTCTCAAAAAGCACAATGGAGAATATTTCTTAGCAAAAGATATCTTCAATTGGGGTGCCCTCTTTGTCCAAAGATTGAAGTCATACATTGCCAAAATAAGAACATACAAGATGGCTTGAAAAAGTAGTGGATTAGGTCGACATTGGATTGCCCATATTAGTGATAAATGTCATCAAGAAGCACAACATCAAGGTCATGGATGAAGCATACTAGTTAGCTTGATATAGCTAATGTTGGATCTCAACATAACACAACAAATAATATCTGAACCAAAATACATGAACATTGAAGCTCTAAATGGTCTCTAAAGTCCAAAATTAATCATACTATAGTCTATAATCAAATCATACTACATAATGATCTAAATCTAGATTATCTACATTCTTTGCATGGGTATGCTTGACAACTTGGCTCGATGTCCTTGAAGGCTCAACACAAATGTCCATATCATGTGGTGGTGGAAGTGGCTTCAAGCCATTTAGTAAGTCCATCCTCGAGCACATGATTAAATAGATGGAAATTTTATTTTAGGGTAGATGTAGGGATTTTATTTTTTTGAATTTTCTTTTGGGATGTGGAAGAACTGGTTCAAGGCAAAACAAGTCCAAACTAGTTTGAATCATTGGTTCAAACCATAAAACCCTGAACTTGTTCGAATTTACAGATTTTGGTCCGATTCGATCACTTCTAATAACATGAACTCTAAAAATGGAAATTTCTCGACAATTAGAAAAACAACCTTGTCCATTAGAAATAGGGCTAGCACACCCACATGCACATTTCTCTTTCTTAAAATAGATGACTATTTCCTCCAAAGATAAAAATAATAAATCCCCACCAATTCACATGCATGCAACTTCTAAAAATATAAAGTTTTCTAAAATAAAAGATACCATATTGAAGAGTGCAGAAAATTGTGCATGCCAATGTAAAACACATGCGCGGGAAACCTTCCTAAAAATAACAGTGATGTTATATGCAAAATCCTTGAATATGGTATCCCTACTACCAATCTAAAGATGCTTTAAAAAGAGAACCTGGCTTGCTGATCATGAACACTGAATATGCATGGGAAAATTCAATGTTAATAATGGTTCCATCTTGGGGAAGGGATCCCCATGTGGGATGTCGAGAATCCCATAATTTATTAATCATGATGAAACTTGAAATTGACATCTTGTGAATAAGATAAACATTGAAATCGACTTGTCTTAAATGTAAACCCTCAAAACACAATTTGACTCCCAACTTGACTCTAAGACAAACTCCTGGGTATCAAATATGAAGATATACACTTGGCCCACAATATCAAGAATGACTATGTTGTCAATTGAACTTTGAACAAATAGTTCAAAATAATGCACTTCTACATTAAACCATGACATGCAAAAGGATTCTTACATCTTGACCAATTGTAGTGACTCCATGTGTTCCCAGTACACTTGTTGAAAACCAAAACACACTAAACTTGAAGGGAAAAGACATCACATTGAGGACTACTAATGGAAAGAAACCTATCTTCACTGGAATGCAAAGATGAACACTTGAGTAAATATTTCAAATTGAAATATTGACTCAAAGCAAATGCACTCAATATTCGACCTGGACTTCTTAGAACTGAAACAACATTCAATTAAAAATGGATTGAACCTATTGGCCTAACCCTAGATCAAGTTCTTGTTGCTACATTGAAAGGAATACAATAAGACGATGTTAATCAACTCAATAGATTAGAAAGTGATAGCATTATCAATGACCAATTGCTAGGCACTCTAAATCTAGTAATAATGTTTGTTGAAAACATGATTATAAGTGCACTAGTATAATTTCTTGTTGAAATGGCCTCAACCAAAGGAGTAGTAGTTGGTAGTAGCGGAGATTCAACTAAGCCCACTATTAGAGTTTTCACCTACCTCCATAATAAAATCAAGACTACATTGTTGAAAAGGTGCCTCCACAACAACCAAACTTCATCGTTGAAAAGGTGACTCAACAACATCCGACTCAAAAGACATCAATTCTACTTACTGACAAAATGTTGACAAGATTCACAAGGTGTTAAAGTAGAACTTAGCTTTATTTACTTCCAACTTTATATTATTTTGTGTTTTTTTGCTTTATGTCGCTTATTTGTATTTCTTGGCCTATCCACATTCATAAAGTGGATTGACTCGACCCATTGTAACGTTTTATGCAAGAAAGCTTTCGCTTTCTTATCTATGCAAGATATTACATTAAATCTTTTGAGTTATTTCTTGGTTTCTTTATGTGCTCGATTTCCATGATGTGGTATTAGAGCTCAATTAGAGTCTTAGAGCCGTAGAGAGCGTGAAAACCTAGGAACTACTGTTTGTGGAGATGGATCGAGGGATCACTAGTGTAACACATCAAAGAGCCAAAGGGGTTTTGTTAAAGCCAAATACTGTTTTGATTTTTTTTTCATTTCGAAGCAACTTAATTGTATAAATTACATATAATTGTACGAAATAGTACAATTGTACAGACTGTACATAACTGTGCAATGTATGAAATTGTATGATTAATTGTATGGAATTATACATAATAGTATGATTATGCAGAATTGTACGGAAAACTCTATTTTCTATTTGGAGAAAAAATTGATCTATATGGCCCCATTTAACAGTTTTTTAGCATATCCAAGGAGAAATTAACTGCTGCAGCGCTATTTTTTAAGCAGATTTGAGTTTTTTGAGCTGTTTGAAGATCTATAATGATTTGTGTATTTTTTTCATTGTTTGAGTGTAGATCTGTGGTTTATTGGACTGATTTTTGAGCATATTCATCAAAATTTACATGTTTTAGAGTTGGTTGTGGGCAGATTTATCAAAAATTTGCGTGGTTGATTAGTGATGTGTGGTTGCTATAGTGTTTTAGAGCCAATATTTAGGGGTCTTGCAAGCTATGTTTTAACATTTTACCGTGGTTGGTATATTTTATTGCATTTCTCTCTTATCGTTATGGCTTCTTTGACAAATATTTGTTGGAAGCGAGTTAGAGGTTCTATGGCAAGAACTACAATATGTGGAAGCAACGTATGTTGGCAATTTTTGATTACAAGTGTTTGACTAATATCGTACTAGGTACCAATACTTGCCCTAAAGTTGCAAGTAGAGACCATGACAAGTTTGATGAGCGAGACAAAGAAACAATAATGCTGCTTAAGTTGTCTATGAAAAGAGCTATGCTTCTTGAGGTCCAGATTGAGAAGACTTCGATTGAAATTTGGAAGCAATTGAAATATTTGCATGAGACTTCGTACAAAGGACGAGCTGGAGCAGACAAAGAGAGGACAATTATTCTAAACCCACATTGTATTCGAAAATAAGTCACAATGAATAATTATTAAATGAATGATGATTTTTACAATAAGAGAGAAAACCTTTTTATAGGTCTACACACACCGTTTCAAAGGAACGGTGCGACCCTACGATTTAGCTAAGTAATGTTACATTTAATATTTGAAATAATTGTTCTTTAAATATTTAGGTACATAACATTGCCGCTGTCTTTTAGAATGCTTTGTCCTCAAAGCAGGGGTAAAGAAGGGTATTGTTGGCGAAACTGTTCTGTCTCCCATGATGCGTCTTCATCTGGAAATTTTTCCCACCTAATGAGATATTCCTTGAGTGTTCGAGAACAAAGTCTTCTTTCTCTGGTTGCAATGATTGCCTCTAGTTCCAAAATGACATTTCCTTCGTCATCTAACATAGGAAGTATTGTTTGCACTGTTTGATGTTGCCCCAACATTTTTTTGAGACATGATATGTGGAAGATATTGTGGATACGAATTTTAGCAGGTAATTGTAATTCATACGCAACTTGATTAATCTTCTTGGTGATCTGGTACGGTGCATAAAACTTTGGGGCCAACTTGTTTTTTCCTCTTTGTTTAAGAGATATTTGTTTATAGGTTTGGAGCCTTACGAACACCCAATCTCCTACTTCAAATTCTCTCTGTGTTTTGTGTTGATCTGCTTGTTGCCTCATACAGTTTTGTGCCATGACTAAGTTATCCCTGAGTAATTCAATTGTTTTTTGAGTTTTCCCTAGTTGGTTCCTTACTTCTGGAACATTAGTGTTGTTTAGAACCAATTCCTTCCAATTTGGAGGTTCATACCCATATAAAGCTTGGAAGGGGGTCATTTTTGCAGAGGTGTGGTATGCTAAATTGTACCACCATCTGGTTAGATGTAACCATTGAGACCAGTGGTTTTGCTTATTTGTTACAAAACAACGTAGATAGGCTTCTAAGCATTTATTTATGACTTCAGTCTGACCATCAATTTGGGGGTGATAAGCTGAGCTCATATTGAGTGATGTGCCCACTTGTTTGAAAAATGCCCTCCAAAATTTCCCATTGAATTTTGCATCTATGTCACTGACAATGACGTTTGGAAAGCCATGTAATTTGTAGATATTCTTGCAAAATACATCTGCAATTTGTTTTTCTGTGTGTCTTTTTTATTGCCATGAAGTGTGCAAATTTGGTTAATTGATCAACCACTACAAAGATTTTGTCCTTCCCTTCTGACGGAGGTAACCCATCGATGAAATCCATTGATATCTCTTCCCATTTCTGGTTTGGAATGTGTAGGGGGTGGAGTAACCCTGGGGTTAAAATATTTTCGCTTTTGTTCCTTTGGCATTTGTCACATTCTGCCACATATTGCTGGATATCTTTTTGCATCCCCTTCCAGAAAAATGGCCTTCTTGCATTATAGTAAGACTTGAAGAATCCTACGTGTCCTGCCACTGGTGAATCATGGGATTCCTTCATTACTTTAGCCTTGAATTTAGAGTTTGATTTTAAATAGATCCTCCCTTTATACCAAAGGATATTGTTTTTCCATTCAAACTTGGTGTTGTGATTGGGATCGTTAATTATAGTGCTCGTCTCTGGGTCCTTGGCATATTCGCTTCGTATTTCATCTAGCCATTTTGGGATTACGACTGAAATGGAGTAAGAACTCATATCTTCATCTCTTCTGGAGAGTGCGCCTGCGACTACATTTTCCTTCCCTTTTTTGTGTATTATTTCCATGTCGAAAGCAACAATTTTTTCTATCCATTTCTGTTGTTCTGTGGATAGTGTCTTCTGTTGAAGTATATATTGAAGACTATTGTGGTTTGTGCGGATCATGAATTTGCTACATAGGAGTTATTGTCGCCACTTTGCTAAGGCATGTATAATGGCTAACTATTCCTTATCGTATGTACACTTCACTTGTTCTCGTTTATTTACTTTTCTGCTCTCAAAAGCTATCGGGTGCTCATCTTGCATTAGTACTGCTCCCAAACCATAACTTGAAGCGTCACATTCTATTACAAAGGGTTTGGAGAAGTTTGGGGTAGCTAGTATAGGTGCGGAGGACATAATTTTCAATGCCTCAAAACACTTGTCTGCTTCTTCACTCCATTGGAATGCATTCTTTTTGAGAAGGTTGGATAAGGGAGCGGTTATGTGCGCATAATTTCGAATAAATCCTCTGTAATATTCGGTTAGCCCGATGAATCCCCCTAACTTGGAGATGTTAGTGGGTTTGGGCCACTCTGTGGTTGATTTGATTTTTTCTGGGTCCACCTTGACTCCTTCCTTGGATATTACATGACCAAGATAGTGCACTTCCTCCTTACCGAACGTGCATTTGGACATCTTAGCATAGAATTGATTTGCTTCTAAGATGGCTAGTACTTGTTCGAGATGTGTGAGATGTTCCTTCTATGTTTTGTTGTATATGAGGATGTCATCGAAAAAAACTAGTACAAACTTCCTTAAGAATGGTTGAAATAAGTTATTCATGGTTGCTTGAAAGGTTGCTGGGGCATTAGCTAGCCCAAAAGGCATTACTTTAAACTTGTAATGTCCTTCATGGGTTCGGAAAGTTGTTTTTGCCACGTCTTCTAGCCTTAATCTGATTTGGTAATATCTTGACCTTAAGTCTAATTTCGAGAAGTACCTTGCGCCATGAAGCTCGTCCAACATTTCATCGATGAATGGAATGGGGAATTTGTCTTTAATAGTTATCTTGTTTAGTCCTCTGTAGTCGATGCATAGTCTAAAAGACCCATCCTTCTTTCGTATTAGTACTACCAGTGCAGCATAAGGACTCCAACTTTTTGTAATCATTCCACACTTTAGCAAATCGTGGATTAATCTTTCAATCTCTGTCTTGTGATGGTGTGGATACCTATAAGGTTTAACATTGACGGGGATTGATCCAGACTTAATTTTGATGACATGCTTGATCTTCCTTTCTAGTGGTAACTCAATGGGGAGATCTTCAAATACTTTTTGTACTTTTGGATTAGTCCTTCGATCTCTGGTAGACTTAGTTTAACCGCTTCTGAAGTTAATAATTCCATCTCTTGGCATTGTACGACATATGCATGTGCTCCCTTTCGAGTTAACTTCTCCATTTTGTGGGATGACACAATTTGTGTGCGAGGGGGTTGGAACCCATGCAACTTGTATTTTTCTCCTTGCCACTTGAACTTTATAAAGTGTTCTTGGTGGTTGGCTGAGTAGGTACCTAGTGTTTGGAACCACTGAATTCCTAATACTGCATCAACTCCCCCTAAGGGTACTGCATAGAATTCCGACTTAAGGTTATAATTTTGTAATTGCAGCTTAACTTTGTGGCATTTTTCCACCTTTTCGATCTTCTTTCCACATGCGACCATTACCTTCATGTTAGGTACTGGACATATGAAAAGGTTAAGCCTCTTTGCAACACTTACATCGATAAAATTATGGGTACTTCCTATGTCCAATAGGACAACAACGTTGTTATTCTTGATATGCCCCTTAAGTTTTAATGTTTGTGGCTGATGGATTCTCGTTATGGCCGCAATTGATATCTTGGGCGTGTCTTCATCTTCTGTCTCTGAGGGAGGATTTTGGAGGTCACTTGTATCTTCTATGTCAGATTCGTCATTGTCTGATTTTTCTTCCTCTTCTGCTTCACATTGATATAGGTTTTTGGTGGTTTCTTTTTTCAAACACTTATGTCTTGGGTCCCATTTCTCTCCGCAGTACTTACACTTTCCTTCTTTCATTCGTTGGGCTTCTAGATTGGTTTTGTTGTCACTTCTTAGCTGTGGTGGCCGATATTTTGTGTCGGCTTTGGTATTTTGGGCGAACAGGCGATCTTTATCATGGTTTTCGTTCCATATTTTTTTGAATTTCTCCTCGATGAGTTTTGCCTTGCGTCTGGCCTTGTCCAGGGTTGACACATTTAGTATTTCTAGTTCATCCCTGATATATGGTTTCAGTCCGTACACATAAGTTTGTAGATGTTGACTGTCTGTAAGTTTCGACACACGTGCTGCTAGGGCTTCCCATTCGTCGATGTATTCATCGACGTGACCTTTCTGTTGTAGTCTGGTGAGCTTTGCGAAGAAGTCTTTTTCTTTTAAATCTTCAAACCTCTTAAAGAAGTCGTTTTTGAACATGTTCCAATTGAGCTTAGTTGTCTGTGTTGTAACCTTCCACCACATATACCAGTTGTATGCCCGACCTTCTAGTTGCATCGAAGCATATTTAATCATTTATTCTTCAGAAATGATATTGTGTATGGAGAAAAAATGCTCTGCCTTGTTGATCCACGCCACGCTCTGCTTTGTTTCGCCATCGAATTTTGACAATTCTAACTTAGGTTTCATTTGATATCCACCTATTGGTGGTTTTGGAGGAGAGAGCGGTTGTTCAGGATGTGGAGAATGATCATGACCGATCTCTTCGATAGGAATTGTCTTATGATGGGTTGAACTTGAGGATGGTTGATCTTCCCCTAATAAATTGCCAACTAATGTGGTAATTGTTTCTTCTAAAGACTGCTTGAGTTTGTTTAATCCGGTTTCGAACTTTTCTGATATATCCCTTTTTACTCCTTCCATCTCCCATGCTACAGATTTGTTGACTTCCTTTTTGACGATGTCTGATAATTCATTTTTGCCTTTGTGTAGCTCTGCTTTGATTAGGTCGAGCCTTGAGTGTAAATCTTCAAGATTTTTAGAATCTCGGGCTCGGTTTTTTTCCAAATCCTCCATTCGATTCTTCATTTCCTTCAATTCAGCCATGGATCTTGTGTAAGCTGGAATCCTTGCTTATGTGGTTAAGGGAGATTAAAACCAAAATAAATAATTCTTATAATAATATTATTATAATATATTTTTTAAACTTTAGTTTAAAAAAATTAAAATTTAATAATAAAAAAACAATAATATTAATATAAATATTATAATAATAATATAATATTGTTTTTTTTTTGTTATTAATTTTTTTTGTGTAGGGCTCACGTGGAGCAGGCAGGAGGTGGCGGAAGGGGGGTCGAGGTGGTGGTGGAGGGAGAGAAACGTGGGGGAGGATGGGTGAGGGTAGCGTGGAGGATGGATGGAGCAAGGGCGCAGGGGTTGGGGTGAGGGAAGAGGGCGGCCGTAGCTGTGAGGAGGGAGAGCGGGGGGTGGGCGGGGGAGTGAAGAAATACGGGGGGAGAAAGATGGTCGTGGTGAGGAAGTGTAGCAGACGGGAGGACGTGGAGTGAATGGGGGTGCGGAAGGTGCCGAGGAGATGAATGGGTGGGACGTGGAGCAGGTGAGAGGTGGAGAAGAGATGAATGGAGCTACGGAAGGTGCCGAGGAGCCGCACGGCTCTGATACCACTTGGAGCAGACAAAGAGCGGACAATTCTTCTAAACCCACATTGTATTCGAAAATAAACCACAATGAATAATTATTAAATGAATGATGATTTTTACAATAAGAGAGAAAACCTTTTTATAGGTCTACACACACCGTTTCAAAGGAGCGGTGTGACCCTATGATTTAGCTAAGTAATGTTACATTTAATATTTGAAATAATTGTTCTTTAAATATTTAGGTACATAACACAAGCCTTCTTCTTGAAGAACATGTTGTTCTCGATGATGATGGATGAGAGTGCCTCATTACAATAGAACTTACTCAAGATCAATGATATATGAGAATATCTAGTTGCCATTAAGCGCAAGATGGATGAATAAGACATGGTAGTAATCATGTTGAAAAGCTGAGCACATGCTTATTTGAACTTTATTGAGACTCTGTGTAAAAATCCGAACTATACTTTAGCCTTAGATTTACTCAAACACTTAATAGTACTATGATCTCAGTCTTCTACAATAATGGAAAAAACTCAAAACATAACTCATGCACACATTTCCAAATAACACTAAGTTGAGGCACACATGTTAAGTAGACATTTGCAGTAGAAAATAATTGACAGGGACATGAAACAATTCAACACATTTGACACTAAATATTTGGGCAATGCCCTTGGAAAAACCCACGAGGGAAAAACCAGTCAAGAGAGTTTTATTGAGCTTCTTAGGAAAATATTTCTGAGAGTACAACAAGTATATAACAACAAAAAATACACAACACTTTACTCAGTCACTGTGCAAACATTTTCTTGGAAATTGTGCCAAAGAATACCCAATCAACAGGTCCAAACTCCTGCCTTGAAAATAATGCTTAGTTTTGTACAATACATCCTGTAGAGTACAACCTCTCTGACAACAAATACACACCGTGAAATAAGTGCAAAATAGAAGAATAAAATACAACAAATTCACCTTATTTTTGTGCCCATAGGCTACCTTGATTTCTGTGTTGTACGTCCTCACTGTCTCAGTTGTATGGCCTGCCTTTCTTCTGTTGTATGGACTCACTTCTCTCTGTTGCAATGTGCCCGAGAATGCATGCCCAGCTCCTTGGGAAATGTGCCCACACTTGCTGCAAATAAAAGCTACTACTTTTCTTGGGATTTGTGCCCCTCTCACACCTAGAGAAGTGTGCCTCCTTTAGCTTAGGCTCCTCTCTCACTCTCCACCATTTTCTTAGCTCAAACCCTCACTCTCTCTTCTTCTCTAGAAAATCGTGCCTATCAGACTTCTCTCCAACCTCCTCTCTTGGAATTTGAGCCACTCCAAAAATGCTCTCTTTGGAATGAAAGCCAATGGTCTCATGAAGTCTCTTTTATTATTTACTTTAGGGTAACTGCCTTGACTCGTTGTCTTCTACGACCAAGATTTGATCTTGGCCCATAAGATCTAAGGCTGTGATTTAATCTCAAGATGACTCAAATCGCTTAAGTCATGACTATATAAAAATCACATCTTTTGAAAAGTCACTTTAACCCTAAAATAAGAAAAAGTACACCTTAATTTTATAAAGTACAACTCACTTTAATATTATAAAGTCAATTTATGTCACTTAAAGACACCCCCTTGTGCTCGGACCCCTGCACCTATGCACATGGTACAAAAATACCTTCGAGCTACCAAAACTAACACTCTCTCTTAGCAAGGGAGGTACTTCTGACACTTCCACCTGTATCTGTCTCCAACCTCCTCTCTCCAACTACTGAAGCTGCTCCCTCTCAAACTGAAGGTCTCTCTGCTACCTGCTCTGGATCATGCATTGAAGACTTGTGCCAGACAACTTTGAACTAAGAGTTTGCCTCACTCTCCCGCTCATCCTCAAGAGTCATCTCGTACCAGCTCGGTTTCATCACTAAATTGGAAGAAGCCTTTCCACAGTCTACCTCTAGTACTGCCATTGAGTCCAAAATCCCTCCGGACTCACCATCAACAGGATGACCCAACCCCCGGTACGTCCTGATGTCTTTGATGCCTAACACTCTTGCTACATCCATGTTCTCACCCATCAGATATAAAATAACTTGTCCATTGCAAACTAGGACCACATATCCATCATCCTCCAAAGCTGAGAATGAGAGAAAGTTTTTCTAAACTTACAAGCAAGTTCTTTTTGATTTATGAGAACTCATGTAGGTTATTATTCTATAGTATAATAGGTTAAGTTTGATGAGCTTTGCAATAAGCTCTTACAACAGGGTAGCAAAGATGATTCCACAAAGAGTTAGAAGAGCACCACTTGTCACTAATGTGGCAAGGTACACCATATGAAGAAGTTTTATAGAAATAGGTTGGTTGAGCAAAAAACCAACCAGGGAGGGCCTCTACAAAAGGCTCATGTCATAGAACATATAAAACATAAGGAGTCAACCTTTTATGCATTGATGGCTAAGAAGACAACATATAACCATATGTCATTTGCTTGGTACATCGAATCAGGTTCATCTCGCCATTTCACCGACATACATGATTGGTTCGGGGAGTACACTCCCGATGCCTTTAGAGATTCAATATCTTTAGTGGTGGTGAAGAGTACATGGTCGTTGGGAAATGAAATGTTTGGATTTTCTTTGGAGGTAACATGCTCATTTTCCTTAATGTGTATTATGTGTCAGGTATGGAGCTTAATATGCTATCTGTTAGTTAGATTACAAGACATTGTCCCCAACTTTCTGTCAACTTTAGCAACCACAAATGCTATATAGTTGACAAGGAGACCCAAAAGACAATTGTAAATGATGTAGAGGATCATGGACTATTTTGACTAGTTGACAATGGATAGACCAAGGAGCATGCATTAAGAACCAATAGTGTATTAGACATCAATACACTCTGGCATCAACAATATGGGCATCTCAACCTCAATTGAGAGAATTTGATAGATAGACTTATAGACTTCCAACAGAAGATTCATAGAGTACATGGATTTTGCTAGGTAGGGAAGCAACATAGAACACCATTTGGTGAAGGAAAAGGTTAGAGAGAAAGCAAAGTCCTTCATTTGATGAAGTAAAAGCTCAGAGAGCAAGCAAAGTCCTTCATTTGATGAAGTAAAAGCTCAGAGAGCAAGCAAGTCCTTCATTTGGTTCATGTTGACAATTGTGGACCAATGAACACGACGTCAATCACCAGTGTCAGGTATTTCCTTCTATTTGTTAATGACTCTACTAGGAAGATGTGGGTGTTCTTTTTGAAGTTAAAATCCAAAATGTTTAATGAGTTTCAACATTTTAAAGCATTAGTAGAAAAATAGTCTTGTTGTCTTATAACCACTCTTAGGTGTGATAATGGTGGAGAATTTTGCTCCAAAGATTTCAAATGTGATTGTGCTAAACATGGTATCCAAAGACAATACACTACACCTTACACTCCACAGCATAATGAAGCAGTGGAGAGACAAAACCACACAGTCACAAAGATGGCTAGATGTATGAGGCCATGTTCATAGCAATATATTTGCTAAACAAATTTCCAACAATTACAATGACGCAAAAGATCTTTGAGGAAGCATGGTATGGGAGGAAGCCTATAGTCAGTGATCTCAAGGTTTTTGGTTCTACTACATATGTCTGGATTCCATATGAGAAGAGAACTAAGCTAGAACCTAACAACAAGAAACTGATCTTTCAAGGTATAACAAAATTCCTAAAACCTGCAAGTTGATTAATGTGGAAACCAATCAATCAAGCTTTAGTAGAGATGTCATAGTTGACGAGGAAGTTGGACCTTTCCATTCTTTAGAGTTCAAAATTACCATGGAGTCACCCATCATGGCTCATGATTCATGTGTTCAGCTTCATATAGCTCCACTTGAAAGGGGGAAGATTCTAAACATTATGAGGAATCTCCCATTGCAAGTTTGTTAATTTATGATCCAAATAGCCCGAATGAACATCTTGGTGATACAAGAACAAGTAATCCAAGTTTCAATGATGATATTGACTTGGATGAGGAGGTTCCCAAGAAGAGACTTAAGAGGTGGCACATTGTCATTGGAGATATTTGAGCAACATAGATGATTTGAGGGATGATCATTGAGAGGAAAGAGAACATAAACCCAACATGATTAACTTTGCTCTTATGGCCAATGTTAGGGAGTGTTGGAGCCACAAGTGTTTGATGAAGCTAAAGGAAGACTTGAATGAGAGAAGTCCATGACTACTGAACATGAAAGTTTGATGAAAAACCAAACTTGGAATCTCACAACACTTCCACTAGGGAAGAAACCAATTGGCTGCAAATGGGTGTACAAGGTCAAGTACATGGTAGATGGCACACTTAACAAGTACAAGGAAAGGTTGGTGGCTAAAGGGTTCTATAAGTGAGAGAGCATTGATCATGAGGAGACCATTTCTCCTACATTAAAAATGAGCACCATCTGACTAATTGTAGCCATGGCATCACAATATGGCTGGAAGGTGCATCGGATGGACGTGAAGAGCACCTTCCTCAATGGAGATTTGGAGAAATAGGTCTATATGTATCAACCACAAGGATTTGAGGTTTTAGGGAAATAACACTTTGTTTGCAGATTAAAGAAAAATCTATATGGCTTGAAGCAGGCACCCATGGAATGGTTTACCAAGATTAACAGGGACTTGGTTGGGCATGGGTTCCAATGGAGTCCTCTAGATGCCAACTTACATGTCAAAAGCAACGATAATGATATCATCCTACTAGTAATTTATGAGGATGACATTATTATTACATGTAATGAGACAAACATGATTGAACCAATAAAATCAAACATGAGTAAATCTTTTGACATGACTGATCTAGGTCTCATACATTACTGTATAGTGTAGAAGTTTGGAAAACTAGTAGCAATATTTTTGTCTCACAAACAAAATATGCCAAAGAGTTTGCTTGACAAATTTAAAATGTCAAGCAACATGAGTAAATCAACATGAGTCCTCTAGATGCCAACTTACATGTCAAAAGCAACGATAATGATATCATCCTACTAGTAATTTATGAGGATGACATTATTATTACATGTAATGAGACAAACATGATTGAACCAATAAAATCAAACATGAGTAAATCTTTTGACATGACTGATCTAGGTCTCATACATTACTGTATAGTGTAGAAGTTTGGAAAACTAGTAGCAATATTTTTGTCTCACAAACAAAATATGCCAAAGAGTTTGCTTGACAAATTTAAAATGTCAAATTACAAGATCTTGTCTACACCTATGGAGAAAGGGTTGAAACTTTTAACCAAGATCAACTTTGAGGCAGTTAATGAGTCGGTCTACAGGAAACTAGTGGGTAGCTTGATATATCTTACAATCACTAGGCTTGATTTGAGTTATGTTGCAAGCTTCATTTCCAGATTCATGACAACACCAAAAACAAAGCATTGGACTGCAACGAAGAGGGTGTTGAGATATGTGAAAGGGACACTTGACTTTGGAATTTTGTATAGTAGAAGCAAAGATCTTAGGTTGTGTGGATACATAGATTTAGATTGGGCAGGGTACATGGATAACATAAAACCAACCTCTAGATATGTATTAAGCCTTGGAACATGTGCAACCACATGGATAAACAAGAATCAAGAGGCAATAGCCCTTTCATTGATAGAAGCAGAATATCAAGTAGTGAAAGGAGCACGTGAGACAATTTGGCTCAGGAAGATGATTTCATATATGAAGATGCAACAAATAGAGTTGATACCCCTAAATTGCGACAATCAGGGGGTGCTAAAGTGAGCCAAGAATCTAGTCTTCCACGAGCGCACAAGTATGTTGAGATACATTGCCACTTCATCATACAACTTGTAGAAGATGGAAATGTAGAGTTGCAGTGCTGTCCCATAGAGGACCAAACTATAGACATTTTCACCAAGTCTTTGGGTCTTGAAAGACATGTAATTTTTTTGGAGAAACTTGTTGTACTTAGTAGGTTGACCATTAAGGGAGGGTGTTAAAGTAGAACTTAGCTTTATATAATGGTCAATTGGATGTTAGACTTACCCTTTAATAAAGTCACTTCTGACTTTATATTATTGTGCTTTTATGCTTTATGGCACTTTATTGTATTTCTTGGTATATCCCACATTCATAAAGTGGATTGAATCAACCTCATTGTAATTCTATATTAGAAAGCTTTCACTTTCTCAACTATGCAAGACATTACAATAACTCTTTTGAGTTATTTATTTGTTTCTTTATGTGCTTGATTTTCATGATACAAGGTCTCACATATAAATGAACATAATACAATAAAGTTGACCAATAATAATTGGCTCTAAGAATTTTTTGAGTTTTGGTTTTCGCTGAGAAGTGACCTCCACAAAAGCTATTGTGCAATTCCTTCGGAAAATTCTTAGACTATTTTGCAGTAACAATTCTCAAGATAACTCTAATATTCTTACTGTTCAAACCATCTTGAAGAAAACAATACTTGACAACCTAACTTCAAACTCTTTGATTTTTATCAAGATATAGGTCACTGAGGATTTTACAAACAACTTTCTTATACCAAACCTGATTTTAGTTCGTTTGAAGTGTCACATTTATGATTTATTTCAACTTCTTCTATTGTTTACTCAGCATAATATTTTCATCAATCATCATTGTTGGAAGACCTTATTTTCTAGCTTAATGGGCTTCAATGCCATGTCAAAGACCCGAAGTTTGGTTATCCAGTGTTCTCTTCTTGTGTGCTCTTGCTGCAATAGAATGTCCTTAACCATTGGATGAGGAACAAACACAATCACCTCTAAATTTCAAATATAAAGTTGGTATTACCTAAGAGCTTTTACTATAACATAACGGCTTGTTTCTCTATAAGAAATTTCTTGAGATCTTTTTACTAGAGCATAAACTTGTTTCTGTACAAGTGTTTAATTCAACTTAGTGCTTTTAAATCCTTTGCTCATGAGAGCAATAGGTTTCTCAAATCCATTCTCATCCTTTTGAAGGAAAACATCTCAATAGTGTTATCCAAATCGAATGGAAATACTTGAAATAGCTTAGAATATTGAAGACTTATTAAATACTCCAATAATTGAGTCCCTTGATATTTGAGATCGATTGGGCATCCAATGGATGAGATCATAGAGTTGTTGGAGCTTCCCTTTACTTGATCAAACATTTGTGCAAGGGGAATCAAAATTGTAGGATTTGATTGGTCTTCAATTGGATCACATTTGGTCCATCAATGGTCTTTGGATTAGTTTCCCATCTTCTTAGCAATAATGTAATGTCCCTTTTTAGAAAATTTCAATTTTTCCCACTAGTTCGACCCTTAACTAGTATTGGTTTCTTGATCTCCAAATGGCTCCAAATGCTCCCAAATTTTTACAGAAGGTAAATGGATGGTATTAGGACATGATTATGAGGTTCATGGATGCTTTATAGTCTTTAAAAGGATTCTGCAACTCTCCTTTGAATTCTGGCCAATGTAGGGAATTTGACTAGCAATTAGGGGTTCAATTCCCCATGGGGTAGGTGCTGGAAATGGCTCTCCAAATGCTATTGGACCCTATTGAATTTCTGAACAGAGGCATGGGATATCTAGGGGACATCAATATGGTCTCATATGCATCACCATTCAGTTTATTAAGTCTGCTACAACCCTCTCAAATTAGGTACAAAAAGACTAGTTTTGACCTTGGGGGAAATGATAGGCAATCTTCTCCAAATGCTATGAAATTGAACGATATGACTCCAAAAGCTTATGCACTGAACATGAAACTTATATAACAGGTTATTAACAATCCATACATAATTAAATCATCAGTAGTTCATTGGTTCATTCGAATATGTCAGCATATCATTGGCATACATCAACATAGTGGGGAAAATGGCACCATTTGCTCATTAATGATCAGATTTACATAGTTCCACTTGGAATCTTGACTTGAATCTATTCTAAAGATGAATAATAGATCATTTACATCAAATGATACAAGAATGGGGCATTTGAATCTCCCCCAAAGAGAACAACAAATCACCAAGTGCGCCCCATCTCAAGGATCATGAATATGTTGAGAAAACTGGAAATGGTTGGAGAAGCAAGCTGAACTAGAAGTGACCATGAGTTGCCTTGTAGCTTGCACCTGCAACATAAGACTCCATTGAATCTCCAAATGAAAGGTCTGAATGGACTTTCCAATTACCAACTAGGATGGGAATCTTTCACCCTCTAAATTGGTGCTAAGGCAAGTAGAGTAGAACTCCGCTAGCTCTTCTCTCAAATGCAAATTATGAAAATGATCAAAATCCCTTCTCTTACTTGATCCCTACATTTATAAACATCCTTAGCCTTCTAATGTTCGAAGTCCATCCATAGACTCCAAGCCAATTCGAATTAGGGAGGGATTCAAGATTTGCCACTTGTCTTCCACTTCCTAGCCTTCCCCCTTCCACCAATTCGAGTAGGAATCTCTTGAGCTTCTCTAACTCCCATGAGCGCCCTCTTGGAGACTATTTTTAGGCCTGACATGTCATATTGGTCAGATGTCAACAATAAGGTCTGAAATTTGTCATAGGTGTCATAGCATCTTCATCATTGTTGTCATAGAGGTTTGGGAATCTAGCCCAAGTGTCCAAGAACCTCTCATTTGACTCTTCCTCTTCCATGGGAGTTACACTTCCATCCCAATTCGACCTATGATGCATATTGCCAAGTGTATAAGCTTTCCAACCCATCCCAAGGATATTGGAATTCTCATGGATTCGAATTGACAAGAGGAGGATGCCATGTGGCATGGAAAATCTAGCTTGTGTGGGTCCCACATCCTCCATGTGTCTTAATGATTAATTGCCACTTTGATTTTCTCGTATTTATTTATTTAGCTCCTTTATTAAATATTTATGCCATTCTAATGTCTAAACATCATTTATTAACTCCCTTATTGCAAATCCCAATGTCTCCATCCAGCCTAGGGAACTAGTAGGATTGGTGGAATTTTCCTGTCATGCATTTATTTGAATGGAGACATTACAAATAACTTGCCCTAAGCCTCAAGAAATACTTGCACCCACAACATCCATGCATATGAATCTATTTGGGTACATTGCCAAGCATCTTGCAAGTCCTTAATCAATGCCCAAACCTCTACCTTTCTTGAATCCACAACACAAAACTCTTGTAGGGTCTAGTAACTTGCGAGTCCCATTGTTTCATAATTCCATATGGCATGACATTGTTAAATGCCTTGAAATATAACATGCAATTATGTGAAACCATTCCATTAATCAACAATATGTAAAATGGCTCATCCTTGTAATTGTCTCCCAAATAATTACTAGGTTTATCCTCCACTAAGTCAATAGGATTAGTCATTCAATTTTGGATTCAAGTCAAACAATTAAATAATGATCTACCTTTGCTTAGGAAATTTCAACAATTCAACTAATTTATGTGATAAATCAAAGGTAAAAGTTGACTCATTAGGAGCATTAAGAGTCATATTAGCATCTTATTATCTCTTTTGAACCCTTTCTTGGAATTTTCCAGCTCAATGATTTGACTTGCTTGTTGATTTTTTCGACTAATATATGTTTTTAGAGAATTCAAAATTTCTACCTTTATCCCACCTTTCTTTATTTGATTACCTGCTTGCATGTGTTGATCTAACAACATAATGACTACCTTGTTTAGCTTTGATTGTGTCAATATCAATGGATGATATTGTTTGAAATCTACATTAAAATCATCCTCATCTCTTATTCAAAAAAGATTTTTTTGTATCTTTCAGGAGCTCTAACTGATTCTCATTTGCCTGATCATCAAAGTGCCATGCTACCTATGAAAAAAATTAAAAATTGCACATGCATCTTCTCTATGTTGAGATTTGCAGGTTCTACACCAAAGGTCAATCAAGCTACCAATGAAATTATTTGAAGCAAGAGGATTATAAGGATTTTCTATCTCCTTTTGTTGTTGGGATTAGACTTGTTGGAATTAAATGAATATTGTTAATTTCTTTCCAACTTCACTACCTTGTTAGAAAGTAATTGGAAGGAGTTTGTCATCTTGTCCATATGTGGAACAAACTTAGCCAGTTGATAAAAAAACTAAATCGTGAATCAACTTATGGAGCTCTATCTTTCTTTTTAGGTTGACAATTTGTCTTATAGATTTCAAAGAGGTGGATTATTTTGCACATTGCAACAACCCAATTTCTCTCCAAATCACCAGCAAAGGTATAGACCACTGTCAAATCAGTTAGATTTTCTCTATCAACATAAAAAATGAACCCCAAAAGTGTTAATATATATGACAACAACAAGAGTGCTACTAAGTCTTATAATGCGAGGCAACTTAATGTAAGCTTTTTGTAATCTTTGATTAAATTCTTTTTCCGTCTTAGTTTCCCTCTTATGAAGGTCGATCAATTATGCTAGTAAGAAAGAGTTATCCTTCTTTCACTGCAGTAGTCTTGAAAAGCTCTTTTGAAGGCTGCCCATATGGTGCTACTCATAGTAGTTAGTCCCATGAACCATTGCCTTACGTACTCCTCAATATACCACGCAAATAGTTTCATCTTGACATCACCATGAGTTACATTAAAACCGTCAACAAAATAATCATAAACCTCACGCTAATCCTCGACATTGATTACATTATTGCTTTGAAAATTTGGAAAGCCATTGTAATAGCACTTCGATAGCATATCACAATGTTTCCCAACTATGGTAGTAAAATAAGAGTTGCAGAAATTTGTGCCATCTGAATTACAACAAAATAATTCATTGATGGAGTTGTAGAGTCTATTGGAGGCACAGTAAGAAAAAGTGGATAAGAAGAAATTAAACTCTTACCAACAACCTTCAGAGCATTGGGGGAGAACTTTATCTGCGTATCATAGAATTTCTTGAGGTTGTTTGAAACTAGATACATCCCTTGATTTGGATCGAATTGGGAATATCTCCTAGTTGTCTTCAAATCCAAATGAGTTGCCAAGGGAATATTTAAAATGCTCAAAGAAAGTACTATCCACTGATGTCATGTAGCCTTGATGTAGCCTTTATGCTTAATGTAAGCTTTTGGTAATCTTTGATTGAATTCTCTTACCATTTTAGTTTGCCTCTCTTATGAAGGTTGATTGTTTCTGCTAGTAAGAAAGGGTTATCCTTCTTTGACCCAGTAGTCTTGAAAATCTCTTTTGAACGCTGCCCATATCTATAAATAGACATGTCTAGAAATAGAAAATTGTTTGAAACAATAAAAACAACTTCGCCACTTTGAAATCTACCTTGTACACTACATGCACATCACTCTTTTATTAAAATAGAAAAGCATCTCCTTCAAAGATAAACTTTATAAATCCCCACATATCTACTAATCCGAAAATGGATTTGAACTAAAGGGTGGTAGTAAGACTCTACTAGACAATGTAATTTGGAAATGTAGGAAGGTTATAGACTAGGGAAATACAATGCAATGTAATGTATAATAAGATGACAAAATTCATGCATTAATTAATTGAATGTAAGAGGAAATTTTAGAGGCACATGGGAATTGAAAGGTCAGTGCCTTGGCCTTTCCACTACCCCACAATCTCTTCTATTTCTCATTGTAACTTTTATTTTGAAAGGGATTTGGCTTACTTGCCGGTGAGGAGAGGAGGATGCCAGTGAGACCATTGCATTGTAACCATATTTTTCCAAATGAAAAGTTGAGCAACTGCTAGATGATGGGTTTCTAGGGTAGATAATGTCTTATGTGCAATTTGTAATGTGTGTTTGATTGTTTCTTTGGATTCATTTGTTTACTGAGTGGTTTGAGAGCTCTTCTATTTCATCAATGGATTTCGGTGAGCTATGAGACTAAATGTGATACATCCTTGAAACTTGAATAAGGTTATTGCTGCATATTTCTCGTGTTTGCTGAACTAGGGAAGCTCCAACAACTATATGATGTCATCCATTGGATTCCCAATCGATCTTAGAGATCACAGAACTCAATCATAGAGTTGCTGTTATAGGATAAGAGGTTTCAAATCTAGTATTATGAAGAGAATGAATTCATTTCTCTTTCATCTCTCCTATTGAGGACCATAGAAACCCAATCCCTCCTTCCTTGGGTCGATTTACCTCTTGCTAGGTGAATTTATTTTTCCTAGGCGATTTTATCAATGTCGGGGCAAATTGGTATTTCCTAGGGGCTTTTTTATTTGTGTCTAGGCATTTTTTAATCACTTTTTGACAAGTTCAACTGCTAGCTAGGTGATTTGTCTCTTCCATTGGGTGCATTTTTCTATTGGGTGATTCATTTACTAGTTGGGTGAGTTATTTCTCTTACTGATAATCTTATTAACTTGTTGCCTGCTTTGTTGAGGCCATATGCCCTTCTGGAAGCAAATTATATAACCTGCAAAGCGTTGGAGGCTATAAGGGAGCTATACGCAAGCCATACATTCTCATTGGAAATCAATTGAAATCATTCACAAGTTGTACCATTTGTGGGGGCGTATCTCACTCCTTGAGGGAGGTGTAAGTTGACTAGGTGGTAAATTGAGCCACCAAATCAAATTTTGGAATTCTTTAGCTATCATTCCCTCAATGATGTGGCTTGGGGTTATTTTATTAATCCCATCGATAGGGGGAAGAGGTAGCACTTATCTTTGATGGTTGTGCAACGCTATTTATTTTATTCTTTAATTAAAATTCACCTCATACGTATGTAGTGGATGGATGTATCATTGTGCTTATGGAAGGGTGTGATAAATGCATATCCATGCATTGAACAATGATAATCCTTTATGTATGGTTGGCACAATAATCACCCTCCATATGTAATTTAATTGGTTATAAATCTAGATATGCATAGTAAAATCCCTAAATGATGGCAATGATAAGTGTTGGGTTAATATTATTGAGATTATTGTGGTGTACAAATATTTCATTATATGGAAAATTGAGCACAAGTTTACTGAGCAACTCGTTTTACCTCTTATCTCATGATCTTTTCAACACTTGTAGTATTTTCCTAAGAAAACAAGTATTGTCAACTAAACCATCTTCCATACCTCAACAAGAGGAGCACGCTTTGAAGTTTTGAATGAAAGGCATTGTGGCATTCCTCGAGTGCTTGTCTAGTGATTAAAACCGAGGTTGGTTGTATTAATGTAAGCTCAGATAGAGTGATTTCTGTAGTACTTATATAGTCTACAAACACAACACCAAAGCCAAGAAGCCAAGAAGCAAGGCTAAGCCCTTTGTCCCTTCATGGTGATGCACTTGTTTGGATACATTGAGTCTTGATTATTTTGCATTGTTAGTTGATTGTTGTGTGTTGACTACATAGCGAATAAAGGTAGAGAAGCCATCCTGGTGACATAGAGTTCTATATAATACATACAACAAAGACTATTAATAATTTTAGCAGATTTATTTGTGTTGGTGAAGCGAGTGGGCTATAAGCCACTCGTTTATGGATCATCTACATGCACATAACAACTAAAAATAGAAACCTACCTAAAAAAATATATATATCATCATGAAGAGCACAAATATTGTGCATGTCAATGTATTTTCATACTCATAAAATCTTGCAAAAAATAATAATGAAGTCTCATGCAAAAGCCCTGAATATGGTATCCTTGTTGTCAATATGAATATGCTCTAAAAATAGAAGTTGAATTATTTAAAATGTGGATTCAAAATGTTGCAAGTTGAATCATTCAATTAGATGAGAGAAGACTTTTTCCTGAGTGTTTTATCTTGGATATGGTTTTCATGGCATGGGAGAGTGTTGAATGGGATAAGGTGATGAGGCAAGATGTACTATTTCTCAATATTGATTTTGCTAAAGCCTATAACAAGGTTGAATGGGTTCCACTAATGCACTTTCTTGTCTAGGTTTTGTATCGCAAGTCGTGGCAATGGTTAGTATATTGTTTTCTAATTCCTCGACTTTTGTATTAAAGAAAGGTTTCTTATAAGTTAAAATTGTGCTCCACAAGCCCATTAGGGAACTAAGGATGCCATTGGTTCTTGGAAGCTAATTACACTTATTAGTGTCTCTTATAAGATATTAGTGAAGGTATTGGCCATGTGGGTTCAAAAGGTTGCATCTATAATTATTTGACCAAAATAGTTTAGATATTTACATGGATGTTTTTTATCTTGGATATGGTTTTCATGACACAGGAGAGTGTTGAATGGGCTAAGGAGATGGGGTGAGAGGTATCGTTGGTCAAGTTGGATTTTGATAAATCCCATAACAAGGTTGAATGGTCTTTTATCACAAGTGTGCTTTCTTGGTTGGGTTTTGCATCCCATTTTGTGGCAATGGTTGAGATATTATTTTCTAATGCATGGAATACTGTATTAGTGAATGGTTCCCTCTTGGATTAAATTGTGCTTCACAAGTCCATCAGTTATGGGTGGCCTTTAGCTCCATATCTCTATGTGTTTCTAAGGATTTGATTCATCTTCTTGATGTAACCAAAATGTAGAGGAGGGTGGGAGGATTTACATTCCACAAGGGAAAGTGTAAATAACCACTTCGTTGATGATTCACTTCTCTCGATCAAATTGACTCCTATTTTTTTTTGAACTTCTTTGCATTGTTTGGGTACTTTTTGTATAGAAGTAGGTGCCATTCTCAATGATAAAAAATGTGATTTCTGGCTCACTAGCAAATGTTGTATATGCTTCACTAAACTGCATATGGAGGGTTAATGACAAATAATTTCTCAAGCATATGGGAGTACCCTTTAGTGTTAATTTTTTTCCTCATTGATGTGTGGGGCTAGTGTGTTCAAAAACTTAAATGCAAGATTCAAGTTATTTTTAGGATCCATCACTAGTTGGTACTCGTCTTGGTTAGCAAAATCCTTTAGGTTAGTCATGTGGATTATGTTTCTTGTTGGTTCCCCTCCAACACCCAATTTGGCGAATGAGCAAAATTGTTGAGATGTTATCTCTACTTGTGGTTTGGTGGTAAAAGAGGTCTACCATTAATTTTATGCTAGGTTTGCACAATGTCCAAATAGGATGGGAGTTTGAGAGATTAGTAATCCGAGTGCTATTATCTACCAAACAGGTTGTTTGCAGTGTTTTTGGTTATTAACCCTAGAAGTAGTTTCATAGTTACAAATTTTTTGATGGTAAGAATATTGCTTGTTTGAGGGGCATTTTTTTTTATCTTTGTGATATGATAAACACTCTAGTGATTGTAGATCTCAAGCTCTCCTTTTCTTAAAAGAATATGGGAAGCATAGAAGGTTGCTTTTTGTCTCTCATGGCAGGGTTTGGGCTACAATAGGGGTGATAATGTTGCTAGCCAAACCATTTGGTATTGGAATATCTAGACATTCCACTCTCTCATATAGAGAGACACTATCCCAAACATATAGAAAATATGTTTGTTATTGAGGTGACCTTTGGGATAATGGCTAGAGGGATTGGGAATCTCGGTATTTTCCTGCATACGAAATTAAACTCCTCAGATCAAATTGGGCTTCTAATAATAAATTACAAAGTTTGGCTCTCATCCTTATAGGAGATACGTATAGGTTGAATAACAACAGAATAGGACCTATCCCGAGGGAATGCCTTTGGTGTTATAATAAGCTATTTTGGATCTAAAATACTAATCAATTGTATCATATGCTTCGTGCGAGACATCCACTTAAGGAGTTTTTTAATGGAAGATGGGGTGTCGAGGATGAGGAAAAAAGGTGGATTGGTAATGTAAATTCAAATTGGGATCACAAAGTCTCTTGTTGGTTGAGGGTATTTGCTTGTCTAGTTGTTGGGTCGTTGATTTGTCACCATTTGCATCACGTCCAAACATCCATTTCATCCCTTTTGCTTCCTCTTATCGCTTGTTTATCACTCCATTTAACATAATTTCTCATAAAATTCCATGTTATGCTTATTCATGCTTTAGTGGTTAAGTAATGCTCGTTTTCCTTCATTTTTAACAGATTATAGATTATTATGCATGATTTTACTTATGATGGTTTATGTTGCAACTTCTCAAGTAACAACATTCTTGTATTTGCTGCAACTTCTCAAGTAGAAGCACTCATGGTTCCAACCTCTAAAGTTGGCATACTAGCAAAGCTCCACGTGGAAATCCACAACATGGTCTTGTTTCCAGGTTCAATGGCATGGATTTGTGATCCTCAATTCACACACATGTCCAACATGGCAGCTTCGAGCTCGTGGTCTCAGTCAAACACGTGACACATAATAAGAGTCAGTTTTGCATAGCAATTTACGGGCAGATGAAGACGAATTTCCAAACTCTAGGATATGAGTTTTGTGTAGAATGAGACAAATTAGGTGACTTGCGATCAGATTCTCCAGGAAGTGCGTGATCTAGGAGATGCGGGTGGTTCTTTAAGGACGATTTCCCCAGACTTACTTTTATGGTCGGTTTTCAAAATTAGCAAATTTGTTTCAAACAAATTCCAAGTTGGGAATTCGATTGCTCATCCTCATCAAGGATTTTTATGTATAAATATGTAATCAATCTCATGTATGGAGAGAACGGTAGGAGCAAGCAATCATATGTTTCATTGTTAGATCTGATCTGAACCTTATGTATTATTTCCATCTTGATTAATAAATGTCGACGGTGTTCGGATATCCACATCATCTTTTTCAGGATCTTGCATGCAATTAGGGTTTGCATGCAGAATCTAGGGTTTGCATACACCTGCATGCACTTGCATGCATCCCAGTCACCAGTTTGATGCCTCCAGCACCTTAGCCACCTCATTCTAGCACCCGGGAGCCACTTACTACAGAGTTTTAGCCCTCCTAGGCTGAAAGGCGCCCACTTCTCACCTACTGCCAGAGAAGGGCGCACTTGTTCACCTACCACTGCAGTTCCACTTCAGTTACATTCAGTTAGCTCCGATTCTCCCTGATTTGAGGCTAGTTTCACTCCCGACTGACTGTTTCACTTCCGTTGGACCTCCAGATTGACTAGATGACTTGTTCTGACTTCAGTTAGCCTTCCATGCGCCCCCACTGAGCCTCCCTCTCCTTAATCAGTGCTACACACTTCAGTTACACTTATTACACTCAGTTAGACTCAGATTGACACTTGGATGACTGGTTCTTGTGCACTGATGACCACCACCGATTGATGATGAGGACTCCTAGTTGGAGTCAAGCTACTCCATTCAGTGATTCGAATGGCCTACTTAGTCAATTTGAATTGCTCATTGACAGATTGTATTCTATTGTAATTCATTCACCCTTTCTGGGATATTGAGCACTGCTGCATGTTTTGCACAGTTTTGCACCATATTTTCTATGTTCATCTGTTGTGATTGATTTACTTGTTCATTAGATCTGCTGTGACTAATTTTACAGACGGTTCCTCAACTCATAGTCGTAACTTCAATTTGTGAAGACCCAACCCATGGAAGAAGGGCCCTCTTCCCTGAACAGGTGCTGTAATTGTTGGTTCGTAAGTGTGCTGGTAATTGTGTGAATGTTTGTTTAAATTCATGGTTTCAATTGCTGTTAGATTAATCATTGCTATCATTTGATGTTAGTTGATTATGTCAGGTAGATCGTTGGCCAACACAATATCTCTTTTAGATATGTATGATTTCTGTTCTTTGAGAATTCAATTCCTTTGTAAGCATTTGGATTATTGCAAGTGTGATCAACTTTATTTTCAAGTGTGGATTTATTTTGCTATAACAAGCGCATTCTCTTAAGAACAAGTGTGTGATTGCCATCGATTGGATTGTGGATATTTACTGTTGCATACTTGGTTTTACAGCTTGGAATTCCCTTTCCATTTAGTCAGAGAGTTGTGTGAATTATGATTAATTTCCTTTTCAGAGTTTGCAATTTATGATTGATGCAAGATAAATTAGGATGTGTTTTTTTTCAAGAGTGGATTGATTAAGATTTCATACTACATGATCATTAAATTCAACATTAAAAAGGAAAATGTAGCCTACATAGATTTTGCATGTAACCTTGAAATAAAATACGTCCGTAGTTTGATTGATAATTGATGTGACGGTTAATTAGTTGTTTTTAATGAGACAATTAAAAACCCCAACACTAGTGGTCTATTAGGGTTTTTCTTTGAGGCAAGCCTTGCTATATTTGGTTTCATAAATGCATTCTGCATGCATTGTGGAGTCACAAAGACAATTTGACACTTTTTTTGAACTCCAGAGGTTTTAGAGCTTGTTGGGATTTTTGTGGACCTCATGGAATCATATCCTATATAGGATTCTTGTTAGAAGGATGCCCTTTTAGGGAATTTTGATGTTGTTTCTTTACTTCACTTTCGAGGAGTTTGGGGTTATATAAGAGTAACATGTTTGTTTTCCACTTGGAGAATGAGATGTAATGTAGTTCTTAATAACTCACAATCTCGTTAGAATCTTTCTATTGATGCTGTACATTAAACTTAAGGCCCAACTTACAACAAAGAAATTTGTTATTAGGAAGGATGCTAAGTATTATGATCATTGGGTTCAATATGTTTTAAAGCCATTATATATATATATATATATTGTTTTGTAAGGCTCGTACACAATGAGTGCCTTAATAATACATCCATTCACCGTTTATTCTACGCCCCATGGGCTATATATATGATACTTCTTATAATTACATCCATAATCATTTAAATAGTATAGGGTCAAGACTCTCATAACAAAATACTAATAGAAAAAAAGAAACGGAACCAGGCTCAAGCCACTAGTCATGCTTAATTGGCCTCAACTTGGTCCTCCACCTTTGAGTTATGGGAAGCTATCAACAACATATATGGGATTGTAAAGTTGAGTGACAAGTAGTTCAAACTCAATGTTGTTCTACCTTTTCTATCTTAAGAAATTAAAAAAGATTGACACTTATTTAAGGTTTCACCAAAAAATTGCTTTGCTAGACTTAAAATATGACTTGGAAAATAATGGAAAATGATCACTATCCACACATTCTTGCCTTTGTAATAATTTAATTCACAAAAAAATAATAATTTCAACCTCCTTAATGTGATCAAGTGAGCATGTTATTTGCAAGAAACAACAAAAAATACGGTTTTGGGGGGGTTATATGGAGAAGGAAAATGACACAATACATTTGTTGTTGTTTTTATTTCATGTGTTTTTATGAGGATACATCCCCAAAAGGGGTATCCGAGACTACCTCCGAGTATCAAGAGCATCCCATTTCTGTACATTTGTTGTTGTTTTTATTTCATGTGTTTTTACGAGGACACCCCCAAAAGGGGTTCCCTAGACTACCTTTAATTATCGAGAGCATCCCATTTCTGTAGGGGACGTCCCCATTGAGATTCACAAGTGTCAGAGGAACATAGGAGATGGTAGGTTTTGAAGAGCATGGGTAGAAAAAAGGGATGTGCTTCTAACCCCGAGGGATGTATCCTTGTGGAACATTGGTCTTAGACAAACTTCAAGATGAGACAAATAATAGAGTAGAGGTGAGAGGAATTGTTGAGAATTTACTTTTAAAAGTCTCATTTTGATGGTTGAGCCATCCTAGTGAATCAAGGATGAGTTTCATCAAGATTTATTGAGTTTTGTAAGTTTTTCCAAGCTTAGATGATGTTGAAAAAATCAAGCCTATTCTTAGGCAAGTGATTCGTTTTGATGCTGAGTAGAGTTTCCTTGGCCAGTTGATGATATTCATTAATTTTTAGTACCATGCTTATCGTGAGCATGTCAAATTTTTGGATCTTTTCATCTAGTAAGGACCTTCTAGTTCTTCCGTAAACCAATTAGGCATTTCCCTTCCATGTCCATGACCTAGATCGACCAATAGCTATTTTTGGATGAACACTTTTAGTCAACACAAGCAAGTAGGGACATTTTTCGAATATGATTATTTATTACAATAAATCAAGCATGTCTTGAAAGCTCCCAATGACTATGTTTTAGGTAAGCTACCACAACTAGGGTGTATCTATTACATGCCAAAGTTACCTAGGACTTGCACATGATCTCAACTATAATAAATGACCAACTTATGCAGGTGCACCGACCCATGAGGGGCGAATAAGTCTCTAGAAGAATTTAAACCTTGGTGGGGGAAATAGAAACACCCATGGTTCACCAACCGACCAAGCCCCTATTGACAACCACCATCGTTTCCTTGAGAATGGTTGTAAATACATAACAATATTTCAAATTCTATTAGGTCTTGAAATGAACATATCAATTACAATCGTCTTTTGGGGTTAATGAAAAGCTATATAATCTTCGGTTCAAAATTGTTCACACATATTATCTTTGGTGAATATCTTGGCTTTATTAGGCACTGTGCCATTAATAAATGCAACAATCCTTGTTATTATAGAAAATAAGCCTTGTAATGGAGTCAAGAATAATAACAAAAAATTGGAAATGTTTATTTTATTTTATTTTATTATATTTGGAATGTGCTTTTATATTTATTACTAAACATAAAATTCCAAAATAGTTACAATCATATTACATAAAAATTAAGGAGGCACTAGTTGGTTCATTGGATTAAAACCAAAACCTGAAACGAGCAACTTGCAATCAAAAGTTGCAAAACTGAGAGTCCATGCAGGGAATAGGAACATGTAGAAATAAAATTAGATATTCCCTCAACGAACATAGGGTGTCATGAAAGGGAGAAACATGACCTTGATACAAAATAATAACATGTATAGTTACACCCATGAAGGCCAAAAGCCATACAACCTAGCAAAAACATGACCCCACAAATTCATGGTAGAGGTGTGCTAGGCAAATTGCACCCTCAAAACTACCAAATCCTTGAGAGGAAGAAGACTATTATAGTGGTGTGAAGAGGTGCCACTATGAATCTAATGCATGTAAGGTAGCTTCTCTAACTATGGGTTTCCTAGTGCTTAGTCTTCTCAACATCACCTTTCAATATGCATATATTTTGGGTTGCTTTAGGAGAATCAAGCATCATGGTCCCAAAGATTGCCCCAAAAATAATTTTAGAAGGAAAAGCTGGCTAGAAGCAGACTCCCTTTAGATTGAAAACATTAATAGATATTGAAAAGGGATGAATCATGGTACTTGTTCTCTTGCAACAAACAATGAACGCCACATGTTTGAACTTTGAACTTGCAAAAATACCAACAAACTAGTGCTTCCATCTACTCTCTGATAGTGAGGAATATTGAACATGGACACACTATACCCCTACATTTTAAACATGTTGTCACATGCCAAATTTGCAATGATGTAAGCAACTTGTTGTTTCCACAAGCCAATTCTTGAATACATTTAAGCAAACTATAATTGCTACGTGCAATTTTGGGGACAAAGATACTATGCGGTGTGCTATAGGTTCCTGAGCTCGCCCCACAATCTCTACAAACTGCTTTCCCTGAATGGCACTAGAATGCATTCTCCTTATATTGATAAAAATAATACATTTAGCAAGATTTCTTACTTCACTGTGCTAACTTGGTTTCAAGAATTTATGGAAGCTAATGGGTAACTTGTAAAAATATATGTGGCTGCCCTGAAGCACCTTGTTTCCATTGTTTCATTTGGAGTCTTATGATTAATAAGTAATGTATACTATATCATTTCAACAAGGAAATAATTTTGGGAGCAATACCCTATCATATGATAAGTGTAATATCCCGATTTTGACCCTATTGCATTAAAATTGTAAATGATGTAAATATCGTTATTAAATCATGGAGAGGAGCTCAAGGCCAAGGCTCTGCCATCGATTTAGCGTTTTATGTATCGACAATTAATGATCGACGCATATGGTTCTCGTGCTAAACACACACAATAGAAATTAAGGCATCATGTGAATATGAATTTTAATGAAATACCCACAACTAGCTATGCAATGCAACAAGAGATGGGGGCATGATTTTTACAAGGAACAGGGAGGGAAAATATTCAAACCTTTGATCCAATAGTGTTAAGCCAAATGTCAATGAGAGAACCCATAAACCCTCGACTACCCATTTTGACTTATGCACCCAATCATTTTATTCTTCCAAGAGTTGGTTGAGGTAGTTATTGCATTGGGAATGGAGAGGTATGGCTACCCAATTTCGTGTATGGGAAAGCCATCAATTTGGGAAATCATATTTTGACTTTTATGACAAGAAAACACCCATGAAATGGTGCCCAAGCCATTATTCACCCATGGTCTTTGCTCCCTCACGCAGTCTGATCTAGCTGGGGCGTTTTCCTTCACATTTTCCATCTTTTTCCTTCATTTTCCATAGCTGGGAATTTGTTTTTGTGTTGCAGACTAGATGGGAGGAAGAGAGTCACTATTTGGGGGTTTGTAGAGGTCGTTTCTGCCGCTTGAATGCCAAAAATGTGTGGTGAAATTGATTTTTCTCTCCAAGGGTTTACTCCCCCTCTAACAGTCCGTTTTTGGGTGCCCAAGATTTTGGAAACTCATGGAAACCCCATTTTGGGAATCCCATAGTCAAAACGTTTTTCTTCATACCTAGCACTTGTGTTTTTCTGTTATGTGCATCCCTGTTTTGGGTTGAACTTGTGAGTAAGAAATTAGGAGTGGAAGAGGATTAGAATTGGCTTGATAAACCTAGTGAAGAGAGTAACCTCACACAAAGATCAAAAGGGCCTTGGATACTCTTCTATGCACACCTTGAAGAGCACTAGAATAGAGGGTATGGCCTGAGGGATTGTGTAGCAGTGAAGGGAATACTTCCTTGTGTTGGGTGTGTAGGTGTTGTGGGTACCAAGCTGGATAGATCTTGTAGAGGTATCCATAGCTCTGTGGTTGAGCTCACTAGCTTAGCAATTCATTCCCTTCCATTTCCTTAGCAGCCTGATAAACCCAACTGTGGATTGGCTTGGTTGCTTTTGGTGTATATTTGGCTATGTGTGAGTCTGCTGTTCCCTTTTTCCTTGTAGAAATCATGCCCAGCTCAGGGGTGGTAGTTGTGTTGAGAGATTGATGAGCACAACTGGCCTATGGTTGGGTGGAACATTGCAGTTGCATAGCCAGTTGCTCGGGACTACTTTGTTTCAAGATAAGTACTCTCTTGTGTTAATTCTGCAATGTATTTATTTGATGACTATCATAAATATGTTGAATGCATGCTAGATGTGTAGTATAATTTTATTCCTCCGTGTCAAATTTAATCATGCATCTGCACACACATGCATTATGTTTATATGAAATTATACATTTTATCATCGGGCTGAGAAGTAGAAACAATCCAGTTTAGTGTCATGTCTTCTCCCTTGCGTTGGATTGATGGGAGGGGACGTAACAATAAGCCCCTATAAAAGATAAAATTATTTGGCTCAAGGTAGAGTAGATGTTGGTTTTCACTTTGATTATTAAACTACAATTTGTGAAATAGGTAAAACCATAAACATGTATAATGGTGGTTTCATACAATGGTTTACCAACAAACTTTATGATAACATGGGTGAAATATCAATGGTAGTCTTTGAAATAAAACTGTTGTTTTCATTATCTACGATTTGGATTTCTTCTCTTTTTTCTTATATCGTTGGCTTCATGGAATCTGCTTGGACTCCATAATATATTCTAAATAAATGTCATCATCCTTGGTCTCTATGCAAGTTGTGTAGAAGTTAATCATTAACACTGAGTCTCCTGAGGTCATCAAAACTACATTGAAGCTTTTTTTGGTTGTGCTCATGCCAAAGTAACGAGACTCAAAATTGGTTAACAATTGACGAGACATAAAAGTGAAGAGTTTGAATTCGACAATTTTTTTTCTTTGATATTTAATAAATCCATCTATGCAATGCACAATATCAATACATGTTGAAATTTTCATGGATCAATAGGTATCTCATTAATGATGAGTCCAAAAATGATCAAAACTGGGAATTGGAAGCATCCAGTTTTATAAGTTAACTAAACATTGAATACTAGATAGAAAAAATATAAGAAATTGCTTATCTCATGTCTTGGGTTGCTCGATCCCCAAGGTTCTAGTTCTCAAGGCGAAAAAGAGGATCCTTCTCTGATAGGGGCTAATCCAATGTGGGATCTAGCTCTTCTTGGTGTTAGTTTTATTACTTTTTTAGCATAATAACATTAAAAAATATATTCATTGAAATAAAAACAAGCACAACAAACACAAAGATCACATAATTTATCTCGGGGAAACCACAAGGGAGAAAACCCCGACAAAACTTCCTCAATATAGAATTCACCAAGTACGAGATAAAACCCCAAGACAAAACAACTTCTCTCCTTCACTTGTGCGAACTTCTCTCTCTCCAATGCGAACTTGAGTGAGTGAGGTGAGTGATGCAAATGAGCAACTCAACCTCCTATTTATGCTTAACACGTGACTTGACCTTTTTACTAATTAGGTTAGGTTAACTCACCTAATTGGGCTGACTTGTACACTTTACAATAAAATATTATTTTCTAGATATTTCCAGGCTGACCTAATAGTTAGGGTTTACATTGACTCTTTCAATGACTCTTACATTATCAATTACATCAATGGCATCTCCAGAAGGAGGAATACAATAATACAGTAGACAAGTACATTTAGAATATCTTCTGGAGTTACATTTCTTTAACACTCCCTCTTAACTAGGAAGGTATTCTACGAGAAACATCATCAACATCATCAACTGTCCAACTGATTGGTGAAACTCTATATGTTGTAAGGATTTTTTGGAACATCATCATATGTCTGGGGAAACATCATCATCATCATCGACATCATCAACATGGAACTGCTGGATCATCAATCATCATCATTGCTAGAACATCAACATCATCATTGTCAATAGTAACTGCTGGAACATCAACATCATAATCATAAGCAGGAACTGCTGGAACATCATCAGCATCATCAGTATATGAATACTTGAGAAACATCATCAATCATCAGTAAGTGAATACTAGAACACCAACATAAATCATCAGTAAACAAATACTGAAACAAGAACATCAATCATCAGTAAACAATTACTGGAACAACAACATCAATCATTAGTAAACGATCACTGGAACAACAACATCAATCATCAGTAAACAAGTACTGGAACAACAACATCAATCATCATCATGTAAATGTTGGAACAACAACATTACAAGTCAGCAAGTAATGGGATCAACCATCAAGATGTGAATGTTGGAACAATAACATCACCAATCGACAAGTACTGGAATCAACCATCAGCATGTGAATGTTGGAACAACAACATCACCAGTTGGCAAGTACTGGAGTCAACCATCAGCATGTGAATGATGGAACAACAACATCACCAATCGGAAAGTACTGGAATCAACCATCAACATGTGAATGCTGGAACAACAACATCACTAGTCAGCAAGTATTGGAATCAACCATCAGCATGTGCATGCTGGAACAACAACATCACCAGTCGACAAGTACTGGAATCAATCATCAGCATGTGAATGTTGGAACAACAACATCACCAGTCATAAAGTACTGGAATAACATCATCAGTCGACAAGTACTGAGATAACATCATCAGTCAACAAGTACTGAGATACCATCACCGGTCAGCAAGTACTGGAATAACATAATTAGTTGACAAGTGCTGAGATAACATCATCAGTTGGCAAGTACTGAGATAACATCACCAGTCAACAAGTACTGGAATAACATCACCAGTCGGCAAGTATTGGAATAAAATCAATGCTTGACAAGTACTGAGATAACATCATCGGTCGGAAAGTACTGAGATAACATCATCAGTCGACAAGTATTGAGATAAAATCACCAGTCGGAAAGTACTAGAATAACATCATTATTAGGAAAGTACTGAGATAACATCATCAGTCGAAAAGTACTGAGATAACATCATCAGTTAGAAAGTACTGAGATAACATCACTAGTTGACAAGTACTGGAATAACATCAATAGTTAGCAAGTACTGGAATAACATCATCAGTCGGCAAGTACTGAGATAACATCATCAGTCGACAAGTACTGGAATAACATCATCAGTCGGCAAGTACTGAGATAACATCATTAGTCAGAAAGTACTAAGATAACATCACCAGTTGGAAAGTACTGGAATAACATCACCATAACTCCCTATTTCGAGGGAGGTCCTTTCAGATCACACCAAGATTGTCTCGAAAGTATTCAAACTTTATGCGAGACAAAGGCTTAGTCAACACATCAAAAACTTGTTCCTCTGTAGGAACATACTTGAGCTTTACAACTCCTTTCTGCACCATATCCTGAGTATAGTGATACTTGATATCGATATGCTTTGATATGTCATGGAACATTGGATTATCTGACATCTTGATACAAATCTAATTGCCACAAAGAATATTAGTCACATCTATCTATGCATCGAACAATCCTTCCAACATCTCGCGAAGCCAAACTGGTTCGCTACAAGCTGACATGCTGCGATGTATTCAGCTTCTGCGGTATTGAGAGCAACACAGGGCTTCTTTCTACTGAGCCATGAGATCATACCTGATCCCATTCTAAAACAACATCCTGAAGTGCTTTTTCTATCTTCGACACTCCCAACCCAATATGAGTCTGTATATCCGTACAATCTGAATTCACTATCTGATGCATATCTGAGTCCATAGTCCAACATACCTTTTAGGTACCTCATCACATGTTTTGTTGCAATTAGGTGTACATGTCTAGGATCTACCATGTACTGGCTCAAGGTGTTCAAAACAAAACATATATCTGGTCTAGTATTGGTCAAATACATCAGTGATCCAATAATCTGTCTGTACATCGTAACATCTACTGTCTCTGATGAAGCATCATTCAAGAGCTTCAAGTTTGTTACCATTGGAGTAGTCATGGCCTTACAATCCAACATCCCAGATATCTTTAGGATATCAATAGTATATTTTCCTTGATTTAGGAAAATATCATCTGGGAACTGCCATACTTCAAGACCTAGAAAATAGTGCATTATCCCAAGGTCTTTCATCTCAAATTCTGCAACATGCTTCTTCTTAAAGTCAGTGATGGGCTTGTCTTCTCCTGTCAGAAATAAATCATCTACATACAATAACAATATCATAGGTTCATCATCTATGACCTTATAATAAAGGATAGAATCTTCTTTACTCTTGGTAAATCCCATGCTCATCAGGAAACCATCAATTCTTCCATACCATGCTCTGGGTGCTTGCTTTAACCCATATATGCTTTCTTTAGTTTACATAGATGTGATTTTCTGTCATCTGTTTCAAATCCTTATGGTTTCTTGATATATACTTCCTCTTCTATCTTTCCATTTAGGAAAGCTGTCTTTATATCCATCTAATGTAAATTCCATTTCATCTTAGCTACCAAGGAAAGGATGGTTCTAATTGAGGTATATCTAGATACAGGAGCAAAAGTCTCCTCATAATCAATTCCTTCCTTTTGAGAGAACCCCTGAGCTATGAACCTTTCCTTGTACTTCTCAATGCTTCCATCTGCCGAATATTTTGTTTTGAAAATCCACTTTGATGAAACTATTGACTTGTCCTTTGGTATTGGTACCACATCCCAAACATCATTCTTTATGATGGATTGGTATTCTTCAATCATAGCATCCAACCATTCCTTCTTCTTTGCTGCATCTTCGAAACATGTGGGTTCTTCTTCAACAAGGTTACACATCAAGGCTACATAACTAGAGTATGGCCTTGGTCTCTTGCTTTCTCTGCTGGTTCCTTTTGGGGCACCATATTTTCCTGCATCTTGGATTATTTCTCATTCCCAAGCTGGTATTCTCTTTCGTGGATTTACCTCATGAGGTGCCTTGCCAGGTCTTTGAGAATCTGTCATGTCATGATCCTATGGAATATGTTCTTCAATATTCTTGTTTGGTGCATTATTAGTTTCTGTAACTCTAGGAGATTCATGCTCCTCTTCATCCTCACAAGTCTTCTTAGATTTGTTGAAATATGTATCTTCATCAAATGTAACATCTCTGCTAAGTTCAATTTGGCGGTATCCTACTATGTAGATACGACAAGCCTTTGATTGCTCATTGTAACCCACAAATATCCCCTTTCTTCCTAAAGGTTCCAACTTTGTTCTCTTCTCTTTTGAAATGTGAATAAATATTGGACATCCAAATATCTTTAGATGACTGACTTCAAGCTTCATACTGGTAAATATCTCTTATGGGGTCTTATTTCCAAGAGCACTGTGAGAGATTCGATTCTATACATATACTGCGGTTCTAGATGCTTCAACCCATAGATGCATGGGTAGATCTTGGTCATGGATCATGGCCTTCACTGCTTCCATGATAGATCTGTTCTTCCTTTCAACTACACCATTTTGTTGTGGATTATAGGGAATGGTAAGCTCCCTCTTAATCCCTGCTTGTTTACAGAATTCTTTGAAATCACCTGAAGTGTATTCCCCTCCATTATCCGTCCTAGTATCTTGATCTTCTTTTTAGAGAGGTTTTCTACAAGAGCCTTAAACTCTTTAAAATTTTCAAATAATTCATTTTTATTCTTTAGAAAATAAATCCATGTTGTGCAGGAATAGTCATCAATAAAGGAAGCATAGTAAACATACCCGCTTAATGAAATGGTTGTCATAGGTCCACAAATGTCGAAGTGAACAATATCCAATATGCCTTTTGCTTTGCTAACGCTGCTTGGAAATGGGTTCTTTGTACTTTTTCCTTGTGCACATCCTTTGCACACTCCTTCATGATCAATCTGGACTTATGGTAATCCAGTCACCACCTTACTCACTATTGGTAAAGCTTTGTAGTGTACATGAGATAGTCTTCTATGCCATAATTCATAGGGGCTCATGGTACTAGCCATTAGTACTGAATCTGCATGACCCTTGAGTTTATAGAGTCCTTCAACTCCAATAACAATTGCATATATTTATTGTCTTCCCCTTCGACCACATAAGAAATTCACCATCTACAAATGCAACTCTAAGACCTTTCTTATCTGATGCCTAGATAGAAAGAAGTTGTTACACCTAAATCTCGTCATCATAAGTCCCTTGTTAACTCAATGCCTTGATCCTTGAAGTCTCCACGATCAAGCAAGCCAGTTAGACCATGTTGATGCCCTTTTTCCACATTTCTAGTTGGGTAGACGCATGTTTTCAACTAGGGCCGACGCAGAGTGTATTCTGCGCCCAACTAGGGCCAACTAGGGCCAACGCAGAGTGTATTCTACAAGACTGCACCAATGGCGCAGAGTATCTTTGTACAACCTGCATCTTCCCTGTCAGGCGTAGGTTTCCCTCATGCAGCTTGCGTCGAAGCTGTTTAAATGGGATAAAGGTAGCTTTCGAGCAATTTATAGAAGATGGATGAGGTGGATCCCTATCCCTAACTCCTAGGTGAGCTATCCTACGGTTCCCTAACCTCAAGGGAGGATCCCTTAGCCCTCTCCCCATGATCCTCAACCTACTCTATCCACTTGGTCCTATAAATACAAGGACCCTCTCCATTCCAAAGGGATGAAGTCTATAGCACTTACATGTTGGTGGAATTAGCCTCGGTGATCCCTATCCATCTCTTGGGAGGCTTACATTTCCTTTGGAGGCATTGGCTTGGATTGTTGGAGGAGGATTGCAGCGTTAAGGCTTGGGTTGTAATCATCTCTCTACTTTCTATTTCCCTCTTTCTATACAGTAATATAAACTCTTTCCACAAATGTTATTGTGTTGATAATGTTTGTAGTTTACTTCCTTAACTGTTTACTTAGACCAATTATTGTTTAGACATGTTTTACTGCTTGTATTGTTTCCACATGTTTTGACAGGTCTTGCAGCTATAGATCTGACGACTGCAGAACTTGGAGCAATCAATGAGGAAGAAGATCTACAATCTGAAGGTAAGATGTCTAAGTACTCGATCTCTAACTAGATCTAGGAAAGCAGCTTTGTATTCTATCTTTATTTGTTCTAGATTCGCATTGAACTAGGGAGATTTGGCTCGCGTCTGCTCGAGTAGATTGTCCAATAACAAATCTGGCGACCATACTGGGGATATACATTTGTTTTGATTTCAAGTTTGAGTGAGTTATTCTTGATTTTCTTAATGAGCCATTGCTTTTCCTCTTGAGCCTATTTTCACCATCAGTTTCTTTCTTTGAGAGTTTGTTGACTTTCTCTGGGTTTGTTGAACCATTTTCAGCCCATTTATTTAACCATTGCTTGGAGTTTTTGTTTTGTTTGCATTGAGTTATTCGCCCAACGCACCTGGGTTGTGCACCCTGTGTGCCTGTCTATCCAGAGCGCTTTTTTCCTTTGAGGAACTATGCCACCAACGCTTTTTCCTATTAGTTAGCTTGCGCTGCTGATGCTTTTCCTCTGCATGCAACCTGCGTGGGGCGCTCGGTGCCTAACCACAGCCTGCGCCGAGTTTTCAAGCTTAAGGCTTGGGCTCTTTCTATCCAAATTTTGATTTTTGGGTTGATCAACAAACATATTTGCACTGTATCTTCCAGGCAGAGACTCTTTTATTCAACAATATTTCGTTTGGTTTGCTTGTGTTGATTTTTTGGGTTTTTATGATCAAGTGAGTTTGATTGAAGTGGTGGGGATTTTCAATCCCCCACGGTCATCCAATCCATATTGTTCTTCCTGATCTCCTCATTGGATCTATCCAACATGCTAGATCCACTTCCAAACCCTTGTTGAGCTTAGTTATCATTTGTTGGCTTGCATTGGATTGTTTTTAAGTGATTTTTTTTGTTTTTAGGTCATTGGAGTGCTTGTTTTTTCTTTGAGAATTTATGAGTAATTAGAGTGATGCAAGTAGTCTTTTCTTTTCATCCATTTACATTTAAAATCATTATTGTTATCAGGTTTTGTCTTGGTATATCATTGGAAAATTAAAAGTGCTTCATTTTTACCATTTTCAAGTTCATTTGAGAATTGTTGTAAAAAATTGTTTTATGCAGTGGAGTTCGTCATTTATTAATCTTTTGGAGAGTTTGAAAAGAGAATTAAATCATTACTAAAATTTACCGGTAGAACTAGGTTAAATTTTTTTAGTAACTTGTGTGTTAAGTTAGAGACGTGTTCCAACGTCCTAAAACGTGGCAACTGTTGTTATTTGCCTGCACTACATCCCAGGGGCACTGTAGTTCTTACACGTACCAATTGGTATATCGAAGGCTCTTTCATGTACCAATCGGTATATCGAAGGCTCTTTCACGTACCTTAGGGTATATCGAAAGGCACTTCACGTACTTGGTAGTATATCGAAAGGCACTTCACGTACTCGGTAGTATATCAGAAGGCTCTTGTTGTATGGTTGTGCATTAGACAACACCACTACGGATTTGAGCTCTCACATACCTTGAGTATATCGGGAGACACTCCTAGGATTCCCGAGACGAAATGAGCTAACCATTTGGCCGTCTTGGCAGATCAATACATCGAGAACAACACTCGGGGATCTACTACACACATATTATCAGGTAGTTGGGTTATATGGTCAGGGGTACGGTCTTAATCGTCCTTGGTTAGTGCTCTGAAAGATTGGGCTGAGTATAACTGTTGGACCCTGGAGTATATCGCGAGTTGCGAAGCCTTGACAATCCTGTGAGGTTCCATACTTTTGAATCCACACCTATCACACAAGTTTGCTTGCGGCCTTAGTTTGTGTATATTTTTCTGGATTTATTTTCTTTTGTTTAGTATACCCCTAGGATAAATTCTGGTTCGGTCATTCTGGCTGAAAAACCTTTGAGGAGGTCTTGCGGAATTTTAACTTACCAACCGAATATCCCCTTAATCAGGAGGTAATTTCGAGGGTAAGCATGGATGCACAAGTTAAGATCGTGTCACCTGAAGCAGAAAACTCCACTATGGAGTCCGGAGCGAATATGTTTCCTCTTCATTCACCAACCTCTAACCCGTTAAGGGATGAAGAAGCAGAACCTTCCACTTCACGAGACACATCCTTCCATTGTGTGATGGTAGGAGAGCCTGGATATTTAGAATGGTTAAATCCATCCCAGGACATCCCTGTATCCGCAACATTTGGTCCATCTGCATCCTTTTGGGACACCTCTCTTGGGAAACAATGGGCCCACTTGGCTGTTGATCCGAGCACTGAAACTTCCCCTCTCTGGGCTACTCATGCCCAGCGTATGGCTACAGTCTATGAACTCATGGACCAACTATGTCAACGCGGTGACAAACTTCGTCGCCAGAGTTTATCACGAAGAAGACACATCTCGGAGACACCCATGTTTCAATACACTCCCATTTGCTCATTATCTCTTAATTCATCGGAAACACCCACACACAACGTGACCACTTACGAACCTGGTCAACCTTCATTTCCTGCGAGTACACCTCTCAGTCAGGGGACCCGTTCTGCACCTCAAATGACTCAGAATGTTGAAGGACAATAGTCCAACACCCCTCCCACTACTACTATTGGAACATTACCCACCCCTCCCCCACCCAAAAACTCGCAGGGAGGATACTCCTTACCTCCTAGTTTTATTACGAGTAGTGATCCTCCAATAGTAAATACTCAACAACCCATTATGAGTAAACCATCCACTAGTGGTCAACACGTTGTCACTGGGGGAAACCCTCATTTTCTAGCCATAATTCGAGTGGAGGACTTCCAATTGGTCATTCCCTTGGAAGCTCTTTACCTGTTGTGGGATCCACCATGGGATTACCCCATGGTGGGGGACCATCCAACCCAACTCAACCACCATGGATTCAAGCGTATTTAGGTTATCTTAACCTTGTGTCGGGACAACTTAATACCGAAAACGTATTCCACGGGATACCTTATCCCGAAAACTCATACACTCCATGGGGACATTTCAATGCTGCACTAATTGGATCCCCACCAAATTTTCCTCATGCCCTACCACCCCGACCACCGTTTGGTCCACCTCCTTTTGGAGGGGGTGGACCTCCACCTTCTAGCGGAGGTGGAGGCCCACCCCATTTCGGTGGTGTAGGGCCATCTTATTCCAATGGAGGCAGAGGACCACCACCTTCTGGTAGTGGTGGGCCCCCACCTTATGGAGGAGGCCCACCTCATTTTGGAGGTGGTGGCCCACCTTATTCCGGCGGTGGCAAAGGACCACCACCTTCTGGTAGCGGCGGACCCCCCACCTTACCTTATTATGGAGGCGGTGGCCCACCTTATCTCGACGGTGGAGGCGGTGGACCACCCTATTCTAGCGGCGAAGGCGACGGACCGCCACCTTCCAGCGACAACAGAGGACCCCCACCTGGAGGTCCACGTTATTCCGGGGGTGGAGGACCCCCACCTTCCAGCGGCAGACCACCCTATTATGGTGGCAGACCTATATATGGTCCACCACCCAACCTTGGAGGCCCACCCTCTTATGGCCAATTTTCGACGAGAACACCTTATAATCAGTTGATTCAAGGTCCCACTGGTCCATATATGCCATATCAATATTATCAGTATCCGCAACCCAACCAACAGTTGCCATTTTTGGCTACTTTGGACCTACCCGACCTGTCTAGTCTAACCAACGATCCTATCTTCCATGGTTATAATTGGCCACCCATTCCGGTCAAGCTACCCTCTGATATTCCCAAATTTGATGGCAAACCTGGTGAGGACCCAAAAAACCATGTGATGGCTTACCATCTGTGGTGCTCATCCAATTCCTTGATGGAAGAATTGATCCGTTTAAGGTTGTTTCAAAGGACCCTCACTGGCCCAGCTGCCAAGTGGTATATTGAATTACCACTTCCGGTCAAGCTACCCTCTGATATTCCCAAATTTGATGGCAAACCCGGTGAGGACCCGAAAAACCATGTGATGGCTTACCATCTGTGGTGCTCATCCAATTCCTTGATGGACGAATCGATCCGTTTAAGGTTGTTTCAGAGGACCCTCACCGACCCAGCTGCCAAGTGGTATATTGAATTACCACCGCACTCATTTCCCGATTTCCGCTCTCTTGCTATGTCTTTTTTGACTCATTTCCAGTTACCCATATGCTATGAAACTGGTATGGACCTTCTGCCTTCGCTCCATCAAACCACCGCAACTCATGTCTATAATCATATCCATTAGTGGCGAAGGAGACGACGTCTCATTAAGGCTCCCATTCCAGAACAACTCTTAGCTGACTGGTTCACAAAGTCTCTTTTACCCGTCGTAGCTCGAGATGTGGCCATGGGAGGGGCCGTCACCGATGAACATGCTATTTCCCGTGCCCATTACTTATACCTTGTCTACGTTCAGTCCGGCACGTTGTATGACATTGTTCCTGACACACCTTGACCTACATATGACCCTGCAAAACCACCCAAGGGACCTCAGGCCGACGACATTATCAGTTCCCTTAAATACCAACCTGCTTCTCAAACTGGTGAACTGTCGAACCCCCAGGGTTCTTCCCCATCCCCACCACAGGATGGAAACGACACCACCAAGTCACCCACTCATGCTTCCACCGAGGAGGTGAATTCTGTTCAATCAGCTTCGCCTCAGAAATCCGGTGGTAAGAAGAAAAACAAAGGGAAACCCAATAAATCTTCTAACCAACAGGATCCCAAGATCACCCCTGAAGATACCAAACTGAAGAGGAAGTTAAAGTATCCTTGTTTACTATGTGGTGGTGACAGTTTCTCCAAGGAATTTCCCCATCGAGACGAAGTGATGAAGTTTCTCAAGGGAAACCCCACTCCCGCAGTTCTCAATGATCCCTTCCCCACTTAGAATCAACAAATGATTTCTCAACCCCCTCTTTCACACGAAGACATGTTCCTCCACCGCGCATGTTCTCATGATGCGTAGTAAGATGGTTAAATTGAACACATGGTCGCACTCGTACGAATCAGTCCCTTTGAAGGAACCCGTTGGAAGTAATACTGAAAAAGATTCCACTTCTATTCCCGATGTTACCGTACCACAGGCCTCTCTCACAATTGAGAAGCCGTCATTAGAGTCAGTGTTGCATCTGCCTAAGAGCATGATTCGAATAACAGTTTTCAATCCTAATGCTCGAGCAGCTCAGAACTAAACATTGTAGAAGACTTGGCGCAAGATCCTTGTGCCATGTCGACGCTAGAGGTCTTGTAGAATTGTCCCAACCAATGCAAGACTCTTCTTGTTGCCATTGGCGCGGTAGATCCGGATTCCTCTAATACTATCATGTTTCGACTTGAGTACTTTAAAATGAGGATTTCCCACCAACTGACATTTCAAGTTTCCATGAAGATTGCTGGGAAGATGATTCATCATAATGTACTAGACGAAGGTGCTTCTACCTCGGTCATGTTGATATCGTGTTGGAGAGCCATTGGTTCTCCCGAGTTAAACCGTTTTCCCACTACCCTGAAAGCATTCGACGGTCGTGGCTTTCAACCCCATGGGTTTTTACAAGCCTTAGCAGTAGAGTTGGGGGGTAAGATTGCAACCATCAATGTGGACGTAGTCGCAGCCCCTTTGGATTATAATCTCTTACTTGGTTGTAATTGGTTTTATGCCATGACTGCGGTCGCGTCATCCGTCTTCCGCATTGTGCGATTCCCCCACCAAGGCTGAATTATCACTGTCGACCAACTGGACTTCTGTACACCGGACACCGCTACTCATCTTGGCAATAATGTCCCGTTACTCGGGCAATATTCGCAACCATATGAGAGCGTGGTGGTCCGCCTCATAAAATATTCATGTCTTATGGGTGTCTTTCCAACCCCAGATCCCCCTAACCATGTTGCCATGGTGAACATGATATCATCTTTCCCCAACTCCACCAATCAACGGCTCGTACCCGATGAATCCACCATGCATTTGATTGGAGATAGAATGCCTCTTTTACCCTCTAGAATCACTTATGACTATCCAGTCAGCACCCGAGGACCACTTGGCTGTGGCCTCTACATCTTGCTCTCTACAGCGGACGTCATCCCTACCAGATCCTATACTCCGGACTTTTCATTCTTATGAGTCCATTATGGAGATTATGAGTGTGGATGATCCTCCGTGGGAAGACCTCCACCACCGATCGTCTTTCCTACCCCCATTAGATTCTGTGGAGAATAACATCACCGCCATTTTTACACCGGAAGTCTATCCTTGCCCCCAGTCACTGATACTTACGTGTCATACGGTCACTTAGGGAAACTTGGCGAACATCGATCCCACCATTCTGGTTGACATCTCGGTTACCCTTGGTGTCGTGGAACATATTCGTTTAGGCCAAAACTGTTCTCCTGAAGAGATCACCATTTTTACGGCCTTATTCAAGCAATTCCACGACGTGTTTGCTTGGACCTATGAGGAGATGCCCGGGATAGATCCTGCTATCGTTTCGCATGAGATCAAAACCTATCCCGACGCTAAACCAGTCCATCAAAAGTTACGACCAGTACACCCTCGAAAAAATGCGGTGATTAAGGCAGAAATTGAAAAGCTCTTGAAGGTCGGCTTCATCTACCCTGTTTCGTTAACAAAATGGATCTCAAATGTCATCCTTGTGGCCAATAAACATGGCACCATCCAGGTATGTGTCAATTATTGGGATCTGAACAAGGCTTGTCCTAAGGACAACTACCCCACTCCCTTCATCGATCATATCATAGACAATTGTGCCAAAAGTGTCATCTTCCCATTCATGGATGGATTTTCCGGTCACAACTAGATTGAGATCCACTCGACCGACCAACATAAGACTGCTTTCATCTGCCCTTGGGGCACATTTTCTTATCGCAAACTCCCTTTCAGTCTCAAAAATGCTGGTGCCACATTCCAGCGGGCCATGTCGTACACTTTTCATGATGTGAAGGACTTTGTGGAACCCTATCTTGATGATCTCCCTGCTCATTCGCAGTAGCGTGAATTCCACATCGATCATCTGACGGCCGTATTCCTCAGATGCAGGCGGTATAACATCCGTCTCAACCCTCACAAGTGTATTTTCGACGTCAAGTCCAGACGCCTCCTAGGTTTTATTGTTTCAAAAGACGGGATCCGCATTGATCCCTTGAAGGTGGAAGCCATTGTCGATCTCCCACCTCCTACCGGTGTTACGAAACTCCAAAGTTTGTAAGGGAAGGAAACTTACCTACGACGTTTTGTCTGTAATTTCGTCTAGAAGACATAGGGTTATATGAGATTACTGAAGAAGGAAGTCCCATTCATATGGGATGATCAAGCGCAACAATCCTTCGATAGTTTGAAACATGCCATCACCCATGCCCCTATGCTCGAACTGCCCAATTAATACAAGGATTACATACTCTATCTTGCCGCTTCCGCCACCACGATCACCATGGTATTGGTCCAGGAGGACAACAACGCCCAAGAACATGTGATTTATTACCTCAGTAAGGGTCTTATTGACTCCGAAACTCATTACTCACATGTTGAGAAACTCGCTCTCGTGGCAGTCGTTGCCGTCCAAAAGTTCCATCATTATATACTGCTCCGCACCACCAACATTATCGCCGACTCGAACCCCATGTACCACATTTTGACACATCAAGTATTGTACATGGCATGTGTTTTGTGGGGTGTGATGCTTTGTTTTAGTGTGTGTAGATCTTGTTTCGCTACTTATACCATGTTCTGTATGCATGTGCAGATGACAACCGGCTATGGATTCATGGACGACGCCAGCTGACATACCCATAACCTTGCTTCAGCAGCCTGGTTACTTTATTCTCCCACTGACGAGCTTATCAGCTCAGGAGGAATTTTTCTAGGATGCCCAACCAATAACGCTGCAGAATACCAGGCGGGGATTGGAACCCTAACTGACGCTCTTTCCTTGGGTATGAGCCACGTTGCCATCCATCTGGATTCACAACTAGTGGTTTCTCATCTTAACCGGATCTACGCTATCCACGACCCTACTCTACTCCGTCTCTTTCGACGAGTTCGTATTCTGGAAACATCCTTTGAGTCTATTCAATACTTGCACATTCCACGAGATGTGAATATAGTTGTTGATTCGATGGCCAACTTCATTTTAGATTGGTACATTGCACACACATAACACATTCACAAAATATAAAGACAGACATAACATGTAAATTATCTATTGTATAAGCAAAAAAAACAAGATCTCATTAATCACCAGTAGTACACAAGATGTATAAAACCGCCAATAGTCTATGTATATATATAAATGTAATACCCCATTCTGACTCTTAGGATGTATTAGCATTTAATGTAAATAATGTGTACATGTGATGTATGTTTTCCTAGCGTGGAGCTCAAGGCCAAGGCCCCGCTAGTGAAAGCCTGAATTTTGATTAAAAGGCAAGCATTGATATTTTGATGCCCATGTGCTCTTAAGCCATGGAAATTGTAAAAAGGATGTAAATAAACATCATGCAATATAAAATACCAAAACTAGCTACGGAGGCAACGAATGAGAAGGGGTCACGTGTATCCACTAGGGAGTGGTGAGGGGGCTAAGGGAGTGAACCATAGGTTGCCATATGTCATTATGAGAACTCATTGACTTCCCTAGATGACATTTATGCATGTTGTAAGGAAGTGGTTGAGATGTCATCCCATGGCTTCAATGGAGCATGGGCAGCCCAGAAATTCGTATGGGTAGTAATGAGCCCTGTTTTCTTGTGCAAGAAGTCACTCTAACTCTTGGAAGTTGCTTCTTACTCATCCCCATTCCAGGGTGGAAGAACCCAGCATCATTATCCATCCAAAAACGAGCTCCCATGAGTGAGAAAACCAGAAATCGCAACTTGGAATTTACCCACGTTTTGGGAAGCCAAAAACGCCCAGAATGGGTATTGGACAGTGAAATCCAATGGGGGATCCATTGGTATGAGCCTTGGGGCGAATTTGGAAGCAATAGCTACCCCAAAATCCATGGGAAAACCCAGTTTTAATTGCCCAGAAAATCAGTGACGGATTTGGAGTTATTTGTGACAGAGATGTGAGAAATCCAAGAGTGGATGTATGAATAGAGGATGGGATTGTTGAGTCCAGCTTGAAGTGTATGTGGCTCCGGGATTGAGCTCAGTGGACTAGCATCCTCCTCCATCTCCTATTGCATGCTTGAAAAACCCAACTGTGTGTTGGCTTAGCATGGCTGTTTGAGTGAAACCCTGACTATGAGTGAGCCATCTACTTCCTCCTTAGTGGATACACAGCCCAGCTCAGGGGTGATCTCTCAGCTGAAAGAATATAGGCTAGACAGAGATCTATGGTTGGGTGGAACGTTGCTCTCACGTAGCCAGTCGTTGGACATTTGCATTGCAAGATAAGTATTTGTCGTGGATTAAATTATATACAATCTGTGTTCTACAATGTGCTAAATCTGAATGTTATTTATTCATGAGGTTGAAATTGAAATGAAGTCTGTGCATAGCATAAGAATGGGATTGAATCCCTGCATATGGAATCATCTTTTGTTTGTGCTTATGTGTGTTGGTTATGTTTAATTCCGCTGTGTTTTATTGAAGTTCGAATCTGCACACAAAATTTTTAATTATTACAGATTTATGAGTAAAAATATTGGGGCTAAGTCTGCCAAAAGCCCGGTGTGTTGTTAACATTTCCTTCCCGACATTTGATGATGGAAGGGGATGTTACAATAAATCGGTACAAGATACAAAAATGGTAGTGCTGATAAAAAAGTATGAAGAATGCTAACTTTCAGTAAGATTCATCTCTACAAAATATGAAGCTCATAAGCTTTTAGTATATACATATATAAAACATGCGTGTAAACCCTAGGCTGCGCATGGTAGCAGACTACGACCCTCACTACTTTCCGGAGCAGCGTGCCAAAACGTACTGATACTCCGACCGTCAGCTTCTGGTAGTGACGGGGTAGGTCATGAAAACCCGGATCTGGAATGTCCAAAGTCATCCTCTGAAGGTTTTCCTTGACCTCCTCTAGCTCCTCGAGAGCATCACGGACCGCGGTGCCCACCTCCGATACTTCCCCTCTCCGCGCAAGGCGAGAGACTCCAAGCGGTCGCCTTGGACCCACGTCTGCAAGAAACATGTAAAATTCATTAGCACTACTCCAAAAAAATCATAAATGCATAAAATGAAAAAACACAAGCAGTTGTTCTTACCGATATTGTCCCACTGCACTCCCTCGGGAAGCACCAAGTCTGGGTCCCCTCTGAAATCTGTACCGTGGTATTGGTAGTCCTCCACCATGAGGATCTGTCCCTACAACCATGTGAAGAAACCTGTGCCAAAATTGATGATGGGACCCTCGCCACCATGACGAGCCATCCCCCTTCCCACCTGGTCATGTGGGGATCTTGTGCATCCCGGTCCTCAAGGTCCACTTGAGGGTGCAAGTGTGGCACCCGCTCCAGCATGAAAGACACCACCAACGAACCATAACCAAAATGCTTCAGCGCCCCGCGCTGGAATTTGGTCAACTGATCACGAAGACTGGTGAGGATCCCCTCACACCAGTTGAACACAGTGGGAGCCATGCACTCCTCGGCGTACATCATTTGCGATTTGCTTTCCAGATGAGCAGATCAGCTGCCAGCTACACACACAATGGTAAAGAGTACTGTCTGAAGGGCCTGGTCCTAGACATCCTTGATGGGAATATTCCTACCAGTCATCGACGTACCTGGAGTACACCACTGCTCGATCATGTCGTCTACCGAGTGATCACCACCTCGTGATCCAGTCAAGGACACAGGGTTCCTTGCCGGGACAACCTTGTCAAAAAATAGATGTCCTTGACATCTATGGTCACCGTGTGCTCACCAATCTAGAAATGCTGCTGTACTGGGTCCTAGCATTGGACCAGGTATGTCAACAAAGGTACTTGGGACCTCATCCCTGACACTCAAAAATACTTGAGCAACCCACAGTTTCATAGCGCGGCAATAACTGATCATTTTCTGCTTGTGCATCATTGAGCTCATGCTCGTGTTCCCTCTACTCAAGAACCATTGTGCTCACTCCAAACCTGTCAAGAAGGCCATTTTAACACTATTAGAACTTTTCCAAACCATCAAGAAAGTTTCTCTTTGGGTAGGTTTTGAGTTTGAGTTGGCGGTTTGTGCCGGCGCAGACCATCCTTTCGGGTTTTGCGCCAACGCAGATCCCAAAAGGGTGATCTGCGCCGGCCCGTGAGCACAAATCCCCCAACTCAACAAGCTCAAAAATTACCTAAATGAGAGAAAAAACAAATTCTAATCCACTGAAAAGTTAAAAGGTCAAGTTTAGGGTTACCTGTCGCTGACGGCGTCCGAAATGGTTGATCACAACTCTCGAAATCAACAAAAGAAAAACAACTCCGAATGGAACTTTTCACCTCTCTAACTTGGTAAAAAACAAATAGTAATTCTTTTTACTATTTACCCCTATTTATATTGAAAAAGAGCATATTCCTTTTTAAATTTATTCCATTATGGGTTATTTTGCTATAGTTGGAATCATTTATACTCGGTTAATCATTTTGACCTAGTTTCAAAACTTGCAGGTGAAGTTAAGTACCACTTCGATCATGTTTTTCGCGGTTGTGGTATTTTCACACGTATTTTCAGGTATGAACAACTCGTAGCTCGTCTTTTTGTCATTATTTCGCTCATTAAATTCAATTATTAATGACACCGAGCTAACTCTTTGTTCTTTCTCGTGCTCGTAAAACGATGATAATAAGTCACCGAGTTATAGTTTATCAATTTTTCGGGCTCGTTAAATTCCCATGAAAAAGGAACCCCTAGAGTCTTTTCTTTAAGCTCTTTTCAGGCTCTCTAAATACGAAAATATCGCCAAGCGAACTTGACGCGTTCATGCTTGTAAAAGTATTTGAATGATCGTCTTCCTGGTGATAGTTTACCCCTTTTTCAGACCAGGGGCACTACTTACGAAAAATGAATACTCCGGCCAATTATGAGTGGAAGAGTCCCCTCTCGTGTTGTTTTACCCTTTTTCGGGCGAAGAGGCTAACTTAACGAAAAAGGACCTTTAGAGTCTTCTTTAGTTCTTTTCAGACTCTCTAAACATGAAATGAGGCTAAGTTTTCCTTCTATGGACTCATTAAAATTCAACATTGAAGGGCCCGTCATGGGACGAACCCCTCCTTCCCTAGGTTCGTAAAACGTTTGGGATTGGACTCATCTATGATATGAGCTATATTGAGCATCTATTTACCCTCCTCAAGCTCATTAAAAAGCAAGTGAGGCACTCATCAGTCATGATGGGGAAAAATGAAAGATTTTGTATTACACTTTATTTACGGAAGTACATCGTCGCTCTTGAACATGGCACTCATTTGCATTTTCATTCAATACTTGGGTCATTCGTTTGTCTTCAAGTCATATTGATTTCATGAGTTGTGTCACTCCTTTGGGTCGTCCAAAGAATGATTCCACTATCAGTCGCATTGGGGGTTGGTATCATTCTCGTCATGTCAATATTGCCAAGTCATGCCATGCCCATGTTCAAGAGATGTTCATTGCTCTTTATCTGCAGTCAGTACACTTGCCACCATGTCAGTCTACCTTGAGTCAGTCTTGCACATTAATCTACCATCCGATCTACTCCAAACATCTGTTATCGAGTTTCGTGTTGTTGATGGGGGATTCATCATGGCCATCCTTCGACGGATTCATCCTTATCGACTTCAACACATCATCTGAGGGTTGAGTCTAGAAACCAATCGAGTACCTTGGGCCTGCATGTCTCAATGGGAGGTTACCTCGCTTTCAACATGAGTTTACATCATTGGATTTTGATTGAAATATTTCATCTAACGTTCGACCTCAACTCATTTATTCATGCTTGGTGATATGTACTGTGATACCCTAGGGATCATCGACATTAATGGTGATTTCCATCATGCTTGTTAATGGTATACATCAATGACCGGTAATCAAGTGGTTTCTACCATGTTCGACTCCAAAACATTGTAATCACATGGATAGATTCATATCATTACGGGTTCGACTTGAAGACCCTAGGGAAGTCATATTCTACCTAGGTTGCGATGGAGATTGTTTGAGTCATATTACACGGATCCAATTTGTATTGGTTGTGGCTGTGTTATCATCTCATTATGGAACTACGATTGTGTCTAGTAGCCATGATTGTGTTCAGTCGGTCTTTACTACCATGGATCTGCAATGTATTGGTTAGAAGCCATGTTATGAGTCATGTGAGACTAGTATCTCTGAGTCAGTTGTACTGCTGCAGCATCCTCCATCCAACAAGTCCTTTCCATTTATCTTTCAAATCACTTCACCTGCCTTGTTTTTCCAGCTTCATGCTTTGGGGGGCATTCTATTACACCTAAATCTCGTCATCACGAGTCCCTTGTTAACTGAATGCCTTGATCCTTGAAGTCTCCACAATCAAGCAAGCCAGTTAGAGCAAGTTCATGACCTTTGTCCACATTTCTAGTTGGGCCGACGCATGTTTCCTTTGAGCAAGAAGTGCCCAAATAGGGCCGATGCAGAGTGTATTCTACAAGACTGCGCCGACGGCGCATAGTATCTTTTCACAACCTATGTCTTCCTTATCAGGCGCAGGTTGTCCTCATGCAGCTTGCGCTGGAGTTGGTTAAATGGGATAAAGGTAGCTTTTGAGCGATTTGTAGAAGATGGATGAGGTGGTTCCCTATCCCCAACTCCTAGGTGAGTTTCCCTACGATTCCCTAACCTAAAGGGAGGATCCCTTAGCCCTCTCCCCATGATCCTCAACCTACTCTATCCACTTGGTCCTATAAATACAAGGTCCCTCTCCATTCCAAAGGGAGGAAATCTATAGCACTTACATGTTGGTGGAATTAGCTTAGGTGATCCCTATCCATCTCTTGGCAGGCTTACATTTCCTTTGGAGGCATTGGCTTGGCTTGTTGGAGGAGGATTGCAGTGTTAAGGCTTGGGTTGTAATCATTTCTCTACTTTGTATTTCCCTCTTTCTATACAGTAATATAAACTATTTCCACAAATGTTATTGTGTTGATAATGTTTGTAGTTTACTTCCTTAATTGTTTACTTAGATCATTTATTATTTAGACATGTTTTACTGCTTGTATTGTTTCCACATGTTTTGATAGGTCTTGCAGCTACAGATATGACAACCGCGGAACTTGGAGCAATCAACGAGGAAGAATATATACAATCTAAAGGTAAGATGTCTAAGTACTCGATCTCTAACTAGATCTAGGAAAGCAACTTTGTATGATGTCTTTATTTGTTCTAGATTCACATTGAACTAGGGATATCTAGCTCGTGTCCGCTCGAGTAGATTGTCCAATAACAGAAGGTTCTTTTTCAGACCTAGAACATATAGGACTTCCTTCATGTTCATGGACTTTCCAAAGTCCAATTTGTAAGTAGCCTCTCCTATTCCTTTGATAGGATATTGGTAATCATCTCCAAGCTTTACTTTGTGTGGAGAATATTTCTGTATGAGATATGAAAGAGAATCTTTGTATCCCGTCATGTGTTTGGAGGCTCCACTGTCCACTAGCCAAGTATCACTTCCATGAGATACTGAACTAGTGAGGGCCGAGATTAGAACATATTTTTCACTGGAATATTCGTCTCCTCTAGTTTTGATTTCGTCATCATATTCACTATATTCAGCTGCATAAGCACGGAATATTTTCTTTTGGTTCTTGAATTGTCCATATATGAGAGGACAATTTCTTGCAATGTGTCCCATCTTGTGACAGGAGAAACATTCAAAGGCGGAGAAGTATCTCTTGACCCTCTTGTCCTTTTGAAATCTTTGAGGTCTTCTGGGAGAGTGGTCATGAGTACGTACCTCATTCTTTCTTTTCCTTCCTCTTTTGGCATGGGTTTCCAAAGCTTGATCTTCATTATCAATGATTTTCTCTTCTATTACTGCTATTCTTTCTTCCTCTTGCACACACTCTTCCATAGTTTTCTGAACTGGATTAATAGATTCCTAGTGCATATGCCATGAACGAAAGGTTCCCAATCTCCAGGAAGACCATTCAGAGTGGTCATCACAACTTCAACTTCTTATATCATGTCTCCAATGGCTTCTAATTTTTCTTTGATATGAGATACTCTGGTGAAATATGAATGCATAGTCTCATACTTCTGAATCTTCACACCCTTGAGTTTATTTCTCAAGGTCATCTTTTGATTAATATTCTTTCCCTCAAATAGACTGGTCAAAGTATCAAACATTTCTTTTGGGGTCTTCTTTGAAGACACTTGAGGAATCAAGTGATGTTTGATAGAGTCAGCAATGATCCTCTTATCCTTGATCATATTCTTCTTATGTCTTGATTTGGCCTCATTTCCTTCTGGTTCTGCAACGTTTTCCTTTACAAGGCCTTCTAGGTCATGTTCTTCATAAATGGGCATGAATCTACATTTCCATGCCCTGAATTTCTAAGCTCCTTCAAGATTCTCATCAAGCATGGTAGTGTTTGTCATTTTGATACCATGAGAACCTCAAATGGAAATAGAATGGAGAATGTACTTACCAATAAAGTTGTCTTTTTGAAAATTGCTTCTACCTTGACCTAGGGTTTGATAGAGAAACCCTAATTTTCCAACTTCAGGATCTTGGAAAGCCGACTAGATGAAAATATGCGACTCCTCAGGGCGAGTTGAGCAATGTACTCTTTCTCCCAAATCGGTGAGCAGATCTTCCAAAAACTTGATGTCCCAGTTCTCCAGGATGTAGTGGTGGACCCAAAAATGAAAATTCTAGGAATTGAATTATGCTTCAATAGAAAGATGCACCCTAGTGAGGCAAATTAGATGCAACCTCTTTTTCAGCTGATTTGTTGACAGAGCTCTCGGAATAAGAATCCCTATATTCTGTAGTTGTAGAGGCTGTACAATGTTTTCTTTCAGGCATGCTCTGATACCATGTTAGTTTTTTTACTTATTTAGCATAATAACATTAAACAATATAGTCACTGAAAGAAAAACAAGCACAACAAACACAAAGAACACATAATTTATCTCGGGGAAACCACAAGGGAGAAAAAATCGGTAAAACTTCCTTAATATAGAATTCACCAAGTACAAGATAAAACCCCAAGACAAAACAACTTCTCTCCTTCACTTGTGCGAAACTCTCTCTCTCTCTCCTATGCTAACTTTAGTGAGTGAGGTGAGTGACGCAAATGAGCAACTCAACCTCATATTTATACTTAACAAGTGACTTGACCTTTTTACTAATTAGGTTGGCTTGACTCACCTAACTGGGCCGACCTGTACACTTTACAATAAAATATTCCTTTTTAGATATTTCCAGGCCGACCTAACAATTAGGGTTTACATTGACTCTTTCAATGACTCTTACATTATCAATTACATCATTGAAATCTCTCGAAGGAGGAATAAAATAATACAATAGACAAGTACATTTAGAATATCTTCCACAGTTACATTTCTTTAACACTTGGTCAATCATTGAATGATCCAAACTTGTCATCATCATGAAACATTGAAATGTGAATTCTGCTATTTAAATGTTAAAGTTTAAATCAATCCTTCAAATTCAAAGTATTAAGCCTTAGATAAACTTATCCAATCATCATTTTTCTCTCCTTGTGCTTGTTGTGAAGTCAAACATTCTAATGGACAAATGCACGGTCATTTATGTGATTTTGTGTTAATGAGTTGTGCTTCTTGGAATGTATTTTCTCTAAACTAATCCAATTGTGCTTGCAACCTGTAGCATTGTAGGTGTGATTTAAGATTTGAATGTCAAATCTCTTAAGATCTAGGGCATCACTATGAACGTTGTCACCAAAGAACTAGCACCGAGGGGATTTATTAAAGTTCTAGACCTTTTATCTATCCATCTATAATTCATGATTTTGCACAAGATGAGTAATACTTAGCAAGTATTAGGTTAACATTGCTAGATTTTGGGGTTGATTTGAAAGTGTTTAGACCATGCTCAGGGGCAATTTATGTGATGTGTAGTGCATGGTGTTATGCCTATCCTTGGTTGTACCTTAGTGGATGTACATATTGGACATAACTTACTCATGGATTGTTAGACCTTGATTTGATGCATATGTGGCACACTTTATTGGGAGGTTGGTATCCTATGTGGCATAGTGACATTCTTCATGTGGCATACATGTAGGGTTTGGTTTCTATCTTAGTAGGTGAACATATATGATAGGCATGTTGGGGGATCTAGGAGGAGGGCACTTGGACCTTGGTAGCATGGGACTATTTGGTTTCTCACATGGAGATTTGTGCTCGACTTAAATATGCTTGAGTTGAGGAGCATTCATGGAGGTGTGGTGGCCCCACAAGAGCATATATATTAGGAGGTAATGGTTGGAGCATTATATACATTTGGAGGAGAGAATTTGACCTACATTTTGTGGAGCACTCATCTTAGTACACTTGCTTGTTGAACATGTTTACCTTAGAGCATGGCATGTGGCATGTTAGAGTTGGGACACTTCAATGTGGACTTAGCTATGATTAGTTAGGTTGGTTGAGGTAGTTGGACGTGGAACAATTCCACTAATATATTATTGGCCTCCCTTACCTCTATATAATGGAAGGAGAGAGCCTTGGTCCTCACTCATTTCGTAACATGTGTACTCGAGAGAACTTGTATCTTTCATGGGTAGTTCTTCTTCAATGTACCAGTGACACTCTTGTTTAGTGTGCTAGGGATCTTGTGTCAATGCAAGGAAGGCATCAAGGTTAGGGATTACCCTAATAAAAAAGGAGAGATTGGGTTTGGGAGAACCCCATGGAAGAAAAGGGAGCTTTCTCTTGTGAGAGAAGAATCATAGGGTTTGTGTAATTGTAAATCCTAGGACTACATGGAGTGTTGTATGTGGAGAAGATAATGAAAGACTATCTTGTTTTTTCTTGTGCACTTGCATGATGCAAGTGTAGGTTCCAAAGAGGAATTTTGAGTGTGTATGCTAGATAGTTATGGATATTTGGTTGAATGACCAACTTTGGATTTGAGTGATTCCTAGCTAGGAGTTGGTGGTTAGGGTTTGATAATCGGTGTGATGCTAGCTTGTTAAGATTTTCATAGTTACAATTTGGAGAGCATTGGAGAGTCCCATCTTGGGATAAGATTGAAGGACGATCTTGTACTATCTTGGGATAAACAATTGGTATGTACTTGTAACTTCATTTTTATGTATATGAGAAATGTACCTTGTTGTCCAAACTTTGTGTACTTGTAGATTTGGTTTTAATCTTATATGGTGAATGAGTAGTTTATAGTGATCTTTGGTATATTAATTTATCATGAAAAATGAGTAGGTCTTGTTGAGTGGTTTGATGAGTATTTAGAAGCTAAGGGGGCAGATTCATTGTTGTAAAAAATTTGCTATAAATAAGTAATTTTCAGATCTGTTATATGTTGGGTATTGTGCCTTAATTGTGGGAAACATAGTTCCATCGAGGTACAATTGTTTAGTGTTTATTTTCTCGGGCTTCCTTAGATTTGGTTGGACATAAGTAAAATATATGTTCTTGTAGTTTATAGTTCATATTCATCCCTAAGGTTGAAGGTTGATAGGAAATAGATTTGGGGGACTTCCATGGGGACTTCAAGGTTGAGGTGAAACTTATCAATTTGCATTAAGTAATAGTTTCTTGAAATTTCCATAGACATTATTAATGGTTTCGAAGAATACAAATGTCGCAAAGTCTCTTAGATGTAGGGGATTTGAAGAACTACATGAATCATAGATTGCTTGTAAGGGATTTTGGCACAGTGGAATGGAATGCCGTAATATTATCGAAAATTAGCAATGGGATTCCTTGCTCAAATATGGACATTCTTTTTCCAACCCTTTCTATCCAAGCTGGGTTGGGAATTGGGTTGCACGCAAGGAGTGAAAATTGTGTGTATATTTCCACCTCTAATGATTAAATATGTAGGAATGGGAGGAGGATGTGACTTTTGGCTTTAAGTTCGAGTTTGAATTTGAGGCATGTATGGAAAACTTGGGCTTAACATTTTGGATTCAACAAAAGTAGGTGACAAGAGGGCAATAGAAGAACATTGAACACCTTTGAGATTTTCATCTTTGTATTTATTTATTTTTTCTTGGATTTAACCTCAGTATGGGTATCAATGGCCAAATTGGCTTGGTGTTTAACATCTTGGTCAACATGTAAGCAAGAACCAATGTCATGGCCAAGAATATGGGCAAGGTGGTAATTGAATTTAAAAATGTTTCCTCTAAGAGGCATTCTGAAAAATTGACATAAAAACTTAGTTGATCTCGAAAACCTTTTCATAGTAACTCCAAGCAAGCCTTTCTCCCTTCACATTTTCACTATTTTGGTTTAATGTTATGCCACTATTTTGTGGGAAGGATGGTTTACTACAACATTGCTTCTTCTTGTCATATTCTCTAGTTAATTGCTATTATGAAATGGGATAGTGGACAACACAGAAACAATGTACAGGTCAATGGCCATTATTCTATCTTCTATGGTGAATGTTGATAGTAACAATATATTATCTTCCAAAATACCAATAAGAGAAAAATACTAAACAACTCAAAAAAGCCCCTAAAAAAGTTGTTATAAACCCTAAATAACAAAAAAAGCTATCAAAGGACAAAAACATGTAGAGGGAGCTCCATGGGTGAAAAGGAAGTTGTAAGAGGCAGGTAATAGTCACTTGTTGAGTAAAAACTTGGAAAAAAACTTAATGTGATGCCTGGTTATGTTGGCAGATGGGAAACAAGTGTAAGTGGGTGCCTTACATGGGTTGATTTGTGGTCCTTTAGGTATGTTTGTGACTTGCAGTCAACTAATAGAGAGGAAATTCTCTCAAACAAATTGAAAAAATGAGAAAAATGTTGTTTGACAAGTGAAGGAGTTTTAAAACCTAATTGAAGAATCCAATAACCAAAACTAACATATAAATAAATAACATGGATTCACAGCTAGTGCATGCATATATAATGGAGTTGCCAAAGCGGTTAATAGGTCAATTAGGCTTTTCCAACAAGATCACACAACATTTTAAGCCTTTTTTTGTAGGTAGTGTTTTTCCTTTTCCTTTTCCTTTTAATTATAAGTCATAAAATTGTAGATGCACTCTCAAAATGATAAAGACTACATCATTTGTAGTATTCATGAAACTTGGTAAATTGGATTTGACGTTCATGTACATTTATGATATCAATTGTTTAGTATATAACCTTGGAAAATAGAAAGAAACTGAGAAAACACACATAACCATAAATAATCTCCAACTTGCATTATAACTGTAAATAATATGGTACAATGCATAACTGGTACTTAACCTTTCATCATGTTTGGTGACCGATAACAACCACCATGTAGAACTAGGTCACATGTCTGGGTTACCTCCGACAAAATTGTATAATCAAGATATTTTTTATCTTATAGAAGCTACAAAAAAATGTTAATATTCCCTATCATTGTATTGTTGTTTTTGTTCTAATTTATACTTGCAAGTTCTCACCCATTAAGTTATATAGGGCATGCACAAAAAATTCAAGGTATACAATCGACTCTAAAGGAATTTACCGTTACACTATGAAATAGTTTCCTTGTATGTGCTCAAATTCTTACGAGCAACAGGCCCATGTATTCAAGCAATACAAAATGTCAGACTAGTGCTCTTATGTTGGTTTAATAGATCACACATGTACAAGATACAATGCTTGGTCGAAGGAACAATCACTTCAATTCGATTATATTCAATGGTACGATATACACATTTAAAATACAAAATTGTTTCAAAAATAGGGCGCTGAATATAAAAATAGATATTCAACATTTACCACAACAATATGTCTTGACTTGAAATAAAGCACTTAGCATTTTTGGCATACGAACACTAATTTTAATGCACATGCTATTTTTACCAAAAAAATGTTCCTTTTAAAATGGACATTAAATATTCTAACACCCCTCTTTAATGTCCATTTTATATTTTTTTAGGCCAAGCATTTCCCTGGAAGCCGTTCAAACTAGTCCTTGGTTGACACTTCAATAAATATGTTTTCTCGTTGATATTCAATATTTTAGTATGACACCTCGATTTCTTTGCTTGCACCTTCTCTTTAATGTAGTGGCGATGGATCTCAGTATCCTTGGTTTTAGCATGAACTCTTTTTTTGTGCGTGAATTGAATCACATTGATTGCCATAGAAGAGAGGCATGGCTTGAGTTTATGGAAGGTTCATATCACAAAGAACCCTACTAAGACACATTGCTTCATAAGCCACATTAATAACTACCTTGTATTCTACTTCTCTAGAAGACAATGGATGGTTGGTCGCTTACTAACGTTGAAATGACCCTTGATCCCATGGTAAATTAGTAACCTATGGTAGATTTTCTCTCATTAATGCAACTTGTTCACTTTGAATTATTATGTGTATCGAATTTGAAGTTATTATTTTATACATATTGATCATAGTGGAACGTTTCTTTCACATGTTGTGTAGGATTATTTTTGATGTCTTATTGTGAATATCTTTGAGACAATTATCAATCTTCAAATGATGCTAGAACATAACTCAAATCATGCTAGAACATAACTCAAATCTAGCGTCGTAGTAGTAAGGTAGATTGGAATCTCTATTGGTTACCCATACAATGTGGCATCCATTATCTTTAAGTATGCAAGCACTGATAACTTCGTCCCTATTTCAATGAGAGTAATTGATTTATAATTAATAATAGTAATTCTCTTTAGTATTTCCCATGCATGTTTAGTTTGCACATGAAAAATACTATCATCTTTTTATGATACTTTCACTTTGTAATAACAATGAAGTAGGCCTAGATGTGTGACATCAAAGACTTGATGGAATGAACCTATAGTTCATCATTATTCTTTTGTTTATCTATTTTTAAAAGTATGATCACTATGCCATTTTGACCTTTCATCTTTTAAAAGTAGGATCACTATGCCATTTTGACCTTTCATCATTATTCTTTTGTTTATCTACTTTTAAAAGTATGATCACTATGCCATTTTAACCTTTAATATTTATATGAAAATTTGATTTTGATAGACTTCATTTTAACTTATTTTTATTTAAAGTGACCATTTGCTTTTGGTACTAGGATTTAGGAGTTCTTTTAAGCCCATCCAATGCCTTTTTCTAATTTATGAATAAGATCTCCTTTGCTTTTTGCACAAATCTTTCAGATTATTGTTTATACACTTTTTCATCCAAATTTTCATTTGAGAGGCACTTTTCACATCCATATGGTTAATAGTACACCACATTGCAACAACTAAAGCTAATTTGATGGTATATATATCTAATCCCCAATTACAATGGTTTCTTTAAAATCAATTCCTTTTTTCTACGCAAAACCTTTAGCTACTCATCTTGTGAAAATGGAGTGATTTTGTTGTTTTTGGTTGCAATGTTTTGAATCTAAGTTGCATAGCATAATTTCTAATTGCACTGAGAGGAGCGAGGTGCTCTACAACCTAGTTTGGGGGAGATGTTGTAACGTTCCTACCTAACAAAATAGTTAAAATATAATTAAAAAAATTCATATAAGCTCATAAAATAAAAAATTATGGAAAGTATTTAAAAAAAATCCATGTTGGCTCATAAAATAAAAAATTATGAAAAGTACTTAAAAAAATCGATGTTCGTCTATAAAATAAAAACCTAGAATTTAAACGCGGATCTATCAACCAAGAGAGATTAGATTTCTTGAGTTTAAAATTAAAAAAAAATTACACTTTAAGAAATTGGATCCCTCTCGATGCTTGATAAATCCGGATTTAAAATGGATCTATGTTGATCCAATTCACAAGTGACCTATAAACAAAACCATATAAGATAAACATATGAATTGTAAAAAAAACATATTAAAAAAATAAACAATATATAACTTATAATTGAAAAAACATGTGCAAGAAGTACACTATATATTACATATAATTGAAATCTTAAAAAAAAAAAAACAAGATGAAAGAACTATATATATATATTACATATAATTGAAATCTTGCTCAAAAAACAAACAAGATGAAAGAACAAGCATTACATAAGAAACAAACAAAACAAAAGTTTAGTGATGAACTTGTTAGGGTAAAACCAAAATATTTTGTAAAACTTAACAAAGTTTTATTTGCCATAGAAAAAGAAATGGAAAAAAAAAGTGACAATGAAATACACATCATGTCATTTATTTATGTCTGTCATTTATTTATTTCGTGTGCTTAAAAAGAAATAGTTTTGAACATGAATCGTTCATGATTTATGAGAAACCTTTTTTTAAACAACTTTTACACAAGCTAAATAGCTACATAAAATTGTGTAAAACCTATTAGAAAACACCACAAATGAAAATAAATATATTTTTGAAGGCCACATAGGGACTAAGTAGTAAGGAGTGCCTAAAAAGGTATTTGTATTTGTACGCTTTTGAGGCTAGTGAGCTAGCATATCAACCACGATGCTGGTTTAACCGTTGGATTGCTTCTACATGCTTCTATATTGATGCAGGTACAATATCATGATCTTTGATACCACTTATATATGAACTAACTTGTGTTATGAAAGTTTATGTTTTTTTAATGGCTTAAGATTGCCAATGAAACTAACATTGGATCAATTGTCATGTGTAAATAAAACTAAATTCAAGAAGTTTGATGGGCTAGTTTGAGTGCTTGAGTGATGTGAGTTGTAAGTAGGAGGTTACAAGGTCAAATCCCTGGGCTGAAAATCTACGTGAATGTTGAGGGCCTCACTTGATGTTGCCACTGAGATTGCTTCATAATCAAAACCAATGGTTTACCCCATTTACTATCTATGAATCACGGGGAAGTACTCATACAATTTTTTATAAAGTTGTTCCTTGGAAAAAAAATCTAAATTCAAGAAACATGATATAATGATATAAACAATGAATGATGCTTTTCATACATAAGGACAACAATTAGGTATGCTATTTATAAGACATCGTTGGTATGGTATTATAACCATTGAATATGTTGTTTAATGCTTTTCTAACTATCATGCATGCTAAACGATAGTGTAGTGGATTATATTTCTATCTACTTACCTTCATTGTATGTTCTTAGCTCCAACAATAAGCTAAGAGAGGGTTTTTAGTACTCTCATTGCAATGCTCATATGATACTATGTTGCTTAAAGTCACAATTTCAACCCTCATGAGGTGTACTTTACTAGATAGAACTATATATATATATATATATATATATATATATATATATATTAATTACTATATATATATACATATATATTAATTACTAGATGAGAATATATATATATATATACACACACTCATAAACATATATATATATTCACTCAAATATATATATTCTCATAAATAAATAAATATATATATTCTCATGAATATATATTTATTTATGTATATATATTCACTCAAATATATATATTCTCATAAATAAATAAATATATATATTCTCATGAATATATATTTATTTATGAGAATATATATATATATATATATTGTAAGAAGTCGCGGGGAAACCCTCAGGTACTTCCCCTCATTTCGAGGATGGTACCCAAGGTAAACCACCTGTCCTGATTATGGGGCCTAACCCAGTGGGGACATCAAGTGAGGCTCTTATATATCTGTGCATAGCCACCTGAGGATTTGACCCCGAGACCTTCTGCTTATAACTCATAGCCCTCAACCACTTGAGCTAACCCACCGGGCTTATATTCTCATATATATATATATATATATATATATATTCTCATCTAGATATATAGAAAAGAATGGGAATGGTAATATATATATATTCTCATCTAGATATATATATAAGAATGGGAATGAGAATACATATATACTAGATGAGAATGGGAATGGAAATATATATATATATATATATATATATATATATATATATATATATATATTTTTTTTTTTTCCTCGAAAAAAAAGCGTAATTTCATTTCATCAAAAAGAGTACGAAATTACATTGATCATCTCACTCATCTAGAGTGGAATTTAATACTGCAGAGACTAATGTCCAGTAAGGTGCCAAGAGTAACCTGTGATGTTCTCTCTGAGGGAGAAAATACAGCTTTTACAATAAACTGGGAGAAGGCTTTGAGGTGCCATATATACATTTACAGGGATTTCCAATCCGCATGCAAAACAGGAATCAAAACATAACGATCAGATCTTCTACTACAGGGAATAACAAAAAAAAACCACAGTAAACAGTTCCATAGGACCAGGGATCCACGCTTCATTCATTCTATGAATGGGCGATGATAGTAAGCCTGCACATGCCCGTTCAGTGATTCAGAAATTTTCCAAACTCCTTCCCCCAATGTAAGACCCTCCTTGGAGGCCTCGTCCGCCTCTGCGTTGTTCTCACGATAAACGTGCCTGCAAGTAAAAGTATCCAGGGTAAGAGTAGCATTCTGAATATGAACCAAAACAGAGGCAATCCTCCGGTTGTTGCAGATAAAGGTTCCATTGACCCAATTAACCACATTTAATGAATCTCCAAAGACGTTTAAATGCAGAAGGGAGCGTTCCAATGCAAAAGAGAGCAGCAGCTTGAGACTGAGAATTTCAGCCCAGTTGTTGGTTCCTCTTCCAAAACCAAATGCCATCACAAAGAAATGCACAGGGGATAAGAAGAGAACTGCTCCGCCCCCACATATATCATTTTGGCAGGCCCCGTCGAAGAAGCCCCAGGGTTGAGTTCTATCAATATCAACAGGGAGAATGGTTCGGGGAGGGGAAGGCTGCCGGTCCCGATGAAGTGCTAAAAAAATCCCGCAGCTCTGTAGTGCCACAAGTGCCGGAGAACCCCATTTGTCATTAAACAGAGCGTTATTACGCATGAGCCAAAGTCCCCAGTTTATCACCGGAGGGAGAGCTTTGAAAGATTTCATCGCTGCATTATCGGTCCATAACCTCCAGGCTTCAACGAAAGAGTTCCCAGTCCAAGGAAGCAGAGTTTTAAGAATGCGAGCTGAAATATTCCAGACCTCCTTGGTGAAAAGGCACTGGATGAACAGATGTGGAGTCGTTTCCTCAAATTGTTTGCACAAAATACAGCGACTAGGCCCATGGAAGCTACGCCTCTGCAGGATTTCCCACGTTGGAATCCGATTGGCCAGGGTGCACCACAGGAAGAGTCTGGCCTTCGGAGGACAGTGGAGCTTCCAGACCGATTTCCACCACCATTCCAATTCGCGAGGCTCAAGGTATTCAGAAATCCACAGATAGCCTCTTTTAGGGGTGTAAAGTCCCGTAGGGTCACCATCCCAAATTAACGAATCTTCACCATCGTTCAAAAAAACCTGATCCCTGCAGAGAGCTCTACAGTAAATCCTCAATTCCTCAACAAGCTCCGCCCTTAAGCCAAGAGAGTCCGGCCTCCTCCAAAGAGGTCTGCCCATCCAGAGGTTTCCCAAGTCCGCTAAATGGCATAAGGATATGATGCCTCGTTGCCTCAGAGCATCAATAAGTTCCACTGACAGGACATGTTGATCGATGCAGCCGACCCATGGGTCCCTGCCAATCCTAACCCTTTGTCCATTTCCAACCTCCCAGGCAAGATAGTTTTCGATGACGTGAAAAGATTTAACCAGTGCTTTCCAAATGACAGAGCCACCAAGGTGCCCTTTGTTAGGGGATCTAATCCAGTCCTCTACCGAGTCAGGTTCCACATATTTTCGCAGCATGACCTTGGCCCAGAAACCTTCCGACTTGATAAGCCGCCAACCACACTTGGCTTCCAGAGCCTTAGAGAAATGAAAAATATTTTTGAGGCCCCAACCCCCCAGAGCTTTAGGTGCAGCAATTCTATCCCATCTAACCCACGGGGTGACATGGGCATCGTCCTTCCCGTTCCACAAAAAATTGAAGCAAATCTTCCTAGCTGCTTCCAGAATCCCTTTAGGAATCCAAGCGAGTGACATCCAGTAGACCGGGATGGCCTCCAACACTGACTTAATAAGAACAAGCCTCCCAGCACGCGAGAGCCACCTAAAGCTCCAGCACTTCAGCCTCTTTTCCAGCTTGTCCAGCAACCAGGTCCAATCTTTTTTCAAGTAGTCATTTGGCTTTAAGTTGAAACCCAGATATTTCAGGCCATCCGAAAGGTCAAGTATCCTGAAGGGAAAGCAAGAAGTATGAAAATTGAGATCCTCCTCCTGCAGAAGCGAGACAGAAAGTGTGGATTTTCCATCATTAATCTCCATACCCGTAGCAGCTGAGAACAGTTGCAGAATCTCTTTAAGTTTAGCAGCGTCTAAAAATGAGCCAGAGCAGAAGATCAGGATATCATCCACAAATAGCAAGTGAGTTAGTGATAGCCCAGGAGCTACCTGAATCCCAGAGAAATTACCAGACCTTTTGGCTCCCAAGATAGCTCTACTCAAGCTTTCCGCCACCAGCAAGAATAGCAGAGGAGAGAGAGGACAGCCCTGTCTTAATCCCCGCCCAGAGTGAAAGAACTGGGAGGCGGCTCCATTCAGTAAGACAGAGAAAGAAACAGTGGTTATACAGCTCATAATCCAGCGAACAAATCCGATCTCAAAACCAAGATGGGTTAGCATGAGTCTGATATAAAGCCAGCTCACCTTATCAAAAGCTTTGGAGAGATCAATTTTGAGAATAGCACCCTTCAATTTTTTAGTCTTGATGCTATGCATCCCTTCTTGAGCTATGCCTATAGCCTCATGAATTTGGCGCCCCTCCAGAAACCCGAACTGTTCTTCAGAGATGTGAGATGAGAGAATAGGCTTGAGTCTGCTAGCAATAATCTTAGTAACAATCTTGTACACACAGTTGCACAGAGAAATAGGCCGGAAGTCGTTTAAAGTAGAAGGAGTATCCACCTTGGGGATAAGTGCAATGAAGGTGGAGTTAATACTAGCAGGCACCCTACCAGATCTTCTCGAGTCTTCCACAAGTTCAAGCAAGTCATTACCAATGAGATCATAGAGAGCGATAAAAAATTCGATCGTCCAGCCGTCGGGCCCAGGGCTTTTGTCCTTTTGAAAGCTGGCCATAACCTTTTTTAATTCCTCCTCAGTGATGGGCGCCATCAAATTCCTGTTATCCGCGTCCTCCACAAACCGGGGAAAGAGCTGGGCAACCTGTATTATATCTCCAATATTAACTCTCTCACTGGCTTTGAAGAGGTCCTTGAAATGAGAGATCCCAATCGAGGACATACCTTCGAAGGATGACCAAGAGTTACCTGCAGAATCATCCAGACTCCAAATGGTATTGGCTGATCTTCTTCCTTTGGCATAGGCGTGGAAGAATTTGGAGTTCTCATCCCCACATTCCAACCAAATAGCTCGGCTTTTGAGTCTCCAGGTTTCTTCTAACTGAAGAAGCAAACGGTTCCTCAGATTCTCCAGATGTACCAAGCGATCCTTAGTCTGCTGAGAACTGAAACCTCCCCCCTCCTCCTCTGCAAAGGTGGCTAGTTCCTCTTCAATGTCCCTAAGAGTCTTGTCATCCTTCCTCCTCTTCTCAGCTGCCCAGGCTTTGATGGGTTCCTTAAGAGTCCGAAGATTTTCAGCAAAATGAAAGGCAGCAGTCTGAGACGATTCAGAATGATAGGGAACCCAGTGATGTTGAAACAGATCCAAAAAAGACGGATCTTCCAGCCAGACTTTATTGAATTTAAGGGGAGCCGGGGGTTTGCTGGGGCCATCCTTCAGCTCCAGGAAAATAGGTTCATGATCAGAGTTGCCCCCCGAGCCAATCCATTGTCGAACGAAGAAGGTTGACTCCACAAGTTGTTCAGGGAGCAGAAACTGATCTAATCTCTTGGCCACATAGTCCTGACCAATTCTCTTATTCCTCCAAGAAGGCTTGAGCAAAACAGGTTCCACATCAATCCAGTTACCCTCAGAAAGCTTCCGAATAAAGAAGTTGGTAAGGGGATCCACATTGGCGTTTGGCCCCCAGACCTCAGCATGGCCTAATGAGAAATTAAGGTCCCCCCCCAAAATCACTGAGTCCCCCCTGAGCTGGTTCCTCCTTAGAAGTGAATTCCAAAACATCTCCCTCTCACAGTAAGGTCCATAAATGTTTACAATGGTAAAGGTGCGAGCCGACTCCAAAAATTTACAGGAGATTCCCAGAACCGACTGCATCCCCCAGCTGGAAGTAACACAAACCCTAGCTTCATTCCAGCCAATAGCCACTCCACCTGAGCGGCCCCTAGCGTCCAGATCTTCGAAACACCAACCAGGAAACCAGGCCTTAAGCCTAACGATAGCCTCAGAGCCACCGCACATAGTTTCTTGTAAAAGAAGAACATCCGGATGCTCCAGCTGCAGCATCCTTCGCAACGCTGGTCTTTTGGAGGGACCAGCCAGACCTCGACAGTTAAAAGACATTAACTTCATCACAACCCCACCACGTGGGCGTTCGATGCTCTAAGTGCCCTTTCAATAGAAAGTTGAGTACCATTCCGAAGATCCGACCGAGCCCTGGATTTGGCCTGTGAAATGAAAGACTTCCGTCCCCGGGCTTTAGGTTTTTTCGGCTTTTCCAGTCCTAAGCCTCCACCCTTGGCTTTGTTCATAGAGCGCAGATAGTACCCAGACTCCAAGGAACCAGAATTTGAGGGGGGTTCCATCACTTGAACTAATACGGGAGAGCCCTCAATCAAATCAGGGGGAGGACAAGGAACTTGAATGATTTCCGTCACAGTAGTGGAACCAAAGTCACACGATAAAGGGGGAAGAATGACAAGAGGCTTGGCAGAGATGTTTAAGTTCTTAATGCCTTCCACCCAATCGAAACCAGAATGAACAAAGTTATTTAAGAAAAGACTGAAAGAAGGGTTAAAGGAGGGAGCGGAGAAAGTACCAGCAGCCGAGACGGAGGGGATCTCCAGAGCCAGCGGGGAGGCTTCCTGAACCGGGCCATATGTTAGAACCTGTTCAGACCCTACTCCTTCAGAAGTGATAACCTGCTCATACACAGCTCCGCCAGGAAGAATGTCCAGCTCTGGAACAATGCTGTCTGTCTCTAGAGTGCTTGCCTCTTCCAGTTCCTTCACCTGGGAGCACACAACCAGCTCAGCGGGGGTGGGAGTCTCTTCAACAGTGCATCCCGGGTCAATCCCATCTCGCTCAACGGTGTGCCCTAGGTTCCCATCCTCCTCCCCAGCAGGCCTTCTCTTCAAGTTCTTTCCTAATCTCATACGAACAGGCAAAGAACAGTCCACAGCCGGGTGTCCATATGCGTGACATCTTCTGCACCTAAACGGCACATTTTCATAGTCCAGGGTTTGAGTGAAACAATAAGGTCCCCAGTTCAAATTAATGCACTCGAATAACCCATCACGAACATTAATGCTAACCAAAATCCGAGCCACCTTCTGAACACCAGTTGATTGAAACGAGAGGTCAGCTTCCAAGAACGTCCCCAGGATGTTTCCAATGCTCCTGAAGTGGTCTTCAGACCAGTAATGCAAGGGTAAACCAGGAAGCCTAACCCAGAGTGGGATTGTATCCAGCCTCTCCCGGCTAGATATATATATATTACATCCCTTACATATTTTTATCCATTTCATTATTAATTACAATACATACTTTTACCGAAATGTCACATGCAAACATGTTTTTCAATTCAATGATATTCACAAGAAAGCATAAGGGAATAGACAATTCTGATCAAGTTAATACAAAATACCTTCAAAAATTTACAACATAACTCTTGTACTATTCATTTCTTTGCAAAACATGTTTCTCACTTCAATGATATTCACAAGAAAGCGTAAGGGAATAAACAATAAATACCTTGAAAAGTCTACAACATAACCCTTGTACTATTCATTTCTCTTGAGTTTTATCTCATAGAGAATATGATTCCCACATGAAGTAACTCTTTACAAATACCCTTTTCCTTTAATGATGCTATTCTAAATCAAATAATAATAACAAATTGTTGATGTATATGTAACTTCGGAATATATTTCATCTATGTATTTTATATATATTTATTGTACCCTTATAAGAGATGTGTTATTCCTCTATAAGGAAGCGACGTCATGTGTATTGACAAGTGTCGCAAGTGTGTGTACTTGGCGACGGGTTATTAGACCACCATGTGTGGGGTCGGCCCTGAAATATATATTATATTGTGGATGTATCTAGCTACACAAGTCAGCACCATAAGGTCACTGGGCAAACAGGTTAGTATAAATAGAGATCGGGAGATCTCTATTTTGATCATTCGGAAAGTCACACTTCTCTCACTCAGAAAGTGGCGCACTAGTGAGGAGGAGGATCATCTGCTACTAGGAGACTATCTCAGTGTATTTTGGTTGTACTTTGGTTGAGCCATTGCTGTCTCTATCTCTGAGGAAGTTGTGGGGTTTTTCACCTTAGGGTTTTCCCCACGGAAACTCTGTGTCTCTTGTCTCTCATGCTTTTGATTCTTGTGATGCTTGTCATGCTTATTGTGATTGTTATGCATTGATAGACTGTATATGTTATTCTCTCAGTGAAGATCCTAAAATATTGTGAATTAATACTCAAAATTTAACACAAATATCCTTAAAGAAGAATATTCTAAATCAAATAATAATAACAAATATCCTTAAAGAAGAATATTCTAAATCAAATAATAATTACGAATATCCTTAAAAAAGAATATTTTAAATCAAATAATAATTGCAAATATCCTTAAAGAAGAATATTCTAAATCAAATAATAATTACAAATATCCTTATTCTTTAATGGTGCTATTCTAAATGAAATAATAAAATATAAATGGCATGCCCATATAGGTACAACTCATAAATGATTATCCCTAATGAAGAAGATCAATACCTAAAATGAAAATTTTCAACTTGATTCATTCCATTTAGTGTGCACATGTTTTGAAATATCCTTAACAATTTGTTGAAGTAATATAACAACTCTTGGTATCATGAAGGTTCATCTCTTGATCGATTCCTTTCATGGATATCACAAAGGTTCGTCTCTTAACATGTTGATTCCTTTCACAAGAGAAATCAATTTTAATCTTGGTCCATTACTAATATATCTACCGTTGAATAGGGATCACAATTACTTTAAGTTATTGTAAAAACTAAAATACAATTTCATATATATTTAGGATGTTTCAACTAGTGACATCCATAATAATTAGAAAGTCATATTTGAATATATTTTTGAATCCATGATAATAGATACTAGATGATAGATACTAGTATAAGTCAAATAAAAATAGGAGTAACCAATAATATTCACTACTATATTTAGAGTAATTACGATATCTCAGTATTCACTATTATATTTAGAGTAATTACGATATCTCAAGCACATCCCTTATAATGCATAACTAATCATTACTTAATTATCAAACAATTATCATTCTTGTGTTTGATTAAAGAACCCTAACCTCATATATTAACGTTAACTGTATCACATATTAAAATCCTTTCAGGTGGAAGGTTAATGCTTAATGCTGCTCATTTTGTATGATTACTATAGTATGGTTCATACATATCTTCAAAAATTAGGCATGCATAATAACAAAAGTGAGTTGTATTTGCAAAATTCTTTCAATTACTTTAAAAAAATGAATATATCTCATTCACACTCTTACTACAATCATACTCAAAGAGATATTTATTATCTTCAAGGGAATACAAGTGCAATAGACAACTCATTTTTAGATTACAACCTAAGTGATTTTTCATCCAAAATTATGAGATCAATGTTGATGTTTCTCCAGGTTGCAGCGTTAGGAAAACATTCTCCCAGAGGGGCCATGTGTGTTGACCAATGGCTAGTGGAGAATGGCCCTGGAGTAGCCTTGATTATTCATGTGTTTTGACTAAGAGTGAATAAGGCTCGAGGTGCTTAGCTTTGATTTGTCATGTGTGTTGACTAAGATTGAATAAGGCTAAAGGTCACATTGCCTGCTCCATGATGGAGTGATCTATTCTATATTAGAGCGAGTTGACTTGCTTATTTAATAGGGGATTTCATCCCCTTGTGGAATATACAATCCTAATATAATGTTGAATTTGACAGGCTCTAAGAAATGTCTAGGACTTCTTAGAGTGGGGTCAAATCAAAATTAGAGCTATATGCGTGAATAGACGTGCATGTGAGGAGATGAACATCAACAAGGACAACTTTTCTATGATGAAGAAATAACCAAGAAGTCATGTCAACCATTGAATAAGTCCTAGATAACATTGAAGAGGTCCCAAGGAAAGATTGAAGACAAAAAGCAAGTTGACCCTGAAGATAAAATAAAAGATTAAGATCAAAATAGCAAGTCGAACCCAACAAGAAGACAAGTCAGCCCCACCACTGAAAAAGTCAAGTGAACTAAAGAATATAAATAAAGTGCTCCAACATTTCATTTTTACACTTCATCCAACATCTTCTCAGCTACATTGGTGCGCACTTTCCAAGAGGGCATAGAAAATTTCCAAGGAGTAATTATTGGGGTTATCTTATTCTTCTAAAGGTTCACTACCCTTTCTAGGGTTTCTTGTGAAGAAGGGCATACCTTTCCATGTGCTAGGGTTTCTCTTCATGATTGGTATTGTACTTGAATTGGATTGATTTATTCTAAGAAAATTTGGCTGGGTTTTCTCCCTTTTGGGTTTCCCCTGATAAAAATATTTGTGTCTCTTGTGCATGGCTATTTTTCTATGATCCTTTGATTCTGCTGCAATTTAAGTTGAAATTTTTAGTGTTGAATTATTCAATGAAACCATGGGATGAAATGAATGCTTGAAATCATTGTGAAATAATTTTCAAGACATGGAAACAGATTAAAATTCAACATGGTATCATAGTAGTGTTGAAGACAACCGTAGCACAAAACTGCAAAAAATGTAGGCCCAGAAGATTAGGCTATGAAAAAGCAGGTCCAAGAAATCAGGGCTTCCAAATTTGGACCTTTCCAGCCTAATTTTGGACTTGAATTTAGTGTCTTAAAGGTCTCCTTGGCCGGGCACATATTTCTATGGAGCTAGATTTCAATTTTGACCTAATTTTTGCTGGGACTAGGGTTTATGGATAAGATTTCATATTTTTGTTAAGATGGTGCCCATAGTAGAAGATAGGTTGGATGATGTTGAGATTGTATATGAACTCCATTATTCTTTTGTATTCTCTCTTATAAGCTCTATTACATATAGTAGTGATACTTGGTTAGTGGACAATGATGCTTCCTGACACATGATAGTTCAAGAACAAAAGAAGGATATTTCAAAAGTTAAGTGCTTTAGTTGTCAGAAACATGGTCACTATGCTTCTCAATGTCCTCAAAAGAAAAGGAAGAGAAAGCAGCATGCATCAACAACTGAGGTTGATGAGCATACACCACAGAAGAAGACAAAATTTGATGTTGAAGCATCTTGATTGATAAGTAAGTAGTCTTAACAAAGAAGACAAGTCTACACTTGCATACCGACTATTACAAATAGGTCTTCCTGCTAAAGTAGGATATCATACTTGCATTTAGATTAGGTTCTAGGAGTTCAAGGCTCAGGAAAATAACTTGACAAAGAAGAATATCAAGGGTTTGGAGGAGAGTATACCTCCAAGGACTTCAGTGATTTCTGCAAGGGGGCATGGATAAAGAGGAATTCAACAACAAAGATAAGTATTTAATGCTTTAAGTAATGAGTTTGATTTACTTAAGTTGAATTGATATTTTGTTGAGAATTGCATAAATTTTACTGGTTAACTCTTGTGGACAATTCTGCCATGTATTGCAGGACAAGTTCATTATGAAGGCTATCAAAGCGATGATCCATGACCATGATTTACCCATGTTCTTATGGACAGAGGCATCCAGTACAACAGTTTATGTTCGTAAGAGTGAGTCATATCTCTTGTGAATGACATAAGTGAGTCATATCTTCTATAAGTAAACAACGAGTCATATCTATTGAATGGACAAGAGTGAGTCATATCTCTTGTGAGTGATAGAAGCGAGTCATATATTTTGTAATTCAAGAGTAATTTATATCTCTTGTGGTGGTCAATACACAACTGAGAGAGTCATGGAGAGAAACCAATGAGAGACTGCTTAGAGCTCAAGAAGAGAAGAATAAAATGAATGCAGCTATGCTCCAAATTATGACAGACATTCAGAGGAAGATTAACTCTGGGCATCATTCTGAAAATCAGGAGAAGAGTGGGAGTGGCTCAAGAAGGCATTCTCACAAGCGGTCCCATAGTTCAAGAAGAGTTTCTAGAGGCAAGTCATATACTCCAAAAATATCTTCTAGTGAGTCATCTGACTCTAAGGATTCCACTGAAGGATCAATCTCTTCATCTCATAGGAAGAAGAGGAAGAGAAATTCAAAGAACAACTCACATGAAGAATTTAGGAAGGCAAAACCTCCTACATTTGATGGTGGGATAAAAACTAGTCAAGAAGATGAGGCTTGGACTCTTGGGATGAGGAAGTATTTCCAAGTCAAAGACTACTCCAGAAATATGAAAGCAAGAGTGGATATATTCAATCTGAATGGAAGAGCATCTATATGGTGGGATCACCTTGGGCAAGTGAAGAATATCAATGAAAGGAAGATCGCATGGAATAAATTTAAGAAATAATTCAAGCAAAAGTACCTCTCTGATAGGTACTATGATGGAAAAATTAAATAATTCCATGAGTTGAAGTTGGGACAAATGAATATGGAGGAGTATGCAAATAAATATTTGGAGTTGCTGAGATATGTCAAGTATATCAGAGATGATAAGGTCAAAATTCAATGTTTTCTAAGTGGGTTGCCTCAATCCTATAAAGATAGAATTGAGTTTGATGAGCCTCAAACTCTAGATGAGACCATAAGAAAGGCTAAGTATTGTTATGATCAAGCAAAAATAAATCCAGATTTCCATAAGGCATGGAAGGCCAATAAGAATGAGAAGTTTGAGTAAAGGAAAAAGGTGTTCAAGCCTCCTCATTTCAGAAATCAGCCAAGGTAGCCACCACAAGTTGTGCCAAATCCAACTAAGACGATGGGAGACAAGCCAAGAGAGCCACTTCAATGTTGGGGATGTGGAGAAGACTATTTGCTTAGAAACTGTCCACATAAGAAAGAGAGTGCAAAGAAATTTCACAACATCCAAGAGGTTGAAACTGTGGTTCAAGTGGCAAGAACCGTCCCTAGTATTTATGAAGCACTAGAGGACCACCGAGCAGATCATCAATCAATTGTGGTTTAGGTTGAAGATAATATTTCTAAGCAATCTATTTCTATTTTGATTGACCTTGGATCTACTCACAGTTATATCAATCCTAAAATTGTTGAGGTTTGTGCTTTTAAGAGAACCAAGCATAGTAAATCATGGTTGGTTCAACTAGACACATGAACCAAGAGCAAAGTTAGTGAAATGGTGGAGAAATGTCCATTATAAATGGGTGGACTATCCACTTGTGCAAATCTGACTATTTTACAACTTGGTTCATATGACATTGTCATTGGAATGGACTAGTTGGAATCACATAGAGTTAAACTTGATTGCTAAAACAAGAGTTTTGAGTGCATTGATGATGAAGGAAACCCAAGGGTTGTGAAAGGAATTCCAAAGAAAATTTTTGTTAGGCATGTTTCAGCCATGCAAATGAAGAATTTTCATAGAAAAGGTTGTTAATTGTATGTAGCCCATATATTAGACAAATCATAAAATGAAATTCCAAGGTTGGAGGACTATCATGTGCTACATGAATTCAAGGATGTGTATTCCAAGGAATTTCCAGGACTACCTCCCAAGAGGGACATTGATTTCACAATTGATCTTGTGCCAAGAGATGCACCAATGTCTAAGACACCTTATAGAATGAGCACACCAGAATTATTAGAGTTGAAAATGCAATTGCAAGAATTATTGGAAAATAAGTACATAAAACCAAGTGTGTTTCCATGGGGAGAACCTGTGTTAGTTGTGAAAAAGAAATATGGTACACTCAAGTTATGCATTGATTGCATGCAACTGAATAAAGTGACAGTGGAGAACGAGTACCCATTGCCTCAAATTGATGATCTTTTTGATAAAATGAGAGGGGAAAAAGTATTTTCAAAGATTGACTTGAGGTCTGGTTACCATCAAGTAAGGATTAAGGAACAAGATATTCACAATACAAACTTTAGAGCAAGGTATGGACACTATGAATTTGTAGTGGTGCCATTTGGTCTCACTAATGCACCAACTACCTTCATGTGTCTCATGAATATCATTTACCACAAATATTTGGACAAGTTTGTCCTTGTTTTTCTAGATGACCTTCTTATTTACTTTAAGAATGAAGAGGAGCATGAAGAACATTTGAGGATGGATTTGCAATTATTAAGGGAGCATAAGTTGTATGCAAAGTTGGGCAAGTGTGACTTTTATAAAAATAGAATTCATTATTTGGGTCACATTATTTAAAAAGAAGGAATATCATTAGATCTGGAAAATATTGAATCCATTATAAGTTGGCCAACTCCAAATATTGTGACAGATGTGAGATATTTTATGGGTCTTGCTGGTTACTATAGAATATTCATTGAAAGATTCTCCAAGGTTGCACACCCAATCACTTCCTTGCAAAAGAAGGGAATGAAATTTGAATGGACTAAAAAATGTGAGGAAATCTTCCAGCTGTTGAAGGAGATTCTCACAAGTGCACCAATTCTGAAAATTGCAAACCCAAAAAAAGAATTTGTTGTGTGCACAGATGCATGTAAACGAGGACTTGGAGGAGTTCTTATGCAAGAGAATCATGTGGTGTGTTACGAGTCTATAAAATTGAAGGAGCATGAAAATAATTATGCCACACATGATTTGGAATTTGCAGTCATAGTGCATGATTTAAAAATGTGGAGACATTATCTAATGGGCAGAAAATTCAAGTCGAGGACAGATCATTGTGGTCTGAAATATTTATTTGAGCAGCCAACATTAAATGCCAGACAAGCTAGATGGCTGAAATTTTTATGTGAATTTGATTTTGAGATCAAACACATTAAAGGAAAAGAAAACAAAGTGGCTGATGCACTAAAAAAAAAGGTGCATGAAATGCATGTGGCAACCATCACAACTTGCCAATCAGATTTAAGACAATAGATTGTTAATTCTCTTGCTGAAGATGAATTATATGTACAAATAAAAGAAAATTTTCAGCACTAGAATTTTGAAAATAGGTATGAAGGGTATCATTTGGAAGAGGATGGGATTCTTATTTATAAAAATAGATTTTATATTTCAAATGTGGCAAACTTGAGGATAATTGTTATGGATGAAATCCATAAAATTCCATATTCTTCTCACACAGGATATCAAAAAACAATTGCTACAGCTAGGAAGCAATATTTTTGGCCAAGGATGAAAAATGATGTTGCTGAGTATATATATAAATGCATGAAGTGCCAGCAAGTGAAAGTTGAGCATCAACATCCAACAGGTTTGTTGCATCCTTTGTCAATTCCAGAATGGAAATGTGAAGTAATTTCCATGGATTTTATTATAGGATTTCCATTGACTGTGAAACAACATGAGGTTGTGGTGGATAAATTGTCTAAGGAAGAACATTTTATCCAAGTTAAATCCAGATATAAATAAGTTTCCATTGCAAGGATTTTCATGAAGGAAATTTTCAGATTACATGGATTCCCTAAGGCAATAATTTCAGACAGAGGTACCAAATTTACTTCAAATTTTTGGAAAGGTATTTTTGCAGATTTGGGAACACAGTTGAATTTTAGCATTGCTTATCATCCACAAACATATGGACAAACTGAAAGAGTAAATCATATTCTTAAAGATATTCTTCACATGTATGTGATGAAAAAACCATCCAAATGGGAAGATTATCTACACTTGGTAGATTTTGCACATAATAATGGGCAACAAGCTTCATTGGGCATCAGTCCATTTGGAGTTTTATATGGAAGAAAGTGTAGAACACCAATGACATGGGATAATACAGTGAACATAATTGTAATTGGGCCAGAATTGCATAAGGAAATGGAACAAGAGGTTGCAAAAATTAGGCATAATTTAAAGGCATCCCAAGATAGGCATAAAATCTATGTAGATAAGAATAGAATGCATAGAGAATTTGGTGTTGGGGATTATGTTTACCTGAGAGTGAGGGGGATTATGTTTACCTTAGAGTGAGGTCAAGGAAGAGTTCCTTGAAACTTGGAAGTTGTGCCAATCCATCTCCAAGATATTGTGGGCCATTTGAAGTGATTGAAAGAATAGGTCCAGTTGCATATAGAATTGCATTGCCTGCTAACACTAGAGCTCATAATGTTTTTCATGTTTCTTTGCTTAAAAAATATGTACGTGACCCTAACCATGTGATTGACTGGGATGTGACTCAAGTGGATCCAGAGGGAGAGTTTCAAACTGAGCCACTATACATCCTAGACAAGAAGGTAACATTGCTCCGGAACCGAGCCATCAGACAGGTAAAGGTGCAATGGAAGCACTTCGGTCCCGATGAGCCTATGTGAGAGTTGGAGGATGCCATGAAAGAGGCATGCCCATTTTTGTTCCGATTTTGAGTAAACACCGAGGACAATGTTATTCCAAGGGGAAGGGGATTGTAATACCCCCAATTTTGACTTGGAATGTATTTAATCAAAATTATGTAAATGATGTAAATATGATAGTATGGATTCCTAGTGTGGAGCTCAAGGCCAAGGCCCAACTAGTGAATTGATAGACATGTATGATGTACATATTTTTATTTGGACCATATGATTGGCTTATCATGCCAATTCAAAATGTATGTAAATATTATGTTGGAAATTAATAAAATGGTCCAAGATGGCTATGTAAAGAGCACTAGAGGGGCTATGATTCCACCCGAGGGGAAGAGGAAGGGGTCCTATGGGAAACCAAATCCTATGCTTCCATGTGTTAACCTTAGAACTCATCCAAAATATTCCATGTTCCTTAAATGATCCAATTATCTTCTTTTGACTATTAAATCCAATCATTGAATAAACAATGTGAGGTTGGTAGGGAAAAGTCATTTCATGTAGTTATTGAAGCATGGGGATTGCGACAATTATGTCAGCTGTCAGCAGTCTTATTTCTTCTATGGTCATAAGCTATGTTAGTTGTCTTTTCACCCTTACCTCATATCTTTGGAGTCAAAACTCTTTGGATCACTCTCACACTCTCTCATTCTCTCATGCAGGTTTTCTAGACTACGTAGAGTTTTCCATTGTTGTTCAAGTCCATTACCAGATTGTGTGTAACCCATAAATTCGAATTTGAAGATAAAGCTGCATTTTTGGAAGGGAAAATAGATGGCTCTAGGTGAGCATGGATGTTGGGAAAGATAGGAACCTTTACCCATTGAGTTTTTCCACTTTGGATGCTTGAGAATCCATGGATTAATGTTGCACGAGACTCTACATTAGCATACAATAGGTTGGACTCTTATTGCACACACTGGTAAGCATTGTAAGGGTTGGATTTCCCTAGGGAAGTGTGGATCAGTGAAGGGAAATTCCTTCCTTGTGTTGTGTGGGGCAGTTGGAAGGAGTGCCATGACTGTGATGGCTTAGTGAGATCCTTGTAGAGCTCTAGTTGAGATTTTTGGCTAAGCATAGTGAGTAGAATGGGTTGTGGGCAGGGAGATAGAAGCCTGTATGTGTTCCTTTCGCCCCTGTGGCCTCATAGACCAGCTTGGGGGTGGCCTCTCAGCAGAATGAGTATATGCTGGATTGAATGCCTATGGTTGGGTGGAAAATAGCTATTGCACAGCCAGTTGCTTGGATATTCTTTGTTTAAATATGAGTATTATGATGTATTTGATGTGCCATGATTTTTATTTATATTCCCATGACAATTATGCTTGGAATTGCATGTTATGTGTGTGTGGATCATTTTATTTCTGCTTTTTGTTTTTATTTTATGTCTGCACATGCATTTAGTTCCATGAATTCATAATTATGGCTATGGGGTGAAATTTAGAGGCCCTGATTGAGTTTAATGTCCCCTCCTGCTGGCCGGATTGGGGGATGGGGACATTACATACACAATCAGCTTTCTGATAGAGGAACCCTTCTGGCCTATCGTATTATTCCTCCTCTCGCACAAGAATAATGAGTGCATCGTCAAAATAATTTACAACAGTGGATGGCTGCACCACTTCTAATTGTGGCTGATTGGTGGTCAGGATGAAATGATGCCTTGTTTCTCCCATAGTTCTCTTAGCCATGATCAATTTTTTTCCAATATTGGTATGCCAACCATAGTTTAAAGGGAAGTAAGTGCTAAGGAGGCTTATACACATTTCATTTGTGGACCGGACATGTATAGGAATTATCAATGTGTTCATGCATCAATCATTTAGGATCATGTTTGCAATTATGTTGCATTTTTTATCCCATTCACCATGGTTGATAAGAACAACCAAAAGATGTGAAGGATCAACATAAAGGTAATAAGGCAAAACATCTGCAATGTAGGACTCTGATGGAACTTGACTCATTATGGCTCTGCAATTTATGTCTTGAATTCTAATGTGCTAGTGGGAAATCTACGTAGATCTCACTCGATACATAGAAGAACATTTTCATTCTGCAATGCACAAAACTAGAGTATGTACTTGATTATATAAACTAGAGTATGTGACACCACTAGGTTAATGGTTAAAATATAACAGATTTATAGGTTTATGGTTTAGATATTGTTTTGAGCTTCAACTATATTTTCTACAATTTCTTTTACCAATGCATTACCTTTCTCAACTACATAGAACTTGAGCTAATAATTACTCCATCTTTGCAGAAGAGGAAGCTTCATGTCCTCATATTGAACAACCTACTAATTCTTACGACCAACTCTAGCATATGCATTTTGAAAGTGCTTATTCCTGTGAAGGTAATGATGGATGGATTGTGTTGTACTCACATAAGAATTAAAGAAGAAGATGGATGTTGGTGCAAGCAGTCATACAACTAAGTGCCTCATTGTATGGTTTACCTATTATTTTATTATCAAAGAAAGATAGCTCTCAAAGAAGGTGTGTTGAGTACAAATATCACTCTAATGAATTGGTACCCTTTCCTAGTATTAATGAATTACAATAATACACACAACATGAAAGGCATTTTGCCAATCTAGATTTGAAATCTAGACGTCATAAAGTCAATACTAAGGAAGGCTACTAATGCACCAGATAATTTAATTATGCATTTAATGAATCATTTGTTATGTGCAATATGAAATCATTTGTCATAGTATATACATATGACATTTTTGTCTTTAGTTCTACTTGGGATGAGCATAGGTTCTTGAGACTTTAAGGAAACATCAACAATTAGAAACATAATGAAGTTTGATTTTTGAATATCTAAGCAATCCTTGGTTAACTTGAGCCATGTGATAGGAAGGAAAAGTATCGGGAAGGGAATGCCTGCAAAGGTTAGGAATTCCAATCAGGTTTTTCTTCCCAAGATTATGATCCCTAGAATACTAATTCCCAGTTAGTTGCCACAAATATTTTCTGCTACAATGTGTACTATATATACATAAGTGAGAAAAATAAAGAAAAATTTCTTAAAATAAAAATTGAGGCTTATTTTTAACAATTGCATTGGAATTTGGAGCAACTTATGGATCACAAGCAGACAATTGGAGGAAGAGAAGGAACAAAAAAAATCAATTCTATTAGTATTTACCTATATTGTATAAACTGCAATGTTGTAAGTTAGGCAGTCAATCCACAACTTGTTTTCCCTATCAAATATTTGGTAGTGATCCTACAAATGTTTAGCTGCCATTCATGATTTTTTTTGAAATTTCCTTGTCCAGCTGCAAGCATTGGTCATGTGACTACTTTACATGATAAAGGATTAACAATAAACTAAGGGAATTTTTTTACTATGACAATCCATTTGTTGAACTAAGTGGAACGAAAGAATCACTAAATCATAAATTTTCTATAGTCATAACAATTTGTTATGTGACTATGAAAAGCCATTTGTTGAACTAAGTGGAATGACAAAATCACTAAATCATAACTCTTCTATTCTATATTTTGAGAAAACATCACTATAAGATCTCATGGGAACTTTGTTCCATTGCATCTCTTGAGTGGTAATTCTTTCTATCCAAAAAAATCATCCTTTTGACCAAATAGTCCATAGCAATGAGCAAACTGGGAATTTTTGGACCTTCAAATATCAAGAGATATTTGGAAATTTTTTGGGTAGAATATGAGGGGGGTCATAATACATACCAAGCAAAGTGGATTCTTTCACTCCTAGTCCCATGTCTGTGAAATTAGAAATGATCTAGTTCCTTTATATAATAGGCAAGGCATTTTTTTGGATTAAGTTCAGCCTTTGGGTCATAATAGGTAAGTTGGTCAACAGAATTAGAATGAGGTATGGTGAAATTTGAGAGGTAATTATCTTATTCCTCACATTATTCTTAAAAATCATGTGAATTCTTTTTTGGGTGATAGATTTGAGGATTTACATCGGTCAAATGTAACTGGAAATATATATGCTTCTCTCCTTTATGTCCATGCTATATTCACAAATTTTGGGCATCACAAGCATAAGGGTAAAGGGTTAATAAATAGAAGTTTAACTTTCATTTGATACATAATATTTGTTCTTTTAACCAATTGTGAACCAACTCAGAACTCAAAATTGAGGCTATTCATTCGAAAAGAGACAGTGGTCTAATCATTACACTCAACTCTATGTTTATTTGAAAGATCGATGCTCTATTTTGAGCCTTAAATGAAGTTACTAACCTACAATCCTATTCCCCAGTCGTATTTATTGGCAGTAAACCTGCTACAAAATCCTATGATCATACTCACACTTAATTCAAGATCAAATGTTTTTCCCTTGAGGTTTTGAAGCTAGCTTCAAAGTCATTCTCAAGTTTGAATCTAATTTTAATGGCTCTCAACCTACTATCAAGTTTACTTTCCATATTTAAATCATGTTACAGCTTTAGGGAGTAAGGTCTCTTGGACTGCCAGGGTCACTTCACCACATAGGAAGAGATACCCTTCTCCTCCTCCTCATACTATTAACGATGAGCTACAAGAGCTACCATTTGGATAAGAGGTACAAAATTAGGAATTCCTACTGCAACCAAAATGACTAGAGGATTGGGGTGTGATAAGGCATGGAAATGTGGCCTACAATTGGAGCAATCTCCATGTTGTCCTTCATGAGTAGTTGAAATGGTTGCACAAGGGATGATAGGTATCCATTTGGAACCTTTTTTATTGTTTGACCCTCATTATTGCAGATGTTGATTTGTGGTGAGATTGATTTTGATAACTTCCGCAGGTGCAATTAATGGAGATACGTTTAGTGTTGGAGTTATCTTCTATTTAATGAAGATGTTGTAGTCTACCAGAAAGCATCATTTACTCATAGTCATCTTCTTTATGTGACTTAATGTAAAATAATCAATCCCAAGGAATACAAGGCTGAAATTTTTTATTTCTTTTTTTGATGTAGTAATGAAAAATGCCCCACGAACCAATATAAATTATGGGGACCAACGCTTAGTACAAAGAAGGTTTCTCATTTCCAAATTTTGAGAAATAAAGTCCTGCAAGATTCTTCAGTGGTTGAGAAATGTAATGAGAAGGGACCCAACAAGACAAATAATACACATAGTAGTAGTTAAAACTTCAAAAAAAATTTGAAATCATGTTGTTAAGAATGAAGGTTGAGAAATCCATTTGTCGACCGTATTATCTATACATTGGATCACTACTTCCCAAATGGTATTCAACAAGATCTAAAAGGAAAAAAATGGATCCAAAAAAAGTTGAATCCATAGCTAGGTCAAATCCAATACCAATGATGATTGGAAACCCTCTGTATAATGGCCTCTTGGTCTAGGAGATGACATTGGGTCTTGGAGGGTTTCAAATCAGAAGAGGAGAAATTGAAAAAGAAAAACACCAACTGAAATTACCGAAGACATCTCCGTGGGCCTCCTCTACCTCCTCTATGCTAAGGATTTATGGATATTTGTGGGTTTTCTCTTTCTCCTATGTGCATGGGGGTCTCCTTTGTCTCCTCTACGGATCGATATCCTTTGTCTCATGTACTGGGCCCTGGTCACTATCTCCTCTGTAGAGCCGAGGGATTGTGGGCGCGAGGGGGTTTGATTATTATTCTTTTGTTGATTATGGGAACAAGGGTTGTATGTTGTTGATAATGGAGTTGGTGAGTTTATTGATGGACCTAGCCATGTTTGTCATATTTTTGCATTCAATACTAGGCTTGGTGGTTCTATTGAGGGCTCATTATGCAAGTGTTATTGAGATAAGATTGATGATATAAAAGGGAAACAAATTCTCTACAATGAATATGAGAAACAAACCCAAAAAGGAAGGGAAAAAAGGCAATGGAATTTAATCCTAAAAATATAAGTAATATATTTTGAAATACCTATAGGTTTAAATGATGTGGTGTGGTTAACATCTATCATGTAGAGAAAAAACTTGAGAACATCATTCACAATTTAAGTGAAAAATAACGCATAAGTGTTTTGAAAATGTTACAAATAGGAAATGGCAGATCAAAAGGTGATCAACATAAAAATTTCCTTCGATGTTATTTTACATTGAGATTTATAACAATATTAACTAATATATTTCCTATATTTGAATTCATAGATTCCAAATATTGTAATGGCCATGCCAAAAAGGACCCATAATGTCGTTGTAAGAAGAAAACATTCCCAAAGTATATACATTATGATGAAATGGTCCTAAGTTCATTTGGAGTGATGTTGGAAGTTAATGAAAAAGGGGAAAGCTATTAAAAACTACGAAGGAATTGGTGGAAAGACTATATAGATGTATTTTTCACTTACAATACAAAAACAAACCAATGAATGCAAGAATCATATTTTGCATGTTTGCAACAAAGATATCCAAAAAAATGATCAATCAGCCTTGTTAGAATTGAAATAGAAAAAAAAGTGCAATAACAGAAATATACATTGAGAAGGAACTAATGAAAATAACATTTGTTGTTTGGTAATTCAACCTATGATTGGGAAATTCAAAGAGATCATCAACATACTACTAAGAAGGTACATAATCTAATTGATAAACAAGTATAGCATAATATATTCTTTTAATCAAGAAAATCTAGGGTTATAAGCCAAAAGAACATACCTTGGATATACAAAGTTTGATCTAAGCTTTAAGCTTTATTCCTCCAATCCACAATCCCAAATGAGAAACCTGCAAAAACAAGACACCTTCCTCAAATATTTTGGCTACATAAATATAAATAACCTAGTATGAAACTCATATATAGAGAAGATATGACTTTTTCAATAGACTAGATTCATAAAGTAGACAAGTTATCTTATGGGAAAGAAAATCTTTTTCATTATTCACATCAATGGCAACAAGCTATACCTGATTTGTGACTTGCACTGTTGAAGCCTGATCCTAGGATCCTTGCTCCCCTTCCTTCAATGGATATTTCTCCAGCATTTCCTTGTACAAATGGTTCTTCCCCTTCCCTAAAGCCTTCTCCTTATATTTATAGCAAGATGGGAGGATAGGTTCGAAAGGTAAATGGTAGGGAAGTTATGGTGTTTAGGGTAACTACCATAATTATCTCTAATTTGATTTTTAATATATTTTTTTCATGATTTTTAGAGGTACTCGCAGGTATAACACTTGACACCCATCGAGTAACCCGCGAGTATCATGCCAACAACTAGTGAGTGCAACTTTTTGGGGAAAACCGCGGGTTGTCAATGGAGAACCTGCGGGTGACCCACAAGTTGAGAGATATAAGTGTCGTGGTTATGTCTCAAAAATAACTAAAAAAATAGATAAACAAGAGAGGATAATGTAATATTTAGATTAAGTTCATCTATAGTCCATGGGGCTCTTCAATCCAAAAATTCCTTTTGTGTGTCTAACAATGCAGTGTCGTCACGGATGGTGAAGTGCCAATCTGAATAATAATAGATGCCCCCTAATGTATGAGGCCAGAAGGGTAATGATGACCGAAATGCATTACAAAAAAAATAAGTGGAGGAGTGTGAGAGACATAGGAACAAATTCTCAAACAATACCTGAAACAAAACAAGGTCAGTGTGAAAGTACAATCTTGATATAAGGATATGTTCATAATGATAGAACATGATCTCTAATACATATGCATAAAAGATGTATATAGCATATCGATAACAACAAACTGGATCTATGTCTCATGGGGAGCCAACATAAGCAGGGCTCAATCTTGCGCGGCTTGGGTGATAATCAAAGGAATTTTATCATAGGCCCAAGGTCTTCAAACCAATCATCGAGAAAAGTACAAACCCTAAACCATGTGATTAAAGGAGTTGAATTCGAACATGGAGGATTTCGTTTGATTACCGGTCAATGATGGGAACCTTTAACAAATGCAAGGACACCCACCAATAATGACAATGGGGTCCAAGGTACTTAGTACATTCTGAGAAGTGTGAATACGGGGTCTTGAAGTCAAACACTTGAAGAATCTGTCGAGTAAGAGACATTGATGTATTCCCATAACTCAACAGCGAGAGGATCTGCCACTAATGACTACAAATCTCAAGGTACAATCCAGGAACTATAAATCTACTTCTTAGAGAAAAATGTGTTGATGTCAATAGGAAGAGACCCGCGAGAAGGAAGGCATGAAGGAATCCTTCATAATCTCACATGAATTTAGTTAAAACAAAACTGATGTACTAACATAAGGGATGGCCGGCATGAGGAGTCAAGATGAACTGCAAAGTGGCCGACACATGGGTAATCCTTGAACATTGAGCACTATAGGAAAGTGATTGAGGAAGCTTGGACATACATGAAACATGATATAAGCTTGCTATGTAGGAGACATAATAAAATCTCCATATGATTGGAAGAGTAAACAATCGTAGGAGTAAACAACTCTGGAAACAAGTGAAATACTAAATACAAAACTAAGACCCATTGAATTAACATAAGTGCGATGTTCAAGGAAATATTAGGCTTGCTGCCATATGATGAATGAAATGACTAAGATTTTCTTTTCCCCTCTTTTTTAGGTGTCTTTTCATTTTTTAAACGAGCATGAAAATATTAAAAGGAAGCTCGATAATATCTTTCTTGTTGAATTTTAACGAGTCCAAGAAAGTAAACTCAGAAAACCTTCTTCATTTTGAACAATCTCGAAGAAGAGAGAAGACTGCTTGCTAATGGTCCAACCATGTGTAATTTAATGAGTCCTTTGGAGGGAAACTCAAGACTTTCTTCATATTTTAATGAGTTTGAAGAATAGATGGGCCGATAATTGATAGGTTACTGATCTGTAGATTTTAATATCGATCCCGGATTTGTTTGTGCTTTTCGGTGTTTTCACATTTAATGAGTCTCGAAAACTTAAACAAGAACTCCATACACCTACTTGTGGATTTTAATATCGAGCCCGAGTTGGTATGTGCTCATCGGTGTTTTAATATTTAAGGAGTCTGAAAAAATTAAACAATAACTCCATAAGGTACATTTTCGTAAAGTTAGTCTTCTCGCCCCAAAAAGTGTAAAAGTACATGAGGGATAACTCTTCTAGTTATGAACTAGAGTATACCTTTTTCGTAAATAATCCACTAAGATCCAGAAAAGGGGTAAACTTATACCTAAGTGGATGTCTATTCAAATCCTTTACCGAGTCTGAACAAGACAAGTATACTCGACAATCTTGTCAATTTTAAGGAGTCTAACAAGAGCATAAAGGAATTCCATAGGGATGGGAACTTGATATAAATGTTTAACAAAAAGATGTATGATAAGTGACAAAGTCCCCAAAGTGACAAGTGATGACATGTGCACCAGTATGACATAGTTTCCTATATAGGGTGACCCATGTTAAGGAGGTTCCTAACCATGGAAGAACAATGACAATGGAGGGTAAAACGGTGGTTAAAAATCATAGTCCATGGTGAAAAAGGAGGTCCTAGGGCATAAAAAATGACAAGGTATAGATGTAATGCAATGATTTAATCGACATGCCATGGGAATCCAAACCTTTTATATAATACCAGTGTGGACACATTTGTGAAAAGAGCACCTTCCTGTACCTTACCTAGTCAAAATAACTTAATTTGTCATTTAGATTAAGAAAAATAACAAAAAGGGGTTAGGAACTATATAAACTGAGTAAAAAATAAAAAGATATTTACTATAAATAGTAACAAGACCAAAACTAACCCACATTTACCATTTTACCCTTTGAGAAGAGGAAAAAACCTACAAATTTGTGCGTTGCATACAATCGATCCAGAGGTATATTTAAAAATCCGCTACTTGCAGGTAACAATCATCCCTGTGCTTTGCATATTTGATAGTTTTTAAAAGATTTTTAATGGTGTTTTGGAGTGTAATTTTTTGTTTAAAAATTTGGTTCTGCGTACCCACGTGTAGGCTTTGTTGAAGTCGCGGGTACTTTAAATAACGGTGGGTTGAGTGATGTCCACTTGCGGGTACGTGCGACTGTGCTAAATAGAGATCCATGGGTGGCGCAAAATAGGTTAAGAAAACCCCAAACTAATGAAAAATGATGGATTTAATATAGATATGGTGCTTACCTAGAGAGAAAGAGAGCATGAAGAAATGTATAGAGTAGCAATGGGGGACCGATTGACCCTAAATGCATTAATACGGTGTGGGCTTTTCAAATTTTTCTGCATGTCAAATATGAGGGCGCAATCCAATTTACTCCAATTGTTGGTGCACCTTTGGGATCCTAATTAGGGAATGTTTAATATCCAAGGGGAGACTATAGATATCACAATGGATGATATCTACTTCATCACTGGATTATCCCGACGAGCAGAGGTAGTGAACCTTAAGGGCACATTTAGAGGTGTTGGAGCCTTATCTGTGCAAGATTATATCAACATTTACTGCATAGCAGGGACATAGAAGAGCAGCAGTGAAGTGTTGATTGGACAGGTAGCAAGCTTTCCTTTGAAATTTATCATGAGTACTATGAACAGGATCGGTGGCAATGCGGCCCAACATCTAGCTTCTTGAAGCTATATACAGTTGGTGTGGAATGTCTACGCAATGTCATATTTGACTGGTGTTTCGGTTTGTTGGTGAACATGAAACACCAACTTACAGAGTGTAGAACAGGGAAGAAGAAGAACTTTGGTTATGGAAGCATAATATGTACCTTCTTCTTCTTCGAGAGTCCCTACCTTGAGTCCATGAGTGGCTCTCCGACTGCTCAACCCCCGTGAGCCTATGATGACCCGATGGGGTTAGATTTTACTACGCGAGGGGGGAGGAGATACAAGTACTTATTACGATGACAAGGATTTTCTCGGATGGTGGATCCTCCAGGTTCCAGCATTTGAGCAGTTTCTGTATGCTGGTATGGATTTCCGGGGTGACCAGAGCTCATGTTGCCTCCAGGAGTTTCCTGGGGAGATATAGGTACCAAATTTGTTTTGAATGTTATTTAATTTTTATAATTTTTGTTGAAAATATAAACATGTGTTTTTGGTGAGTTTGAGTGCTAACAACATACATTTTGTGCATGTATTGGGCTAGTGAGTCCGGATGGACACCCAAGGGTGTATTTGCGATCAACAAATCCAGGTGGTACCGATGCCATGCTACGGAGTATTGAGGGGAAGATGAGAAGGCTGAGGCTCCTGCCTCCCCTTAGGGAGACTGACACTATTTTGAGGATGTTATGCCCATTTTTATATATTGATATATGTTTTTGATAGAGATTGATTCAAAATCACTGATTTTGTATTTTTTGGACTTATATTGTAATGTTCCTTGTTAGGAATTTTATTAAAATGACAATTTTTCACTTTTTCCCCTAGTAGGACCTTTGACTAGTTTTGAGCTCCAGGTCCCCAAATTGATCCAATTGCTCCCAAATATTATGAGAAGGTATATGGATGATGTTAGAACATAAATATTTGTTTCAAGTATGCTTTTGGACCTTTAAAATACTTCTGCAAATCCTCTTTCAATTTTGGCCAATGTAGGGAACTTTACTAGTAATTTCCCTTTGACTAGTATTGGTCTCTAGGTCTCAAATGAACTCCAAATGCCTTCAAATCTTCAAGGAAGGTGTATGAATGATATTAGGAATTTAAAATGATGTTCATGGATGAGATATGGACACCAAAATACCTCTTCAAACTCTCTTGATATTCTGGAGCAAGTATGCAATTTTACTAGTAATTTGGGGTTCAAATCCCCTTGGGGTAAGTACTGAAAATGGCTTCCCAAATGCCTCCAAACCCACTCAAATTTCTGAAAAGAGGTAGGTAATGTATTAAGGATGTTATTAAGGTCTCATGTGCACCATTAATTGATTATTATATCTGTTCCAACCCTCTCCCATTCAGATGCAAAAAGCACCCATTCGACCCTTGGGGAAATGGCACTATTTCTTCTCCCAATGCAATTAAACTGAGTAAAAGTACTTCAAATGCTCAAGTAAAGCACATGAAACTTTTAAAATACATACATGGCATTCCATTAATCATACATTTATCATATAATCATCCATTCATTCGAAATCATCAACATTACATTGGTTCACAACAAGGTAGTGGGGAAATGGCACTGTTCTTTCATTAAAAATGAGATTTATACATTTCTACTTGGAATTTTGACCTGAAACTTTCTAGATATTAATAATAGAGTATTTAATTCATATTAAAAAATAAATTTGGTATTAGAATCTCCCCCAAAGAGTACAATAGCTCACCAAAAACGCCCTCCCTCAAGGATCAAGAATATGCCATCAAAACTGGAAATGGTTGAAGGAGTGAGCTGCAATAGAAGAAACCACGAGCTGTCCTGTAGCTTAAAACTACAAATAAAGAATCCATTAAATATCCAAATGAAAGGTCTGAATGGCCTTTCCAATTACCAACTTGGATGGGAATCTTTCACCCTCGAAATTGGCTAAGGCAAGAAACTAGTCAACCACTAGCTCTCCCTCTTCACAAATGCAATTGCAAATTATACAAATGATCAAAAGATGGTTTCATTCTTTGTTATTGAAATTTATAAAATTCTAATGTCCTCTATGGGTTGAATTCCTTCCAAGTGACTCATGCCAACTCAAGTTGGGAAGAGATTCCAAAGAACGCTACTTGTATAACAATTCCTAGTCTCCCACTTCCACCAAATCACATGTGGAAGCATCTTAGCTTCCCTAACTCCCTTGAGTGCCCTATTGAAAGCTATTTTTATCCTTGACATGTCATATATGTCATATGTCAGCCTTCAGGTCTGATTTGTGTCATAGGTGTCATGGCATCTTCATCATTGTTGTCATAGAGCTAGGGAATCTAGCCTAAGTGTCTCACTAGCTCCAAATTGCCTCTTTCTCTTCCATGGGAGTTACTCTTCCTCTATATTTCAACCTTGTATGAGTCATGCCATGAATAATACCTTTTGAACTCCCCCAATTATGTTACCATTCACCTTGAATTTGAATTGGTGAGAGAATGATGCCAAGTGTAGTGGGGAAATATAGCCATATGTGGGTCCCACTTCCTCCATGTGTCTTCATGATCAAATGCCACTTTGATTTTCACTTGTATATATTTATTTAGCTCATTTATTAATTATTTATTCCATTGTAATATTCAAACATCATTTATTATCTCCCTTATTCCAAATCCCAAAGCTTCCACCCCAAACCTAGGAAACTAGTAATTTTCCTCCTTTGCAATTATTTGACCCTTAATATCAATTTGACAAACTCTAATGAATATGCCCAATGTGACCCAATGCCAAATTTGGGACATGACAAATCCTCCCTTCCCAATATTTCTTTTCCTCAAGCAATTTCAAACATGGGTGTTGAAGAACCTGCTTTCTGTATAATTCTTTGAAGTTGCCATTGAATTGCCCAACCTTGAGTCTTTGAGTTTCCATGAAGATTTTAGAGAGGAATCACCATGCTTTCTGCTGCACTACTCTGATAAAAATCACTTTATTAGGTGGGAAATCCATCTCCCATACTGCTTGTCTCCCAAAAAAATTTGAAACGAATGAGATAAAAATTATTCCAGGGTCCCATTGCTTGTATTGCACCCCAACATTTAAAAGTGCTCTCCAACCTACACCATTAGATAAGAGTATTCCTGGATCCCATTTTCTTGTATGCATCCTTCCAAACATCATGAGTACAAAATATATATCATCAAAGTACATACATCAAGGTGGTGCTTCATTAAATAATCATGAAAGTGCTTATACCTCCAAGCAAGTAGACCACCATTTTCCAATTGCATACAAGCTTCAAGTGACCATTCAAATCTGCTCCAATGACATAGGTGAGGATCCCATGTCCTATAATGCTACTCCAAAAGGATTTGAAATGCATCAAAATATTCAGCCATGTATTCTTTCATCCAAGAAGTGAATGAAGAATCTCCACTAAAATCTGAACCAAATAATGAGCAGAAAAAACAAGGAGACTTCAAATGACTCAAACAAGTCTCACCCATACATCCCTGAATGTGAGAATCACAAAGATATAACAAAGTATGTGGCTTCCAACAAAAATGTTCTCCAATCATAAATCTATTCACCCAAGTGTTGGACGAAGTTCCTCCAACATCAAATGAATCAAGTGTTGAGCAAGAAAAACCATGAGTCTTCAAGTGACTCAAATGCATATCATAGGTGCATCCATGTAGATGTGCATCATCATAAAGTAACAAAGGATTCTGCTGCAAATGTGAATAATAATGTGCTCCAACCATATCATCATAAAAAGTAAATCTAGGAGTTCCATACTCCTCATGTGGCACCATAAAAAAGAACCCTTTCACCCATTCTTCATTGAGATTAATGCTGCAAAACATGGAATTGTAGGAGGTAGGAGAGTGGACTAACTCACCCAAATGATAAAAAAAATGTAGGAGTTTCATCGTGGAAAGGATCCATATGGGTAGTATCATGTAGCTCCTTCAAAAGTGTGAAACCTTTGTTGTAGATTAGTTCCAATGTAGAGGAATCATGCTCTTCTTTAAAAATTGCATATACTTCATCAAGAGACAATTCAAGTTCCTCTTCCACCACTTCAAGTGTTTGGATCTCTTAAAGTTCATCTTCAAACACATTAAGCACATTCAAATTTCCACATTTCTCATGATCCACCATGTCATGAGAATCCTCCAAACAATCTACCATTTGACAATCTGAAACATAGGAGGAAAAATAAAGTATCTTGCAACTTTTCAAGAAGTTGCTCATTTTGAATTGTGAGCTTATGATTATCCTCATTATTCTTCAAGAATGCATCATGTAACAATTCATTAAGTTCAAAAAAATATTTCTATCGAAAAGCAAAGACATGAAATTACCTTTGATGTGGCACATTGCTCTTTGAATCTTCTCCATGTCTTCAAGGAAGGATGTTTCCTCCAATGAAGTAGCTCTCCAACAAGAATTTGACATCAATTCTTGAGTGTCATGGAGAATGATGAGGGACTCTTGGATCTTATTTTCATTCATATTTAAGGACCCTTGAATAAAATGAGGCTCTTGCAAATGAACCTCCTCATCTTCTTCATTTTTGCTTGGACCAACTTCATGAAGCTCAAGTGGTGATGGGGAAGTTGATCTTGGTTCTTCTTCAACTGATACAAGGTCTTCATTATCATGCTTAATGGAAATTGGGCTTGTAGCAACACTTTCAAAAGTGATCTCTATGTCACCAACATAGAGGTGTGAGCACCCATCAGTAGGTACTCCTTCATAGTTTAAGCATCCATCAGTAGATGCTCTTTGGTTCATGTCTAAGCTAGAAGGTGTCTCGAAATAATCTTCCATATTCTCAATAGAATATTCTTCATGCTCTTGTGATGTCTCTTCCTTTTGCTCCTTTAATCAAGCTGATGCATTTTTACCCTTGCTTTCCTTAGGATCAATATCTTTGGAATCTCTTTTTGAAGAATTTCCAAAATCTCTCCTCAAGTAGGACACCATTTCCTGCACACATATATGATATTCTCTCCAAGGTTCTTTACAAGAAGGGCATAAACTTTTCTTTACTAACTCCACATTTTCATGTTTGGGCCTATTTGCAAAATTATGTTCAGGAAAGTACTCAAAAGACATGGCATTTTGTGTATTTTCGCTCAAAGCAAGATATTCTTGATATTTTTGATATTGTTGGGGCAACGTTTTATATGTTGCTCTCCATCTTTGGAATGCACTCATAGAATTATCCTTGGTTGGTGTGACACACTCATATTCATCAGATTTAAATCCATAAGAATAATCTTCATTTCTCTTGAAATTGTAAGAAGTGTTGTATGATGGCACCTCTTCCTCATACCATTCACATTCTGCTTCATATTGCTCATAAGCATCTGCATATTCCTTATAAGAATTGTACTCATAGGATTCATCATAATAGTAAGAAATGGATGCCAATTATTCTTGAATGTATGTACCTAATACAAAGGTTCAAGGACCATGCTCTGATACCACTGTAATGTCCCTTGTTAGGAATTTTATTAAAACGACAAATTTTCACTTTTTTCCCTAGTTAGACCTTTGACTAGTTTTGAGCTCTAGGTCCCCAAATTGCTCCAATTGATCCCAAATCTTCCGAGAAGGTATATGGATGATGTTAGAACATAAATATTTGTTTCAGGGATGCTTTTTGACATTTAAAATACTTCTGCAAATCGTCTTTCAATTCTGGCCAACGTAGGGAACTTTACTAGTAATTTCCCTTTGACCAGTATTGGTCTCAAATATTCAAGGAAGGTGTATGAATGATATTAGTAGGTATCAAATATTCAAGAAAGGTGTATGAATGATATTAGGACTTGAATATGATGTTCATGGATGAGATATGGCCACCAAAATACCTCTGCAAACTCTCTTAATATTCTGGTCCAAGTATGCAATTTTACTAGTAATTTGGAGTTCAAATCCTCCTGGGGTAAGTATTGAAAATGGCTTCCCAAATGCCTCCAAACCCACTCAAATTTCTGAACAGAGGTAGGAAATGTATTAAGAATGTTATTAAGGTTTCATGTGCACCATTAATTGATTATTATATCTGTTCCAACCCTCTCCCATTCAGCTGCAAAAATCACCCATTCGACCCTTGGGGAAATGGCACTATTTCTTCTCCCAATGCAATTAAACTGAGTAAAAGTACTTCAAATGCTCAAGTACAGTACATTAAAATTGTAAAATACATCCATGGCATTCCATTAATCATAAATTTACCATAGAATCATCCATTCATTCGAAATCATCAGTATTACATTGATTCACAACAAGGTAGTGGGGAAATGACACTGTTCTTTCATTAAAAACAAGATTTATACATTTCTACTTGGAATTTCGACCTGAAACTTTCTGGATATTAAAAACAGAGTATTTAATTCACATTAAAAAATAAATGGGGCATTATAATCTCCTCCAAAGAGTACAATAGCTCACCAAAAATGCCCTCCCTCAAGGATCAAGAATATGCCATCAAAACTAGAAATGGTTGAAGGAGTGAGCTGCAATAGAAGAAACCATGAGCTTCCCTGTAGCTTACACCTACAAATAAAGACTCCATTAAAGCTCCAATTGAAAGGTCTGAATGGCCTTTCCAATTACCAACTTGGATGGGAATCTTTCACCCTTGAAATTGGCTAAGGCAAGAAACTAGTCAACCACTAGCTCTCCCTCTTCACAAATGCAATTGCAAATTCTACAAATGATCAAAAGCTAGTTTCATTCTTTGTTATTGACATTTATAAACTTCTAATGTCCTCTATGGGTCGAATTCCTTCCAAGAGACTCATGCCAACTCAAGTGGGAAGAGATTCCAAAGAACGCCACTTGTACAACAATTCCTAGTCTCCCACTTCCACCAAATCAGATGTGGAAGCATCTTAGCTGCCCTAACTCCCTTGAGCGCCCTTTTGGAGGATAGTTTTATCCCTGAAATGTCATATATGTCATATGTCAGCCTTTAGGTCTGATTTGTGTCATAGGTGTCATAGCATCTTCATCATTGTTGTCATAGAGCTAGGGAATCTAGCCCAAGTGTTTCACTAGCTCCAAATTGCCTCTTCCTCTTCCATGGGAGTTACTCTTCCTCTATATTTCGACTTTGGATAGTCATGCCATGAATAATACCTTTTGAACTCCCCCAATTATGTTACCATTCACCTTGAATTCGAATTGGTGAGAGAATAATGCCAAGTGTAGTGGGGAAATCTAGCCATATGTGGGTCCCACTTCCTCCATGTGTCTTCATGATCAAATTCCATTTTTTTTCAATTGTATATATTTATTTAGATCCTTTATTAAATATTTATGCCATTCTAATTTTCAAACATAATTTATTATCCCCCTTATTCCAAATCCCAAAGCTTCCACCCCAAACCTAGGAAACTAGTAATTTTTCTTCTTGGCAATTATTTGACTCTTAACATCAATTTGACAAACTCTAATGAATATGGCCAATGTGATTAGGCCATTGTGACCCAATGCCAAATTTTGGATATGACATATATATACACACTATTAGTTATATAAAATTTGCTTTATGTGTGTTGTGTTGGTTGTGGAGCCTGATCTTCCAGTCTCATAGATGATGTTGTTTCAGCTGTGTTGTACCCTAGGTTTGGTTATGATCCTGGCACGTGCCCCAGGGGGTCCGGGGGAGTGGTTGCACTCCCCTTGCTGGGGGGCGTGGGGGCCAGCATCCCCAAAGGAATTTTTTGGGCTGCATTTTCCAACAGATTACGGGTCCATGGTTTTGGGTAACCCGTGGTATTTTCCCATTGTATTTCCCCTTTATAAGAAATACATTGTAATATGCCTAGTGTTGATGTATTAGGGATTATGCATTGTAAAGATCTTTGAGATCGTGAAGAGATACTATGAGATAGTGAAGAGGAAGTGCAATGGATGTGCTGCAGGTTGTATCCCTTCATTTGTTGGATGGTATAATAATAAGGACTGGCAATCTCAGTGTGGACGTAGCCCATCTTGGGTGAACCACGATATATTGGTGTCTCTCTTGTAATGTGTTTGTGTGATTATATTTTCATTTCTGTTTATTGTGATTGATCTGCGATCCTGTTTTTCTAACAATTGATTTCAGAGCCAAAGGTCTATTTGGAAGATAAACCCGTAGGAAACTAGGGTTTCTGGTTTGAGTGGGAGCAATGGAGGAAGAAGGAAAGTTTAAAGTCAAGAAATTTAATGGCCAAAACTACTAGTTATGGAAGATGCAAATGGAGGACTATATGTACCAGAAGGATCTATTCCTATCGTTGGGAAGAAGAGCAAAGCAACTGACGACTATAAAGGATGAAGGATGAGAGGTTCTTGACAGAAAGGAACTGGGAACAATACGGTTTTCCCTGGCTTCGTCGATGGCTTTCAATATCTCAAAAGAAAAGACAACGGAGGGTTTGAAGAGTGCATTGGGTAAGCTGTATGAAAAACCCTCGGCCTCCAACAAGGTATTTCTAATGAAGCATTTATTTAATATGAAGATGTCTGAAGGTGGATCTGTTGTTGATCATTTAAATGAATTTAATACGGTTACAAATCAACTAAGTTTTGTAAGTGTGAACTTTGATGATGAGGTTAGGGCTCTTCTAATCTTGTGTTCATTGCCAGAAAGCTAGAATAGCTTGGTCATGGTTGTAAGTAACTCTGTCTCTGGTTCAAACACCTTGAAATTTGATGATGTTATTGGTGTTATTATTAGTGAGGAAATGCGAAGGAAAAGCACAGGTGAGACATCAGGTAATGCGTTGACCATGGAGAGCAGGGGAAGACAAAGGGAGAAAGGAAAGAACCAAGGTAATCGTGGAAAGTCTAAAACGAGCAGATCCAAGTCCAGATGGGAAAAATAGAGTGCTGAAACTATGGAAATAAATGACATCTGAAGAAAGACTGTAGATCTCTAAAGAAGAAAGGAGATGGACAATAAGAAACTACCCAGGAAGCAAATGTAGCAGGTGATGTGTTACAAGATGCTTTGATTATTGCATTAGATAATACTAATGATTATTGGGTAGTAGATTCAGGGGCTTCATGTCATGCTACACCCCATAGAAAATATTTTCATGATTATGTTCCAGGTGATTTTCGACATGTCTTATTGGGTGATGATGAGCCATGTAAAATTGTTGGAATGGGTAAGGTATGGATAAAATTTAAGAATGGAACTGAATGGCTGCTAAAAGATGTTAGGCATATTCCTGCTATGAAAAGAAATCTTATATCAACAGGGAAGTTGGGAGATGGCGGGTGTCTATCTACGTTTGGAGAAACGTGGTGGAATCTCACTAAAGGATCAATGGTGATAGCAAAATGAGATAGGGTAGGTACGTTGTATTTATGTCCTCATAATACTAACCATTCTATCTCTTTAGCTTCCATAGGAACATATACAGCATTGTGGCATCATAGGCTTGGCCACATGAGTGAGAAGAGGATGTACATTCTCCACTCAAGGAAGTTGCTGCCAGATTTGAAGCAGGTAAGTTTGGAATTCTGCGAGAACTGTGTTTATGGAAAACGAAAGAGTTTCATATTTTTCAGGGTTGGGAAATAGAAGAAGAATGAAAAGTTAGAGCTTGTGCATACAGATGTATGGGGATCAGCTCAGGTACAATCTCTTGGTGGCTCTCATTATTATGTTACATTTATTGATGATGCAACTAGAAAAACTTGGGTTTATTGCATTAGACATAAATCTGATGTGTTTGCTACTTTTAAGAAGTGGAAAGCTTTGGTTGAGAATGAGACAGGAAAAAGGTTGAAGTGTCTCAGATATGATAATGGAGGTGAGTACTGCGGTAAGGAGTTTGATAGTTACTGTTCATACCATGGGATTCATAGAGAGAAGATAGTCCCAGGAACACCACAAGAAAATGGTGTGTCAGAAAGGATGAATGGAATGATCATGGAGCGTGCAAGGTGTATGAGATTGCATGCAGGGTTGACCCTATGGTTTTGGGCAGATGCTGTAAATACTGCTGTTTATTTGATAAACAGAGGGCCTTCAAGTGCTTTGGATGGTGGTATTCCAGAGGAGGAATGGAAAGGTAAAAAGGTAAACTACTCATTTATGAGAACTTTTGGTTGTGAAGCATTTGTCCATATTGATAAAGAAAATAGAACAAATCTTGAAGCTAAATCCAATAAATGTACCTTTATTGGATATGGGGTTGATGATTTTGGTTATCGCTTATGGGATTATGAAAATAAAAAAGTCATTAGGAGTAGCGATGTGATATTTAATGAAAATTTCATGTATAAATATTAGTTGCAGGGAAAGAAACAGGAAAAGGAAAACACAGAGTACACAGTACTTGATAAAATTGAAGAAAATGAAGTTCCAAAGGTCCCAGAAAATCAAGAACAACAGCAAGTACCTGCAACTCCTGCAAGTGTAAGAAGATATATTAGGTTAAGTAGACTCCCTGAACGATAGTCTCCTTCAATGTATTATTTATTGATGACTGATGTTGGTGAACCAAAATGTTATGAAGAAGCAATGCAGGTGGAAACTAGAAAGAAGTGGGAGCAAGGCATGAATGAGGAGATGGAATCATTGGTAGGAAACCAGAATTGAGAGTTGGTTCAGTTTCCTGCTGGTAAAAGAGCATTGCAGAACAAATGGATTTACAGGTTGAAGGAAGAAGAAGGAGTTAAGAAGCGGTACAAGGCCAGACTTGTTTAAAGGGGTTTGCACAGAAGAAAGGTATAGATTTTGATGAAATATTTTCTCCTGCTGTTAAGATGACTTCAATTAGGACTATCTTAAGTCTAGTGGTGGTAGAAGATTTGCATCTTGAACAGTTAGATGTAAAAACAACCTTTCTCCATGGGGTTTTGGAGGAAGATATATATATGCAGCAACCACAAGGGTATGAGGTCAAAGGGAAGGAAAAATTTGGTATGTAGGTTGAAGAAGAGCTTGTATGGCTCGAAACAAGGTCCAAGGCAGTGGTACTTAAAATTTGATAGGTTTATGACAGAACAAGGTTATAGTAGATGTCATTCTGACCACTGTGTTTATTTCGAGAGGCTAGATAATGGAAGTTATATTATCTTATTATTGTATGTGGATGACATGCTTGTTATAGGGTCTAACATGTAGGAAATAAATGTGCTCAAAAGGAAGTTAGCAAATTCATTTGCGATGAAGGATTTGGGTGCTGCAAAGCAAATCCTTGGTATGAGAATAACAAGAGACAGGAAAAATCACAAATTGACATTATCTCAGGGTGAGTACATACAAAAGATGTTGGAGAGGTTCATAATGCAAAATGCAAAACCAGTTAGTATACCTTTGTCCAGCCATTTCAATCTAAGTAAGGAAATGTGTCCCAAGACATAGGAAGAGACAAATTACATGTCCAAGATTCCCTATTCATCAACAGTTGGTAGCTTGATGTATGCCATGGTGTGCACAAGACCAGATATTGCACATGCAGTGGGAGTTGTGAGCAACTATATGAACAATCCAGGTAAAGAACATTGGAAGGTAGTACAGTGGATTCTTGGGTATTTGAGAGGTACTACCACTCAGGCATTATGTTTTGGAGGTTCAGACACTGTTCTACAGGGATATGCTGATGCAGATATGGAAGGTGATAAGGATAGAAGGAGGAGCACCACAGGGTATGTGTTTACTGTAGGTGGAACAACAGTAAGTTGGATTTTGAAACTGCAAAAGGTTGTTGCACTTTCAACATCGGAAGCAGAGTATGTTGCCGTTACAGAGGCTAGTAAAGAGATGATTTGGTTGCAGAGGTTTATGGAGGAATTGGGTAATAAGCAAAAGGATAACAGGTTGTATAGTGACATCTAGAGTGCTATTCATCTTGCAAAGAACTCAGCATTCCATTCTAGGACTAAACATATATAGCTCAAGTACATTTCATACGCTATGTTCTGGAAGATGAATTGTTGAAGCTGGAAAAGATACATACTAGCTAGAATCCTCCAGACATGTTCACAAAGGTAGTGACCAGAGAGAAACTGAGTTCTTGCTCGGTTTTAGTTGTCCTTCTAGCGTGAAGGAGAAGATGAGATATTTTTCAAGTCCAATTCCAACAGGTACAACAATGGTGGAGATACTGTGATCAGTCTCCAAGTGGGAGATTGTTGGTTGTGGAGCTTGATCTTTACAGTCTCATAGATGATGTTGTTTCAGCCATGTTGTACCTCAGGTTTGGTTATGCTCCCGGCATGCGCCCCAGGGGAGTGGTTGCACTCCCACGGCTGGGGGTCAGCGCCCCCAAAGGAAATCTTTGGGCTGTTTTCGCCAACAGATTACGAGCCCATGGTTTTGGGTAACCCGTGGTATTTTCCCATTGTATTTCCCCTTTATAAGAAAGACATTGTAATACGGCTAGTGTTGATGTATTAGGTATTATGCATTGTAAATATCTCTGAGATCGTGAAGAGAGACTGTGAGACAGTGAATAGGAAGTGCAACAGATGTGCTGCAGGTTGTATCCCTTCATTTGCTGGATGGTATAATAATAAGGACTGGCGATTTCAGTGTGGACGTAGCCCATCTTGGGTGAACCAAGATATATTGGTGTCTCTCTTGTAATGTGTTTGTGTGATTATATTTTCATTTATGTTTATTGTTATTTCTCTGCGATCCTATTTTTCTAACATGTTGGTGGTTTATTTTACCGTGTATGATAAAAATGCCAATCGAGTACATAATTTTCATATGCATCAACTAATGTATTTTGATTTCTTGAAATGTGTTGATATGAAATGTGATAAAAATGTCTTTCAAGTAATATAACCTTCAAAAAATGACGTAGAAATGAAGGATCTCTAACCCGATACTCACCTGTCAACTGAAGTACAACTAACTGCGAATTGAGCCTCACTTCCAAACATGAAATGTCGTGGTGAAGAGAATCTTAGAGTATCTCAATAACAACACTATACTTGGCTATATTGTTCGTTGTAGGTTCTAAACAAGCACCTCCTAACGAAACAAGTTGGACTATAGGTGAATAGATCACCCAAGCAACTGAAGCCAAGTTGTGAGTGTGACGACTATCGCCATCAGTGAATCCTACAAACCACTCGATTTCCATCTGAAACACAATCCAAAAGACACATAAGCAAATCCAAAAGGAATAACTCTACAAAAACTGTACAACTATAATACAAGAAAAAGCATGAATGCTAGGCATAATACGTTTTCAAGTAGAGCCCATTTCTGTGCTCGGGTAGCTTAACTCCATCATAATCAATCAATTCATATGATCCTTTCTTCAAAAATCTAGAAACAATATAGGGACCGAGCCACATATACTTGAAATTTCCTACCCCCAGGGTATCCTTATCTTGATCGTAGACCAAAACGAGGTATTCTTCAGAGAAAACCCTAGGTTTGATAGACTTGTTGTATTGGTTTTTGACTCGTTTCTTATGAGCTTCATTTGTAATAAGTGCATATATGCGTTGTTCATCCAAATGTTCCAGATGAAGCAATCGTTATTCTAAATCAGAAGTCTCGGGTAGAAGTTGGATAGCCAGCTTTAATGATGGGATTTCACATTCAATAGGTGTGACTACCTCCAACCCGTGGACAAGTTGAAATGGTGAGAAACCAATAGCAGTCTTGACATTAGAATAAAATGCCCAAAGAGCTGGATACAACATGATGTGCTAGTTTGACCTACTAGCATTGACGGTGCGTTGAAGAATGGTTTTTAGAGTCTTATTAACTACTTCAACTTGACCATTCACCTACGGATAGAAAGGAGACGAGTGTTCCTGTATAAAACCTAGCATAGTGGTCAACTCCATTATCATATGGTTATGAAAATGTCTATCGTGATCGGTGCCAATCTCTTTGGGGATGCCGAACCTAGCAATGACCTGATTGAATATGAAATAGGATGCAGTTTCACCATCCGCCTTCATAGTCGACATTTCCTCCTCCCACTTAGTAAAGTAGTCTATGACAATGATAATATATTGATTCCCCGCAACAGAGACTGGGTTGCAAGTCATGTAATCAAATACCCACTTGGTGATCAGGGTGTGCTCGCATTTTCTTTGTGAATAGCTGACATGGGTGACATCGTTTCACGGATTCCACACAATCTTTGAAGATGGTGGGCCAAAAATAACTAGCATGAAGTATTTTCTAGGTTGTTTCCAATCCAGAATGATGACCCCCACATGCTCCGCTGTGGGAATCATTCAATACTAACTTAACTTCGTCCAGAGTAAAAAAACGACATAATATCGAATCTACCCCTCATCTGTATAATGTATTAGAAATTATGAGGTAGTTTTTGGCATGATGTTAGAGTTTTCATCATTCTTCCCTAGAGAAAGCCTAAGGACACCTCAAAGTATGGAGATAGATCAAAATATATCCATACCAAGGATCAGAGGTTTCAATGATAAAGATATGCTCATCATGGAATGAGGTATCTTCTTCATCAAACTCTACACCACTAGGAAATTCAGATATCAGTTCTGCGAACAGTAAAGATCTCTTTGAGTTTGCGGATTGAAAGGCAAGATCAAACTCTTGGAGAATGAAAACCCACTTGTTAAATTTACCCCCGATGATGCGTCGGGTTAAAGCATATTGAAAAGGATTGTCATCTACAATCACTGTAGTAGTTCGTAATAAAATATAATGGCGTAGTCTTTGAACGTTATACACCACGGCTAGTGCCAATTTCTTGATGTGTGAATATTTTAGTTCAGGAGTTACTAGCACGCTGTGAAGGTAATAAATGACATGCTCTTGGAGTTTGTCATCTTCTTGAACCAAAAATACACCACCATGGAATCGGATGCGGCCAGATATAGAATAAAATCCCGGGTATAATCTGGAGGGATTAACAAGGGGGCTGACAATAGTGCTTTTTTCAAATCCATTCCATCATGTATATAGGATAAATGAATCCGGATTTGAGGTGCTTCTCAACCTCATCCTTGATGGCTTCCGCCTTTCTAGGATTAACTGGATGAAGTTTCTGCCGAACTGGTTTCACATTTGGATATGTTGTGATCACATGTTCGACTATGGAAGGGTCGATTCCTGGAATCTCCTCATATGTCCAGGCAAAAACATCGCGAAATTATTTAAACAATTGGTGTACAAACTGATCTCTTGCTGAGAACAATTTGCACCAATGAAGATGTTTTCCACGACAACCAGTTTGGTGGAGATATTGATTGGGATAGTTGTTGAGATGTTAGCCATATTGCCTTTAGCGAAAAATTCCTTGTTTCGTTAAAGGGTTGATATACAAGTCAACATCTCCACTGAGTCTCACAGATAATTATCCTATCTCGTTTCTGTTTAAATTTGGAAGGAAATAGGATCTGTGATGCAGGTGTTCCCAAGGTTGATTAAGACCTATCATATCTTCTAGAATAGCTTCATCTGATGGTAAAACAATGTCTAAATAGTCAAAGGAATGGGTAGAGTCTATTACCCATGCATGTGCATAATCGATATCTGACTCCATGGAGACTAATGGAGTCGAGATGTAATCTATCATAGAGTCTTGTGAAGCTTGATAAGTCACTCCTGCGACAGATAGGGGCACGATTGGTTCCTCATGAGTAGGAATAATCCAAGGATCATTTGTTTGAACAACTTTGAAGACCTCCTTAGATGACATAATCGTGTTAGTCATTGAACCAATATAATTCATGGGAGTAGGTAAATCAAAAGTTCCCATAAGAGATGAGTACATACCTACCCTAAAATATCACTGGGGGGATGGGTTTGATCAATCAATGGAATATTAGATTCCGAGGAGGTTTTAATTATTTTTTCGGGCGAAGGAGAGTTGGTCAATTGTGATGATATTTCCTTCATGAGGGAACACTGGTACCCAAAAAACGGACGAAGGGATAGCCTACATTGCATACGTCCAACTTCTTCCCAACAGAAAATTATAATCGAGAGAAGCTTCTACAACCTCGACCTCCACGGAGACTACTTTTCCTGCTAACTCGATCTCAAAAGAGGGTAATATCCCATGTGGATGGAACCATCTTCCGTTTAAAGCGGCAAGAAATGTAGTCGAAGGGGATAACTCGAGGGATCCTAAAGCTCTCCAACATGAAATGGACATTACGCACGTAGACGCGCCTTCATCCACCATGGTTGATCAAATGGTTTTAGAACCATGGACTACTTTGTTTTGGAAGGCCACATGGTATAGAAATTGGGGTTTAATATTGGACATATCAAACCTCGCCAATAGAATTGAAGAATACATACTTCCTATTGCCGCTAGAAGTGCATTTCGCTATGATGGGAAGCTTTGCAAAACTTCTAGAGAGGACATGGCGCACGACGTTTGGGCTAGGTCCTCTACAACTGAGTAGTTAGGAGAAACCCATGCATTAGGGTTGTGTGATGCATGTTTACAGACACCTTTCGTTATCTTCAGCATAGGATCTGCAGGTCTCTCAATATGAAGAGGAGCAGATGTCTAAGGGATTTATTTATCTTTTTGCGGCATATCCAGGGTGTAATTCTTGGATCTTGTTTGCAACAAATCATGTGAGTTAACCATATTTATGTAGGATTGATCAGCTGGTGTGGAACATTGAGTTCCCCCAGTATTAGAACTTCCAAAAGCTGGGTTTTGTCCTTTGGGAAACGTGTCCTTCAAGACAACAGGTTTATTTTGGTTTAATAACTTCTAGGCTTCATCAATTAGAGGGCATTGATGAGTAAGGTGATCCTCTTTGCAGAGTTTTCAAGGAAAATTCACCTTCTTCTTTTTGTTTTTTCCCTCCTCGTCATTCTCTGTGGTTTTGGGATTGTGTTGGTTTCCTTCCCCTTTCTTTCCATCTTTATTTCCGTTGAGTTTCCGAGGACCCTTTTGACTTGACTACACATTGTGTAGAGTTTCCGTTTGATAAGGGGAGGACGCAACCATAATTGCTTTCACTACCGAGTGCTTTATTGAAAGTTCATGAACTTGTTTAGCTAAAGCTTCCATGGCAGATGAATTGGATGAACCCAAAATTCCATTGGCATGTGGTCCAGGTTTAGGTTTACAAGGATCAGTGTTTTACCTTAGCGCATCCAGAATAATTTCATAAAGGATACTAAACTAAGCATAAATCAATTCTAGTTGTTGGGTCCTTCGAATGGATTCCTCTTTAGAGATAACCCCAGAAGTCGAGACATCTTTGGAGATGTAGGGTAACAGTGATTTCAAAAACCACTCCAATAGAAACTCTAGGGGAATCTCAACTTTCATGAGCCTTTTTTGTCTTCTCCACTCCTGAATGTGATCAGATATATGAGTGGCTTTATTCTGTCCAAATGTATATAGAAGGTCCATGCCGGCATCATACCAGACGAGAAGTTGGAAATGGTTCAGAAAAAGAGTCGCTAAATCATAAAAGTTGTGATAAGCCGCAACTGGTAACTCGATGTACCATTTGGACGCAACACTGGTCAGGGTTCTTTGAAAGAGCCTCAAACGAATTAAGTCATCATTCAACGAGTTAGAAAAAAACCATAAATGAAATGTGGTGACATGGTCCCATGGATCTTCACTAGTTTTACCTTCGAACTTAAGAATGAATGAAGGAATTTTGGTCGGAACCAGAAGCCAATTGGGATTATGATGCGCAGGGTCATTCATTATCTTTGAAAGATATGGAAAATTCAAAGTTTCTAGAAAGGGTAAGCGAGGCCTAGCTGATGGTGTATGAGTTTGGGGAATTTGCTAAGGAGAAGTACCCAGACCATAATTCCCATAAGGTTGTTTGGGGTTTCCTCGGGCCATCAGTTGTGATGAGAACACGTTTTGAAAAGTGCTCCATCTGTAAGCCAATGTATTGCTCCCTTGGGGTTCACTCCATTGCGGTTGAGTATAAGTTCCTTCAAAAGGAGTTGAAGTGTGAACATTACCTCCCCCTCCACCAAAAAGTGAAAAGGGAGTGTTCTCTACAGGAATGTTGGACGTTTGAACATTTGACGATTGCAATTATATCTTGTAAAGGGGTTTGTATTCAGAAATTGTGCAATGGAGGGGATAGGCATCGAGCCTATAAATGGGGCTGAAGGAGCAATATGCCCTACATGCCAAGGGAAACCATGAGTGAAAGGAGATGAACTAGTAGGGTTATCCAGGAACTGTTGAATAAATGGGGAAGAAGTAAATGATACCGTAGGTATCCCGCTAAAAGGGACATTGGATGAACCAATAGTTGATCCAAAAGGTATAGAAGTCGATACAATCTGAGTACTTGATGACCCTAAGGATACTGTGTTAAAGGTTTGTAAAATGAATGGAGCAGAAGACATCTGCAATGAACTAGGTATCAGAGTGTTTATATGATGAGGGGAAAGACCTCCTGACACAATAGCGGATGTGGGAGTATGTGGAAATATTGATCCGTTCCCACTGTTGTCCATGGCAAATCCATACGTAAACCTATATACACTAAACTCGGGTAACCCTAAAGAGACAACTCTCACTAACAACATATTGTTAGGTCCGGTTAAAGGAGGGTTAAAGTGTTTTTCAAAGTATTCGGTTGGAAAGTATTCAACCTCGATGGTCGGTGGGAATGATGAAGTTTGAGTAATGAGTTGAGGTTCCCTAGGTGATTCAGTCGTACTAGTTGGTTCAAAAGAATCGCTTGAATTTGTTCTACGCTGCTAAGGTTGCGGTGGAGGATCCACAATGAGTGGAGGAAGTTTTTTCAACCTTCGTGACCTATGAGGAGGTTGGTCCTCCATAACTACAACAAAAAATGTTCTAAGTAAATAACCTAGGGCCAACTGGAACAAAATTAAACACACAACACATCACTAAAAAGTCCTAAAGTGATCCAAAAAATGCAAGCAAATAAACTTCCAAAGGAGAGTCTAGGATGATGAGGGCCCATAATATACCAGTGAAGTGACGAAGAACAGTTATCGGAGGTCCACAGTATAGTCACGATGGGACTAAGAGTTGGAATCACCCAACCACCTTCCCAAAGAGTTGCAGAGGATTTTCGTTAGAATCTGTCCTAGGAGAAGTAGAAATATCCTTCATCTATCACCTGTGTAGAGCCCTAAAATTCTTGGATACTAAGGCTACCAACAATATAGAAATATTCCGTGGGGATAGTCGCAGGTCGAATCAACATGCATGGGCAAGGTAATTGAGCCTGAAATCCAAGAGAACCGAAGGTACTACTGGATCGTCGTACGCATACTGATTTTGGTATATGCTCGATTAAAAAGTGGAGGGGTATCTCCAACTAATCAATATCACATGATCTCGTGCTTAACTCTGGTTTGAGTGGAGCTTCTTGATGCTCCTTCTACAGAGGTGGATTTATCTAGTGATAGTAAACTACGATATGAGTTTAAATGGATTTTGATAGTTGATCAATGCTAGGAACCCATGTCAACCCTTCTATTTACTTGTTAGTATATTGTTGTTGGACGCATATGCTTTGTAAGTCGTCCCGTAGTATTTGTTGATCCATAGTTTGTATTATTGTTGTTGGATGCATATGCTTTGTAAGTTGTCCCATAGTAATTGTTGATCCATAGTTTGTATTGGCCCATGGTTTGTATTGACACATGGTATTGGCGCCTAGACTTAGTATATAAGTTTGTGTTGAGACCAATGAAGGTACCGTGAAGTTATTTGTATTGATCTTGCTCAAAGGAGGTTGCCCCCTCGAAGTGGCCTATGATCAATAAAAAAGATTCTGAGTTCTATTATTTCTGCTATCTCGTGTATTTTCATTAATTAATTGTTTCAGGTTCTTCACATCTGGTATCAGAGCACTTTCTTGGGCTCGTTGGGTGGAATTTCTGCCAATTTTTTTTTCCACATATGTTGCAAGTTTGGATCTGGGAATAATCCCTATCCGCTTAACTGTGGGAAGTACTTGGGCATAAGCCCTAAAAATCACTATGAGGAGTACCATAGGAACCCCAAAGTAGCTGGCCCATTGAGAGGACCTGCCAGCGAAAAGGGAAACGACCCCTTCCTGATTGACTAGTTCCCACCCGTGAGGTAAACCAAGAGCTGTCGATTGTGGCAAAGTGGTTATCAGTTTTACCTGAGCTGTGGAGTGAGGGGTACTACCCCAATACGCAAGCCATCATACAACATTGGTGGCTGAGTGAAACCCCTGAACTGTTATGAATCCGAACATACCTGGGGTCCATATCTATTTTCAGCTGAATTGTTGCTGATCACTTCCACGCCGTTTCAAATCCCTTCCGAGCCATTTCCGATCCATCCGTTTCAGATCCATTCTGAAAGCCGTTCCAGATCCAGTCGTTTCAGATCCATTTGGCATCGTTTCAGATCCATCTGTTGCCGATCACTTCCGCGTCGTTGTAGATCCATCTGTTTTTGATCCCTTCTGCACCGTAGTAGATCCATTCTGAAAAAAATAAAATAAAAATAAAAATAATTCAGATAAAATTCTATTTTTCGCCATATCTCCCTTGTTTTTTACTCTGTTTCCATTGAAACTTCCCTGACACCCCTGTAATCCCATTTTGCATCTTTCATTCCTGAGTACCTTATCCCAAATTCCACTTCCCAAAGCCAGAAATCCCACATTTGTCTATTTTTAGGGTTTGCCATAACTTCTTTAATTTTCACCCAATCACATTCAAATTTTTCCATTGTGTTCATTCCCTATTTCTGCTTCTTTATCCCTCTTTGACAAATTTTTCCATTCTTTCACCCCGCTTCTGAAATCCTCATTTTTTGCTTCCTTGTCCATTCAACAGTGTCCAAAACCTAGTCAAACCCCAATTACCCATCAGAGTTTTTCCCAAATCCAAATTTCGCTTTACTAAATAAGGTTCTGTTTTTGTTTTTCTACCCATTCCCCCCCAAAAAAAACTCCTGGTTAGGGTTGTCACCCGCGCAGGAGCAAAAACCATGGAGGAAGCACTTGCAGCCATCCAAACCAAACTCCAGGATCTGGATGAAAACTTTCTTGGCCTCCATCTTGAGCATTCAGCCATGAACAACAAACGACAGTCCGAGTCTTCATCAGACAATAGGTTCTCTTCTTCTAGTAATTTCTGTGGTCCAAAGCTTGATTTTCCTCGCTTCAATGGTACTGATCCGATTGGATGGATCTATCGTGCATAATAGTATTTCAGTCTGCATAATAATTTTGTTGTCACCAAAGTTCCACTTGCATCATTTCATTTGGAACAAGAAGCTCTTCAATGGTACCGTTGGTACATCAAGGCTCATGAAGAGCCAAAATGGCCTGATTTTTTCCAGCTCCTTTTGCAACGATTTGGTCCTTGTGCTTTTGATGACTTCACAGGAGCCCTCACTAAACTTCACCAAATTGGCACTGTGAGAGAGTATTAGACAGAACTTGAGAAACTAGCCAATCACATAGAAGGATTGTCTGATGAATTCTACAGGAGTTGTTTCATCAGTGGTCTTAAGGATGAAATCCGTTTAGAGGTTAAAATGTTCTGTCCCAACACAATGATGGAAGCCTTGAGGTTGGCTAAGTTGGAAGAAGACAAGATTGCAGCCCAACAACCCTCCAAACCCACTTCTGTCCCCTTTCGAAATATGGGTTCTCAATGACCTCCCATCTCGCTAGCTCCTCGACCAACTGCTATCAAGCATTTGTTTGAAACCAAGATGCAGGCACGCAGAGAAAAAGGGATTTGTTATAATTGTGATGAGAAATTCACTCGGGGACCTAAATGTGTTCAACAAAAGCTCTATCTATTGGAAATGGATTCTCCACCTGCCTCTAAAATTGGTGAAGAAGCTCCAGATACAATGGATGATCAGGTCGACATTCAGGAGCCGCTTATTGACCCCCCATCTCAAGACGACCAACCAGAGATATCTCTCCATGCTTTATCCGACGTCACCACCCCCCAAACAATGTGGGTTAGGGGTTACTTCAAGAAGCTTCCTCTTACAATACTCATTAATTCTTGTAGCACTCATAACTTCATTGACCCCCGGATCTCCAAACAAGCTGATTGTTTTGTCCATCCTGGCTCCAACTTTGAAGTCATGGTTGCTAATGGGGTCACCTTACCTTGCAAGGGAAAGTGTCACAATGTGCGTATCTCTCTCGAAGATTATAACCTACGCTCTGACATGTTTGCCTTTTCCTTAGGCAGATGTGATGTGGTTTTGGGCATTCAATGGTTACGCACACTTGGCCCCATCTTATGGGATTTTGTTGAACTTTGGATGCAGTTTTCAGTCAATGGGACACAACACAAATTTATGGGCTTACAACCAGGGTCTCTCCGCATCATCAGTTCACATCACCTGGAAAATATCCTTAAGAATAATTCACATGGTGCCATCACTTAGCTCCATTCCATTTAGATGCAGTCATCAACGATCTCCACTACTTCCTTGGATAGATATGCAGGTGTCTTTGCTGCACCAATGGGATTGTTGCCTTCAAGAGACCTTTCTGGTAAGCATTTATCCGCATCTACATCTTAACAGGAAATGATGGCTATTTTGCATGCAGTACCGAAGTGGCAGCCATCCCTATTAGGGAATTATTTCTGCATCAAGACTGATCTCTAGAGTCTGGAAAATTTCCAAGAACAACGGGTCTCCTCCCCAACACACCTAAAATGGGTTATCGAACTCATGGGTTATGACTATGCGATCACTTACAAGAAGGGTAAGGACAATATGATGGAAGATGCTCCTTCTCACACATTTGATGACTCAGTTTCTCTTACAGCTATTTCTCTGCTTGTTTCAAAATGGTTGCAATCTGTTCAATAGGGCTATCTCTTCTATGAACTCCATGCTTCTTCATCGGCAGGGCACTTTGGGTTCCTCAAAACGTATGACCAGGAACAATGTAACTTCTTTTGGCAGGGACTGAAAATGACTATTCAACAGATGGTGGTTGACTGCGATACTTTCCAGGTCAACAAGGGTGAAACGACACTCCTTTCGGGACTGCTCGAACCCTTGCCCATCCCTACACAGATTTGGACGACTATTTCTATGGATTTCCTAGAAGCGCTCCAGTGGTGCAATACCACGTCTAAAAGGACACCATATGAAGCAGTCTACGGACAGGCACCACCAATTCTTCTTCCATACACCCTCAGTAGCTCCCAAGTTCAGGCAATTGACTCGGTTCTTCAAAACCACGATCAGATTCTTCTCATTCTGTAGGACAATATTCACATGGCAAGAATTCGACTAAAACAACAAGCCGATCAACACCATTCAGAGCGCACTTTTCACGCAGCTGATATGGTTCTTCTTCGTCTACAACCTTCCAAGCAATCCTCCTGAAACTCAAAAGACGTTAGTGGCCCGGAATGCAACCCGAGGATGCTACAGGGGAACCACTCCAAATTCTGCATCAATTTCCACATCTAAAGCTTTGAGGACAAAGCTTTTTCTAAGGGAGAGGGGATGTTAGGAACCCATGTCAACCCTTCTATTTACTTGTTAGTATATTTGTAGTGCCCCTAGACTACTGTAGACATTGAGAGGACCTGTTGAGTGACCCGACTGTTTGAAACATTAATAAAATAACCCTATGATGTTATTTTGAGTATATTTATGATTACGATTGATTGATATATGTGCATTTGGGTAGTTATTGTGAATGGACGATTTCATGTTGTTTAATGATTAACTTTGATATGAATGATGCTTAACGACTAGCTGTTCAATTGATTATGTGATTAGATGAATGAGTAATGATTGAGTAAATTATAGATGCTTAATGAAGCAGCAGATTTATAAATCAAATTGTGATTATTGAGGACAGTGCTACTAATTTACGTTTGTGAGAATAGTGTGTAGCGACAGGTGAAACGGTTCACCGACGGACACACAAAGGAATATGAAGGGTCATAGAGTATGGGTAAATCAGACACAAGGAGAGCGACGACGATGTCGACTTCCGACGGAATACCACGCTTGAGTAGATAAGCATTGATCCGCTTGCTCAAGAGGAAAGCATGAGGGCGTATGAGGTGGGCCACGACGGAGCTGGTCACGTACGAGTTGGGGGGCGCGCAGTGAGAACGGACTCACTCCTCAACACCATTAGTCCCTAATAGCGTGTAGACGGAGGATGGAAGGTAACGGCTCCTGAAATCCCTACATAAAGTTCCCGCAAGTCAAAACGGAAGGATGACGGCAGAAGGGCCCGACGGTGCGGTACCCTACTGAGAACGGAAAGAATGGACACAAGGGCCCAATGATGTGGTACCTTGCCGATGAATGGAAACTACGGACGACTGGACCCGATGGAGTGGTGCCATGTCGGGGAAATTAAATTAAGGAACAAGGAGGCCCAATGGTGTGGCACCGGGGGTCCTAGTAAAAGTTGACTGCTAAACTTAACTGCATTGAAACGTATAAGTTTGCACCTAAAACATTACTTAGAAATGTATTTGAGTACTTTAGGCATTTGCACATAAATGATTACTTTGGCATTTAAATAATATTAAGTGTTATTTAGGCATTTGCACATGAAAGGATACTTCTGATTATTCAAAAATATTATAAGGATTTATTTAGGAGCAAAATGGAATCCTAGGCATGGACACCTAGTCAACTCCACCTACACCACAAATCTAGGAGTTAAGTGAAATATCTAGGGGACAAACTTGAGCAAACTTAGGGATGTTGGTGCATCTCCTAGAGAAACTGACACATGGATGGGTGAGTTTTATTAATTTATTAATTTAATAAAATGAATATTTTTGCATGAAGCGACATGTGTCGCATGAGATTTTCCTTTATAAGGAAGGAATTGGGAATGGGTAAAGGACCCAGACCCTGGATGACTATCGTAATATTGAGTTACCTCATGACTTGCTGCTATTGAGGGTTTGGCTGGAAATCTTGGTTGGGGGGGAACCCAAGCTGGGTTTCTTGAGAATTGTGTGTGAACTTTACGACCCAAAGCTCGGGGTAGGCCATGCGACTGAAAGCATGAGCCTATGGTTGGGTGGCGAAGCTAACGGTTGCTTCGCCAATGGTTAAACAAGCTTTGCTAGAGGGATCCTACGGAAGAAGAAGGCGACAATGGACCAACTGGATCGGGTTGACAGGTTAAGGTTTTGCTTATTTTTGTTAAGTTATTCACGCTTTTTATTTTATTTTTCCAATAACTATGATGGCTAATTTGTTTGTATGAAGTTGTTAAAGTTTCAGGTTCATTTCAAGGGGACCCTAAATGAGGGGTCCTACAATATTGTTGTTGGATACTTATGCTTTGTAAGTCGTCCCGTAGTATTTGTTGATCCATAGTTTGTATTATTGTTGTTGGACGCATATGCTTTGTAAGTCATCCCATAGTAATTGTTGATCCATAGTTTGTATTGGCCCATGGTTTGTATTGACACATGGTATTGACCCATAGTATTGGCGCCTATACTTAGTATATAAGTTTGTGTTACGACCAATGAAGGTACCGTGAAGTTATTTGTATTGAGCTTGCAAAAAGGAGGTTGCCCCCTCGAAGTGTCCTGCGATCAATAAAAGCGATTCTGAGTTCTGTTATTTCTGCGATCAATAAAAGCGATTGTTGCAGGTTCTTCACAATCAACCTAGTCCAAAACCCTAGCCTAAGCTAGTTGGTGTATCTTCTTTAGAAATGAAAGTTGCTATTCAATTTTAATTTAAAGTTTTTTTGAGGGCTATTGTTACTCAAAGGGAGTGAGTGTGTGTGTGAAGTGGTTATGACTGAAAAGTAAAGTGTATAATGGAACATGCAAATTCCTTTCACTTTCTTTCTTTTTTCGCTTATATCTTTCAAAATAGAAATGTTGATAAAGTAAACCTAAATAAACTTTGAAAATTTATTTTCCTTTTAAAAAAAAATAGTATATGCAACTAATATCTATTTTGAAAAGCAATGCTATTGCTAAGGGAAAAATATTTTTTTTTGCAATTTTCTTTTTTAAATAAGAGAATTAACAACTAACTATGAACAAGAAAAGTACACTCATGGAAGTGTAAACTAGATGTGCCTAAATCTATAAGAAGCAAAAAACTACCCTCAAAAAAGTATGAAAATAACAAGTTCAAAAAGTTTCTTCAATCAAAGTAAAGAAGTAACTAACTTGGCATAAAGACACTATGAAAACAACTGACACAAAGAAGAAAACAAGGATCTTTTCAAGGCATGAAACTATTATTTATCAGGTCGGGGATTATAATGAAACAATCCAAGTGCCAAATGACCAAAATTGAACTTGAAAGACCTAAGCACGCCCTCAACAAGCAACTGAAAACCAAACAAGATATCATAAAAGAGTAAAAAGACTCAACCACAGCCTATCAACAGGTCAGAATGATCCAACTACAAGAAAAAAAAATCTTCAAAAATCAAAGCAAAGACCAAAAGTTCAAACCCTGGGAGGAAAAACCAATCCTACAAGGATACCCACTATTGTAAGTACAAAAACTTGCAGGTGACTTGCGGGTGCAACACAGGAAACTTGTGGGCATAAGGGAAACTCGCAACTGTATCTACTTCAAAAAATATATAAAAAGAAGAAAATATATAAAAAATACCAAGTCCGAGTCTTAAACAAGGATCATAACACCTTGCTAACCCTTCCAGAGAACTAAAGGATTAATATAACTGAAGAAAAATACTACCCTAGGAATCCCAGAGCAACAGAAAGAAATCCCAAGCGGAGTCACCAGTTCTGTTGTTTGGTAATTCGACCTATGATTGGGAAGTTCAAAGAGATCATCGACATACTGCTAAGAAGGTACATAATCTAATTGTTAAACAAGAATAACATAATATATTCTTTTAGTAAAGAAAATCTAGGGTTATAAGCCAAAATAACATACCTTGGATATACGAATTTTGATCCAAGATTTAAGCTTTATTCCTCTGATCCACAATCCCAAATGAGAAACCTGCAAAAACAAGATACCTTCCTCAAATATTTTGGATGCATAAATATAAATAACCTAGTATTAAACTCATATATAGAGAAGATAGACATATTCAATAGATTAGATTCATAACATAGACAAGTTATCTTATGGGAAATACAATCTTTTGCATTATTCACATCAATGGCAACAAGCTATACCTGATCAGTGACCTACACTATTGAAACTTGATCCTGGTGTAACATCCCATATTTTCGTACAAATTTAAAATTTTTATTAACGACAATATTAGCTTAATTTATAATAATTTATAATTGCGGAAGATAACAATTACTAAATGTAACAATATTAATTAACAACTGTTTGTACTAAATACCAATATATTTTTCTGAAGAAACTAATATGACAGTGACAACTTAATTACATTCGTATCCCCTATCATTAAGATAGTCAAATGCATGGTTAGATTAGAATTTTTATGCGACACTTTTTAAAGCAATGCAATGTATGAAATATGTAATAATGAAATGGCAGGTTAGAAGTGTGATGTGGTACTATTTCTTTGAGATGATACTGACAGTTCGCTTCTTTGCTGCTCAAGGGAGTCCTATGAGGGACCCCGAAGCTTACTTAACTATAATGCTAAAACATTGGACCTGTTCTATGTGCAGACAACAGGTAAGAAGTTTCATGATTGCAAATAAATTCCAATTAGAGTGAGTTCAACTTCATCGTATGAAAATAAAATAGAATCAATAGAGACTATTGCAAATGTAAAATCATACAAGTATGGTTCATGTGCTTGCTCTTCAACTTTCCAAGGTTCGTCTTGTATCAACATTGTCACTGTAGTTGTCATTATACTAGCTAGTTCTGTTGTCGTCATTGTGCTAGCTGCTTTGTTGTCGTCATTGTATTAACTGCTTTGTTGTCGTCATTTAATTAGTAGTACTAGGATAGTACAGTGCCAAAAGTGGATAGGAATCCGGAGACTTATTGTTCCAAGATACCAACTATATGTGATAACATATTTGTATGTGAGTTTTATACAACACTTTTAATTAACTTTAAAGACTTATGGTTAACCATTCCTATTCTCTATTATAATTATTTAGGTCTTAATAATCAAAATTAGTTTTTCCCAAGGACTAGGCATTTGTAACAATGAATAATAAACATTTACACAATAGATTAACTATTATTTCAAATTAAAACTTTGAACTATTACCTATTATTCCATAATGTGGTCTATTCAAGTCCTATGTACATAGTTATATAACTATATCGAATTTTGGTTTATTATCCACATTAGAGATTCATATTGAAACTCAATGTAATAAAGGGCAAACATTTGATTAACCCTAAACTATATAAATAGTTTGTAATTCGTTATTACATTGTATTATATCGAAACTATAATAATAAGTGCAATGATATAGTGAATTCTTTGCAATGATATAGTGAATTCTTTGCATAGTATTTCTAATACCGTGGCGAATTAAATGCAGGGTTTTGAAGTCACATCGAGGATGCTGACAGGAATTTAAAATGGAACTTGACAGGTTGCTGGTTCATTTAATGGCGCCGGTCTCGAGCTGTGGTAGAGATCATGTATTGATCCTGTATTAAAGGTTCGGTGTCATGTCTCTGCTGAGTTGGATGTCCATTGTTCAGATAGACATGTTTGTCTCCAAACTTGTCGATGTGTAGGATCAATACACCATGCGTTAGTTGTGCATACTCCATTGTGTGCCATGGTGGCGTTGTCAACCTGTAAGGTAGGTTTGGTATTTATTGCGGGCGTTGTTTATACCGAAGCTTAGTTTGCTGGCACTGTAGAGACCGTCGATGGTGATGAACCTAGACTGTCGGATGAAACCCTAATATCTATCGTGGAAAAAGAGCTAAGACTTGAAGAAATTGATTCATTGTGCTATTGTTTCGGCTAGGGTGGCCGACAGGCAGCCGAAGTCTGGGTAGGAAGTCTGCAAGGGTTTCAAACCCGAGATCTTCTCCTTAAGTTGACGTCGCAGGTTTCTTTACTATGATGGTGAAGTGGTTTTAAAGATAGATTCTCTGGTTCGAAGGTTATAGTTTTATGTTTTAATACATCTAAGATAAACAAGAGTGAAATTTGAGAATGTACAGAGTTTGGGCGTGGATAGTGGCTCCTTAGTGTCGTTCGTGACAATGTCCTCGTCAAGCTATGGAGGTAAGCTTTCCGTTTTAGCAAATCTATTTGCATTTTCAAAAATTGATTTATAAAAAGTATCATATGTCTAACTCTGGTTTAATGTCAGTTGCAGGGTGTAAACAACACTTCTGGCTAGGGTATGGCGAAAGGAAAACCTCATACACTTACATCGATAAGCTTCAGGTCTTCCATACCCTCGTAGTGCCCTTCGTCTGTGCCGTGGATCTGTCATTGAAAGTGGTTTGGGAAGTCTTCGAAACATGATTGTTGACAGTGATACTTCAGTGTTGTATTTTGCAAACTTGTTGTTTGTCGACTAGAGATTTAGCTCGTCGATTTAAATGTTCGGGCTCTCTTTCCTATTGGAAAATTTTGGGGATAAACCTTGTGTAACTTCATTTCTTTGTTAAAAGTAGAATATAAACATTGCTTGAGCTTCGTCTTTGTTTTAGAAGTTATTCTGTGGTAATGTTGAGGTTATGAGATTCGACTTGTCTTTCGAAATGTTTGTGACCGTAAGATAGAGAGCCGAGGGCTTAATTTGTGTGTAAGAATAATACTCCTTTTGTAATACATTGTATGTTTAAAACAATGTAAAGCTATCTGGTTTGTTAGCTTGGAAACTGTAAGTTAATGTTGTAAATCATATTCATGCTAAGGGATATTATAATGTTTATCGAGCTAGTTTAGGGTTTGGATAATTTGTGGATGATAAGGGTTCTGTGTAAATAAATTTCAACGTTAAGATGAGAAAGGTGTGCTGAACCGTTCGTATAAATCTATGATTTGTTTTAAAACTGTAGATTGGTAATGTGTAATATTATTTGTTGATGTTTGAACAATAGAGTAGAAAATTGAACCGATAACTCAGTAACATTTTACAATGAAAATGAATAGGGTTAAACCCTAATTCGTGTTTTGTTGAAGTGATACTCTGATCGTTTGTTTTAAGATACTAGCTTGGTTTCGATCTTAGGTTGAAAAGAGTGTAGAGTTTTGTTATGGACAATATAAATATAGCTAGGGTTTTCCTTTTGATACAAATCTCAGAGTTACAAAAACGCAACCAATGTTAGCAAATCCAAGGAAAGAATAAATATATGGTAATAATAATTATGTTTAGTAAATTCTTATCATTTATACATTTCTAGATAGTACAACAGTACTATAGAAAATGAAAGAAATATAAATACATAGAGTAGAAATTCATGAAGACTGTGTAAACTATAATTCTAGCTATAAATTAATTTCCTATACATAAAATGCTGGTGTAGTAATTATAATGAAACTGTGTATGAGTGAAAAATATACATATGATATATGTGTGAAAAACTATTGTTTTCCAGCTTATTATCAAGAATATTTTATTCAATGTTAACAGTCTTAAAACCATGTACAGTGTATAATTCATCTACTTTTCATGGATATAATGTATGCGTTTGTAGGATGATTGCAAGAATTATTTAATTGAATGATTATTATAAAAATGAGAAAATATTATATATATTAAATATTATATAGACCCTCTATAATTAGTTAACTTAAGAACAGAAACTAATGCATACCAGATTATTATTTAGCTATCGAATTCAATGGCACAATTTTCCTATCTTCTATTCTATTTTAATTTGCATATCTCTACTAGAGTACGATGTTGCCAAATAGCATGTGGAAAAATGGGGATATTGATTTGTCAATTCATCTTCGCCATTAAACTTAAAACATTCAGACTTAGAACAATTCTGGGATTAGATTTTGCTTTCAAAAACAGAAACACAGAAAATACTGTTTAACATAACGGAAATTAAATAAGAAGAAATTGTAGAACCTGATGAAACCTGTAGGGCAACAAATGACTCAGGAAGACCGTTCCACCCAACCAAACTCCTGAAAACAGTCAAATACTGTCTTAGGAATCCCGAGCTTGTTCGCTGAACCACCAGGAGGAAGAAGCTTCAGGAATATGGACTTCTTGTTGTTGTAGTAATCTTCTAAATCTTCAATAGGTAGCAGTCCAAAAGACTTGCTCCTGTAACTTTGTTTCTCTTCAATAATAAGTAAAAACTCAGTTTTCAATCACCACTAGTCTCCCTTATTCGAATCTCTCTTGAAATCACCTGATTTGCAAGAGGAAAACATTCTGTAGAAATGTTGATTAAGGGTTGCCTGCCCAATTCGAATTTGCCTTTATAGGCTGCGTAGGCCTTTTCAGATGTTACTGGGTCATTAAATGAGCTGCTTGTTCACTCCCTCCACCTGGGGGATAATTCCCTATTTAAGGGGAAGTTGTCCCATAACCAACAGTTAGTGGTGTGATGTAACTGGTGCCATGTGTCCCATTCCTTCCAACAACTTCCATTCCTCCTAGTGGGTCAGTGAACACTCATTCAATAGTCCTCTTGAGTGTTTGTCTCCTAATTAATTTATTTAAATAATAATATTCAGTAATTACATCCATCCATGATCAAAACTGATCATAATTACAAAACTTGTAATTAATTTTAACATAAAGTATTTTTGCAAATAAATAATAATGTTCAGAAATTTGGGTAGGTGATACCTGGGCTCCTTGATCCTCTTCCTTCAATGGATATTTCTCCATCATTTCCTTATACAAATGGTTCTTCCCCTTCCCTAAATCCTTCTCCTTGTATTTATAGAAAGATGAAAGAATAGGTTCGAAAGGTAAATGGTTAGGGAAGTTATGGTGGTTAGGGTAACTACCATAACTATCTCTAATTCGATTTTTAATATATTTTTTCATGATTTTTAGAGGTACCTACGGGTATAAAACTTGACACCCAGCGAGTAACCCGTGAGTATCATGCCAACAACTAGCGAGTGCAACGGTTTTGGGAAAAACTGTTGGTTTCCAATGTAGAAACTGCGGGTGATCCACAAGTTGACTGATATAAGGGTCGTGGTTATGGCTCAAAAATACTTCAAAAAATAGATAATAATGTAAGATCCAAATCAAGTGCATCTATATTCAATGGGGCTCTTCAATCCATAAAGTCCTTTTGAGTGACTGACAATGCAGCGTCGTCACGAACAGAGAAGTGCCAATCTAACTAATAACAACATTATTGTCAATGATTATTTGATTTAAAATAATCTATAATAGTGATGACGATGATGCTGCTGATGATGATGGTGATGGTGATTATGATGATGAGGATGATGGTGATGATGATGATGATGTTGTTGATGATGATAACAATGAAGAAGATGATGATGATGATGATGATGATGCTAATGATGACATTGTTGCTGCTACTGATGATGATGACGACGATGATGATGGTGATGATGATCATGATGAGGATGATTATGATGAGGATGATGATGATAACAATGATTATGCTGTTGATTATTATTATTATGACTCAATGGTGATGATGATGATGAGGATGATGGTGATGATGATGATGATGTTGTTGATGATGATAACAATGAAGAAGATGATGATGATGATGATGATGCTAATGATGACATTGTTGCTGCTACTGATGATGATGACGACGATGATGATGGTGATGATGATCATGATGAGGATGATTATGATGAGGATGATGATGATAACAATGATTATGCTGTTGATTATTATTATTATGACTCAATGGTGATGATGATGATGAGGATGATGGTGATGATGATGAGGATGATGCTGATGAGGATGAAGATGGTGGTGATGATGATGATGGTGGGGTGATGATGATGATAAAAGAGGTTATGATGATGATGATGAAAAATACGATGCTGGTATGAACCTGAATGAGCTCCTCTTTGTTTTGAGAATAATTTATTCTCTATTGAAAAAGGCCAACCATGTGAAGGTGGAAGATATTATGGCCCCTACCTCCCCCTCACATCACTCTCAATTCTCCAAAACCCAAATTGACATAATAAATAACATTTAACACACAACATAGAAATTTGAATAAACTTGAAAACATGTAATTAACCCATATAAGTAAATTATTTAAAGATAATAAATCATAGAAGAAATATAATTACTACATACCTTATATATTTGAACTTATATCAATATCGTTAATCGTCTTCTTCATCCAACTGATCAACATCTCAGTATGTATCATCTAGTTCAGAATCAATGTTCAAAAGGATTAACCATATCAACATCGTCATCACTGTCATTTTGGATTATATCGTCCTCGACCTCATCATCGAGAACATTGTCTCCCACATTTGGTTCAACTTATTCAATTTCTTCGTCTGACACACTTGCCACGTCTTGCTCGACCTATGCATCTTCTTCTCTTCAATATCAACTTCTTCATGTACATGATACTCTATAGGACTTCCTCTTGTATCATATCTAACAACATATGACCAACCTGCTTTACTTGCAACCTTTGAGTAAACGATTTGTTCACATTGGCTTGGAAGAACATAGGGCTCTGTTCCTAGCTCAACCATCCTTGTATTAACCATGGTAAATCCATTATCATGTTCAATAAAATTTCTATCAAGATCATGTTCATTCATTCGTAGCTTGTACCATTTGATGTCGAACGAAACTAATTTGAAGGATCCAAAGTCACACTTAAGTATATCATCCAAATACCCATAATATCTATTTTGAGATGCTTTTGGATGTCTGTCACTCCTAGAGGAAAAATTAATGACTTGGAAGACTACAATTATCCCAGAATCAAAATTTTTCCTCTTTTCATCCAACTTTTTAATTCAAAATCCACGACCATTGCACCACATAGCCTTGTGGTGTTTCAATTGCAATATGCTAGAAATGTAAAAAATGCATTGTCAATTAAAAAAAACATTAATATAACTTGGAAAGTATCCCACACAGAAAATAAACACACCAAACACATTAATACGATAAAACAAAAGTTCTAGTATAAAATATAATATGATAAAACAAAAGTTGAAATTGGTCTCCATCACTATTTGAATGAATCACACTTTGCAATGCATGATTGGCTTCTTGAATGTCACTACAAATTTTGGCAATATTTTCTTTGTCATGCCTACCATCTAAGATTTTCCATAACGTTTCTATTACATTCTTCTTGATATGCATTGTATCAAACAAATGAACTATTTGTAGGTCCTCATAGTAGGGGAACCTACTAAATTATATGGGATAAATTTTCATTCCTCATGGAATGCCATCGATTCTTTGATGACCTCCATGAAGCATAAAAGAAATTACAACAATAATTGTCAAATACGGTAAACAAAATCCAATAAAAACAAATATTACAAAAAATAATACATATATGATACATATGCAATTTGCGTACCTTGATGATTTCTATTGTATTTCACCTTCCATAAGTGGGGTGTCATTCTTCATGGTTTTAATCTAGTCTCTTCTTTCCCATTGAAAATATGTTATTCAATGGTTCGATACCTATAGTTCTCAAAGAGGAAGTTCCTATACTCATCAAACACCTCCTTTCCAAAATTTCTTGAACGACGAAATTTCAACTTAGGACCACAAACTGGACATCCAAATTTACCCTTTGTTTGAAGACTTGCAAGAGATAGATTAATGTCATATATATATATATATATGAAGCATAAAAGAAATTACAACAATAATTGTCAAATACGATAAACAAAATCCAATAAAAATAAATATTACAAACAATAATACATATATGATACATAGGCAATTTGCGTACCTTGACGATTTCTATTATTTTCCACCTTCCATAAGTGGGGTGTCATTCTTCGTGGTTTTAATCTAGTCTCTTCTTTCCCATTGAAAATATGTTATTCAATGGTTCGATACCTATAGTTCTCAGAGAGGAAGTGCTTATACTCATCAAACACCTCCTTTCCAAAATTTCTTTAATGTTGAGATTTCATCTAAGGACCACAAACTGGACATCCAAATTTACCCTTTGTTTGAAGACTTGTAAGAGAGAGATTAATGTCAAATATATATATATATATATATCTGTGTGTATGAAGGGAACATTTAAAAAACATGCACAATATCTTCATAAAATTATATATACTATTAAAGTGTAGTGGAACGTCACTTCCTTTTTCCCTATTGGCCTAGAGATGTCATAGATAGTGATGCCAGCCCATAACTGAACTAGCTCATCGATAAGAGATCCGATATATACATTCATATCTTTAACTTGGTACTTACCTATTTTTTTGAAAATACAAGTAGTTACTACCATACGTATATATAAGAAAATAAATAAATATAAGGTATTAGGAAACAAACAAGCGAAATGAAATGTTAAATTCAAAAAATTATTGTAAACAAATACTTGGAACAATCATTGCCAACATTATGTGCTTCCTTTTTATTGACATCTAAGGAGGAATTTATTGCTAATAACAAGAGTTGGCCACACTAAGTAAATAGACCTGAACTCTCCAAATGGATTGACACTGTCAGCTGCCAATGAAATCCTAACATTACCGGGTTCTTCTTTGCAAACTAGACATTTTTCCTTGATGCTCCTAAATGCATAACCATCTGTAGGCATTCGAAGAACATCATTTCCACTTCTATTTCGTGCATGGTAATCCATAAAAAGTGATATGCTTTTACACCTAAACAGTCGCTACAAATGTGGAATTATGGGAATGTGACGAAGAACCTTGCGAAGCATTTTTTTTAATTGATAGATTCGATACCTACTGATATGAAATTTTGGGCATTCTATTTTTTGTGCATATTGTCCATAATCTATAATATGATCATTAGGGCATCCATCAATAGCTTCATATTTCACTCAAATATATTTTATAGTGGTAGATAAATTTATGTATGTGAGAGGCAATATATTTGATGCTAGTAACATAAATTCACCTAACAATCTACAACATAAAAAATAACTAGTTAAAGTAAATAAATTTAACTGTACCAAATAATGCATCCTTAGTTTACATGACATTAATTAACACAAAATAGAGGAAACAAATATAACTTTAGAACAATGTGATCAAACATACCTTAGGATTTGTGTCATACAATTGTTTAACAAATCATTTAAAACCTTTTGGTTCACCAACAATAATGTAGTGGAGAGAATATTCGCTCTTGAGCTTTCATAAAGTGGTTGATTTTCCTTTTCAAGTAGAGGTACATCATGAATATCATGAAAGTTGTCATGATCCGTTCGATTGAATGTATCTTGGTTTAATCTGTTTGTCTCGTCATCTTCAACTATGTTATTATTATAATCTTCTTCCATAGGATCATTAACTTGATCTTCAATATTCACTCCATGTTCAACTTGTCCAAACTTATATATACTAGTGTTTGGTGCATTCTTCGACGTTGGAAACCTAAGGGGACTTGTCTTTATAATTCAAAACAATCACGCAAAATTAATGTGTATAATAATATGATATAAAATTTTACAAATACAATCAATATAAAGACATATAATGGATACATGTAGCTTACCAAGGGAAGATATTCATTCCCCCCTTCAACGTGTTCATATTTCTTAATTTTTTTTTAGCTATTTTTATCAAAACTCTTCTTTGAACGAAGCCCTTACTTCGAGCACAAGGGAAATACCATTTGTTATCATCCCTTTCCCTGAAATCCACCCACAACCTATCAAGAATCCTTTGTTTTTCTTCTGGACTAATGTTATTTGACATTCTTCTCTACCAAAATAGAGTGACCACTATCTTATAAAATGAAGTGGCCCTGTAGATCTATTATTAATTTGTAATGTAATTAATAGATAAAATAAATATGTTTTATGTTTGAAAAAAACACCTTATAACCTTTCTGAACTATCACAATTATAGCAAAACTATTAAAACGTGTATTAAATACCATATTTTATAAATTTCGTATCCGTCAGACTTTCGACGCTTACCCACATGGTTAGCGTTGAATTTTTCAACATTCAACAGTCATCTGTGACCGTTGCAAAATTTAACGAATATCCCTCGTGTGTCGATGGTTCGATGGTTTACCGTCAAAATACCAACTAACACGCGTTAAACATCGAAGGGTCGGTGGTTTAAGAAAGAACGCCGATAGACCGATGGTTTAACGTCTAAATGCCGATGGTTTAATGATAACCATCATTCGATTGATGAACGTGGGCTAATTTTAAAAAATATATAAAAAAATTAGATTTTTAACAATAATTTTTCGACAGTCTGTCCATATTGTCGGATTTTTTTGTCAAATTTTCAGCCAAAATGTTTTAGTGATAAACGTGAAGACTTAAGATTGAGACTAACAAGATGAATCTTCCATTAACGTTATAAAGTTGAATTGCAACTAAAATATAAATTATGTTTTATCATTTCCAAAACTTCCACCCAATAACCAAGACTTTTCAAGAATATCATCTATCCTAGTACAACTATGTATCAAACATACCTGGCCATGAAGTTCTTTTGCCTATTGAAACTAGGTTAGCTTATCACCTCATTTTCAAAGCTTTAAAAATTTTTACTTTATAAATGATTGATTTAAAATTTTCATCTTTATTTAAGCATACAAAAAACTAACCACCCAACAAATCTCTTCTTATTATTCCCTGCCAAGACAAGGATATACCATTGATTAGTCAAAACTTATTGACTTATACTAATTTTCTTTTTCACACCTAAAATATTTCTAAGTTTTGCAATTTTTATTTATTAAACATAATTGTTTGAAAAATAAAAATAAATATTGTAATTTTTAAAATGCAATATTCTAATTTTTTAATTGGTACATGACACTTCTCATAGGACATAAATCCATGCAGGAGTATTCCTAATTATCATAAATTATAAATAAATATAATTAATTTATAAAACTAAATTCTATACTCTTGCTGACTATTACGTGTAATGGCAAGCGGGTTCCAGATGACAAGGATGAGCTTTACTTAGAGTGTATTATGAACATGAAGTACAATGCAGCTTAAGAGTGGAACACATTGATAAAACTCTTATTATATTTGACTCTACAACTATGTAGATTATTACAGGTACAACATACTAGTATGAGTAATAGCTTTAAATGTTAATGCGCTCGGAAAGATTAATGGTTTACACAAAAGCCTTTTTTTTAATAACGTGTATAAACATTAAAGTCTCACCATGACTTTTGGCTTTTTGAGTGTTTTTATGCAGATTGATAATACTTATTGTATATATTCTTAGTGAACTCAACTCACAAAGAGAGTATTTATGCATATTTATAATACTTATTTGTATATATTCTTAGTGAACTTAATTCACAAAGTGAGTTTTTACTCTCTTGAACTTCATCATTATTTATGTTTTTAGTGTTCTATAGTTTTGTTATAGTTTTGTTATTATTATTGAAATAGGGTATCGATTGTATATGTAATTTTAACATGAAAATCATTAATAATAATATGTAGTTTCATTTTTATCTTAATTATAAAAGAAATAAGTATTTAATAACTCATCATATTAAATATTTTATAGGTTAGGTGAATATAGAAAGTGATTGGATGCTACCAAAAACATTTGGGTATCTATTTAAAATAAAACAGTAAATAGCACTTATTCATATTTGCTTTTATGAAAGAATTTTTTAGGATATTTTGATGGGCATATAATAGGTATATATTTCTTTTGATTCCATTCCACCATTACAGTTAGCAAGTTGAACTAATTAAGGACATATGTGTGCTTGCCATTATAAAGTCTTTATGCGGAACTTTTGTCTCATTGGCTTTTGAAAACAAAACTATATAAATCGACATCTTAATTTTTAACATAAATCAACACCTTAATTCTTAGCATGTCGTAACTTAATCTTTAACCTACCGCGTACCGATGCAAATTAACGACTTAATCTTTAGCTTTCAATAGCTTAATCTTTAACTTTCTATGATTCTTATAACATTGACATTGACACAGAATTAACTAACTGCATTGACATTGACACAGAATTAACTAACTGCATTGCAGCTTTCTCTCGTTAAATTAACTTAAACTTCATATAAAAAATTGAAACACAAAATCGAATTTATCACTACTAACGTGTTTTCAATATAAACATGCACTCGAAACACATGAATACCATTCGACAAAATAAATCCTTAAAATAAAAAAAAAAATTGGGCCACGCTTTCTATGTAGCCATGATAAAAATGATAATTGTATTTCTGATTAATTAACTCCACCGCAACCCGCAACGCAGCGTATGAATTTTAAATATCAACACTTGACCTTCCGTGTGCCCATTTTAATTGGCGGCTCACCTACCTCCATTTTTATGAAAAATGATGAGTGAAATCCTAAAATATTATAGTGATCTTTAAATACAAAACTCTATTATAAAATAAAACAAGAAATCCCTGCAACATTGTCTTAATCTGTGATAATTTAAATATTATATAAGTTGAATTTTAAAATACTAAATAGATTCTAATAATTCGCAAAATCGCATGGTGACAAAAACTTATATTTAAAATATATTTACAATTTTATTTAAAAAATTGATTAAGTTTTAAATAATAAAAATAAAATTATATATTATGTTTAAATATAATGTCAAAGTTTTCAGATATACATAATATGATTATGATTGTGATTAAAATTTTTATTTGATATTTATGATTCATATTCATTTTAATATATAAAAAATTGGTATTTTAAGTAAACTAATTTTATTTTAAAGATTGGGATATTTGGATATTGTTTGGTGGATGGATAGAAATTTTGTTTTTTTTCCCTTATTTTTTAGGGCAAAGTGTTTAAAGAATTGCAATGTAAGGGATACAGTTTGATAGATAGTTTAGAAGCCTCTTAGCTCTATCCCTTTTTAATGATGAAGATTAATGTAACTTTGATTCAAATCAATAATAAATTGCTTTTTTCTCTTTCTTTTTTCTTCTTCTTCTTTCTTTTTCTTTTTTCTTTTCTTTTCTTTTTCTTTTCTTTTTTTTTCTTTTTTCTTTCTTTTTTTTCTTTTTCTTTCTTTCTTCTTTCTCTCTTTCTTTTTCTTTTTTATTTTTTTCTCTGAAAGATTTATTTTAAAGAAATTGGGCAAATCATTTAAAAAATAAAATTAGCTAATATTGTTTGATAAAAATGTACAAAAATTAACTGAAAAACAAATTTTTCATTTATTTAAGAGTAGTTATTATAGTTACACTTTATTTTGATGGGTCCATTTGATGTATCTTGGGTGGTTGGGAAGAATGATTGTTACCCTTCCCACCTAGGTTCAATTCTTGTACAAGTGACATGTTGTTCTAGTTCAATGAGTGTATTGGTCAATATTCTAATGTACACAAGATCGTTACAATCATCTGATGATGAGACATTCAATATTGGGCAAAAAGCTCTTGATCTTGACTATGTTAACATTTCTCTAGGTTCTCTAGAACCATTTGAAATAGCGGCTTGCGTAAAACACAACTTTCTATTCTTAATTTAGCCAATTGAGTCATTAGTTCAGCATGCTCGGTAAACCATTTCAATTTTTCCATTCATTCTCGACCTTCATTTTCTTTTAGGTGATTGACTGAAGGAAACTGATGACTTTGGCAAAGGGTCTCCAATTGAACTTGACAATGCTCTTATTTGTTCCAAGGACTCTTGATGTCTCACTTGGGCTAGCAGTTCTTCAATTTTCTTAGAACCTGAAAAATTAATGTATTCTCTACTATAGATATTTCTAAGTGTCTCACTTGAGATGGTTATATTAGAGCAATACTTCAAAATAAGATTTTAAAGTATAATTTTAAACCACTAAACGATTCTAGAAGCCACTCAAAATGGTTTCAATGAGATAAGTCCATGTGTTGGGTATTGGTTAAATACCTAAAGGATTCTGGCAATGACTTCAATTTTGAGCTATTTAACACCGGGAATTCCAAGGACTCAAATGACATAATTCTTCTGGCAGTTCTTTGAGATTGTTTCCCCACCACTAGGTCCATCATAAGAGACAACATTCCATTCGATGTACTTCAACTGCCCTATGGTCTTTGGAAACTTTGAAAGTAGTGCATAGATCTGTAACTCCCACAACTGCAAAGGTACTTGCAAAATGTTTTCGTTTATAGGGATGATTATCATCACAAAACCCTTCGATTTCCACCCACATGGGGCCATAGTAATAGCAAATAGACACAAACTTTAAGACAAAGAGATTTCAATTTAATTGCGATTTTTCTTTCCACATTCTTTCCAAATTACTTCCCACAACATTTAAAAATCTTAAATATTTTATCGAAATCCAGGAAGGAAGTGAAGAATAGGGACAACAATGCCAATGGAGCCATATCTGTTAGGGTTAACCTTGAATAGGGAATGAGAAAGGTTATAAGTGGTTTTAGGCACATGGTTTTGGTAGTCTTTGGTTTCTTGCTAGTTGTATTTGCATGTCAAAAACCCTATAATAGGGTTGTAATCCTCCATTGTAAGGTACCAAAAAGTGAGCAGGAGAGATTCTCTCTTGGCGACCTTGGCCTCGTTTGGCCAAGGACCAATAATAAATCTATTATTGATGGTTGGTTTTTCCCTAGAGGGTTTTTCAACATAAATCTAGTGTTGCTATTGTGTTTTCTCTTATTTTTGTTTTATTTATCTCACGGTGAAGAAGTCAATCAAAGATAATCTCCATGAGAACCTAAACGATCACGTGATAAATCAAATTAGAGGTCAGATGAGCATTGATGTGGTAGGGGTCAAGATCGAGGTTGTGGCGGTCTTGTTGCAACGCTGAAATGAGGAGACTATGGATTAATATGATATATGGATGATAAGCTAGATTTCCATGAGGATGAGAATGCACTGCAGGTTTGCTTCAATCATTCTAGCAAGGATATTCTCAATAAGGGTGTGGTTAGAAATCCGTAGTTTGTGTTGTAAAACATTGAATGTTGTTGTACCTGTTGGCTGCTTTTTGGGTAGACCTGGGTTTTAATGAAGTGCAGCAACAAAACCCCTTGGCGCACTGGCCCTCTCAGCAACGAGCTGCGCAGCAGCTCGAGGTCTCACCTGAAGTGGCTATGGGGGGATAAGGAATCAAGCTTCCTTAACCTTGGCGATGCAGAGACTGCGATCTTCTCCCCTCTCGCAGGAGTTCTCGGGCGAAATGTCTTACTCCTCTGTAGCTCTCAGCGCGACAACACTGCAACTTGTACCAGCTTAACCGCGAGGTCCCTCATTTCCAGCGCACGAGGCGATTACCCTCCGCGTCGATACCCTATGTATCGTTCTTGCTTACGCGCCCAGCGTAGTAATGCATGCCTCAATCGCCGCAGCGACAGCGTTCTATAGGTTTCTTCGACACTTTAACAATTATAGCTATCAAGAAGGCTTGCGAACTTACTTAGCATATTCATAACGAGAACGCAATGTTCATATACACACAGATAGTGAACTAAAACATGCAATCACACAACACAGCGTCGCAACAAGGAAGATTATGAAGTTCACCTCCACGGGGAAACCACGTCCACGGGGAGAGTATCTTATATTAATCACAGAATAGGAACTACAATCCTGCTGCGCACACAGCTGCAGCCTTAGATCTTTCCAGGAAACTCCACCCACACAGCTGGGAGCCCTTCTCTCGATCTAGTCTCTTCCTCTACAGAGATTACAATAGTTCAGACGTCGACTAAGACTGTCTGCAACTCAGGGATTAACTTCACGGCTATCCCGGCTCTAACTCTTCTTCTAACAACACAATAGAAGACTGAATGGCTAGCTTACTGACTGACTGACTAACCAACTAACGTCTATCCTTTACAATTACACATATATATAGGTGGCCATGACGGTCACACCTTTACAAAACTGTGGGCCTTTCCCAGCAGTATTCCTCAAAAACCCTAACCACGGACATGGCTAGGTGTACTGTAGGCGCCGCTTGCAGTCATGTCGCCGTTTCCTGCAGGTTCCGTAACTTTCGGTGCAGATTGTGGGTATGGGCGCCGCTTCATCGTTTACCGCTCCTTGTCCTTCACCTTCAATGCTTTGGTCCGTTGCTCTTCCTTGGTTAGAGTAACCATAACTTCTGTACTTAGCCTTAATGAGGGTAGCTGAGCCCTCTACTCCGTCGCTTCATTTATTATGGTAGCTGAGCTCTCTACTTGGCCACATTTATTTTCCTTTGACGTGTGCGCGTGAGCTCCGCGATTTTCGGTCCGTAATCTGCGCTGAGCTCGTCCATCTGGCACCGTACTGTGCACCATTTGCTTCTACCCAAAAATTGGTGCTTGTTCAAAATTAGCACTTTCCTTCCATACTTGTGCTTTTTCCTCAAAATTCACAGCTTTACCATAGCTACAACCTAGGCTCCAACAGGCCCCTAACACTTACTTGTGGCTCGTCCTCGAGCCACTCGCAGTAGCGTGTGGTCGCTTTACTTGCGCATCTGCTTTTGCTTGGGCCTCCGCAAATGCTTTCTTCCACTGCGTAATAGCGGAGTCCATTTTATCGACGCACTCCACAGCTATCTGCACCATTTCTGCAGTGGCATCTTCTTCATTTATGTCATCGACCATCTGTTGAGATTCTGCAATTTCTTTGATCTTTGCCTCGGCTTGGGAAGCAAGCTCAGCATACTCATCCATAAATGGCTGAATGTTGTTAGTGAGTTTAGCATCTTCATTTCTGAGCTTGTGCAGTTGTTGTTGTACTCTGCGCACTTCACTCATTTTTCTCATTTTTGCTAAGCCTTCTAATGCCTTAGCTTCTTTATTCAGAACAGTTAGGGACTGTTCTGCGGCTTGTACTTGTTCCAAAAGACCAACTTTGAAGGGGATCTTCTCAAGCTCAGTCCAAGCCTCCATAGCTTGGGTCATCACGTTCTCGGCTTCGACTGCTTGGCTCTGTAAACAATAACTTAGATTCTCAAACAAGACTATGCAACTCGAGAAAAGTAACCCGAAAATAGACAAGTGCGGAGTATTTATAGCCAAAGGTGATAGTAAATGCGGGCAAGTGGCGCTACTAGCTGTAGGTGCCTATGCATGATTTGACAAGACTCCTACCGACGCACTTCTGCAGTGCATTAATTGTGATGGACGGGCTCTGACAGGCTTCCGGGAGAAGCTAAAGCTTTCGGCACATGAGTTAAATGCAAATCTTACGGAGATAAGCCGAATCTGTCAGAGCGGCTACAATTAAATGGCGGGCTTATCCTGCATTAATACTCAGATGCGGCTACATAACTGCTGTAATTCAAATTTTTCGGCGGGTCATTTCAACATAGGTAACTGTGCATATAGAGGGGTCCACAACGAGAACTCCTCAAGCGGCAAATTGACACAGGGAACTTCGCAAGAGCGACAGTTCGACGACCCAGGAAAAAAACTTCACAAGAGCGCAAAATAGGGTTGCTCAGAACAAAATTCTATAGACATGCGCGGATGTTTCAAGGAACTGCGCGGGAAGCCGGATACTGAAAGTGTCTCGCAACTTCCGTGTAGACTATGAAAATGTGATGCCTCTTTCAACTACACTGGACATCTACACTTCTCTAGCAATGTATTAAGTCGACCGGGCGGAGTGGCCGTTGCGATAAAGCTTGAGCCGACTCTCGTTGATCATTGTGGGCAACAATTCTCCATTGAGCTTCGCAAGCTGAACTGCTCCTCCTTCTGTTATCTTTATGACCCGAAAAGGGCCTAACCAATGTGCACGAAAATTGCCTGGGAACTTTATGAATTTACTATCATAGAGGAGTACCAAGTCGCCTTCTTGAAATATTCTTAATATGCCTGTCATGCCAAGCTTTCTGTCTTGCCTTCTGTACTTGTTGATGGAATCCTGCCAAAAGTCTGTCTTCTTCTAAGGCAAGCAATTGTGAAAGTCTTTCACTCATAGTATCAGTATCTGCCATTTCTGTAATTTGCGCAATTCTGAGACTGGGAACAATGTATTCCATGGGCATAACTGCTTCTTGTCCATACACCAAACTGAAAGGTGTGTGACCTGTTAGTTTCTTGCATGTGGTTCTATAAGCCCATAATACAGCTGTGACTCTAAGGTCCCAATCATCTCTTTGTTGATTACAGATCTTCGTTAGGGCATTCTCGAGAATCTTATTGAATGCCTCCACCGTACCATTAGCTTGAGGGTGGTAGGGTGTACTCTTATGGTGACTGATGTGGAATTCCTCAGTAAGGGCCTCTATAGTGTTGTTTAGAAAATGTGTACCCTGATCACTCATTAGAATTAGTGGGCATCCAAACCTAATGATAATGTTCTAAAAAATGAACTGCACGGCAGTGACAGCATCGCAGTTCTTAACTGGCTTCACCTCAGCCCATCTGGTGAGGTATTCAGTAGCTGTGATGATGTATCTTGCACCGGTTCTCTTTCCTGGTGGGTTGATAGGTCCTACAAAATCAATGGCCCATTTATCAAAAGCACGCAGTGTTATCTGGGGTCTTAGCGGCATTTCATCTCTCCTTGAGGGTCTTCCTGTCCGCTGGCATACATCGCAACATTTGAAGAATTCCTTAGTATCCTTGTGCAATGTCGGCCACCAAAGACCTGCGGCTAAGATCTTCTGCGCAGTCGATGTCCCTGCGAAATGGCCTCCTGCGGTACCTGAGTGCGCTTCTGCGATGATGGAGTTCTTCTCGTGCAGTAAGATACATTTGCGCAGGACTTCGTCAGGGCCCAACTTATAGAGCTGGCCTGCTATCAGGGTGAAGTCTGCGGCTTTGACCACAAGTTGCTTCTTCTGCTGGATTGTAAACTCAACTGGCGCTTGCCCGGTAGTGAGAAACTCAAGAATATCGGAATAATATTCATCTGCTACTTGAATAGAAAACAACTGCGCATCGGGCAGATTGTCCTCCAGATTTGTAGGTTCCTCTCCTGACTCTATCCTAGATAAATGGTCAGGTCCTGCATTCAATCTACCTGGCTTCACAATAACCTCAAAGTCATACTCCTGGAAGAGAAGTAGCCATCTGCAAATTCTTCCCCCTAACACTGGCTTATTGACCAAGTATTTCAAAGCAGAATGGTCAGTATACATTTTAAAATGTGCGCCCAATAGGTAGTGCCTGAATTTCTATAGGGCATACACCATAGCTAGTCCTTCTCTTTCTGTAGTGGTGTAGTTCTTCTCAGCTGTAGAGAGTTTTCTGCTGGAGTAAGCAATGGGGTGGTCAATACCTCCTTCTCCCGGTTGTGTCAGCACAACCCCCAATGCTATGGAAGAAGCATCTACATGAACATGAAAGGGTTTTCTCCAGTCCGGGAAAACTAGAATAGGCGCAGTGATCATCTTTTCTTTAAGTGTATCCAAGCTCTGTTGGCATTCTTCTGTCCATTGGAACTTCGAATCCTTTTTCAGCAATCTTTCCATAGGCGCAGTTATCTTTGCATATCCTTTGATAAATTTCCTGTAGTACCCTGTATGTCCCAATGTAGTGCGTAATTGCTTAACTGAGTTGGGCGCAGGTAAATTAGAAATGATGGCAACCTTCGCAGGATCCATCAGGAGTCCTTGTCTGCATACAATATGGCCCAACAAGATACCAAAAGGATCACAGAAGATACATTTTTTCAAGTTAAGGGAAATCTGATACTGTCTACATTTTTCTAACATCATGCGCAGGTTTCCTATATGGTTCTTTAGTAAACCAAACACAGTCCAGTCATCAAAATAGACTTCGAGAAACTTATGAATGAATTCTTTAAAAACAGCAACAACAACTCTAGAGAAGATAGCAGGTGCGTTTTTAAGACCAAAGGGCATTACCGTATACTGGAATGATCCCCATTCAGTCGCAAAAGTGGTATTGTGACGATCTTCTGGATGGATTCTGATCTGATGGTATCCCGAAAAGCCATCAGTGAAGGAGTAAGCCTCTTGTCCTCCAACATTATCAAGCACTTCGTCGGTAAAGGGAGTAGGAAATGGATCATGTGCTGATGCGTCATTCAGCTTGCGCAAGTCCACGCAGATTCTTATTTCTCCTTTTGTCTTCTTTTCTTGTACCACCATAGGACTAATCAAGTCACTTTCCTCTACTGGCTCAATAATACCTACTGCGAGCATTTTATCAATTTCTTCTCTAACCTTTTCTTTATAGCGCGGGTTCAACCTGTACGGGCGCTGTTTTACTGGCTTGGCGTATGCTTTCAGAGGTATGCGCATCACTCCTAACTCTCCTAGGATGCCTTTCATTTCTGTGAACTTGGTAGGAAAGATATCTTGGTAGTTACATAATAAATCTGAAATATGGCCAACAGTTTCATCATCCCAATAATCTCCTATAGAAGCAAACTTGGGTTCGGCTTCTGTACCAATGTTAATCTTTTTGAGCTTGATGTGTTCTGTAATGGCAGGAATATCAAGCTGAGGACCTTCAACATTGCACGTCCCTTCTGATTCTGGAATATTGATGTTGCGAGGATCATCCTCCTCTTCTCCAGCGGTAAAATTATAGCATTCCAGGGCATGTTCTATTTGGACAGCCCAATCTGGTTGGGAATATTCTGGTAATGGACATTGTTCAAATACCTTCTTTTTAATACACTTTAAAGCGTGGTCGATGCTAGGAATATTCTGACTCAAAACTGAAGGTAAGCTGAAAACTTTATATCATAAGAGGCCAAGTGACAGTGCCTTTGCGCAATTCCGTTTCAGTGTACCATTTCCTTGGAACTGTATCCAATGTGTGGATGAATAGGTGAACCCACTCATCTTCTGGAATATCTGACCATTGCTGAATACATGCTTCAACATGTGACCTGGGGTCACTCTGTCCCTCATATTTGCACAATACTTCTGCTATAGTTCCCTGAAATCTGCGCAGTATCAATCTGCGACAGTCTTGCCATGTGTGAATATTCTCTTTATGCGCACTCCACCATCTTGCGGGTGTAGCGTGCAGTGCTACATCCAATGCTTGTATGCGCTGCTCTTCTGGGATCTGTTGTTCATATGTATGTATGAATTCACTTATTTCAGTTAAACCATCAAAATTTGGAGTGTCATTCAATTCTGTACCAATCCATCGAATGGATTTAGTCATCATGGCGCAACGCCTTGCAGAAACCTCATGTAAGCGATTCTGCCAGTTTTCCAATCCTGCTTCTGAATCTGATGTGCACGAACTATCACATCGCCAGCTGATATGGCCGTCTGCTGTGGGATTGACATAGTCACTATGACTAGCAGTCATCTGATACAAACTTTCCATGTGGCGCACATCTTCTTCTGCCCGAATGGGTTCAATATATCTTGGTCCTTGAATGGGATCAAGCGGTGCAATGACCCTAATCTGGTCATCCTCAAAGGTCATCTGTCTTTTCTTCAAATTAATGACAGCTAAATTATCAAATTCCCAATCTATGCCTAAAAGTGCTGGGTATGGTCTACTATCATCCAGAATTTTGATTACTTCAAAATCTGCAGAACTTCTTACTCCTTCAATATCAATAGGTACATTGGGTAGTCTGCCCAATGGAGAGACTCGTTGCTGATTCGCGAGTCGTAGCTGGATAGGAGATCTTGTAAGCTGAGGGCTACCCATTTGTTCCCATGTCTGCATGGTGAGAACATTGACTTCTGAGCCCAAGTCTAAAATGACTTCGTCCATGTCAAATGCTCCAATCTGCGCTGTGAGCCTCATCTCTTTTCCAGTTCTAGTATGACTCCCAATCTGGTGAACAGCACGCTGCGGTGTGTTCATCGAAGCAGATTGTTGACATTTATCCAATAGGTGTTGAAGTTCCATAGCTGCTTTTTCGTTGCGCAACAACTTTAAGCAGTTTCTTAGGAAAGCATGGACATTGCCTAGTGCATCCTCTTCATCGTCAAGCCTTCCAAATGTAGTGGCTTGTTCTTGTATTCGGTTCTCTTGTCTTAGCATTTGTGGTCTGATGTCATTATGCGGAATTGCGACCGAAGTTGAAGTTCTCGGAGCTGAGAAATAATCTTGAGCTTGCTTGAATGCTTCTTTCTTCTTCTGCAGGTCAAGCGGGGATGGTTTAATATTAGCGTGGCGCACCCATTGCATCGCTTGCTTTCCAGTTCCCAACTCTGGCGCACCAGTGGTTGCTCCACTGCGCGTCACTATATTATTGTAGGCTCTGGTTCTCTTTTTTCTGCTCCTATCAACTGAATATTCTGATTGACCTGTGGCATCTTTGCTTGCATCTTAGCCATCAACTGAGGGCATTCTTCAATGACATGATCATAATATTTACAATATCTGCAAATGGTTGTAGGATTCTGGCAATCCCTTGCAAAATGGCCTTGAGCTCCACAATTGTAGCAAGTAATCTGTCCTCTTCCTCGACCAAAACCTGCTGCGCATTCGCGGCCCCTATAATTTCCTGTTCTGCCTGCGCGATCTGGTTCATACGGTGGACCTGTTGTGGGTCCTTGTGCCTCTGATTGTACTCTATAAACATCATGTTTTCTTTGTATCATAAGATCATATGCTCTACAGTTATTCTCATCATGGCCTACTGATTTACAGAAATTGCAATATAGATTCTTTGAAGTTTGTACATATTTCTGTAACAGGTGACATTCTTGTGGTCTGTGACCTCTAGTTTTACAGATTTCACACCAAGGCCCCTGGGCCTGTGGTAAAGGGTTAGGTGCTCCAGTTGCAATATACTCTATGAAAACGGGACAATGGTCCTTTGAATGACCTTGCGCTTTACACTTTGTACACCAAATTTCTTCTTTAACTTCCTTGCCTTTCTTAATATCATGGACTTGCAAGGTTAAGTTTGCTAATTGGTTCTGCAACTGTGCAACATTGTTGCTTGTTCCAGCAATTGGTGAAGCTTCTAGTTTCATGGCCATTTCTAGAGCTTGTTCCTGAGTAGTGAGATTCTGTTGCATAAGAGGAAGTCTAATGTGCGGAAGCAGCGTAGCAATGAACCATTCCTTATGCTGCTGTGGTGCAAACTCAAAGCTTACTTGATCTATCAGGGCTTTAAACTTCTGGTCGAAGTCCCATACTGACTCTGTAGGTAACTGTTTTATGTCTTTGAGCTCTGTTATACACTGTGATTCTGATTTAGGTTTCTTGAATTCCTTAATCATAGCGCTTCTTACATCAGCAAGCATCCTATTCTGTGCTCCTGGGTATTTCATGAACCAAGTTAAGGCTCTTTCTCTTAGTGTGGTTGCTAACTGAACGAGCTTAACAGCATCGTCATTAATTTGCTTAATTGTCCAAATGGCTTCACATAGGAACCAGTGCTGCTTAGGGTCTTCTAACCCTGTTCCTCTAAAAGTTGGTAGCTTCATGTCATCACCCATCCTTCTTGCGCTAGGTTGAGGTGGAGGTGCTGTAGCAGTGCTTCTAGGATGGTTAAATAAAGGTGGTGCTGAGGTACTAGAAGTACCGTGCGGGCTACTAGAAGGTGTTACTGCGGGGTTATACTGAGCTCCGTCTGGTTTTTACGGTGTAAAAGGGTGGTAAGGGATATGAGCACTCCCTTGTCTCTCTAGATGAGTTGCTCTAGGAACTTGGCTGTCTTCTGGGCTAGACTCAAAAGAATGTTAGTCAAGGCCTACTTTATACCGCTTTCCACTACGAGTGCAACCAATAGCTTCAAGATCACTATCAGAATCTACGGACATTACTTGTCTATGCTATTCATCAGAAGCTATGCATAGTTTTCCTTTTTCATACAGAAGCATTTTAATCCACAAGTTCAGAGAATTCAGGAACTTACCCCTGTGTGCTTTGAAGAAGTTCCTCTCAGCTTCGCTAAAACTCTTTCTCGTATCTACTGCAAACTCGGTGATGAAACCTTCCAGCAGACTATTCAACCAAAAGTCTACTGCGCGAGACACAGAATTATTTACCCGCTTCAAAATACTGATTAGCTCAGGCGTCCAAGCGATGGGTCGCTCAACATGCACAGTGGGTCTAGTATCTGCAAACTTGGCTACCCACGCATGCAATTCTAGTGCAAACGTGACAAAGAAAATTTCGTGAAGGTTAGTATAAATATACTTTTGCAACCAGTCTTCTGTCTGAAGCCTAGAGCTTCTATTTTCTCGTTCAACGAACTTTCTAGCTTTTAAATCAAACCAGTCTTGAATTTCTTCAGCTGTAAGATTCCAGTAGCACATTGCCTTCAAGGTAATAGGGTCAAAGTTGACAATAGAAGCATTTGTTGGCTTAACCAACCATAAGGCAACAATCTCGCGTCGCCGGAGTAACAAGTCTCAAGGAAACAGAACCATTTGTTGGCTTGTTCTTTCTCTGGGTTTCACATCAATCTCGCGCGTCGCCGACATAACAAATCTCACAGTAACAAGTCACGAGGCAACAGAACCATTTGTTGGCTGCTTTTTGGGTAGACCCGGGTTTTAATGAAGTGCAGCAACAAAACCCCTTGGCGCACTGGCCCTCTCGGTAACGAGCTGCGCAGTAGCTCGAGGTCTCACCCGAAGTGGCTATGGGGGGCTAAGGAATCAAGCTTCCTTAACCTTGGCGATGCAGAGACTGTGATCTTCTCCCCTCTCGCGGGAGTTCTCGGGCGGAATGTCTTACTCCTCTGTAGCTCTCAGCGCGACAGCGCTGCAACTTGTACCAGCTTAACCGCGAGGTCCCTCATTTCCAGCGCACGAGGCGATTACCCTCCGCGTCGATACCCTATGTATCGTTCTTGCTTATGCGCCCAGCGCAGTAATGCATGCCTCAATCGCCGCAGCGACAACGTTCTACAGGTTTCTTCGACACTTTAACAATTATAGCTATCAAGAAGGCTTGCGAACTTACTTAGCATATTCATAACGAGAACGCAATGTTCATATACACACAGATAGTGAACTAAAACATGCAATCACACAACACAGCGTCGCAACAAGGAAGATTATGAAGTTCACCTCCACGGGGAAACCACGTCCACGGGGAGAGTATTTTATATTAATCACAGAATAGGAACTACAATCCTGCTGTGCACACAGCTGCAGCCTTAGATCTTTCCAGGAAACTCCACGCACATAGTTGGGATCCCTTCTCTCGATCTAGTCTCTTCCTCTACAGAGATTACAATAGTTCAGACGTCGACTCAGACTGTCTGCAACTCAGGGATTAACTTCACGGCTATCCCGGCTCTAACTCTTCTTCTAACAACACAATAGAAGACTGAATGGCTAGCTTACTGACTAACTGACTAACCAACTAACGTCTATCCTTTACAATTACACATATATATAGGTGTCCATGACGGTCACACCTTTACAAAACTGTGGGCCTTTCCCAGCAGTATTCCCCCAAAACCCTAACCACGGACATGGCTAGGTGTACTGTAGGCGCCGCTTGCAGTCATGTCGCCGTTTCCTGCAGGTTCCGTAACTTTCAGCGCAGATTGCGGGTATGGGCGCCACTTCATCGTTTACCGCTCCTTGTCCTTCGCCTTCAATGCTTTGGTCCGTTGCTCTTCCTTGGTTAGAGCAACCATAACTTCTGTACTTAGCCTTAATGAGGGTAGCTGAGCCCTCTACTCCGTCGCTTCATTTATTATGGTAGCTGAGCTCTCTACTCGGCCACATTTATTTTCCTTTGACGTGTGCGCGTGAGCTCCGCGATTTTCGGTCCGTAATCTGCGCTGAGCTCGTCCATCTGGCACCGTACTGCGCACCATTTGCTTCTACCCAAAAATTGGTGCTTGTTCAAAATTAGCACTTTCCTTCCATACTTGTGCTTTTTCCTCAAAATTCGCAGCTTTACCATAGCTGCAACCTAGGCTCCAACAGTACCTATGTTGAAATTATTGAGCATGTATTGTAGGGGGGTGCATGTTCGGTGGTGCCCGACACCCCAAAGTTTTTGGTTCCCAGATAGAGTTGATTCCCCATGTTTAGGCCTACATGTATTGGAGTAGGTGTATCCCTTTTATGTGTAGAAGTGGATGTGGCATCAAGCTATGGAATGAACCACTTGGGTATCTACGAGGTTGGCAGGTGTACTTGTATGCTAGCTTGATGTGGAATAAGATAGGTTGAAGGCTTCTATTAAGGGGGGATGTGAGATGGAATAATTTCATTATGTTGGGACCAGATTATGCTCAAGGAATAGTCTAATGCATTGATGAACCACGTAAGTGAAAATTATTCTTAGAGAGAATTGGTGGTTATAGTGGCCGAGGACCCATGTATTCCGGTAGATGGATTCCCTTTTTATATGGACATCAATGATGAATTGTTTGCAGGTACAAAGGGCTTGTGGAAGTGAAACACCTGAAGGGGAAGTCAAAGCGAGAGAAATGAGAGTTAAAAGAACCAATGGTTATCCTAAAGAATTTTGGATGTAATAGCAATAATTAAAAGAAAAAAATGGAGATGACAATGTGTAATCTACATGTAAATGGGATTCCTGAGTACCATAGTTTTTTTTTTGGGGGGTTAGATCCAGTGCAATTCCCAAGTCAAGTTTAATGGGGGATTGCTAGGGTTAACCTTGACTCGGGAATGAGAAAGGTTATAAATGGTTTTGGGCACATGGTTTTGGTATCCCGTGGTTTCTTTCTAGTTGTATTTACATGTGAAAAACCCTATACGTAAGGTTGTAATCATCCATTGTAAGGTGCCAAAAAATGAGTAGGAGAGATACTCTCTTGGTGGCCTTGGCCTGGTTTGGCAAAGGATCAATAATAGATTTATTATTGATGGTTGGTTTTTCCTTACAAGGTTTTCCAGGATAAATCTAGCGTTGCTATTATGTTTCCTCTTAATTGTGTTTTATTTCTCTCGCATATTTTATTCCTAATAATATCATATATAGTGACTGCACCCTCTTCAAAACGGAAAGACCATCTTCAATATCAAGAAGTTGCAACCTCCTCATATCAACACCACAATGAAGTGTATTTCGAAACTTCATCTTGATATTCCCGAAGAGTTCGTTCCTCCTCATTTTGTCACACCATGACATATCTGACCACAAGAATGTATACGCCCACTCATCATTATAACAACTATCATCCATTTGAATTCCCCGCACTTTTGTTAAATTGCTTATTCATTCTTCAAAAACAATTGAAAGAAACAAAAAAATGAGATAGATTCCTATCAAGTAATTTGAAGGTTTGAATCTTTTAGCATTAAAAAATTTACGCAGACTAATCGAATAAACTTTGAAGGTTTGAATGTTTGAGCACTTAAATAATATTGCTGCAACATATTAATAATCAATGCTTTCTATAGGAAGACGATGCATATATCTTGAAGCTTCTGCAAGATCTCTTCCCAAATCACGAATCCGATCATGCATTTTGATGAAAATTGGACAATCCACTCCTATCAACTTTGCACTAATCACTTCTACTAGACACGTGCTTTGTGAGACAGAGCTTTGATTGGAATGGAATCAACAAAAGATGGAAATAATGATTGGAAGAGAATCAACAAAAATATGGAAATTGTGATTGGAAGGGAATTAACAAAAAGGTGGAAGGAAATCAACAAAAAGATGGAAACTATCACGAAACTATGTCGAACTTTCCTCCTTAGCTTATGGGAATCGTGGAAGGGAATCAACAAAAAGGAAAAACTCGTGATTAGAAGGGAATCAACAAAAAAATGGAAAGAAATTTGCAGAAAGATGGAAATTGTGTCCAACTTTCCTTCTTAGCTTCTTGGAAGTTTCCATGCTTGATTGTTAGGAAACTAGTTTTAATTTTTTTATCAATTTATTTGATCTTCATTTTCATGGAATGAGACCAATCTCTTTTGAAAAAAATTCCCCCCCAAAAAACTAAAACTTTAGTTACACTTTAAACATTTTGAAATATTAAATATACTTGCACATGAAAATAATAAAAAAATAAAAACAATAATCTCTCTTTAAACATTTTGAAATATTAAATATACTTACACATAAAAATAATGAAAAAAATAAAAAACAATAATCTCTATCTAAAATGGGGACTAATAATCCAACAAATAAGTTATACACTTTATTAACCCAATATAAGTAACAATAACAATAGCCTTCCCATTTGTACCATATAGTTTATATATCATACCTACAATTTAATATTATTATGATACAATTTAATATTAGGATAACATATAATAAGAGTAAAAATTTTTGTTCTTTGTAAAAGTATGGAGCTAATTAAAATCCTTCAAACCTATTAAATGTATATAATTGTTAAATACCTAAATAGTTACAAGTTTATAATTTATTAATATTATAAATTTAAATAATTGAAATAAATTATTATTAGAATTAGTTGAAGGACAAATAATTCCATCATAATGATGATTCAAAATAATATCAATTTTGAAATGGTTCTTTGAAACTCTCTGTTTCCTTGAAAATATAGCACTCTAACAATTCATCTATATACATAATTTATCCAACACAACTAATAACAACATTATGATACATCCAACATAATAATTGAATTAATAACAATTATGAAATAGTACTCTCTATTTCCTTGAAAATATATCACTCTAACACCTCATTTATATACATAATTTACCCAACACAACTAAACACAACTAAACACAACTAATAACAACATTATGATACATCCAACATAATGATTAAATTAATATCAATTATGAAATAGTTATTTGGAAGTGTATGTTTCCTTGAAAATATAACACTTTTTACTAAATTAGTCTTTCATTTTTATATTTATATTTATATTTGATATTTTAATTTATTATTTAATATAACTTTTTTAATAGTTTTTAATAATGTAATATTATATTTTTATGAAAATTTTATATTTTATTAAAAAATATATCTTTTTTACTTACTTTCTTATTAATATAACTTCTTACATAAACGATGACTTTCCTATTAATATAACTTCTTACATAAACTATGATATAAATTGATTTGAAATTCTTAAACAATTTAATCATTTATCTATAACACATCATTTTTGTGCATCATTTATTTTCCTATCTAACATCACATCTAATAACACATCATTTTTATGCATAATTTATATTTGATATTTTGATTTATTATTTAATATAATTTTTCTAATAATTTTTTAATAATGTAATATTACATTTTTATGAAAATTTTATATTTTATTAAAAACATATATATTTTTACTTACTTTTCTATTAATATAACTTCTTACATAAAAAAAATTGATATAAATTGATTTGAAATACTTAAACAAATTAATCATTTATCTATAACACATCATTTTTATGTATCATTTATTCTTCTATTTAATAACACATAATTTTTGTTCATGTCATTTATTCTCTTATCTAACATCAGATCTAATAACACATAATTTTTGTTCATAATTTATTCTCCTGTCTAACATCAATGCATCTAATAACACATAATTTTTATGCATCATTTATTCTCCTATCACATCTAATGAATCATGCCTCTTCATATACAAAAGTAGACCACCATCCATAATATCGTTCACTAAATATTAAGAAATTAAATAATTTTTTATTCAATGAGAGTCAATGTTCATGGAAGCACTCATGCAAATATCTCAAGGATTATTCTTTGAAAGATCTAGGCACCAATGACTCTTTGTGGTTTTGGTATTGGGTTTTATGGAGTATAGTTTTCTTGGTCCGTCTTTAATAAGTGAATTTGGTGATTATATATATTGATTTCATTAAAATAGTTTATATATTTTATTTTTTTATAAACAAATTCTAATTTTTAAAGTAAATCAATAAATATAAAATTTTGATTAATATTAATTATTTGTATTTCATTTCATTTATTTAAAATTTTAAAATTTCAATAAATTAATATATTGATATGTTATATGTAATTAGTAATTATTAAATTATGTATTAAAAATTTAATGACATATAAAGTATAAACTTTATGATTTAGAATTATTAAATTATAAGAAAATTTGTATTTATATTTATATCAATTTTATTTAATAATATTTTTATTAAAATTAAAATATTAATATTTTTAATAACATAATATAACAACTTTTTTTATTTAGTTATAATTAATTAAATAATAATAATAATTTTGGAAAAAATATAATAATTTTTTTATAGAAACATTTTAAAAATTGTTTAGATAAATATTTATAATTAATTGTAATACTAATAACAGAATTTTTTACCAATCAAAATTATTTCAGTTATATATTTAAGTGATGATAATGAAATTGCAAGTTCACAACCATATTATAGATACTTTTTTCAGAAGAAAAAAAAACATAGTATTATTATTTCAAGTATATCCTTAAATAAAGTATTGAAGCTGGAAAATGATAAAAGCATTAAACAGTGAAAGGCACTATTGTTACCAATGATGAAATTCCTTTTCATCTGAATATTCGCAATTTCTTTATATTATCATGAACCAAATTTTGATATATTAAATCCCTGATTTGATGGAAAAATCATTATTGCATTAAAAATTATTCGAACGCCAATAAAATTCTAGATTCCCTGAATTCCAAGATGCTTGAACAGACAGCCATTTGAAAAGAAAAAAAAGTTCAAGTCTGAAATAGAGTACCAGAAATGGAGAGATTTTCATATAAAAAACAAGGAAAATGACGGCGCACGGGCGTACAGGAAAGTCTAAGTATTCACAATGTAGCCGCCTTTTGAAGTCTTCAGTATTACGACTCTTTCACTGCTTCATTCTTTTTGAAGAATGTGAACACGGAATCATATCATGTCGGCCGGCGACATTGAAGAATGCAACTTCATGAATTTAAAAGGCAACCACTGGAAAATTGAAACGATATTCCACCCAACCCACCACCCAACCCACCACTTTCTCAAATCTTATTCAGCCTTGCTTCATGCTCTCGTCAGGGTGAAGATAAGAACTATAAATTGTGTGAAGTGTAAGTTATAGTTGGGTTTGTGTGTAATCCAATTCTGTTGGAGGCCTGCTAATTAGAAACTCTGTCTTATCTGAACAGACTGGAAGGAACTGCTGTGGAAAATTATTAAAATCCTACAGTTAGGTTTTGTGAGTATAAATTGGAGAAGAACGTAGAGCAACTCAGGCAGTCACAAGCATTTTTCTTCTTTTCCAGAGGACAATATACTAGTTTGAGAATCTGTGATTGTTCAAACTTCAAGGCCTAAGTATGGCTAGTGATCAAGAAAATGTTAATGCTGTTAGAAATATTGAAGAGGGCCGAATAGAAAGCCATGTTTATACTGAGCGAACCTGTGGATCATTCTTACCATCTGTTAAGTTTGCTCAGAAGGTAGGATTGTATAAGTTCAAGTGCCTGATGTTTATATTCTCAGTTATATTGTTTTTACAAAACAGAATAACCTAAACAGGGAAATTGCACATTTTCTGATCTGTTTTTTGGAACTCAATAACAATATCACTGAAGATGGTTTGACATGGATGTATTTTGTGCAGGTGGTAGCAGAATTTATCGGGACATTCTTCCTCATATTTGTAGGTTGCGGATCAATTGTTATTGATAAGAAAACTAACGGTTCCATAACTCATCTTGGTGTTTCGCTTGTATGGGGAATGGCAGTGATGATTCTAATTTACGCCATAGGTCATATTTCTGGAGCTCATTTTAATCCTGCAGTAACCCTGGCGTTTGCAGCTGTTCGGAGATTTTCTTGGACTCAAGTATGTATGCATTATTTCTCCCAGATTAAAATGACAAACAAGCTCATGAGAGAATTAGAATTAGGGTTGGATATTGCTCTAAGGTAGTTAGTAAAAGGTTTATGAGGATTAATGACATCGGTTGGGCTTTATTGGTTTGAAATCACAGGTTCCAGCCTACATAGGAGCTCAAGTTTTTGCAGCAATCTGTGCTGGATTTGTTCTTCGTTTGATGTTTGGAGATGTGGCATACATTGGAGCAACTCTCCCCTCAGGCTCAGACATGCAGTCCTTCGTTTTGGAAATTTTTACTACGTTTTTGTTGATGTTTGTGATTTCTGCAGTTGCCACTGATACAAGAGCGGTACAAGATCTCTATGGAATTTTGCTCTTTATTTACAATAATTACTGGTACTAGATAGCAGTTAGAATGGGTAGAATGAAAAGTTGACTATTGAATTTTCGATTGCACAGATCGGTGAATTGGCGGGATTGGCAGTTGGAGCAACTATTGCAATTGATGTAGCCGTATCTGGGTATTGGTTCTACTCTTTTTGCTATTTATTGAACTAAGTTTGCCCAAATCAAGCATAGCTTAACAAGTTTTATTTCCCTTTGACAGCCCAATTTCAGGAGCTTCGATGAATCCTGCAAGAACAATAGGTTCTGCTGTGGCTGGCAACAAATATAGAAGCATTTGGATATACATGGTTGCGCCTGTACTCGGTGCCATAATAGGTGCAATATCTTACAACATGATTCGCTTGACTGATAAACCTGTGCGAGAGATTACTAAGAGCGGCTCCTTCCTTAAGAGCCAGCGCTCCAGCAGATCCGGATCAATATAGAACGCCACAAACTAACGCGCAGATTAAATCCCAGTTAGAATCTTCGTGTGTGCAGTCAAATGATTTGAAATAATTTGGATATATAAACTTTCATGTGTGTGAAATGTTGTTTGTAATCCATGCAGTAAAACTGCAGGCTGTCTTTCATTTTGTGTCTCTGTGCATTCATGTGTGAAAGGAGTATAGTTGACATAAGTTCTGTGTGGAACATGTGATCTGTCCGGAGGAGATTAAAAGGAGTTAATGTCTTCATTATTATTATGTTGGGGTAGTCCTGGCTTCTTCGAAATCAACGGAGACATAGGACCCAGTTTCCACTATGCTGCATATATACACTTTATATATACTTGGATTTTGTCGACGTCACCTTTTGACTTCTTTGTCCTTTCTACATTATTGAGAACCTTGACCGATTGACATTTTAATTTCTTTATGTTATTTAAGTGAGACATTTGGTTTATAATATTTGGTCTAACAATTTATAGCTTATGGGTATAAAATATTTTGATTTTTTGGAATATGAGGTATGAGCATTCTAGCTTTTAATTAACAATGAACCATCATTAAAAAAACACAATATACAACTAATACATGGAAATTGGTTTACTTTTACGTGTAATAAATTTAATTTTTTAAAATTAAAATTAAAATTAAAATTAAATCATTTTTAATTAAATGAATAAAAAATAATTATTATTTTATTTATTTAAATCCAAATTCTACTTATATTATATTCTTTAACCTCAATGAAATAATTATAATAATATAAAAATTAAAATAAATTTATAACTACATGTATTTATATTCTTTCTACATTGTTAAACATTTATATTTTTTTAAGGCACTTCATGTTCCACTTTTTATTATCATGTTCCACTTTTTTAATAATAATAATAATAACAGATTTAACTTTTTTTTCACATAAAAAGTTATATTCTATTATTTAACTTTTCAATCTTTTCATTCTGTTTTAATAATAATATTCCACTTTTTAATAATAATAGATTTAATTTTTTTTTACATAAAAATCATATTCTATTCATTTAACTTTTCAATCCTTTTTCTGATGGAAAAGAACCTTTTCAATCTTTTCAATAATAGATTCAATGCTTTTTAGCTTTTTTTAGTAATGAATCAATAAATGTAAATAAATAAAGAGAATAAAGTTGGTTATTATATTTTATTTATAATAAATTTAATATTAAATTAAATTTATGTTTAATTAGATAAAATTGTTTATTATATAAAAGTTATTTTTTTTCAAATTTTCATATCCAATTATCAACTATAAAAACTAAACTCTAAATATGATGAATTGCACACACCTTCATTCTCTTAAATTTGATATAATTAAAATTTTAATTTATTTAAAAATTTAAAATAATAATAAAATTTAAAAGTTGAAATAATAATGAATTGCAGAAACCTTAATTTTCTTAAATTTGATATAATTAAAATTATAATTTATTTAAAAATTTGATATAATTAAAATTTTAATTTATTTAAAAATTTAAAATTAAAATTTAAAATAATAATAAAATTTAACATTTGAAATAATAATAGTAAAAATTAAATATTCTTGTTATTAATAAAAAAATGATATAGTCTAAATATTATAAGTTTTTAATTTTTTGTGATCATATTTTCTATCTTATTTTGTTTGAAGTCTCATTTGAAATCTTTAAAAACTCTTAGAATCACATATATTAGCTATGGAAATTGTATAATTTGGATGTCATGAGGGTATTTGAGGGTAACATAGAATAACTAAACTACTCCATAAAAAATATTTTTAAGAAGTAAAAATTTAAAAATGGTAGAGTAAGTTTAGGACTCTAAAAAGGAGTTTTCACCTCAAGGGATGAAGTTGTTACAATTGAGAGGGGGGGGGGGAGGGGTGAATCAGTTGTAATTATAACAATAATCAATTTATCTTTCCTTTTAAAGTTTTATTAGAATTCACAAAATGACTGTCAAGATAATGAATAAGATAAGTAAAGAACTAGTAATCATCATTCACACATGTGATGTACACACACACAAATATTCATGAGGAAACCCAGAAAGGGAAAAAACCTCTTCTTCTTAGAATGATAAGCAGTCTTTAACTCCTGTACATCAATTATCTTTGAGCACCAACTCAAGATGAGGCTTCAACCTCTGTTTAACAAGCTGCAACTTGTTGAGAGCACCAACTCTCATGTTTTTCTAACACCCACTAGAAAGAAGCACCCACTCCCAATATTTAGGCATCAACTTGATTTACAGAGGAAATAAATTCTCCCTAGCACCTCCCTTCCACCCTAGCAAGAATTTTCAGTCAATTATATTTCACTGGTTCAGATATATTAGTACATACCCTTTTCATTTTTGTTGTGTGCTGCTACAACTTGGGTTTCTGGGCATTCTATTCTTCATTAAATCGAGCCACACTTTTTCCTTCTGAATTGATTTCTTCGAATCATAGCTTTATCTTCTTCAGCTAGCAACCATTCCTCTTTATCCTCTCAATTCTCACTCTTCCTCTGTTCTACACGATTGGTTTTTATAGATGCTGAAGTTATATGCCTCGGTCTCTTTAACTTCCAGATGTTCCAATTCTAAAACTGAAGTTGTCTCTTTACCTCCTAATTAAAAAATTGAACTGTCTCTTTGACTTCCAAAACTCACACGCTGTAACTGACTAATTAATAAATAAATAATTGTTTGAATGAGTTTTCTTCCACTGAAACCTTAACAAAACAATTCTTTTTATGTTCATTAAAAACTCCCTTTATTTATTGCTGAGCTAAATGCCCACAATAGCTTAAATATGCAGCCTGTCTGAGTCACAGCTCGCAGCTGAATTTGATATGGTCTGAGTCACAGCTTGTCTGAGTCGCAGCTGTTTGAGTCGCAACTCGCAGCTGAATTTGGTATGGTCTGAGTCACAGCTGTCTGAGTCGCATCTCATAGCTGAAGTTTTGAGTCACTCGCCTTTTTTGCTTTCCAACCATCAATGACAACTGAAACATAGTGCCAACAATCTCCCCCTTTGGCATTGATGGAAACCTAAAATGTATGATGCCGCAAGTGTAATCATCGATTGCTTGTCATCTGCAACTACCTGAACTTCTCCCCCCTTGACATCAATGTCAAAGAAAACATGACAAGACATCTCCCCCTATCAAGATGAACTCAGAAACCAGCAAAGAAAACATTCTAGAACCATCTCAGAATTACATCAAATATGCAATAAGCACAAACTCCCCCTACCAAAGTGAACAAGTTAGTTGGAATAAGATATGACACCCAACTTCTGGCGTAGATATTCAAACTGGATTTTGGATAAGGGTTTAGTAAATATATCAGCAATCTGTTCTGTAGAAGGACTGAAATGTAATTGGACAACTCTGTTTGTAACCTGCTTCCTTAAAAAATGATTCTTGATTGGAATGTGTTTGGTCTTGGAATGAAGAACAGGGTTCTTGGAGACACTAATGGCACTTGTGTTATCACAATGGAGAGGAATAGATTCAACATATGTTAATTTTAGATCTGCAAGAGTTTGAATCATCCATAGAACCTGTGTACAACATGTGGCTGCAGCAATGTATTCAGCTTCTGTGGTAGACAAATCTATAGAGCCTTGCTTCTTACTTAGCCATGCTACTAGTGAATCACCTAAGAAGAATACACCTCCACTTGTGCTCTTTCTTTCATCCAAACAGTTTTCCCAGTCAGCATCTGAATATGCTGTTAACTGAAAGTTCTGATTTCTAGGATACCAGAGACCATAAGTCATTGTGCCTTTCAAATATTTGAATATCCTCTTAACAACTACTAAATGGATTTGCTTAGGAGCAGACTAAAATCTTCCTACCATACCAACAGCTTGCATTATATCAGGATGAGATGCCGTGATGTACAACATGCTACCTACCATTGACCGATATGTTCTTTGATCAACATCTGGTGATACATCATCCTTGCTGAGTTTGCATCTAACAACCATGGGTGTGCTGACAGGTGAAGAATCTTCCATATGAAATCTCTTCAACATCTCCTTCAAGTGCTTCTCTTGAGAGAGAAACAAACCTTCAGAACTTTGATTGATTTGAAGACCAAGAAAGAATGACAACTCTCCTATCATTGACATCTCAAACTCATATTGCATGGCATTAACAAACCACTAAACAAAAGAATCATTAGTACATCCAAAAATAATGTCATCCACATAGACCAAAACAACTAATAAATCAACATCTTCAACCTTGATGTACAAATTATTGTCAACAATACCTTTCTTGAAGCCTTTTTCCAGTAGATACTTATCCAATCTATAATACCAGGCTCTTGGTGCTTGTTCCAATCCATATAGCGCCTTCTTCAATTTGCAAACATAGTCAGGATTGTCTGTCAATTGAAATCCTTCAGGTTGCTCCATATAGACTTCTTCTTCCAGATTTCCATTAAGAAATGCTGATTTAACATCCATCTGATACACTTTGAAGTTTTTGTGGTTAGCATATGCAAGAAACATTCTAATGGCTTCTAATCTTGCCATTGGTGCAAAGGTTTAATCAAAATCCCGACCCTCAATTTGTGCATACCCTTTATAGACCAATTTGGCTTTATTCCTCACAACCTGTCCTTGTTCATTAATCTTGTTTTTAAACACCCATTTAGAGCCTATTACATTCTTATCTGTAGGTCTAGGAACAAGTTCCCAAGTATTATTCTTCTCAATTTGATCAAGCTCTTCATTCATGTCTTTAATCCAATCTTCATCTTTACGAGCTTCATCAAAGTTCTTGGGTTCAACCATAGATAGAAAAGCAATCTGTAACATCCCACTTTTTAGATCCCCATAATTCTTGTAAATGTAATTGTAACTATGTAATGGTCTCTGGTGAGGAGCTCAAGGCCAAGGCCCCACTAGAGAATCTTGTGGTATGATTGTGTATTCTCAATTTGTTATAATTGATTAATAGACTAGGAGATCTTAATGCAACCATAACGGCATGGAAAATGAAAACACTAGGGGGTGAGCCTGACCACTAAGTGGAAGATGAATAATGAAGAGGGTCATTCCAATGCTACGATAACTATAGAGAAAGTAACGTATAGCTTAAGTGAGGAAGTCATGACCCTAGGATGAGGGTATCGACTATTCGTCGCACGCTAATAGTTATCTCCGACAACCTATCAATGGCCATAAAACTATACCTACAGTCGTAAAGGCTTAATTCCTAACACTACATGCATAAGGTCTAAAGCCTCGAATACTGCTCCAATTAAAGAAGTCGTGATTAAAGCTAATACTCAAGTAAACGACTAGTCAAATTGGACACCTAGGACCCACTTAGTGAGTGGAAATATAATTACCAATGGGAGTCTAATAAGAACATGGACACCAAGTAGACATCACCTAAAAATATATACATAATTGTATATACATATATATATAAGATAAAATTAACTAATGTTAATACTTGTGTGATTTTAAATAGTTGTGTTAAACTATTAATGATATTAGGCGGATATTGAGTATATTATATATGCATCATACATATGTGAAAGTTTAACAATAGTTGTGTTAACTATTAATAATATTAGATGGGTATTTATGTCTATATATATATATATATATATATATTGACGATTTTACAAAATCGCATGTACATCGATGGAAACTACCCACCTACTTCATGTAAAAGAAGTTGAGCTTTAAACACTCAAGACTATTAAAACCTTTTGCCGCCACCTACCTCCTCCCTAGAAAACGCAGTTGCCACTTGTTGAAGGTGGTTAAATTAAACTAAGAGATAGTACCTATTGGTGGTCTCCTTAGTGGTGGTACCGAAGCCTCTCCATTTCGCCACTTGTCTCGTATGAGGAGCCACGTCTCCCTACCAACAGGGCACAGATCTTTCATAGGGAGGCTGGTGTGCGGAAATTAGGGGGAACCTGCCACTTGTCCTTGGGGAAAAGATATCTGGTGGAACAGAGTGTGGAGTCATGAGTCGGCGTTCTAAAATTGGGGAAAAAGGAAGGAGTTCGGGCGATACGATCAGAGGATCGTCTCGTAAGGGTGTAAGTTCAAGCTTGACCAGGAAATTTGGGGGAGTCAATTCGTATTAAGGAAGGCGAACCCAGGTTCACTGAGCGCTTCTGAGTTTTCTCATGACGCAGCCCAATTCAAAAAAATACAATGCTATCTCTTTCAGAACTGGATCTACAGAAGGTAGCAATCCTCTGCTCAACACATTGTTACAGAGAACAGGAATCTCTGTGATTTGCGATCCTGCAAAGAACGGATAGATGCTAGAAGTGGAGGTTTTGGAAGTAAGAGTTTCGTAGGGAAGAGGAGTAACAGATGGGAAGTGACGGCAGGTGTTGCAGCTAGATCCCTGTCAGTTCTGTTCCATGATATTTGGATTTCTCTCTGTGGTACGCTAGATGGGAGATCAGATCTCGGTCTTTATGTAGAAATGAATTGATACCTCTAACGCAGCATAGCTGGTAAGGCAAAGGTTTTCTATATTTTGTGGGTGACAAAGGTAAGTCGCTCCTGCCTCTATTGTTCGACTGTGTTTCTGTTTTAATCTCTGTACAAGTTGCGTGGAAGACGATCCCCATATACTTGTGTCATATTACCTATAGAGGGCGATTATAGGGTTTGTTGTCTGTCATATTTCTTACGGGAGTGAATCGCGTCATGCGACCTCTGCATATGTTGTTTTTGAATCGACTCTTGCATAAGTTTAGGTTTGCTACTGAGCTGGACTCGATCCCCAGGAAAACGCCTTTATATTCTATATTCTCTTCATGTTCGAGCGAGGCTCGATATCTAAGTGAAGTGTTGGTGCTATTTGTACATTGTTGTGATAATGTTACAGAGTCGGGCTCGACCCAAGCTCACAATCGGACGGTGTATTAGCTTTTCTTTTGATCTCAAGAGGTGGGGCTCAACCCAAGCTCAAGATTCGATCCATAACATTATGGGCGGTCAAGTATTTATTATGCTAAGATCTGGAAAATCGAGTTTTTTTGCTTATTCATTTTTATAACGCACACCCTGCACACATCGGTAAAGAATGCCATCCCTGCATCTAGTTACCGATCGAAGTTCATATATATTTGCATTTACCTCAGATCGCTACATTATATATAATACAATGCGGATTCGATCTCAACTAGAATGCTGAGGATGGTAGCTCAATCCCTGTATTTGCATTACACTTTACAAACACATCGTTGATCTCAGCTTGAACGTTGAAGATCTCAATTCGTAGGTTGGATCTACATTATATACTGCAATGTGTATTTCGAGCTTAGCTTAATCCATGAAGACCGTGGTTTGATTATTGTATATAATCATTCCTTTTATCTCTAAGTTTGATAGACTTAGTAGTTGTGGGAATTCTGCATAATGATAGATTGGGGATGGATAATGAAATCGCAGCACTTGTTTTATATTCATGAATTAGACTGTCGAAACTTAGATGGTTTTCTTATTAAGATTTCTGTTCATTACTGGATCATGAAGTCGCAGCACTTGGTTTATTTTAAGACTGTCGAAACTTAGAGATAAATTTCAGTATTGGTTTTGCTATGGAGGCACAGACCTGTAAGACGCAGATCTTCATAAATCTCTTGATGTTTACATGCTTGCGATTTTTTCTAAATTTTGGAATTGGTTTTACCGGTGGAGGCGCAAGCCCTGTAAGGCATAGATCTTTCTGCTACGTTTTTCTTAAATCGTATCCGTGGTGAATACGATTTCAGGCTGAAGTTTGCAATCATAGTTGCTCTTAAATCTATCTTTGTGGCTGCAAGTGCTGAGTGCGTTCTGCATCCTGGATTTTTTCTAAAATCATCTCTATATTGGAAAAGCTAACCTAGGGTACATATGTTAAATGAGTGGATTTCTTTGTGGAATCATTTTTCTGTGCTACATATGTTTGAGTGCGTAAATTGCATTCTGGAACCATCCCCGTGTTGCATGTAATGCACGCGTTATTGCATTTTGGATTACTTCATATATGCTAGAAAATTTAATATATATAAGTTTTATGTAATTGGTACTTAAAAGAAAGGTGAAGCCTTTCGTATATTTATCGAATGAAATAAATAATAATGAGTATCTTTGTTGGAGTGAAGAATGGTCTCACCATCTTAGGAACAAGTGTAAGTCTTATAAAAGGAATGTAGTCGGATGTGTAAGGTTGATAAGTGAATTATTTATGGTTATGCACGATGATTATCCATCTAGAGTATATTTTGATTTAGGTACATTTATTAATAATTATGATGAATATGATTTTCGTTGTGACAGAATAAAGACAAGCATATAGATGCTTAGAATAGTACTTTTATAGGTCTTATAACCTATGTTCATTGTATATGGATTCTCGACATAATTCTGTTGTTAACATGAAATTTGTTGGAAAAACAATCTCGATGAGAAAGGCTGCAAGGTAGCGGAAAGTGATTTCGGCAACAATTTGGTTGTACGATGTAAATTCTACTTGATAATTAATACAAGATGCGACTCTTCTTTGGTGGACGTAGCCCATTATGGAATGGGTGAACCACGTACATTTTGTCTTCCCATGTGTATAATTCTTGATTCTCATGTTTATGTCTTATTATTTATATCTTGTCAAATTGTTATTCATAGAATGTGTATGGAAATAATGTTGTGGAAGCATTTTGTTATCATAGCATGGAGCTGCAAAGTTGATTTATATATAATGGACTCGAGGGAGACCCAAGGAGATGCAATGGTAATACTTAATAACATAAGCAAATTGAATTTTATAAAAATGTCAAGTGTATGCACAAGGATTAATTCACGATTAATTACATGTTGGTTGTTTCTTACAATGTTTTATTATGAATATCTTTAAGGGAAAGAAATTTTAATTTTCACCAAAATTACTAACATGCAAATCTTGGAGATGTTACATATGGTATCAGAGCATAGGTTGCAAAAACTCGGGCTTAGTTGGGCTCAGCGCGAGGAAGAGAATGTCATGCAGGTTGGATTAAGGAAACTACACTACCTATGAGGCGAAACTAAAGGGATCCACTTTTTTAAAGTTCAACAAGAGGTAACCGATAATGTGTCCATGGGTTGATTGTAAGTAAGCCTCCTTTTCCGAAGCATTATGGTTTGAAAACTCTCAAAGGATATTTGTGTGCAAAGTATTTTCTCCACATGAAATGTTAGTATTGCTTATGTACCTTGATAGACTAGGGTTATTAGATATACTTACGATTCATGCGCTACTTATGAACATTTTGATAGGAATGCCATCAAAAGTATGTTTTACTATGTTGCACAATTAACTAAATGATGATAAGGGAAAAGTTGGTATTTAGCCTTGAGCATTGGTTTCTTAAAAACTAATTCAGTATACCGCTGTAAGAGAATAGTCCTCTTCTTAGTTGGTGACCAGATATATATATATATATATGTAGTTATATTGACGAAGAACACGATATGAATGTGATCGAAAGACCACGTGAGTAATTAGCTAAGTTATAAAATTGCAAAGATGTTACCGAGTAATGATCTTCTTACTCTTGCATTTAAGGAGGATGTAATTATTATTGCATGCATGTTTGATACATTCAACATAAAGACAATATGTGAAAACAAAAGAAAATATATTCAGACGGGAAACAAGTTATGTTAAAGCCTTAAGATGTACGACCATTAATATGGTGACAATGTAGGAAACCGTAACTGAGGTATTTAATATGTTTGGTAATGAAGAAAGCATCATTATGTTGATATTAAGATTTTTGTTCTTAAAGTATCAACTAGGAAAGTGTAGGTTGTCATTTATACAAGAAGAGGAACATATACATCCATGTGCATTTTGATTAGTTATTAAGATGCATATGATGAAGATGCATGAGTACATTTTTTTTAGGATAAAGGTTGGGAAATGATGAATAATGGTTATAAAAGTTATGCTTTTATATGTCCAATTTTTAAGATGACTTGCTATTCATATAGAATTAAATGTTTTGGTCAAAATGATTATTTGCTATGGTTATTTCACGTAATGGTGATGGTGATGCAAATAAAGTTTTGTCATAAGAGTATTGGAAATCTAGAACCAACAGGAAATGGTGATACAGGTCAGTAGAACACTGTAATTTTCTGATGTCTGCAAGGAATGACTATTGTATATTTATTTTGAGTTAAGGAAACCGTAGATGACATGGAATTTACATGGTCGATCAGAAGTAATTTTTTTTTTTAATAGTAATCGATGTATAAGCTTTTAGGAAACAAGTAAAAATGGTGTCTGGACACATGTTACATGTATAATTGTTCTTAGGATTTATTTAGCTTTACACGACTAACGCTCTTAAGGTGTTGTCAAACAGGTCTATCTCCTACACATCACTTCCTTAGAACCGTCAATAGGGAAGTGTGGGATATATAGATTCATATTAGTGTAATACTAATATGTGCGGATACAAGTAAACTAGTACCTCGGCATATGAGGATCTTATAATGAGGAGATATGCGGTTTCCCTTACAAAGGTATATGTCTATCCTTATAAGGTATGCAATTATGTTGTCGACAATTGGTTAATTCCTATATAATGTCAGTGTATACAAAGAAAGGTTGTACAACTAAAATAAGAATTGTGTTGGAAATGGAAAAATCTAACTTTTATTTTGACCATGGGTCATCATAGGAAGAATGTTATATTGTATTCAAAGCATTATGTAATCCTATAAGCTAGTTATGTGTACTAGCAAATGATACCTTAGATGATCATGTATGGATATTGTAGTAAGAAAGACGATTTTTCTATTTTAAGGGATCTTCTTACAATATTCGATTTTTGTGATACTAACAAGTGAAAATTTGCCAGATGGTCAAAATTTTGTGGAGTTTGTGGAAAGACAAGAACATAAATGTTATGCATGGTAAAATAAGGAGTGAGGAATTAAGATTCACATCACAATTGTTACTTATTCTTTTAAAAATATTGATAATTATTGTTGAACAAAGCACTCGACCCAGATTGGTTAGAGTAATCATATGGGTACAAAATGTAATATGACGAAATAAATTGATTAAATTGAAAGAGATTTTTCTAGACTCAAGCAAGGCGGCTTGGGGAAAATAAATTCCGGGACTCAAGCGAGAAGGATTGAGGGGAATTGTGTAAAGAGTGTTGTAACGGCATTGAAATACTCCCTAAAATGAGGGATTGAACAACCACTAGGATTCTTGGAGAATTGGCTGGCTGTAAGACCTAGGCAAGCTATAAGAAAATGTATATGTGGGAGGCAGGACGCTGTTTAGTATGCATGAAAGAAATGTTTGCTACGTGAGCACTAAGGTGTTAGGCAATACATGAATGAAATATTTGCTGCGTGAGCACTAAGGTGTTAGGCAAAACATGAAAGAAATGTTTGCTGTGTGAGCACTAAGGTGTTAGGCAAAACATGTGTGAAATATTTGCTGCGTGAGCACTAAGGTGTTAGGCAAAACATGAAAGAAATGTTTGCTACGTGAGCACTAAGGTGTTAGGCAAAACATGTGAGAAATGGTTGCTGCGTGAGCACTAAGGTGTTAGGCAAGGCATGAGAGAAAAGAATGCTGCGTGAGCACTAAGGTGTTAGGCAAGAATTTCCTGGATCAAGTGAATGTTGTTTGTTGATTTAGTCAACAGTATACAATCATGGAGCGCTAGATTTATTCCATATATTGCAAGTGATATGTGCAATAAAGAACTCAAGAGCCAAAGGATATTCTTGAAGAATGGGAACACCGAGGACGGTGTTATTCTTAAGGGGGAAAGGATGTAACATCCCACTTTTTAGATCCCCATAATTCTTGTAAATGTAATTGTAACTATGTAATGGTCTCTGGTGAGGAGCTCAAGGCCAAGGCCCCACCAGAGAATCTTGTGGTATGATTGTGTATTCTCAAGTTGTTATAATTGATTAATAGACTAGGAGATCTTAATGCAACCATAACGGCATGGAAAATGAAAACACTAGGGGGTGAGCCTGACCACTAAGTGGAAGATGAATAATGAAGAGGGTCATTCCAATGCTACGATAACTATAGAGAAAGTAACGTATAGCTTACGTGAGGAAGTCATGACCTTAGGATGAGGGTATCGACTATTCGTCGCACGCTAATAGTTATCTCCGACAACCTATCAATGGCCATAAAACTATACCTACAGTCGTAAAGGCTTAATTCCTAACACTACATGCATAAGGTCTAAAGCCTCGAATATTGCTCCAATTAAAGAAGTCGTGATTAAAGCTAATACTCAAGTAAACGACTAGTCAAATTGGACACCTAGGACCCACTTAGTGAGTGGAAATATAATTACCAATGGGAGTCTAATAAGAACAGGGACACCAAGTAGACATCACCTAAAAATATATACATAATTGTATATACATATATATATAAGATAAAATTAACTAATGTTAATACTTGTGTGATTTTAAATAGTTGTGTTAAACTATTAATGATATTAGGCGGATATTGAGTATATTATATATGCGTCATACATATGTGAAAGTTTAACAATAGTTGTGTTAACTATTAATAATATTAGATGGGTATTTATGTCTATATATATATATATATATATATATTGACGATTTTACAAAATCGCATGTACATCGATGGAAACTACCCACCTACTTCATGTAAAAGAAGTTGAGCTTTAAACACTCAAGACTATTAAAACCTTTTGCCGCCACCTACCTCCTCCCTAGAAAACGCAGTTGCCACTTGTTGAAGGTGGTTAAATTAAACTAAGAGATAGTACCTATTGGTGGTCTCCTTAGTGGTGGTACCAAAGCCTCTCCATTTCGCCACTTGTCTCGTATGAGGAGCCACGTCTCCCTACCAACAGGGCACAGATCTTTCATAGGGAGGCTGGTGTGCGGAAATTAGGGGGAACCTGCCACTTGTCCTTGGGGAAAAGATATCTGGTGGAACAGAGTGTGGAGTCATGAGTCAGCGTTCTAAAATTGGGGAAAAAGGAAGGAGTTCGGGCGATACGATCAGATGATCATCTCGTAAGGGTGTAAGTCCAAGCTTGACCGGGAAATTTGGGGGAGTCAATTCGTATTAAGGAAGGCGAACCCAGGTTCACTGAGCGCTTCTGAGTTTTCTCATGACACAACCCAATTCAAAAAAATACAATGCTATCTCTTTCAGAACTGGATCTACAGAAGGTAGCAATCCTCTGCTCAACACATTGTTACAGAGAGCAGGAATCTCTGTGATTTGCGATCCTGCAAAGAACGGATAGATGCTAGAAGTGGAGGTTTTGGAAGTAAGAGTTTCGTAGGGAAGAGGAGTAACAGATGGGAAGTGACAGCAGGTGTTGCAGCTGGATCCCTGTCGGTTCTGTTCCATGATATTTGGATTTCTCTCTGTGGTACGCTAGATGGGAGATTAGATCTCGGTCTTTATGCAGAAATGAATTGATACCTCTAACGCAGCATAGCTGGTAAGGCAAAGGTTTTCTGTATTTTGTGGGTGACAAAGGTAAGTCGCTCCTGCCTCTATTGTTCGACTGTGTTTCTATTTTAATCTCTGTACAAGTTGCGTGGAAGACGATCCCCATATACTTGTGTTGTATTACCTATAGAGGGCGATTATAGGGTTTGTTGTCTGTCATATTTCTTACGGGAGTGAATCGCGTCATGCGACCTCTGCATATGTTGTTTTTGAATCGACTCTTGCATAAGTTTAGGTTTGCTACTGAGCTGGACTCGATCCCTAGGAAAACGCCTTTATATTCTATATTCTCTTCATGTTCGAGCGAGGCTCGATATCTAAGTGAAGTGTTGGTGCTATTTGTACATTGTTGTGATAATGCTACAGAGTTGGGCTCGACCCAAGCTCACAATCGGACGGTGTATTAGATTTTCTTTTGATCTCAAGAGGTGGGGCTCAACCCAAGCTCAAGATTCGATCCATAACATTATGGGTGGTCAAGTATTTATTATGCTAAGATCTGGAAAATCGAGTTTTTTTGCTTATTCATTTTTATAACGCACACCCTGCACACATCGGTAAAGAATGCCATCCCTGCATCTAGTTATCGATCGAAGTTCATATATATTTGCATTTACCTCAGATCGCTACATTATATATAATACAATGCGGATTCGATCTCAACTAGAATGCTGAGGATGGCAGCTCAATCTCTGTATTTGCATTACACTTTACAAACACATCGTTGATCTCAGCTTGAACGTTGATGATCTCAATTCGTAGGTTGGATCTACATTATATACTGCAATGTGTATTTCGAGCTTAGCTTAATCCATGAAGACCGTGGTTTGATTATTGTATATAATCATTCCTTTTATCTCTAAGTTTGATAAACTTAGTAGTTGTGGGAATTCTGCATAATGATAGATTGGGGATGGATAATGAAATCACAGCACTTGTTTTATATTCATGAATTAGACTGTCGAAACTTAGATGGTTTTCTTATTAAGATTTCTGTTCATTACTGGATCATGAAGTCGCAGCACTTGGTTTATTTTAAGACTGTCGAAACTTAGAGATAAATTTCAGTATTGGTTTTGCTATGGAGGCGCAGACCTGTAAGACGCAGATCTTCATAAATCTCTTGATGTTTACATGCTTGCGATTTTTTCTAAATTTTGGAATTGGTTTTACCGGTGGAGGCGCAAGCCCTGTAAGGCATAGATCTTTCTGCTACGTTTTTCTTAAATCGTATCCGTGGTGAATACGATTTCAGGCTGAAGTTTGCAATCAGAGTTGCTCTTAAATCTATCTCTGTGGCTGCAAGTGCGTTCTGCATCCTAGATTTTTTCTAAAATCATCTCTATATTGGAAAAGCTAACCTAGCGTACATATGTTAAATGAGTGGATTTCTTTGTGGAATCATTTTTCTGTGCTACATATGTTTGAGTGCGTAAATTGCATTCTGGAACCATCCCCGTGCTGCATGTAATGCACGCGTTATTGCATTTTGGATTACTTCATATATGCTAGAAAATTTAATATATATAAGTTTTATGTAATTGGTACTTAAAAGAAAGGTGAAGCCTTTCGTATATTTATCGAATGAAATAAATAATAATGAGTATCTTTGTTGGAGTGAAGAATGGTCTCACCATCTTAGGAACAAGTGTAAGTCTTATAAAAGGAATGTAGTCGGATGTGTAAGGTTGATAAGTGAATTATTTATGGTTATGCACGATGATTATCCATCTAGAGTATATTTTGATTTAGGTACATTTATTAATAATTATGATGAATATGATTTTCGTTGTGACAGAATAAAGACAAGCATATAGATGCTTAGAATAGTACTTTTATAGGTCTTATAACCTATGTTCATTGTATATGGATTCTCGACATAATTCTGTTGTTAACATGAAATTTGTTGGAAAAACAATCTCGATGAGAAAGGCTGCAAGGTAGCGGAAAGTGATTTCGGCAACAATTGGGTTGTACGATGTAAATTCTACTTGATAATTAATACAAGATGCGACTCTTCTTTGGTGGACGTAGCCCATTATGGAATGGGTGAACCACGTACATTTTGTCTTCCCATGTGTATAATTCTTGATTCTCATGTTTATGTCTTATTATTTATATCTTGTCAAATTGTTATTCATAGAATGTGTATGGAAATAATGTTGTGGAAGCATTTTGTTATCATAGCATGGAGCTGCAAAGTTGATTTATATATAATGGACTCGAGGGAGACCCAAGGAGCTGCAATGGTAATACTTAATAACATAAGCAAATTGACTTTTATAAAAATGTCAAGTGTATGCACAAGGATTAATTACATGTTGGTTGTTTCTTACAATGTTTTATTATGAATATCTTTAAGGGAAAGAAATTTTAATTTTCACCAAAATTACTAACATGCAAATCTTGGAGATGTTACACAATCTGTGATTGCTCTGAAGCTTCAATCAATTTTCTTCTTGTCTGAACTCCTTTATTCTTGTCACCAATTATCTGACTTCCAGGATGATTCTTTTTAACAATTCTGGAAGGTGATTTTGTTTCTGTCCATTGATTTGAAACTGCCTTATTTGCATCTCCATCATTCGACTCACAGTCTTCTCTTTCTGATTCTTGGATCTCTTCATCTTCAATTTGAATTGTCTTATCTGCATCTGGTTCAATAGTGCTTATCTGATAATTTTTAACTGAGATTTCTTCATCAATTTTAATGTCAATACAATCAACTAATTTATGCAATCTTTAATTATAAAATCTATATCCTTTGTTGCTTGTTGCATATCCCAAAAAGATACCTTCATCAGCTCGATCATCATATTTGCTAAGATGTTCATCATTATTTTTAATATAGCATTTACTTCCAAAGATTTTGAAATGCTTAATAGTAGCAGGTCTCCCAAACCAAAGTTCATAAGGAGTCTTATCACTGTTTGGTCTTAGATGCGCTTTGTTAAGAATATGGGTAGCTGTATGAATTGCTTCTACCCAATAAATTTGAGAAATGTTTTTTTCATTCATCATTGATCTTGCCATTTGCTGAACTGATCTATTCTATCTTTCCACTACTCCATTTTGTTGTGGATTCCCTAGAATAGTATATTCCCTTTTGATCCCATGTTTATCACAGAATTCTTTAAAATCTCCTGAACGAAATTCTCCTCCTCTATCAGACCTTACTGCCTTCAATCTTTTTCCTGTTTGATTCTCAGTCAGAGCCTTAACACTTTGAATTTTTCAAATGCTTCAGATTTTCTCTCAGAAAAGCAACCCACGTGAGTCTAGAATAATCATCAATAACCAACATGAAATAGTTTTCTTTTCCTGTACCCTCCTTCCTGGATGGTCCACATAAATCCATATGTACTAACTAAAGGGGCTTATTTGTTGATGTAAAACCTTTTGATTTAAACTGAGTGCGGGGATCAGCTTTCCCATTTGACATGACTTACACACCAAATCATATGGCTTTGATATCTTTGGAAGATCCTTTACTGCCCTATTGTTACTACGTTTGATTATATGATCAAAATTCAAATGTCCAAGTCTCTTATGCCACAACCAACTCTCATCATACTTTCTTAGATGACATTCTTCCTTTTCTTCATTCAAAACATAAACATTATTTTCTGTCCTTATGCCTTGTGCAATCAATTGTCCCAAGGGTACACATTTTATCTTGCAACCTTTCAAATTAAAAACTACTTCACACCCTCTGTCGCATACCTAACTGACACTAAACAACACGTCTTGAGATTTTCCTCTGCCATTACTCAAGCTTACCATCCCTTTTCCTTAGATTTTTCCTGGAGCATCATTTCCAAAGGTCACATTTCCTGATTTACTTTCACTTAGAGATAGAAATTTATTTTTATCACCCGTCATGTGTTTAGAACAACCACTGTCAATATACCTGAGATCCTTTAGCCTTTGAGCAAAAAGTACTAATCCACATTTGTCACCTTCTTTCTTTTTCCAAACCTTAGCCTTTTCAAATGTATAATTTATTCTTGGATTTGTTTTGTACTTCCTTAAATGACAGTCTGAAGCTTTGTGTCCAAAATAATAACAAGCAAAGCATTCTCGCTCATTATTTAATAGATCAAAAGAGTTGATATGTTGATAATCCGTTCTTGTTTTAGTTGTGGACTGAATTGCGTGATATCCTTGTTTCCTCACTGACTGTCCAACTCTGTTTTGTAGCAGCTAACTTTTTGACTTCTGTAGTTGCAAACTTCTAAATTTAATTCCACAATTTGCAATTTTATGACCAAAGTTAGAACAGTAATAGCAATAGCCATAGAAAAAAAATTGGTACCTGGATATTGGTCTTCTTTCTGGGCTTGATTGATTTGTCTCTTGTTGGCTATGTTCGTGATCAGATCTCAACTTATATTTATTGATTTTGGTTAGCAAGGTATGATCATCATCTGACTGTCTGCTACTTGAACCACTTTCATAACCTAGGCCAATCTTTTTCAACGGAGATCTTTGTTTACTCAGGATGATATTCAGTTCTTTTGAGGCTTTGATACTTGACAAATTTTGGTGGTACAAAGCTTGAAATTTCTCCAAATATTTTCTAGCTTTTACTACTTCTTCTTCTAGAGCTTCACATCTCAAATTTTTCTCTGCTAATTGTTGTTTTAGAGTGTCTTCTATTTTCTTTGCTTCTTCTAATTCTAATTTTAATGACACAAAATATTCACTTGCTCCTTTACCATTCTTTTCAAGCTGCATCAACAAATGTTTTTGTTTTCTCTTCTTAAGTCTGAGTCTGTCAATCTCTTCTAAAGTGTTGATTAATTCACCTTCCATGTCAATCATAGCTTCTTCATCATCAAGATCTTCTATGGCCATAAGCATAAAATCATTCATTCTATCTTCACAAGATGAATTGCTATTTATATCCTCTGAGGAGTCATCATCATTTGCACACAAACTTTTCTTTTCACTGTATTTCTTAAATTTGTATTTCTCTTCATCATTAGAATTCTGATCTTTTTTCTTGTGAGGACATTTAGAGGCAAAATGACCTATCTTACCATAGTTAAAACATTTAAAGGGCATCTTATCTATATATTTACCTGATCCTTTCTTCAATCTTCTTACAAATTTTGCCTCAATCTCATTTGCTCCAGAATCAATATTCTTATCTACTTTAAAGGATGCTTATCTAGTGATGAGTTTGTCTGTACTAATCCTCATTTCATAAACAGTTAGAGTTCCTAGGAGTTGATCAATGCTTAGTGTTTTAAGATCATTTAACTTTTCAATTGCTGAAACTTTGGGGTTAAATTTATCAGGCATAGATCTTAAAATTTTATGAATTAAGGATTCTTCTTCAATTGTTTCACCGAGGACTTTCATAGCATTCACAAGCTCTTCAACCCTTAGGAAATATTTACTAACATTCTCATCCTCATTCATCTTTAGTTGTTAAAATTTCAACCTGTATGTTTGCAGTTTGGCATCTTTTACTTTCTCATTCCCTTCATAACTGCTTATAGGTTTGTCCCACATTCCTTTGGCAGATTCAAGATGCATAACTTTTACAAATTCAGCTTCTCCAAGACCACTGAGAATAACATTCATTGCTTTTGCATTAAAGGTAAATTCCAGTTTGTCATCTTTGGTGGCTAGTACAATGGGCTTTACATATCCAGTTTCAACTACATCCCATACATCAGCACCTAAGGACATAAGATAGGTTCTCATTCTAACCTTCCAGATAGCAAAATTTTTTCCATCAAACAGAGGAGCCTTATTGATTGAATTTCCATCATGACTAGTCATGTTTTAAGCTCACAGATCTACCTTTAAATAAAAGGAACCCGCTCTGATACCAATTGAAGTTGTTACAACTGAGAGGGAGGGTGAATCAGTTGTAATTATAACAATAATCAATTTATCTTTCCTTTTAAAATTTTATTAGCATTCACAAAATGACTGTCAAGATAATGAATAAGATAATCAAAGAACTAGTAATCATCATTCACACATATGATGTACACAGACATAGATATTCATGAGGAAACCCATAAAGGGAAGAAACCTCTTCTTCTTAGAATGATAAGCAGTGTTTAACTCCTGTACATCAATTATCTTTGATCACCAACTCAAGATGAGGCTTCAACCTCTGTTTAACAAGCTGCAACTTGTTGAGAGCACCAACTCTCATGTTTTTCTAACACCCACTAGAAGGAAGCACCAAGTCCCAATATTCAGGCATCAACCTGATTTACAGAGGAAATCAATCCTCCCTAGCACCTCCCTTCCACCCTAGCAAGAATTTTTCGATCAATTATATTTCACTGGTTCAGATATATCAGTACATACCCTTTTCATTTTTGTTCTGTGCTGCTACAGCTTGGGTTTCTAGGCATTATATTCTTCATTAAATCGATCCACACTTTTTCGTTCTGAATTGTTTTCTTCGAATCATAGCTTCATCGTCTTCATCCAACAACCATTCCTCTTTATCCTCTCAATTGTCACTCTTCCTCTATTCTAAACGATTGGTTTTTATAGATGCCGAAGTTATATGCCTCGGTCTCTTTAACTTCCAGATGTTCCAATTCTAAAACTAAAGCTGTCTCTTTACCTCCTAATTCGAAAATTGAACTGTCTCTTTGACTTTCAAAACTCACACGATGTAACTGGCTAATTAATAAATAAATAAATGTTTGAATGAGTTTTCTGCCACTGAAACTTTAGCAAAACAATTCTTTTTATGTTCATTAAAAACTCCCTTTATTTATTGATGAGTTAAATGCTCGCAATAGCTTAAATATGCAGCCTGTCTAAGTCGCAGCTGTTTGAGTCATAGCTTGTCTGAGTCACAACTGTCTGAGTCACAACTTGCAGCTGAATTTGATCTATTCTGGGTCATAGCTTGTCTGAGTCGCAACTGTCTGAGTCGTAGCTCGCAGCTGAATTTGGTATGGTTTGAGTCACAGCTTGTCTGAGTTGCAGCTTGTCTAAGTCGCATCTGTCTGAGTCGCAGCTCGTAGCTGAAGTCCTGAGTCACCCGCCTTGTTTGCTTTCCAACCATCAATGACAACTGAAACATAGTGCCAACAAGGGATTTGTTCCCTAGACTTAGGGATTTATAGAGAGTTAAGATGGATCTATTTTAGTTTATTAATATGCAATTATTACAAAATTAATATCTAACTCATTTTTATATTATCAACTTAAAAATACATTTAATATAATATATTTTAGGTTATAATCATTCAAGCACCAAATATTCCAATTTGAATATCTTACAAATAGGCCAAAGTTGCATTAATTAATTAATTATGAAGTAAAATATATATTCACCCAAAACTAATATCAAACCACCAATTATTCCAATTTGGAATCATGTTGTAAATGCTAACACATAAATACTAGAAATAAGCAAAAATTTCTTTAATTAATTAATTATGAAGTAAAATAGTTATTTACCCAAATTTAATGGTTGGAGTTCCAACTATTACATGTTCTAAAGTATAACACACCAATTCTACAAATATGGAAAAATTGCATTCATTGTGATAGAGTAAAATAGTTATTCACCCAAATTTAATCGTCATGTGCCAACTATTTCATGTTGTAAATTATAACATATAAATCCTACAAATACACAAAAGTTGCATTAATTAATTAATTGTGAAGTAAAATGCTTTCAATTTACCCAATTATTGGTTAATTTGTAATTATCACAAAACTAATATCTTACTTATCGTTTTATTATTAACTTAACAATACACAATCCAATGTATTCATCAATGTGCCAACTATTTCAATTTAGATTATGAAGTAAATTAGTTATTCTTGTAACTATTTATGAAAACAATTATTTAAATGTGAGGATGCATGAATGGAAATCAAAATTGAAATTCAATGTGTATTTATATACATGTATTTTAGAATTTAAACTATTTAAAATTGGAGTCACGTTGCCAAAAGATTCACAAAAATTTAAAATTTTTCTTAATAGCATTAAGTGCTATAATTGCTATGCGGAAGTATAATAAATGATAATTTATTTATCTAGGCAACACACTAGTAATAACATGTTATGTCAATTATGTGTGTATGTTTGTATTACAAAACATGTATATTATGTTTGTGCTTATTTAAGATATTAATGGATGTTTTAACCTTTTTCTTGCATCCTAGATCTATTATGGTTACTTGTTTGGATGTCAAGACTTTATGGATTTAACTTAATACTAATTTCATTACATGCGCTAACTGTTTACTTTCTTATTGATGATGAAGGGGTCCTATGGGAACCCCGAGGCTTACTTAGCTATTTAGCTAAAGCATTTGAACTTTTGTCGCAGATCGCAGGTAAGAGCGATACTTGTTTCGAAGTGTATAAAGAGGTCCTATTTAACTTCAGTTATCCTATGTTTAAAAAGAGAAAATAGAGTAACTTGAAGTATTCCAGGGTGAGATCTATTCTAGTTTGATCTTCAGCTATCTTCTGCATAAAAATAGTTTATATAATTCTAGTTATAATCATATCTCAGAATTTGCATTTAAAATTATTACACTTGTTTTGTGTTAGGTCATCGTGGAAAGTATAGACTTTGTTTTCAAGGTTGTAGATCATTATCTTTGCATTTAGAAAATACAACATGTATCTATGCACATAATACAAATAGTCAAAACTTAGGCTTATGTGCTAAAGCTTGCAATATAGTTCTTAGCATATCTTTTGATCTTATGCCTTACGAACCCTATATAATACTTTTATTGTGGCAACCTTGATAGTTACAATTATGTTCTACATACCATTATCCTCTACATAATTACATGTACGTTGAGAGTTTATAACCTAGGAGCATTGTAACATTAGCTATGTAATAGCATTGATGTGTGCTCTAAGGTATTCGTGCCAAGTACAAGGGATTGATTAAAAGGGGGTTCTACGAAATGATTCATATGTTGATTGGCTATTATGCAAAGTTTGGATATTATGTAAAGTTTATTTGACTTTAGACCTAATACGTAACCATATTACACTATGGTTGTAGAGTCTTACCATATTAATGGCCGAAACATTAACTTGGAAATGATGTGATGGCAGGCTCTACATAAGCAGTAGCTATGGTAATAAAAGTGTATTAAAAGCGTTGTCAGTGGAATGTATAATGGAATCCACCGTGGCAGGTCTTCACATGGTTTTCTTGGTAGTGGTGATAACCCTAACTTACTTCGACTAAGGCATAATCCTGGGCATTCATTTTGTAGTGAGTGGGGTTTTGGAGAGGTCGACAGGCCAATGGGTTCTTAGGGTTTGTAGCAGGGTTTGAAGGCACCCCTCCAGGGTTCGATACCTTGACCTGTGGCTTGTAAACTGTCACCTTCAAGCTCTAAGAGTTGAGCCAAGCCTAAGCTAAGGCTTGTTGCGTTCGTTATGGTTTGTATGGCTTGGGTGTCCTAGCCAGTTACAGGAGTGTTTGTTCAAGATGTCAGGTTTTCATTGAGAGGTAAGTTGAAATTATTTTCTTAATATTACACGAAGGTTAATAATGTACAATTGCGTGTTTAAGTTTTTAAGCTTCATTTTCCAAGATTTAACCACTGTATGTTGTATTGAAAGGTAACTCCTCGGCTTTGGTTTTCTATGTTTGAAGCAAAGGGAAAATGAGCTTAAAACCGGTAAGCCTCGGTGATTTCCCATAACGTGCATTTTGGCAAAATGTCGATCCTTGTTTGGTGTAGCCGAGTATTCGGTTCTGTGGTTAGTTGTGGATTTTTCCACGATTGTAAATTTTGGGTCGTGAGGCATGTTTTCAGTGTAGGGAGGATTGAATCCTCACCCTACTTATGCGTTAGCTCTGCAATGTTTTACTGTGTAACAATTTAATTGATAATGTATATAGTTGTTTTGAAGGGTCTAACCCTCGACATTTTGATGAAATAAGAGGGTAAACTGTTTAGGTTATTCGAAACTTAATTTTGTTTATAAGAGCTGAGCGTGAGAGAGCAATACTCTTGGCAGTTTACGTTATTTTATTCGATGTTTGATAAAACAAATGATAAGTGAAGAGCCCGTTCCTGAATGTTTATAATATGTTGAAGTTTTGTTTTAAAGGCCAAGAGCCGTAATGGCTAAATGCATAGTTTGGTTTTTGTTGTGGTTTCATACCCTTAACTCGTTTTGTAAAAATATAATTAAAAAAGTTATAAATTTAGACTGTGTAGTTGATCTTCTTTAAGTGCTGAGACCTAGTGTCGCATGTCTCTTTCATTTTGTCAAAGGATGGATTGTTAACTTAGATTTGTTTTGAATTGTTCAACTATTTGCTGTAAATGGCCTTGAGCCCTATGTCGTAAGTGGTTTCTGTGTTTAGATTAAGCTTGTAAAGGATGTTAAGGGTTTCGAATCTATAAAGATTAAAGGTGAAACCCTCGAAAATTGTAATAAATTTCGACTCGACGGAACCAACCCTTAGGGTTTGGATCCTGTTCTCGTGAGTCACCTTCGTTTTGTTCAAAAAGAAGAAGTGTTAATATTGTAGTAGTTTTGAGTAGCTAGAGTTGGGGTTGAGACTTGGAACATTCGTTAGATTTAATAGTTGCTATTCGTTTTATTTAAAGTATAGTATCACTGATAAATAAATGAACTGATAAGTAATACTAATACTGGTACGGTATAGTAGGTTTATATGGTTTCGATCTACTTAAAGTTATTTAAAACATAAATTAGTTTATAACAATCTATGTTGTGTGTTTCAACCTTATTAGGGTTTTGTGTAGTCATTGTTTACACTTAGGAGAATGCTTTCTGTAATGGTTTTGTAAGTATGGTTCGATACTAAAATAAAATGGTAATGATAACTAAGAACTGAGTTGTTCCTTTTCATTGATTTTCTATGTTTATTTATGATGTTTTATAAAAGATGAAAGTATTGGTTCTAGTCTAAAAACCCTAAAACAATCTTTTCATAATGAACATAGATTTACTGTTATGAATGAAACTATCTATGAAACACTACAGAACTCTGTTCTATTCATAATATTTATAGAGTAGATACTATTTAACAGAATTATTGTACTATAGAAACTTATTTAAATGAAAAGAAACTTAAATAGTTCTACTATTGATCTATGTGCATGCATATAATCTTTGATTCAAATCTATTCACAATGCATCAATATTCAAATCTATTTTTAAACACTCTTCCCTAACTAGAGTACGACAAAAAGACAGTGTGTGGAAAAATGCAGGGAAGCATTTTATTCTATCATTTCATAAAGACTTCTTCAACTCATTTAAAGAGATGGTGTATAGTTTAGAAAACTAGTCATTTCAATCTGAGTAATAATAACTAACAATATACAACTGATAATCATGAATCAATAATTATGAAAGCAATAAGTTATAACTACTAGGAAATGAAATAACACGTAGAACCTGATAATGTAGATAGGGTTGACAAACACCCAAAGAGGCCTGTTCCTCCCAACCTTCTCCAGAAGAAGCAGCCAATATCACTTGCTCCTTTGGACCCCCGAGCTTGTTTACTGAACCACTAGGTAGAAGACTCTATGTAGAAACAAGGCACTTAGGTTGTACTTCCAGCAATCAATGGAGAGTTGCATACACCTCAAAATAAACCTCTGCACTCAGCAGGAAAAGTCTGCACTTAGCAGAAGTGAAACAGACTTACAAACCAACTCAAAACATAGCTTCCCCTCATCGAATCTCTTGTGTGCATACAACAGAACCACAAGGTAAATTTTCTCGTCAGAAAAAGTGTGAGCCTCTGCTAAAATTCGAGGCTTAAAAAGATGCCTAGGTATTTTAGTGGTTAGTTGCCAAATAAATGAGCCTCAAGCTCGAGTCCCATATTTCGGGGAACTTTGACCACAATTCAAGGGAGTTGTCCCATAACAACAGCTAGTTACTGATTTCCTGATGCTGCCACTTGTCCATTTCCTTCTACCCCAGATTCCATTCCACCTAGTGGGTCAGTAAACACTCTTTCAACAGTCTCTTTGGGTGAGTGTTTCCTATTTTATTTTATTAAATAATAATTTTGTGCAATTACAGTCATCCTTGGCCACTTGGCCAAATATAAAACTTTACAATAAAAGTTAAGATAATGTTTTTTCTCAAACATAAAATGTTTCAAGTAATGGGTATGTTACAAACACCCCCACTTAAGCTCAAAATCGTCCTCGATGTTGCTTATTATTCCTCAGAGCCTCCCTGGAACAGAATTGGATATGCTGCCTGCATATTACTTTCTAATTCCCAAGTAGCTTCATCAGGGCTAAGGTGCTTCCATTGCAGCTTTACCTGCCCTATGGTACAATTCCACAACATAATTTCCCTCCTGTCGAGGATTAGTCCGGTTCCACCTAAAAATCTCGTTCGGGCTCCACCTGTATATCATTCCAATTCATCACATGAGTAGCATCGTGCACATACTTCTTTAAAATAGAAATGTGAAAAACATTATGTATTCTTAAGTTAAATGGTAGAGCCAACTGATATGCAACTGGTCCAATCCTTGATAGGACTTCGGATGGTCCACAGTACCTTGGTGATAGTTTAGCACAATTCCCAAGCTTAAAAGAACTTTTCTTGGGTTTTACCTTTACAAAGACATGATCTCCAACCTGAAATTCTCTTTAAGTTTATTTCAGATATGTATAACTTTTTTGTCTATCTTGTGCAATTTTTAAATTGCCTTGTACCTGTTTCACGGTTAGTTCCATCTCTCTTAACAATTCGGGTCCTAACAATAATCTGTCAACAGGATTATCCCAAGAAATAGGAGTACTACATTTCCTTCCATATAAAATCTCAAATGGACTAAGTCTAGCAGATGCTTGATAATGATTATTGTACGCAAATTCAGCTAAATGCAAATACTCTTCCCATTTAGTTGGCTGATCTTTAACATACATTCTTAACATGTCTTCTAAAATATGATTTACCCTTTCAGTCCGCCCTTCAGTTTGTGGATGGAAAGAAGTACAAAAATTCAATAGTATTCAGACCTTTAAACAATGTTGTCCAGAAATTTCCAGTAAACTTGGAATCTCGATCAGAAATAATTACCTTTGGAATTCCATGTAAGCGAAAGATTTGCTTCATAAACACATCAGCAATATTAGCAACTTTAAAATTAGTCTTAACCGGAATAAAATGAGCAGATTTACTAAGTTTATCCACAACCACCATTATTGAATCATTCTGTTTTTTATTCTTAGGTAAACCAATTATGAAATCAATACTTATAATTTCCCACTTCCATTTTGGAATTGGCAATGGCTGCAATAGGCTAGCTGGGTATTGATGCTCAGCCTTAATTGTCTGACATTAAAAACACATAGCTATGTATTTAGCCACCTCATTCTTCATGTTGGGACAAAAGTAATCCTTTCTTAGCATAGTTATCATTTTCTGATAACCAGGGTGTCCTGAATAAGGACTTTTATGAATTTAATCCAAAATCAACAGTTTAACTTTTGACACATTAAGTACATAAATTTTGTTTTTATAAGTCATTAAACCCTTTTCATTAGTGCTATAATCTATTATTAAAATTTTAGATACATTTTTAGTAACTTTAACATGTAAATTTCGATAATTTTCATCTTGCTTAATACCTTCCTCGATCTGATTTTCCAGATCTATTTTAAATGTGCTGATTGCTGGCACAAAATTTAATTTGGCGTTTCTGGTCAAGGCATTAGCAACTTTGTTTTCCTTACCCTTAATTTGTTGAATCTCGAAATCGTATTTTTCTAAGGAAAGCTAGCCACCTAGCTTCCCTTGCATTAAGATTTGTTTGATCCAACAAGTATTTTAAGCCTTTTTTATCTATCATTAGTGAAAAATTTCTTCCAATCAAGTGATGGCACCACATTTTTAATGCATGTATCACGACTGCTATCTCTAGATCATAAGTTACCTAGTTCTTTTCGTGGATTTTTAGCTTCCTAGACTCATAAGCAATAACATGACCTCCTTGAGTTAAGACCCCACCAAGCCCATTGTTTTATGCATCAGTGCATACAACGAAGTCCTTATTAGGATCAACAATTTTTAATATAGGTGTTGTTGTTAATAATTCTTTTAATTTCTTAAAACTTTCTTCACATTTTTTACCATAGACGAATTTCTTTCCCTTCTTCTGCAAAGAAGTTATGGGATTTGCAATTCTGGAGAATCCTTCAATAAATTTTCTATAGTAACCTGTTATCTCCATAAATGACCATACATCAGTTACGTCTTTAGGTACAGGCCACTCTTTAATTTCTCTTATTTTATTTGGGTCGACAGAAATTTCATCTTTAGATATTATGTGACCTAAGTACTGTATTTTATCTTTATAAAAGTCACATTTAATGAACTTAGCATAAAGCTGATGTTCTCTTAAAACTTGCAGAATTATTCTTATGTGTTCGTTGTGTTCTTCTTTGGTTTTAGAATAAATTAAAATATCATCAATGAACACAATTACAAACTTATCTACGTACTTATGCAGAACATTATTCATTAAGCACATGAAGACTGCCAGTGCGTTAGTTAGCCCAAAAGGCATAACTACGAACTCGTAGTGCCCATAACGACTTCTGAAAGCAGTTTTGAAAATGTCTTCATCCTTTATTATAACTTGATGATATCCTGACCTCAAGTCAATCTTAGTGAATATCTCTGCTCCACATTCCTGATCGAATAGATCGTCAATGTGGGGCAAGGGATATCGATTTTTAATAGTCATTTTATTAAGTTGACGGTAATCTATGCACAATCACAAGGCACCGTCCTTATTTTTAACAAAGATAACCGGTGCTCCCCTAGGAGACACACTTGGCCATATGTAGTTCTTATTAATTAATTCTTTTAGCTGAGATTTTAGTTCATTTAATTCTAGAATATACATTATGTAAGGATCCTTTGAGTTTGGTACCGCACCCGGTACTAACTCAATGGTGAAATCAAGTCCCCTTTTCAGAGGTAGTCTTGGAATTTCTTCCGGGGATACATCAGAAAAGTCCTTAAGAATAGGTATGTCTTCCAATTTTATCTTATCTTATTTAGATGAATACTCGTCATTAATCACATTTACAACAAACATTTTACAACCTTTCCTTACAACGTTCTTTACTTGTAAAGCAGAAATTTGTCTAATAGATGTTTTCCTAGGGATTCCTTTTAATGTTTCAGTGTTTCCTTCATTATTCAAACAAGTAAAAGACTTTTCATAACAGTTAAGTACTACTCTATGTTGTTCAAGCCAATCCATGCCAATTAATACATCATATGACCCTAATGGCAAAACATTCAATTTAACTTGCGTCTTCAACTGACTCATAAGTAAATCACAACTTTTAACAAACTCTACAACTTTTCTTTTGGTGCCTGTTGCTAGTTGAACCAACCACGATTTATCAATTTTTTCTACATTTAACTTGCAACTTTTCACTAAATCAGGTGATATGTAACTCATACTTGCACTTGGATCTATTAAAATGGAAATAGATTTGTTTTGTATCATACCTTCGATCTCGACCATAGAAGTTTGATGGTCTGCTTGTCGATTTTCTAGCGCTGAATTTATCCTGGGCATTTCTCTTGCTACATCACCAACTGTCGGTTCTGCTTGTATGGTGCGAATGTTGCTGGCTGTCCTTCTTTTGAGTGGGAAGTTTGCTCTGGTATGTGGTCCATTGCAGTCATAACAATTTAAAGGTGGCCTTTGTTCAACATTTCTGGTATTATTATTATTACTAGGCACATTCCTTGTAGCTGTGAAATTCTGTGGTGCATTACCTCTGTAATTATTATTATTTTGAAAATTTATGTTATTGAATTTTTATTATTCCCAGAATTTTTAAAAATAAAATTTTCTTCTTATGCTCATAATTACTTGGTATATTATTCCTCCAACTCGATACACCTTCTCTTTTCTTATTCTGTTCAAAACATAAATTTAGCCTTCCTCATGGATTCTTCAAGAGTTGAAGGATTATCGTATTCAATTCTGTCTTTTATGTTAAATGGTAAGCAGCTTAGAAACCTTTGAATCTTATGTTTCTCTTCAGCTAGGTAAGGTATATACCTTAACAAGCTCAGAAATTTGCTACTTAAATCCTTCATAGTCATAGAACCCAACTTTAAATCATAAAATTCTTTCGACTTAACTTCGTAATACTGTTCAGATAAAAACTTTTTCTTAAATAGTTTCTTAAATGTACTCCATTTTATATTCTCGTCTTTCATGCTTTTAACTCTTTTAATATCTTGCCACCAAATGTCCGCCCTTCCGGTTAGATTGTATATGGCCATTTTAGCTTTTAACTGACATGAGTAATCATAAATATGAAAATACTTCTTCATACCGGACAGCCATGCTTTAGTTGTCTCTCCCTTTTCATTTTCGCCATTAAAAGTTGGGGGTTTTATCTTTTTAAATTCCCCTGAAATTTGTTCATAATTTTTACTCTTTTTCTTAGGACCACAGTCACTGTCACTGTTGTCTTGATCAGAATTATATTTTCTGTGATAAGTTTTATCATCATATTCAAAAGAAGAATTACTTTCACTTTTATAGTATTTCATTTTCTTATCTCTGTGTTCCATATTCAGTTTTTACTTCTGTTCTCTTATCTTTTTCATCTTGATGATACTTTTCCAGTAAAATCTGGTTTAATTCTTCTTGTGCTCTTAAAATTCATTCGTTTTATTCTTTAACATTTCTTATTTCAGCTTTTAAGTCCTTAACCGTACGTAATAACTCAGATGATTGATCATTCAGTTCTACGTAGATTTCTTCATTAATATTTTCATGTTCGTTATTATTACGTTCATTATGAGGAGATCTATCCTCTGTTGATTCTTCCGGTATGTCCATACCTGCAAATTAAATGTCAAGCTGTTCTATACATAAACAAATTTAAATAAAAAGTTAGTAACTAAATTTTCTATTTTCATTTTGTGTTTTGCGCGTGTAAGCCTATTTCAGGCCTAGAGTTTGAACTTGCGCTCTGATACCACATGTAACATCACAAAAATTCAAAAAAATTTAAAATTTTTCTTAGTAGCATTAAGTGCTATAATTGCTATGCGGAAGTATAATAAATGATAATTTATTTATCTAGGCGACACACTAGTAATAACATGTTATGTCGATTATGTGTGTATGTTTGTATTACAAAACATATATATTATGTTTGTGCTTATTTAAGATATTAATGGATGTTTTTACCTTTTTCTTGCATCCTAGATCTATTATGGTTACTTGTTTGGATGTCGAAACTTTATGGATTTAACTTAATACTGATTTCATTACATGCACTAACTGTTTACTTTCTTATTGATGATGAAGGAATCCTATGGGCACCCCGAGGCTTACTTAGCTATTTAGCTAAAGCATTTGAAATTCTGTCACAGATCGCAGGTAAGAGCGATACATCTTTCGAAGTGTATAAAGAGGTTCTATTTAACTTCAGTTAGCCTTCCATGTTTAAAAAGAGAAAATAGAGTAACTTGAAGTATTCCAGGGTGAGATCTATTCTAGTTTGATCTTCAATTATCTTCTGCATAAAAATCGTTTATATAATTCTAGTTATAATCATATCTCAGAATTTGCATTTAAAATTATTCCACTTGTCTTGTGTTAGGTCATCATGGAAAGTATAGACTTTGTTTTCAAGGTTGTAGATCATCATCTTTGCATTTAGAAAATACACCATGTATCTATGCACATAATACAAATAGTCAAAACTTAGGCTTATGTGCTAAAGCTTGCAATATAGTTCTTAGCATATCATTTGATCTTATGCCTTACGAACCCTATATAATACTTTTATTGTGGCAACCTTAATAGTTACAACTATGTTCTACATACCATTATCCTCTACATAATTAAATGTACGTTGAAAGTTTATAACCTAAGAGCATTGTAACATTAGCTATGTAATAGCACTGATGTGCGCTCTAAGGTTTTCATGCCAAGTACAAGGGATTGATTAAAAGGGGGTTCTACGAAATGATTCATATGTTGATTGGCTATTATGCAAAGTTTGGCTATTATGTAAAGTTTATTTGACTTTAGACCTAATACGTAACCATATTACACTATGGTTGTAGAGTCTTACCATATTAATGGCTGAAATATTAACTTGGAAATGATGCGATGGAAGGCTCTACGTAAGCAGTAGCTATGGTAATAAAAGTGTATTAAAAGCATTGTGGGTGGAATGTCTAATGGCATCCACCGTGGCAGATCTTCACGTGGTTTTCTTAGTAGGGGTGATAACCCTAACTTACTTCGACGAAGGCATAATCCTGGGCATTCATTTTGTAGTGAGTGGGGTTTTGGAGAGGCCGAGAGGCCTGCGGGTTCTTAGGGTTTGTAGTAGGGTTTGAAGGCACCCCTCCAGGGTTTGATACCTTGGCCTGTGGCTTGTAAACTGTCACCTTCAAGCTCTAAGAGCCGAGCCAAGCCTGAGCTAAGGCTTGTTGCGTTCGTTATGGTTTGTATGGATTGGGTGTCCTAGCCGATTACAGGAGTGTTCGTTCAAGATGCTAGGTTTTCTTTGAGAGGTAAGTTGAAATTATTTTCTTACTATTCCACGAAGGTTAATAATGTACAGCTCCGTGTTTAATTTTTTAAGCTTCGTTTTTCGAGATTTAACTACTATATGTTGTATTGTTAGGTAAATCCTCGGCTTTGGTTTTCTATGTTTGAATCAAAGGGAAAATAAGCTTAAAATCGGTAAGCCTCGGTGATTTCCCATAAGGTGTATCCTGGAAAAATGCTGGTCCTTGTTTGGTGTAGCCGAGTATTCGGTTTTGTGGTTAGTTGTGGATTTTGCCACCATTGTAATGTTTGAGCCGTAAGGCATGTTTTCAGTGTAGGGAGGATTGAATACTCAACCTACTTATGCGTTGGCTCTGCAATGTTTTACTGTGTAACAATTTAATTGATAATGTATACAGTTGTTTTGAAGGGTCTAACCCTTGGCATTTTGATGAAATAAGAGGGTAAACTGTTTAGGTTTTTCGAAACTTAATTTTGTTTATAAGAGCCGAGCCTAAGAGAGCAATACTCTTGGCAGTCTGCGTTATTTTATTTAATGTTTGATAAAACAAATGATAAGGGCAGAGCCCATTCCTGAATGTTTATAATATGTTGAATTTTTGTTTAAAGGCCAAGAGACGTAATGGATAAATGCATAGTTTGGTTTTTGTTGTGGTTTCAAACCCTGAACTCGTTTTGTAAAAAGATAATTCGAAAAGTTATAAATTTAGACCGTGTAGTCGATCTTCTTTAAGTGCCAAGACCTAGTCTCGCATGTCTATTTCGTTTTGTCAAAGGATGGATTGTTAACTTAGATTTGTTTTGAATTGTTCAACTGTTTTCTATCAATGGCCTTGAGCCCTATGTCGAAAGTGGTTTCTGTGTTTAGATTAAGCTTGTAAAGGATGCTAAGGGTTTCGAATCTGTAAAGATTAAAGGTGAAACCCTCGAAAGTTGTAATAAATTTTGACTCGACGGAACCAACCCTTAGGGTTTGGATCATGTTCTCGTGAGTCACCTTCGTTTTGTTCAAAAAGAAGAAGTGTTAATATTGTACAGTAGTTTTGAATAGCTAGAGTTGGGGTGAGACTTGGAACATTCGTCAGATTTAATAGTTGCTATTCGTTTTATTTAAAGTATAGTATCACTGATAAATAAATGACTGATAAGTAATACTATTACTGGTACTTTATAGTAGGTTTATATGGTTTCGATCTACTTAAAGTTATTTAAAACTTAAATTAGTTTATAACAATCTATGTCGTGTGTTTCAACCTTATTAGGGTTTTGTGCAGTCATTGTTTACACTTAGGAGAATGCTTTTTGTAATGGTTTTGTAAGTATGGTTCGATACTAAAATAAAATGGTAATGATAAATAAGAACTGAGTTGTTCCTTTTCATTTATTTTCTATGTTTATTTATGATGTTTTATAAAAGATGAAAGTATTGGTTTTAGTCTAAAAACCCTAAAACAATCTTTTCATAATGAACATAGATTTACTGTTATGAATGAAACTATCTATGAAACATTATAGAACTCTGTTCTATTCATAATATTTATAGAGTATATACTATTTAATAGAATTCTTGTACTATAGAAACTTATTTAAATGAAAAGAAACTTAAATAGTTCTACTATTTAACTATGTGCATGCATACAATCTTTGATTCAAATCTATTCACAATGGATCAATATTTAAATCTATTTTTAAATGCTCTTCCCTGCACTAGAGTATGGCACAAAGACAGTGTGTGGAAAAATGCAGGGAAGCATTTTATTCTATCATTTCATAAATACTTCTTCAACTCATTTACAGAGATGGTGTACAGTTCAGAAAATCAGTCATTTCAATCTGAGTAATAATAACTAACAATATACAGCTGATAATCATGAATCAATAATTATGAAAGCGATAAGTTAAACTACTAGGAAATGAAATAACAAGTAGAACCTGATAATGTAGATAGGGTGGAAAAACACCCAAAGAGGCATGTTCCTCCCAACCTTCTCCAGAAGAAGCAGCCAATATCACTTGCTCCTTTGGACCCCTGAGCTTATTTACTGAACCACTAGGTATAAGACTCTGTGTAGAAGCAAGGCACTCAGGCTGTACTTCCAGCAATCAATGGAGACTTGCATACACCTCAAAATAAGCCTCTGCACTCATCAGGAAAACTCCGCACTCAGCATAAGTGAAATAGACTTACAATCCAACTCAAAACATAGCTTCCCCTCATCGAATCTCTTGTGTGCATACAACAGAACCACAAGGTAAATTTTATCGTCAGAAAAAGTGTGAGCCTCTGCTCAAATTGGATGGCTTAAAAAGATGCTTAGATCTTTTAGTGGATAGTTTCCAAATAAATGAGCCTCAAGCTCCAGTCCCATATTTTAGGGAACTTTGACCACAATTCAAGGGAGTTGTCCCATAACAACAGCTAGTTACTGAGTTCTTGATGCTGCCACTTGTGTATTGCCTTCTACCCTAGATTCGATTCCACCTAGTGGGTCAGTAAACACTCTTTCAATAGTCTCTTTGGGTGAGTGTTTCCTATTTTATTTTATTAAATAATAATATTGAGCAATTACGGTCATCCTTGGCCACTTGGCCAAATATAAAACTTTACAATAAAAGTTAAGATAATATTTTTCTCAAACATAAAATATTTCAAGTAATGAGTATGTTACAGTGACATCCGATCCAGTTTCTTAGAAAGGGCCTTAACCTAAAAATAATAGTATAATTATATTTAAAATTAATAATTATTATTTAAATAGTAAAATTAAAAAATCCATTAAATTAATATTTATTAATTAAATAATGAAACTAAAAAATTTACCAAATTAAAAGAATTTTAATAAATTTGTGAAATTTATGATTATAGTTAATAAAGATTATCACCACTTCATTTTAACATACTCTTCTTTGATAATGTAAAACATAATTTTATTATATTTAATTAATTTTAATATTCTTCTTCTTTGATAATGTAAAACATAATTTTATTATATTGAATTCATTTTGATATTTTTATTTTTATCATCTTTTAATATAAGAATAATATAATGAAAAATATTTAATTGTGGACACCACTTTAGAATGAATTAAGTGGACACTCCACTTATCATTATAATAAAAAATAAAGATAAGATGTGTTGATTTCAATGATGACTAAAGTGTTTAATAGTTAAATTCCATAACATTAATATAATGATTAAACACTATAAAAATTTCCATATTCAAAATAAATATTTAGTCATTATTTATTTATCTTATAAAATAACGTAAAATATTTAGTACTATTTATTTATCTTATAAAATAAAAATAAAAAAATTAAAGGAAATATTTTTTTAATTATATATATATGTAAATGTTATATTTTTAAATATTTTATATTTAGATTAAAATTATTAATTTTAAAAATTATAGAAATTATTTTTATATGAATTAGAAATTTAAAAATTGAATTTAATTGTTATAAAAATAAATTAAAAACAAACAAAATTGAAAACTAATTTATTATGATTATCAATTTTGCATAATGTTGTCCCATAAAAAATGATTATTTACTTCTCTAAATCATAATTTTCAAATAAAATGATTTCACACTAAATCCCAAGTTTCTTCAAATTCAATGAAGATTAAAACCGCAGTACCAAAATATTATATATTCATTTCATAATGTTATAATATATTGTATATATTTCTTCCACAATGTTATAATATATTGTATATATTCTTTCTATAATGTTTTATAACAATATATTGTATAGGTGTAGTTTAAATATTCTATTTTTTTAATCTTTTCCGAGCATGTTTAATTTTATTAGTATTTCTATTGGAAATATTTAAAAAATCTTAGAATTATGGAAATTGCATAATTTAGGTATCATAAAAGTATTTGAGAATATTAAATTTATTTATGAATTCAAAAATACAATTTAAACACATAAATAAACTACTCATTCCCTTAATCTTTTAGAGTTCCCATGTTGACTGCATGTCCTTTTCTATGCCACGTTCTTAAGCACCTTGACTTTATAGTGGGCGTAGCATGTTGTTTATCTTTTATATCTCAAGCACAATTTGACATTTTAATTTCCTTGTTCTTGGCAGATCCTATCACGCTTTTGTAAATTGTATATCAACTTATAGCCGGGTGGCTAAGGCGGTCGACTGTGGCCGTCCCCACCCAGGATCGACCCCAAAACCCCGTGTGATTCGGCGCTCTAGCTTACTATTGAGCGGGCGCTCTCGCTTACTATTTAGGGCCGGTTACACTATATATATATGGAAAAAAATTGTATATCAACTTCCTTGTCTTACTTTTTTATAATACTTTGTAAATTATATCTCAACATGGATTCAATCAATTATGCTTATAGGTGTAAAGTGTCTAGTTATCTAAGGCACGTGTTTCCTTTTTAAGGAAAGTCTTTTCGTAATCCTTAGATTATTTATTACTAAATTCATTTTATGTTATACATTATATATCAAACATGTATTCAACAAATTATGCATAATGGTATGCGAACTATTTTTAATGTTTCTTTAACATGTTTTAAATAAAGCATAGAATAGGGACAATTTGTACATTTATCGAAGTTCACGGAGAAGAAATATTTTTAATGTCGTTTTAATATGGTTTATATTAAGTAAAGATCGGAGTTATTATGTTTTTGACATATAGTTTTCGGTCCAAGACACTAGTTAGAGGTGATTCCAAATTTTGACAGTAGATTATAGTCTAAACATAGGAAATAAAATTTTATTTAGAAAAACAATTTTTAAAAGAGCAACTTTTTGGTCTGTGATTGGTTTTTGGGGTTGGCGTCTGCCTGGTTATGTGTTATGTGTTGATCACCACGCAAAGGTGGGAGGACGTCGGCCTCTTTAAACGCTTTGGCTAATCTGAATTATTATTCGCTCAGTGGAAAAGCTTTTCGGTTCCCCCACCTCCGCTGGATGAATTTTGCAGATGATCACTGGAGACATCTCTCATATTTAATAAACAATATAATACAGAAAAAATCTAAAATTTCTAAAAATTAGTAATTTAATTATGTAGGAATCACAATTAATCAGAATTAAACATATTCTAATATCCAATTACAGGTGATTCTAGACATCATTATATCATATAACATGATTTGGAATTTTTATATGGAATGATTTCAAATTTTTATACTCTTAGGTAAATCATATATGACACAAATTTTTTTCTTTAAAAAAAGAGCGAGCATATCTTGTGCTGGATATTTTTCTTTTTCAATGCATTGAAACAATTCTTTCGTATCATTGCTGCAATTACCACAATTGATATAATTTTCAAACACTTTTGGCTCATCAAAGATGCTCATTGGCGCCCAACAAATCCCTGCTACAACTTTATGAGGATTAATGACATCGGCTGGGCTTTATTGGTTTGAAGTCACAGGTTCCAGCCTACATAGGAGCTCAAGTTTTTGCAGCAATCTGTGCTGGATTTGTGCTTCGTTTGATGTTTGGAGATGTGGCATATATTGGAGCAACTCTCCCCTCAGGCTCAGACATGCGGTCCTTCGTTTTGGAAATTTTTACTACGTTTTTGTTGATGTTTGTGATTTCTGCAGTTGCCACTGATACAAGAGCGGTACTAGATCTCTATGGATTTTCCCTCCTTATTTACAGTAATTACTGGTACTAGATAGCACTTAGAATGGGTAGAATGAAAAGTTGACTATCGAATTTTCGATTGCACAGATCGGTGAATTGGCAGGATTGGCAGTTGGAGCGACTATTGCAATGAATGTAGCCGTATCTGGGTATTGGTTCTACTCTTTTTTATATTTATTGCACTAATTTTGCCCAAATCAAGCATAGATTAACAAGTTTTATTTCCCTCATGACAGCCCAATTTCAGGAGCTTCGATGAATCCTGCAAGAACCATAGGTTCTGCTGTGGCTGGCAACAAATATAGAAGCATTTGGATATACATGGTTGCGCCTGTACTCGGTGCTATACTGGGTGCAATTTCTTATAACATGATTCGCTTGACTGACAAGCCCGTGAGAGAGATTACCAAGACTGGTTCTTTGCTCAAGAGCCAGCGCTCCAGCAGATCCGGATCAATATAGAACACCACAAACTAACGCGCAGAAATCCCAGTCCTAATCTTCGTGTGTGCAGTCAAATGATTTGAAATAATTTGGATATATAAACTTTCATGTGTGTGAAATGTTGTTTGTAAAACTGCAGGCTTTCTTTCATTTTCTGTCTCTGTGCATCCATGTGTGAAAGGAGTATAGTTGACATAAGTCCTGGCTTCTTCGAAATCAACGGACATAGGACCCAGTTTCCACTATGCTGCATATATACACTTTATATAGACTTGGATTTTTTCGACGTCACCTTTTGATTTCTTTGTCCTTTCCACATTATTGAGAACCTTGACTGATTGACATTTTAATTTCTTTATGTTTTTGAAATGAGGTATTTGATTTATAACATGGGGTTTCAGGATTTGGTTATAAAATACTTTGATTTTCTCGATAAATGTAGCTTTTTAACAAATAGTGAACTATTATTTAAAAATACATACAACTGATACGTGAAAATTAACTTATTTTTATCTATAATAAACTTCATCTTTTTAAATTAAAAATAAAAATAAATCATTATTAATTTATTAAGTAAAAAATAATAATTATTTTATTTATTTAAATCCAAATTCTACTTATATTATGTTCTTTAACATTAATGAATTAATTATAATAATATAAAAATTAAAATAAATTTATAACTACGTGTATTTATATTCTTTCCACATTGTTAAACATTTATATTTTTTAAAGGCAGCTCATGTTCCATTTTTTTTTAATAATAATAAATTTAACTTTTTTTTCACATAAAATAATCATATTCTATTCAGTTATCTTTTCAATTTTTCATTCTTTTTATTTAATAATAATAATATTCCACTTTTTAATAATAATAAATTTAACTTTTTTCTCAGATATGAAGTGATATTCTATTCATTTAACTTTTCAATCTTTTCATTCTTTCTTAATAATAATAGATTCAACCTATTATGTAATTAAATGCTTTTTAGCTTTTTATTATGTTTAATAATTAATCATTTAATTTTTATAAATTTAAATAAATAAAGAGAATAAAATTGGTTATTTTCATTATTTTATTTTATTTATAATAAATTTAATATTAAAATAAATTTATGTTTAATTAGATAAAATTATTTGATTATATAAAAGATTTTTTTTTTTCAAATTTTCACATCCAATTATCAACTATAAAGACTAAACTCTAAATATGATGAATTGCACAAACCTTCATTTTCTTAAATTTCATATAATTAAAATTTTAATTTATTTAAAAGTTTAAAATAATAATAAAATTTAAAAATTGAAATAATAATGAATTGCACAAACCTTAATTTTCTTAAATTTGATATGGTAAAAATTTTAATTTATTTAAAAATTTCAAATAATAATAAAATTTAAAAGTTGAAATAATAATAATAAATCCAATTTTTTTGTTGTTTCGTGGATTTTCGGAAAGCTTTTGATACAATGCCTAGATATAACCTTTGGAATCGTTTAGAAAAGCTAAAATTTCCTCTCGAGTTGAGGGCTGCGACTATAAGGTTATATGAGAATGTCATTTCCAAATTCAAAAAAACTGAAGGATGGTCGCAAGACATTAATTGTAATATTGGAGTTAAGCAAGGGTGCCCCCTTTCCCCTACCCTTTTTGGCATTTACATCGATAAGCTTGAAGAATGTTTAGAAGAGGCGGGCTGTGCAAGCACGACCTTGGCAGGAATAATCATCATGCTACTTCTCTATGCTGACGATATTGTTCTTATGGCAAGGTGCCCTTATGATCTTGAGAAGCAATTTCAAATTCTCAAAGGTTTCTGCACCAATATGGGCATGACTATTAACACTGACAAAAAAAAAAAGTCATGATTATCAAGTCCAATAAAGGTACTTATGACAATTTACTAAGAATCTTAGAGGAAGTAACCTCCTATAAGTACTTAGGAATTCACTTTCATCATAAGCTCAACTGGAACCATAGCATTGAGAAGAAGAATAATAGAGGGTGGAAAGCCTACTTCGTACTTGAAAACAACTGTAAATCGACAAATCTTATGATGTGGGACAAAAAGAAATTCCTCTTTAAAAAACTCGTCACACCCATTATTTTATATGGTTGTGAAGCTTAGGGATGAAAAATTTCCACAGAGTCGTGGAGAAGAATTGAGCAAATCCAGAAACGATTTATTACTTATAATCTTAAAATTAAGAGCAACATGCCCTATCTTATTCTCCTCTTAGAAGCAGAGCTCTCCCCCATTGAAAGCATGGCTATGCTTAGATATCTAATGTACAAGAACAATTTAAACAATATAGGAGACGACCGACTTTCTAAAATTTCTCTTCACTCCAGCCAAAAGCACCTCCGTCTCAAGCAAGGATGGCTTAAAGATTCCACGACTTGGTTAAATTATTGGAGGATTAATAAAACTACCACTCTACAAAATATTTATAACATTAATTACAATATTACTTTTACATTCAAAGAGAAAATGTGGTGCAAAGAAGAATTAGAGGTAAAAAGAAAGCTTGAGTATTACAAAGAGATCATTAACCCTAATCTCGAGGATCAAAACTATCTTTCTATCTGAACAAGATCTAAGAAAAAAGTTAATATTGCTAAGATTAGTACAAACTCTCATGAGCTTCATAGTGAAACTGGGCGTTGGACAACCCCTAAAATGCCTCGAGATGAAAGAATTTTCCATTTATGCAATTCTATGAGCGTGGAAGACGAAAATCACTTTATGTTATAATGCTCGGCCACTCACATTAGATCTCAGTTTCAAAATCTTTGCTCCCACACTAACCTTTCTAACTTTCTAGATCCCCAAAATTATAGTGAGCTAGGGACACTCCTATGTAATCTTTTTGAGCATAGAAATAACATTTTAAAGAAAACCAAATAATCTCTTTCTTATTAAGGTAAGATAGAACAATATTGGTCTTAATGGACGTTAAAGACAATCATAATCATCAATAAAAATTAAATATTCTGGTCATTAATAAAAAATGGTTTAGTCTAAATATTCTAAGTTTTCAACCATATTTTCTATCTTATTTTGTTTGAAGTCTCATTAAAAATCTTTAAAAATTCTTAAAATCACATATATTTAAATAATAAAAGTAAAAAATCCATTAAATTAATAATTATTGATTAAATAATAAAACTAAAAAATTTACTAAATTAAAAATATTTTTAATAAATTTTATTAAAATTTATGCTTATAGTCAATAAGGATTATCACCACTTCATTTTAATATACTCTTCTTCTTTGATGATGTAAAACATAATTTTATTATATTTAATTAATTTTGATATTTTTATTTTTATTATCTTTTAATATAAGAATAATATAACGAAGAATATTTAATTGTGGACACCACTTTAAAAAAAATTAAGTGGTCACTCTACTCATCATTACATTAAAAAATAAAGATAAGATTAAAGTTATGTGAATCTCAATGGTTACTAAAGTGTTTAATAGTTAAATTCCATAACATTAATATAATGATTAAACACTATAAAAATCTCCATACTCAAAATATTCACTCACTATGTATTTATCTTATAAAATAAAATAATTTAAAATAAATATATATTTTTAGTTATATATATGTGAATACTATGTTTTTAGTATTTTATATTTAGATTAAAATTATTAATTTTAAAAATTATAGAAATTATTTTTATATGAATTAGAAATTCAAAAATTGAATTTAATTGCTATAAAAATAAATAAATAAAACAAACAAAATTGAAAACTAATTTATTATTATTATCAATTTTACATAATGTTGTCACATAAAAAGTGATTATTTACTCTTCTAAATCAAAATTTTCAAATAAAATCTCAATTTATTATTATTATCAATTTAACATAATGTTGTCCCATAAAAAGGGATTATTTACTCTTCTAAATCAAAAATTTCAAACAAAATGATTTCATACTAAATCCCATTTCTTCGAATTCAATGAAGACTAAAACCCGAATACCATAATGTTATATATTCATTCCACAATGTTATAATATATTGTATATATTCCTTCCAGAATGTTTTATAACAAAATATTGTATATGATGCTTTATAACAATATATTGTATGTAATCCTTGATCTTTTAGGGTTCACTTGTTGCTTGCATGTCCTTTTCTATTCTCTGCCACATTCTTAAGCACCTTGACTTTATAATGTGCGTAATCTGTTGTGTATCTTTTATCTCAACCACAAATTGACATTTTAATTTCCTTGTCCTACTCTTTTTTGGGGCCGGTCTGTCACGCTTTTGTAAATTGTATATCAACTTCCTTGTCTTGCTTTTTTATAACACTTTTGTAAATTATAACATTTGTTGAAAAAAAATTATATCTCAACATGGATTCAGTCAATTATGCTTTTAATTGTGAAGTGTCTAGTTATCTAAGGCACGTGTTTCCTTTTTGCAGGAAAGTCTTTTCGTAATCCTTAGATTATTTATTACTAAATTCATTTTATGTTCTACATTATATATCAAACATGTATTCAATAAATTATGCATAATGGTATGCGAACTATTTTTAATGTTTGTTTAATATGTTTTTATATAAAGTATAGAATAGGGACAATTTAGCTTTAAGCTTATACATTTATAGAAGTTCACGGCGAAGAAATATTTTTAAGGTTGTTTTAATATGTTTTATGTTAAGTATATCTTGGAGTTATTATGTTATCGACATAGGGACAATTTAGCTTTAAGCTTATACATTTATAGAAGTTCACGGCGAAGAAATATTTTAAAGGTTGTTTTAATATGTTTTATGTTAAGTATATATTGAAGTTATTATGTTATCGACATATAGTTTTTGGTAGGGGATATTAGTTAGGGGTGATTGCCAAATTTTCACCGTAGATTATAGTCTAAATATTGGAAATAAAATTTTGTTTAGAAAAACAATTTTTTGGTCAGTGATTGGTTGTTTGAGGTTGGCGTCTGCTTCGTTATGTGTTGATCGCCACGCAACGGTGGGAGGATGTCAACCTCTTTAAATCCTTTGGCTAGTCTGAATTTATTATTTGGTGAGTGGAGAAGCTTTTCGGGCCACCCAACCTCTGCTATTTTAGAGAACTCCCCTTTCATCATTTAAGGTTCGACTACCTTTTCATTTTTCTCGACGACTCCTCTCCTGACAACCCGCCTCACAACTGTAGCTAGGGTTTTCACCCTAGCTTGTACAAATGAGCACCTACTAAGGAGAAGGGACCCCTTAGTAGCAGTTCAATAAACAGTAAATTAAAATGCTAAAACAATATAAATTCTAAACTAACATGAACATTAAGAAACATAACAAAACATGGAATATAAATGGTTTTTCTTTTGTATTAAAATGTTACCTCAAGTGTAGAGGTTGGTGAAGTTCTTGCAATGATCCAAGAGGGTTGCTCCAAACTCCAACTTTGCTCCTTCTCTTTCTCCAATGGTGGAAATGGGCCAAAAGGGGCACTCAATGGTGAAAGTAGCTCAAGGGTGAGCTAGGGTCTCAAGAGTGATTTTGGCAGAGTAAGGGTATACTTGATTATGGATGTGAAATGAGGGGTCTCCATCACCTATTTGTAGTTTTTTGGTGGTGGAGTGCTGGCCCATGGTTTTGGGAACCATATGGTTTAGGTCAGCTGTTTAGGGTTTTTTCCTCCTTTTTCCTCTTTTTCCTCATTATTTTATATTTTTTATTCCCCTTTTAGAGGGTTTTTGCTATTTTGGAGGAATTTTCGATATTTTTGGAGGGAAAAGGGGTTTTTTAGCCTTTTGGAGGCTTTTTAGTGGGATTTTTAGGGTTTTTAAGGCAAATATGGTAGGAAAATGGACAAATGAGTCATGTAATGGGGTAGATGAGGTAGTGAGCACTTTTTGGGTGTTAACAGATTGCCCCCTGATGTGTGAGGGCAGGAGCTCATCGTATGGCCGATAGACATCATAAGTCATGTATGGTTTTCTTGGGGTGTGGAGAAGAGAATAAACAAACTGGAGCCCGGAACAACGGTCCCGAACACACTGCAAAAACTAAAGTACATAACCTCAATAAGGGATGAGGAATGATCTAATCATATGGATGAGGCGGGCATTCCCATGCTCGTATCAAGATATAGAATAGTAATAACAATGGGGTCCAAAATATGGGGACCTGAAATATACATGGCCTCAAATAATGAATGAGGAAGAATCTCAATATATGGACGAGGCGGGCATACCCATGCTCGTATCAAGATACATAAAAATAACTGCGAGGCCCGAAAAGGGGGACCTGTAGGATACATAGAAAACCACTGTGTACATCATAAGGGTCCAAAAGGGACACAAATATGGGACATACCGCTGGGCTGACCATGTCTGAGCTGAAGAACTGATACACTGGAATGACAACAGTGCTACTGAGTGTGGTACCAGAGGAACTGATTAGCTGCTGGATCATAGTGACAAGGGGTCATACTCTCAATGGTACACTGAACTGGGACTGAACTGGGTACTCAAGGAAGCATATAACTGGATGGCTTCCGAATACAATCGCAAACGCAGCCCGGACATCCATGGGAATATATAACTGGGTGTTCCGAAGTGACTCACCAATGTGCTAGAGTCGGGGGAAATCCGGGGTCTTCGACAAATAATGGAAGAGATATAAACCCTGCGCGATTCTCAACGATGCGATCAAGGTGTTGAAGTCGAGCATGTGAGAAACAACCACTCGGAGAGGCAATGATGACTCCTCTCAAAATGGTCCGTAGGCACTCACCACAGATGGTGATGGGTCCAAGGCGCAGGGACCTCTGGGTCTATCCTCTGGAATAGAGGGGCTGTCGTCGACAGAGGGAGACCTGCAACTATCAAGGCAATGATGTGTCCTTGACAGGAGCGCGAGGTGGAGAACCGAAGTGTGATAGTACTAATGGTAGGACTGACAAACTGGGGGGGATAACTGGGCAAGTAGAGTAGGTGGACTCAAACTTCCTTTGTTCAGAGTATGATGGTGGGGATGATCGGGCAGCATATGAAACTGACTGATGGGAAAGGGATCATAGCTATAATGGATCAAGGAAAGTGACTGGGATGAGGGATACTCAAGCTGGTGTAAAATGGCAGGAGACTGCAGATTACTCTGAACAAAGGCAACCTGATTGGGGGTGCTGCCGAGATGATCGATCATAGTGCCAGGAGGCACGGGGGGACTTCTTCATGGGTTAAGGAACTAGAAGAAGTGTGTGTAAAATGGTACTGTCGTGTGGATTTATACGAGCCCAGGACAGTTCATGCTCATGGTTGCTTTCAATTTTAAGGAGTCTGAAAGCGATAAGAAGACTCTAGAATAATGGAATGGTACTGTCATGTGGATTTGTACGAGCCCAGGACAGTTCATGCTCGTGGTGGCTTTCAATTTTAGAGAGTCTGAAAGCGATAAGAAGACTCCATGGGGTTGCTTTTTCGTGTGTTAGTCTCCAAGGCCCAAAGAAGCATAAAATGATGCAATGAAGAACTCTTCTAGCCGGAGTGACTAGAGTATTCCTTTTTCGTAATTAGTCTACCAGGTCTGGAAAATGGTTAAACTTATACCAGATAGACGCCCTTTCAGGTACTTTAACGAGCATGAAAGGAAGCAAGATTGCTCGACAATCTTTTCATTGTTTTAAGAGTCATAAAAGAGCTTAACAGAAACTCCCTAAGTGCCTTTTTTGTAAAGGACTTGTCCGGCCCGAAAAAGGGATAAAATTATACCGAACAAAAGGAATGGCCAGGCAAGGAGGAAGTGCTCAATCAAGGAACATTAATGATGAGCAAGAACGAGGGTGGGGGGGAACACTGATGGGCCTCCTTGCGGGATAATGAATGGTGGCAAAATAACGAAATAGTTGCAGTATGACAGGAGTGAATGGATCATGGAAAAAAGTGGAACAATCTGATGGCGGCCGATGTGGCGTGCAAACCGAGGAAACAAGGTGTTAGGACACAATGTTGAAATTGTACCAAGTGAGAGCAAGAAATGATCTCAAGCATCATCACGAGCTCAGAAAAATGAATCCGGCGATATAAAAGTGTCAAAAATGGAGAACGGTCGATGTGGCACGCAAATCGAGGCGACAAGTGGTGTCTAAAAAATGCTCAAAAACTGATGTGGAAGAAATAAGAAAACAAGAGGACCATCATGACGATCTCGTCGTGCTGATTCCGATAGTGGAAACGGTTCGAAAAATAGACTCCGTATGAGTTCAGAATGGCCAAAACAAGAAAAAATCAACGGACTATAAATAGTGAGTCGGTCCAACATGATAAGTGTCATTTGTACTATTTGACTTTGACTAGTGATCAGAGTGGACCAGAGTTGAGGTGGCATTTCTGGACGATCCGACCGGTCGTTTTCAGATCCGGGAGTTACAGGTATTCCGTCGAACTCATACCTGCATTTTTTTCGGGTTCGGGGTAGGGGGTGGGTCCCAGGGGGATATTTGTATGGTCCACGTGGGGTGGACCGCGGGTTTGGGGGATGGAATCATGGTCGGAGACCACGGGTTCTAGGGAGGATCACGTGGCTTGGGACCGCGATGTTCGGGTTGAAATGCGCAGTCTGGTACCGCGCGTTTCGAGGCTGAACACGTGGTTCGAGACCGCGAGTTCGACCCCTACAGGTGTGGTTACGAACCGCGACTGTAGGCCTAACAGCCGCGGCAAGGGGCCCGAAAGCCGCGATGTGAGCGAGCTGTTAGGGCCTCTCGGGAGGGGGGTAGGTTGATTGCTTTTGTCATGAGTCTGATGAGTTTGCCTTGTGTGTTTGGCAGGATGCCACTGGTACTGTGGAGAGAGTGGGAGGTCCCAGATGAGATAGTGACTGTCGTCCGGGAGGATCGTCATGTGCGGTCGGTGCTGGGATTGTGCGGACTACTGACGTTCACGCAGGTACCTATGATGCGCTCAATAGGGTTACTGCTGAACAGGATAGTGAGTTTCTGGGAGCCAGACATAGAGGCATTTAGGGTGCAGGGTGAGAGGGTGGACCTCACCCTGACAGATGTATACTTCCTGACGAGGCTACCTTGTCTGGGTAGGGTGGCGGATACACAGCCGCGAGTATCTGCGGATGTAGATATGGAGGACATGCTGGAGCGGTACTGTGTTCCAGAGGCTAGGGTGCATAGGAATGCACTCCGGGTGGTGGACCTACAGGATCCATCGATACAGGCTATTGCGGCCTGTTCGTGTGTTGGGGTCCCAGTCACCGGAGAATGTCTCTGGGGGCCAGATGCAGCTAGTGGAGCGCGTACTGGATGGTGTTTACTATGCGTGGGGCCAGATGTTCCTCACCTGTGTGCAGCGGCAGCTGACATCGGTGAAGGAATCTGGGAAGGGATTCTGTTACGGATCCTTTCTATGTGCATTCTTCATGGAGCGTGTACCGACACTGCGGCCACGGGTACCAGTCAGGGAAGGAGGGCTGAGAGAGGCGCGTATGGTGCGGTGGGGAGAGATGATGCTCCGTCGGGGTGGCAGTGAGGTGGGTAGATACTTTACCCAGGAGTTATACCTGCAGTGGTTACAGATGCCACTGCCACTGGATGACTACCCGTATAGGGATATGGACTACACTGGGGACCCAGAGGCACCACGGGCACCAGGACAGGCATGGGGACCAGATGGTACGTATTGATTTACTTGCATGTTATGGATGTCAAGATTTATGTATGATGTGTGTTATGATATATACTGTTACTGACTGATTGGTGATCTACAAATGTGGGTCCGAGACCACCGCCAGGGCATGTGGCCCGCAGGGGGCATGTGGCGGTACCAGCCCTGCCCGGCCGAGGCGAGGTGCGTTGACGGGACGCGGAGGGGACTTTGGAGTACGTATGGGTGCTTCTGGATGGATTGCTAGTTGGCATGACCGACGAGGGGTGGCGGGACGTGGATCCCGATGTGATTCAGGACTGTATGAGGGCACCACGGGAGTTCCAATCGATTGCGATCAGGGTGGCTATCCTGGCGGACAGGAGCCGGGCACAGGAGCCCGCAGGGGATGAGGAGCTGCCGGAGGAGGAGCGAGGGGAGGACTCGGAGGCAGCTGATGTAGGCAGTGATGCAGGGTATGACTCTCATTAGGGAGTGCAGGGGACTCCCCCCGAGTTTTGTAGCTCCGGCATGTATCTTATGAGATGTATAGATTCTTTGTGTGTATAGCTGAGTACGGGGGTACTCAGGACATGTATGGCCGATGAACATGTATTTTTTGATATATATATATGCACGTGGATGCACCTTTTTGCGATGATGTTTGTAGTGTACGCACGTGGATGCGCTTATGGTTTGTGATGTGTTTGTGTTGCACGTGGATGCAAGTAGTATAGGATGTTGGGCACATGGATGCCCCTTGTGTATGTTATGCGATGTATTGCACATGGATGCAACACTATGTAGGTAGGATTAGGCATGTGGATGCCCCTGTATATGAATGTGTTTTTATTTTTTATTGCACATGGATGCAAATGTTTATGTGATGATAGGCACGTGGATGCCCCTTGCAATCTTTTTGGGTTTTTATATATTTTTATGAGATGTTATGGGATGATGATGCATGATGGAGGTTTTACATGGTGTGATTGATGTGCCAATCTAGGATGTTGTTAGCCATTTGATCTGCGACACTATTTTGAGCTCTTGGGACATGGGTGAATGTTATGGATTCAAACTGTCGGCTGAGTTGTTTTGTGCGCAGGAATTTTGTAAAGAGGCAGGGATCACGCACCTGGTATCAGTTGTTGAGCTGGGAGACAAGCAGCTGGGAGTCAAGGAACACATGAAGGTGACGTATGCCCATCTAGAGGGCAACAGTCAGGAGACCGGTCACAGCATCATACTCCGCCTGGTTATTGGTAGCAGCGCCTATATAGATTCCGTCAAGGTGAATCATTTCATGTGAAGGGGAATATAAGACCCATGCTGCAGAAGCCAGGTTAGGAGACTAGCGGCTTGCTCCATTGGCGAAGCCAGTGTAATGAGGTGGAAGATGTTCCATCTGTGGTCATGCAAAAATGATGAATATGAGAATGAGGTAAAAAAGGTGAAAAACAAAAAGAGAGCAAACTGTACAATACGGACCGATGGGGTCGCAAGTTATTTACGGATAAAAGCTTTTAAGATACAACCCATTACGAGGGTTGCGCAAAGGGCGACCTTCTGAGTTAGTTAAAATGTATGCCCCCTTGCCGAGGCAAGTCTGCACGATGTAAGGGCCTTGCCACATAGATTCAAACTTTCCTTTACCGGTTTTGTCGTGGGCTTGGTCATATGCGAGGACGAGGTTCCCTTCATGGAAAGTTCGAGGGTGTACATGTTTGTCGTAACTGGCTTTGGAGCGGTTCTTAGCGGCTTCAATAGTCTGGAGAGTGGCACGACGGTCTTCATCTACTTGTTCGAGGGATAGCAGACGTTGCTCAAGTGGGGAGGTGTCGGGGAGAAGCTCGATGGCGATTTGTAAGGCAGGTATCTGACACTCGATGGGGAGGACAGACTCTACACCGTGAACTAAGTGAAACGGGGTAAAACCAGTGGCGGTCTTGGTAGAGGTACGGTAAGCCCATAAGGCAGGGAACAACATGTGGTGCCAATTGGACTTATGCCGATCAACAGTGCGTTGAAGGATGGTTTTGAGTATTTTGTTAATGGCCTCTACTTGGCCGTTCCCTTGGGGGTAGTAAGTAGAGGAATATTGATGTTTGAACTTGAGGAGGGTGGATAACTCGCGCCAAACGGAATCTTCGAAGTGTGAACCATGGTTTGAGACCAACTATTTGGGAACCCCGAATCGAGTGATAACATGGTTAAAAAAGAAACGGGCAGCGGTATCAGCGGTATAGTTGAAAGTAGGCATGGCTTTGGCCCATTTGGTAAAGTAATCGACGGCGACAATGATGTATTTATGGCCATTAGCAGATGGGGGTTTACACTCCATGAAGTCGATGGCCCACTTACAAAAGGGACAAACGGTGACGACTGGGTGTAACGGAGCAGGTGGTGTCTGAGCCTTGGGGGCAAAAAGTTGGCAATTATGGCAATGTTTGACTGCTGTGATGCAGTCGGTAAAGAGTGTGGGCCAGAAATATCCAACATGGATGACCTTTTGGGCGGTGGCCATCCCAAAGAAATGGCCGCCGCAGGCACTGCTATGACAGTCATTGAGGATGTGTTCAGCTTCCTCATGTGTAAGGAAACGACGAAGAATCGTGTCGACCCCTCGCCTGTAAAGGACATCGCCTAAGAGGAGATAGCGAGAGGCCTGGTGACGGATACGACGACATCCATTACGGGTGACTTTGGGTCGGAACTTCTGCGTGCGAAGGTATAGCAAAATATCACTGTACCATGGGTCATCAGACGAGATGGTGAACAAATGGTTGTCCGGTAACTCATCGGAGATTTGAGGGGACGGTAGAAGAGAGGGGAGATCGGTGATGAGCTGGGAAAGTGCGAGGGATTTGGTGCTCTTAGGGGTTTTGAAAGTAAGGTCATATTCCTGGGGGATAATGACCCATTTAGCAACACGACCTTGCAGTAGCCGCTGGTTTAAGAGGTATACCATGGGGTTGGAGTTGGCAATGACTGTGGTATGACTAAGTAAAATGAAGTGTCGCAATTTTTGGATGGAAAAGACCACAGCTAGGGTGAGTCTCTCCTCATATGGGTAACGTAGGGGTGGTCCAGACAACGTCTGGATGACGTAATAAATGACATGCTCTTGGTGAGAAGCGTCTTCTTGAACCAAGACTCCGGACACAGCGTGCTCGGATGCCGAGACGTAGAGGATGAAGTCCTGAGAGAAATCCGGAGGGGAGATCAAGGGGGCTTGTGTGAGAGCTTTCTTGAGGCTTCGAATGCAGCTTCTGCTTGCTCCACTCAGACAAAGGGTATGTGGGTACGGAGTAGGCGCAAGAAACCATGAACGGTAGTAGCGTAATAAGGAACAAAACGACGGAGGAAATTGGATTGCCCCTGTAGACTTTGGAGCTGTCGGAGCGTGCGAGGAGAGGGAAGGTCTAAGATGGCTTGGAATTTCAGGGGGTCAACAGTAATTCCTTTTTGGGAAACAATGAAACCCAACAATCGGCCTGCCGGAATGCAAAAGACACACTTGTGTGGGTTCAAGTGGATTTGATATTTGCGACAACGCAGAAAAACTTGCCAAAGGTCGTTAAGGTGGTCTGATCGTTTCCGGGAACGAGCTGTAAGGTCATCAAGGTAGACTAGCAGGATATGGACCAAGTCATGAAAGCAATAGGTCATGGCCCACTGGAAGGTGGCACCAGCATTTTTGAGGCCGAAAGGCATGACGCGATAGGTAAAGGTGCCCCATGGGGTAGTAAAGGCAGTTTTGTACTGATCCTCCTTTCGGATCTGAATCTGATTGTATCCAAAAAAATCATCCATGAAAGATAGGACTTCATGCCCTGCACATGCATCGATGAGCTGGTCAATAAATGGCGTGGGGAAGTTGTCTTTGGGACAGGCGCGGTTTAAATCTCGGAAGTCGGTGCAGACCCGAATGGTGCCTTGTTTTTTGTTGACAGGAACAGGGTTTGAAACCCAGGTGGTATAAGCAATAGGACAAATGAATCCTGCCTTGCGAAGTTTCTCAATCTCTGCTTTGACAACTGGGAGCTTTGAGGGATGAATGGGGCGCTGTTTCTGACGAACGGGGGGGTACATCAGGCCATGTGTCAATGTGGTGCTCTATAATGGCGGGGTCAAGACCAGGCATTTCGGTATAAGACTAGGCAAAGACATCACGAAATTCTTGGAAGAGTTTTTTGTACTCCTCAATCTCATACTCACTGCAGGAGGCTCCTAAAGTTAAGAGTTCGGGGGCACCTCCTGGGGTAGCGATATCAATGTGGATGACGGGTGAGATATTTTCCATGTTGCCTTCCTCAAAGGCATCAGCAGCAGGAATATGATCCTTAAACTAGTCGACCTTGGTAGGAAGGAAATCTTTGGATTCAACCGCAAATTGGGTAGCGGCGCTAGAGGAGGATCCTTTTGGGAGGAAATACGAACGATGGTGCATGTCACCCCAGGGATACTCTGGGGCAGTGAGTGCCTCAAGAATCTCCTCATCAGAATGGAAAGTCGGAGTCATCAAATCGGTTGATGAGGGAGCGGTGATTGAAGAGATCATATAAATGGTGTTAACCTCTCCTGAAGCGGGGGAAACTGGGGGGTGGATCTCCTCAATGGTGGGTGGTGCCGTCTCAAGGTCCAGATTATTCATCTCGTAGAGAGCTGCTCTGTAATCTGGGAGATCAGGACAGTGATGTGAGTAGTGGCCGTAAATACCGCATATCACGCAGGGGTGGTTGGTACGCAGTGATTTATCACGAGGCTTGGGGGTTGGGTCGATTTCGACAATGGGGATGTTAGGGTCATCGTCAAGCATTTGCATGTGTTCCTGTAATGCTGGTAACTATGGACATTGATGAGTCGGATGGCCTAACTCATCACACAATGAGCATTTGGGAGGAGCACGAAACACAGGGGGGTTTTTTACTATTTTGGGAGGGGGTACAACACTGTATGGTTGTGGGCCTCTGCCCCCAGTGGGCTTGATAAGAGGAGGGGGGTTCGTGGAGGACGAAGGGGTAGCAACACCGGGAGGTGGCTGAGTAGTAGTGACAATGGGTTGCACCGGTTGCAGAACGACATCTGGTGTAGGCGGGGGAACGGGAGCTGAAAGATACCACATGGGTAATCCTAAGGTTAACCCAGGGAGGCTAAGGGTAGCCATAACCGGGGTGATTACTACTCCCGAGGGAGGGATTAGGAAGGGGATGGTGTGGATGGGTGTAACACCAATGTGACTAGGTACCAATGGTGGTTTAGGTAACAAGGGCGGCTAATTGGTGGGTGTTTGCGTATTGTGGGACAAGGTACATAGGTCAGATACTTCGGTCGCGGGTGACAGGGGAGGAATGGATTGGAATGTGGACGTCATCGGCGGATCTGAGTAAACTCCAGGTCCCACGGAGGAAACCAGCGAGGTAGTGGCACCATTAACAGGTTGTTCAACCATAGGGAGAACATTTTCGGGTGCAGCACGGGCACTGGGATCATAGTAGGTGAGTTGGTCGACCTTGACCATGCGTCCGTCATGGGGGAACATCATGGTACGAAAAACGGAGGAGGCAACTGCCTTCATAGCATACATGTAGCTACGGCCAAGTAAGAGGTTATAATCAAGTTGGGCATTGATGACCTCTATGTCGATGAGAACGGTTTTGCTAGCCAGCTGGATGGGGACGTTAGCTAATAGGCCTTGGGGTTGAGCCGAACGGCCGTCGTAGGCTCGCAATGCAGTGGTGGACTGCTGGAGAGTAGGGGATCCCAAATTCTGCCAAACGAATGTGGACATAACACATGTAGAGGCACCTTCATCGATAATGCACCGATGGATGACAAGATTCCGAATGGAAACAGAAACTTGGAATGCTAAAGTGGAAGGCAGGCGTGGTTTGGACTGGTCCAAATCGAATGCCATCAATTGTGAATCATTTGGGTCAATGGCACCAATGGCGGAGAGCAAAGTCTTGTGCTGTGAAGGACAATTTTTCAATACTTCCAATGCAAACATGGCTGAGGGAGACTGGGCTAAGTCGTCTACAATGTTGTAATTTGATGCAGCGTGAGCATTGGGGTTATTGTTAATACGACGAAGTGGGAAACGAGGTGCTTTGGCGGCGCCATCTAGTGGAGCCAGAGGTATACGTAACGTCTGATCAGTGGGATGAGTGTTAGTGTTTTTGTCGGTGGGAGGGGCTTCAGGGGTGGAGCCATATTGGTTCCGACGGGTTTGGAGGTTGACATCAGCGGATGACATCATCAACAAGTGGTGGGTACCTGAGTCAAACATGGGTTGATCAGGAGCGGCATAAGTGATCTGTTGTTGTGGTGGCACGGTGGCTTGAGGGGGAGCCAACGGCTAAGTGTTCACTACGCCTTGGTTTGGTAAGGGGTTTTGAAGCACAGAAGGTGGCTACTGAGGTTGTGGGGGGTTGGGTGGTGCTTGAGGAGCTGCGTGCCCTTGGCGATGGGCATCATCAACCTAGAGTTGTCTGGCTCGCTCTAAATGTGGGAAAGCATGTGTGTAGTGGCCATAGACCCCGCAAATAGAACAAGGATGGTTTGTTCGTAAATTAGGGTTTTTAGCCTGCTTGGGTAGCCGATCAGGGTTTTGACTGGCAGGGGCACATTATTGTTGTCTGGGGGATTGGGAGGTTGACCACCTTCTTCTAGAGGAGGGTTGTTCCCACGGTTACGGCCCTTGCCATGGTTTTGCTGGCCCTATTGGCGCTGGTTGTTTTGGTTTTGCTGCATATTCTGTTGGGCATAAACTTGCCCTTGGGCAGTAGGTGGGTTCTGGGGTTGTGCAGGTGCGGGAGCAGGCTGTGGTGGCTAATAAGTAGGTGGAGGCTGCGCAGGTGTTGAACCTTGTGGGGGTTGCTGATACGTCTGTGGAGCGGGCTGTGGGTTTGCCGCAGGGGCTGCCTGTGGCGGGTAATAAGCCAGTTGGGCTTGGGAGGTCACAGGAGCAAGGGCAGCCTGTGGATGGTAATATGGCTGAGGTGCGATCGGGGGAGCATAAGCGGGGGACGCATGCCCAAAGCACTGAGGTGGACATGAGGGGTCATGAGAATGGTGGTGATGTGTCATAGGAGCATACGAATTGGTTGCTCCGGATTGAGACATAGCCCGCGAAAGGTCAGGGCCAGGGCTAGGACGTGCTATGGAAAAGGGTTGGGGATGCGAGGCAACATGGCCAATGATGCCGTCTGCGGCGTGGGATGCCCCCGGTGCATCGTGCTGGGAGGAATCACTGCGAGGGGCGTAAGGGATAATGGTATAGAGGTAACCCGACTGGGCGTATATGAGGTCAAATTGTTGGGCTTTGAGGATGGCCTCTTCTTTAGACTGGGGTCGTTCGGATGCCACATCCTTGGCAATGAAAGGAAGGAGGGATTTGAGAAACCAATCTAAGAAGATACGGTCGTCTAACTTGATTTTGCAGAGACTGCGACGTCGACGCCACTCATGAATGTGGTCAGTGATGTGGGTGGCCGTGTTCTGTCTGCAAGACAGTAGGATCTCAACTCCCGCGTCATAGCGGACAGGTAACTGAAAGAATTGGAGGAAAGTCGAGGCAAGGGAAGTAAAGGTGGCATGGGTCCCATGGGGCTGCTCGATGTACCACTTAGCTGCAGAGCCAGTGAAGGTGCACTGTAATAGACGGAGGCGGACAGAGTCATCCACTATGGAGTTGGAGGAAAACCATAGATGGAAGGACATAATATGGTTTTGGGGGTCCTCACTTGCCTTTCCCTCAAACTTAGGGATGTCAGAGGGGAGCTTAGTGGGCATGTGAGGCCATGCAGGGTCGTGTTTAATGGGATCGTTAGTCAGTCTGGCTAGGTCAGGAAGGTTGAGGCTATCCATGAATGGCAAACTAGTAGAAGGATGTGACATACTAGTGGGTGTGACCAAATTGGGGCCAATGCCCCCAAGTGGAGGTGCTGGGTTCGAGGTGTTTCCCCCAAGTGGAGGGATGAACGTGGTATGGGACGGTCCTGCACCGCCAAGGGTAGTGTGAGGCACTGAGGGAGGTGGGACAGGTATTCCAGCAACTGGAATGGGTGCAGTGAGTGGAATGGTAGACATGGGCCCCATCGAGGGCATACCCAAAGCAGGTGTGGTAGCTGGTGTGGTGGTGGATGCTCCACCAATGGTCCCTACCAAGAAAGGGGTGGAAGTCATGCCAGCCATGGGGCTGGTGGGTGCAGTGTAAATGGGGTTCTCGGACTCTGTCTCAGAATCAGAGGTAAAATAGGGGGCGTCTAGATCGGGTGACGGAGCTCTATGCCGTTGACGTGTGGAGTCAAGTGACAAAGCTCGAGATCTATGATGAGTGGTATCAAGTGATGAAGATCTATGTCTATGACGGGTGGTGTCAAGTGAACCGTGCTACGGGGGCTCACCCCGGAGGCGCCGAGAATGTCTCAGGGACTCAATGATGACAAATGGTGTCAAATATCTGGGGGTTGTGTTGAGTGAAAAAACAGCTCAAAAAACCCTAATGCAACCGAGTGTGCAGAAGGAGAGCTCAAAAATATGGCACTCAGGCCAACAACCAACTCAAAACACCTACTGTAACAGCTGTGCTACAATAAGTGGAGTATCAACAGAAATGGTCAGAATACCAACAATCAGCAGGTTTCCTAAAAAACAAAAATGGTGGACTCGCTAGACCAAAAGGAGGTAAGGGAGCATGCAAACACCTAACTAAATAGTATTATGACTTGACTAGACATATCCTCTGCAAGGTGATGAAGTCCAAGTCAGACAATATGGATAGGAGAGCCAAGTGGCTAAACATATCCCCCTACCGGGAGGGACACCGGGTAGTCAATCCTAGAAGAAAGGCAACTAAGATACCCCGTTCATGACACGTCCAGAAAGGTGAATATGCCGTTTGGTCCTTTTACCGCAGCACCCCTATACAGGGATACCCTGAGAACTGCGAAAGGTAGCCCTTCGGTTACTGAATGGAGTGCGGTATTCCACTCAGGCCTCCGGAACCAGTCTGGCGACTTCAACCCTCCTAGGGGAGAGGCCCTTTGATAAACTGGTCGTGACTTTACCAAAAAATACTAGGGGATTTTGGTTCCCTAATGGACAACAACTATGTCTCAAGTGTAAGCAACTGAGGGGTGTTATTTGGATGCCTATCCCCCTGATCCTACCTAACTACAAAAATTCTTATGTGTTCCCCAAGTGGGGTTAGAATGTTGGTTGAGTTAAGTAGTTTTTTAAGGCTCACTTGAATTAGGTGACAGAGTGTGTGCGTGTGAGGTGATGAACCCAAATAAAAGTGCCACAAGGGGGGCAACTTTCTAACTAACCATAACAAGACAGAATGTAAACTTTAACATGCAAAATTTTCTTAAAAAACGATTCTGTAAATGGAACAAAAATAAAACTGCAGAAAAGGCTGTAGGGAAGTATGGCTACATGTAGGACAGATGGCTGTGCAGAAAATAGTGCAGCAAAGGGCTGGGTTCAAAATAGGTAAAAAAGTGCAGAGAACAGACCGCGGGTCTGTGGCAATTCTGGGCGATCGGACCGCGAGAAATAGCTCAACAGTCGCGGACAGGTTGCGGGTTTTTGGCTGAAAGATGCAGTCGGACCGCAGGAAAAAGGTCGAAAGCCGCAGGCGGGCTGCAGCAAAAGGGCTGAAAGCCGCAGTCGGGATGCGGGCAAAGGGCCGACAGACGCAGTCTGGTTGCAGGAAAATGGCTCAAAGCTACGGTCGGGACGCGGAAAAAGGGCCGGTAGAAGCAGGTGGGTTGCAGAAAAAGGGCTGAAAGCCGTGGTCAGGATGCCAAAAAATTTGTAATAGCCATAGTCGGATCGCAACAAACAGGCTGATTAGCTATGGTCGGATCGTAGGTAATAGACTTGAATTCGCCGGCAGAACGCCGGAAACAGTCTGAGAGCCGCGGTTGGGTCACAGGTAAAGGCCTGAAAGACGCGGTCGGAATGCAACTACAGGGATAAAAGACGCGGCCGAAAGGGACAGCCGAAAGGAAAATATTTAAAAACTATAACCAGAAATTCAAACCAAGGGGAGTCACCAAAACTGTAGCTAGGGTTTTCACCCTAGCTTGTGCAAATGAGCACCTACTAAGGAGAAGGGACCCCTTAGTAGCAGTTCAATAAACAGTAAATTAAAATGCTAAAACAATATAAATTCTAAACAAACATGAGCATTAAGAAACATAACAAAACATGGAATATAAATGGTTTTTCTTTTGTATTAAAATGTTACCTCAAGTGTAGAGGTTGGTGAAGTTCTTGCAATGATCCAAGAGGGTTGCTCCAAACTCCAACTTTGCTCCTTCTCTTTCTCCAATGGTGGAAATGGGCCAAAAGGGGCACTCAATGGTGAAAGTAGCTCAAGGGTGAGCTAGGGTCTCAAGAGTGATTTTGGCAGAGTAAGGGTATACTTGATTATGGATGTGAAATGAGGGGTCTCCATCACCTATTTGTAGTTTTTTGGTGGTGGGGTGCTGGCCCATGGTTTTGGGAACCATATGGTTTAGGTCAGCTGTATAGGGTTTTTTCCTCATTTTCCCTCTTTTTCCTCATTATTTTATATTTTTTATTCCCTTTTTAGAGGGTTTTTGCTATTTTGGAGGAATTTTTGATATTTTTGGAGGGAAAAGGGGTTTTTTTTGCCTTTTGGAGGCTTTTTGATGGTTTTGTGGCCTTTTGGAGGATTTTTAGTGGGATTTTTAGGGTTTTTAAGGCAAATATGGTAGGAAAATGGACAAATGAGTCATGTAATGGGGTAGATGAGGTAGTGAGCACTTTTTGGGTGTTAACAACAACATGTATTATTCACTGCAGTCGACGAAATCCTCTGTTGCAGTCGATGCGTTCTTCATTGTAGATGATGTGCAAGCCTCTATTGCAGTCACTGCATTGCATGCAGGTACCGACATGGCAAGCTGCATGGACTTGCGTGTAATAATTCTTATGGTTTTGAGACATGGTTCCTTCTGCGTCTACTGGGTGTTAGCTTGACCTTTATAAATAGAATGAGGCTAGATCAAATGTCTCGTCTTGCCCTGAGTATCCCTGAATGTTTATATAAGGGAGTTTAGATGTTAGGGGTTTGGCTTCTTTAGTTGATTCTTTGTTAATTCAAGGTTGCAGGATGGTGGGGGCCGACAACTCTGCTATACCTGGAAAACGCGAGTGTTTCACAAGGCTATCCAAACTACGTTCTTGTGTCTTGGCAGGTGGGTTGATGAGTCAGCATCGCAGCATCACGGATGCTATGCAAGGACAAGGATACCGCGAAAGGAGGAAAATAGCGTGCATGGCAATAGTACTTTTTGTAGTTTTTGGGTCATTTAGACTGCGTCATATGTATTTTAGGTCATTTGGACCGCATTATGTGGGATTTTGGGTCATCTTTTTGTAGAGTTTGTTAAGAAGTAGTTAGGCAGTTGCCTAAGTGGACCGTAAATGAAAAGGCACAATCCTATAAATAGATGTAGGATTGTAAGTGTTGAGATAACTAAGAATCGGATAGCTTAATATCAAAGGATCTGAAGATAGCTAAAGACTGAGAGTTGATGATTAAATATCTTGTTGTATCTAGGTTTTTGCGGAGATAAATATGATGTGACAGAGTTTTTGAGCATAATCCTTGTGCTCTTCCGTTTCTCTGTGGTAAATGCATTATGCGATATGAATATGTGAATGATGCGATGTTTCCTTGCTGTGATTAATGCACGATTAATGCTTTATTGTTATATCTATTGCATATTTATGGTTCTGTCAATGATAAGATATGTTGAATGATGTCGCGATTATGCTTAATGCCTGAGTTGAATGCTTAGATCTATTTTCTGAATGTTGCAATAAGTTGATAAGTGAATGCACAATATCCTCCTTCATTCGGCGGAAACATGGTTCCGTCAACTCTCCCTTGAACATCTCGGGTGAGACCTTATATGCTCTGCAAGTGTTGCTGGACAGGGTAAAACCTGTCTGAGCCGGTGCTCAGGGAGATCATCGTGTGTTGGATGTCGACAGAGTGAGGAACCCCTGTCGACTGGGTTTGTGTCAACAAATGGTTCCGTTGCCGGGACCATAGTGCGGAGTGAAATAAGGATATGTTGTGGCATCCGACAAGACCGGATATCCAAGATTGGTTCGACCTAAAGTTGCGAGAGTTCACTGAAAAATAAAATAAGAACCTTGGGTTGTCGACAGACTGGTGGTTGGAAAAGTACATACACGACGGTCCACACGAATATTTTTTCTGCAAATTCCCAATTATTCTGTATGAGTGGTTAGTTAGCAAAATTGACCTATCAGAAGAGCAACTTCCAAGGTGGTGAGCCGACAACTTGGACCCCAGAATTAATCCAGGAGCTACAGGAAGTCGACAACAAAGTGTCTTGGGCTGTTGAGGTTTGGGTAGATAGTATACTAGAAGGATACATCACTGAGTTTGTGGTTGATACAATAAAGTCTTATAGTGAAGCTGAACGAGAGTTTTTCAACGGGCCGTGAGGCAGGTTCTCGCTGTCACTACAGTTGTCCATTAAGATGCTTATTTTTGAAAAGGGCATACTGAAGATGCACCTCGACTAGTAAGAACCCTGGTGGGTGGAGGCTATGGACACCGTGACGGCAGGGGGCGGTACATGGAATGATACGGGGTAGATGGGTGCAACTTGTGATGAGACTGTGAAGGAAGCCGAGGAAGAGAGTGGTCTTACGAGGGGAGGAGCAAGGTTTCGACAAGAAAAGAGGCAAAGGATATGAGAAGGTCCTGTTGTGATCGAAACACAAGGCCGTCACCTACCCAAATTTCTGGGAACTATTATTTTACTTGCAAAAATACTTTATGTTAATTTAAATTACAAAGTTTTGTAATTATGATCAGTTTTGATCATGGATGAATGTAATTATTGAATATTATTATTTAAATAAATTAATTGGGAGACAAACACCCAAGAGGACTGTTGAATGAGTGTTCACTGACCCATTAGGAGGAATGGAAGCTGTTGGAAGGTATGGGACACATGGCAGCAGTTGCATCACACCACTAACTGTTGGTTATGGGACAACTACCCCTAAAATAGGGAATTATCCCCCAGGTGGAGGGAGTGAGCAGGCAGCTCATTTAATGACCCAGTAACATCTAAAAAGGCCTAGGCAGCCTATAAAGGCAAATTTGAATTGGGCAGGCAGCTCTTAATCAATATTTCTGCAGAATACTTTCCTCTTGTGAATCAGGTGATTTCAAGAGAGATTTGAATATGGAGGTTAGTGGTGACTATAATATTGAGTCTGCATTGTTGTTGAGAGGAACCAGAAATGCTGGTGCAAGTCTATTGGATTGCTATCTATTGAAGATTCAGAAGTGAATTTCTACAGCAAGAAGAAGACCTCATTCCTGAGTTTCTTCCTTTTGGTGGTTCAGTGAACAGGCTCAGGGGTCCTAAGACAGTACTTGACTATTTTCAGGAATTGGTTGGGTGGAACAGTCTTCTTGGGCTGTTTGTTGCCCTACAGATTTTCTCAAGTTCTATAGAATTTCTAACTTATTCTCAGTAAATAATTATGTTCTGTTTAAATAGTATTTTCTATTTTTCCTACTTTCAAAAAAGAATCTAAATCTAGAAATGTTTAAGTCTGAACGTTTAAGTTTAATGTTAAAGATGAATTGATAAACCAATATCCCTATTTTTCCACATGCTGTTTTGAAGCATCGTACTCTAGTAGAGATATGCAAATTAAAGTAGATTAGAGGATTGGAAAATGCCAATAATTCGAATAGATAGAACAATGTTTGAGTTTGTTTTATCATGTTGCTCTATACTAAACATTAATAGAATGGATTGATAAAATCTAGAAGATCATAATTACTATATTTTTTCATAAAATGTAAACACTATTATTTCTCTGTATATATATATATATATAGGTTATTTAGTTTTCTGCATTATAGTTGAATATAACAGAATGTTATGTATAAATATATATTATACATGTTTATCAGAGTTTCATCAAAAACAATGCATCACATTATTCTTATCATTCTTATGCATTCGAGAAACAGATAGATCTCATCTCTCTATACCTCATATTATGTTTTGCAAGCTTATACCAGAGTTGCAATATAAGTGGATGTAATTATCATAATAAAACCATACACAACAATCATAATACAATTCTCTTTTGCTTAAAGACAAATTGATTTTTATTTAGGGTTTTCAAGATTATTTCCTAGCTGTACTGCAAAACATTTTTATACTTTGTCGACGCCTCATATCTCATACATCTACATTATAAATTATAAACGATATAAATTGTTTTATTTTCAAAATAGAAATATTACTTTTACATAGGTTTCGATTCAAGCCAAAACCCTTTTACATTTCGTTTATCAGCAGTTCGATCTCTATTTAATCAAACACCAAGGATATTATGACATGTTGTCATATCTGAAGACAAAAAGACAATCAGTTGATGATTATATTATATACAACTACCACCTTCAAAATCGTCATACACCCTAGTTAGTAGTCTGGTGATTTCCATCTATAGCAATTTATTTGTTCTTTAAAGACCCGATAGACGCCTCTTATGGGTGAAGTTTCTAGATAACATTTAAGTTTGGAGTTTGAAATTTATTCAACACTTTTCTACAGACTACACGTCCTTGACGAAATTTTTAAAACCTAGTCTAAGTTTTGTAAGCCACATTATTAACCTACAGCAGTAAGTCGAACAATACAGACATCTACACAAAATATCAGCATACTATTTCATTTCGAGAAGAGAAGTATCAATTACACAGTGAATGAGCCCACGACTCTATTTCCAAAACTTAACCATCGAAATCGTGATTCTCAGAACGAGATTTTCAATACGTTTTCACAAACAAAAATTATTACAGGGTTTAAAACCATTACCCAACAGTTTTTGAAAGAACCCATTTCTTCTCAAGCATCGATGAGTCACAACTCTAGTCGGCATTATAAACATTTCAAAATATAGAAACCAAGAACCATTTAAATGAAACGAAAGTCATGTCACTAAACAATAAGCGTGATTCGAAAGTTCTGCAACTATCAACATCGACAGAGAAATGATGAGTCTTGACAAAGTTTGTTACTCATTCTTTGAACTACTTCAACCACCGTCCAAGAGCACTATGAGGGTTATGGAAGACCCGAGGCTTACCGGTGATGATGCACGTTGATACCCTTGCCAAAACATTACTCAATCGTTTCCTTAGAACCCTGTATCTGACAAACGATAGGTTTGAAATTAGATACCTATTACATTAAATCGAAAATCAAAGTACAACAAAAGAAACACCTATTCATTAGAAGGATGCTCACCTTCATAACTTGATGAGAACGTTGCCATGGACGACACCAAGAAGCTTCATCCTCTTGCAGCTCTGTGTTTTCTTTTCACTCTTTTCTCAAACATAAACTAAAACTGCAATCCCTCGAACCAGAGATCAAATCTCGTAAAAATACATCTTTATCACAGTGATAAACCTTGCAAACTCAACCCCTTTTGGAGGTCTCGAGGTCGACCCTCTCCCAAGATCCTTCTACCAAAAATTCGGCAACCTTTTGGCCACTCCAAACCGAAACAATAGCACATTAAGCTGCGTTTCCAAGTTCATAAACCAAAACAACAACGATGGTAGGGTTACAAATCCAACGGCCCAAATTCATCACCTCGACAGTCTCTACAATGCCAGCGATTTTAGCTTTGGTACAAACGACGTCAACATTAAATGCCCGACTGACATTACAGGTTGACAATGCCACCATGGCATATAGTGGAGCAAGTACAACCAACGCATGGCGCATTATTCTTACACATCGACGAGCATAGTGGTGTTCACATCTATGTAGACCGTTGGCAAATCCCTTGTGGCAAGGGTTTGGTACTAAAACTTTAATTGCAGGTTGGATACAGGATCCTTACCAAGCTGGAGACCGCCGCCAATTTAATGAACCAGCAACCTGTCCAATATCAAATTCAATGCCTGTCAGTAAAAGTCGACGTGACAATAAACTCTTTAATTTCCTTTGTTAACACAACAAGTTTTTATTTCATCATAGTAATAGTAACGTTATGCATAGTTTTCATTATAATGTTTACACGATATTGTTATCATTTCGACATAATACAAGGTTGGTAACAATTTGCAAACTATTCATATAGTTTAGTTATAAGTCTAATGTTTGCATTTATTTGCAATGAGTTTTGTTTTATATTTATGTTGATAATAAACCAAGAATCGATATAGTCACCCACTATATTCATAAGACTATGAAAATATCATGTTATAGGATGATAGTTAAATAGTTCAAGTTTTATTTTGCAACATAGTTAACCTATGGTTGTATTTGTTTATTATCTAATTTCTACCAATGTCTAGTCTTTGGGAAAGACTACTTTTGCTTACATAAGACCTAAATAATTATATTGATTGTGAACCATAAAACTTATATAGTTAGTTAATAGTGTTGTATAAAACTCACAAGCACATACATGCTATAATATATAGTTTGGTAATGGGATTAATCATTTTCTCCAATCCCCTATCCACTTTTATTCATGCGATACAATGGCACGGTACCATCTAGGTACTACCAACTAAATGGTGACAACAAGACAACTAGTACAATGATGAAGACAGAATTAGTTAGTACAAGGACGACGACAGAACCAGCTAAGTACAATGACGACTACAGTGACGATGCTGCTAATTCATACAACTAACATGGGTTGATTTTACTTAGATACAACATGAATCATGGAAAGAAAAAGTGTAAGCATGTGAATCGTACCTGTATGCTTTTATAAATGCAACAGTCTTTAATTATTCTATTTTTTATTTTAAACGATGAATTTGAACTCACACGAACTGGAATTTATTGCAATCATAAAACTTCTAACCTGTCATCTGCACATAGAACAGATCCAATGTTTTAGCGTTACAACTAAGTAAGCTTCGGGGTCCCTCATAGGACTCCCTTGGATAGCAAAGAAGCAAACTGTTAGTATCATCTCAAAGAAAAAGTATCATATCACATTTCTAACCTGGCATTTCATCATTACATTAATCATACTTATCATTGCATTGAAAAGTGTCGCATCTAAAGTCTGATCTAATCATGCATTCGACTATCTTAATGATAGTTGTTACGAATGTAATTAAGTTGTCACTGTCGCATTAGTTTCATCAGACATTTAATTGTGTTTAGTACAAACAACTGTTTAGCTAATGTTGTTACATTCAGCAATTATTATTTTTTCCAATTATAAATTATCGTAAATAAAGCTATCATTGCTATTAATAAAAATTTTAAATTTTTATGAAAATTCGGGATGTTACATGTGGTATCAGAGCACAGATTCGAACTCTAGGCTTGAATGAGGTCCAAAACCCGCAGTAGAAAATTTTAATATACAACAGAAAATTCTTTTTGCAGCAGAAAATTACATGAACTTGACATTTTTTATTATTATATTATCATAAATTATTTTCAGTTATAGATATGGAGAACTCAGCTGAACATTTAAGTGACAGATTTCAGCCAAATAGTCATAGTTCAGGACAACACTTTGTAGAGGAAGGTCACGGGGAATTAAATAACAGTTCAACGGAACTGTTATGTGCCTTTCAAGAATTAAAGGAAGAAATCAAATCTGTGAAATAAGATAATGAAAAGATTCTGCAAGCACAAGAACAACTCAATCAAGTGTTGTTTGAACATAGCCAAATAGAGGAACAAGAGAGGAACAATGAAGATATTTCCAAAGTTGAGGACATGCCTCACACTGATAAAAATCAGAACATAAAAATCAACGAAGTAAAAGACAACTCAACTTCATCAGGAGATGCTATTGAAGTACGCAAAAGGAAGCGTAACTATACCAGTGACAACAGTGAAGGAGACTCCAAACCAAGAAGGAAAAATCATAAGGAATATGAGCAAATTTCTGGGGAATTCAAGAAGATAAGACCTCCAACTTTCAATGGAGAAACTGAGAAAGGTGAGACAGCTGAAGCTTGGCTGTCAGGGATGAAGAAATACTTCCAGATCTACAACTATTCAGAGTTCTTAAAGGAAAAGATGGCTATATATAACTTGACCGAAAAAGTGGATATTTGGTGGCAAGACATCAAAAGGGTAAAGGGCATCAAAGATAAAGATGTAAGCTGGAGTGCTTCCAAACAATATTTCAAAAAGAAGTATCTATCTGAGCAGTACTACGAAGAAAAATCTAAAAGAATTCTATGATTTGAAGTTGGGAGGTATGAATATGAAGGAAATGAACAGTAAGTTTCTGAACTTACTGAGATATGTACCATATCTCATAGAAGAGAAACCAAAAATTCAAAGGTACTTAAGCTATTTACCATTCAGCATTAAAGACAGAATTGAGTATGACAGTCCTAAAACATTAGAGGAGGCTATGAGAAAGGCAGTTTTCTGTTATGATACAAATCGGAAAAGAGAGGGTATGTCAAATTGGAAAAATCATAGGCCCAACAATTTTGAACAGAAGAAGAAAAATTTCAGATTTAGTGGAAATTCCAGATTCCAAAGGAAGAATTTTCAGAATCGAAATTCCCAAGGGAATAATTCCAGAAATAATTCACGGTAGAATTCTATAGCACCGAAAAATCCATGTAATACTGCGAAGACCAGTGAGCCAAAGACACATATTAAATGTTTTGAATGTCAAGGCCCCCATTACGCATCATAATGTCCCTTAAGGAAGCAAAAGACAAACAACATCAACTCTATACAGACTGAACCTACTGTTGGAGACGTAGCAAGGGAGATGCCAAGAATTAACGCAACACTTGACAACAGGCAAGCAGATCATCAAATCTCTATGGTAGAGATTGAAGGTATGATACATGACCATCCTGTTACTGTTTTAATTGACCCAGGTGCTAGTTTACGTTATATATCACCAGATGTTGTGGAAAATCTTAAACTAAAAACTGAAAAGTTTAGTAAATCATGGCTAGTTAGACTAGCAACTGGAACAAAGAGGAAAGTATTAGATTTTATAGAAAACTGTGTGTTGTCCATGAATCATTTACAAACACAAATCAATTTGAATATTCTACCTTTAGGTTCTTATGATATTATCGTTGGGATGGACTGGTTAAAAGCCCATCATGTCATCCTGAAATGTTATGGAAAAAGTTTTACATGCTTAAATGATGAAGGGAAAACTGTAGAAATAAAAGGCATTCCAAGGAAGGTAACCCTTAGAAAAATTTCAGCCATGCAAGTTAAGAGGGAAGTTAGGAAGGGATGCCAAATGTTTGCAGTAAACGTGGTAAACGATGATATTATGGATAAATATGACAAACTGAAATTAGAGGACATACTTGTCCTAAAATATTTTAAAGATGTATTTCCTGAAAAGATTCCAGGATTACCACCCAAAAGAGATTTAGATTTTACCATAGAGTTGATACCAGGAGTAGTACCAAATTCAAAAGCTCCATACAGAATGAATATACTGGAGTTAAGCGAATTAAAATCTCAGTTGAAGGAACTTATTGACAAGAAGTACTTTAGACCAAGTGTGTCTCCTTGGGGAGAACCTGTCATCTTTGTTAAGAAGAAAGATGGAACATTAAGACTGTGCATAGATTATCGCCAGCTTAATAAGATGACGATCAAGAATAGATACCCGTTGCCCCGCATAGATGATCTATTTGATCAGCTACGTGGAGCAACAATATTTTCGAAGATTGATCTAAGATCAGGGTACCATCAAGTAAGGGTTAAGGATGAAGATATTTCAAGACAGCTTTCCAAACTCGGTATGGACATTACAAGTTCGTAGTCATGCCATTTGGTTTGACTAATGCCCCGGCTGTATTTATGTGTTCGATGAATAATATTTTGCATAAGTACTTAGGCAAGTTTGTTGTTGTGTTTATAGATGATATTTTAGTGTACTAAAAAAGAAAAGAAGAGCATGATGAACATTTACGGATTATCTTACAAGTATTAAGAGATCATCAATTGTATGCCAAATTTAGTGAGTGTGACTTCCACAAAGACAAAATTTAGTATCTAGGACACATAATTTCAGCAGAAGGAATCTCGGTTGACCCCAACAAGATAAGGGCCATTAATGAATGGCCGGTTCCTAAAGATGTGTCGGATGTAAGGTCATTTATGGGCATTACGGGGTATTACAGAAAGTTTATAGAGAATTTTTCAAAAATTGCCAACCCCATAACTTCCTTGCAAAAGAAAGGGAAGAAATTTGTCTGGGATCAGAAGTGTGCTGACAGCTTTAAGAAATTAAAAGAACTATTGATGACAACACCTATCTTGAGGATAGCTGACCCTAACAAGGATTTTGTAGTTTATACAGACGCATGCAATGACGGACTCGCTGGAGTCTTGACACAAGAAGGACATGCGGTGGCATACGAATCTAGAAAACTGAAAGTACATGAAAAGAACTACTCTACTTATGATTTAGAGTTATTAGCAGTTATTCATGCCTTAAAAATGTGGCGTCAACATCTTATTGGCAAAAAGTTTATATTATTAACGGAAAACATGGGTCTGAAATATTTATTGGATCAGACAAACCTGAACGCTAGACAAGATAGATGGTTGACGTTCTTAAGTGAGTATGATTTCGAAATTCAGCATATTAAAGGAAAGGAGAACAAAGTTGCAGATGCCTTGAGTCGCAAGGAAAAACTAAATTTCATTTCAGCAATCAGTAATTATTCAACTGATTTGGAAAATCAGATTCTGGAAAAAGGTGAAACAGATGAAGAATCCAGAAAAATGAAGGAAAAGACAGCCAATAATAGTTCTGAAAATTGTATGGAAGATTACAGAATTAAGGAAAATGGTCTATTACTGTATAAAAACAGATTGTATGTACCAGATATACCAGAAATAAAATTTCTGATATTAAATGAGATGCATAAAAGTCACTATTCTAGTCATCCAGGATATCAAAAGATCATCACTATGCTGAGAAAAGAATACTATTGGCCCAGAATGAAAGATGAAGTAGCTAAATACATCGCAAAATGCTTGGACTGTCAAAAGGTGAAGGTTGAACACCAACATCCTGCTAGATTGTTGCAACCATTACCAATACCAAGCTGGAAATGGGAAGTGATCAGCATAGATTTCATTACTGGATTACCTAACAATCAGAAACAACATGATTCTATCATGGTGGTGGTGGACAAACTTAGCAAGGCAACACATTTCATACTAGTGAAGACCATGCATAAAGCCCTAGATATTGCAGAAATTTTTATGAAACAGATTTTTAGACTTCATGGAATACCGAAAGTAATAATTTCAGATCGTGACTCGAAGTTTACAGGAAACTTGTAGAGGTCACTGTATAAGGGATTGAATACAACTTTAAATTTCAGTACAACATTTCATCCACAGATGGATGGGCAGACAGAAAGGGTAAATCAAGTGTTAGAAGATTTATTAAGAATGTATGTTAAGGATCAACTTGGTAAGTGGGAATATTATCTGCACTTAGCAGAATTTGCTTATAATAATCATTATCATGCATCGGCCAGACTTAGTCCTTTTGAAATTCTTTATGGTAGGAAATGTAATACACCTGTTTCATGGAATGATCCAGTAAATAGAGTTGTTTTAGGACCTGAATTATTGCAAGAGTTAGAACTAATTGTGAAACAGATGCAAGGACATTTAAAAGCTGCCCAAGATAGGCAGAAAAGTCAAGTAGATTCGAAAAGAACTCATAAAGAGTTCCAGGTGGGTGAACATGTGTTTCTCAAGGTAAGACCGAAAAAGAGTTCACTAAAATTGGGGAGCTGTGCCAAGTTGGCACCCAGGTATTGTGGTCCTTCTGAAATATTATCTAAGGTTGGAGCAGTGGCATACTAACTGGCTTTGCCACCTAACCTGAAAATACATAATGTTTTTCATATATCGTTTTTAAAGAAATATGTGCAAGATACTACTCATGTTGTAAACTGGAATGATGTACAGGTGGGACAAGACGGAGATTTTCCGGTGGAACCGGATTGTATCCTCGGAAAGAGGGAGACTATTCTCCGGAATCACAGCATTGGGCAAGTGAAGGTGCAATGGAAGCACCTTAGCCCAGAAGAGGCAACCTGGGAGTTGGAAAGTAGTATGCGGGCAGCATACCCAACTCTGTTTCAGGAACACTCAAGGAGTAATTAGCCAACATCGAGGACGATGTTGAGACTTAAGGGGGGGTGTATGTCACCTACCCAAATTTCTGGGAATTATTATTTTATTTGCAAAAATACTTTATGTTAATTTAAATTACAAAGTTTTGTAATTATGATCAGTTTTGATCATGGATGAATGTAATTACTGAATATTATTATTTAAATAAATTAATTAGGAGACAAACACCCAAGAAGACTGTTGAATGAGTGTTCATTGACCCACTAGGAGGAATGGAAGCTGTTGGAAGGTATGGGACACATGGCAGGAGTTGCATCACACCACTAACTGTTGGTTATGGGACAACTACCCCTAAAATAGGGCATTATCCCCCAGGTGGAGGGAGTGAGCAGGCAGCTCATTTAATGACCCAGTAACATCTAAAAAGGCCTAGGCAGCCTATAAAGTCAAATTCGAATTGGGCAGGAAGCTCTTAATCAATATTTCTGCAGAATATTTTCCTCTTGTGAATCAGGTGATTTCAAGAGAGATTCGAATAGGGAGGTTAGTGGTGACTGTAATCTTGAGTCTACATTATTGTTGAGAGGAACTAGAAATGCTGGTGCAAGTCTATTGGATTGCTATCTATTGAAGATTCATAAGTGAATTGCTACAGCAAGAAGAAGTCCCCATTCCTGAGTTTCTTCCTCCTGGTGGTTCAGTGAACAGGCTCGGGGGTCCTAAGACAGTACTTGACTGTTTTCAGGAATTGGTTGGGTGGAACAGTCTTCTTGGGCTATTTGTTGCCCTAAAGATTTTCTCAGGTTCTACAGAATTTCTAACTTATTCTCAATAAATAATTCTATTCTGTTTAAATAGTATTTTCTGTTTTTCCTGGTTTCGAAAAAGAATCTAAATCTAGAAATGTTTAAGTCTGAATGTTTAAGTTTAATGTTAAAGATGAATTGATAAACCAATATCCCTATTTTTCCACATGATGTTTTGAAGCATCGTACTCTAGTAGAGATATGCAAATTAAAGTAGATTAGAGGATGGGAAAATGCCAATAATTCGAATAGATAGAACAGTGTTTGAGTTTGTTTTATCATGCTGCTCTATACTAAACAGTAATAGAAAGGATTGATAAAATCTAGAAGATCATAATTACTATATTGTTTCATAAAATGTAAACACTATTATTTCTCTCTCTCTCTCTCTCTCTCTCTCTCTCTCTCTCTCTCTCTCTCTCTCTCTCTATCTATATATATATATATATATATATATATATATATATATATATATATATATATATATATATATATATATATAGGTTCTTTAGTTTTCTGCATTATAGTTGAATATAACAGAATGTTATGTATAAATATATATTATACATGTTTATTAGAGTTTCATGAAAAACAATGCATCACATTATTCTTATCATTCTTATGCATACGAGAAACAGATAGATCTCATCTCTCTATACCTCATATTATGTTTTTCAAGCTTATACTAGAGTTGCAATATAAGTGGATGTAATTATCTTAATAAAACCATGCATAATAATCATAATACAGTTCTCTTTTGCTTAAAGACAAATTGATTTTTATTTAGGGTTTTCAAGATTATTTCCTAGTTGTACTGCAAAACATTTTTATACTTTGTCAACGCCTCATATCTCATACATCTACATTATAAAATTATAAACGATATAAATTGTTTTATTTTCAAAATAGAAATATTACTTTTACATAGGTTTCGATTCAAGCCAAAACCCTTTTACATTTCGTTTATCAACAATTTGATCTCTATTTAATCAAACACCAACGAGATTATGACATGTTGTCATATCTGAAGACAAAAAGACAATCAGTTCATGATTATATTATATACAGCTACCACCTTCAAAATCGTCATACACCCTAGTTAGTAGTCTGGTGATTTCCATCTACAACAATTTATTTGTTCTTTACAGACCTGATAGACGCCTCTTATGGGTGAAGTTTCCAGATAATATTTAAGTTTGCATTTTGAAATTTATTCAACACTTTTCTATAGACTACACGACCTTGACGAAATTCTTAAAACCTAGTCTAAGTTTTGTGTTGATGTATATGTAACTTCGGAATGTATTTCACATATATGTATATTGTATTCCTATAGAGATGTTATTATTCCTCTATACGAAAGTGTCGTCATTTATATTGTAAGTGTTGTAACTTATACTTGATGGGTTATTAGACCACCTTGTTGGGGTCGACCCTGTATAAGTCATGTGGGTCAAAGGGTTATTAGACCACCCTATTGGGGGTCGGCCATGTGGGTCAAAGGGTTATTAGACCACCCTAGTGGGGGTCGGCCCAGTCAGCATTATGTTAAGTGGTTAAGTTGAGGCCGACCTAGTTGAGTAAAGGTTAAGTCAAGTTAGTGTATAAATAGAGAGTGTGTCTCTCTCATTTTATATATTCTATTCTCTCACTCACACTGTGGAGAGTGGTGCACTTGTGGAGGAGGAGGCTCTGCTGCTAGGAGAAGACTATCTCTTGTATTCTGGTTATATCATTGCTCTATCTATCTCTGAGGAAGTTATTGGGGTTTTTCACCTCTATGGTTTTCCCCAAGTAAACTCGGTATCTCTTCTGTGCTTGCATTATTGTGTCCATGAATGATATGCTGTAGATTTGTTGTACATGTTGTTCTCTCAGTTAAGATCCTAGATCAGATTGAAGTAAATTCTGAAAATTTAACATTTTGGAAGCCACATTATTAACCTACAGCAGTAAGTCGAACAATACAGACATCTATACAAAATATCAGCATACTATTTCATTCCGAGAAGAGAAGTATCAATTACACAGTGAACGAGCCCATGGCTCTATTTCCAAAACTTAACCATTGAAATCGTGATTCTCAGAATGAGGTTTTCAATACGTTTTCACAAACAAAAATTATTACAGGGTTTAAAACCATTACCCAACAGTTTTTGAAAGAACCCATTTCTTCTCAAGCATCGACGAGTCACAGCTCTAGTCGGCATTATAAAAATTTGAAAATACAGAAACCAAGAACCATTTAAACGAAACGAAAGTCACGTCACTAAACAATAAGCGTGATTCGAAAGTTCTGCAACTATCAACATCGACAGAGAAACGACGAGTCTTGACAAATCCTGTTACTCGTTATTTGAACTACTTCAACCACTATCCAAGAGCACTATGAGGGTTATGGAAGACCCGAGGCTTACCGGTGATGAGGCACGCTGATACCCTTGCCAAAACGTTACTCAATCATTTCCTTAGAACCCTGTAACTAACAAACAATAGGTTTGAAGTTAGATACCTATTACATTAAATCGAAAATCAAAGTACAACAAAAGAAACACCTATTCATTAGAAGGATGCTTACCTTCATAAATTGACGAGAACGTTGCCACGGACGACACTAGGAAGCTTCATCCTCTTGCAGCTTTGTGTTTTCTTTTCACTCTTTTCTTAAACATAAACTAAAACCGCAATCCCTCGAACCAGAGATCAAATCTCGTAAAACTACACCTTTATCATAGTGATAAATCCTGCAAACTCAACCCCTTTTGGAGGTCTCGAGGTCGAACCTCTCCCAAGATCCTTCTACCAAAAATTCGGCAACCTGTCAGCCACTCCAAACCGAAACAATAGCACATTAAGCTGCGTTTCCAAGTTCATAAACTAAAACAGTGATGATGGTAGGGTTACAAATCCAACGGCCCAAATTCATCACCATCGACGGTCTCTACAATGCTAGTGATTTTAGATTTGGTACAAATGACATCAACATTAAATTCCCGACCTACATTACAGGTTGACAATGCCACCATGGCATACAGTGGAGCAAGTACAACCAACGCATGGCGCATTATTCTTACACATCGACGAGCATAGTGGTGTTCACATCTACATAGACCATTGGAAAATCCCTTGTGGCAAGGGTTTGGTACTAAAAATTTAATTGCAGGTTGGATACGGGATCGTTACCAAGCTTGAGACCGACGCCAATTTAATGAACCAACAACCTGTCCAATATCAAATTCAATGCCTGTCAGTAAAAGTCGACGTGACAGTAAACTCTTTAATTTCCTTTGTTAACACAACGAGTTTTTATTTCAACATAGTAATAGTAAATTTATGCATAGTTTTCATTATAATGTTTACACGATATTGTTATCGTTTCGACATAATACAAGGTTGGTAACAATTTGCAAACTATTCATATAGTTTAGTTATAAGTCTAACGTTTGCATTTATTTGCAATGAGTTTTGTTTTATATTTATGTTGATAATAAACCAAGAATCAATATAGTCACCCACTATATTCATAAGACTATGAAAATATCATGTTATAGGATGATAGTTAAATAGTTCAAGTTTTATTTTGCAACATAGTTAACCTATGGTTGTATTTGTTTATTATCTAATTGCTACCAATGCCTAGTCTTTGGGAAAGACTACTTTTGCTTACATAAGACCTAAATAATTATATTGATTGTGAACCATAAAACTTATATAGTTAGTCAATAGTGTTGTATAAAACTCACAAGCACATACATGCTATAATATATAGTTTGGTAATGGGAGTAATAATTTTCTCCAATCCCCTATCCACTTTTATTCATGCGATACCATGGCACAGTACCATCTTGGTACTACCAACTAAATGGTGACAACAGGACAGCCAGTACAATGACATAGACAGAATTAGTTAGTACAAGGACGACGACAAAACCAACTAAGTGCAATGACGACTATAGTGACGATGCTGCTAATTAGATGCTTATTCATACAGCTAACTTGGGTTGATTTTACTCAGATACAAGACGAATCATGGAAAGAAAAAGTGTAAGCATGTGAATCGTACCTGTATGCTTTTATAAATGCAACAGTCTTTAATTGTTCTATTTTTATTTTAAACGATGAATTTGAACTCACACGAACTGGAATTTATTGCAATCATAAAACTTCTTACCTGTCGTCTGCACACAGAACATATCCAATGTTTTAGCGTTACAACTAAGTAAGCTTCGGGGTCCCTCATAGGACTCCCTTGGATAGCAAAGAAGAAAACTGTCACTATCATCTCAAAGAAAAAGTATCATATCACATTTCTAACCTGGCATTTCATCATTACATTAATCATACTTATCATTGCATTGAAAAGTGTCGCATCAAAAGTCTGATCTAATCATGCATTTGACTATCTTAATGATAGTTGTTACGAATGTAATTAAGTTGTCACTGTCGCATGAGTTTCATTAGAAATTTAATTGTGTTTAGTACAAACAACTGTTTAGCTAACGTTGTTACATTCAGCAATTATTATTTTCCGTAATTATAAATTATCGTAAATAAAGCTATCATTTCTATTAACAAAAAATTTAAATTTTTATGAAAATTCAGGATGTTACAAAGGCCGCGAAGGAAGACCACACGGGACGAAGTGACCTCACAGTGCCAACGAGGACGACCATGCTACGCCCAAGATAGAGGTAGGACCAAACCCCAGCAACAACGTGTCGACAGCTCCGCTCACTATCTTTCAACGAGTAAGAAATACAACTTTGACACCATCGTGTTCATCGCATCCACAAAAATTGATTGCTAGTAGCTCGACGACTATAGGAAGGAAGCCCAGGATGGCAGGCGAGGATGCAAAGTTACCACTATTCCATGGAAATGGAACAGATAACCCTGAGCAATACTGGTTCATATGTGAAGCAGTATGGACTGTTAAGCAAATTACTGGTGATGATGCCAAGAAAGGGAAACCGGCGACAACTCTTCGAGGTTGCGCATTGGACTGGTTTATGAAGTTTGTTCAAGTTCCGACGGGACCTCCAGAGAAGATGTTGGATGACATTAGAAAAGGATTGGTTGTAGAATTCAGAAAACCCAAGTTTGAAGAACAGTATATTACAGAACTAAAAGAGATTAAGCAGTATCCCAATGAAACTGTGTGGGATTTTGACCAACAGTTCAAAACACTGATGGCGAGGGTTAGATTTGACATGAGCGATGTCCATCACAAAGAGTGGTTCATTGCGGCATTGATACCTCACATTCACCTACCGCTGATGCAACAGAACATTACAACACCAAGTGAAGCCTTGGAGATTGCAATGCAGTTGGAAGCTTCGCCGATTGGTGAGAACGCAGCAAGTATGTCGTAGATTCAGACACAGTTGGCAAACTTGACAATACAGTTGCAAGAACTTAAGAAGGGTAAGGAACATTGTGAAGAGGCGTGGTGTACGTGATGTCATGCAGAAGGGCATACTAAGGATAACTGCCTCGATTTCTGCAACTATTTGGTATCCGGAGCACCAAACCCATTGAGTGGTGGTGGTATGCCGTGGTGCTGCATCTGTCAGGTATATGGGCATCGCCATGAGGAGTGTCAATACATGCAGAAGATGGTCACAAAAATGATGAATCTATATTGTACCTTCTGCAAATCAGTGGGACATGAAGACAAATATTGTCGCGCATATGGCTTGCTTTAGGAGAGAACGTATGATGCATTCTATGTGAAGGACGACCAGTGTGCTGTACAACAACCGCAACTGTAGCTGTAGGTGGTTCTGCCGCTACCTCAACCATGGGTGCAGTTTGTACTGCATCAGCAACCACCATAGTTTATGCCACAATATACTCAGATGCCGATGGATCTGCACCAGCCACATTACGTTCAACAACCACAGTACGTTCAGTCCGCACCATGTGCTCAGCCGGGACAGTATGTGCAGCTACAACTGAATCCCATGCAGCAGCAGTTTCCTCAAGCACAATATCAGCAATAGGGGTATTCCACAGCAGATTCCAGGGAGGACATGGTGGAGGTTTTGGTTGCAGAGGAGGATGCGGTCGTGGGCCTGTCCAATGTTACAATTGCGGAGTGTTGGGACACTACCAGCGAGATTTCCCACAATTGCAGACACAATTTATGTTTTGGTTTGTCACTGATCACACTGTTGAAAACTGTCCGTAGTTGATTACGTGGTGGCAGGAAGGAAATATATTACAGTTGGAGAATCAGAATCAAAATCAGAATCCACCACAGAATTAGAACCAACGTCCAAATCAAAACGCCAACCAGAATGTGAATCAACCTGCAAACCCCCTGCCGAACTAGAATCAGGGACCGACTGTTGCGACAATTTTAGTAGAGCCGAGGACACAAGATGATGATGTTGCTGTTATCACTCGCGGAGGTGCGATGGGGTGCGAAGATGGTTTGCATCCTTATATCCAGCTAGCTGGGAAGAAGAAGGTGCAGTTTGAGATTGATGCCGAGTGGGATACATTCCTTCAAGCGCGTAATGCGATGGAAAAAGATCACGGTAAGTCAATTGTTTATGTGTTGGTAGGCGGTTTGATGAGTCAGCATCGCAGCATCGTGGATGCTGCACAAGGCCAAAGGTACCATGGAAGGAGGAAAGCAACACGCAAGTGATCCAGATGGATATTGGTGGCCACCCACCTATTCCACTGGGTCAAAATAGTATCCTATTTCGGCAATATCCTAGCAATTTTTCTACGATTTTTCGGGTCTTAAAGTTTCGGGGCCATTTTGAGGCCCTAAATGACCTTTTTTGGTGATTTGGGGGGCCAAATGGTTGCCAATAGAGAACATTTGTCTCTAGTTGAAAGCTGTAAATCTCGTATAGACCTTTCCAACGGGCTACCGAGCGCCCCAAACGGAGATCGTATGCAAAAGTTATGACCCCGGGAAGTTGACTGCTCAACTAACCACCTTGGGGCCGCAAACTTTATGATGATTCATCTTTTAGGGTTAGGTTTTTGGATGTTTGGGATTCTTTCCCTCATGATTATGATAAATAGGCCCTTTCATCCTCTCTTTGTATTCATCTTGGCACGAATGAGCATAGCAGCCACATCTCTTCTCAAAGATAGCTACCACCATTCTAGCTATTGTAATTTACAGTTTGTTCTATTTCCGCTATTTAATAGAATATGTGTTTACTGTATCACTATATTTGATTCTGTATATGCTATCTTTTGTTTCGTTCCCACATAAATCCAGATCATTGGTATCAGAGCAGTCTGCTCTTTGATTGTTTCTCGGTGCATGTCTCCGACGAGGTTAGGATACAGAGAGTTGGGCCTCGAACTCGTTTCACCTGGGGAAGACCACTCTCGCCGCCCCAAATGGCCTCCCATGGCGGAAGAAAAGAGAGACAATGGAGCAGTAGATCCTATCAAGTTGTTTCTCAAGGAAGCCCTCACGTGACAAAGGAACGAGATGATGGAAAATTTCACCCAGATCCTCTGACACATGTCGACGACGACAGATACACCTTCAACAAGTAGTCATTTCGGAGATGCGACTCCGTTCAAGGTACAAGTTAATTTTGATATCCCTTTATTTGAAGGCCAGATCAATGCCGATGCCCTAGATAAATGGTTGAATCTACTAGAAGGTTATTTCTCTGTCCACAAATTTTTCGACAGGGAAAAGATCATCTTTGTTCTCCTCAAAGCCGTCCCCCATGTCAAAAATTGGTGGGAAACTTATTGTGAGAAAAAATCATCAGACGAGTCTGGATTGTTTAAATATTCCAATCCCACTTGGGCCTCTTTTATAGATGCCATCAAGGAACAATATTACCCTGTTGGAAACTATGATGACCAGTACACAAAATGGACCATTCAGCATCAAGAGAGGGACCAAATGGTATCGGAGTACACCAACAAATTTCATACCTTGCGCACAAAGCTAGGTATCAAGGACTCCGAGTGGCACCTAGTACTGAAACATCGCATTGGCCTACACTGGTACATACGAACAGAGATGGATTTCCTAGAAATCTCTTCACTCGGATCCGCCTATCGATATGCTGTCAAAATTGAGCATAAATTTCAGCAAAAGAACAAGCGTGACTTCGAACCTGCGCAGAAGCAGGGCAAGGGAAACTCTGGCTCGTAGAACACGGCACAAGGAAATGATAACCAGTCCCAACCACAGGCGAAGAAGGGTAATGAAAAGACATAGAAGGACACCAGGAAGTGGTGTGAGTTCCAAAAAATCCCCTAGCACAACATTGATGAAGGTCGCTCAAAACAGTCATTGGTGGCTGAGATCAAAGCTTCAGAATCAGATCCCAGTTCTGATTTTGACTCAGAACCTAATTTCACAGTCGTGCGAAAAGGGAAGCAGATCATTGATGCAGAACCTAGTGCCATTGTTTCCACCACACACATTCAACCAGAGGAACCTGAAGAGTCAGAGGCAGAGGAGCGCCTTTTCCACTCACAGATGTGGGTGAAGGGAATTCCCCTACACTTTGTTGTGGACAGCGACAGCCCGAAGAACCTGATCTTAGCAGAAGTCATCAAGAGATTGGAGCTACCAATAACACCACACCCAAAAGCATACACCATTGAATGGCTAAGCTAAGGACGAGGGATCCATGTCAGTCACCAATGTTGCCTACCATATGGAATCAAGCCCTTCAAAGATGAGGTATTGTGTGATGTGGCCCCACTTGAAGTATGTGATGTTCTTTTAGGACAACCATATATGTGGAAGCATCATGATGTATATGAATCATGACCTCGCAGTGTCATTGTCACTTTGGGAGGACAACTCTATCGGATACCAAAGATAGTTGCACCTACCCCAAACAAGCAAGGAAGGAAGATAATCTCCCACACTGGGAAATTTTCCCTATTCGCAATTGCCACTAAAGGTGAACATCAGATCACAGAGACATCCACAACCTCTGCACATTATCCTTCTACTCAGCAGAAACAAGAAGAACACAAAGTTAGTGCAACATCGCCTATTCGAGTGCCTCTACAGTGCAAGGCCACGCATTCAAAGTCCTCCTCCAAAAAGAAACCATCGACACTGGTGTAGACCAAGGATACCACAACAACCAAAACTGTTGAACAGCTCCAGCGCATCCATCAACAACAATTACAACCCTCTGAAGATGTCAAAGTGAGGCAACCTTTCCACTTCAGCAAATGCTGCACCAGAAGCTCAACTCAACGCACAGTTCGACATATGATAAGGGACTTGATGCAATGGAGACCATTGCTTCCTAAGGGGGGAGGATTGTTCCAGATGGATATCGGTGGCCACCCACCTCTTCCACTGGCTCAAAACAGTATCCCATTTCGGTAATTTCCTAGTAATTTTTCTATTGTTTTTCGGGTCCTAAAGTTTCGGATCCGTTTTGAGGCCCTAAATGACCTTTTTTGGAAATTTGGGGAGCCAATTGGTTGCCAATGGAAAACATATGGTTCCATTCGAAAGTTGTAAATCTCAGATAGACCTTTCCAACGGGCTACCGAGCACCCCAAACGGAGATCGTATGCAAAAGTTATGACCCCGGGAAGTTGACTGCTCAACTAACCACCTTGGGGCCGCAAACTTTATGACGGTTCATCTTCTAGGGTTAGGTTTTTGGATGTTTGAGATTCATTCCCTCATGCTTATGATAAATAGGCCCTTTCGGCCTCTCTTTGTATTCATCTTGGCACGAATGAGCATAGTGGCCACATCTCTTCTCAGAGATAGCTACCACCATTCTAGCTATTGTATTTTACAGTTTGTTCTATTTCTACTATTTAATAGAATATGTGTTTACTGTATCACTGTGTTCTTTGCAATATATCTCTGTATGTGATTCTGTATATGCTATCTTTTGTTTCATTCCCACATAAATTCGGATCAGCAAGGCGACAAGTATTTTTGTAGTTTTTGGGTCATTTGGACCGCATCATATGTAATTTGGGTCATTTGTATCGCGTCATATGTAGTTTGGGTCATTTTGATCACATTATGTGGAATTGTGGGTTAGTTTTTGTAAAGTTTGTAAAGAAGTAGTTAGGTGGTTTCCTAAGTGGACCACAAATGTAAAGGCACAAGCCTATAAGTAGATGTAGGTTTGTAGTGTTGAATAGTCGTCTTGGGGGAGAACTTAAGAAGAGAACATCCTAAAGAAGCTAAAGGTTGAGTTGAATATCTTATTGTATCTAGGTTTTTGCGGAGATTAATATGATGTGATAGAGTTTTTGAGCAAAATCCCTGTGTCTTTTTTGTTTATCTGTGGTAAATGTATCTTGCAACATGAATATATGAATGATGCGATGTTTCCTTGCTGCAATTAATGCTTTACTGTTATATCTGTTGCAATAATGGTTCCGTTAATGATAAGATCTGTTAAATGATGTTGCGATTATGATTAATGCATGAGTTGAATGCTTAGATCTATTTCTAAATGTGGCAATAAGTTAATCAATTGATGCACAACATCCTCCTTCATTCGGCAGAAACATGGTTCTGTCAACTCTCCCTTGAACATCTCGGGTGAGACCTCATCTGCTCTGCAAGTGTTGTTGGATAGGGTTAAACTTGTCTGGGCCAGTGCTCACGGAGATCGCGGTGGCTTGGGTGTCGATAGCGTGTGGAACCCCTGTCGATTGGGTTTGTGTCAACAAATGGTTTTGTTGCCGGGACCATAGTGCGAAGTGAAAGGAGGATATGTTGTGGCATTCGACCAGATTGGAGATCCAAGATTGCTTCGACCTAAAGTTGTGAGAGTTCACTGAAAAAGAAAATAAGAACCCTGGGTTGTCGACAGATTGGTGGTTGGCGAAGAACATTCACGATGGTCCACACGAATATTTTTTCTGTGAGTTCCCAATCATCCTGTATGAGTGGTTAGCAAAATTGACCTTCCAGAAGAGGAACTTCCAAGGTGCTGAGTCGATAACCTAGACCCCAAAACTGATCCAGGAGCTGGAAGAAGTCGACAACAAAGCATCGCGGGCTGTCGAGGTTTGGGTCGACAATATACTAGAAGGCTACATCATTGATTTTGCGCTTGATACAATAAAGTCTTATAGTGAGGCAGAAAGGGAATTCTTCAATGGGCCAAGGGGTAGGTTTTTGTTGTCACTACAGTTGTCCATTAAAATGCTCATTTGCGAAAAGGGCATATTGAAGATGCACCTAGACCACTAAGAACCCTGGTGGGCGGAGGCCATGGATACCGCGACGGCTTGGGGGCGATACATGGAACAATAAGGGGTAGATGGGTGCGGGTCATGATGAGACTGTGAAGGAAGCTAAGGAAGAGAGTGGTCTTATAAGGGGAGGAGCAAGGTTTCGACAGGAAAAGAGGCAAAGGACAGGAGAAGGTCCTACTGCAATCGAAACGCAAGGCCGCAAAGGAATACCACACGGGATGAAGCGACCTCACAGTGCCGACAGGGACAACCAGGCTACGCCCAGGATAAAGGCAGGACCAAACCCCAGCAGCAACGTACCCACACCTCCGCTCACTATCTCTCAACCAGTAAGAAATACAACTTTGACACCATCGTGTTCATCAAGTCAATAGAATTTAATTACTAGTAGCTCAACGACTGTAGGAAGGAAGCCCAAGATGGCAGGCGAAGATGCAAAGTTACCGCTGTACCACAGAAATGGAATAGATAACCTTGATCAATACTGGTTTTTATGTGAAGCAGTATGGACTGTAAAGCAAATTACTTATCATAATGCCAAGAAAGGACAATTGGCGACAACCCTTCAGGGTTGCGCATTAGACTGTTTCATGAAGTTTGTGCAGGTTCCTATAGGCACTCCAGAAAAGATACTGGATTGATTGCAGAGTTTAGAAAACCCAAATATGAAGCGCAGTATATTATAGAACTAAAAGAGATTAAGCAGTATCCCAATGAAACTGTGTGGGATTTTGATCAGCAATTCAAAACACTGATGGCGAGGGTTAGCTTCGACATGAGCAATGTCCAACACAAAGAATGGTTCATCGCGGCATTGCTCCCTCATATTCGGCTACCGCTGATACAACAAAACATTACAACACCGAGTGAATCTCTCGAAATTGCGATGTGGTTGGAAGCTTCGCTGATTGGTGAAAACGACGTGGGTATGTCGTAGATTCAGACGCAGCTGGCCAACTTGACAATATAGCTGCAAGATATTAAGAAGGGTAAGGAACAACATGAGGAAGTATGGTGTACGCAATGTCGTGGAGAGGGGAATACTAAGGATAAGTGCCTAGACTTCTGCAATTATCTGGTTTCAGTAGCACCGAATCCATTGAGCGGCGACGGTATGCCATGGTGTCGCATCTGTCAGGTATATGGGCACCTACATGAAGAGTGTCAATACATGCAGAAGATGCTCACAAAACCGATGAATCTGTATTGTAGCTTCTGCAAGTCCATGGGACATGAAGACAAGGACTATTGGGCATATGGGTTACTTCATGAGCGAACGTATGATGCATTCTATGTGAAGGATGACGAGCGTGCCATACAACAACCGAAACCGCAGCCACAGGTATCTCAGCCGCTACCTCAACCGTAGGTGCAGTTTGTACCGTAGCAGGAACCACAACAGTTTATGTTGCAATATGCTCTGATGCAAATGGATCCACAGTATCCATAGTACATGCAACCCGGGCAGTGTGTGCAACTGTAACCGAATCCCATGCAACAACAGTTCAATCAACCGTAATACCAACAGCAAGGGGGATTCCGTGGAGGATCCCAGGGAGGACGCGGTGGAGGCTTTGGTTGCGGAGGAGGACGAGGAGGATGAGGACCTGTCCAGTGTTATAATTGTGGAGTGTTGGGGCACTACCGGCGGGATTTCCCACAATTGTATACGCAGTGTACGTATTGTTTTGTTACTGATCACACTGTGGAAAACTGTTCGTAGTTGATTGCGCGATGGCAAGTGGGAAATGTTCAGCAATTGCAGAACTAGAATCAGGTGCAACAACCTATACAGAATCAAGTGCAGCAACCGCCGCAGAACCAGAACCAGCGTCCTAATCAAAATGCCAACCAGAGTGTGAACCAACCTGGGAATCTACCACTGAACCAGACTCAGGGTGCAACTATCGTGGCAATTTCTGTAGAGCCGAGGGTACAATATGTTGTTGTTGCAGTTATTACTTGAGGAGGTGTGAATATAGGCGAAGATGCTTCACATCCTCTGATCCGATTAGCTGGGAAAAAGATGGTACAGTTCGATATCGATGCCAAGCGCGATACATTCTTTCAAGCACGACATGCGATGGGCAGAAATCCTGGTAAGGCAGTTATTTGTGATATGCCTCCTATTTTTGATTCAACGTTAGAAGCAGGACCGTCGCGTCAGTATAGCATACTGCAGAACTTCTTGGAAAGTTGTTTATTGCTAGAAAGAGACCTTGATGCTCTGGCTAGGATCGAGAATCTGTTGTGACGAGCGACTCCGGGACGGAAGGAATCTATGGTGAACTCCCTGCAGCAGAAGAAGACGGGCAAATAAATGCGAATGGATGTCTAGATTGAGGATTATGAGGTCGATTCAGTTATTCTGGATCTTGGATCGGATGTCAACATCATGGCCAAGCAGTCCTGGCAGAAAATGGGGAGCCCAACGTTGAGCTGGTCCCCTGTACAGCTGAGACTGGCTAATCAGGCCAAGGTGACACAGATTGGGAGAGTTCCGCGCCTTGTCGTGGACATTGAGGGAATGAAGACATATGCATATTTTGATGTCATTGAGGTTGTTGAAGGCGAAAGCTCCTATCCCACGCTGTTGGGGATTGGATGGGCTAATGACAGTGGAGACAGTAATCAACTTTAAGAAGAGGATGATGAATTTTGAAAATCGTGACCTCGGAATCATAGCTCCGTTGGATCCGGCTGAAGGATGCAGGTATATTGAACCAGTAAAGGATGAAGTTACTAGTGGATGGGACTATGCATACAATATCTCAGAATATTATAATCATTCAATTGCCGACGGTGAGCTTGGGTGGCGCAGATTCAGCTCTGCATCTTCCAACTTTGATGATGCTTTAGAGAATTGGCAGAATCGCTTGCATGATGTGTCACTCCGCAAGTGTGGGTTAATCACGCAGTCATTACGCTGTGATGCGACTGAAACTATTTCCCTACCAGTATATGAAGGGATGCTTGGCTTGTCTGATTTTCTTGTAGCATTCGAGGAAAAGGTCTCAGAACCACAACGATTGCTGGCATTGGAGGAAGCACTGAAGGCTGCTCCAGCACGTTGGTGGGTGACACATAAGAAGTCGATTGATGGGTGGTCGCAGTGTTGGCGATTGATGACGGTTCACTTTGGTGACACCGAAGTTTACCACACAGGGAAGTACGATGGATGAAATGACCTTGGTAGTCATTTGATGGAATGTCAGATGTTGTGGGCATCGCGACTAAGGCATGAGTGGGTCCATGCCTTTGTCCATATTCTGGACGAGATGTCGCGCTCATGGTATACTGGAGCTGAATTGCAAGGGGAGATTACCACTTGGTTGGAGTTCAGTTTGTTTTAGTCATACCTTCAGCTTCGTGGATGCCAACCTGGATGTCCATAATGCTTTGCAACTCATTCACAACGTGGTTCTGAAGGTTGTTCCAGTGGCATATCCTGCGGATCCGCATACACACTGCAAGATGCATTCAATGATGGAATGTTATAATATCACTAGTGGACTAGAGGATGGTGATGATCTGCAGAATGTCAATATTCCAGAATCCAAAGGTAGTCACGATGTTGTAGCACTTGACACACTAACTGATCCGATCAGTTAGCCGCTGAAGCTCTGAAAGGTCAACATTGGGATAGAGGAATGTCCAAAGTTTACAAATGTCAGGGACTATTTGGACGATGAGATGATGGGGAAGGTCATCGACTTGTTGCACGAATTCCAAGATGGGTTGCCCGATCCGCCAATGTTTAAGGTTGAGGTAGATAACGACTACTACGAGGAAATCATTCAGTTTCTGGCGACAGTAACCGCACCGAAGGGGTTCACCACCAGTCAGAAGAAGCAGCTGGTGGTCAAGGCTGTAGATTTCCAGTTGATCACAGGACAGTTGTACAAACTGGGATCAGACGATATTTTGCGGTGCTGTGTCTTGCCTCACGAGCAAGGGTAGATTTTGTTAGAAGAACATGCAGGAGTAGTTGGTGGGTCACTTTAATATGTTCATAGATTATTCTGCATTAAAATATCTGGTTAATAAGCCTATGTTTGGAGGGAAGATATGTCGCCGACTACTTCTTTTTCAGGAGTTTGATTTTGAGGTGATTGTGAAGCGAGGACGCTTGAATGCAGGGCCAAATCATCTGTCGCAGATTGAGACAGGAGAGGAACCAATCAACATTGAAGACGGGTTTCCCAATGCGCAATTTTTTAAGGTTGAAGTAGCTGATGACTACTATGAAGAAATCATTCAGTTTTTGGCAATAGGAACTGCACCGGAGGGGTTCACCACCAGTCAGAAGAAGCAGCTGGTGGTCAAGGCTACATATTTCCAACTGATTGTAGGACAATTGTACAAACTGGGCTCAGATGAGATCTTGAGGCATTGCATCTTGCCTCATGAGAAAGGGCAGATCTTGTTGGAAGCACATGCAGGAGTGGCTGGTGGGTACTACGGTGGTTGTGCGACTACCCGGAAGGTGCTTCACGTAGGGCTTTGGTGGCCCATGCTTCACAATGCTGCGATAGATTATGCGCGGACTTGCGATGTCTGTCAAAGAACTGGGAAACCATCTAGGAGGGATGAGATGCCCTTAATACCTCAAGTGACACTGCAACCATTTGATAAATGGGAAGTGGATTTCGTGGGCCCTATCAACCCACCTGGGAAGCGCACTGGTGCAAGATACATCATCACGACGACAAAATATTTGATAATATGGGCAGAGGATTTTCCAGTCGCGGATTGCACCGCTGCAACAACAGCGCGCTTCTTGTTCGACAACATCGTCACTTGGTTTGGCTGCCTAAAGGTCCATCTGAGTGATCAGGGCAGCCATTTTATCAATCGCACCATCAACGCATTGACAGTAGAACTGTATATACAGCATAAGAAGAGCACACCATATCATCTGCAGGAAAATGGGATAGTAGAATCTTTCAACAAGGTCTTGGAGCATGCGCTGACAAAGGTTTACAGTACAAATCGCGACGACTAGGATTTGAAGATTCCAACAGTTTTGTGGGCATATAACACCACTTGTAAAAGATTGACAAGACAGACATCGTTCAAATTGGTGTATGGGAAAGAAGCGATTATGCCTATGGAATACTTTGTTCCGAGTCTGTGCATAGCGGAAGCAACAGGTCTGGATAATGAAGCAGCCTTAGGAGAACGTTTGGCATAGCTAGTGTAGCTCGAGGAAGACCGCTTTATCGCAGGTTTCCACCAGAGCATGGAGAAGGATCGGCAAAAGGATTGGCATGATCGCCATATCAAGAAAAAACAGCTTCAGCAGGGTGACTTGGTGTTGTTGTATGACAACAAGTTTATGAAGCACCCAGGAAAATTGCAGATGCATTGGCTTGGTCCATATCGCATCAATAGCATAACTTCAGGTGGAGTAGTACAATTGCAACAGTTGGATGGAGCAATGCTCCCAAAGTTGGTTAATGGTAGTAGTTTGAAGCCCTATAGGATGGATTTGGAGCATCGCAATGCCTAGGTCGCACCGGGCAAAAAAAAAAAAAAAACATGGCAGGATGCTCGGTGGTAGGATGGCGTACCAACAGGAATAGGATGCGTAGGTTGCATAACCCGTATCACGGTTTAGGAAATGAGTCGCGACAGCGGCAGGGTCGCAACTGGGTCAAATCAGCAATCATTACAACTCATGAACAAATGGGACTTTTTCGGTTTGACAAGTATGATCGTTCGATGGCCCAGATTGGCACCGGCGTAAGGCACATTTGGCACATGGAACACACCGTGGCAGTATGGACGGGGGTATCAGGGGTGATGGTTCGCACGGTTTGGCACGCATGACAGTTGGAGGAAGTGTGGTTTCCACTCCGGTTGTCAGAAGTCTAGTCTATACACACAGGAACAAGCGGGATGGCATGAGTGGCACCTTACGTGAGCAGGGTTATGAATGATTGGTGAGGTAGACGTTCGGACGGGGGAAATCCATAAATACAGGAACCATAGGCTAGCTGAAGAAAGTGATATTTACCAACTGCAAGGAATTCATGTTGCGAGAGGGTCAAGATGCTAGTTAAGTTAGGAATTCCAAGGAGGCTGTGGAAATGATCCATTTTATTTTGCATGGGAGCACACCAGGTGTGATGAGGGTTTGAACGAAAAGTGTGCATGAGCGCCTAGAGCAAGAAGTGCCGCGGACACTCAGGTGTCATAGAGACAAAGTCTAATTCGAGATGTCTAGGCGTATGGTGGTAGTTCGAAGCTTCGTGGTCTCTGCGGCCACAAAGAAAATGGGGGTGGCAGTCCCCTAGTCCTGGTAGTACGTACTCATTGGTGCAAACTAGATGTGCTAGAGCCGTTGGCCTGTTTTGCACCTCTGCGTCGTTCGTAAACTTCTCCTCAGATTGCACCAGCTTCTTAGATACTGGAGGATGAGTTTGAGAGGTACATGACAGCAAGCCGAAGGATGACCATGTTTGGGTGAGAAGTACATGAAAGCAAGTTGACGATCATTGTAGCACTAGGAGTCATATCCATCAGCGAGATCCAGACAACAAGAGCAGTTGCAGAGACATAGTCCAGCCATAGACGAGTGCGAGTACACCATGTCCAGCTGACGTGGCTCAAGGGCAAGCCACAAGATTGTGTTAGGGGCATGTTGGCAAGCGGTTTGATGAGTCAGCATCGCAGCATCGTGGATGCTGCGAAAGGACAAAGGTACCGCGGAAGGTGGAAAGCAGCGCACAAGGCGACAAGTATTTTTGTAGTTTTTGGGTCATTTGGACCACATCATATGTAATTTGGGTCATTTGGACCGCGTCATATGTAGTTTGGGTCATTTTGGCATCATTATGTGGAATTGTGGGTTAGTTTTTGTAAATTTTGTTAAGAAGTAGTTAGGCGGTTGCCTAAGTGGACCACAAATGTAAAGGCGCAAGCCTATAAGTAGATGTAGGTTTGTAAGTGTTGAATAGTCATCTTGGGGGAGAACTTAAGAAGAGAACATCCTGAAGAAGCTGAAGATTGAGTTGAATATCTTGTTGTATCTGGATTTTTGCAGAGATTAATATGATGTGATAGAGTTTTTGAGCAAAATGCCCATGTCTTTTCTGTTTATCTGTGGTAAATGCATATTGCGACATGAATATATGAATGATGCGATGTTTCCTTGTTGCAATTAATGCTTTCTTGTTATATCAATAATGGTTCTGTCAATGATAAGATCTATTAAATGATGTCGCAGTTATGATTAATGCCTGAGTTGAATGCTTAGATCTATTTCTAAATGTTGCAATAATTTAATCAATTGATGCAAAACATCCTCCTTCATTTGGTGGAAACATGGTTCGGACAACTCTCCCTTGAACATCTCGGGTGAGACCTCATCTTCTCCGCAGGTGTTGCTGGATAGGGTTAAACTTGTATAGGCTGGTGCTTAGAGAGATCGCGGTGGCTTGGGTGTCGACAGTGTGTGGAACCCTTGTCGACTGGGTTTGTGTCAACATTATGACATGCCTCCGGATTTTGACTCAACGTCGGAAGCAGGACCGTCGCGTTAGTATGGCACATTGCATCACTTCTTGGAAAGTTGTTTATTGCTAGCAAGAGACCCCGATGCTTTGGCTGAGATCGAGAGTCTGTTGCGTCGACCGAATCTGGGACGGAGGGAGTATGCGGTGAATTCCTTGCAAAGGAAGAAGACGGGCAAAGAAATGCGCATGAATGTCTAGATCATGGATTACGAGGTCGATTCAGTTATTCTGGATCTTGGCTCAGATGTAAACATCTTGACCAAGTAGGCCTGGCAGAAAATGGGGAGCCCAATGTTGAGCTGGTCCCCTGTACAACTGTGATTGGCTAATCAGTCCAAGGTGACACCAATTGGGAGAGTTCCACACCTTGTTGTGGATATTGAGGGAATGAAGAAATATGCGGATTTTGATGTCATTGAGGTGGTTGAAGGTGGAAGCTCCTATCCCGCGTTGCTGGGGATTGGATGGGCTAATGATAGCGGAGCAGTCATTAATTTTAAGAGGTAGATGATGACCTATGACAACCAGGATCTCCGTGTTATTGCTCCATTAGATCTAGCTGAAGGACGACGATATATTGAACCTGTCAAAGAAGAAGTCGGACGAGGATGGGATCATGCATATAATATTTTCGAATACTATATCCATCCGACTACTGGTGGAGAACTTGGTTGGCGTAGCTCCAACTCTGCATCTTCCGACTCGGATGATGCGTTAGAAAATTGGTAGAATTGCCTGCATGAGGTATCGTTCTGAAAGTGTGGGCTGGTCACCCTGTCGTTACGGCGGGTTGCGATTGAAACTATTGAGTTTCCGGTGTACGAAGGACTGCCTAAATTATCTGAGTTTCTCATTGCATTCGAAGCTAAGGTTTCAGAATCGCAGCGGTTGTTGGAATTAGAGGAGGCACTGAAGGCTATTCCAGCACGGTGGTGGGAGACCCATAAGAAGTCGATTACTGGTTGGTCATAGTGTCATAGGTTGATAATGGTTCGCTTTGGAGACACCAAAATATACCACACCGGAAGGTATGATGGGAAGAATGACCCTGGAAGTCATCTGATGGAATGTCAGACTTTGTGGGCTTCGTGACCAAGGGATGAATGGGTCCATGCTTTTATCCATACTTTGGAAGAAATGCTGTGCTGTTGGTATACTACAGCTGAGTTGCGAGGGGAGATTGCCACTTGGTTGGAATTGACAGTTTGCTTTACTCATACTTTCAGCTTCGCGGATGCCAACCCAGATGTCCATAATGCTTTGCAGCTCATCCACGATGTTGTTTTGATGGTTTTTCTAGTGGCATATCCTGTGGATCTGCATATGCACTATAAGATGCCGTTAATGATGGAATGTTATAATATCACTGGTGGGCCAGAAGATGGTGATGATCTGCGGAATGTCAATATTCTGGAATCAGAAGGTAGTCGTGATGTTGTCGCACCTGATGCACTGACTGATCCGATCAGTCAGCCGCTGAAGCTCTGGAAGGTCAACATTGGAACAGAGGAAAGTCCAAAGTTTGCGAATTTTGGGGACTATTGGGATGACAAGATGATGGGGAAAGTCACAGACTTGTTGCATGAGTTCCAAGGTTTGTTCCCTACGAAGTTTTTTGAGATGAAGGGAATCTTAAGGGATTTGGGGGAGATGAAGATCCCATTGAAACCAGATGCAAAACCAATAAGGCAACGACCATATCGAATGAATCCATGCCATAAGGAGAGGGTCAAAGTAGAACTTGAACGCATGTTGGATGATGGAATTATTGAACCGGTTGAGGAATTAGACTGGATTAGCCCTATGGTGATGCTAGACAAGAAGACAGGTGAAGTGCGAATTTGTGTTGACTTGCGAAAGCTGAATGACGCATGTCTACATGATCCATTTCAGACCCTGTTCACTGATGAGGTGGTGGAGGGCATGGGTGGCCAAGAGATGTATTCTTTCAAGGATGGGTTCTTTGGCTATCACCAGATCAAAATTGCAAGAGAAGACCGCCACAAGACAACATTTGTGAAAGAATGGGGTTGTTTTCAATACACAGTGATGTTGTTTGGGATGAAGAATGCACCTGTAATATTCTCTTGGGTCGTTGTTGTTGCTTTTAGGGATTTCATTCAGAATTTTTTACAGGTGTACATGGATGATTGGATAGTCTATGAATTGATCAGTGACCATCTGGAAAATCTGCGATTGATGTTGGAGTGTTGTCGACAGCACCAAATATTTTTGAACTTGAAGAACTGCATCTTTTGTGCACCATTTGGGATATTACTGGGTCAGAAGCACATGCAGGAGTGGCTGGTGGGAACTACGGTGGTCGTGCGACTGCTCGGAAGGTGTTTCGCGTAGGGATTTGGTGGCCCACACTTCATAATGATGCGACAGATTATGCATGGACCTGCGATGTCTGTCAAAGAACTAGGAAACCCTCTAGGAGGGATGAGATGCCATTAATTCCTCAGGTGACACTGCAGCCATTTGATAAATGCGCAGTGGATTTTGTGGGCCCTATTAACCCACCTGGGAAGCGCACTGGTGCACGATACATAATCATAGCAACAGATTATTTGACAAGATGGGTGGAGGCTGCACCAGTCATAGATTGAACTATTGCAACAGCAACGCGTTTCTTGTTCGACAACATACTCACTCAGTTTGGCTCCCCAAAGGTATTGATGAGTGATCAGGGCATCCATTTCATCAATCACACCATCAGCGCATTGACAACGGAACTGCATATACAGCATAACAAGAGTACACCATATCACCCGTAGGAAAATGGGATAGTAGAATCTTTCAATAAGGTCTTGGAGCATGCACTGACAAAGGTTTGTAATGCTAACCGCAATGACTGGGATTTGAAGATTCCAACAGTTTTGTGGGCATATCACACCACTTGTAAAAGGTTGACGGGACATACACCATTCAAATTGATGTATGGGCAAGAAGCGATTATGCCTATGGAGTACATTGTTTCGAGTCTATGCATAGCGGCAGCGACAGGCATGGATGATGAAGCAGAATTTGGAGAACATCTGGCGAAGCTAGTGCAGCTTGAGGAAGCACTCTTTATCACAGGTTTTCACCAAAGCGTTGAGAAGGACCGACAAAAGGCTTGGCATGATCGCCATATCAACAACAAACAGTTTCAGCAGGGTGACTTGGTGTTGTTGTATGACAGCAAGTTCATGAAGCATCCAGGGAAATTGCAGAATCATTGGCTTGGTCCATATCGCATCAGTAGCATAAATTCAGGAGGCACAGTACAACTGCAACAGTTAGATGGAGCGATGCTCCCAAAGTTGGTAAATGGTAGTAGATTGAAGCCCTATAGGACAGGCTTGGAGCAATACGATGCCTGAGTCGCATCGGCAAAAAAAAAATTAAGGATGCTAGGTGGCAGGATGGTGCACCAGTAGGAACATAAGCCATAAGTTGAAATGCTTGTATCGCAGTTTGGGAGCAGGTCCGCGAAAGTTGCAGGGTCGCGAGCCCGTCAAATCAACAATCATTACGAATCCTTAGCAAATGGAACTTTTTCTTTTGGTAGGTATGATTGTTAGCTAGCCCGGATTGGAGCCAGATTAAAGCATGTTTGGCACATGGAACACACCGTTGCATCATGGCCGGTGGCACCATGGGTGATGGTTCGCACACTTTGGCATGAATGACAGCTGATGGGAGTATGGTTTCTACTCCACACGTTAGGAGTCTGGTCTACACATGTCGGGACCAGCGGATTAGTATGATTGGCACCTTACGTGAATGGGTTTTGTGAATGATTTTTGAGGCAGACGTCCAGACGTGGGAGATGCATAAATACAGGACCCAGATTCTAGCTGAGTAAAGAGGTATCTAACAGATGAGAGGAATTCATGCTGCGAGAGGGTCAAGCATCTAGATAAATTAGGAATTCCAAGGAGGCTGTGGAAATGATCCATTTCATTTCGTGTGGTAGCACACCAGGTGCATTGAGGGATCGAACGACGAGTGTGCATGAGAGCCTGGAGCAGGAAGCGGTGTGGACACTTGGGTATCACAGAGACAAAGTCTCATCTGAGATGTCTAGGCATGTGGTGGTAGTTCGAAGCTTTGTGGTCCCTGTGACCACTAAAATGATGGGGGTGGCAGCCTCATGGTCCCGATAGTATGTGCTCCTAGGTGCAAAATAGATGTGCCAGAGCAGTTGGCCTGTTTCGCACCTTGGCGCAGTTCCTCAACTTGTCCTCAGTTTGCACCAGTTCCCAGAGACCGGAGGATGAGTTTGAGAAGCACATGACAGCAAGCCGGAAGATCACCATTTTAGGGTGAGAAGTACATGATAGTGAGCCAACGATCCTCATAGTAGAGGGAGCAGTACACAACAGCGAGATCTAGACAGCAAGAATAGTTGCAGAGACATAGTCCAGCGATAGATGAGTTTGAGTACACCATATCCAGTTGATGTGGCTCGAGGGCGAGCCACAAGATTTTGTTGGGGGCCTGTTGGCAGGCGGGCTAATGAGTTAGCATTGCATCATCGCGGATGCTACGCAAGGACAAGGATACTGCGAAAAGAGGAGAATAGCGTGCATGGCGATAGTACTTTTTGTAGTTTTTGAGTCATTTGGACCACGTCATATGTATTTTGGGTCATTTGGACCGCATTATGTGGGATTTTGGGTCATCTTTTTGTAGATTTTGTTAAGAAGTAGTTAGGAGGTTTCCTAAGTGGACCGTAAATGTAAAGGCGCAAGCCTATAAATAGATGTAGGATTGTAAGTGTGGAGATAGCTAAGAATCAGATAGCTTAATATCGAAGGATCTGAAGATAGTTGAAGACTGAGAGTTGATGATTGAATATATTGTTGTATCTGGGTTTTTGCAGAGATAAATATGATGTGACAGAGTTTTTGAGCATAATCCTTGTGTCTTTTATGTTTCTCTGTGTTAAATGCATTATGCGATATGAATATGTGAATGATGCGATGTTTCCTTGCTGCAATAATGCTTTACTATTATATCTGTTGCATATTTATGGTTTTGTCAATGATAAGATCTGTTGAATGATGTCACAATAATGCTTAATGCCTGAGTTGAATGCTTAGATCTATTTTCTTAATGTTGCAATAAGTTGATAAGTGAATGCACAACATCGTCCTTCATTTGACGGAAACATGGTTCCGTCAACTCTCCCTTGAACATCTCAGGTGAGACCTCATTTGCTCTATAGGTGTTGCTGGACAGGGTAAAGCCTATATGGGCTGGTGCTCAAGGAGATCACCGTGGGTTGGATGTCGATAGAGTGAGGAACCTCTGTCGACTGGGTTTGTGTCAACATTGTGCATTCTACATTCCCATCCCCATGGTTGAATCTTCACTACTAATAGACTATCGTGGTCTGTTGTGTAGTAGAAGTATCCAAATGGTGCCATGGTTATGGAAGCTATTATTATTATTTAAGGCATTAATAAAGTTTGCTCCAGGAAGTCTTTTATGTTCTGATGAGGTTGGTTTCTTTAGTCAAATTGCCAAGAAAAATGTTACTACTAGCTATTTATTTACTGTCGTTATTAGAGTCTTTGCTTTGTATTTGTCGATTTGAAGGAGTAAGGGAGAACTCGTGATATAATATATACAAAGTTACCCTACTTATCCTCCAAGCCGTATCCAAAACTTATCCTCAAATAAAAACGCTAATGTTGGATCATTTCAACCCTAGCTTAGTCTTCTATTAGTTGTGACTTATAAGGCTGCGCAGACTAGGCCTCCTTCTATAGCGTGGATTGACAGATTGCTTCTCAGGCAGAGTTCACTCTTCATCATGTGGATTCTCTCAAGTGAGGGTTTCTTCACAAATCCTTTCTTATGTGTTTAATTGTAGGGCTGGGTAGATGAATTTTGTATATGATCATTGGAGACATCTCTCATATTTAATAAGCAATATAATACAGAAAAAACCTAAAATTTCTAAAAATTAGTAATTTAATTTTGAAGGAGTTATAATTAATCAGAATTAAACATATTGTAATATCCAATTACAGGTGATTCTAGACATCATTATATCATATGACATTATTACGAATTTTACATGGAATGATTTCAAATTTATATACTCTTAGGTGCATCATATATGCTACAAATGTTTTTCTTAAAAAAAGAGTGAGCATAGCTTGTGCTGGGTATTCTTCTTTTACAATGCATTGAAACAATTCTTTCGTATCATTGCTGCAATTACCACAATTGATATCATTTTTAAACACTTTTGGCTCATAAAAGATGCTCATTGGAGCCCAACAAATCCCTACTACAACTTTTCATCCTCGTTGTCTTCTATCTGTGTGGCATCCTCTAGATTGACATCACATAAAGTCTCTATCCCTCTAAGATACTAGCAGATTGAGATAGTAGATGGACAACAAGTTGGTTAAACTTTGGATCTCCATCCCCATGCATCCTCTACCACCCAATTGAGTTCTCGTGGATGTGCATTTGTTCTCGGGGGTGACTTGAGAATGTGCACTTATCAGTTTCTTAAATCCAACTCTAATTTAAATCCAGCTCCAATTTGCTCATTAATATTTTGTAGACATGTTTTTAACTTTTATTGTTATAATTAAAAGGCAATATTCTATAGAAGTATTTTTAACTTTTATTGTTATAATTAAAATGTTGGAACATGTAGAGAATGTATTTATTATCAAAACAACCATTTAGTAATACAGTTCAAATTGAATATATGTCCATTCCATTACTGAATCCACTACTGAGTTGCTTGTGTAAGATTTCTGTGCTCATATTAGATCAATCCCTTTTAACTAGAGGAAACTACTTTGAAATAATGATCCAGATGCATCGGGCTATCGCGGTTGTGTGACAATTTAATTCAGTGATCTACTGAATTTAGTAATTCATAGTGGGCTCTTGCTTCATTATGTTTTAAGAAATAATCAATTTGTAATGTCCCCATTTTACTTACCATAGGTTCAAGTGGAAAGATAATTGAGTTAGGAATTATTTGGCCTATAGTTATTATGCACAAGTAAATTAAATCATGTAGGTCCACAAAATTGATTATTGAATTCAAGGATTTGGTATAATTGGTTCAAGCAAGATCCTAGGAGGTTAATTGGGACCCATACGAGGTGTCTCTCTCATAAAAATAAGCAAAAAACAAAGGAAAGCAAGAAAAGCAAAGTAAAGGCAGGAAAATAAAAATAAAGACAGAAAAAGCAGCAGAATTTAGATTTTGCTAATCTAATTCAAGAAAAAGACAAAGAAACATCCAAGTAGACTTGAGAGGGAAAATTTGAGGAAGGATGGACCACTTGGCATGAGAAAAATCACCAGAAAAGCTACAGGACCTAATTTTGGCCAGTGAGGGTGCATTTAAGGATAGAGTGGGTCTAGATGATAGTGTAACTTGCCCAAAAATCAAGATCATCACCTCTAATTCGAATTTCAAGAATGAAAGAGGAAAAATATATCTGATGTTTATTAAAGAAGTATGAGCACCGCAGTTAAGAGTCTTTTTCCAGTTTGAGTTTCCAATTGATGAGATTTAAGCTTTTCAAGACTTGGGAGATGTGCCCCTAGTCACCAATTGGGAGATGTGCCCCTTTTGTTCATCGTTCTAGTTGATGATTTAGCTAGACCATGAGGAGTAAGGCATTTATCCTTTCTCACTAAGGATAATTGTAGGTTTCTCATGTTATTGCAGGTTTTACCTCAATCATGGGTCAAATTATTGCTTGGGAGTTCAATATTTGAGAAGAAGAAATCACTTTCGAGAGCAACTTTCTATCCTCTTTTATCTATAATTATTTTGATGTCCCGTGGATCATATCATATATGAATTTATTGTAATTTGAATCTTCTAATAAAACCATGAACATTCAATATGGTCCATTCCATTTCCAGTCAATTGCTCTATTGCTCAGTGTTGAATATTCCGACATTTGGAGCATTTTCTACAGTGTCCTGTAATTGCCAATGTTATTGATGGAAGGTAGCGAGCCTATGGGTGTTTGTTGCTGTTATGTAGCTATGTAATGTATAAATATCTTCTGCAAATTAGGATAATAAGGTTTCCTCCGATTCTGCAAATTTTATCTCTCGTCTTTAATGAATACTTGTCCCTATGCTTGTTGTGATACTAGATTTAGATTGATTTCATTATTAATGCAATTAAATGTATTCCACTCCAAATCTTATTCTATGAATTGCTGCAGTTAGAAGACATATTTTTGTACCCATCCCATCCTTCAGGTCTGCAATTCGTGACCCTCATGAGCCATTTGGAGATGCTTGGAATTGACTAGCTGAGTTGTCGTGAAACTAGTAACTTGTTTTTTAGTCTCCAAATCGAACCTCGTTGAACCTAATTGTTAATCTTGTTGTTGTTATAGATGGATGGGGTAGTTTTTTAGGCCATCCACTTCCATATCTGAACCAAAATCCATTGGGTTCCACATAATTTTTGGGGCAATTGCCTTGAATCCTTTGGTTTATCCAAAGGCGTCTACATAAGCGTGATGCACCCAGAGAATGTGCATCTATTGAAGTTGGGAGTCTATTTAGGCTATTGTAGGATGTCCATGAGATTTAGTAGATCCTGAAATCCATGTTGTAAAAATTTGGGAGGGTTTAGAGGTGTCTGGGGCTTAATATTTGAAATCTAGCCAAACTAGTTAGTCATCTTTTGTATCTAACCATCCTCTATGTGTTTGAGTGTTCAAGATTTTGAGTTAGTCTACATATACTTGGTTTGGATACATTACAAAATTTGAGGATCAATCTATCAATTGGAGTGCCCTAAATAAATAACATAATGCATCGGGTTCACACATGGAATTTGCCAATTTAATTCAACTCAGTATTTATCTGTGGTCCCGAGTCTACTTCGAGTATTGCCCTTTTTAGAGGCAAGGAGAAAATATGAGAGATCAAATGCATAATTTTTTTTTACTAATCATCAATATTTATCACCCATTTCACTATATCCCCATGTGCTCTATACTCCATCAGAGAGGGCCCTTAAGGAGTGGAACCTACTGTGGTGTATGCATTGCATCATCAAATATACCATTTCAAATATCCATATCTCCCAAAAGTGATCACATAAGAACCTTCTCTACTCTAAGTGATGGTTTCACAATCCACTGCAAAAGATGCGTTGTTTAGAAAGGATCTGCATCATGAAGCGAAAACAACAATTATTGGTCTAACCAAGGGATAGATAAATAAAAGTATATAGCATGGCTCTGTTCGAATCATGTCACCTTTACATGAACCGAAGAATGCCATTGGTTATCACCTTTTATTGCATTTGGAGTCATCTACATTTGGAGTCAAATGGAGATGTATGTCAACTCTCGAGATTAAGTTTGTCCCACCTAGTATGTCATAGTTGTGATACATGTATGGGATTTAGCAAGCACTATCTACTTGATTTTGGGGCCATCTTCTAAAATTCATAACATAGATGATAGAGGATGAATTTACTAATATAAAATTAGGTGCATCGATTTCATTTCTATCCATTAAAGTGCTTGCACATAAGGGAAGGCACAGAACATGGATTGGAGAAATGAAGTTCTCTGATCATTGGCCTATACACTTTCAGTTTGATGATACTATGAACAAAATTAAATATCCATTCAAGTTCAATAGTTCATGGTTGATGAATGAGGATTTCTGCGCAATGGTTCGTGAATTTTGGGTTAATGATGATAGGGATCCTGCATTGAATCCTATGGACTCATTTGTGGACAAAATTCGGAGACTCAAAGGTATTGTATCAAAGTGGATCAGGAGAAAATAGTAAGAGGATCGCAGTGCTTTCAAGTTGCTGGAAAATCAGCTACAGGTATTGGCACAGTTAAACTTAATGGAAGATTGTGAGGTTGAAATAGGCAAGAAAATTAAGGAACTGGAAATTAAAAAGGAAGAATTTCTTACTTAGGAAGAATTGGAATGGAGGCTAAAGAGTAGGGTATTATGGATTGAAGCGGGAGATAGGAATACGAAGTTCTTTCATGCCTTTGCTACACATTGAAAAAACGTTAATAATATTTGGGAACTACAGGATTCTTCAGGGAATTCTATCTCGGGTATGGATGATCTGTTAGATGTTGCTAAAGAACATTCCAACAATGGATATAGTAATCTTGGAAATCTCTGTTTAAATAATCAACTTTGGGTGGCCAGACATTATCCATTTATGGTTGATGAAGATTTTGCTGTTGAATTGAGTAAAGAAGTCACACTCTAGGAAATTGAAATGATTCTGAAAGGGTTTGCAAAGGACAAAAGTCCTAGCCCAGATGGGTGGACAGTTGAACTTTTTTTGGATTTTTTTTATGTCACGGGGCATGATATTTTGGAAATGGTGGAATTCTCTTGGGTGGAGGGATATATATCCAATAGCTTAAACTCCACATTCATCACATTAATTCCAAAAGTTGGCAAGCCAAACACTTTTGGAGATTTCAGGCCTATAACTCTTTGTAAATTGGCTTATAAAATAGTTTCAAATATTATTGCTGTCAGGCTCAAACCAATTTTATCATAGCACATCCAAGACAGACAGATTTTGGATGCCATTGGCATCACCCAAGAGGTTATACATACTATTAAGGTAAGGAAGAAGCTTGTATTATTGTTGAAGATTGATTTAGAAAAGGCATATGACAGGATTGACTGGGATTTTCTGCGTCTAATCCTTATACAAGTTGGTATTCCCCCCTTGGTTTAGCATTGGATAATGGCATGTGTTACTTCTGCAAACATTTTGGTTTTGGTTAATGGGGCACCTTTAGATTTTTTCAAAATTTCTAGAGGTGTGAAGCAAGGATGTCCTCTGTCACCACTTATTTTTCTTCTGATCATTGAAGGTCTCAGCAGGTTGATCAGGGCTAAAAAAACTACTGGGTCTATCAAAGGTATTGTTTTTTCTGATGACTTGTCACATACACATTCCCTATTTGTTGATGATGTGCTATTAGCTGGTTTAGAATTAGAAGCTAAATGGAAACTGTACAGTCATCTCATCAAAGATTTTTGTCATGCTTCTGGTATGTTAGTCAATCAAGGGAAGTCCAACATATATCATTTTTGGATTGATGAACACAAACTGGAAGTTTTCAGAAGAATATTGCCTTATCAGTTTTTCCAGTTGGAGTCGGGTTTTAAATATCTGGGCTATTTTCTTAAGCCTTTCAATTACAGGAGGAATGAATGGCTATGGCTAGTTGAGAAGGTTGAAAAAAAGATAAACCATTGGACTTATAGGCTGTTGTTGGTTGGTGGGAGGATTACACTGATCAAATATGTACTTACAAGTATACTTGTGTATTGGTTTTCACTTCTGCAGATTCCATGCTCTATTATTAACTGTATTAGGAAGTTATTTTTCAACTTTCTTTGGTTGGGGGGGTTGTCTAACAGTTCTCTGGTTATGGACCGATGGGAACATATTGCTAGACCTGTAAGTGGGGGAGATTGGGGCATAAGGAATCTGTCATTATTCAGCTGTGATCTTAGGATGAAAAGCTTATGAAGAGGGATTTTTGGACCTACCCTGTGGACTAAGTTGCTCATGGTAAAATACATCAAGATGGATGTGTATAAGTGGATTTGGTATCCATGGAAAAAAATCAAAGGTGCATCACCGATTTGGACTGGTTTATTAAGGTATACAATATGTTGGCAAGTGACCTTACCTAGAAGGTAGGTAATGGAAAAAATATATTGGTTGGGATTGACCCAATCATGGGCATGGAGGAAGATTACATTCTTACTGATGAAATTATCAAAACTATGCACCGGTTTGATTATGCCACACTCAACACGATTAAAAGAGTGAATTACAGATCTTCACAATCATATTGGATCTCTGCTATGGAATTGGGACTTGAGGGTAATGAGGCAGTTGAACGGAAACACTACACTAACAAGCTAAACTCAGTTGGATGCAGACTTACATTTGAGAATGACAAAATCATTTGGGCAAAAAATAATGCTATAGGAAAAGTTACTGCAAATTTAGCATACAAAGCAATTGTATCCCATAAAGGTATGTATCCTACCAATTGGTGGTATAAGGCTATTTGGAAATGGAAATTTCTGGTGAAGGTTCAATGGTTTATGTGGCATGCTTTACAAGGCAGTTTGAAGACTTGGGAAAATTTGACAAAAAGGGGCTGGGTTGGCCCAAGTATGTGTTATCTATGTAAGAATAATAATGAAACCACACAACATATATTGGTGGATTGTGGTTTCACAAGAACACTATGGCAGCTGGTCATAGTGCACCTTTAGTTAGGACAAACCTGGGATTTGGATAAATTTGTGACTAATGTCTATAACTGGAAGAAGTATTGTAGGAACTTACCACATCTTCGAGCATTGATCTCTTAGCATATTTGGTGGGTAAGGAATATGACAATTTTTGAAGATAGAGCCCTCAATTTATATTTCTCTTTCAACAGTATTTTGGCTTCTATCAAAGATTACAATACTAGTGTTGGGCAGAAACTTAAAAGACAACTTCGTACTTTTACCATTCCGTATCATAAACCGGTGGGATTTTTTGATGGATCGACCATTGATGGAGAATGTGCTGTTGGTGGTGTGCTCTACATCAACAAAGAACACTACTTAAAACCTATGATGAACTGTGGAAATGGAACAAATACAAAAGCTGAGCTACTTGAGTTATGGCGCATTATTACTGTTGATGCCATCATGGGTCTACAGGAGCTGACTGTGTTTGGTGACTCTAGGGTGACGATTAAATGGGAACTTAAAGAATATAATCTAAATATCATATCATTGCATTAGTGGTGTCGCAGAGTTTATGACAAAATACAACTTTTCAAAGACATTACATTTGAACACATCTACCGGCAATTCAACCAAACTGCTAATTCTCTCTCAAAATAAGCGTATGGAGGCGATGAGGGTATTGTATACTAGATAGAATACATGGAAGATCAAGTCTGTGATATGGGCAGGGTCAATCTGTTTGATCAATACTAATATGATATGATTATATAGTACATATTAGCTGTATTTATTTTTGATAATTTTGGGAGAACCAACATAGTTTTTTGGTTTTAGTAAGAGAACACCTGGAATCTTTTTTGAACTTAAGTCTGGTTAAGACTTATACTATTTGTACTATTTGATTTGTATTAATGAATACCAGTAGTATGTCTTTTTTCCACTGAAAAAAAAATTAACTCCAAATCAGTTTCGTCATGGTGCATGCCTTTTTACAAAAACAAAACATAAACAAAAGTGTGGTTTATTGACAAGAGTAATTGGAATTTGTCTACATGTTTTTTTACCATAAATTTCAGAAGAATTTTGAAATTATAGAATTACAAAATTACGTTGTAAATAATAATTTAGAAAAATAAAAAAATTAATAGTTTTGGTAAGAATTTTACCTGTTTTGATTGATGCTTACCATAGAAAGAGACTATGGTATCTAGTTTTTTAATTAATTTAAGTCTTTCCCAAAAGCTTTTGTCATATTTTGGTTTATATATGTAGTATTTTGTAATTGTTTTCTTTATGATTATATTTTTATAGCTGAAAAATAAAATAGATTTTTGTAATGTTTTGGTTATATATGTATTATTTTGTTATCAGTTTTTTTTATAATTATATTTTTATGTTTTGATGGATTAAAATTGTCTAAAGGAACAAGTATTATGATTATTTTTTTAAATATTTTTTTTTGGAGAATTTAGAAATTAAATTTTAAATAAGTAGAATGAATGTTGTTTTTTACTTATTAGTGTTATATAAAGGGGAGTTCGGGTGGATATTAATCCTTTACGATCTAGCTGCACTTAATTTTCGATGTTTGTTATGTCGAATAAAGGAGAGTTTGGGTGGAGATTAAGTCTTAAATAATTGATCTAAATGCACATTGATTTTATATTTATTTTACTAGTAGCAAATCATCACACCACCAACTAGCATAAGTGCAATGTCAGGGACATTGCCACCTCGTGGTTCTTGTTTATTTATATTTTAAGTGTATATATTTATCATGTTTAAAATATTTAAATTATGATGCTAGATTGTGTTTTTTAATTGTGGTATATGTGGGTTATTTTTTTTTGTGAATAAGATGAACCTTTATATTATATTAAAATAAAAGGAAAAGAGTTGCATATAGTACAAAAAGAGGTGGACATATAGGTGCTCCTCCTTAGGGAAAACATGGTCACTTGAATCCTGTGCAAGAGTTTGCAGAAGATTAAGGAACTTGAAAAGGCCTTGAGCTTGAAATGTTTGCTAGAGAGTACGGTTTTACATAAAAAAAAGTTGTTGTGTTGAGCTTTATACCAAAAGAGTAGTATCAGTGAAGAGAGCTTTGCTAAGATTGACATTAAGAAAAGGTAGCAGTAAACCGGTCAAGAATCGAGAGAAAGGATTTGTAACCAAAAAGCAGTAGGCTTTGGCCTGGATGAACCAAACAAAGACCAAAAATAGAGGGGGTCTTGGAATGAGACACTTTACCGCGCCAAGGATCCAACCAGGGCCGTCTAATATTCATTGATGATGATGAGCTTCTGATGATGAGGATCCAACTGCTTCTTGACTTGGTTGACATTCTCCTTGGAAACTTTGGTTACTTCAAACCTATAGCCCATGATTTTGGCCAGGAGGTCTTGCTTGGCTTCGATAATCTTCAGGTGGGATGGGATTTTTTCCATGGAATTCATTCTTTGCAGAATTTCCTTAAGTTAATTTTGATGTTCCTTGTCTTTCTCCTCCTTTTCCTCCATCATTTTAGAAGTAAGGGTCTTCGTGGACCAATAGAGGTCCAAGGTGAAGTTGAAGAGATTCATTCGGCTTTTGGAATGCTCAGGGTCAATTATCTAGTCCGTAAAGGCCTCAAACTTATGATTATCGACTTGTCCCTCCTTGGAGGCTTGAATTTATGACCCCATATTCTCTATCTCCTTCGTATCTTTCTTGCTTAGATTTTCCTGAAAGAAATTGGTTGTGTGGAAGGCCCTTTTGATGTCTCGGGACTTGTCCAATCCATAGGTTTTCAGGTCGGTTTTGCGAATTATTTTGGTTCGCAACTGATTTCTGAGATGAGAATGGCCTTCCCCCTGTTTAACAATCCTACAGTCATCATCATTGGAGGACTTGATCTCATGGTTCTTTTCCATAAAAATCCACCAAAAGAAGAAGTCTTCCAGAAGATCCCACGAATAAAATGCGAGGTCAAGAGAGTCGAGCTTGAGAAGAGGACAAAGACTGAGAAGGATGAACTTGGCTGCAGAGCAAGGAGGGGAATTTAAGCAGGAGGGACAGAGGGTAGGAAATATTAGGAGGATCTTGCGCTCGGTAGCAGTCAGGGGTGACAATCTAACTGGAGCATGCGGGATTAAATGGGAAATAACTTCCATGAGTGGAAAGTACGAGTTGGAGAGCCAAAAACAGGGTACCAAGAAAGGAAAGAAGCAAGGCAAGATTAAGGTGAGGTCGTTAAATAATGGGAGAAGGGATAGGATGAACACCCTTTCTCGTCCTTCTCCAAGAATCATGAATGCTTGACTGCTGAAACATGTCCTCCTCATGGATTCTCATACGTTTTCCAACGTTAGAGAGAAGGTGAGAGATGTCATTCAACTGAGTGGTAGAGTTAGCCATTTGGCTGGAAAGGGGATGCCTGTTGATTACATGGATTTGAACTTGGAGCATCTTTCCATTATCGGAGAAAAGGGGGATGTGTCGATGGCCGGTCAAATGATTAGATGGGGTGGGATTGCCACAAGGTTTCCGACAATCCTTGTTGGCAATGGCTTGGTATTATGTCCCCCATTTCTACTGATAAATGGAGGTGTCCTCTATCTGTAGTTCGTCTTCCCAATTACTTACACCTATGTTAACCAGCATGTCATCTAGCTTGTTTCCCTTTTTGGTGACGTGAGAAGGGGTGGCCATGCTGAGCCTAGGAAAAGCTCTGCCAACTCCTACAGACCATAGGTCATTCTCCAGCTGCTAGTAATTTTCCAAATTTTCAACCCTTGGATGATTTTTCTAATGGTTGTGATGAGGATTTGAGAATCTCCATCAATTATCAGTTTGGTGAGATTATTATCCAGGGCCAGACAAATTCCTGATAGTAGGGCTTGCAACTCCGCCACATTGTTGGTTTTAGTGCCCAGAGAACCCACAAATACCCAGAGGATGTCTCCTTTGTGATTGTGCGAAAATCCTCCATAGCCGGTCGGGTTGGGATCCCCTCTAGAGGCACCATCAAAATTTAGTTTGCAGAAGTCCTTAGGAGGAGTAGACCAGTATGAATTACTTTGTGGATGTGGATTTTTTAGAACAATTGAGCTCCCTTGAATGTTGATGACTAGGTTCCAGTTATTCCATATGCTTTGTTCTTGAGCGTCACACTACTTGTCTATGTTGGAACAAGGAGTTTGATTGAGGGTTTCTTGGACATTGGATTTAAGGGCGCTCCATATTTTCTCAAAGTTTTTTTTTCTCGTTTGAAGATTCTTCTATTGCGCTCTTTCCATATTAACTAGATGATAAAACCTGGGATGAGGTTCCAAATTATGTTGAGAATGTTGTTGTGGAAAGGCTTAGTTCTCTAGTTAGCCATCATGTTTCGAATGGAACCGTCATCTCTGTCTAACTGTTTGAAGAGGCTGGATGTTTTTTCCCAAAAAAAGGATGTGAAGGGGCAGATGATGAGCATGTGTTTCATATCTTCCTAGTGCATTTTATAGAGGTAGCATATGGAAGGGCCAATGAAGCCTCTACATAATAGTTTATCCCAAGTAAGTATCTTGTTGTGGATAACTAACCATAAGAGCATATAAATTTTGGGCCAGAAGTTGCCTTTCCATATTTTATTCCAAATGGGTTCTTCCTGCTGGTCGCTAATTTATGACGCTATATTGTAAGCTTCTCTAGTAGTGTAGGTACATGTTGTCTTGTATCCCCATCTCAATTGATATTTTACTTGATTTTTATTTTTATTTTTATACTATGAAGCTCATTCCATAGAGATTCCCTATCAGGCTCTTCTGTGCTCGAGATCAAGTGATCTTTGTTAATACATTGTCTCCATTCACTAGAGTTGTTCTCAAGCTTATAGTATTCAGAGATGACTTTCTTGTCTCTTAATAGGGGGTGGATGATAAGAGCTGCTAAATATGGATGATTGATAAGAGGAGGGAGTTGCTGCCATGAATCTTCCCAGAAGAGAGCATGCTTTCCCTCTCTAATTTCCCAAAAGCCGTGAGTTTTGATGAGCTCTCTTTGTGCCTAGGAAGAGTTCCATATGATGGATCCTCTTCTGTCTCCTGTGACTCTCATTATATCCTCCATGAGGATAGGGATCTCGTACTTGTCTCTCCATATTTAAACCCAGGGGTAGAGGGGGTGATTGACTAGGTTCCACCATGTTTTAGAAGAGAGGACCTTATTTAGGATTTATGGATCTCTGAGGCCTAGGAATCCCTAGGGATTAGGTCTGCAGACTTTATCCCAGGCAACCAGACCCCACATGTGAGAATTATCCAGAGGAAGTTTCTTTGGAGATTCCTGATTTTTTTGAGCATGTTTTTGGGAGCCGCCATAATAGAGAATAGGTAGATAGGCATTTCTTGGAGAATCAAGTTTAAGAGAAAAACTATCGCTAGTAATTTGAATGGTTTGAAGGTCCAACTGGAGAGCTTATGGTTGAGGGAGGAGAGCAAGGATTCCCAAGAGACATTTCTAAGGTTGTTCTCCACCGGGGGGGATTCCAAGTAGAAAGAGGGGAGAGAGCCTTTTTGGAAGTGAAGGATTTTGAGAATGTGAGCTTGAAGGTCCTAAGAGGTGTGGAAAAAAAATGAGAGATTTTTCAAGTTTTAGGGTCATTCCTGAGGCCTTCATAAAATCATTGAGGATCATTTTGAGAACTCTTGCTTCTTTGACAGAGGGAGAGCCTAGAAGGAAGGTATCGTAAAAAAATTGAAGGTGGGAGTGGTTGCCTTCAGAGTGAAGCTGGAAACCTGAGAGAAGTCAGTCAGATTTGGTTGCTGTCACACTTCTACCCAGACCTTTCGTCACGAGAACAAAAAGGAAATGCGATAGAGGGTCTCCTTATCTAATACCACGGGAGGGGGAGAAAGTGGAGGAGGGTGAGCCATTGATAAGGATGGAGAAGAAGGCCGAGGAAAGAAGGGAAATGATCCAATTGACCCATTCTGGGTAGAATCCAAAAGAAAGAAGTATATCCCTAACATACTTCCAGTTTATCTTATCAAAGGCTTTAGGCAAATCTAGCTTAATTAGGAAACTAGGACGCTTCCGATTTTTGAGAGTGTGAATAGTTTCGTGGGATAGAAAGATGCCATCCAAAATTTGTCTTCCTTCCACGTATCCCATTTGTTCCTTTGAAATCAAAGCAGGAAGCAGGGGTTTCAATCTATTGGCTATTACTTTAGTTATGATCTTGTAGACAACATTGAAGAGGGATATAGGGAGGAACTGGGAGGGATCAAGGTTTCCATCGTTTTTGGAGATCAATGTGAGGAAGGTTGCATTGAGGGATTGAAGTACTCCTGTTCTTTTCCTTGAGGATTCGACTAGCTTCCATATGTCATCCTTCATCATTTTACAACATGCTTTGAAGAAGTCGATGGTGAAGACATCAGGCCCAGGATCCTTTCCCATAGACATCTCTTGAATAACCAACTCTACTTCTTGCAAGGTGATTGTATTAAGAAGGTAAGAGTTCTGATAAGGAGTGACTAGTTTGGGAATATGCTGATTAATTTTTCCAATAGGATCTGATCTATCCACTATTGGTTCATCTAACAAATTCTTGAAGAAGTTGCTTAATTCCTTTTCAATTTCCTCTCTAGAATCCAGGATGTCTCCTTGAGTGGATCGTAGAAGAGATGTATTGTTGAGATTCCTTCTCTATTTAATGGCATTGTGGAATAATTTACAATTCTTTTCTCCATCTTGAAGCCAGAGAGCTCATGATTTTTTCCTCCAGAGAGTTTCTTCTTGTTTAAGTCATTCATCAATATGAACTTGAAGATCGTTTGCTTGATGGTCTATCTCTTCCAATATTACATTCTCAGTGATAACTTGTTGAATATTTTGCATTTTGGTATCAAAAACTATCTTTTCTTCAAAGATATTTCCAAAGATTTCTTTATTCCATTTTTTAAGAATGAGATTAAGGGTTTCTAGGTGTACCTGGAGGCGACGTATCGACGGCCTGGGCCCTGGGTTAGCCTATTTCCACCATTTGTCAATGTTTTTGATGAAATCCTCATGCTGTAGCCAAAAGGATTCGAATCTGAAAGGCTTCAACATTGTCTGGCATTTCTTCCCAAAGATCAGGTTGATAGGCTGGAATGATCTGAGCTTGGTACTAGCAGAATGAAGGCTTCAATTTCCTGGTCTTGGTTCAGGAGGCTCTCAGATATGAGGAACCAATCCAACTTGGAAGCAATTTGTCTAGATCCCCCTTGTTTGTTGTTCCAGTGTGGAATCCATTTTTTGACTAAAGATCAGTTAGCTGGAGGTCTTCTATGAAAAGATGAAAGGCAAAGGAGTCTTTGTCTAACATTTAGAGGATTCCTTTCTTCTCATTGAGGTTGGTTATCATATTAAAGTATCCTTCAAGGATCCAATTTTTCTCTGAAGTGGAGTGACTTATGTCTATCAATTTATTGAGAAGGATAAGCTTATGGGATATTATATTGGGTCCATAAACATTGGTTAAGAGACCCTTGGTTCGATAGGAAAGGATGGTAAAATTGGTAGACAACAAGTTAGGGGAGGAAATGAAGTTGCTCAATGGATTTCTTTGGGGTTCTAAACTAGGGGATTTCTTTGGGGTTCTAAACTAGGGCTAGCCCTCCATAGGCTCCTTGGACATCCACTGCATGCTCTAGATATCCTTTCTAGATTTTCGATCCTATCTGAATTAACTTTTCATTAGTACATTTGGTTTCTTGAAGCATCATAACTGGTGGCTTATCTAACTATATTCTATTTCTTAGGATTCTCATACCTTTGATATTCCAAGGTATTATGTGGCTTGAAGAACTACATATTTGGGTGAACCACGTTAATATTTTAACAGATCGGTGAATTGGCGGGACTGGCAGTTGGAGCAACTATTGCAATGAATGTAGCCGTATCTGGGTATTGGTTCTACTCTTTTTGATATTTATTGCACTAATTTTGCCCAAATCAAGCATAGATTAACAACTTTTATTTCCCTTTCGACAGCCCAATTTCTGGAGCTTCGATGAATCCTGCAAGAACCATAGGTTCTGCTGTGGCTGGCAACAAATATAGAAGCTTTGGATATACATGGTTGCGCCTGTACTCGGTGCCATAATAGGTGCAATATCTTACAACATGATTCGGTTGACTGATAAACCTGTGCGAGAGATTACCAAGAGCGGCTCCTTCCTTAAGAGCCAGGACCCCAGCAGATCCGGATCGATATAGAACGCCACAAACTAACACGCAGAAATCCCAGTCCTAATATTCGTGTGTGCAGTCAAATAATTTGGATATATAAACTTTCATGTGTGTGAAATGTTGTTTGTAATCCATGCAGTAAAACTGCAGGCCTTCTTTCATTTTCTGTCTCTGTGCATCCATGTGTGAAAGGACTATAGTTGACATAAGTTCTGTGTGGAACAGGTGATCTGTCGGAGGAGATTAAAAGGAGTTAATGTCTTCATTATTATTATGTTGTGATAGTCCTCGTTTCTTCGAAATCAACGGAGACATAGGACCCACTTTCCACTATGTTGCATATATACACTTTATATATACTTGGATTTTTTCGACGTCACCTTTTGACTTCTTTGTTCTTTCCACATTATTGAGAACCTTGACTGATTGAAATTTTAATCTCTTTGTGTTTTATGTTATTTGAGGCATTTGATTTATAACATCTGGTCTAACAACTTATAGCTTATGGGTATAAAATATTTTGATTCATCGAAATATTAAGTATTAGTATTTTCTTTATGGATGTAGCTTTCTCACTAATGGTGAACCATCATTTAAAAAAAAATACAATTGATAAGTGGAAATTGGTTTATTTTTACATGTAATAAATTTAATTTTTTAAAATTAAAAATAAAAATAAATCATTATTAATTTAATAGGTAAAAAATAATTATTATTTTATTTATTTAAATCCAAATTTTACTTATATTATGTTCTTTAACATTAACGAATTCATTATAATAATATAAAAATTAAAATAAATTTATAACTACATGTATTTATATTCTTTTCACATTGTTAAACATTTATATTTGTATAAAGGCAATTCATGTTCTACTTTTTAATAATAATAGATTTAGTTTTTTTATCACATAAAAGTTATATTCTATTTATTTAACTTTTCATTCTTTTTATTTAATAATAATATTCCACTTTTTAATAATAACAGATTTAACTTTTTTCACATAAAATGTCATATTCTATTCATTTAACTTTTCATTCTTTCCATTCTTTCTTAATAATAATTATAATGTTTTTTTTAACTTTTTATTATGTCTAGTAATTAATCATCAAGCCCTAAGAGTTAGCTTGAGTTCTCGGCAGTTAGGCCTCCCAGCATGCGAGGTCACGGGATCCATTCTCATAGACCCTCTTGGGGTTAGGCACGCAGCGGCCGTAGGGCGGAAACCCCTTCGGGGCGGGTCCGTCGGATATTATTTCGTGGATGTAGCGGTCGGCTAAGCCGATTAAAGTGAACCACATGAAAAAAAAAAAAAAAAAAAAAAAAAATCATTTAATTTTTATAAATATAAATAAATAAAAAAAATAAAGTTGATTATTTTCATTATTATATTTTATTTATAATAAATTTAATATTAAAATAAATTTACGTTTAATTAGATAAAATTGTTTGATTATATAAAAGATATTTATTTTGCAAATTTTCACATCCAATTATCAACTATAAAAACTAAACTCTAAATATGATGAATTGCACAAACCTTCATTCTCTTAAATTTGATATAATTAAAATTTTAATTTATTTAAAAATTTAAAATAATAATAAAATTTATGAAATAATAATGAATGGTATAAACCTTAATTTTCTTAAATTTGATATAATTAAAATTTTAATTTATTTAAAAAAATAAAAATAAAATTTAAAATAATAGTAAAATTTAAAAGCTGAAATAATAATAATAAATCTATTTTTTGTTGTTGTTTTGTCCACTTTCGAAAAGTTTTTGATACAATGCCTAGATATATCGTTTTGAATAGTTTAGAAGAGTTAAAAGTTCCTCTTGAGTTGAGGGCTGTGACTATAAAGCTATATGATAATGTCATTGCCAAATTTAAAAACACTGAAGGATGGTCACAATACATTAATTGTAATACTGGTGTTAAGCAAGGGTGCCCCCTTTCCCCTACCTTTTTGGCATTTACATCGATAAACTTGAATAATGTTTAGAACAGGCAAGCTGTGCAGGCACGACCTTGGCAAGAATAGTCATCATGCTACTTCTCTATGCTGACGATATCGTTCTTATGGCAAGGTGCCCTTATTATCTTGAGAAGAAATTACGAATTCTCAAAGGTTTATGCACCAATATGGGCATGAATGTTAACATTGACAAAACAAAAGTCATGATTATCAAGTCCAATAAAGGTACTTATGACAATATTTCTTATGATAATACTAGGAATCTTAGAGGAAGTAACCTCCTATAAGTAATTAGGAATTCACTTTCATCACAAGTTCAACTAGAACCATAGCATTGAGAAGATGATTAATGGAGGGTGGAAAACCTACTTCGGACTTGAAAACAATTATAAATCGACAAACCTTATGATGTGGGACAAAAAGAAATTCATCTTTAAAACACTCGTCACTCCCGTTATTTTATATGGTTGTGAAGCTTGGGGATGAAACATTTCCAGAGAGTCGTGGAGAAGAATTGAGAAAATCCAGAAACGATTTATTACCTATAATCTTAAAATTAAGAGCAACATGCCCTATCTTATTCTCCTCTTAGAAGTAGGGCTCTCCCCTATTGAAAGCATGGCTATGATTAGATATCTAATGTACAAGAACAATTTAAAGAATATACGAGACGACCAACTTTCTAAAATTGCTCTTAACTCCAACCAAAAACACCTCCGCCTCAAGCAAGGATTGCTTAAAGATTCCACGACTTGGTTAAATTATTGGAGGATTAATGAAACTACCACTGTACACAAAATATTGATAACATTAATTACATTATTACTTCTACAGTCAAAGATAAAATGTGGTGCAAAGAAGAATTAGAGGTAAAAAGAAAGCTTGAGTATTACAAAGTGAAGATTAACCCTAATCTCAAGGATCAAAACTATCTTTCTATCTGAACAAGCTCTAAGAAAAAAGTTAATATTGCTAAGATTATAACAAATTCTCATGAGCTTCATAGTGAAACTGGGCATTGGACAACCCCTAAAATGCTTTGGGATGAAATAATTTTCCATTTATGCAATTCTATGAGTGTGGAAGATGAAAATCACTTTATGTTAGAATGCTCAGCTCTCACTCACACTAGATCTTAGTTTCAAAATCTTTACTCCGACACTACCCTTTCTCTCTTCTTAAGGTCCGATAGACCAAGATTGGTCTCAGTGGACGTTAAAGACAATCATCATCATTAATCAAAATTAAATATTCTTGGTCATTAATAAAAAATGGTGTAATCTAAATATTCTAAGTTTTCAACCATATTTTCTATCTTATTTTGTTTTTAGTCTCATTAGAAATCTTTAAAAACTAAAAAAATTACTAAATTAAAAATATTTTTAATAAATTTTATTAAAATTTATGATTGTAGTTAATGAGGATTATCACCACTTCATTTTAATATACTCTTCTTCTTTGATAATATAAAACATAATTTTATTATATTTAATTTTTTTGATATTTTTATTTTTATATCTTTTAATATAAGAATAATATAATGAAGAATATTTAATTGCGGAAATCATTTTAGAAAGAATTAAGCGGACATTCCACTTATCATTACAATAAAAAATGAAGATAAGTTTAAGGTTATATTGACTTCAATGATAACTAAAGTGTTTACTAGTTAAATTCCATAACATTAATACAATGATTAAACACTATAAAAATCTCCATACTCAAAATATTTAGTTACTATTTATTTAACTTATGAAATAAAAAAATTTAAAAAAAATATTTTCTTTAGTTATATTTTTATGTGAATGTTATGTTTTCAGTATTTTATATTTAGAATAAAATTATTAATTTTAAAAATTATAGAAATTATTTTTATATGAATTAGAAATTCAAAAATTGAATTTAATTGTTATAAAAATAAATAAATAAAACAAATAAAATTGAAAATTAATTTATTATTATTATCAATTTTACATAATGTTGTCCCATGTCCTTGGGGTGTAGATCAGTTGGCAACCGTGTGCTTGTTAAGGCGTATGGGTTGTTAAGCACGTTGCTGGTTCAAACCTCGTTGCAGCCTTGAGGGTGCGATGTGGGGCAGGGGTACTCTCCTGAAGGTTATAGTGGTAGCGGTCAGAATCAACCCCATGTCACGCGAGTATGAGCCCCGGCCTGTTGTCGATCCCTCTATTAAAAAAAATTAAAAAAATATTATCCCATAAAAAATGATTATTTGTTTTTCTAAAATCAAAATTTTCAAGTAAAATGATTTCAGACTAAATCCTATGTTTCTTCAAATTTAATGAAGATTAAAACTAGAATACATTGGAAATCTTTAAAAAATCTTAAAATCACATATATTAGTTATGGAAATTACATAATTTGGAAGTCATAAAAGTATTTGAGAATATTAAATCTATTTATAAATTCAAAAATACAATTTAAACACAAATAAATTACTCATAATACTTTATAACAATATATTATATTTTAATCTTTTAAAATTCGCAAAATTTACATGTCATTTTTTATTCTCTACCACATTCTTAAGGCCCTGACTTTTTAATGTGCTTAATATGTTGTTTATCTTTTATCTCAAGCACAATTTGACATTTTAATTTCCTTGTCCTACTCTTTTTTTGGCCGGTCCTCACGCTTTTGTAAATTGTATATCAACTTCCTTGTCAAACTTTTTTATAACACTTTTGTAAATTATGTCTCAACATGGATTCAATCAATTATGCTTTTAAGTGTAAAGTGTCTAGTTATCTAAGGCACGTGTTTCCTTTTTGCAGGAAAGTCTTTTCGTAATCCTTAGATTTTTTATTTTTCTTTTACAACATATTCGTCATCCCTAGAATATTTATTACTAAATTCATTTTATGTTATACATTATATATCAAACATGTATTCAATAATTGTGCATAATGGTATGCGAACTATTTTTTAACGTTTCTTTAGTATGTTTTTATATAAAGTATAGAACAGGGACAATTTAGCTTTAAGCTTATACATTTATAGAAGTTCACGGGGAAGAAATATTTTTAATGTTGTTTTTTTTGTTTTTTTTTTTCCATCGAAAAATATAATTTACTATTAATATTGAAATAGTAAATAGGTCAATTACATCAAAGCATCATAGCATCTGGGTATGTGAGCCATACCAATTATAAGCAAGTAATAGCCCACAACATCAACGGCAGTAAGCAAGTTCTAATACAAGACATACAAAAGTAGCAGACAATTGTCAAAACAGAGCAACTATCACCAAGTAGCCTATCAGCCCACATGTCCGGGTCCAATGTCATAGTACCACTGTCACGTCCCCTCCCATCCTACCAGCTAGGTGGAGAGGATCGTGACGTTAAACCGAGCAATTAGCCCCATATCCATTAAATTAAACTCATTGATACAAATACATGTATAAGGGCATGCAATAGAAACACAACAGAAATTAAGAAAATGTTGTTGATATCTAATCATACACTCAAGATTTCTGTGACAGCCAAATAAAGACCTTTGCAGAATTATAAAAGATCATATGGACATGCATAAACTTGTAAAAGCTCAGCGGAAGTAAATTCAATAGCACATCCAATGATAATTGCCAATTTAACACACAAGAGAATACTTATCTTATACAGAAGTAGTCCCACGCAACTGGCTATGCAACTGCAACGTTCCACCCAACCGTAGGCCAGTGTGCTCCTCAATCTCTCAGCACCACTGCCACCCCCCGAGCTGGGCACGATCTCCACAAGGTAAAGGGGAAACAGGCTCTCACATAGCCAAAGGTATGCCAGAATCAGCCAAGCCAACTAGCAGTTGGGTTTCTCAGGCTGCTAAGAGGTGGGCAGAGGTGAGTTACTAGGCTAGTGGCTCAACCATGGAGCTATGGATACACCATTGGGCTCATCAAGCCAAATCTGTCCTCTTCCACTCTTGAAGCCCCTGCTCACAGGTCCAAATCTAAAACGGGATGCACTGAACAACAAAACCACAATTACTGGGCATGAGGAAAACGATTTCCACAGTGGGATGCATGAGATGGGGTTTCAACTCACTCAGAAAAACGTGGGAACACACAAAAACGAAATGGGAAGATGGGGAACAACCCTGGGAAGCCAATCCGTTTTTAGAAAAACGTCCTTGGACATTCGGGGGCAAAAACGACCTCCATACAGTCCCCAAATCGTGGCTCTCCTCTCCCAGGCTACTGCATATGCAAAAACGAACTCCCAGGCATGGAGAAAATGCAGGATTTGGATGAAAAACGTGTAGGGAAAGACCCAGCTAGCTCCCACTGCGTGAATGAGTGAAGACCGCCCATTCAGAATGGCTTTGGGCACCATTTCGTGGGTGTTTTCTTGCCCAACAAGCAAAAACACAAATTTCCAAGTTGATGGCTTGCCCATGCACGAAAATGGCTTGCCCATACTTCTTCATTTCCAAGGCATTAACTGCCTTAACCAATTTCTTGGAAGAATTAAATGATTGGGTACATGAGACAAAATGGGTAGTTGGTGGTTTATGGGTTTCCCCATTGACACATGGATTAATACCATTGGCTCAAGGGTTTGAATAATTTCCCTCCCTATTCCTTGTAAAGATCGTGCCCCCGTCTCTTTTGTTGCATTGCGTAGCTGGTTGTGGGTTTTTTCATTAAAATTGCATATTTACATGATGTCCGATTTTACATTGTGCACTGCTAGCACAATAACCGTATGCATCTATTCTAATTGCCGATACATAAAACGATAAGTTAGTGGCGGGGCCTTGGCCTTGAGCTCCTCACCATGACTAAATGACAATATTTACATCATTTACAATATTAATGCAATAGGGTTAAGCTGGGGACGTTACAACCACATCCCACAAATGTCATACAAATACTTAATAAACAGTCTTAAATACAATAGATATAGTCCAAAACAGCCTGTAGCCTGAACGCCAATGTCATACAGACATCAGATGAATATAGCCGCAAAAAAAGAGTAGCAAAATCCCAACAAGATGTTGGTAGGATAAGACTATGAACCTGCAAGAAATAATGCCGCATATTATAAACATAAAGTCACATAAAGATCAGCAAGTACCACAAAAAGAGCCAACCCACAAGTATCAAGTCCAATGTAAATCAATCGAGCCCTGTGCGCAAAAAAGATCCCCATGCCATTCCTCCCAAATGATGATCCCAGCCAAAGAAATCAAGGCATGCTTTGACAGAAAGTATGCCTCCAAATTAACCTCCCCGTAAACATGGGAAAATGAATATGCTCAAATTCATTGATGTACTTTCTGACCGCATCCAACCAATGCGTAAGAAGCATCACACTAATAGGAGAGACACCCAAAGCCCAAGAAATGATGGAGGATGAATCACCCATAACTAGGAGGGATGATACCCGCTTGAGTCGGGCAAAGTGTAAGAGGAGTCAAAGAGCACATAGTTCACTGCGTGTATTAGTACCAGCTCCCAAATTTAATTGTAGGCGGTAGAAGACAATACTGGTAAGGTGTAACACCACACTAGCCCCACCAACACCACGGCTCCCAATAGCAGCCCCATCGAAAAAACCACATGTATACACCAGCACCGGAGGAGCTAACCGATAACTAGGTCGAATTATAATATTATTATGATTGCCACCAGGAGGATCGGACAGAGAAGTGTACTCCCTGAAAGAAGCAATAGAGCGGCTGCAAATCCATTTCAGATGAGGTAGGGAGTCATAAAAAATGCGGCGATTACGAGCCTTCCATAATTCCCACAACATATAACATGGAAGTTCCAACCATGGAGAAGAAAGAGGGTTCCTAAACCACAGTCCAAAACAATCGATCAGCAAGGATGATTGCCAGGCAACATGATTGCAGAGTGTTGAAGAAATAAGAGACCAGAGTTCTTGGATGACCACACATGATGAGAAAATATGATCAACCAATTCCAAATGAGAGCAACATAATGGACACCAACCAGGGCCGCTGAATCCACGATGGCAGAGGTTATCCCATGTGAGGATCTTATTACCCAATGCCAGCCAAATGAAACATTTAATCCTAGGAGGAAGAGTGAGTTTCCAAATAGTGTTGTGACACCAAATATTTCCAAACCGTCTGTCAGCAAACAACGCATCATATGCAAGATTTGAAGTGACTGCACCATTCGAAACATCCCACGACCACACCAACCGATCCGGTGATTCAGTTAAATGAATATTTTCCTGACAAAGGTGCATTATACCCATCTGATAAGCAGTAATCCATCTACCATTATTAAATGAAGCCACATGAGAGAGGTTGCAGAGCCCCCTGGCCCGGAGATGCGCAAGAAGTTCAGGAGACAAAAGGAAAGATGGTGATCCCCCCAGAATAGGGTCGATGCCAAGTCTAATATCCCGACCATTGTCCAGCTTCCAAGTTAGCCATTGAGCAATGATAGAGAAAGAACCCATAAGTCCATTCCATATATTTGAGGCACCAATAATAGAAGGTCGACCTTTACGAAACCAGATGGCAACTGGAACATTTCTAAGGTATTTAGCCCGAATGATCTTGCCCCACACAGAATTGACAAATAAGGCCCTCCATAGGCTCTTTGCATGAAGAGCCATTATGAACAGCAACAGATTTTTCACATTCCAACCCCCCAATTCATATGATTGAGCCAAATATTTCCACTTAAGCAGATGAAATTTGTCCTTCTCTCCCTCACCAGACCATAAGAATCTGAAGAATTTTCCACGAATAAGTTGCATAATGGACATTGGTATTTTGCAAAGAGAGAACCAGTAAACTCCCAGGTTCTGTAGAACAACATTAGCCAATGTAAGTTTGCCTCCTAGAGATAGATACCGCATACTCCAATGTCCAATATGTTTTATGTTAAGTATATATTGGAGTTATTATGTTCTCGACATATAGTTTTTGGCGGGGATATTAGTTAGGGGTGATTGCCAAAATTTTCATAGTAGATTATAGTCTAAACATAGGAAATAAAATTTTATTTAGAAAAACAAATTTTAAAATAATAATTTTTTGGTTTGTGATTGGTTGTTTGAGGTTGGCATTTGCTTCGTTATGTGTTGACCACCACGCAACGGTGGGAGGACGCCAACCTCTTTAAATCCTTTGGCTAGTCTGAATTTATTATTCAGTGAGTGGAGAAGCTTTTCGGTTCCCCCAACCTCTGCTATTTTAGAGAACTCCACCTTCCATCATTTAAGGTTTGACTACCTTTTCATTTTTCTCGACTACTCCTCTCCTGACAATATGTATTGTTAACTGCAATCGACAGAATCCTCTGTTGCAATCGGTGCATTCTTCACTGCATACGATGTGCAAGCCTCTGTTGAAATCGATGCATTGCATGCAGGTACCGACGTGGAAAGCTGCATGGACTTGCATGTAGTAATTCTTATGGTTTTGAGACATGGTTTCTTCTGCGTCTACTGGGTGTTAGCTTGGCCTCTATAAATAGAATGAGGCTAGATCAAATGTCTCATCTTGCCCCGAGTGTTTGTTTATATAAGGGAGTTTAGATGTCGGGGGTTTGGATTCTTTAGTTGATTCTTTGTTAATTCAAGGCTATAGGATGGTGGGGGCCGACAACTCTGCTATACATAGAAAACATGAGTGTTTCACAAGGCTATCCAAACTACATTCTTGTGGATTTTGCATTCCCATCTCCATGGTTGAATGTTCACTACTAATAGAATATCGTGGTCTGTAATGTAGTAGAAGTATCCAATATGGTGCCATGGTTTTGGAGGCTATTATTATTATGTGAGGCATTAAGAAAGTTTGCTCCAGGAAGTATTTTATTTTCTGATGAGGTTGGTTTCTTTAGTCGAATTGCCAAGAAAAATGTTACTGCTAGCTATTTATTTACTGTCGCTATTAGAGTCTTTGTTTTGTATTTGTCAATTTGACAGAGTAAGGGAGAACTCGTGATATAATATATACAAAGCTACCCTACTTTTTTAATTTTTGGGTTCATGATATAATAAAATCCCTATAGTTTATAAGGTGTCATTTATAATTATACAATTTCCAGGATCTTTATTTTAAGTTTTTAAATTAATTTCAAGCTCAATTCGAGTCAAGTGGTTTACTATTACATTTAGTAGATGCAAAAGAGGCAAGGCGTGTCCAAAACTTATCCTCAAATAAAAACATTAATGTTGGATCATTTCAACCCTAGCTTAGTCTTCTATTAGTTGTGACTTATAAGGATGCACAGACTAGGCCTCTTTCTGTAGCGTGGATTGACACATTGCTTCTTAGGAAGAGTTCACTCTTCATCGTGTGGATTCTCTCAAGTGAGGGTTTCTTCACAAATCCTTTCTTATGTGTTTAATTTTAGGGTTGGGTGGATGAATTTCCTAGATGATCATTGGAGACATCTCTCATATTTAATGAGCAATATAATACAGGAAAAACCTAAAATTTCTAAAAATTATTAATTTTATTATGAAGGAATCACAATTAATCAGACTTAAACATATTGTAATATCCAATTACAGGTGATTCTAGACATCATTATATCATATAACATGATTTGGAATTTTTATATGGAATGATTTCAAATTTATATACTCTTAGGTACATCATATATGATACAAATTTTTTTCTTTCAAAAAAAGAGCGAGCATAGCTTGTGCTGAGTATTCTTCTTTTTCAATGCATTGAAACAATTCTTTTGTATCATTGCTGCAATTACCAGAATTGATATCATTTTCAAACACTTTTGGCTCATCAAATATGCTCAGTGGAGCCCAACAAATCCCCACTACAAATTTTCATCCTCGTTGCCTTCTATCTGTGTGGCGTCCTCTAGATTAACATCACATCAAGTCTTTATCCTTCTAAGATACTAGCAGATTGAGATAGTAGATGGACAACAAGTTGGTGAAACTTTGGATCTCCATCCCCATGCATCCTCCACCACCCAACTGAGTTCTCGTGGATGTGCATTTGTTCCTGGAGGGTGACTTGAGAATGTGCACTTATCAATTTCTTAAATCCAGCTCTAATTTAAACCCATCTCCAATTTGCTCATTAATATTTTGTAGACATGTTTTTAACTTTTATTGTTATAATTAAAATGCAATATATTCTATAGAAGTATTTTTAACTTTTATTGTTATAATTAAAATGTTGGAACATGTAGAAAATGTATTTATTGTCAAAACAACCAAAGTAATACAATTCAAATTGAATATATGTCCATTCCACTACTGAATCCACTACTGAGTGGCTTGTGTAAGATTTTTGTGCTCATATTAGATCAAGCCCATTTAAATAGAGGAAACTACTTTGAAATAATGATCCAGATGCATCTGGCTATCGCGGTTGTGTGCCAATTTAATTCAGTGATCTACTAAATTTAGTAATTCATAGTGGGCTCTTGCTTCACTACTTTGAAATAATGATCCAGATGCATCTGGCTATCGCGGTTGTGTGCCAATTTAATTAAGTGATCTACTAAATTTAGTAATTCATAGTGGGCTCTTGCTTCATTATGTTTGCCTCTCATCCAGTCACTTGTAGCCACTGCACTTTTCCTGCATAGAGAAACAAGTGATTTGTAATGTCCCCATTTTAATTACCATAGGTTCAAGTGGAAAAATAATTGAGTTGGGAATTATTTGGCCTATAGTTATTATGCTCAAGTAAATTAAATCATGTAGGTCCACAAAATTGATTATTTAATTCAAGGATTTGGTATAATTGGTTCAAGCAAGCACCTAGGAGATTAATTGGGACGCATAAGAGGTGTCTCTCTCATAAAAAAAGAAAAAAACAAAGGAAAGCAAGAAAAAGCAGGAAAAACAAAGTAAAGGCAGGAAAAGCAGGAAACGAAAAATAAAGATTGAAAAAGCAACATAATTTAGATTTTGCTAATCTAACTCAATAAAAAGACAAAGAAACATCCAAGGAGACTTGAGAGGGAAAATTTGAGGAAGGATGGACCACTTGGCATGAGAAAAATCACCAGAAAAGCTACAAGACCTAATTTTATCCAATGAGGGTGCATTTGAGGATAGAGTGGGTCCAGATGATAGTGTAACTTGCCCAAAAAACAAGCTCATCATCTCTAATTCGAATTTCAAGAATGAAGGAGGAAAAATATATCTAATATTTATTAAAGAATTATGAGAACCCGAGTTAAGAGTCTTTTTCCAGTTTGAGTTTCGAATTGATGAGATTTAAGCTTTTCAAGTCTTGGGAGATGTGCCCCTAGTCACCAGTTGGGAGATGTGCCCCTTCTGTTCATCGTTCTAGTTGATGATTTAGCTAGACCATGAAGAGTAAGGAATTCATCCTTTCTCACTGAGGATAATTGCAGGTTCTCATGTCATTGTAGGTTTGAATTCAAGCTTGGGTCGAATTATTGCTTGTGAGTTCAATAATTGAGAAGAAGAAATCACTTTCGAGAGCAACTTTCTATCCTCTCTTATCTATAATTATTTTGATGTCCTGTGGATCATATCATATTCGAATTTATTGTAATTTGAATATTCTAATAAAACCATGAACGTTCAACATGGTCCATTCCATTTCCAATCAATTGCTCTATTGCTCAGTGTTGAATATTTTGACATTTGGAGCATTTTCTACAATGTCCTGTAATTGCTAATGTTATTGATGGAAGGAAGCGAGCCCATGGTTGTTTTATGCTGTTATGTAGCTATGTAATGTATAAATATATTCTGCAAATTAGGATAATCAATTTTCCTCCCATTCTGCAAATTTTATCTCTCGTCTTTAATGAATATTTGTCCCTATGCTTGTTGTGATGCTAGATTTAGCTTGTTTTCATTATTAATGTAATTAAATGTCTTCCACTCCAAATATTATTCTATGACTTGATGCAGTTAGAAGAAATATTTTTGGACTCATCCCATCCTTTAGGTTTGAAATTCGTGACCCTCATGAGACATTTGGAGATGCTTGGAACTAGCTGAGTTGTCCTGAAACTAGTAACTTGTTTTTTAGTCTCCAAATTGAACCCCGTTGAACCTAATTGTTGATCTTGATGTTGTTATAGATGGTTGGGGTAGTTTGCAGGCCATCCACTTCCATATCTGCACCAGAATCCATTGGGTTCCACATAATTTCTAGGGAAAATTCCTTGAAGCCTTTGGTTTATCCAAAGGAGTCTATCGAGGCGTGATGCACCCATAGAATGTGCATCTATTGAAGTTGGGAGTTTTTTTAGGTTGTTGTAGGATTTCCATGAGATTTAGGAGATCCTGAAATCCATCTTGTAAAAATTTGGGAGGGTTTAGAGGTGTCCGGGGCTTAATCTTTGAAATCTAACCAAACTAGTCAGACATTTTTTGTATCAAACCATCCTCTATGTGTTTGAGTGCTCAAGAGTTTGATTTAGTATTCCTATACCTGGTTTGGATGCATAACACAATTTGAGGATCGATCTATCAATTGGAGTTCCCTAAATAAATAACATCTTAATGTATCGAGTTCACATGTGGCATTTGCCAATTTAATTCAACTTAGTATTTATCTGTGGTCTCGAGTCTGCTCCAAGTATTGCCCTTCTTAGAGTCAAGGAGAAAATACGAGAGATCAAATGCATCAAAATATTATACTAAATTAGTTAAAGTGCTCGCACATAAGCATATTAACTCCAAATCAGTTTCGTCCTGGTGCGTGCCTTTTTACAAAAACAAAACATAAATGAAAGAGTGGTTTATTGATGAAAGTAATTGGAATTTGTCTACATGTTTTTTTACCATAAATTTTAGAAGAATTTTGAAATTATAGAATTACAAAATTACGTTGTAAATAATAATTTATAAAAATAAAGATAATAATAGTTTTGTAAGAATTTTGCCTATTTTTTCGACCCTGGTGGAAACAGATAGGTAGAGTTTGCATGGGGTCTTGGGAAAGCCACAAACAACAGCGCAGAGTGGCTAGATTTTCTCAAAGGATTGGAATTAGCTGCCAGCCTAGGACTGAAGGAACTAGTAATTTTCGGTGATTCCCTCCTTATAATCAGAGAGGCCAGGAAACTAACCCTGAGTTACAACAAACCAAACTCTAAGCATCATCATCTCTTAAAAAATATTCTTAACAATTTTACCGCCATCAAGCTCCTACACATCCTTCGAGCAAACAATCAGGCAGTTGATGCCATGGCTAACAAAGGGGTTCTCATTGACTATGGGTTTATTTCCCTTAATGACAATGTTATGGAAAAATGTTGGATTCCCTAAGTTCCTCTTTAAATCCCCTAATCCACCACCTTTACTTCATGATCCCCACTCCCTATTCATTCAACTTGGGCATTAACTCCCAATCTTCATGTGGTGCCTCACTTTAGCCACCTTACAACTGCCCTCACCACGCATTAATGGTGCATTGGTTTACACCCTGTCCTCCTTGGGTTGGAACGCTTTACATATCCCTCCCCCCCTTGCACTGTCCAGGATATTCACACAACACTCTTTCGACCTCCTTCTGGCTCTTGCTGCTCTCGTTCTGGGCTTCCTGTGTAATGGGAGAATCTCCCTCTGCACTTCACTTAGCATCCTTCGTGGGTGCTATTTCTGAATATGGGCATCTCCCTTCTCATTGCCTTCTTTGCCATACCTCTCTTCCCTCTTCTCCCTCATCTCCCTCCAGTCTACAGAACCTCAAATATTTATCCCTGGACTTCTCAAGGAAAGCTCTCTTATCCCACGCCCTTAACCTTGTCGTTGTTGAAGACAATCTCGGGATGGAAGACATGGAGGAGCAACTCCAACGCATCAGGGGCGAGAACGCAAAGTTGAAGAAAGCTCTAGGAAGGGTTTATACTTTTCTCTCTGCTACTATCACAGAAGTTAGAAATGGGAACACTCTGATGAATGGAAGAATTGGCACAATCTCTGAAACTCTGGACTATGTAGTTCTTATCATTTTGAACATTGATTCCAAAACCGATGACAATAATAGGAATATCATTGATGTGGAAGGAAAAAACGATAAGCTTTGAGATGAGGTTAGCCGATGCCTTGAAGCCATGCAGGACAGTGCAGAATCAGAATTTGGAAAGCAGCACGACCACTCGACCGAAAGTGTTCCTGGACCACCTGCTCAGCATCATGGACTCCGTTGAAGACCTTTCAAGACCCTATTTTTTTGCATACTCTGCCTACTCTCTACAATTAATGGGAATGACTCTTTTTGTTTGCAGCATAGCCTATAGAGCATAAACTATTTCAGATATTAATATTTGTCTCAATTACGCAGTAACAAACTCTTTTATGCAGTTTCAGTATGTTTTTCTTTGTAATCTTTCTACTAGGGAAATATGTAAGGAGTTATAGTCTCCATAGAATAGGACTCTGCAGAAACAGTTTCAATTTTTTAAAAGAGAAGCATGTTGGTACAGAAAATAGCTCTGCCAAAGAGTAGTGCCTCTTTTCAAACTCTGTAATCTTCTTTTTTCTAATATAAATGACTCTCAACCATTCTTGTTAAAAAAAAAAGAATTTTGCGTGTTTTTATTGATGCCTATTGTAGAAAGAGACTATGGTATCCACTTTTTTAATTAATTTAAGTCTTTCCCAAAAGCTTTTGTCATATTTCTTTTTTCACCAGAAAAAGTACTTACTATTAAGACGAGTAATAGTAGGATGAAGTATACAAGCACATGCTAAAGAAGTGTCCACAACAGGCCCAAAGAAACAACCCTCAAAAATTCGGTACCAGCAAACAATGGCAAACAAGGGAAAAATGATTGGCCAAAATACACCGGCCCAATCAAATACAACAAAAAAACTAGTTTACATCTATTATACATATGGTAATTTAAGCATAAAAACATATTACGCAAGCATAAAGTAGAAAATAGAGCTGTCCAAAAACCAACATAGAAAGACCACAGGCATGCATGCCCAAAAAAATTAGCATCGTCCACCGAGGCAATCATGGACCTGCAAGAAAGACGAAAGGTACCAAACCGATGTCAAGTAAAAACCCACAACCAACTCAGAAAAATGCTAGGGAAGACTGATCCAATAAATGATGATCTTCCCACTCCTCCATGAAAATGGTGCCCTCTGGAACAGTTAAGGCTTGTTTAGATAGATGATCGGCCAAAGAGTTGTGTTCTCTGAACACATGAACAAAAGATATTTTACCAAAACAATTAATCAAACGTCGAGTATCCCTCAACCAGAAATCCAACTGAATGACCTTCAACAAGCATTCCATACGATCCTAAGAGATTATGACCTTTGAATCCCCCCGCACAAGTAGAAGTAGGATATGATGCACCGAAGATATATAAAGAAGTAACCAAAGGGCAATGAGCTCACTCCTGGTGTTGGTTCCTTCACCACAATTCATTTAGATATGAAACATGTGAGAATCCAAAAGATACAAAACAACCCCAACACCACTAAACCAGGAGCCAAATTGTGAGGCCCCATCGAAAGCACCCTAGGGAAAGGAAACAACTAAAGAAGGAGTCGGGCAAGGAGTACGACAACTAGCAGCACCACCTTTTACCAGCAAACCAAAACCTCACGGAAACAGGCCACAACCATGCAACTGATCTAGTGAACATTATACTCAGAACCCTCGAAGATGAGTAAATTCCGTGCCTTCCATATCTCCCAAGCTGTGAAGGTAGGCAAGGAAATCAAAGTTGAACCAACTGAAGCCCAATTCTGAAATTTTTCCACAAAGGATGATTGATTCCATGGAATGGAGCACCCGATCCATGACCGTCCAGAAGAAAGGGAAGGTAAAGAAAAGGTGGTTGATAGATTCCTTCACCACACCGCACATTACACAATGAACAAGCCCGAACAGACCCCACTTGAGCAAATTATCCCATGTGAGGATACGGTTGTCCAGGACCAGCCACAAGAAGCATTTTAGCTTTAGTGGAATACACAACGTCCAAACAAAACAATACCACCAATGAACAGGATGTAACTGCCGAGAGAACAAGGACATGTAAGCCAATCTAGTAGAGACCATCCCCGAAACCGTATCCCAAGACCAAGCCAACTGATCCGGACACTCCCTTAACTAGATATTTAATCTCTTTAGGCATGAGATGTACTGAGTCCATTCCACACCCAGCATACCGTGAATACCCAGTTGCTCAGCATTAATCCAAGAGGTGTGTGAATCATTCGTATGATAAGATGCAATATGTTTGAGAGTAAAGAAACCCTTTGATCTCAAAACAAAAACAATATCAGATGATAGTTTAAAACCCAAAGGCCCACCAAGAATTGGATCTTCGCCCAGATGGATTTGATGACCATTTCCTGGTACCCATGAGAGCCAGTTCGCTATTGTCTGAAAAGCACTCAACAAACCTTTTCACATGTTGGATACCTACTAGAAATGAGGCTGACCATAACGAAACCATTGAGGAACCGACTGGTTCCTTAAGTACTTATATTTGATGATAGAACCCCATAGAGAGTCCACAGTCAAAGCCCGCCAATTTTTTTTTTCCTTAAGTGCAATTCCAAAAGCATCCATATTTTTGATGCCCCAACCCCCACATGTATACGGCTGGGCCAAAAAATTCCACCCAACCAAATGAAAACGACGTTTATCTCCACCACCTTCCCAAATGAATTTGAATATTCTTTGTCGAATCCTAGACATAATGGCCTTTGGAACATTGCACATCAAAAGTCAATAGATGGCTATGTTCTGTAACACAGATTTAGCAAGGGTGAGGCGTCCCCCTAAAGATACCCATTTCCAACACTAGTGGCTTATTCTTTTGTTGAATCTTTGCAAGAGCCATCACCAATATTGATTCAAATAATAGCTTGGTTTGATAAATAACCCTAGATAGGTAGTTCCATCCTCCAAACGTTTGAAATTGAAAGGCATACGAATCTTGATTTGAGCCAAAATATCCTCCTTTACCACAAAGAAAAGGAGCACCGATTTTTATTTACTAATGAGCATGCCTGAGGCTTTGCAAAACACATCCAAAATAGTTTTGTATTCACCCATTCCACCAAAGAACCCCCACCATAGAACATTACATCATCCACGAATAACGTGTGAGTGACCACAGTGTGTGGAGCAGCCAATAAGCCTGAAAGTCTTTGATCAGACTGGCCTCTGATAATAAGCTTACTAAGCCCCTCAATGACCAAGATGAATAAAAGAGGAGATAGGGGGTATCCCTTCCTTAACCCCCGAGAGCTTTTGAAGAAATTAGAAATAGTACTATTTATAATAACAACAAAATTTACCGAAGACACACATGCCATGATCCATTTCATAACCACCCAAGGGAGCCCAATCTAGATCAATATTAACTTTAGAAATGACCAGTCCACCCAGTCATATGCCTTCACAAGATCCAATTTCAGCAGGATTGCATTTAAGTGTTTAGTTTTAATAGAGTGAAAGACCTCCTGAGCCACCCCCACAGCATCCAAGATTTGACGGTAATGAAGATAACCAAATCGTTCTCTTGAAATGAATTTTGATAGACCAGGCTTCAGTCTAATAGAAATGATCTTAGCAATGACTTTATAAATTAAATTACAGAGAGACATGGGTCTAAAATCATTAAAACTTTCAGGATGAGAAGACTTTGGAATGAGAGTTAAGAAAGTGGAGTTGATCGCACCTATAACCGAACCTAAAAGTCTGGATTTCTCCACTACCAGAAGAATATCCTGGCCCATAATATAAAAAACGTTAAGGAACAATTCCACGGACCACCCATCTAGACCCAGAATTTTATCTTTGGAAAATCCTTTAAGAACCAGCTCCACTTGAAACAGAGTCACAGGTGCGAAAATCCCATCACCCTCCTCCTGAGTGAACATCCAAGGATATTCTCTAATAACCTTGAATTGATCAAGTAATGAAGTCGAACCAGGATCCTGGAAATTATTATGGAAGTGATAGACTACAGCCAGGTGCAACTCTTTTTGGGATGATTTATTTCTCCCGACATGATCATTGAGTTCCCATATAGCATTTTGATTTTTTCGAGAGTCCGCAAATTTGTGAAAAAATTTGGTATTGTTGTCCCCTTCCTTTATCCATAGAGCGTGACTCTTCAGTCGCCAGGTTTCCTCCTGGAATTTCAGATAGTTTAACTTTTGACCCTCAAGTTCGCATAATTTGATAGAGGCCGGACCCTGGATAGTATAAAATCGGTGGGCAGATATGATGGCTTCAATCTCAGCTTCAACCAAAGAAAGTTCTAGCGCCAATTGTTCCTTACGCTTAATTTCCCAAGCAATGATGTGAGATTTGAGGCATTTCAATTTTTTTACCAAGCTTTCCATAACAGAGACACCATCCGCAAGCACAAGATTATTCCAAAAAGAAGCCACCTCTCCACAAAAACTAGGTCTGAAATCCAGGAGCAATTGAACTTGAAAGGATAAGTTGCTTTGTTGTCCACCACGTCGAACTGAAATAATATGGGAACATGATCACTAATGCGAATGTCTTGTGACCAAGATCTAAATTTGGAAAAACTGGCCAGAATATTATCCGTGATCAAGAAACGATCAAGTCTTTTTTGCAACAAAATCCTCACCTGGGCGATCGTTCCTCCAGGTAGGATCCAAGGGAAAGGGAGCAATATCCACCAGGTCCCTGGAAGAGAACATGTTTTGAAAGAAGGGTCCCAAGGGATATATTTTAGCATATCTTCCCCATAATTCACCCACTGACCAGGTGAAGTTTAAATCCCCTATGATAATAAGATTTTCCATATTTAACAAATTGTCTGCACAGAACTCCTCCCAATATGACGACGTGTCCGCATAGGACCGATAACAATTAATGAGGTTTAGCTCCGCATTGAAACCAACCAAGCGACTAGTTAGAAGGATCCCTGCCTTAGTCACAAAGGGACAAAAATTTAAGACCTGGGGATTCCAAGCAGCTAGAAGGCCCCCAGAAAGGTTGTCTGCACTGATAGCACAAATTTTGCAGTTTGGTTTGAGTTTCATAAAAAAAACACGAGCTTTTAACTCCGATACCATTGTTTCTTGCAACATAATGATGTCAGGGTTATGTAAGAGCAACACACGTTGGAGGGAAAGCTGTTTAGGGAGCCCCCCCACTCCCCACACATTCAGAGATAGACAGATCAGATCAAGTCATGTTTTGGTTTATATATGTAGTATTTTGTAATTTTTTTTATAATTATATTTTTATATCTGAAAAATAAAATAGCTTTTTGTAATGTTTTGGTTATATATTTATTATTTTGTTATCAGTTTTTTTTATAATTATATTTTTATGTTTTGATGGATTAAAATTGTCTAAAGGAACAAGTATTATGATTAAATTTTTTAAATATTTTTTTTTGTTTTTTTGGAGAATTTAGAAATTAAATTTTAAATAAGTAGAAAGAATGTTATTTATTACTTATTAATGCTAAATAAAGAGGAGTTTGGTGGATATTAATCCTTTAATCATCGATCTAGCTGCACTTAATTTTAGATGTTTGTTATGTCGAATAAAGGAGAGTTCAGGTGGAGATTAAGTCTTAAATCATCAATCTAAATGCACATTGATTTTATATCTATCTTATTAGCAACTGAAAATCACCACACCATCAACCAACACAGGTGCAATGCCAGGGACATTGCCACCTCGTGGCTCTTGTTTATTTAAATTTTAAGTGTATATATTTATCATGTTTAAAATATTTAAATTGTGATGCTAGATTGTGTTTTTTAATTGTGGTATATGTGTGTTATTTTTTTTTTTTGTGTGAATAAGATGGAGCTTTCTATTATATTAAAATAAAAGGAAAATAGTTGCATATCGTACAAAAAAAGGTGGACATATAGGTGCTCCTTCTTAGGGAAAATAGGGCCACCTGAATCCTATGCAAGATTTTGCAGAGGATTAAGCAACTTGAAAAGGCCTTGAGCCTGAAATGTCTGATAGAGAGTAGGGATTTACATAAAAAAAGTTCTTGTGTTGAGATTTATACCAAAAGAGTAGTATCAGTGAAGAGAGATTTGCTAAGATTGACATTAAGAAAAGGTAGAAGTAAACCAGTCGAGAATCGAGAGAAAGGATTTGTAACCAAAAAGCAACACACTTGGGCCTGGCTAAACCAAACAAAGAACAAAAATAGAGGGGTCTTGGAATGAGACACTTTACCACACCAAGGATCCAAGCAGGGCCGTCTAATCTTTGTCGATGATGACGAGCTTTTGAAGATGAGGATCCAACTGATTCTTGACTTGGTTGACATTCTCCTCGGCAACTTTGGTTACTTGAAATATATAGCCCATGATTTTGTCTAGGAGTTCTTGCTTGGATTCGATAATCTTCAGCTGGGATGGGATTTTTTCCATGGACTTGTTGGCTAGAAGAACTGTCTTAGGCCAACTAGAGAAAAATAGTCCACACATTCAACTTAGTACAGTTTTGTATGTGTTTGGAATAACTGTTTCTCACAGGATTTAAGGCCTTGCTTCCTGTGTTTTGTGCTCTCAAAGATAGAGAGTCTCCCAAGGTGAATAAATCTCAAAAAGAAACTACCTGTTAACAACTATCAAAAGAACTTAAACTACTTATGATCTAATCCTAAAGACTATCTAGAAACTAAATAACAAAGTTAGTAATTCCTAATATTACTCTATGATAAGCTAAGTGATACTAATCTATGTAAAGTCATCATTCCTATCTCGCCCAAGAGCAAAGATTGACTTATTCGACTAAAAGTCTGAAGCAAGGAAAATATTCACTAATTAAAGCTTAGTAAGAAACATACCAAACTATAAAAAATGAATTTAAATTACTCCACAATAGATAAAACAGAACTATTGTAAAACAATTGATATATAAGAACTTCAAACTAAAAGCCAAAATTCACTAACAGGATATGTCATTCTGAAAACACGAAAGATATAATTAAGACTAACTTGCAATTGGAACAAGATCGATCCGCAAATTAGATAATTACAAAATTTGATTAACAACTATTGACATCATGAAAACGTTCTTCAACATCAATAAGTAGGCAAATCAATTTATGATCTAGATGAACATAAACATTCGAATTTCTCACCAAACATTCCACATACAATATAAAGATATTTATATATGAAAAACAAGATAACAAGGGAGAGAAAAATGACACAGTATTGATATCCAAAACTTAGCTAAGGTTTCAGTATCCTGGCACATTTGACAATCATCAGAAGAAGTTCATGAGACAGTCTGTGTGAACAGAATAAAACGTACTGCTGTATAATAAAGGCTCTCCAATGTCTTAGAAATCAAACCCCTGTACAAAGTTTTGGGATTCTTTATATAGAAAAGGAAACAAACTTCTAACTTCCTAACAATTCTATTTTTTTGGAACCACGTGGATCCCTATCCAAATATACAATGATAAAAATATCACTTGATTCTGCTTCTATAGTAACTCTAATGTATGCCATCTAGTGACACTTGGATTGGAATAACGCAGAAGATAACTCATAACTTACTGCATGAACTCCAGTATCGTTATTCCTGGGCATGAAATAATTTTGCATTAATCACCATCAAATGTCTGCGCAAAAAATGGGATATGATGCCGATGATCATAAAGGAAATCAGTTGCGTGTGGATAACATCTTCAACAGGTAAGTGTCAGCAAAACAAACTCCAAAAACGAAGCAACAGGATCGACCTCCACTTCCAAAATTCCATGACACCTGGATTTTATCAAACAAATCAGTTAGCAAATTGTAAACAAATACCAACAAATGATTAATACAAATGTATAATGAATAGGATGTTTGCAGAATTTTAATTCTGCAGGCATCCTCATAAAAATAACTCTGTATTAAAATAACAAAATGGCTGTATTTGCTGACCTATATTAATCCGATTTTATGTCACCTGATCATTCAAACAAAACCATAAAATCAAAATGAACCTCATCTTAAAAAGCATCATGATTTTGGGGATGACTCAACAGAGACTCGAACCGGGACCACCCGCCTTGCTTCTTTCAGTTTGGCTTTAAACCTCACAGCCCTCGTCTTTGCAATTTTGTTTTGTTTGACTAACTGCTTATTTTTTATCAGAAGTTTCTTACCATAAGCCTTGTACTTGGTTTTCTTTTCCTTCAAGGAATTCCATTTATCCACCCAAGAGGACAAGTCAGCTTTTAAGATCGCGATCTCTTCCATGGCAAACGTATTAATCATTTGAGCTTCTTTTAGTTCTGTTTCTAAAGATGAATTAACCTAAACCAAGGGTATTTCAATAGGTTGATGCACATATTCCATGTTCGGCCCTGTATGCAGCTCCTGGTTAACTTCTTGCTTTGCATTGGGCATTGGATTAGATCGTTGAACACTTATACCTTCATGCTTAGAGGCCGATACATACTTGAGGTTGAGGATTGTGGGCCCAATGGGAGCTTGTTGTGGTCGTGACTCGGAAGAATCGCTCAGTTCAACCATTGGGGTATCTTCTGCAACCAAATACATTTTCACAAAGAGCGCGGCAGCCATGCTACGAGTGGTTCGGCGAATTGCCTGATCACTCATCACTTTGATAACTTCTTGATATGCCAATTTATGATAGAGATTGGTCTGTGGATGTAGCTGGGCATCACTTGGACAAGGTGGAATAGTCACAGGTTGACTCGTTTGGGGCCGAGGGCCATCAGAGGGTACTTCAGGGTTAATCTCAGCCTTGGCTTTAGGGTGACTGACACTTGGGGTTTGGCTAGGTTCGAGTATTTCATTTTCAGGATCATTTTGAGAGCCCAACTCTTCTAACTTTGACTCTTCTAACACCATCCCAAACCGTTTACGCCTAGTTCTGGACCTCCGTCGGGGCCACTTGTCATTTTCCCCAAAATTGTTACGGGTAAGAAATGATTCCCATGAATCGCCCAGCTCTTCCAATCGGTAAGAGACAAGTATCTTGATAAGCCCATGATGAAACAAGCTGCGTTCTTTATCCCCTACATTACCTTAATATGTGCTGGCCATCTTCTGCAATCTATTAAGGAAATAATACGGCATATTCACAGGATTTCCTTTGAAAACCATTAAGAGGCAAACATGATAAAACTGGGTCTGAGACAATCGTCCCTCGCAGGTGACATACCTGATAATAAGCCCCAGTATAGCACGTCACTTCTTCTTCAACAGCCGAGACGGGAAACCGGAATTATATTCAACTCGCCGGTTAGCTAGAGTCAGAACTCCTTCCAGTTGTCACTCCTCAAATGTTTACCCTTATACCAGCATTCTCCCTCCATGGGAAAACCTATAGCTCGAGAAATAAATTCCTTTGATAATTCCAACACAATATCTCCAACCTGTGCTTTCATACCATCAAATGAGGTCGCGAATGCCCTGGAGACCATTAAATTAAAACCAGAGAACTTCTGCAGGATCCCTAGCCATCCTGCCCTTACCACCATTTCGCGGCATTCGGGAGCAGCGTCAAAGTACTCATCACCCATGAGCTCGAATCTAGAAACGGGGGCCATAGAAACGATCACACAAACCTCAGAGATCTTCAAAACCTTAACTGAAAAACAAAATGAGTCCATCCTCGGCCCCGCAGGTTAATCAAAACCCCAACCGACTTCATTTCACCATGGTACTGTAAACACTCATACGCAGTCATGGAAGGCAGGATTATGATGCCCTTCGAATTGGTAAGGGTTATCGGAATTCACAGAAAGCTTAAGGTGCAATAATGCTGCTCATAGGAATGACAAAAGTATGATATTTGGACATGACATTTGCCCCATGCGAATCAACAGATGGAAAAACGATATGGTTATGCAGAAAACAAACCTTTGATCGTATAACATTTTCAAAATTAGCGGACACGTTCTCATATCAACTTGATGCATTAGATATAGCCAAAGTTTCAAACCCTTAAGATATAAGTTAGTGGTTACCACCACATAATCCTCCACCACTTCATATCGTGAACACCATGATTTTATAATGCATGATAATATCGATTCAATCAAAATCAAGGAAATCATTGTGATGAATTAAATTTTTTTTTTTTATGAATGTGGCAAAAACCAAAATTATTTTTGGTTTTTGGGGATCATGTTAATCACTTATGATCGAATCATTGACCTTACCTTTAGGCATCATAGAAAGCATTTTATCATCTCCTAGGTCTTATCCCATTAAAAAAACAAAAGTCTACAAATGAGGATAAGTATGTAAATCTTATGAGCTTGTAGTATTGATAGGAGACCAGCTTGAATATTCATGATTGTCACAAGGAGATTAATTTGACGATAGGCAACTCATTAGACCAAACACATAGATTAGAGAGACAACTTGATATATGATGTATTGGTCTATTAATTCAACAGTTTGAGATAATCAATGTAATGGATTTGCTTGACTTTGGATTTGTAAAGATGACCGATATTGTAAAGATTAGGAGCTGCTAATTCCAGGACTGTGAAATTCACAAATGATCAACCAGAAAGATGAAACTAAGTCAAGCAATTTAATTCAAGTGAAGGCTGATGTTAATTCCCCTATACCAATAAACTTATCAACTTTATTGGGAGTACCTTCAGAATCAAAGATTTTGAAGGCACTCCTAAAATATGAATGGATGAGTGTTGATCAAGGTTGTGACATGCAGTATGGTTCCTTGTCATCAAAACTTATATAATGGCCAATTGGATTTTAGTGCTCAATTGCTCTGGTGGGTGTTGCTTGCCAACAAATGGTGACATGTTGGGACTGAACCAGTTATCTCTGTGCAAAAGGAAAAACTTCAATACCTCAGATAATCATAAACAATGTTTCGGAGCACCAAACTCTTGTTTGAATGATTCAAACCCAGACTAGCTCCAACATGTGGGCCTTACTTATTCAACAACAATGAGCCTTTGGCTGTTACCTGAGTATTCCTTACCTACTTCAACTTTTGACAATCAGGGTAAAGAATGACTTATCTCCAGAGGAAATCTTTGAGGCTTGTGATAGCTTAACCAATGTCAGTGAAAGATGTAGCTACTCAAGAATGCCATATAATTCTCTTCTCATGTAAACAAAGGGAGCAGGTGATATTTATTCATTTTCATTCATTATTATTATTATTATTATTATTATTATTATTATTATTATTTGAATAGATATACAGATGAATAAATATGAAAATCACTAAACATAGATACTACCTTAGCTTGGTAACTAAATGATGGTAGTGTTATTCACCAGTCCTACCAGAAACTGATCAGGCCAGCTCATGATGAGACTTCTTGCCCCCTAGCTTTTAAACTAAGGGTCGTTGACCTGGCTTGGTGACCAGATGTAGACAATGTCAATCCAATAGAACCTATGATCATAACCAGACCGGCTCAGCACGAGACCTTATGTCCTCTGATTAACTTTTCTCATATTCAAAATTAAAAAAAAAAAATTAAAACATTTTTTAGTTTAAGACTACTGTGCAGGATTCGTGACCAGAAATTAACAGCATCATTCACGAGAACTACTAAAGATAGACAGGCCGGCTTGTGGTGAGACCTCCTGATTCTCATTTTTTTTTAACAAGAATCATCACCCTGGCTTGGTGACCAGATAATGGTGCTGTCATCTTCAATAGAGATTTTTATCCAGAGGAAGACGGATTTTTGATAGTAAGGCTTGCAATTTTTCCACATTGTTGATTTCAGTGCCCATAGAAACCACAAATATCTAGAGGATGTTTAATTTGTGATTGCGCAAAACTCCTCCATAGCCAGCTGAGTTGGGATCCCCTCCAGAGGCACAATCACAATTTAGTTTGCAGAAGTCTTTAGGAGGAGTAGACCAGTACAAATTACTTTGTGGATGTGGATTTTTGAGAACAATTGAGTTCCCTTGAATGTTGATGACCAAGTTCCAGTTATTCCATATGCTTTGTTCTTGAGTGTCACACTGCTTATTTATGTTGGACCAATGACTTTGATTGAGGGTTTCTGGACATTGGATTTAAGGGTGCTCCATATTTTCTAAAGTTTTGTTTTTCTCCTTTGAAGATTCTTTTGTTGCGCTCTTTCCATATTGACTAGATGATAAAACCTGGGCTGGGGTTCCAAATTCTATTGAGAATGATGTTGTGGAAAGGATTTCTGACTGTCTGCAGAGACTGACCGCTTTGTCCCAAAAAATGGTTGTGAAGGGGCAGATGATGAGCAGGTGGTTCAAATATTCCTAGTGCATTTTAAAGAGGTAGCATTTGGAAGGGACAATGAAGCCTGTATGCAATAATTTATCCTAGGTAAGTATCTTGTTGGGGATAACTAACCATAAGAACATAGAAATTTTGGGCCAGAAGTTACCTTTCCATATTTTGTTCCAAATGGGTTCTTCCGGTTGGTCGCTAATTTCTAACGCTATATTGTAAGCTTCTCTGATAGTGTAGGTACATTTTGTCTTGTATCCCCATATCAATTGATATTTTCCTTGCTTTTTATTTTTATTTTTATACTATGAAGCCCATTCTATAGATATTCCCTATCAGGCTCTTTTGAGCTCACGATCCAATGATCTTTGTTAATCCATTGTCTCCATTCACTAGAACTATTCTCAAGATTCCAGTATTCATAGATGAATTTCTTGTTTCTTAAAGGGGGTGGGCTGATAAGAGCTGCTAACTCTGGATGATTTATAGGAGGGGGGATTCGCTTCCATGAATCTTCCCAGAAGAGAGCATGTTTTCCCTCTCTAATTTCCCAAAAGATGTGAGTTCTGATGAGCTCTCTTTGTGCTCAGGTAGAGTTCCATATGATGGAGCCTCTTCTGTCTCCACTGACTCTCATTATGTCCTCCATGAGGCTAGGGATATCATACCTGTCTCTCCATACTGAATCCTAGGGGGAGAGTGACTAGGTTCCACCATGTTTTAGCAGAGAGGACATTATTTAGGATTTCTTGATCTCTGAGGCCTAGGCCTCCCTAGGGATTAGGCCTACAAAATTTATCCCAAATAACTAGACCCCACTTGTGAGAATTAATAGAGGCATTCCAGAGTAAGTTTCTTTGGAGATTCCTGGTTTTTTTTAGAATGTTTTTGGGAGATGCCATAACAGAGAATAGGTAGAGAGGCATTTCTTGGAGAACTAAGTTTAAGAGCACAAATCTCGCCGATAAATTGAGTGGTATGAAGGTCCAACTGAAGAGATTACGACTGAGGGAGGAGACCAAGGATTCCCATGAGACATTTCTAAGGGTTTTCTCCACCACAAGGGCTTCTAAGTAGTAAGAGGGGAGAGAGCCTTTTTGGAAGCGAAGGGTTTTGAGAATGCGAGCTTGAAGGTCCTGAGAAGTGTGGAAAAAAAACAAGATATTTTTCAAGATTTAGGGTCAGGCCTAAGGCCTTCATAAAATCATTGAGAAGAGTTTTGAGAAGTCTTGCTTCTTTGATAGAAGGAGAACCTATAAGGAAGGTATCATCGAAAAATTTAAGGTGGGAGTGGTTGGCTTCAGAGTGAAGCTGAAGACTCAAGATAAGTCGGTTGGATTTGGTTTCTATGAGACTTCTACCCACACCTTACACCATGGGAACAAAAACGAAAGGCGAGATAGGGTCTCCTTGTTTGATACCACAAGAGGGGGAGAAAGTGGAGGAGGGTGAGCCATTGAGAAGGATGGAGAAGAAGGTTGAGGAAAGAAGGGAAAGGATCCATTTGAACCATTCTGGGTAGAATCCCAAAGAAAGAAGTATCTCCTTAACATATTTCGAGTTCTTATCAAAGGATTTATGCAAATATATATTAATTAGGAAACCAGGGCACTTCTGAGTATTGAGAGTGTGAATGGTTTCATGGGATAGAAAGATGCCATCCAAAATTTGTCTTCCTTCCACATATACTGTTTGTTCCTCCAAAATCAAAGCAAGAAGTAGGGGTTTCAATCTATTGGCTATTAATTTAGGTATGATCTTGTAGGCAACATTGCAGAGGGATCTAGGGCAGAACTGGGAGGGATCAAGGGTGCCATATTTTTTGGGGATCAATGTGAGGAAGTTTGCATTGAGGGATTGAAGTACTCCTTCTCTTTTCCTTGAGGCTTCGACTAGCTTCCATATGTAATCCTTCATCATTTTCATACATGCTTTGAAAAAGTCAATAATGAATCCATCAGGCCCAGGATCCTCTCCCACAGACATCTCCGGAATAACCAACTCTACTTCTTGAAAGGTAATTGGATTAAGAAGGTAGGAGTTTTGATCAGGAGTGACCAGTTTGGGAAGATGCTGATTGATTTTTCCGATAGCCTCTGATCTATCCACTATTGGTTCAGCTAGTAGATGCTTGAATAAGTTGCTTAATTCCTTTTCAATGTCCTCTCTAGAATCCAGGATGTCTCCTTGAGTGGATTGTAGAAGAGATATATTGTTGAGATTCCTTCTCTATTTAATGGCATTGTGGAATAATTTAGAATTCTTTTCTCCATCTTGAAGCTAGAGAGATCAAGATTTTTTCCTCCAGATATTTTCTTCTTGTTTAAGTTTTTTATTAATATGAACTGTTAGAAAAACAGGATCGTAGAGCAATAACAATAAACATAAATGCAAATACAATCACACACACATTACAGGAGAGACACATATATATCGTGGTTCACCCCAAGATGGGCTATGTCCACATTGAAGTTTCCAGTCCTTATTATTATACTGTCAAGCAAAGTGAAGGGATACAACCTGCAGCACAGCCGCTACACTTCCTCTTCACTGTTTCATAGTCTCTCTTCTCGATCTCAAAGATCTTTACAATGCATAATACCTAATACATCAACCCTAGCCGTGTTACAATGGCATTATTTTTTAAGGGAAATACAATGGGAAAATTCCACGGGTTACCCAAAACCATGGGCCCAAAAGCTGTTGGAAAAAATAGCCCCAAACCACAAGGTGGGGGAATGAGTGTATAGTACTCTGGGCGCACGGCTAAGACAATATCATCTATGAGACTGGAATATCTGGCTCCACAACCAACAATCTACCACTTGGAGACTGATCACAACAACTCCACCGCTGCTGTACTTGATGGACCTTGGACTTGGAAACTTTCTCATCTTCACCTTCATGCTAGAAGGCCAACTGAAACCGAGCAGGAACTCAGTTTCTCTCTGGTCACTACCTTTGTGAACATGTTTGCAGGATCCTAGCTAGTATGTATCTTTTCCAGCTTCAACAGTTCATCTTCCAGAACAAAGCGTATGAAATGGTACTTGAGCTATATATGTTTAGTCCTGGAATGGAATGCTGAGTTCTTTGCAAGATGAATGGCACTTTGGCTGTCACTATACAACCTGCTATCCTTTTGCTTCTTACCCACTTCCTCCATAAACCTCTGCAACTGAATCATCTCTTTATTAGCCTCTGTAACAACAACATACTCTGCTTCCATTGTTGAAATTGCAACAACCTTCTGCAGTCTCGAAATCCAACTTACTGTTGTTCCACCTACAGTAAACACATACCCTGTGGTGCTACTCTCGCTATCCTTATCACCTACCATATATGCATCAACATATCCCTGTAGGAAAGTGTCTGAACCTCCAAAACATAATGCTTGAGGGGTAGTACCTCTCAAATACCTGAGAATACAATGTACTGCCTTCCAATGTTCTTTACTTGGATTGTTCATATATCTGCTCATAACTCCCACTGCTTGTGCAATATTTGGTCTTGTGCAGACCATGGCATACTTCAACCTGCCAACTACCAACTGCTAATTGATAGGGAATCTTGGACATGTAATCTGTCTCTTCCTGTGTCTTGGGACACATTTCCTTAGACTGAAATGGCTGGCCAAAAATGAACTTACTGGTTTTGCATTCTGCATTTTGAACCTCTCCAACACGTTTTGTATGTATTCACTCTGAGACAATTTCAATTTGCGATTTTTCCTGTCTCTTGTTATTCTCATACCAAGGATTTTCTTTGCAGCACCCAAATCCTTCATCGCAAATGAATTAGCTAGCTTCCTTTTGAGTACATTTATATCCTGCATGTTAGACCCTGCAACAAGCTTGTCATCCACATACAATAACAAGATAATATATCTTTCATTGTCTAGCTTTTTGAAATAAACATAGTGGTCAGAAAGACATCTACTATAAACTTGTTCTGTCATAAACCTGTCAAATTTTAAATACCACTGCCTTGGAGCTTGCTTCAAGCCATACAAACTCTTTTTCAACCTGCATACCAAGTTCTTCTTACCTTTGACCTCATACCCTTGTGGATGATGTATATATATCTCTTCCTCCAAATCCCCATGGAGAAAGGTTGTTTTTACATCTAACTGTTCAAGATGCAAATCTTCCACCGCCATTAGACTTAAGATAGTCCTAATTGAATTCATCTTAAGAACAAGAGAAAATATTTCATCAAAATCTATACCTTTCTTCTGTGCAAACCCCTTTACAACAATTCTAGCCTTGTACCGCTTCTTGCCTCTTTCTTCTTCTTCCTTCAACCTGTAAATCCATTTGTTCTGCAATGCTCTTTTACCAACAGCAAACTGAACCAAATCCCAAGTCTGGTTTCCTACCAATGAGTCCATCTCCTCATTCAAGCCTTGCTCCCACTTCTTTCTAGTTTCCACCTGCATTGCTTCTTCATAACATTCTGGTTCACCAGCATCGGTCATCAACAAATAATACATTGAAGGAGAGTATCATTCAGGGAGTCTACTTAACCTGGTAGATCTTCTTGCAGTTGCAGGAGTTTCAGGTACTTGCTGTTGTTCTTCATTTTCTGGCACCTTTGGAACTTCATTTTCTTTAATTTCATCAAGTATTGTGTACTCTGTGTTTTCCTTTTCATGTTTCTTTCCCTGCAACTGATCTTTATACATGACCTTTTCATTGAATATCACATCTCTACTCCTAATGATTTTGTTATTTTCATAATCCCATAAGCGATAACCAAAATTATCAACCCCATATCCAATAAAGGGACATTTCTTGGATTTAGCTTCAAGCTTTGTTCTATTATATTTATCAATATGGACAAATGCTTCACAACCAAACGTTCTCAGAAATGAGTAGCTTACCTTTTTATCTATCTATGCCTCCTCTGGAATACCACCATCCAAAGCACTTGAAGGTCCTCTGTTTATTAAATAAACAGTATTTACAGCATTCGCCCAAAACTGTAAGGGAAACCCTACATGCAATCTCATACACCTTGCATGCTCTATGATCGTTCTGTTCATCCTTTCTGACACACCATTTTCTTGTGGTTTTTCTGGGACTGTCTTCTCTCTATGAATCCCATGGTATGAACAATAACTATTAAAATCCTTGCCGCAGTGCTCACCTCCATTATCAGATCTGAGACACTTCAACCTTTTTCCTATCTCATTCTCAACCAAAGCTTTCCACTTCTTAAAAGTATCAAACACATCAGATTTCTGTCTAATGCAATAAACCCAAGTTTTCCTAGTTGTATCATCAATAAATGTAACATAATAATGAGAGCCACCAAGAGATTGTACCTGAGCCAGTACCCATACATCTGTATGCACAAGCTCTAACTTTTCATTCTTCTTTTGTTTCCCAACCCTGAGAAATATTACTCTCTTATGTTTTCCATAAACACAGTTTTCACAGAATTCCAAACTTACCTGCTTCAAATTTGGCAACAACTTCCTTGAGTGGAGAATCTGCATCCCCTTCTGACTCATGTGGCCAAGCCTATGATGCCACAATGTTGTATCTGTTCCTATGGAAGCTAAAGAGATAGAATGGTTAGTATTATGAGGACATAAATACAATGTACCTACCCTATCTCCTTTTGCTATCACCATTGATCCTTTGGTGATCTTCCACCACTTTTCTCCAAATGTAGATAGACAGCCGCCATCTCCCAACTGCCCTATTGAGATCAGATTTCTTTTCATAGAAGGAATATGCCTTACATATTTCAACAACCAATCAGTTCCATTCTTAACTTTTATCCATACCTTACCCATTCCAGCAATTTTACATGGCTCATCATCACTCAATAAAGCATGTCCAAAATCACCTGAAAAATAATTATGAAAATATTTCCTATGGGGTATAGCATGACATGAAGCTCCTGAATCTACTACCCAATAATCACTTGTATTATCTAATGCAAGAATCAAAGCATCTTGTAACACATCACTTGCTACATTTGCTTCTTGGGTAGTTTCCTGCTGTGCATCTCCTTTCTTCTTTGGAGATCTGCAGTCTTTCTTCAGATGTCCTTTCTTTCCAAAGTTCTAGCACTCTATCTTTCCCAGTATGGACTTGGATCTACCCGTTTTAGACTTGCCACGATTACCTTGGCTCTTTCCTCTCTCCTTTTTTATTCCCCTGCTCTCCATGGTCAACGCATTACCTTATGTCTCACCTGTGCTTTTTCTTCGCATTTCATCGCTAAGAATAACACCAATAACATCATCAAATTTCAAGGTGCTTGAACCATTACTTACAGCCATGACCAAGCTATTTCAGCTTTTTGGCAATGAACACAAGATTAGAAGAGCCCTAACCTCATCATCGATGTTCACACTTACGGAAATTAGTTGATTTGTAACTGTATTAAACTCATTTAAATGATCAGTAACAGATCCACCTTCAGACATCTTCAAATTAAATAAATGCTTCATTAGAAATACCTTGTTGGAGGCCGAGGGTTTTTCATACAGCTTACCTAGTGTGCTCATCAAACCCTCCGTTGTCGTTTCTTTTTAGATATTGAAATCCACCAACGAATCCAGGCTCAGCCGTATTGTTCCCAGAGCCTTTTTGTCAAGAACCTCCCATTCTTCGTCCATCATGGCCGCTGGCTGCTTTGCTCTTCCTCCCAACGGCAGGAATAGATCCTTCTGGTATAGATAGTCCTCCATTTGCATCTTCCATAACTAGAAGTTTTGGCCGTTAAACTTCTCGACCTTAAACATTCCTTCTTCTACCATTGCTCCCACTTGAACCAAGAAACCTTAGCTTCCTGCGAGTTTATTTGCCAAATAGACCTTTGGATTTGATACCAATTGTTAGAAAAACAGGATCGCAGAGCAATAAAAATAAACATAATAGAAAATATAATCACACACACATTACAAGAGAGACACAGAAATGTCGTGGTTCACCCCAAGATGGGCTACGTGCACACTGAAGTTGCTAGTCCTTATTATTATACCGTCCAACAAAGTGAAGGGATACAACCTGCAACACAACCGCTGCACTTCCTCTTCACTGTTTCACAGTCTCTCTTCTCGATCTCAAAGATCTTTACAATGCATAATACCTAATACATCAACCCTAGCCGTGTTACAATGTCATTCATTTTTAAGGGAAATGCAATGGAAAAATACCACAAGTTACCCAAAACCATGGGCCCGAAAACTGTTGGCGAAAATAGCCCCCCGAACACTAAGGTGGGGGAATGAGTGTACAGTACTCTGGGTGCACAACTAAGTCAATATCATCTATGAGACTGGAAGATCTGGCTCCACAACCAACATGAACTTGAAGATCGTTTGCTTGATGGTCTAGCTCTTTCGATATTCCATTTTCAATGATAAATTATTGAATCTTTCACATTTTGGTATCCAAAAATTTCTTTTCTTCAAAGATATTTCCACATATTTCTTTATTCCATTTTTTAAGAATGAGATTAAGGGTTTTTAGGTGTACTTGGAAGTGATGTATCGATGGCCTAGGCCCTGGGTTAGCCTATTTCCACCATTTGTCAATGTTTTTGATGAATTCCACGTGTTGTAGCCAAAAGGATTCGAATATGAAAGGATTCAGCATTGTCTAACGTTTATTCTCAAAGATTAGGTTGATAGGCCAATGATTCGAGCCTACTGTCGGTAGAATGAAGGATTCAATTTCCTGGTCTTGGTTTATGAGGCTCTCAGAAATGAGGAAGTGATCCAACCTGGAAGTAATTTTTCTAGATCCCCCCTATTTATTTTTCGAAGTGTGGAATTTATTTTTTGACTGAAGATCGGTCAACTAGAGGTATTCGATGAAAAGATGAAAGGCCAAGGAATCTTTGTCTATCATTCAAAGGATTCCTTTCTTCTCATTGAGGTTGGTTATCATATTAAAGTCTCCTTCAAAGATCCAATTGTTTTCTGAATAGGAGTGACTTAGGTCTATCAATTTATTGATAAGGATAAGCTTATGGGATATTATATTGGGTCCATAAATATTGGCTAAGAGACCCTTGGTTTGAGAGGAAAGTATGGTAAAATTGGTAACCAACAAGTTAGGCGAGGAAATGAAGTTGCTCAGATGGATTTCTTTGGGGTTCTAGACTAGTGATAGCCCTCCAGAGGCTCCTTTGGAATCCACCGCATGCTCTAAATATCCTTCCCAGATTTTCAATCTTATATGAATTAAATTTTCATTAGTACATTTGGTTTCTTGAAGCATCATAACTCATGGATTATCTAACTGAATTCTATTTCATAGGATTCTATTCTTGGAGTTAGAATTGATACCTTTGATATTCCAAGATATTATCTGCATTGAAGAACTAGATATTTGGGTGGACCATCTCAGTCAAGATTGCATACTAGCTTGATTTAATTAAGTTTTGTCCTATTTCTATGATTTTATGTTGTATGGAAGGCCTTTGTCTTATTTTCCATCTTTTATTTCTGTATCCAAATCTTTAAGAGATAGTGGTTTTATTCCCAGATTGGGAGTATGAGTCTCTTCCATTTTTTTCCTCTTTTTTTTCGGGTTGCTTTGCATTTTGGCTAGAGATTCTCTTAGTGGAGTGATTTGGATAATGAGGACGGCATCGAAATATTATCTTTCACATACTGCTTCCAGTTTTTCTAGATCCAACTTGCCTGTGTTTATTTCTTCTTCAATTGAGTCTTACTTTTCTTTCATAACTGTCTCTTCTTGGGTATCATTTTTAGTTGTGCCTCCTAATTTATCTGGATTTGGTTTCTGCATTTATTTAGTTTTAACAATGGTTTTATGATTCTGGGGGATGGGGATCGATTGAATCATTCCTTTAGTTATGCTTTCTATCTCTGGTTCTTTAAGAACATTTTCCGGATCTAAGGAGGTGAACAAGGCTATGGATTCAAAGGGGTTTTTCATTTCTAAGGTATTGTTGGAGGATGATTCTATTTGTTTTTTTGTAGTTCTTTTATTGGGAGTGAATTTGGTAAAGCCTTCTTTATCTTTCTGGTCTGGAGATTTTAAATATTCTAAGGATTTTGATCCACATCGCAGTTGGCATTATTGGCAGATGCCGACTTCGACACATTTGCGACAAGTCATCAATGTCGACACTACTTCGACAAGTTTCGAATTCGATATGAATTCGACAACTTCCCGACTTCGACCAGTTCCGTGACCTCACAGTTTCGCGACACCGACATACAACATCGATCTGCGACTTGCGACTATCGAACTTCGACAGACTGTCTCTCTGTCTTCCATTCGACTGTAACGGTTGAACTACCGAACCATTCTAACTTATTTGTAACTGAACGTAACGGGAAAGCACTCAATCATCTCGGCACATTCTATATAAGCATGTATAATACTATAACATACATCAAGTCATAAAACTTATATCCAGTAATAGAACATCAGTTCGCATTCCTACATATTGTATGTGTATATTTGTGTTCTGTCGGTGTAGTGTATTCCTGCTTTGCACATTCTTTTTTATTAAGCTTCCACCATAACAGAACGACTCATTCAGCTGCACTATTGTCCCCCTCGTGCTTCCTGGCCATGTGCGGATCATTGGTATCAGAGCACTCAACTTTGTTTATGCTTAAGTTTGCGTAGACACTTCCAGTGAAGTTACCGACTTATGCTTGTTCAAACACACTCGCAATCTCATCAATCCAAGCAGACGCTACCTCCAGAAATGGCAGAAGAAACAGACGATAGACATGTAGCCGATGACATAACACAACTTATTGAGAAAGAACTGACTCTACAACAAACTGAAATGTTCACCCAGTTCAGTGAAATTCTCACGCGATTTGCTTCGAAATCCAGAGGATTTTCGACGAGAACTCACCCCGATAAAATCATCCCCTTTAAAGTGCAAATGAATTTGGACATACCAAATCTTGAAGGAAAGATTGACGTGAAATCCTTCGACAATTGTGTACACCAATTGGAATCTTATTACTCTGTGAATCAACTCTGAAGCTGACAAGATCACCATTGTAGGCTTAAATATGTCAACATCTGTGCACTGTTGGTGGGAGAACCTCTCGAAAAATATGGAGAAAAATAGAAACCCCATCGACACATTGGATAAATTCATCGAACACATCCGAAAGGAATTTTACCTGCCCAAGTACCTCGAGCAGCAGTATAAGAAGTGGCAGCAGCTAAGGCAATGGAAAGACCAATCAGTACAGAGGTACACCAACGAGTTCTATCGACTCATGGCTAGACTTGGCATCCAAGAAGAAGAGAAACTGCCTATTCTTAAGTACATCAACTGATTGTCCCAGTATACTCAACAAGAGATGGAATTTATGACTATCAATACGCTTGCGGATGCATTCCACTATGCTAGTAAAATTGAACCAAGTATAAAGGGAAAGCAGGCTTTGCAATAAAGATGAAATCAGGACGACCATCTGAAAAGAAGACATCAGTCAACTTCGACAAGTCAAAATATTCTAAGTCGACTCCGCCAAATCCATATCACGATAAAAATTCTTTCTAGAAAAGGGAACGTAGCAAACAACCACCCAATGGGAAATGGTGCAATTACCACCACTCATCTTGGCATGATACTTCTGAATGCAAAGCTCGGAAGAAATTTTTGGAAAAAGTGTCGACATCCGATGCATTCGACAAGACAGTGGAAGAATCGGATCCAGACGCAACGACCCTTCTGAAATCAACATCGACCACTCCAGCAGCCTCGACTATCGTCGACGAGGAGGAACGAGAGCTCCTGTTCCATACACGGATATGGGTCCATCACAACCCATTACATCTGATTGTGGACAATGGTAGCTAGAAGAACTTCATTTCTAAATATCTCATGAAGAAACTAGATCTTGTTACCACTCCACATCCTCAACCTTACAACATTGTTTGGATGAAGGATGGATAGGAACTACGGATCACCCAACAATGCAAGTTCACCTACTTCTTAAAGAATTTTGAAGATGAATTACTCTGCAACATAGCACCACTCTACGTAGCCGATGCATTGTTTGGGAAACCTTACCTATGGGATCACCATGGAAGTTATCAGTCATGACAATAGAAGGTGATTTTCAAAATCCAGAATCGATGGTACAGCAGTCCAGAGCGATGACCTACACCAACAGTTTCAATGATATATGCTAAACATACAAAGAATCTCATCAATCATGCTCAAAAGTTCACGTTAATCATGATCAAACTACAACATTTAGGAAGACTGCAGCAACGAGTCGACTTACTGACCACATTAGCTCCCGATATAAGCAATTGATCGATAACGTTCTCGACGAGTATCAAAGTTTATTCCAATAGACGGACGGAGTACCTTGACATTACCATGTAAAAGACTACATTGAACTTGCTCTTGGTTCTTCTTTTCCTAACGCATATGTTTACAGAAGATCCATTCTCGGAAATGAAGAGATTTGTAGACAAATCCAAGATTTGATCGATAAAGGTCATATTTGACCTAGCTCCTCTCCTTGTGGAAGTCCAGTCGTCCTTGTTCCAAATAAATACGGGACTTGGTGCATGTGCATCGACTACAGGGCACTCAACAAAATTTTGGTAAAGAATCACTACCCTCTGCCACGGATAAACGAGCTCATCGACTGTCTGAAATGTGCTAAATTCTTTACTAAAATCAACCTCAAGTCGGGATATCAGGATCTCACCAGATTCCCATCGAGCCCTCAGATGTGTGGAAAACCGCTTTCAAGACCAAGGAAGGTTTGTTTGAATGGTTAGTCATGCATTTTGGCTTAACCAATGCACCCGTGACCTTCATGCGATACATGGATAATATTATGCGACCTTTCATCGGCAAATGGGTAATTGTCTACCTTGACGACATATTGATTTTCAGTCGATCATGCGAAGAACATGTCGGACAGCTTCGACAAGTCCTCGACACTCTCCAACAACATTGACTTTACTTGAACATGGACAAGTGTAACTTTGCGATGAACAACATCAAAGATTTGGAGTATGTAATTGACTCTGGAGGCATTCAGGTCGATCTAGACAAAGTACAGATCCTTAAAGATTGGTCCATTCCTCAAAAAATTCAAGAACTAAGAATTTTTCTTGGTTTGGCGAATTTCTATCGACGATTCATACTTGGCTTCAGTCACATAGCCTGTCCCTTGAATCAGTTGACGAAGGGAAATGGAAAAACTGTCTTCAAATGGACATCGACACAACAAGAAGCTTTTGAACAGCTCAAGCACAAGATATGCAATGCACCAGTACTTGTGTTACCTTATTTGCATCAGCCCTTTGAAATTGACACAGACGCATAGGACTATGCCTTGGGCGCAGTGATCACTCAGTCTGGTCAACCAATCACTTTTCATTCTGAAACTTTTAATGACACAGTTAGAAGATATTCGACGTACGAAAAAGAACCGTGCACCATTGTGCAAGCTCTCAAGCAATGGAGGCATTACATCCTTGGCAAGGAAATGATCATTCTCACTAACCATCAGCCTCTATAGTTCACTCCGACCCAGTCAAAACTACAAACAACTCAAAAACTTAAGTGGATTAATTACCTACAACAATTCCTGTTGGTGATTAAGTATCAAAAAGGTAAATCTAACGCCGCCGCCGATTGTCTAATCTCACCGCCGATTAATCTCCTCTTTACAGTGATGAGTATGCAGGGATATGACACCACTACTTGGCCTCAGTTGTATCAGGAATACATCGAATTTTCATCAGTCTACCGATAGCTTGAGACTGACAAGTCGTTGACTGTCGACTATTTCTTGAAAGACACCTTGCTATACAAGCTTGGACAACTTTGTGTATCGATCGGTGAGCATCGAAAATAACTCATTTGGGACACGCACTACAACAAGACCGTAGGACACTTTGGAGTAGCAAATACACTTTCTATTTTGAAGAAGTATTTATTTTGGCCTACACTTAAAACTGACTTCAACAAGTACATTCGATCATGCGTTGTTTGTGCCATTGCTAAACCGCCTAATCGACGACAGGGATTGTACACACCTCTACCAGTTCCTAGTCAACCATGGGAATCTATTTCTATGGACTACTTGATGGGATATCCTACTACCAAAAATCAACATGATGCGATATTAGTAGTAGTCGACATATTTTCCAATATGTCCATTCTCATACCATGCAAGAAGACCATGTAAGCGCAACATACTGATCAAATCTTCTTCACAAATGTTTGGAAACACTTTGGTTTACGCACAACCATTACTTCCAACTGAGATGCCATATTCGTCAGCATCTTTTGGAAGTCTCTCTGGAAACATCTGGACACATGAATCTCATTGTCGACAAATTTCCATCCTCATACCGATGGACAGACGGAAGTTGTGAATCGCTTGGTAGTTCAATTGCTTCGCATGTAAAACCACAAGCATCAACACACATGGGATGAAATTCTTCCATACATACAACATAGTTACAATCGTGCTCAACACGGCTCTACAGGAAAGAGTCCATTTGATATTTTTTACAGATTTCAACCCTCAAATCCTATCGACTTGATCAACTCCTCGACATAGCCAAACTCTGACACCGACTACAGCCAACGAGAAGTTGATAAATCCTTGAAGTTTCGAGATCAAATTTGCGACATCCAGAAGCAAGCACAGGAAATGTTGCAATGAGCAAATGAGAAAGCGAAGGCCTGACACGACAAGCATTGTATTCCTCATTCATTCCAAATTGGGGATAAGGTTTGGTTACATCTCAAGAAGGAGCGCTTCATTGGTCCATTCAAGAAGCTCAAGCCTTTGCGATATGGTCCGTACAGTATTCTTTGACAGATTGACGAAAACGCTTTTCAACTTGACATTCTTGCACGCCTGGGTCTGCATCTAGTATTCAATGTGGATCTACTTCAATCATACCATGTGTTGATGTATATGTAAATTCGGAATGTATTTCACCCATGTATTTCATCTATGTATATTGTACTCCTATAGAGATGTAATTATTCCTCTGTACGGAAGTGTCGTCATTTGTATTGACAAGTGTCGCAAGTGTCGTAACTTGCCGATGGGTTATTAGACCACCATGTGTGGGGTCGGCCCTAATTAAGTTAACCATGGGTTATTAGTCTAAGTTAGACAAGTCGGCCCCACTAGTTTATTGGGCAGGATAGGACATGTATAAATAGAGATTGGGAGATCTCTATTTGATCATTCATTTACTCACACTTCCATCACTCGGAAAGTGGAGCACATGTGAGGAGGAGGATTAGCTGTTAGGAGAAGACTATCTCTTGTACTTTGGTTGTATCATTGCTGTCTCTATCTCTGAGGAAGTTGTGGGGTTTTTCACCTTTATGGTTTTCCCCAGTGAAACTCTTTGTGTCTATTGTCTCATGTGATTGCTTGGTGTGATTGATATGCATTGTTATACTTGATATGCTGTACATGTTATTCTCTCAGTAAAGATCCTAGAGTATATTGAAGTAATGCTAAAAAATTAGCACCATGCACAACAGAACCCCATGAAATCAATTCAGATGTTCAGGAGCCTCTTCCTTGCGACACCATTGTGGGATGACGAGTATGCCATACAAGGACAAGCACAATTCCCTTGTTTCAGGTTGCTAAAGCTGGACAAATCCCAACACAAGGAAAGTGGTACTCTGGTACTGAACTGATCGACAAGTTTCCTCACCTTCATGATCAAATAATGGGGACCATTGTTTATTAAGGAAGGAGGTCTGATCCACATTGCAGTTGGCATTATTGTCGGATGTTGACTTCGACACATTTGTGATAATTCATCAACGTCGACACAACTTCGACGAGTTTCAGCTTCAACATGACTTCAACAACTTCGCAACTTCGACCAGTTTTGCAACCTCACAGTTTCACGACATCGACATACAATGTCGATCTGTGACTTGCGACTGTCGAACTTCAACAGACTATATCTCTGTCTTCCAGTCGACTGTAATGGTTGAACTGCCGAACCATTCTAACTTCTTTTGTAACTGAACGTAACGGGCAATCACCCAAGTGTCTCGACACATTCTATATAAGCATGTATAATACTGTAACATACATCAAGTCATAAAACTTATATCCACTAATAGAAGATCAGTTCGCATTCCTACATATTGTCTGTGTATATTTGTGTTCTGTCGATGTAGTGTATTCGTGCTTTGCACATTCTGTTTTCTCAAGCTTCCACCATAACAGAGCCATCTCATTCAAGTGCACTGTTTTCCCCCTTGTGCTTCTTGGCCACATGCGGATCAGATTTGATCTTGATGAAATATATGAAGAGGTGGCCATGTCCATGTCACTTGTGGCATCTGAATGGAATATGCTCATAATATATCAATTGAATGTAATCTAAATCCCTATGGCTAAGGCATATGGATTCTGGAAGCACAGTGGAAAAATTCATATAGACATAGATTATTGCATAGGCAGTGTATCTAGTGGACTTTGTGGGGTCTGAGGCTTTGACCATTTTTCCTAGGGTGTTACCTATTCTTCAAGTGTTCCTTCCTCCCAATATTCATCAGGGAGGGAGTAGATTCATATCCATACCGGTGCATATGTTAGGTTCTCATGTTCTGGGTTGAAGTTCAGCTTCCAGAAACATAGATATAACCCTGTTGAATTGAACAAGTACGAGCCATTATCAAAGAATCTGTTGAGATCATCTAGATGTTTGAATATGATTGTGAAAAATCCTTTGGCACTTAGGTGAATATCATAATGGAATTTGGGCTTCCATATTGTGTTGATCCACCAAATAAGATACTTTTCTGATGGCCAAATCCCAATAAATTTTCCAATCACAACATGGTCACTCAAGTATTCAATATTTGCATCTATCTTGGTGGATGTTAATTCATACCTAGGGGTTTGAAGATATTTATGGATGCATTTTCGCTAGGAGGGTGAATTATCCTTGTTGCTTGCATCCTGATTTTCCTGTTGGGCAGGTTCCATTCCAAGATTTCTATCTCCTGTAGATTCTTCCTTGCCTTTATTAATGAGTGAGGTTTCTATCTGCATCTGAGAATCCCATTGAAACGAGAACGTTGGGGATTTGAAACTAGAACTGGTTACGGCGTTGCTGAAGGAGGGGGTTGATCCCCCTCCTTCGCCTCCACCCATAGGGAAAAATGATTTAACACAGAGAGTAAGAATCTTGCAGTGTCTGAGATCCACTAGAGAATAGGGCACATATGAGTATAAGAAGACGAGGTCTAAAAGAAAGGGAATCGAGATGCAATATGTGTGTTATTTTTATTTATTAGTGTTATGTTTTTTATATATTTATTTGTATTGAATTATAAATATTGTTATATATTTAATTTTTTCAATTATTATATTGAAAAAATGAGGAATTTTTTTTTTCTCCTTATTTTTATTGAATTAAATTTTCTTTAAAACATTTATTTAATTCATTTCCAAGATATAACGGTTTTTGAAGGTTCTCCCATCAATTCTCTTTGAATAACACATTTTGAGCTCCTTTGAACAACTCCTATTAGGACAATTCAAATGATTGGCCCCATAGGCCCCTTTGAAAGTTCAACCCATCGTGCCACTTTCGAAGATCATTGTGCCATTCCCTTTTGAATGTTTGGCACATCAAATTCTACTTTCAAATGTTTGGGGCATCGGACCTTTTGAAGTTTGTCCCATCAGGCCACTTTTGAAGTTTCCCCATTGAGCCACTTTCAAAGATTGGTTGTTGTTGTGTAACACAATATTTGCCATTCAGTATTTAAAAATCTATTCTGAATTACCTTAGAATTTTTATTTGCTTATTATTTATTAGACTCAACTAGACTAATTAAGACTGTTGTGATGTGAACACATGGACCTTCCTATGTGTGGATAGTAAATGGAATTTTATCATTTTATTTTATTATTGGTGATGAATATGTGATTTCAATTGAACATGCACATTAAATGGAGAATATTGATATGTGAATGCTAGCTTAGATAGTGCTCTTGATATAGAACTAATACAATACTTTATGGAAAATAACTTACATGCTTATTGAAAATGTAATTTTAGCAATATAGATTATCACCTAAAAGAGTTGGATAGGTTATGCATGAGATTTATGTTAGTGATGAACTAAACATATTTTGATTGGATACGAGATAAATGGATTTCTAAAGTGCCAAGGAGAATGATGCAGCATGATAGACCTCACTGCTTCCCATAAGAGTATATTCACCGCAGATCAAAACTTCTATTCAAGAACGGGTCAGCTAGACCATAAACGAACCTACACATAGAACAAAACTAAGGATGATACAACTACAACTACAAAAGTTGTAGATCAAGTACACTTCTTATCTGCAAACAAATAAAGGGAAGCAAGAGAAAACTTACACCGAGGGTTGCACCAAACCCCTCATTCAATCAGAGTGATACAATATACGACAATGTCCAACATAAATACAACAATGCTATGCAATAGCATCCATCCACACAAATATACATGTAACATCAATGTACACTCATATTATTATTAATACAATACATTACACAAGTTACATATGACACACCTCAATGGTCTCTCAGAACTCAACTTCTCTAGCACTTGGCCAATCACATAGTTCTATTTTTTTTATCATTGGTAGAATGATCCCTTTATATCCATTTGATTCGAGGCCAAAGGACATGACAGTCTCTTGGTGCTCCACCTCTTCTATCCTGTCCTGAAGCCCTCTCTTGATTATTCCACAAATACTTCCTTCCTCCTCTTTGCATTTTGTATTTATTCTTCTACAGAAGACTGTTTCTCTTCATCTTATCATGTGTTTCCTTCAACATTCATGTCCCTTCGTTTCCACTCTCCACATTTGTCTTGTAGCTACCCAACATTCTGAATCATATGGCTTCTAGTTGGCATTGAATATTGAATGTTGATTATTAGTACCCATGTGATGAGTGTGTGTGCTAGCCATGTATACACACCTTGGGCGAGTACATTAGTATGTGTTGTTAGTACACTATTCATTATTAATTTGAATAAGACTAAATGAATTACTTACACACACACACACACACATATATATATAAGAAATATCTTCATTGACTTATGTCAAATATGAAATTTAAATGATTTAAATGGAAATTCCAATATTGCTATGACTTGTGGGTGAGTGTAGGTTTTAACAGGAACCACAAATTTCATGGCATGACTCATAAAACAGTGATGTCACAATATGGTTGATGTAGGGTGTTGACGCTAGTACTATTAGGGGGTGGATAAATTTCCCAATGTTTATCCTCCAAAACCTAAATTCTGGAGGAATGTGCAGAGCACACTCCCCCCTAGACATGTGATGATGATTGACAATTTCCAGTTGGGGAAGCCTTGGTCGATGTTGTCAACACTTCCCTTATGAGTTCTATCTGTAGTTAGGTATATATAGATGATGCCACAACATATCATAGCAAAGGACGAGATAGAGAGGTCGGGTGTTGGAAGTAGTGGTGACTAGATATTTGAACTAGTTATGGAGATGGATGGGACTAACAATGGGCTCGTGTGGTGTTATACATTATTATAAACCTTCACGAACATAAGTTTTAACTGTTCAATATTTTTATACAATTCATTTCTAATGATTTTTTAATGAAAATGATGACTTGTGAATAGTGTTAAATCTTAAATTAGTAAGGAAAGATGAATGCTGTATTATTTGATTGTTACTCCACATATTGATTTTCTATATATAAGAAACATGCATTAGGGGAATTGAATGTTGATTATTAGTACCCATGTGAGGAGTGTGTGCGATGGCCATGTATACAGACCTTGGGAAAGTACATTAGTATGTGTGGTTAGTAAAATATCCATTATTAATTTGATGAAGATTAATGAATTACTAATATATATATATATATATATATATATATAGACTTGCATGTGGGAGAAAAATACAAATAAATGTGTGGATAAGGTTGCATAAATTCATGGATAGGAGTGTCATATTTGTTTTTAAGGAGCATTTGAGTCAATTAGAAAATACACCTTGATTTTGAAAGAAAGGTCATTGTGCTACCTTTAAGGTAGCACTCCGATACGAGATAAAAGGCCATTGGGATTATTTTGAAGTAATACCTTGAAAAGAAAATCGGGGGGGGGGGGGTCACAATGCTTGATCATTGACCCATTCAAATGAAATTACGATGATACCTTGGTGACAATGCCTGATCATTGACCCATTCAAATGAAATTACGATGATACCTTGGTGAGAAGGAATTTAGACTTTGAAATTTTGACTATTCCCTTGGTTCAACATTTAGCCTTTAGCTATATCCTCTTTAACAAATTTTCAAACTATATTTTCCAACAATATCCAAGAATGGATCCAATACTCCTCTAGGAAATACCCAAGTTTGAAATACCTAACATAGATTCGAACCCACTCACTCAAAATCCATTCAAATTCACATTTTCGTGCAATTCAATGATGCAGTGGAACTAAGTATGCATAAAATTAATTTAAACTAGATTTTCCACTTCAAAAATCATTCGTAAATATAATACAAGCTTATATTGGAAAATTATAAATAGAAATTAAGAGTAGAGATGGAACCGTTATCTTTTCACCAAGATGGCACAAAAAACTGGTTACTTGTGAGTAATTTACCACCTAACTATAGGAATCAACTATATATTCCACCCAATAAGTTGTCCTTTGAGGCCACCAGAGAGAAGGAAACTAGCTAAGACTTCTAGGTCTCTCACCCAACTGAATTGCTCTAGGGGTAAACCAAATTGTTGAAAAGAAAACACTCTAGGTAGTGTATTTTTAAGGATTCAAACATTATACCTAATTAGTATAGTATTCTAGCCAATAATTTTAATTCAAAAAAATCATACATATAGAGATGTAGGCAAATATAGAATAAATACATGCAATTTAATATTAAAATAGTTATTTTTCGTGAATGTTACTATTCTAAGAATATTTTATATAAAAATAGGTAAATTTTTAACAAGAAAATGGATTATTAGTGAATATATCTTTTGAAAACAAGTGAAACCATAGTTAATCGACAAAAAAATAGCCACTAAAAAATACCCTAAAGTATCTAGGCTATTGTCCAACCATTTAAAGTCATAACAATCTTATTCACTACCCCAGGAAACACAAGAAATATCTCCCTTTATGTGCTCAACAATTCCTCAAGGATATTCTTCCCTCCAATCCTCTTTAGTGTGAGAAGGAAGAACCCATCTTGTCATTTTTCTTCTCAAATAGGTTGGAATATTTATCCTTGGCTTCAAGAGAACCAATGAAAATGCAATTATCATTTTGATAATGCAACTAAAAAAATGAGAATGCAATTTTCATAGCTTTGATGGTGCTAGGAAATGAGAGGGTGATTTTAGAAGCCAATTTGTATTACAAGGGAAGGAGAGTACATGAGAATGGATAAGGTTCAAATTTCCATGAAGATGGAGTCTCTCTCTGTGATATTTCAATTTTATCTTTAAGCTTATCAATTTGGACATATTTAATTATTTGATATTGTAACTAAATATTGAAACATTTAAACATCACAAAAAATAAATGATGTATAAATAAGTTGATTTATTTTAATTATCTATTAAATTTATGTTTTCCCAAGCATGTGTATTGAATAGTATCGATGAAAAGAGAATCCAAATCCATTAGGGGGAAAGTTAATTTAAAGAAAGTAAATATGATTAAGTAATTGAAATAATAGTTTATTTTAAAGATAATTCCTCGAAAGACCTAACTACTAGTGTGAGGTGTCTTCCTCACATTAAACCTAAGGAATTTACTAATAATAGATAAATCTCAAATAAAAATGGATTATTCTTAAGAGTTAGGGAGGATTTTATTGAAAATAACTAAGGAAGGGAAAGAAAATAGTTTTCTTCTAATTTACTAAGAAAAGAAGAGGAGGAAAGAAATCTTGAAGAAGAAGGGTAGCAACAAAGACCATCAGAAGTTCAACCATAGGAGTGTGAAATTTTTCCATGTCTTCTTAAGATAATAGAGAACTCTCAAATAAAAATGGATGATTCTTAAGAGTTAGGGAGGATTTTCTTGAAAAGAACTAAGGAAGGGAAAGAAAATAGTTTTCTTCTAATTTACTAAGAAAAGAAGAGGAGGAAAGAAATCTTGAAGAAGAAGGGTAGAAAAAAAGACCATGAAGTTCAACCATAGGAGTGCGAAATTTTAGCATAGATAATAAGGTGGTTATGCCATGTCTTCTCAAGATAGACACTAGACATCTCCCTCATCAAGGTATCAAATCCCACCAAGGGCCATGCATGGCCTCTCCAGGTGAGACATCCCATCAATATGCATGAACATGTGTGCAATGTGGCCTCCAAGAGTGGATATCTCCCTTCATCTAGGGTTTGAACCATATAAAATGTCCTAACATCTCTCTCTCTCTCTCCCGGCGCCTCTACCCCCTAACTCTTACTAACCTCCTCTCTCACTCTCTCTCAATTCCCTAGCCCTCCACCTACACCTAACCCCCACCCCTCTCTCTCACCCTCAACCCCTTAACACACCACTTCCCCATTGTGTAGGGATCACCTGTCCAAGTCCTTAGTTTAATCTATGAGAATCTACTTTGTTAACAATTATGTGCTTCTATGTTACTCTATTTCATTCAATGAAAATAAAGAGAATTGTGCAGGTGTAAAACAAATTTGATCTATTGTAAATATAGGAATAAGTCAAATTAATCATAGATTTATAAATCAAACTAACAACATATTCATTGATGCATATTCATCCAAGTTTTCTTTCAAAATATAAATTTTTGAACCAACAATAAAATACCTGTAGGATAGGATAGTTGTAGTTGTAGATCCTTAGAAAACTCAACACTCCAAATTAGTGCACCACCCTTCCAACTAGGAAATCCTTGCCGACTTCCTAGCTCCAAGAAGCTATGTTTCTTGGACTCCCGAGCCCAAAACCTGAGTGCAAAGTCCAACCAATATCTCCCTTAACAGAATTTCAGACCACCTCTATTGAATTTGTCATGTGATATAATCCCCTTCTAAAAATACCACTCCTCATATCTATCTCCTTTCTCCCACCAACTCCATCCCCGAGCCTTTACTACCCCTATCCATTTATAAATGCCACAACCACTTTCTTGACCGATCCCTTAGACTTAAATAGATCACATGTCTTATCAAAAAATAAATAATATTATTTAATACATTCGTACTTCGGTCACTTGCAAAGTTAATAATTTCATTTAATAATCCTTATCCTACATAAATTCCAACCTAATTTTTCTTTTAATAATATAAAACATAAATTATAATTTGTTATTAAATCCTTATTTAATACATAATTCAACATATTGAATTATAATTAAATTATAATTAATTACAAACACCGTAATTACATTTATGATTCAACATAAATTACAATTAACATATTAAATCTTTATTTAATACTGATATATAATTCAACATATTATCAAATAAAACGTACATAAATAAAACATTCAACAACATAGTTCAAATCATTATCCAAGAAGTAATTATTCAATAACATAATTAAACATAATTACCGACATTCTCATTTAATTTAAAATTAAAATCTTAATTAACAAAATTTTATAAATTAATCAACTCATACCATTTCAATATTTACTTTATCATTTATTTAATGATGACCATTAATCAATAATCTACTTTAATCACAATTAATTAACCATTTATTAATAACTTAACGTGATTGTATCAATTCACCATCAAAATAATTGATAAGTAATATTTAACTATTTATAATGTAATTATTCACAACCACCATGCATCAATACACGATCATAATAATATAATAGATAATTAATACACGCATATATAGACGAGTTATGTAAGTGTATTTAATGCTTACATACATTGTGTTGGTACACCATTAATACTCAACCACACATCACACAAGTGACTATCTATTGACTCATACCTAAACATGAATCTGAAATGCCTAGCCATTTTCACTAACTCATATCATAATAATCTATGAAACAAGCATAACATACTGAGTTATGACACAAAAATCAAGCAAAGGTTTTCAACACACACACACATAATTAATTAAGTTTTCTCTCTACGACTTCAATGACATTCCTATCTACCTACTTCATTCTACCTAATTCACAACTAACTTCCTCATCATATCCTCCCTCTACTGAACTACCCTAAAGCATCAACTACATGACCTAACCTTAGTTAGAACCCATAAGCGGAAGTGTTGACTACATCGACCAAGCTTCCCCAGGAGGTACCCACTGGTCATCATCATACACCTTGGGGAGTGCACCATAGCACAACCCTCCCATTACTTTGGGTTTCGTAGGATAAACAGTGGGTAATGCCTCCACCCATCCTAATGAAACAAGGGACTATGTCTATATCGACATAGTGACTGCGTTGTGACTATTGTACTCAAGTTTTGTCATCAAATAAACAATTTGACAGATGAGTTTCTAGAAACTCAACACCTGCCCATACATCATGATAATAAAATAATACTTATGTTAAACAATAATGCATCACTTGCATACCATTTATCTTTTGAAATTCATGTCCCCGAGGTACTTCCACCTTGCAGGAACCAATTACCACTCATCTCTTTTAACCTTTAGGTTAGTCTCCAAACACAAGATCGAGAAATATCGTGCATTCATTGACATGTATACGTATTTCATTACTAATGAACAATAATGCGTATCCACGTACCCATCATTTATTAAATTTGCATGCTAGAGACATAATCAAAACATGAACATAATTCATAATATTAACATCACACACATATATAAAATTTCCACAAAATAATAAATCCATATGTCCATAGTGTTATCAAACTGACGAAGTTCCACAATAATAAGCAAATGCCACTAATGCTTACTAAACCCTTCTCTCACTCTCTTTATCCCTTGCTCCATGATGGGTCCCTAAAATTGCCCATTTTCTCCATTATATTTTACTATTTTGGCATCACATTTAACCATAATTGAATACATTTTCCTTTAAAAGAATAATCTTTTACATTAATTTATTAATTTAAAACAATATAAAATAAAATATGCTTAAATTATTATTTTAAAGTATTATATATGGTTTTGAATTTATTACACATGGATTATTATTCAAACAATATTCATGATACTTTGAAGTGGAACATTATTGAGATTTCACATTATCCAATCATATTATAAGTCTTGCTTCCATATGTACTCAATGTACTAAACTATAAGTAGACACTTCATTAGATTATAAAGACAAATTTGCAACCTTTAAGAAAACATCGAGAAAGTCATTATTGCAAAGATAAAGAAGATCGTTAATGTCGCAACAAATGAATTATTGGATTAGATAGACAATATTTTCACAAGAAAATCACCACATGTTTTCTTGTACAACTATGTAATCTACTGAACAGCCATGCATTTACTATTCAAACGATATATCACTAAATGATTATATGAAGTTATATTCTTCTTGCAATTTAACAATTTTTCGTTTTCTCTTGAGAGGTGGATGATGGTTCCCAAGCATTTAATCATTATTAGTTCGTGGGGTTCTAGCTCGAATATTTGATTGTTGAGTTTCCACCGTTTGTGTCAGCATATGGTTTTTATTCTGTGGAGGTGTCACATGGTGCAATATTCACGAGCTTTTATCCAGAATATTTATCGCCTCCCAGGATCTAACAATTGAATATTTTATTGAAGATCGTTGTGAAACCTCCGGAAGGTGGAGCTAAGCCCGGTTATAAATATGCTCGCCTTTCGTATGTAAAGACAATTCTTCTCTTCAGGAGATAAAAAATATTGTTATGTTACTCTATCTGTGATCTCTACATTTCGATGCTATAGCATATTTCTGCACTATGATGCAATTTATCCGTCAAGGATGCAGCAGCTGTAGCTTACAACTCGGTTCTTATTTTAGTAAGGGCCCACCATCCTAGATCGTAGAGCTTTAATAATTTGTGTCGGGTGAATTAGTTTGTGTGGTTTCTGTTCTAGTTTACTTTCTCACCTTTATTGCATGCATTTCCTGTACTCGTCACTTTGTAAAATTTTCTTGTGCTCTATTTTACAGTTTCAGTTTTGAATTACTTGCAGTTTAGATCCATGGATTCGATTTGACAAATGCTCAGAATACATATTCCTCACTTTTGTACAGATATGGTTTAATAGTGTAATCTTCTCTTGTATTGTTCTTGCGCTGTTTGATTATACATATAACACCAGTGACTCAATCTTCCAATTTGCTGCGATTCTCTTCATTTGTTTTCATTCTCTTGCTCCGAATCTCTTTCCAATTCAACTCCTCCTAAAACCATCATAATTTCGCCTTAAAACTATGGTTTCAATCCATCACAATTTTGTTTCAATACACTGCATTTTCCTGGGATGACATCATAAATTCATTTTCCACTGTGGCTGGCATAACGTTTTTTTTCAGAGGATGGCTGGCATAACGTTATGTTAACAAATGTTAATTTCATTTTTTTTTGGATATAAATTATTTTTTATTTATATAAATTTTGTCATATGTGTTGTTGATGGGTTAGCTCTAGTGGTTGAGTGTTGTAAGTCATAAGCATAAAATTTCATAGTCAAATTCTTAGTGGCTATATATAGCTATATAAAGACCTCTCTTGATATCCCCATAAAATGGAAATAACAACCACATATGCATATGAATATGAATATGAATATGAATATGAATATGAATATGAATATGAATATGAATATATATATATATATATATATATATATTAGTATAATCCTTTTATGCTATTTGTATATATGTGTGGTTTTTGTTAATATTATATATATTTTTTGTCATGTGTATATTTTGTTTTACATGTATCCCTACTACTTTATAGTTTCAGTTTCACATTAACGTATTATTTTTAATAGTGTCTATACATATGTTTGATTATTTTTTAATATATGGTAACTTTATGTATTATATCTATGTTCTATGTTAGTTTTATGTGCCCACATATGTGAGATGTATTTATTGGAGTAAGCATTGGATTATAACATAGTTACCCTTTTGACATATATACTCTTATGAACGGATAGGGGGAATATAAAGAATATTCAATGCATATTTAATATGTGTGGTAATTTATATATTTGATCAATTTTGTATTTTGTATTATATTTTTCATATTTTGTAAAATTCAAGTATGTTTTGTGTTTATAATATTGTGTTATTCCATTTAGGTGTGAGGAATGGATTATGAGTATAGGAATGTTTAGTTGTGAATTTAATGGTCGTAATTAGTTTAATTTATTTTAGATAAGTTTTCTACATTGTGGATTTCGGTATAAGTTTTCTATCTCGACATTGATTTGCACTAGATTATTTTGCACTTTAATTTTTGCTAGCTCCAGTCACCAATGGGAAGATTTAAGATCTGACTTGTGAAATATGACCTCCTTATAATGGGATTCTTCCTTAGGTGTTGGTTTATTGATTAGTTTCTTTTATTTCATTTGAAGTATAGTTTTCCAACATTAGATTAGGTTAGATTAGGCTACAGTCCTACACATACAGTGCTGACACCTCAAAGCTTACGAGCTCAGGTTGACAATTGAATGTTGAATTAACTAGTACATATGTTTTGACCGACATTTTTGGCATCGTTTCCAGGGAGGTGCTAAAGGGATTGGAGTTTAGGTAGGTATGTAGTTTTCCTTTAAATTACACAACTTAAGGGAGGAGATCAACGGTAAGACACAAAGACAAACTCACTACGTACTTTTCGTAGTGTAATAGCCCGACGCATCCACTTTGGTAGGGTTTCTCCAAAGCCTTGTTGTTCCTTTCATGCAAGTGTGCTTTTCTTTTTGCAAATTTTAAGTTTGTTTACTTTTCTGCAAGTGTTCTTTCTTTCTCGGAAGTTTGATTCCTTTTTGAAAGAACCAACTCATGTGAATAGATAACTCGGTGACAGTGAGGTCCAAAGTAGCACGAAGAGTTCAAGTTTGTTTTAATTAGTGTGATTTCATTTCACAATTCATTTTCAGTAGGATTTTTAAACGTTAAATTTTAGTTATTGTTTCATTGGGTGCTGTAAGATCCTTGCACTAATCCATGTGGAGATAGGACTTATCAACCGGGAGGATGTACTCAAAGATGATCATCAGTTTGGGAGAACGCTCTCAAATCCTAGAAGCAGCTGGGATCTCTTCTTCTCAGGAAGAACATATCTTTACGGCAGTCAAGAAATTATCTACCTCTTCTGACATGATAGAAGAACTGAAGTTCCATGAGCTACAAAAATATTCTCCTTGCCAACATGCTGAGGAAGCTGAAAAATTAGGGACTACATTCGATGGAGAGTGACCATTAAGACCTGATATTGAGGAGTTCTCAACAGATCCTTCATGTACTAAAGAAATCAATCATCCAGAAGATGAGGATCTGCATGGCATGATGGAGGAAGGTATATGAATTAAGGCTAATAAACATCAAGATTACGTTGAAATTTGGTTCCAAGTGGTAATCAGGCCACAATTCCATTCTCTCATTCAATACTTCCTGATGTCAAATCAAACAGGTCAGTTGGTTCCTCATATCCAGGTAATCATTGAGGTAACTTTTTTGTATAAGGATGTGGGTATGTTTCTTATCTTTCTCCGCACACGGTTACATTGGAAAATTTCATACACTTGAATAAAGAGTTTCCTTTCTTTTTAGGTAGTGTAGGATAATATGAAAGTAAATAAAATCTTCATGTTGTTAGTTTAGTCTTAAATTTAATACAACATAACTTTATGTTTTCTTTTCAAATAAAGGAGATAATCTATGAAGATAGTACTTATGGTTTAATACTAGAAACCAAAACAATGTTGGGTCTTTAGTTCCTTATTACATCCATACTTCTTACCATTAATAATAATAGTTTCCCGAGACTAATCTTTAAAGCATTATGGGGATTTACTAAAACTTTAAGGTCTACATAGTGATACCCATAGGTAACTTGTTCATCCTAGTTTCATATTAGATCTTGTTATTCAAGCATCCTTATCAAATATTAGCAAGAGAGTGAATGAAGCTTCTACTTGTGAGGGAACACTATCATAATATTATGTGGAGAAGATTAACTTAGGAACTAGAGGAGCTTTTAGGTCATCCTCTCACGACCTCACCCACCACACATTAAGTAAATTTGACCATGATATGTCTTTGGAATAATCCAAATACATAATTTTATTTTTCATGCGAAAAATATTTTATGGGAAATTTATAGAATATCTTCCAACCCAATACCATCCCATCCCGTAAAAAGGTTTTCAGAGCTGCACCTCCATTCACCCATGTAGAATCAACCTATGAAATTTTATCTTAAGGGTGAAGTTTGGAACAAGAGCCTCTGATGGAAAATGGGTGTAAGAGGCTAACCCAATGGGATACTAAATAGGTCTGTTGGCAGTGGGTACCGACCTGTGATATGACTAGGAAAACCCATCGATGTAGTGAATAGGCTCGTGGGAAATGGGCATTCTACCTAGGGAGGATATTTCTTAGATGTCAAAGTTACCCCATTAGAGTACTAAACAAGATTTCTAGAAATGGGTTCTGACTTTGATGTCTTTCATTATGCATAATCTATATTTTTCCATATGAATGATATACTTGTGCAATCATTAAGAAGCATGCCTGGTTGAAAAAAAGGCTAAATGAACCTCATCTAATTGCCATTTTAGAATGTCCATAAGATGATATTGAGACCATGTCATCCAATTCATATTGTATCTTGGATGCCACTATCCTAGAAGTGGGACCCATAAGTGTAGGATTCTAATAAACTCAAATGTGAACACTATCAATATTACTTGAATGAAAGTAAGCCTTTGAGAAGTTAAGCAGGGATGACTAGTTTCCTATAGGCTTTATAGGCATTACAGACGATCTATAGACTCATGTTTTCTATCTAATGAGAAGAGGACAAATCCCCTATCCTAACTTATATGGTCTTCATCTTCATATTAGTTGATGAAATCGTATGTATGTTCTATTTTCAATCCTAAAATTTATAAGTGTTTTGGTCATTCTCATAACTTAGCATTAATACTTTCTTTTCTAAAGTTCTAGTTTTTATTAAAATAATAGGGTTGGTGCAAGGTAATGATACCCACTTATGACACGTTAGTTGCAATGACATGCTGGAAAAACATAAATCTTATCATTAAAATGAATTATTAGAGGTACCTAAAATTTAATTAGAATTAGGTGTACAAAGATGAAACGTAGAAAAACGCATCACCTTCCGGAATATATAACTTTTATTTATGGAAAAGTGGTACAACCACCCCAAAATGTCATTATTTTAAGATTGGTGTGTTATTTTTTCTCTAAAACATAATGCACATGTTTACGTTGGTCCACCGGTTTGTTATGTAAATTGTCAATTTATGAGGAAAAAATATGTAGAGGCATAGGCAACAGACAAATCTTATGCAGGGCTATTTTTCCAAAATTTTAAAAGTTAATTTTATATATTTTTTAAAATTATGAAAGTCAGTGAATCCTTAAAACGACATGGTCAAGTGTTGGTCCACCATATCATGGTCTGCACATAATCAATCAATTTTTTTTTTATCTTGTAGGTATTCTTGTACTCTTGTGCGGGTTCTTTTCCGTTTTCGAAATATGTAAGCAATCAAAAGTTATATGCCAAATAAACGACCTATGTTTTTTACAAATTTGACATGAGTGCAGTTAAAAATGAATTAAAAATAGAAAACAATAACATATCTATTAAAAAAATATATAGTTATAATATGCACATGACACTCGAGAAGTGTGTGCAATTTCATCAATAGTGCACAAGTGGAGCATATGAGGAACTATGTGTGAAAAACATGAAGTTACAGAAATTGTGTGTTCTATCATAAATCAGACCGAGCCTCAAGGTTTGGTAATCCGAATCTAATACCAAACCTGTAAGGGCGCCAAAAAAAAATTGAATCTAGATATGTGTGCACACAAATGCACGCACACGTAGAGGCATATACGTGCATAGGTGCACACACGTTGTTGTGCACGCACATGTAGACGCTCACACGCATTGTGTTTTACACCTTAATTTTATCTATCTCTCCCTAAACCCCCCTCCCCCTCTCTATAACCCCACCTCCCCTCTCTTCTTATCCACCCAATCCCCTCCCCCTCTCTTCCACTCTACCCAATCAATCCTCCCTCCCTCACCCTTCTCTTCTCTGCTTCATCACAAGGGTTAGGAGATATATTATTATATAAAATCACTAACTCGAATTATCCTCATGTACATATAAATATTCATCCTTATAACCATAAATCCATGACCCCTATATATCAATCCCCAAACCCTCGACCATTAGTCCCTAGCCACTGCAATCCCTATTCCCTAGTATAACTAACCATCATAACTCTTGGCCCACTATAATTCTAAAGTAGTATATCCTTTAAAACTCCTAAATACTAAAACATAATGATATATATCCCTTAACCCCTATAATCCTAATCTCTAAAGTTTCTAGTCAAATAAAAATTAACCCCTAACCCTTATAACCTCTAATTCTCATCATCCCTAAACTCTATCATCAAACACCCAACCCTTAAAACCTATAACCCATAACCGGTTTAGAGATATAGTCAGAGAGAGAGAGAACTGAACCTTGCGCCCTAAAGAAATATTCTATCCAAAAAGAGCTATGATGATTTCCTCCACTAACCACACATGACCTCTTAATGGTATCATTGGCCTATGATAAAGGATATCAATACCAATAAATGGTTTTGCGCAATATGTATGTGCCTGATCAAGGCTTTTGGAATGATGTTTTATGGAAGAATATTGTGCCTTTGGCCATAAAGAAACCATTTACACATCCAAGGCCATGAACAATGTCGAAAAGCACCAAACAAGACTTTACATGGGTATCCATTGTGCTATGTATCAGAGTCTTGGGGACTTAGGGAGTTGGACATGGTCAAGGGAGGAGACTTAAGACTCCGGCCTTAAAGGAATCTTATATCCATTTAGGGCTAAGAAGGATACCTCCACCAACTACACATGGCCTCTTGAGGTATCATTGTCATGTGATTGAGGATGGAAGTGCCATTATATGGTTTTGAACTTAGTATCTACATGTCTTAGGGCCTTGGAAATGGTTTTCCAGGGAAGAAATATTCTAGCCGTCAAAGACTAAGAATTTTTTCTCAACCAAGTCCCATCATGTGGTGATCATCATCATCATCATCATCATCATCATATTCATCATCATCATCATCATCATCATCATCATCATCATCATCATCATCATCGTCGTCGTCACCATATTCATCATCGTTGTTGTCGTCATCACCACCACCACCACCACCACCATCATCATCATCATCTTCGTCATCATCATCTTCATCATCATCATCTTCATCATATTCATCATCATCATTGTCATCGTCATCACCATCATCTTCATGATCTTCATCATCATCATCATATTCGTCATCATCGTCATCATCATTATCATCATCATCATCATCATCATATCATCATCATCATCATTATCATCATCATCATCATCATCCTCATAGTCATCATCGTCCTCATCATCATCATCATCATCATCTTCATCATCATCATCATCATCATCATCTTCATCATCATCATCATCATCGTCGTTGTCGTCATCGTCATCACCCTCTTCCTCATCATCATCATCATCATCATCAACAACAACAACATCTTTATCATGATATTCATCATCATCATCATCATCATCATAATCAACATCATCGTCATCTTCATCATCATCACCATTATCATCATCGTCATCACCATCATCATCATCATCATCATCGTTGTCGTCGTCATCACCACCACCATCATCATCGTCGTTGTCGTCGTCATCACCACCACCACCATCATCATCATAATCATCTTCATCATTAGCATCATCATCATCTTCATCATCACAGGTTTCCCCACCTAAGGCATTTTAACCCCCTTGCATAATTATAAAAGGGTCTTAACATAGGTTTCCCCACCTAAGGCATTTTAACCCCCTTGCAGAATTTGGTGAATAAATGAGTCCCTAATCTTTCAGAGTTCTGCCTCAACCACATCTAGTTATAATTTTTATTATTATAATGGCGAAATGTACAATTGTCTTGCCTTTTAGGAATTACATAATAATATTCACATGTAGCTTAGGATAAATCTAGGGGTCTTAACTAGGGGTGTTACATAGTACTCTCCATCCTAGTGCTGTTAATATGTGAAAAAAACAAATTAAGAAGAACAAGTTGTGGATTTAAAATTGAAAGAGATAACCAACAACTGTCATCAAAGGCTATACATTACCATGGAATCAATAGGTCCATGATTATGGACACCCTCTCTTTTTACGAAAGAGGGATTTCTGATGTAGACAAAACTCTTGTCTACATTTGGACTGCGGGGAGAGGCAAACCAAAGTGGTGGTGCAAGGATTTAGGTTGATCCATATAATCATAGAGTGTCAAGTCGTAGTTAAACATGCACATGAATGAATGGAATAAGATGTATTGAAAACTAACATGTTGTAGTATTTACCTCTATTTGGAACATCTCTACCCCATGGTAGGGATCTTTAAATATTAGAAATCTATAAAGTAGTACAATAAGAAAAAAAATAATTTGAACAAGATTGAGTCATTAACCATGTACTTACCTGCCTAAAAAACTCATAGAGTCCATTTGCAGGGATCTCACTAAGATCAATGTCTTCCACATCCTACTGAGAATCTTGTTCTTGCAACTTCAAAAATTGTAAGTATTAGACCATCTAACATTAATGAACTAACATGTATTAACGAAATGACATGTATACATGTTGAAATATGACCTTAGTGTTAGTTGTTGATGCCTCAGATACGACAACACTTGGTACACTAGCACCCCATGTAGAGGCATCAAGCTCCTGCAATATTAAATTTTTTATACACTAACAATCTTAATATGCGTACAATATGGAAACAAATAATTTCAATGACATTAGTGTTTTAACCATATAATTACATGACTGGAAGTCATCGAAGAGGTACCATGTGTTGGTCCACGACCATAGCAGGATTGACCACACGTCGTGCACACTTGTGGCTCAATATGGGGCTCATGGGATGTCGGTCTATCCCCACCACTAGATGGTCCTATGCCACCAAATGATGATGGTTGTGCCCCACAAGAGGAAGAGGGCCCTACCTGGTCAATAGCTATGCTATGGTGGACAATCACCTGAGCTAGCTTTAGAAATCACTCATGTGTTTGGGGAACCATATGATGTGTAGGAGGGACATCTGGCCTAGGTATCTAGCTACGACCAGGAGGTATGGGACGATTGGCATATTGATGCCTAGCATTGGGTGGGTTTTGGGGCATCCCCATACTAGCACCCTGGAACCCCAATATATCAAAATAATTTACATGTTTACCCAACAAAAAATCAACATACAGTTCTTTCAAAGGAAGTATAGTGGTAGTTCACGGTTGTTGTGTGGTGGAATATCAAAAACCATATACCATATGTTCATCCAATGATATCGGAATGCTTGATATGTGCACCACTCAATCGAAATATGTGCTCTGTTGGTGTTTGGAATTTGATCTGTTCCAGGCACTCTCAAATGTTCATATATTTTCTCTTTTGTGATTTTCAGCTTCTTGACTTCATTGTAACTCAATCCATTTGCATATTCTTGCCATTTTATTTCTCTAAAACAATACTATGTTGTACAACACATCGTTAGAGCGGCTAATAGTGTCTACGATAGCATTCAATGACACTGCAAGGGAGCATAAGAGTTCATATCCACCCCTCCAAGTGACACTGTTCTCTCTCAGATGTGAAATCTCTCTCAATATCTCCACATTAGGATCCATAGTAGCCACTGCAATCATAAATAGAAAAAAATGTATCATTGGAAAAATACGCATGGTATAATGACATCTCTAAAAAATGAAAAATGTAAAAATAATGTACAACAAATAATGACGTGAACTATTTATAATTGAAAAATTGCACAAATGAATAAACATTTAACATTTTCCATCCTAAATTTATGTTGTATATATGTGCATTAATTTAAATTACTAGATGCATACATTAAATGTCCTATGTTTATATGTCATGGAAATCTTTTCTACCTTATTTTAAGGATTGGATTATGAAGTTTCATCAAAATTGTAGGGTGTTGACTAATGCTTTTGGAGGACCAACTCTGGTATTCTGGGTAGAGGCAAGGGCTATAGCCTAGAGGAGGGGGCATAGAGTGCTATTGATGAATAAAATCCCAATATGAATTCCACTTAATATTTTTTTAGTTGTATACAACCTTTCTATATGCTTGAGAAACTTTGCATATTTGTAAATAATGGCTTGGATTCATAAGGATGCTCATGGATATATATGTATCTAGTGAAATTGATTTAATTTTTATGAGTAAATTGGGGTTTTAATTTCTTTTGTGCATAGAAATAACTACAATTATGGTTCAAATTTGTTTACAGCATACAAATTAATAAAAGTATGGTTCAAATTTATTTTATGGAATACAAATTAGTGAAAATAGATTGCTTAGAAGGATGGATTTTGTTGCAAATAGCTTAGATTGAGGAGAATGATACCCAAGGTCTAAGACGGAGGCCCTTTTCATGCAAATCGTGTTCACCAATAAGCTCTTTGGTCGCCTAAAATCGTTGCCTGACGCTGTTATGGAGAAAATGATGAGCACAACCCGTTTTGGGTCATAAAACATGTTTTTTACAAAACACATACATGTTTTGTTTTACTATCCTACTTGGTTTTTACCATGGCAAGCTTGGGACCAGGATTGGTAGGCTCAAGATTGCTTGGGATCAATTCTCTTTTATAGAACTTGAATGAGTTTCTTGAATGTACCATTATATCAAAAAAATCCCTCAACTTTGTACAGTCACCATAATATATATATATATAATTAAAAAAACTACAATATTTTAAATATTTTAATACCTTTCTATTCATATATGATTGAATCTATTTGATATAGTTTTTTTTATTAAAAACAAACTTTAATTATAAATTAGGGAAGCATTTTTCCTTACCTATTTAGATAAGCCACTTTAGATATTCCTATACCTTTCGAACTTATATATTTTAAATTTACTTTGAAAACATTAAAGTTAAGTCTTATTCCACTCCATGCATAACTGATTCAATCTATGTTATGCACAAAACATTAAAATTAGATCTTATAGCATTTTATGCTAATAGCTTGCATAAGTGTCATGAGAGTAACCTAAAAATTAGAACAATGAAGTTAATATATAGTTTGCAAGTGTCACATGAACGACTTAAAAAAAGCAGAACGACTTAAAAAAGCAGGACAAGGAAATTAAATGGACTGTGCTTGAGGAAAAGGACAGCCATATAAAATGTAAGGTGGTGAAGAATATGGCAGAAAGGAGAAAAGAACATGCAAATTTAAAAAAGTGAAGTCTACAAAATGAAGTGTACATGATCTTGGCATTCATAAGTATACATGATTTTGGCATTTGTAAGTATACATAATCTTGGCAAGTGGGTCATATGTGTTTGTTGATCTTGAAGAAACCAAGTGGGTCATATATGCTTGTGTTTGTTGATCTTGAAGAAACCATGAGTATTACAACTTAATATTCTTTCCGGGAATTTCAGATGGCTGCTTCAGTGTTAATATTAAGGTGGTTAATGAACTTTTAAAATTAGCCCAACATTGATGATCACTGTGTAATATAAATATTTTAATAATTATAATTATTATAGTTTTATGAAGTAAGGTTTTGATATAATTAAGTTAATTAAATATATGGAATTATGTTTTATGATAATGATAGTAGTCAATGTTTAATAAGACCATTATATATTAGAAAAAATTCAAAAAAATATTATTTTTCCTAATATAATATTGTTATTTATATTTAATATAAAAATAATAAAATCGTTAAATTTTATTAAGTAAATATTTTTAAAATAATAAAATTTATAAAATTATGTTTTATGTTATTAAATGAAGGTGATGTTAAAATGAAAGAGACTCATGGTAAATTATAAATTTTGCAAATGTATTCAGGATATTTTTGGGTCGGTAGATATAATCGTTTCACTTACAAATCTGTTCACCATATTTTTGGTAGGTAGATATAGTCGTTTCACTGTTTAAGAAAATATAATTAATGTTAACTTGATAATACTCATTTTGTTTTAAAATAATGATTCGCTTCAACTTATTATAAATTTATTTTTTGAAAACTATAACTTAGAAAAAATTAACTTAAATAACATTTTATAAATAAAATATTTTATATTTGATTAAATTTTATAAGTAAAAAGATTTTGTATTTGATTAAATTTTATTTTTAAAATTAAATTATTATTATTATAAATTTATAAATAAATTTTTTTTATATGATATTTATGTTGTGAATCAAATATTACAAAGTATTAAGTCTCAAAATTTATAGTATTTACGTTGTGAATCAAATGGTACAAAGTATTAATTCTTAAAATATGATCTTAATACAAAGTTGATATCCATCCAGACAAAAAAGACATATTCTCAATATATGACACATATACAGATAATTATAGGTCTTAATGCTTTCACTATTAAAAGTTTTTAGAATTAAAAAATGTTAACCACTTCTTTCTCTGCAACCTGTGACTTCAGCATCTCTTCCCAATAGACAATTTACCTTCTTCTCCTGCAAATGCCTCTTTTGACAGATTGTCTGCATATTGATATTAGAATTATTTATTATTATTATTATTTTAAAATAATTTTTACCCATCTCTACGTTGTGAAAAACATTAAAAACATTAAAGTTAACCACTCTTCATATACCACGATGCATGAGAAATTGACTAATGAAAATGTCAATTGTGGTTGACAAAAAGAATACGCATGTCAGTTAGTCAAAAGTGTTTAAGAATGGTGAAAGGACATGCCAATGAAAGGTAAAGTCTACTAATTCGAAGTATATTTATATATATGTAATATACTAGAAATTGGGTTCTCTTTGCCTTGACTTATCACAACGTGACATTCTTTGAGGCAAGTTTAGTCGCCCGCCTCGTTATTAAAATTCCATCACAATGATTGAAGAGATTAGCCTGCTAATCTCCTCAGACAAACTACATGACGTTACAGAGGAAACTCATCTTAACTGTATTCCTTTCAAACATGAACTGCACAGAGATGGGGTAAAGCCTGCAGTTTTAATGCATGGTTTACAGACAACATTTCAAACATATGAAAGATTATAGATCCAAATTATCCTAAATCAACTCAACTACACTCGTCTCAGACATGAAGATTAGGAATGGGGATTAGTGGGTATTAGTTAGGGGAGTTCTATATTGATCCGGATCTGCTGGAGCGCTGGCTCTTGAGGAAAGAACCAGTCTTGGTAATCTCTCTCACGGGCTTATCAGTCAGGCGAATCATGTTGTAAGATATTGCACCTAATATAGCTCCGAGAACAGGTGCAACCATGTATATCCAAATGCTTGTATATTTGTTGCCAGCCACCGCAGAACCAAGGGTTCTTGCAGGATTCATCGAAGCTCCTGAAATTGGGCTGTCAAAAAGGGAAATAAAACTTGTTAATCTATGTTTTATTTGGGCAAAATTAGTTCCACAAATATAAAAAACTGAGCAGAATCAATACCCGGATATGGCTACATTCATTCCAATGGTCGCTCCAACTGCCAATCCCGCCAATTCACCGATCTGTGCAATCGAAAATTCAACAGTCAACTTTTCATTCTACCCTTTCTAACTGCTATCTAGTATCAGTCACTACTGTAAATAAATAAGGAGGAAAATTCCATAGAGATTTAGTACCGCTCTTGTATCAGTGGCAACTGCAGAAATCACAAACATCAGCAAAAACGTAGTAAAAATTTCCAAGACGAAGGACTGCATGTCTGAGCCTGACGGTAGAGTTGCTCCAATGTATGCCACATCTCCAAACATTAAACGGAGGACAAATCCAGCACTGATTGCTGCAAAAACTTGAGCTCCTATGTAGGCTGGAACCTGTAATTTCAAACCAATAAAGACCCGGCCGATGTCAATTCTCATAACTTAATTTCTCTTATATTTGATCAACTATCTTAGTATCCAATCCTTCTAATTCATTGGGCTTGCTTGTCATTTTAATTTGGAAAAAGTATTGCATACATGAGTCCAAGGAAATCTCCGAACAGCTGCAAAGGCCAGGGTTACTGCAGGATTAAAATGAGCTCCAGAAATATGACCCAGGGCGTAAATTAGGATCATCACTACCAGTCCCCATACAATGGACACACCAAGATGAGTTATGGAACCGTTGGTTTTTTTATCGATAACGTTTGCTCCACACCCTATAAATATCAGGAAAAATGTCCCAATAATTTCTGCTATAACCTGCACAAAATATATTCATGTCAGTCCATCTACAGTGATATTGTTATTGCGTTCAAAAAAACATAACAGAAAATGGAATTTCACATTTTAGGTCATTCTGTTTTAGAAAAACAATATTTCCCAGAATATGAACATCAGGCCATTGAACTACAACCCTACCTTCTGAGCAAACGTAACAGATGGTAAGAATGATCCACAGGTTGTCTCAGTATAAACATGGCTTTCTATTTGGCCCTCTTCAATATTTCTAACAGCGTTAACGTTTTCTTGATCAGGCATATTATCTAAAGCCATAGTGAGGCCTTGAACAATCCCAGAATCTCAAACTAGTAATTCCCAAGTATATCGTTCTCTTGAAAGAATTGAAATACTTGCGAATGGGCCTAAGTCGCCCTGCGTCCTCCTCCAATTTATACTCACACAACCCTACTGTAGGACTTAATTAATATATTTCCACAGCATTGGTTCCTTCCAGTCTGTTAGATAAGATATTTGACTTCCTAAGCAGGCCTCCAACAGACTTGGATTACACACAAACACAATGCTTAACTTAATTTCCACACCATTTTATAGGCCTGATCATGATGATGAAGACCATGACGCAAGCATGAGGCAATGCGGAATAGGAGTTGAGAAAGTGGTAGGTTGGGTGGAATAGAATTTACAGTGGATGCTTTTTAAATTCATAAATTCTACATTGTAGCCGGCCGACATGACTTGATTCCCTGTTTCCATTTTTCAAAAAGAATTAAACAGTGAAATAGTGACAGAGTCGTAATACTGAAGGTTTCAAAAGTCTTAAAAAGACAGCTCCATGTTGTTGAATACTTAAACTTTCCTGTACGCCCGTGCACCGTTACTTTCCATTCAGCGTTGAATTGGTGCAGAACTTGTATTTTTATGAAGATCTCCATTGAGGTAGTCTATTTCGGTGAACATTCCTTTTATATTTTGCGAGCGTGATTGATGTTCTATAACTTCTAATACACTAAAATGCTTTGTTCACATCGAAAGGATGCTTGGATATAACATATTTGCTGGTGAGAACGCTATTTCGGCATGGAATCTGGACGTTTATACACGTACGAACTTTTGCATAGAATTCAATATTAATCTACGCATCAAATTAGGGGTTTAATATATCAAAATTTGGTTACCATTAAAGGAATGAAATTCCGAATATTTAGATCAAAAGGGAATCTGTCATATTGGAGCTCTGTGTCTATCATCTTTGGGAATTGATTCGACCAAATGCATGTATAAGTGGATTATTTATTAATTCATATTAAGGTTTTGTAGTTAAGGATTGCTGTTATAATATTTTAGGATTTCGCTCATAATTTTGTATAAAAGTTGAGGGGTAGGTACACCGCCGATTGGATGACCCCGCGAAAGTCAATTGTTAGTTTTTAAAGATTGTAGGTTTGTAGGGCTGCGGTATGTCTGTCTGTTGCTGCGGAGTTGATTCAGGAGAAGTATAACTGCCATTTTTTTTTTATGGTATATAGAAAGCGAGACCCATTTTTGGCAATTTATAGTCTAAGATGGTAATCATGTGGATCTTTTATATTAAAAACAGATTATTAATAATTAATTTGATTGTTTGTATTAATTTTTATATAAAGTTAAAAAAAACTCATATCTATGATTTATATTATTTTAAAGGGGAAGTAGTTAGGTATCTACAAAGACATTTATGATAAAACAATGGTTATGAAATTTTACAAAGACAGTTATGATAAAACAATAGTTGTGAAATTTTATGGTTGTTTGTGTTTATATATATATGTGTGTGTGAGAGAGAGAATCTTTAGAACGTTTAGTTAAGGAGGTAATAATATATGATTAATTTTTAGTTGTAATTTTATTAATATTTATAAGTTTTTATTTTATGAATATTAAACGATGAAATGAATGGTAAGTGAAATATTCAAGTTGATGAGAAACTAGTATTAGTGATAGAACGCTATAATGAGTGTTAAGTGGATTATTAGATTTCATTAGAAATTAGAAATTAGTGTTATGTCATGATTAGTAAATGGATTATTCAAGCTCATAAAAAACTAGTAAGGATTAATAGGTGCAAGTTCTAGAGGCAGGATAAGTCATTAGTTTTGCTAGTTGCTAGTTTGAATGCCATTTTTTCACACTCATGGGAAATCTATTTTTATTTTTATTTTTTAGCCTATTTTTAACTCAAGTGAGCATGATGTAGTGTTATGTGCTTCTAGAGCATCACCAAATATAATAAGTGTTAAGTGGACTATTCAATCTTATGAAAAATTAGTGGTGGTTATCAAGCACATGTACTAATCAATACTTAGCAATCTATTGTAAAATGTAGTCTTGGTTATTGTGAGTTAGATATGTGCTATCGATTATGTTAAGTGAACTAAGTGAGCTATTCAAGCTCTTGAGAAATTAGTGGAATATGTAATGAGAGTTAAGAGGACTATTCAAGCTCATGAAAAACTAGTAATGGTTATTAGGTTATAGGGTGTATGTAAAGAGTGTTAAGTGAACTATTCAATCTCATAAATAATTAATCTTAACTTGTTGTTTTCTTATAAAAAAATACTTTATCTCATAAATAATTTATCTTAACTTGTTGTTTTCTTATAAGAAAATACCTTACTTCCAATCTTGGAATAGACATATTTACTTTAAATACCAAGTATATAATTTATAATAATAATACATTAAAATAAGTAGTGGAGAAAAATTAAGTTGGTGAGCACTAAATAGGTTAGGAATTTCAAATCCTGTCCACTAAAATTTGATTTGAAAGGGATTGTTTTCTCTTTTTTCATGCCCTTCATTTTATGTTTTATGCAAACTCACAACTGTCAATTTATTTTCTAAATTTAAACCATACACTTTTGTGTGAGTGCCTCATATATGCTCACTCTCAGAGCCTTTTCTTTTATTATTTTGGCATGATCCTACTTATAAAAGTTCATTATTAGTAACAATCAAGATGAAGATACTAAGGAGAATGATAGAGAAGTTTCAAATAAAAAGGGTGAAATGAAAGTGATTGTGAGAAAAATGTTTTATATTAGTTGCGATCTGTCTCTTTGCAACACAAGGCTTGTGCTCTAAGAGAGAATCATGGATCATAAAAATCATGTAATTGAAAGAAAAATGAAAAGAAAAATTAGTATATATCTATATATTAATCTATTTTTTTTTTACTTAATATAATATGCTTTAAAATACATGTACTCCAATATAAGACCATCCCAAATGTCAAAGTGATATAAAAGAGAACAATACAAACAATGAGATTTGCTTTAGATAAATGCAAGAACTCTAGTGAAAACCAATATCTCTTTTGTGTACCAATATGTTGAAATATAATTCATATAAATACTTTCTCTAGGAAACTAAGGTTGGGAACTTCAAATATAGAAGATCTTCTCCCAAAGATTGATATAGATACCTTTCGAACACTTTTTGGATACACTTCACTTCATATTAAAAATGAAAGATAAAACATTGTGCTTTGAATGGTTGATTGGGTGGTCATATGTAAATTGATTTGAAAAATGAGAGAGATTGGAATGGAATATATGATGGTTTGAACGGTTTAATAGAGTGGCTAAGTCTTATCTTTGGGATTATCTTGCACTTCTTTGATATGTGAGGATATGGTTTTAACAATAACTAACTCATGGCCTTGCCTTTGGAAATTATGCTTCCAAACCCTCTCGACTATGCCTTCATCTTGTTTTCACTACCTTAGTCTTTTGAAAACATCCTCTCGATCCTACCCTACAAGTTGGAAAAAAGATTGATTCATAAAATGCAAAATATAACAAAAAATTATCGACTAAATCAATTAGTTCGAGGGTTAAAAAGATGAATTGTAATTGCTTTAATATCATTACAAATAAAAATATAGTAACTATCCCTCAAAATTTGATCAGTCATTACGAAGTCCAAACCTACATAGACACTTCAATTAAACCTACTCCATTAATAGAATTAAGTCAAGTTTTGAACTCTTCTCAACAGGATACAAAATCCAATATAGTAACTATCCTTCAAAATTTGATCAGTAATTACGAAGTCCAAACCTACTCACACACTTCAATTAAACCTACTCCATTAATAGAATTAAGTGGACTAAGTTTTGAATTCTTCTCAACAGGATTCAAAATCCCAATAAAACATGACCCTTCCTCAGTTTCCTACTTACTCGGATCATATTCATACATCCAAGGGATGGAAACAATCCAATGTAGATAATGAGATCAAATTAACCAAACGACGAGACCAATTAACCGAACGACTATGAAGTTGTTGTCCTTACAGCCAATTAATGAGAGACTTGGCACATGGGAATCCATAAAATTAATGAATGAGAGAACAATCCAATGAAGACAATGGGACCAATTAACCAAAATATGAGACCAATTTACCGAACCACTATGGAAGTGTCGTCCATACAACCAATGAATGAGAGAACCTGCACATGGGAATCCATACAACCAATGAATGAGAACCTGAACGAGTCTGAAAGTGTTCTCCACACAATCAATTAATGAGACAATCTGCACATGGGAATCCATATAATCAGTAGTGAATGTTCAAGAACCTGCACATGGGATCAAATCCGTTGAAAATTCTTAATATATTAAGGTTACAGACATTTTCCTTGTTTCCATTTTAATAAGGTTTAAAATGATCAATCCTACTCTAACCGCCTGGGAAAATGCTAACATCTGCTATTCCGGAGAATCAAGATATGGCCAGAATTACAATCATTACATAGAAAGTCGGCTCCCAAGGAGCAAGTGTCACAAAGCAAGATTTGAACTTGAGTGGGGAGGATAACAACATTCCTTCCAACCACCCAATCTACACTCAATTGACAACCGCTTGGTTTGTTTATACCATGTTTGATCAAGTCAACTTTTAATTTCGTTCATCTATTGATAGATACAATCCAATGAGATCAATTAACCTAACGACTATGAAAGCGTCATCAATGCAACCAGTGAACTAGAGAACCTGCACATGGGGATCAAGCCCCAAAATATTGAACCCCTCGAAAAATATCGATTTCTTGTGCTTCTAGACATTTCTCCCATGCAACCAATCAACGAGAGAACCTGCACATGGGATCAATCTCCCTGACATCCAATCCGTTGAAAATCTTGTATTTTATAAACATTTTCATTGTTCCATTTTAATAAGGACAAATGATCAATTCATTCTAACTGCCCTTGATTGCTTTTACCAGGTCAATTTGATTTCCTTGTCATGTTTCTATTCATTCAATGCTACGTTATGTTCTAATGGCCCATCAATCATTTCAAGCTTGCTTCCCTTGAAAAAGTCCATTTTGAGAATTGTCGTTTGTTATAAGCTGGATGTACGAATTATTCAGCAATTATCGCCTCGTACATCGATCGACATGATCGACAAGACAGAAGCGAAGACTATTAGTCCTAGTGCATTTACTTTTCCTCTTTTCCTGATTCAAGCTCATTGTGCGTTTCTTTGGGTTTTAATCTCCATGGATTAATGAATTGGGACGTTTGATATCGTCAATACGGCCTCCAAAGCTTCAGTTTCCTGTTCCATCCTCTTCGAAATCACCAATCACGTTCTAACTTTTTAAATCCTTTGCTGAGTCCATGTTTTTTCAATCAAGTATTAACCGTTTAACGGAATCCATGTGGCATCCAACAATCCAATTATCATAACACCCATTCTAGCATCCCCGTTTGGCTCTAACCATCATCACTGTTGACAAATGGGCGAACATGGCCATTTAATGCTAAGGCTGTAGCTTAGCGTTGTTGGTGTTGGATTTGAAGTAACTTGAGATTAAATTGTTAGCCGTTAGCAGTCCAGTTGGTCCAGTTGATCTGCAGTAGGCTGAATAATTTTCACAGAAAAATGTAAATCTTCAGAGTCTCTTCTTCTTCCCCCTGAGATCTAAATCTTCTCTCCAAAACGTAAGTTTTCTCGGTAGGTAAAATCTGATCGGTGACTTGAAACAAATTATGCTTTGCATGTGGCGAGAGCAAAACCATTTTAGTCAATTTCGTTTGACAAACACAATTATGCGATTTTTCCTTTCTCGGCTACAGGCTTATATCAATTTTTTCTTTCCTTTCTCGTCTACAGGCTTATGTCATGTTTTTCAACCAGCACTATCCCATTAAGCACATAATCTCCCGAGTTACTCACTACACTAATACTTAAGCATTTTATTATAATCATCTTTTCTTTGCTCGCTAATCAGGTGGACCCTTTGCTTGGAATTTTGTGTAGTGTTTTACTCTTCTATTTGCTAAGCAAGTGCTTTATCCTTGCATCGAGTTGAAGTCTCAAGAGAGCTTGCTTTTCTCACAACTTGGTTCTTTCAAACACTTCCGTTTGCTCAGAGTTTTGTTGACTGTCATGCTCGTTGCTTCTTGTTGCCCTTGCCGTTACTTTACCCCAGCATAGTCTTTCCTTTCACTGCCGAGCAATGTTTCGAAGTAAATATGTTGCCTAAGTTGTATTTCCTCTTTTTGTTTTATATCTTGCTGTACAGTCGCTCCACACTTCTCGATGATAGACTTATACTCCTTTGCTCAGTTCTACATAGTGACGCCCTTTCTAGCTCATCAAACATTTTTTTAACATGGCGCTCAATGGACAAAGGCATTAAGCAAAGAATCTTTGCTCAATGAATTTATACATAGTCAATTTCATCAAATCTCACATTTTCTCAATGCGTTTTTCTTCTTCATCAACCCTGCACACACTGGAATCCTTCCATCTAACTTAAAAATTGGTTAAAGTAATAATGGACAATAAAAATGGCTACAATATGGGAATGTGTTATAGTGCAAATTGGCACTTTTGTGACGATGATATCCTAAAGCGACACATAAGTCACCAAGAACGATTGTCAAAATGTACTTAATGGAAAAAGCCCTAAATATTAGTCTATATAATGGTCAGAACCCTAAGAAGATAATCCCATTCTTTTCTAGTTGAAATCATTGAAACAGAAACAAAACTGAGGCCCCATGTTCCTTTTCCTTCTGCACGGTTAGTGGCCACACTTCCTTCCCTTATGTAGGGCACGTGGGCCAATAAAAAATATAAAATAACGAAATTTCATGTAATAAAACAGTTGTAAGGTGGTTTGTCACAACCACAGTTTGTTGGTCGTCTCTACCGGCAACACTGAACCGTGCGACACTGCCTGGGAGCACCTTGAGGGCGTGGCCAACTCAAGGGCGCACCAGCGCCTAGAACCTGTGGAACCGTTTTACCCTTAATCCTTGAACTTGTTACACTTAGCCAAATATTCGAAATTACAGTTGCGGACAGAAAACAAGTAAACGAACAACGGTTGCAATTAGGGTGGGGTTTCCCAACTAGCGAACCCTGAGGAATCATATATATATATATAAGCAAAGTTACATCAACGGAGTTGCCTAACCGGCAGAGCTCCGTGCGCGCCCAACCAGCTAACGCACAAAATAACAAAATCACAAAGAGTAAAACATATGCTGCCTCCTCCCTGCGGACGAACAGCACGTCTGCTCCCTCGAAAGTCAGACTCTCCTTGTGTCTTGTGAACTCTCTTGCTTAGTTGCCTTAGCCTTTGATGCTTCCACATTTACATAGGCTTCGCGCGGAGAGGATGGGTGCACAGCACCAGGGTGCGCCCTTGCTTGACGCACACTCCAAGTCCGTCTTGCATTGGCCTGCCTAACCGTTTCCGTCTTCCACGCATTTTTCCCATCTGCGAATCGCCCAAGTGACTAGCGTGCCCACCTAGCCGACGCCCGTCGAGGTGCCTTGCGCTGACCTTCGTGTGGGTCGAACGCCCATCGTTCTGTTTACTCGGCACCATCGCTCCGCATTGTGCATTGCACGTTGAGCTGCGAAGTGCTCTCAACACGAGCTTCCTGACTGCCAACCCGAGCTCCTGCCCGGCTATGAACCTATGTTCATCTTCGGCTGCCAACCTGAGCTCGTTTTTTGGCTCCCAATCAGACTTGTGCAAGGTGTTGCTGTGGGCTTGCCAAGTGCCACAATCGTTCTCCCCGAGGAACGCGCCCACCATGCAAGTGCGTCTCGGTTATTTTCTAAGGCATCAAGTGGGTGGTTCGGCGGGGTTGTGACAACCTCCCCCACCAGACTTGTCGTTGTCCTGGCGACGTGGATTCCACCGAGGTGGCAACCCATGCTTTGCTTGGAATGCCTTGATCAAATTCTCTGATTTCCACAAAGTTTTCTTCCACTCCCAACTTTTCTCTTCATCTGGCAAGTCTTTCCACTTGACGAAGTACTCCAACCTTGAGTCCTTCCCACGTTTGTTGAACCGGTGTCCCAAGATGGCTTTTGCTTCTCGATCGGGCCTATCAACGATCATTGCGGGAGCACGTGTAGAAAGGCTTCGTTCCGGCTCGTCTTTATCAGCTCGGCACCTCTGCAATTGATTGACATTGAAAACTGGGTGGTATGCATGCAGGTGTTCCAGGAGTCTTAGCTTGTAGGTCACCTTGCTCACCCTCTCAAGTATCTCGAACAGGTCGTCATACTTCCGTATCAAAGAGCTTGCCAAACCCTTTGGTGCAACAAACTGCTCACGTGCAAGTCTGAGAAGAACGCTTTCTCCAACTTGGAATTCTTCATCCCTGCGTTTCCTATCCGCCCACTTCTTCATCCTTTCGGTTGCCCTGTCCAAATGAGCCTTAGTCGATTTCAACTTTTCATTCCATGCTTTCATAAACTCTACCGCAGCAGGGTTCGATCCTACCTCACCAGTTGCTATGGCCTGCGGTGTTAATGGTTTTCGTATGGTTTCCAACTCAAACGGACTGTAACCTGTCACTGAGCTCATGTGCATGTTGTAGCTGAACTGCGCTACATCCAACAACTCTGGCCAGTTTTTCTGATCAACGTGCACAAAATGCCTTAAGTAATTTTCTAGAACTGAGTTAACCCTCTCCGTCTGTCGATCTATTTTTGGATGACCCAAACTCATGAGCAATTGCGTTCCAATCAATCTGAATAACGCTGGCCAAAACTTCCCTGTGAACCGCGGATCTCTGTCAGACATAATATTCAGTGGCAAGCCCCAGTTCTTAGCCACATGTTTGAAGAAAAGCTTCACCACATCCATTGCTTTGGATGGTGACTTCATTGGCATGAATGTCGCATACTTGGACAAACGGTCTACCACCACAAATATTCCGTTATACCCCTGTGCGACCGGAAGCTGCATAATGAAGTCCATGGAGATGCTTACCCAAGGCCTCTGCGGAATTGGAAACGAATTTTCTTCTGCATAACTGACTTGTCTTGTTGACAAATAAGACAGGTGTGGACATACTTCTCAACATCCTGCCGGAAGTGTTTCCAAAAGAAACTCTTCTCAACCAAGGCACGCGTCCTATGCTTCCCTAGATGTCCTACCCACGCAGAGTCGTGACACTCTCGCAACAAGTCTTTTTTGAGATGAGATGCTTTCAGTACGTACAAGCGTCCCTCGAAGTAGAGCAACCCATCTTTCTCCTGAAACCTGTTTTTCTTGCCTTCCTTGACCTGCGTCATGATGCTTCTGGCTACTGGATTCCCCATCAAGTTCTCCCAAATCCTTTGCCACAATTCGGACACAACTTGAGCAGTTGGGTCAAGTGGTTGTCCATCTAAGACTACTAGTTGAGCTTTCCTGCTCAACGCATCCGCAGTTGTGTTCAACCTGCCTAGCTGATACTCTAAGATCATGTCAAACTATGGGAGGAAATCCTTCCATCTCGCTTGCTTGGGTCAGAGTTTTGGCGAAGTGGCGAAGTAGCTAGTAGCCACATTATCCATTTTCACCACAAACGACTTACGCAACAAGTAATTCCTCCAAACTCTCAAGCAATGCACCACCGGTGTCATTTCTTTCTCATGAACCGGGTACCTCTCTTTCTAATCCTGAAGCTTCCAAATCTCATACACCACTGGATGATATTCCTGCATCAAAACTCCTCCAATAGCAAAATCAGACGCATCCGTCTGCACTTCGAAATATTTTCCAAAGTCAGGAAACCGCAGCACCAAGGCGATTGCAAGTCTGCATTTTAGCTCATCAAACACATCCTATCACTTCTCTGTCCACTTCCATGCCTTGTTCTTTTTCAGCAAATCGGTAAGAGGTGACGCCATCTTAGAGTAACTCCACAAACCTGCGTTAGTAGTTTGCTAAGCCTAGGAAGCTCCCCACTTCCTGCACTGTTCGAGGCTCTTCCCAATCCTAGATCGCAGCAACCTTTATGTCGTCCATGCGAACCTTTCCTTGTCCAACCCAATGGCCCAAGAACAGAATTTCCTCTTGCCCAAACGTGCACTTGGATACCTTCAAGTACAATTTGTTCTCCTGCAATGCATCAAATACCTATTTCAAATATTGCTTATGCTCTTCCATCGTTTTGTTGTAGACAATGATGTCGTCCAAATACACTACAACTAACTGGTCCAAGAACGGTCGCAACACATCATTCATCAACGTGCAAAACGTCGCACGGGCGTTGCACAACCCAAACAACATAACCATAAACTCAAAGCTTCCATAGCGTGTCACACATGTCGTTTTGTACTCATCACCTTCTGCGATTCTGACTTGATAGTACCCCTTCCTCAAATCCAACTATGAGAACACTCTTTCCTTAGCCAACTTATCAAAACAGTCAGTCGCCAAAAGAAGTGGATAATGGTTCTTCATGGTCTACTTGTTCAACATTATGTAGTCCAAGCACATCCTCAACTCTGTTGTATCTTTCTTCCCTTGGAACAACACTGGGGCACCGTACGACGATGTTGAAGGCCGTATGAAACCAGCATTGGTCAACTCTGTAAGCTGTCATTTAAACTCCTCCAACTCTGGTCCCAACAGTCTGTATGGAACCTTTTCCATAGGTCTGGAGCTTGGCTCCAGCTCAATGCAGTGATCAACATTTCGCCTCGGAGGCAACACCTTAGGCAAGTTCTCGGGCATCAAGTCCGCATAGGTAGCCAACAAGTTAGCGAGGACAGAAGGCGTACGCATCCCCACCCTTCCTGTTTCAGACTCATCCAACAATGCTGCAACATACATCCGTGACCTTGACCTTTGAGCCACTTTTTTCACACTTAGCGCAGAAACGAAATTTTCCTGTCTTCATGCTTTGCTAACAATGGTGCGCACCACACTTGGCTTTTCTCTGGTGAAAAATTACCATCTTATCCGCAAACGGCAGCAGCACTGCCTGGTGCCTTCGCAAGAAATCCTGACCAAGGATCGTCTCAAAATCGTCGAGAGGCATCATGGTGAAATCTTCCTTTCCCGTCCAGCGACCCAACTGAACGTGCACTCCTGAAGCAACTCTTGTGGTTGCCTTTTCCACAGAGTTTACTTCCTTGATGCAAATGCCACAGTTCTTGCTCCTTAGACCTATCGCATCCGCAACTTCTTTCTTCATGAAGTTGTGCGAGGCACCCGTGTCAACTAAGGCCCTCGCTTGCCTTTCATTCACCACAACATCCACGAAACTTAGTGTGTTCACCTGCTGGTCCTTCCGCATCGCACCAAGGTGACAGCATAAGCTGCCCATCACTTGGTCGTATTTTTCTGCTCCGTTGTCGCACTTTGAACGAACTGCACTACAACCTGCGGTCATCGTACGTCTACAACAAACCCTATCCTGTGAATTAGGGCTTCTGTGGAGTCACGGTTCTGCCAACCCCACGTGGTCTCAGTTTCCTGCACTCGCAACTGAGCCTGCAGCATGCTCTTCCATGCTACTGCATCTTCCACCATTGATGCCAACCCTGAGCGCACTTTCTATGCGGTCCTCATCTCGCCTGCCAACTTTTCCAGCCAACTGTCAAGTGACTGCGTTTTCAGCACCTTCGGAGGCTTAACCAAAAGTAGCCCCCAAACCCGTTGGCCTCTGCATCTCAACCTTTGCATCTTTGGCAGCCCAGCCCTGCCATTCGTTTCATTGGTGTGGAGCATCCAAACTAAACTCTCTGATACCATCTGTCACAGCCACAGTTTGTTGTTCGTCTCTACCGACAACACTAAACTATGCGGCACTGCGTGGGAGCACCTTGAGGTCATGGCCAACTCAAGGGCGCACCAGCAGACTACACCTAGAACCTGCGGAACCGTTTTACCCTTAACCCTTGAACTTGTTACACTTAGCCAAATATTTGAAATTATAGTTACGGATAGAAAACAAGTAAATGAACAACAGTAGCAATTAGGGTGGGGTTTCCCAACTAGCGAACCCCTAGGAATCATAAATATATAAGCAAAGTTACATCAATGGAGTTTCCTAACCAGCAGAGCTTCGTGCACGCCCAACCAGCTAATGCCAACCAGCTAATTCACAAAATTTCAAAATCACAAAGAGTAAAACATATGTTGCCTCCTGCCTGCGGACAGACAATGCGTCTGCTCCTCCAAAAGTTAGACTCTCCTTGTGTCTTGCGAACTCTCTTACTTAGTTGCGTTAGCCTTGGATGCTTCCGCGTTTATATAGACTTTGCGTGGAGAGGATGGGCGCATCACACAAGGGTGCGCCCTTGCTTGACGCACACTCCAAGTCTGTCTTGTGTCGTCCTGCCATTCGTTTTCGTCTTCTGTGCATTTTTCCCATCCGCAAATTGCCCAAGTGACCAGCGCGCACATCTAGCTGACGCCCATCGAGGTTCCTTGCGCCCACCTCTGTGTGGGTCTAATGCCCATCATTCCATTTACTCAGCACCATCGTTTCGCATTGTGCGGTTAACGCTAAGCTGCGAAGTGCTCTCAACATGAGCTGCTTGGCTTCCAACCCAAGCTCTTGCCTGAATGTGAACCCATGTTTATCTTTGGTTGCCATCTTGTGTTCGAGTCTTGGCTGCCAGCCTGAGCTCATTTTCCGGATCCCAACTAGACTTGTGCAAGGTGTTGCCGTGGGATTGCCAAGTGCCATGGTTGTTTTACCCGAGTAACGTGCCCACCATGCAAGTGCATCTTGGTTATTTTCTAAGGCATTAAGTGGGTGGTTTAGCGGGGCCATGACATGGTTGGCCTCAGTTAGAACTCCTAAAACTACTTGGTAATCATTATAACTATCCCAAGTAGACATAAAAAATGGATATGATGAACAAGATAAGAGATCATATTCTATGAAAGAATTTCTCTACTCTTTCAAGCCCACATGACTCATTTCCCCTATCCTAGAGTAGTATTTCATTGGTTGTTGAAGACATCTCCTTTGTTTTACTTCTCCCTTCTACACCTTTTGGAAGCTAAAGAGTTTGAAAATTTGGAGAAAGAGTGGTTTGGGTAAAGAGGAGCGTGGTTGATAGTTTCAAAAGGTGTCCTAAAGATGGTGAGGTAACATGTATCTCATCTTTATTGCCTATTAATGGAATTTTTTTATCTTTCCCTCCCCCCATGTTCATGTCTAAAGTTTGGATTACTCAATCTTTGTTGGTTAAGGAATACTAGTCTCTTCAATAGACTAATCAAGATTAGTTGTGATTATGTTGATGGATTTGATTTGATGTGCATTCTTATTGATGTCATAAAGCTTTGAGGAAGGTTGTTTTCTCCTTTACATGCCTCAAACGATTGGAGTGGAGCACGACAAATATCGAGGATGAAGCAACGAAAGGAAAACCCTTGAAAGTAGGCCCCCCTTCTTCTCTTATCTTCATGCAAGGATTGTTAGCTTGATTGTTATGGTATATCAAATGAATATGTACAGTTAATGTTGAGAGAACTAGATTAGATTTCTCACTTTTTATCTATTGGTGATCAGCCTTGGCCATTAGGAAACTTTTCTTCCCAAGAGATGGTATCCATTATGCGGTTTTGAGAACCTGAGAATATTATATGACCCTAGTCTTAGTCTCTTAGAAATAATATTATCATCATAATAATATAAAATTAGGTTAATGAAAGGTGAAAGATCACATACCCCTTTCCTTTGTGATGAGTCAAATGGCTCATTGTAATCGTCTTATCCTTTTTATCAATCAAACATTATTATATAGGTCATATAATTAACTCCAACATTATTGTAATGAATCAAAAGTGTTTACTACATTCAGTATTAGAGTGAATCTCTTGGCCATAAATTTTGGTTTTTGGGTGCCTACATGAAGTTGGTACCCAATTATGTTGCAATAACAATGTGCAAGCATTAAAATTGTAAAAATGCATGTGTTTTCCTTTTTGCAAAGGTTTGGAAATTGTCAAACCTCCATGCAGAATGGAAAAAATGGACAATAATGTGCATACATTATAGAAATGCGTGTGGGTGGGCACACAAACATTCTCCCCAAATCCATTGCAACGGGGCCGCGCTACCAAACCTAGGCGTGTACGCGTTTTCAGCGCGTACGCGCACCTGTTAAGAAAAAAAAATAAAAAACAGAACATAACACTTCTATTTCCTTCCAATCGGCCAAGCCTCACTCACTTGGCACATACGCGGAGCAAGAGACCACTACACTCACCTATTGCACTCAAAAAATCCCTCAATCCCCACTAAGTGATCATCAAATGCATTGGATAGGTAAGATCATTGTTTTTTGTCATTTTATTGATTGTTTTTTTGTTTATTCAATTTCTAATAATTCCCAAATTAGTAAAATAATAGAGAATTTTTCAATTGCAGAGTCTAAACCTATACAATGAATGAACAAAATGTTAACATGGAGTCCGGTGGAACACAATAAAACACAAATCTTGGAACCAATGAAAACCCTCAACAAAATCAAAATTCCCAAGAAAATCAAAACCCCCAACAAAATTTCGACCAAGACGACTTGAACCATTACGTAAATAAAATGAGAGTGCACACTCAAGAACTAAGAAACACATGGGAACCATCTAGAGTGTCGCTTTCCACCTCAATTGAATCCCTCATCCATGCACATCACCAATTGACTAACATGATCGAATAAATAGCTAGGATGCGGGAGTATTATTCCACATCCATTTCCAAGGAGGAAATAAAAGCATTGAATATTGCAAAGGCCCAATTATACAATATGTTCACCGATCCAAGAACACAACAACCATCGGAAAATAAAAATCCACATGTCTGCATGGATTGGTGTCATTTCCAACCATGGAGGGAAAATTGGTTGCATAGGTGGTTCATGGTTTATGATAAACCTTCCTGCAATAATAGGGAGGTTCCACAGTACTTCCTTTAGCAACCGTGGGATGATTTTGCACTCAGTTTACATGTCAACTATTTTGACATAATCGAGTTCCAGGGTGTTGGGCTTGGTTCTGCCCAAGATCGACCTGCTTCCAGGAGGAACCCACTGAGAGGGCCACCAGCTCCTAGACGCAAGCCCAACCCCTCTCCTCGACCACCTCAATTACCCCACAAACTTGATCAGATTGAGGGGGCGATGAGGATTGTTGCACGTGGATTCCTTAGACACACGACCTTTGTAGCAGTGACTACAATTGAGAGACATGTTGACCCTAGTAGAGACTTAGGTGCAGGGCCTTCAAAACAGAGTTAGGATAGACTTGTGATTGATGGTAGCCATGATGGGTCTTCTAGTTTGACGGGGACAATGCCATATCTTTGTCCTAATTGCGGGCACAATTGCCCTGGACCGATCGAGGGATGCTATATGGAGCAGGTTAGCACTTTTTTTAATGTGTTTTCAATCAACACTTGATAATTTGTAAAGTAATTTTAAAGTATTTGTGTTTGACTTAAACTATTATTTCAATGTACAGTTATTTAGAGCCGAGACGTCCTCATGGGAGAACGTAGTATCTCCCAACCTGGACGCAGCAATGGCAATTGCAACTGAAATTGCGGCACCTCAAACGGAGGTATTTTCAGTACCTCACACAATATTGTTATTACTTATGGCATTTCTTTTATTTATGTATTTATATTTATGACATACACGATGATAGTTAGTACACTATTTTTGAATATTTTGATTACCTAAATAATTACTTGCTTAATATGTTCATAACGTGCATGCATTTTGGTGTGCACAAGTATGACCAAACTATGATGACCAATCATTTCCGCTAGGGGTCGATAGGTCACCATATACACAAGTACAATGTTTAGTTAAAAGCACGCTTTTAATTTGAATTGTTATGACTTACTATGGTTTAATTTGATTTTTGTGTACTAAACTATGATATTACAAATGTATATGTAGGGGCCACCAACAGCTGCAGGTGAAATTGTTCCACGTCCCCACTTTAGTCCCATTTTTCCACCCTCTCACATGAGTCACCCCCCTCTCTTCCATCCAGACCCCTCCCCCCGTCCACCCCCTCCCTTCCATCCAGTCTCCCCTCTCCGTACATACTCCCCCCTCCATCCATCCTCCCCCATTCATCGACACCCCTCGTCTATACATCCTCCCCCATTCATCCACTCCCCCCCATCTATCCATCCTCCCCCATTCGTCCACACCCCCCCTTACATACAGCTTCCCCCCTTCGTCGAAAACCTCCCTTGTATCCATCCTCCTCCCTCTATCTAGGATTTCCCCCCATTCACCATCCCTCAACATCCCCCCTATCCCTTTTGGGTCGATACCCCCTATTGTACAACCGGTAGGGGTTCATCATCCACGACGTCCTCCTCCACCCCATACAACCATGTCCTCTTCCACCATATCTTCTTCAGTTCTCGCCACTATTGTGGAAAATACTCTTCCAGTATTCGTCCATGTATATATAGTGGTTGCACCCGTAGTTGCTGCAACTACATCTGCACCCCCCCCACCATGACTGCATCGGAATAGGTTGTCCAGCCAACGGCTCCACCTACTATCCCTGAAGCCCATTCATGTCCATTGTCGGATGTGTTCATGGTGAGAATCAAGTTAATTTATGAAAATATTTTGATGCATTAACGAAAATTAATTTAATCAATTATTATTTTTCAATGAAATTTTTGTCGTAAATGTTGTAGGTTGGAATTGCTGAGAGGCTCAGCAAATCTAGGACACTTGCCTCATGTCTCCCACTCCCATTAGTGGTGAGTTATTTAAGATTTGAATTCTACATTCATTTTATAAATGTGGTAAATGTTACAAATGCTTGAAAATGATGGTATCTTATATCATTTGTTTCAAAGCATGGAGAGACGGTCTACTCCTAGACGGAAGACTCCTAGATGGAAGAAGGGCCGAGATACCAGTAGCTCCAAGAAGAGGAAGATCGATTTCGGAGATGCGCCTGGGAGTGACGTGGGTGGACACAATTCTTGACACACCATGTTATGTACATTAGCCACGATGTGGCACTTTTGGGCACTAGTTGCCATGTACTTGGTATCTACGGCACAAGTTTCCATGTATTTTGGATCTACGACACGAGTTGTCGGATTTTGTATAGGGAATGAGTTGCCATCGTATGTACATTGGGAACCATGTTCCAGTATTTGCCAACAAATTTATTTGTTTGGACAAGTTTTGTAGCCTTGATGTACATGGATTTTCAGTTATGTGATTTATATCCATGTTGTCTATATTTGTATTTTGTTGTCTCATGTTGTGTGTAGTTGCCTAATAAAAAATATCATGCTTTTAAAACAAATGGTTTAGTTTGAATGGATTTTTATATGATTTCCTTCGTTTAGGTTTAAGTGTGACTTTAGATTTAGAATTGACATAATGAATATTATTTCAATTGGTCTATATTATGAAATTTATTTTGATTCTAAAATGTCATTCCAATAAGATCCAACTAGTTTGTATACATCACAATGAAAGGATGAAAGTTCGATGGTAAAATTCAACACATTGAGTAGTTATTGGAGAACTTTTATGGGGCCCTTGATACACTTTCCCGCAAAAAAAGTCACAGGTACGATACTTCCCATCTCATTCTGAGCATGAGATATTGAGGGAAACCATTGGCAACAATGATTATCCAGATTGCCTACTTGAGTGAGCAATGCAAGGAATCTATTGTTATGGCTAGGTGACTATTTTAAAATTCATGTTTATAGTTTCATCAATAGATTATCTACTTTATTAAGAAAGGCTTTAACATTTAGTCTTTTAGGACCATTGTAAGCGTTAATTACACCAATGCTTCACTTGCTTGTGGAGGGATTTGGAAATTTGAATCTTGGTGTCTCATAGTACATCAATTTGTGGCATCTTTAATCCGACCCCTTGGAATGCTAAGTGATGAAAATAGTTAGCATGTTTCCTTGAAACAAATTCTTAGTAGATTTACCTCAAGAAGCATATTGAGATTTCTCTATTGTTATGAGGTGGCACATTGAAATGCATTCATTCCATAAATTTGTTGTCTTCAATTTGCTATTTTACTAGGTATACAATAATGCAATATTTTGTAAAACGATATAAACTATGGGAGGTCTTGAATGTAAAAATAAATGGATTGAGAGAATGTACTATGGTTTTATCTCATGGATTTGGCATCATGGTAGAATGTACATGTTGGCCTAATCTTTACTAATGTTATGATCATATTAGGTTTTCCATACACTGAGAAGGTTGTCACAAGTGTGCATATCCATCATATAAAAAATTTCATGCTACAATCAATTTCAAACCATTGAGGGGATGAACATACACCATGCACCCTAAATATCACGAGGCACGCCAAACATCTTGTAAAAACTTTCATAATAACCAAAGAGTCTATGCTCCTCTTTACAAGGAAATTTTTTACACCAACACTTATCAAATCCCTTTACAACTCGACCAAATCAATTATCTGCAATAAATACTAGCTATGGTCCTAGAATCATCCATGATCATTTGCAACAAAATTGTCAACCATGCCATACCAACATTTCAATCATCTAACAAATAATTAGGTTTCTGGTGCTACATACAGTGTTTTTCTAGTTGTATGCACGCTTTCTATAGATGAGAAACTATGTATATATGTGTATAATTATTTGGATTCAAATGTATGCACATGAATATATATGTACAATGAAAATGATTTAATTTTTATATGTATTATAATTTAGGAAAGGGATTAGGCTACATAATAGGGTTTCATTGTGATTAGAATACAAACTAGTGTTTACGCTACCAACTAGGGTTTTTAGGCTAGGCTCTCGTGTTTCTAGGATAGGCTCCAAGCTTTAGGGTTACCAGCTTATGTTGAAATCCACTATCATGACATCATTGTCACCAAAACCATGCCCACTACCACAATCACCATCAAGCTTCATCATCCTCTTGCTCGTGGTGCCACCATCCTCGTCCCCATTAGTCATTTGTCATCCACCATCAACCTAAGGCACTTTGTCTCATTTCCACTGTCACCATCCCTGTCCTCATTCTCATTATCACCATCATCATCATTGTGCTCATTGTCATGATTGTCGTCATCATGCTCATTGGAGTCTAGGCCATTTAGCCTCTTTGTTTATGTATTTTGGGTCAGATATGGATTGCACTTGATTTGTTTTTAGTTGTATGCACCCTTGCTATATACATGTCAGAAACTTTGCATATAAGTGTATAATTATTTGGATTCAAAAATAGGGTTTTTAGGCTAGGTTACGGGGTTTCTAGGCTAGGATCTAGGCTCTAGGTTTACGGGATTAATGTTGAATTCCTTTATTTTGACCATAACAAAAATGTAGCCCTCACTTAAGCAAAACCACTTATTAGGCACGAGAATCTTTTTATACCTTTTTTTAACACTTGCATTAGGAAGTTTCATCAAATCTTAGGTCCCATTGACTAATGTCTTCAAAGGAACACCTTCGAGATTCAAGGTAGAGGCGAGGGATAAATCCTAGATGAGGGGGCACATGGTGCTATTTATAAATAGGATCCCAATATAGGAAATGATTTTGATATGTAATTATTTGTTGTAGCTTGAAATTTTATAGACTCTATAGGACATTTAGGTCATTTTCACCATAACGCCATCCCCATGTTCATCATCACCATCCCCATTCTCATTGCGCCATGACCATCATGATTCATCAATACCATGCCCATTTCCACCATAAATGTCACCACCATCCTCCTCATGCCCATGTTTTCACCATCAAAACCATGCCCATTGCTACCATCAATATAACCTTCATCCTCAACATGCCCATGTTGTCACCATCGCCATTGAGAGGCATTGGAATTTTTGCACAAAGCAATGCATTTTCATAATCTTGGATATTCTTGGAGAGATTGCTCTTGTGTGATGCTATGGATTGCACCATTTAGATAAAAAAAAAATTGGATGATCATTCAAGAGTCTAAATATTGGCATGTGATATGCATAATATGCTGATATATGTGCTCATATATGATAAAATGCAATAACCTATTCGAAGAAATAAACTTTTCCAATTCCCATTTTCGTCTCATTGACTTTTGCAATGTTCATTCTCTTTTTTATAATAAAACAGAGTTAGATCAAGGAAAACTTTGTAGCAATCATTTTGAAAATTCTTCCACTTACATGTGAAAAATTCAAGACCAAATATTGAATGTCACATTTAATTCCACAAATATGTATTTCAAGTAGTTTTTCACTCGGTGGCTCCAAAAGACAAGTGTAAGAAGCAATTCAAAAGACACGATGATAGCGGTGCATCACTTGGGTACAATTGAGCTCTATTAGCTCTATTGTGACCAACAGTAGTGGATCATCAAGTAAGGTAATTAGAATTAGGGTTAGGGTGAGGCATATTCAAACTTATAAATTCAGTTGTGCTAAAAGTAGATGTGAGGACAAAGGAAACCATAGCAATAGTTGCACATATGTTCTTCTTCTTGAAGGTAATCTAGTTGCATACATGTTCTCCTAATGTAGTATGTATCAACACTTGGGAGCCAAAGAACCCTAAGAAATGTCCTATATGGTAGTTTGAAAGATCCTTTATTTCCCTTGATCGCTAAGTTTGTGCATTTACAAAATAACTCCCAGGCCTCTAAATTACCTTAATTCCCAATGGTTAACCTAATCCTCTTATATTCCCACATAGAGAAATAATGAACCTAGTAGATTCCAAGTGTTATGGTCCAAGAGCTTGCGCATGGCCGTCAAACCCTAGAAACTCCAATACAAATTTTCTAATGTTTTTTACAATTGTCTCTTCATGTTTTGTTTTGCATTTGGTCCTTCTAAAGATGGGTAATTGACATAATCAAGCACAAAAGTTTGACCACGTCAATTTGTACTTAAAAAACATGCACATATACAAATATCTACACATACATACACACATAAGATCATGCACATACACAATAAATAAAACCTAGCTTGCAGAAGGCCATGCCAATCTTGGTCAAGGGGGTCATTTATGATCTGAAAGATCTCAATCGAGAATGGCCATCCTGAACACATCCACAATGGGCATATGCATGTGTGGGACATGACAGAACCCCGTTTCGCTCGCTGGTTTGGGTTATGTGCCCCCGGAGCAAATCCTCAAAGTGTCCTAGAATGGCCACGTGGTGCCTGGAACAAATGTCTGTAGAAACAAAACAGTGAATCCGATCATGAATCCATTAATTCCGATGGATTCAGAACCCTGGGTTTTAGCTAGGTCCCCCCCCCACACCGTGCCTTGAATGCTTGGAAACAATGCTATTGTGCCATCTCAGGAACTAGGGTTTTGCTTAATGAAGGCCAGGCCAATCTTGCTCAAGGGGGTCATTTATGATCCGAAGGATCCCGACCGAGCACGGCCATCTTGAACACATCCACAATGGCCATATGCACATGTGGGAGTTTACAGAACCTAATTCCGCTTGTCAGTTTGGGTTCCGTGCCCTTGGAGAAAATCCTCAAAGTGTCCCTGAATGACCATGGGGTGCCTGGAAAAAATTCCCGTAGAACCAAAACCATGACTCCGATCGTGAATACCTCGATTCCGATGTATTCGGGGCCCCAGGTTTCAGCTAGGGGACCCCCTGCATCGTGCCTCAAATTCTCGAAAACAGTTCTATTGTGCCATCTCAAGAAATAGGGTATTGCTCACTGAAGGCCATGTCAATCTTACTGAAGAGGGTCATTTATGATCTGAAGGCTATCGGGAGAGCGTGGCCATCATAAACACATCTACAATGGACATATGCACGTGTGGGAGCTGACGGAACCCAAGTAAGCTCGTTGGTTTGGGTTCCATGCCCTTGGAGCAAATCCTCAAGGTGTCCATGAATGGCCACGAGGTTCCTAACAAAAATGCCTATACCACCAAAAAATTGACTCTGATAAGGGATCTATCAATTCCAATGGATTTTGGATGCTGGGTTTCAGCTAGGGGACCCCCCACACACCTCCAACGCTTGGAAATGGTTCTATTTTGCCATCTCCGGAACTAGGGTTTTGCTCAGTGAAGGCCATTCCAAATTTGCTCAAGGGGGTCAATACTCATTCGAACACTCCTGGGCATGCATGGCCATCTTGAAAATTTCCACAATGGCCATATGCACATGTGGGAGCTGACGGAACCCAAATCCGTTTGCCGGTTTGGGTTTCGTGCCCCCAGAGCAAATCCTCAAAGTGTCCCTGAATGACGACGGGGTGCCTGACCAAAATTCCCATATCACCAAAACCGTGACTCTGATCACAAATCTGTCGATTCCGATGCATTTGGGATGCCAGGTTTCAGCTGCTAGATGTCACGCAACTCAATTATGCTTACCAGTTCAAATTCTATGCCCTAGACAGGGATTTGCCATGTGTCCTTCAAGGCTTCAGGGAGGCGAGTTTAGATGGGCCATAAAATAATCAGTGTGGCTTGGATTGATGAACCATCAACTCCGTTGGAATAGGGAGACCACATTAATGCTAGGAGTGTCTATCTCCTCTAAGCCTATTTCTTGAATCTCATCTTGTTTGACAATTTGAAAACTAGGGTTTCCCTTAGTAAGAAACATTGAATTTTTTGCACAAAGTAATTTCTTGCATAAATTTTGCAGATTGATGATGATGGAAGTGGTGTTGGTGGTGGTGGTGGCAGTGATGATGATGATGGAGGCAATGATGATGATGATGAAGACAATAGTGGCCACCATGGTATTGATGGTGATGGTAATGTAGACATTCTTTTAATTTTCATTATCCATGAACATGGTTTATAAAGTAATATTTGGATGATCAATGTAATATTGACATCATTATGAGGATTTAGGCACCATATATGGGTATTGGTGCCACCTATATTGGTTAAGGTGGAACACAAACATATTAAGTCCCTAAAATGTTATTTTATGGTTCATGAACCATGCATTGGGTCTTAAAACACCACACATACCCTATATACAGAATTTTTGTTTCATGGGTGTAATATTGGTGTCAATACAAGTTTTTTCCCATAATTTATGGGTCTTAGGGACTACTAGTGTCATGGGGTCTAAAGCATGCTTTTAGGTCTCATGTTCTATGCACATGGTTCCAAGCCAATACATGTGCCTTGCAAATAAAAAGTTTGTTCTATGGGTGTAATATGAGTTCCCACAAGGTTATACACATGACATTTTAGGGCACCATTGCAGAATTTATATCTAAGGGATGGGAACGTGTGTAATATGGGAAACATTATGAAATTTATCATCTAAGGGATGGGCCCTAAAATAATATTTTAGGTTCATGAGGCACACATAAGGTCCAAAAAATCAATGCAATCCCTATATAAGATTTTTTTTTGCATATGAGTATAATATCAACACCTTTATAACTTTGTTTGCACCACAAATGGGTCATAGGGACTTGAATGTGGTTTGAGGTTAACATTAGAATTTAAAGACCTAAAATATGATTTTAGGGCCCATGGACAATGCAAATATTCCAAAGAAAATATAGATGCCCTATAAAGGGAGTATTTGTCCCACCAATGAATATGGATTCCATGATGAGGTTTTGTGTACCAAGGATAAGTCCAAGTCCCTAGCCATGTTCCAAATATCAAAATTGATGTCTTTTGACCTAGAATATACTAGGGACCATGGGAAATGAGTATGGTCTTAGACCACCATATATGCCCTATAAAGAACATACTTGTCCTATGAGTGTAATATGGGTGTCATTACAAAGTTTTGTCACCACAAATTGTTCTTTGTGCCATAACTATGGTTCAAGGATGAAACCAACATTCTTGGACTTAAAATTTTTGTGCACCACAAATATAGCTTGGGAGCTTAACTATGCCTCAAGAAGAATAGCAGTGTCTTAGTAGACCTGAGATCATATTTGGAGACATCCTCGTAGTCATGCATGAGACCCGAGATTGTATTTGGAGACACTGTGTATTTTGGTTTTCTAATTATGTTATGAGACTATTAATTATGTATTTGAACTTGCTTCCATTTGTGATTTTGATCATGGAATAATTTTTCATTTGACTACTTTATTTTTTGCATACAAATATTAATTGTGTTATGTTGTATATTATAATAGTTTATGAGATGATGTTATGAATTTTTGCATAGAATGTGGTTCAATCCTAGTATAAACATTATTTTATTTAGTTATTAGAAATATGATACAATTATAAATAGAGGACCATTAATCATCAAGATAATCATAGCCATCATAATCATCATCATCATGACCATTCATCAAAACAAATAAACAAACACTTTGATCCATAAAGAAAATGCGATGAAATTTACACACACACACATGCCAATCTTGCTCAAGGGGGTCATTTCTCATCCCAATACTCCTAGGCATGCGTGGCCATCGTGAAGACATTCACAATGTCCATATGCACGTGTGGGAGCTAAAATAATCCAAGTCTGCTTGTCGGTTTGGGTTCCGTTCCCCCGGAGCAAATCCTCAAAGTGTCCCTGAATGGCCACTGGGTGCCTAGAAAAAATGACAGTATCACCAAAACCATGACTCCGGTCATGAATCCTTCGATTTCAATGGATTCGTAACCTCGGGTTTCAGCTAGGGGACCCCACACACTGTGCCTCAAACACTCGAAAACGGTGCTATTGTGCCATCTCAGGAACTAGGTTTTTGCTTAGTGAAGGCCATGCCAATATTGCTCAAGAGGGTAATTTATGATCCGAAGGCTCCCGGGAGTGCGAAGACATCCAAAATGGCCATATGCATGTGTAGGAGATGAAAGAATCCAAGTTCGCTATCCGATTTGGGTTCCATGCCCCTGAAGGAAATCCTCAAAGTGTCCCTGAATGGCCATGGGGTGCTTGACCAAAACTCCCATAGCACCAAAACCGTCAATCCGTTCGCAAATCCCTTGATTCCAATGGATTCAGGACGCCAGGTTTCAGGTGCCCCCCCCCCACACCATGCCTCCAACGCCTGAAAATGGTGCTATTGTTCCATCTCAGGAACTAGGGTTTTTCTCAGTGAAGGTCATGCCAATCTTGCTCAAGGGGGTCATTTATGATCCGAACATTCCCGGGCGTGCGTAGCCATTATGAACACGTACACAATGGCCATATGCACGTGTGGGTGTTGAATGAATCCAATTCCTCTCATCAGTTTGGGTTCCATGTCCCCAAAGCAAATCCTCAAAGTGTCCCTGGATGGCCATGGGGTGCCTGACCAAAATTCCTATAGCACCAAAACCGTGACTCCGATAACGAATCCATTGATTCTGATGGATTCGGGATGCCAGGTTTCATCTAGGTACCCCCCACACCATGCCTCCAATGCTAAAAAATGGTGCTATTGTGCCATATCTGTAACTAAGGTTTTGCTTAGTGAAGGCCATCCAATCTTGCTCAAGGGGGTCATTTATGATCCAAAGGCTACCGACCGTGCGTGGCCATCGTGAACACATCCAAAATGGACATATGCACGTGTGGGATCTGGCGGAACCCAACTCCGCTCGTCGGTTTGGGTTCAATGCCCCTAGAGCAAATCCTCAAAGTGTCCTTGAATGGCCACGGGGTGCCTACCCAAAATGCTTGTAGCACCCAAAATGTGACTCTGATTGCGAATCCGTTGATTCTGGTGGATTTGGGGCATCGGTTTCTAGCTGGGGGACCCTCCACACCATGCATCCAATGCCCGAAAATAGTGCTATTGTTCCATCTACAAAACTAGGGTTTTGCTAAGTCAAGGCCATTCCAATTTTTCTCAAGGGGGTCAATTCTCATCCAAAGGATCCCGAGTGTGCATGGCCATCGTGAACACATCCAAAATGGCCATGCGCATGTGTGGGAGCTCACGGAACCCAAATCTGATCTTTAGTTTGGGTTTTGTGCCCCTAAAGAAAATCCTCAAAGTGTCCCTGAATGGCCATGGGGTTCCTGACCAAAATTCCTGTAGCACCAAAACCGTGACTCCGATCGCGAAGCCGTCGATTCTGGACATTGGTTTCTAGTTGGGGGACCCCCCACACCGTGCCTCCAACGTCCAGAAATGGTGCTATTCTTCCATCTCCGGAAGTAGGGTTTTGCTTAGTGAATGCCATTCCAATTTTGCTCAAGGGGGTCAATTCTCATATGAAGGCTCCCTGGCGTGCATGGCCATTGTGAACACATACACAATGGCCATATGCACATGTGGGAGCTGATGGAACCCAACTTCGCTCGCTGGTTTGGGTTTCGTGCCCCTGGAGTAAATCTTGAAAGTGTCCCTGAATAACCACAGGGTGCCTGACCAAAATGACCGTAGCACCACAACTGTGAATCCGATAGCAAATCCGTCAATTCCGGTAGATTTGAGACGTTGGGTTTCAGCCACCCCCTCCCAAACCGTGCCTCCAATGCTCGGAAACAATGCTATTGTGCCATCTCCGAAACAATGCTATTGTGCCATCTCCGAAACTAGGGTTTTGCTCAGTGAAGACCATTCCAATTTTGCTCAAGGGGGTCAATTCTCATCTGAAGGCTCTCGGGCATGCGTGGCCATTGTGAACACATCCAAAATTTTCATGTGCACGTGTGGGAGCTGATGGAACCCAACTTTGCTCTCTGGTTTGGGTTTCGTGTCCCCAGAGCAAATCCTCAAAGTGTCCTTGAATTGTTAGGGGGTTCCTGACCAAAATGCCCGTAGAACCAAAACCGTGACTCTGATCGCAAAGACGTCAATTCCGGTGGATTCGGGACGTTGGGTTCTAGTTGGGGAATCCACCACACTGTGCCTCCAATGCTCGAAAGTGGTTTTATTGTGCCATCTCTTGAACTAGGGTTTTCTTAGTGAAGGCCATTCCAATTTTTCTCAAGGGGGTCAATTCTCATCTGAATGCTCCCGGGCATGCGTGGCCATCGTGAACATGTCCACAATGGCCATGTGCACATGTGGGAGCTGACGGAACCCAACTCTGCTTGCCGGTTTGGGTTTCGTGCCCCTAGAGAAAATCCTCAAAGTGTCCGTGAATGGCCACGGGGTGCCTGACCAAAATGGCCATAGTAGCAAAACCGTGACTCTGATCGTGAAGCAATCGATTTTGGTGGATTTAGGATGTCATGTTTTAGTTCTGGGACACCCCACACCGTGCCTCAAAATCTCGAAAATAGTGCTATTGTGCTATCTCTGAAACTAGGGTTTTACTCAGTGAAGGCCATTCCAATTTTGATCAAAGGGTAAATTATCATCTGAAGGATCTCGAGCATGCATGGCCATCATGAACACATATGAAATGGCCATGTGCACATGTGGGAGCTGATAGAATCCAAATCTACTGGCCAGTTTGGGTTCCATGCCCCTAGAGCAAATCCTCAAAGTGCCACAGGGTGCTTGACCAAAATTCCCGTAGCACCAAAACTGTGACTTTGATTGCGAAGCCGTCAATTCCGGTGGATTCGGGATACTGGGTTCTAACTGGGAGATCTCCCACACCATGCCTCCAACTCTTGGAAATGGTGCTATTGTGCCATCTCCAAAACTAGGGTTTTGCTCAGTGAAGGCCATGCCAATCTTGAAAAATGGGGTCAATAAGCTAGATTAGGTTCTTTAGGGCTAGATTAGGTCTCTAGGGCTAGCTTACATCTCTAGTGCTACCTATGTATTCTAGATTAGGTCTCCAGGGTTGTAGGTCCACGTTATGATTTCCAGGGCTAGATTTGTTTTTGTCTGGTTTCTAGGGCTAGATCAGGGTCTATAAGCTAGATTAGGTTCTATAGGTCTAGATTAGGGATCTGAGGCTAGGTTACGTCTCTAGGGATAGATAAGTATTCTAGATCAGGTCTCCAAAATTGTAGGTCCACATTAGGATTTCTAGGGCTACATTTGTTTTTGTCTAGTTTCTAGGGCTAGATCAGGGTCTTTAAGCTATATTAGGTTCTATTTCTTAGAAGGAACATGTAGATCTAGCATCCAAACCATATAGTGTGATTCTAAGATATTTCATTTTGTTGGTATTTCCTCTTGTGATCAGGGTGAACGTCAACATTATTCATCTAGTGGCCTAGGAGCTGTTGTTCAAGAATTCTACCTTATAGTGAGGAAAGAGACACTATCAACTTCTGGGGTGACAGGTAAAGACATTAATTATATTATAGAAGCATCTATAAAGGGAAAGATATTAGAGATCTTGAAGACATACCTTATTACTGGCGTTTGATCCTAGCTTTGCTTGATCTTGCATTCAATCTTCAACTTGATCTTCCACTTCAATAGACCTGCAACATAAAGATACCTTCCTCAGCGTATCTTGACTGATATAAAGATGATGAAATTGAAATACAATCTAAACATCAAGAAAAATCAAGCATTTAACCAAATAAATACACAATCCATTAGGCATTTGATTTTGGAACAGGAAGGATGTTTCAACCTTTATTGTCAAAAGCAAATAATCACTACAAATTATACCTGATCATGCAGCATGCTTGTGCAACCAGATTTTGGGCTCCTATTCTTCTCTAAATTTGGAAATCTTCCATCATACAAACCCTTAATGCAAGTTTATCCTCTTATGAATGAGAATCTCCATATGTCTAACCCCACTCCTCAATCTTCCTTGTATTTATAGGACAAGGCAGGCAGTTTAGATCGAGAGGTGGTTGAATGGGAAGTTGGGGAAGTTGTAGAACCAACTGTAACTAATCCCAATTCGTCAAATTAATATAATTTTTTATCATATTTTAAGGTGTGCGCGAGTTTTTTCACAGTGGAGTAGCGCACAATATGCAACTTCAGTGTTTAACAACCAGCGTTTGCAACTTTTTTGAGGGTGTGCGCTAGTTTAATGAAGTGGATTAGCGCATACTAGGACATGTGCGCTACTATTGAGCCTCTGGAGTAGGGCATGAGCACTAGTATGCTGAAGTAGAGTAGCGCATAGGTTAAAATATGAGGTTTTTCAGGGTTTTTCCAGCTTGCAGAAGAGTAAGTCAAGTCAAAGTATCATCTAAGGTCATCATGCTCTTCAATCTAAGTTGTCATTTTGTGTGATCGACAGCTAAAGGTGATCACAAACGGAGAAGTGCATATTTGACCTATAACAGATGCCCCCTAATGTGTGAGGTCAGCGGGAAGTGATGGCCGAAATACATTATAATTCCAAATCAGAGGAGGAGAAAGAAACCGCAGAACCAAGTCACAGAAACACCTAAAACACAAATCAAGGTCAACGAGCAATTACAATCTTGACATCATATAGATGTATAGTGTGATACAACATGATCTCCGATACATAACTAGGAGATGTATATATAGCATGGCCACTTGGAATACAAATGCGGATCCATGTCAAATGGAGAGATCATATCCATAACAACAAACTGGATCTATGTCTCATGGAGAGCCGTAAATAAGTGAGGCTCAATCTTGCATAGCTTGGGTGATAACATAATGAAGTGATGTCATCAACATCCCAAGGTCTTCTCCAAAACAACCCAAGGTACAAACCCTAATGATGTGAATAAATGACCTGAAAGTCAAACATGGGGGGTATCGTTTGATTACCCGTCCTTGATGTATACCGTTAACAAACACGAGGGATTCCACTGATAATGATAATGGGGCCCAAGGTACCTAGTACGATCCAACAAGTGTGAATAATTGGACTTGGAGTCGAACACTTGAGGAACCTGTTGAATAAGAGACATTGATGTATTCTCATGATTCAATAGCGAGGAAAATTGCCACTGGTGATTGCAATCTCCAAGGTACTAACTGAAACTCTAAAATTCATTCCCAGATCAAGATGAGTTGATGTCGATGGGAAGAAGTCCGTTGGAGTGAGGCCTTAAGGCATCCTCCATCATCCAACACAAGGGACACTCAACTAGTATGAGCTGATATGGAGTAATACACGTAACAAGACTGACACTAGGATGGCCGACACATGAGGTCAAGGTAAACTGTAGAATGGCCAACACGGGCTATATCCTTGAACAATGAGCACGACACAAAATGACTTAGGCAGTTTTCAACATAATGGGGAAATGATATAAGCCTGTAATGTAGGATACATTAGCAGACCCTCCATATGGTTGGAAGAATAACCAACTGGGGGAGTAAACAACTCGGAGATCAGGTTCACCCTAAGGTCAAAAACTTAGCCCAATTGACATGATAGACTCAAGTAGGTGATGTGTTCAAGGATAGGACTGACTGAACAGCCTTTGAAACTTAAGATATGATACATCCTTCTTATCCCTTATTCTTTTTAGATAAAAGAATGTCTTTCTTGTTAGTTTAATGAGTCCAAGAAAGAATGAAAACTCAGTAGATCCAACCATGTAAAAGTTTAACCAGCCCATGGTAGGAAGACTCAGGACCTTCTTCATTGTTTATAGAGTTCGAAGAAGAGATAGAAGATTACTCTATATTATTGATCTCTGGATTTTAATATCGAGCTGAGATTTGTTCTTGCTCGCCGATGTTTTCAATTTTAAGGAGTCTGAAAAACTTAAACAATAACTCCATACACCTACTCGTGGATTTTAATATCAAGCCCAAGTAGGTTAATGCTCGCTGGTGTTTTCCTGTTTATAGAGTCTGAAAAACCTAAACAATCCTCTATACACCTACTCGTGGATTTTAATATCGAGCCCAAATAGGTTAATGCTCACTGGTGTTTTCCTATTTATAGAGTTTGAAAAACTCAAACAATCCTTTTTTTACCCTTTCGTAGATTTCACATCCAGCCCGAGTAGGTGAGTGCTCGCTTGGTGTTTTCATGTTTAGAGAGCCTGAAAACCCAAAAGAAGGATCCGAAAGGTCCTTTTTCATAAAGTTAGTCTCCTCCCCCGAAAAAGTGTAAACCAATGGAAGAAGAACTCTTCTAGCATATACAAGAGTATACCTTTTCGTAAATTATCCACCAAGGCCCAGAAAAGGGGTAATTCTATACCTGGGCGGATGAGCCTTCAGTTCCTTTATCGAGCTTGAAGAGGACAAGTTTTCTCGGCAATCTTTTTTAGGTTTCAATAGTCCAAACAAGAGCTTAAAATGACTTAAATGACAGCTTCTAGGATCACGACTCATGATTTGCCAAAGACTAGGACTTCAACAAACATATTAGTAATCGCGACAAAAAATCTTAAATGATATGTAATTTTAACCATGAGCTAGTTGGAAAGGTCTATCATCAAGAAATTGAGTCTTAATGGATTGATACTACAAAATTTTAGTGAAATTTTGAGAACCATTGGTTGAAATTACCTTAGTACCATATGTAGCTATTCATTGATTAAATAGAACATTTGATGGAATTTGAAACTATAGAGTTTTTACAAAAGTGGGTAAAAATTAAATTCCAATTCGTATATACAATTTCAAATTAAAAAACTCAAATTTCATTTTTGAATTGTAGGGCAAAATTTGGGAGCAAACCCTTGGATTTCAATCCTTCGTGGCAATGTAGTACAGAAGTGGCGACCATATTTATTAGGGAACCATTTCTGCATAAAGACTGATCACCAGAGTCTAAAATATTTCCCGAAACAATGTGTATCCTCCCTAGCACAATAGAAATAGTTTAGCAAATTCATGGGTTATGACTATGAGATCACTTACAAGAAGGGTAAGGACAATATTGTCGCAGATTCTCTTTCTCGCACATTTGATGAACCAGTTTCTCTTTCCGCTATTTCTATGTCTGTTCCAAAATGGTTGCAATCTGTTCAACAGGGCTATGTCAATGACTCTTCATTATATCAAATCATCCAATGCTTGGCCAACAACCCTTCTGTTGTACCACATTACTCTTAGGATGGTGCTTCCCTTAGATACAAGGGTCGATTGGTGCTTCCCTAGAGCACAGATCTTCAACATGTTGTCTTCTATGAACTCCACGCTTCTCCATCGGCAGGGCACTCTGGGTTCCTCAAAACGTATGAGCAGGCACAACGTAACTTATTTTGGCTAGGAATGAAACAAACAATTCAATAGATGGTGGTTGAATGTGATTCCTGCCAGCGCAATAAGGGTGAAACGATGCTCCTTCCGGGATTGCGCGAACCCTTTTCCATCCCTACACAGATTTGGACAGATATTTCTATGGATTTCATTGAAGGGATTCCTAAATATGGAGGGAGGACAGTGATTTTGTTTGTGGTTGATCACCTCTCCAAATATAGTCATTTTTGTCCTCTCAGCCATCCCTATACAGCCTCCTCAATCGCTCAAATTTTCCTGGACCAGATATTTCATCTTCATGGAATCCCTTCTTCCATTGTCTTAGATCATGATGTGACTTTCACTAGTCATTTTTGGACAGAACTATTTCGCCACACTGGCACCAAACTGAAGATGAATTCAGAGTATCACCCACAAACAGATGGCTAGACTGAAATTATCAATAAATGCTTGGAAACGTATCTTCGTTGCTTCACCTCGGAACAACATAATCAGTGGGAAAAGTGGCTTCTTCTCACTGAATGGTGGTACAATACCTCTTACAACAATGCCTCTAAAATGACTCCATATAAAGCAGTCTACAGTCAAGCACCGCTAGTTCTTCTTCCATACACCCCCATCAGTTCACAAGTTCAGGAAGTTGGCACGGTCCTTCAAAACCGCAATCATATTCTTGGCATTTTGTGGACAATCTTCACATGGAAAGAAATCACATGAAGCAACAAGCCGATCAGCACCATTCTGAGTGCACGTTTCAAGTAGGTGATATGGTTTTTCTTTGTCTCCAGCCTTACAAGAAATCCTCCTTGAAACACAAAGGGCATCATAACATCGCTCCAAATTTCTATGGGCCATATAGGTGTCACACACCCACCCATCCATCTAAGGCAATGGAGGGAACATGATGTCGATCTATGGGGTTTTTCATGAAAAATCAGCCCATTCATTTGATTCACACAATTAAAAACCCATTATGTGCAGATGCAACTCAATTGAATATGCACAACGGAAATGAACAAATCAGCCACACACATTTTATATGCATACAACATATCAAGATAATCATCAAATTAAACATTTCAGGAGTAAAATACAGAGACAGAGAACACTTATCTTTGTCGTGCAATTGTACCACACAACTAGCTATGTCACTGCAATGTTCCACCGAGCCGTAGGCTCTTCGACAACATATACTGAGTCCGTCTGAAGGCCACCCCCGAGCTGGGCATGATATCTACAAGGAAAAAGGGGATTTCAAAGTCATACACAGCCAAACAACCAAATAGTCATTTGGATCTAAGCCAAGCCAGACCACTGCTGGGTTTATCAGGCTAAATCTGAACCCTCTTCAATTGTGGGTGCTTCCACTCAAGTTCAAACCAAAACAATGGAAACCCATTTCAACCCCAACAATCTCCTACACACAGAAACTCATAAACTGGGCATGGGTACACATAACAACCAAAATCTCAAGTATTGGGTATGAAGGGAAAATGTGAGCAACCCAAAATCAAAATGAGGAATGGGAAAACAGCCCTGGAAAAGCAAATTTCATTTTTAGAAAACATTTGGGGACAACCGAGGAGCAAAAACGACCTCCATTAAACCCCCAATTCATGGATCTCTTCTCCCAGCCACTGTGCTAACCAAAATGAGTTTGCAGGCATGGGAAAATGCGGGAAATGGTAAAAACATGGACGATAAAACCCTTGCAAGCCAAAATGCCCAGTAGGCTTCACATAAAAATGCCCAACAAGCCAAAAATGCCCCAGCAAGCCAAAAATGCCCAACAAACTTCCAAAAATTCCCAACAAGCTAAAAACGCCCAACAAGCTTCAAGAAAAATGCCCAACAAACTCCCAAAAACGCCCAACAAGCTAAAAATGCCCAGAAGGCTTCAAGAAAAACGCCTAGCAAGCTCCCAAAAATTCCCAGCAAGCTAAAAATGCCTAGCAGGCTTCAAGAAAAATGCCCAGCAAGCTCTCAAAAATTCCCAACAAGCTAAAAACGCCCAACAAGCTAAAAACGCCCAACAGGCTTCAAGAAAAACGCCCAACAAGCTCTTTAAACGTGAGAGAGTGAAGTCTGACTATGAAGATTAGCTTGGGAAGACAATTCATGGGTGTTTTCTTGCCCAAGAAGGAGAAACACATTTTTCCATGAGGGTGGCTTGCCCATACTCGAATTTGGATAGACATACCTCCCCAATCCCCAAGGCATTAACTACTTCACCCAACTCTTGGGAGAAATGAATGATTGGGCACCAAAGTCAACATGGGTAGTTGATGGTTGATGGGTTCTCTCATTGACACTTGGCTTAACTTCACTGCCCCAAGGGTTTAAATATTTCCCTCCCAATTCCTTGCAATATCATGCCCCCATCTCTTGTTGCATTGCATAGCTAGTTGTGGGCATTTATATTAAGATACATACAATATTTACATTACAACCCAAAATATTACAAGGGTCAAAATGGGGTACATGACAATAGGATTCTTCATAAGATTGGTTCCGTTGCTTATAAATTGGAACTTCCTCCTTTTCCCGCATTCATCCACTATTTCATGTCTCTTGTCCGAAGAAAGTTCTTGGCAACAACATTAGAGGAAAAATTATTTTACCACAACTAGATAATGAAGGATCCATCCTTTTGGAGCCAGAGGCCTTCTTCAATCGGTGCACTCGCCGGCTTTGTTCTCGGTCTACCACAGAGGTCCTAATTCAGTGGCACGAAATGCAATGAGAGGATGCTACATGGGAACCACTCCTTCAGATTCAACAACAATTTCCACATCTAAATCTTTGAGGACAAATCTTTTTATAATGGGGAGGGGATGTTAGGAACCCATGTCAACCCTTCTCTTTACTTTGTTAGTATATTGTTGTTGGACGCATATGCTTTGTAAGTCTTCCCGTAGTAATTGTTGATCCATTGTTTGTGTTATTTTTGTTGGGCGCATATGCTTTGTAAGTCATCTAGTAGTATTTGTTGATCCATAGTTTGTATTGGCCCATGGTATTGACCCATAGTATTGGCGCCTAGACTTAGTAGATAAGTTTGTGTTGAGGCCAATGAAGGCATAGTAAATTTATTTTGTATTTAACTTGCTCAAAGGAGGTTTCCCCCTCGAAGTGGCCTGTGATAAATAAAATATTCTGTGATCTGATATATCGTGTATTTCATCAATTAATTGTTCCAGGTTCTTCTCATGATGATGGTGACAATGACGATGAGGATGATGAAGCGAGCAAGTAGGATGGTGTCACTCATTACAATGTTTTCATGAGGACAAAGATGACTATGATAATCTAAAAATGATCATTATTATTATGATGATGATACAGATGATGATGAAGAGGAGGATGAATATGATGACTGAAGGCGTTGAATCCTTATTTGCATCACAAAGGTTTCCTACCACCTTTTCTATTAGCGCCCACATTCGTGATCAAGTGTTCTTTCCATGGTCTCCAATGTTCACACTGACTAGTCAAAATATGTGTCACCCCATACTCATTCCAAATTGGAATATCCATTTAAAGGCTATAATGATGAAACACTAAAAGAGGAGAAGGTGAAATGAATCAAAGAATAAATCCTTTTGGGTTCCAACAAGAGTTTAAATCATACGAAGAGAAATCCCTAGTTTGCAAGTTGACAAACACTTATGGCTCTAGAAAGACATTTATAGATATTTGATACTACCGTTTGGATTGCATGTACAATAATAAACAAAATCAAGTTCACATATCTAGTTTGATATTTTTCTAGTAAATTTTGGAACTCAAAACAAAGATCTCTCTACTAGAATTACTAATAATTTATTTTTAATTAAGTTTGGGTTGCATCAAAACCATATCTATAAATCTAAACTCGCAACAAAATATATAAATCATTAAATTAAAGAAATTATATCATAAATCATATCTTATTCTAGTAAAGTGGTATTGCACATGATAAACATGTATATCAATAATAAAATGAAACAACATTGTAAAGAAATCATTAAATTAAAAAAAAATTATAATAACTTCACAATAAGTATGCAATTAATGTAAATAACAATATATTAGCTAAATATAGTAACTGAACTGACAATTTTGAAATTTCATAGATTATGATATGCTGGTGTTCGAAATATGTCTAGTATAATTCTTTTTAATTTTATTTGTTAGTGCTCACAAGTGTGTGTGTGTGTGTGTGTGTGTGTGCACCCAGATTCAATTCCTTGTAAGTGACATGCTAAGCCCTTAAATGGGTGTATAAGATGCTCTTGTTATTGAGCCACCAATGTTTTGAAATTCTCGACCACACCATCTTAATAAAAAAAATTGAAATAGTGTTTTCAAATAGTTTTACAAAATTTTCATTAAAAAACACAGTTTGAATAAGGGTTTTCAAATAATTTTACAAATTTTTCATTATAATATTAAAAAAAAATTGAATAAGGGTTTCAAATAATTTTACAATTTTTTCATTGAAAAAAACAAATTTGGATGAGGGTTTTCAAATAATTTTACAATTTTTTCAATAAAATAAAAAAACAAAAAATCAATTTCAATCAATGCATAGAATTGAACTAGGTGGCTAGTGAGAAATTCACCCTCAATCAACCTTCGAAACCTTGCTCAATCTTTCTCACATTGCTTGCTTGAGCTTTTGCTAAACAAACGCAGTGAAATAAACCACTAGTTGTTGTTTTTCAGTTTTTATAACAAGTAAAGGAGCTCAACCGAGCTTCATATATTGATCAATCTATTAGATCAATCGAGCTTCAAAGCTTGATCAAGCTCTTGAACACCGTAACCATGAAATATTCCCCGAGACTTTTGGTTTCAAATTTTCATCGGAACAAAACCTCGATCAAGCTCCATTGGTCAATTGAGGGTTATTCAAAGACTCGATGAGTGTCTTTAAATAGCTTGTTCGAGTGCTTTGTTGAGTCCTTGATTGAGATTTCAATATCTCAATTGAGGGGTTTATAAGAGCTCGATCAAGCTCATTTTTCACCATATGTGCACCCTCGCTTGCCAAAAAGTTTTACCCATCCTTCATGGGAACACCTCTAATCCATTAAATAAATTCGTTACTACTAAATTTCCATGTCCATAACTCTCCCTTTTTGACCAATTTTTAGGATTCAAACACAATATTGATACCCATATAAACCTTTCATTTGATCTTATTTAATATTAAATCAAATATTCTAAAGTTTCATAATCATCAATTAAATGTTCTATCTATAGCTCTTAGATAGAAATCCATGTTAATGATAAGGTAAGTTGAGATGATAACTCTAATAGTAAATCAAGTATTTTATTCATAACATAGCCAAATATATGAATACAAAATTCCTCAAAGAATAAATATGTAAATCCCCACATACAATTAGCAATTACTTATACAAGAAAATTTATCAAATTTTTTTTTCCTAAGAATTAAGGTATATACACACGACAATTTAAATTTCCACATCATTCAAACCTAAATTAATGCAATAAAGGGTGAAAACATTAATTTTTACACTTTGATTCAATCAATTTAAAGCATAATGAACATAAAATAATCTAAACCACCTTGGAATTTTAAGCTATATGTGAATATATATCCACTCTTAAGAGTATGGTCAAAATGGTTATCTCAACTCCTCTTCCTCATTCTAAATTTAGTGCACTAGGAATAATGCTTCCTCGTAAGTAATTTGTACCTTCAATTTCACCCCACTTGATGAGCACCTACTTGACCCAGTTGTCCACAAGTCAAGTAGAAACCTCCTTGCACCAAATTAATTTCCCAATGCCATATAGGGCTCAAAACCCTCCTCCAAGATTCTCAATGCTCATCCTACAAGTAAAATCATACTACTACGTAGGAGACCACTCTCCATGTCCCAACTACATAAAGAAATGACTAAGCTCCATAGCTCTACAAGGCTACAAGGAATAATGCCACACATACTTCAAGAGAAGGCATAATAATTAATGAGAAAGACAACTCCAATGCCTATGTCTATCATGGCATAACCAAGGGTCATCAATACACTATGGACCACAAATCACATGAATCAACTCCAACCATGGTGTAAAACCTTTTGGAGTAATTGTAACATACCCAATACTTGAGACATTTTATGTTTGTGGAAAAATATTGTCTTAACTTTTATTGTAAGGTTTTATATTTGACCAAGTGGTCAAGGATGACTGTAAATGTATAATACTATTATTTAATAAAATAAAATAGGAGATACTCACCCAAAGAGACTGTTGAAAGAGTATTTACTGACCCACTAGGAGGATGTTAATTTTTGTGCATTATTTCAAGATACTCTAGGATCTTTACTGAGAGAATAACATGTACAGTATATCAATGCATATCAATCATAGCAAGCATGTCAATCATCACAAGAAGCAAACAGAAGAGACAATAGACACACAGAGTTTCTGTGGGGAAAACCCTAAGGTGAAAAACCCCACAACTTCCTCAGAGATAGATAGAGCAATAATACAACCAAATTACAACCAAAGTACATAGAGATATACTCCTCCTAGCAGCTGATCCTCCTCCTCACATGTGCGTCACTTTCCAAGTGAAGGAAGAGTAAGTTCTGAAGTGATCAAAATAGAGATCGGGAGATCTCTATTTATACTTTTCTTGACTTCCCAATAAACTTATGGGGCCGACTTGTTTAGCTTAGCACAATAACCTCATGTTACATTAATCTAGGCCGACCCCTTACAAGGTGGTCTAATAACCCATCGACAAGTTAACACACTTGCGACACTTGTCAATACAAATGATGACACTTTCATATAGAGGAATAATACATCTCTATAGGAGTACAATAAATATATATATGAAATACATTCCGAAGTTACATATACATCAACACTCCCTCTTAACTAGGAAGGTATTTCTCGACACCGATCTGCTAGCACAAGTCTTCTTCTCTGGATCATCATCAGCGAATCATCATTCTCGAATCATCGTCATCATCACTGCTGCTGCTATCTCAATCAATCTATGAATCTACTTGTCATAGGAAGTTCTACAGAGCCAGTCCTTTTTCATACTAGATGTAGGCCCACCACCTGCAGGTATTCATCATCACTGGCCATACTGTGGAATCCTTAGGACTTATTACGTGCGTCACAAAACCTCGAAAGAGAATCCCAGGACTGATTACGAGCACACAGCTCAACCTATCGGATCTCCCAGGACCTTTTACATACTACTACACAACCTGCCCACGGCCACAGAGTATTACGAAGCACAACCTAGATGCATACACACAACACTTACTTTCACCGGCATGGGAGGACCAAGCTACCACCATCCGTGAAAGGCTCACAATACTTACATCAACGACCATGGGAGGACCAACCCACCACCATGTCGGAATGGAACATCACTTATAATGTAGCCATGGGAGAACACATCTACAACCATGCTCAAATGGCCCCAGCACTTATATCGCAGCCATGGGAGAACACATCTACAACCATGCTCAAATGGCCCCAGCACTTATATCGCAGCCATGGGAGAACATTTCTACAACCATGCTCGAATTGCCCTGGAAATTACATCACGACCATGGGAGAACACAACTACCACCATGTTGGAAAATCCCAGCAATTACATCGTGACCATGGGAGAACACATCTACAACCATGTCCGAAAAGCTCAGGTGCATCTGTGTCTTTGGAACTCATCACACATAATCCAACTGATTATGTAACGTATCCACTTGATACATGTCATCACATATGATCATCTTGATCATCATCACTGCATCGTCCAGATGCATGTCATCTAGAGCAACATCCTGAATCTCATCATCCATGATCATCCTGATCATATAATGCATCCACCTGATGCATACCAAGTATCTACCTGATACATATCATCATACATGATCCACCTGATCATATAATGTATCTACCTGATACATACACAGATACATGATCCACTTGATCATACAATGTATCCACCTGATATATATCAACATGCATGATCTACCTGATCATACAATCGTATCCACCTGATACATATACAGATACATGGTCGAAGCATCCAACATGATGCATATATACATACATATAAATGATCTAACTGATCATATCCAGCATCCAACATGATGCATACATACATAAATGATCCAACTGATCATATCCAGCATCCAACATGATGCATACATACATAAGTGATCCAACTAGTCATATCCTGCATCCAACATGATGCATACATACATAAATGATCCAACTGATCATATCGAGCAGAAACTAGAACTTTATCCAGATGCTCATCATCCAGCGCTTACATCCATAGCCATGTGAAGGATCCTCCTTCCACCATGCTTGGAATGGCTTCAGAAAATGTCTCCATCACTTCTTCCTCGAAGTGTCGTCGATCTGAAGAACACCAAGCCTCTCTCTGAAGTACTCGAACTTCACTCTGGCTAGTGGATTCATCAACACATCTGCAATCTGCTCATCCGTTGCAACATATAGGAGCTTCACTGCACCATATCCCTGATATAGTGATATTTGATCTCTATGTGTTTCGACTTGTCGTGGAACACCGGGTTCTTAGACAGCGTCACACAACTTTGGTTATCACAAAATATACCAGTAGCCTCCAACGGTAGATCAAATAACTCAGACAGTAGCTTCCTCATCCATACTGCCTCACAACTAGCCGAACAGGCTACAACATACTCTGCCTCAGCTGTACTCAATGCTACGTAGGACTACTTCCTACTAAACCAAGAGATCACACCTGATCCCATACTGAAGCAACACCCAGAAGTGCTCTTCCTATTTGCAGCATTTCCTGCCCAATCTGAATCAACATAACCTTGCAGGTTAAACTTTTGATTTGCATCATACTTGAGCCCATAATCAACTGTACCCTTTAGGTACCTCATAATATGCTTTATAGCAACCAGGTGAACACCTATGGGATCCATCAGGAATTGGATCAATGTGTTCACCGCAAAGCAAATATTTGGTCCAGTGTTCGTCAGGTACATCAAGGACCCAATCATCTAACGATACACAGTGACATCAACCAGATCAGATGAAGCATCACACAAAAGCTTCAGGTTCGATGCCATAGGTGTGGCCATGGCCTTGCAGTCCATCATCTCGAACCTCTTTAGGATCTCTACTACATACTTCCCTTGTCCAAGGAAGATACCATCTGCACTCTGCCACACCTCCATGCCTAGAAAATAGTGCATCATCCCCAAGTTCTTCATTTCGAGCTCGGCTACAAGCTTCATCTTGGTATCGGAAATCAAACTATCATTACCTGTTAGAAACAGATCATCCACATATAGAAGTAGTATCACTGGATTTCTTCCCTCAACCTTGTAATAAAGGTTGGAATCTGTTTTACTCTTGGTAAATCCAAAACCGGATAGGAAACCGTCCATCCTACCATACCAAGTCCTGGGAGCTTGCTTCAATCCATACAAGGCTTTCTTCAGTCTGCACACATATGACTCCCTATCATGTGTCTCAAAACCAAGTGGCTGCTCCACATACACTTCTTCTTCAACTACACCATTCAAGAAAGCAGTCTTGACATCCATATGGTGTATCTTCCATTTCATCACTGTAGCCAGAGCAAGTACTAATTTGATGGAAGTGTACTTGGTATAGGAGAAAAAGTTTCTTCATAATCTATTCCCTCTTTCTGAGAGAAGCCACGATCTACAAATCTTGCCTTGTATTTCTCTATGCTGCCATCTGCAGCATGCTTGATTTTGTAGATCCATTTGGAAGTCACAATAGAATTCCCTTTAGGTCTTGGGACAACATCCCAAACATCATTCTTCATTATTGATTGGTATTCTTCGACCATGGCATCATTCCATTCTTTATTTTCCACTACTTCTTCATAATTGGAAGGTTCTTTGTTCATGATATCACAGAGTAAATAAACATAGCTAGTATGAGATCTAGTTCTCTTCTTTGCTCTATGTTCTTCTTCTGGAATGCCATATCTTTCTGCATCTTCAATGAGCTCTCTAGCCCATGCAGATTTCCTCTTGTGAGAGTTATTCTCACGGGATGGATCTACAGGTTCTTGCGGATCTTCAATTTCATGATATGCATCTGGAATTGCTTCAGTCATAGTAGTGTCTTGAAATCTAGTTTCCTTAGGTTCTTCATAATCTTCAACGGGTGTGTTCCTTGATTTGATGAATGTAGAGTTTTCATCAAATGTCACATCCCTCCTGACATCAATCTTCTTGAACCCTGGAAAGTATATTCTGTAAGCCTTCGATCTTTCACTATAACCCACAAAGATACCCTTCTTTCCTGAAGGATCTAGCTTGGTCCTCTTTTCCTTTGGGACATGAGTGTATACTCGCCAACCAAATATTCTAAGATGGTTCACTTCAGGTTTCTTACCAGAGAAGACCTCTTCTAGTGTCTTGTTGTCCAATATCTTGTGGGGTGTTCTGTTCTGCACATATACAGCTGTCCTAGCTGCTTCTGCCCATAGATGCATAGGAAGACCATGGTCATGCATCATTTCCTTGCTGCTTCCATGATTGTTCGATTCTTTCTTTATGCAACTCCATTCTGTTGTGGATTGTAAGGAGCATTCAACTCCCTCTTAATCCCTGAATCACTGCATAACTTCTTGAAGTCACCTGAAGTGAATTCTCCACCATTGTTGGATCTGAATGTTTTGATCTTCTTATCAGTTTGGTTCTCCATCAAGGTTTTGAATTCCTTGAACTTATCAAACACTTCATCTTTTTTCTTCAAGAAGTAAACCCAAGTCTTCCTGGAGAAGTCATCATTGAAAGAGACACAGTAAACATACCCACTCAGAGAACTGGATGACATCGGACCACATACATCCAAGTGGATGATTTCCAGGATTCCTTTAGCTTTGCTTTCACTGCCTGAAAATGCTTTCTTTACGTTCTTTCCTTTTGCACATCCTTTGCAAACACCTTCATGCTTTGTCTTTATTTCAGGAAGACCTGGCTATAGCTTTGCTTGCAATTGGAAGTGCCCTATAGTGCATATGAGAAAGTCTTCTATGCCAAAGTTCACTTGGCTCCATGGAATCATGCTCCATGGCATGTTCAGGTTGTCCCTTCAATTTATTCAATCCTCCCTCTTGCTCTCCAATCACCACTGCATCATCTATGGTTTTTCCCTTTTGCCACATTAGAACTTGGCCATCCACAAATGCAACCCTCATACCTTTTGCATCCAATGCGGATATGGAGAGTAGGTTATTCTTGAGCCCAGGTACATAAGGAACTTCTTTCATCTTCAAGGACTTTCCAGAATCTAGGTTGTAGGAGGCTTCCCCACTTCCTTTGATAGGGTATTGATAATCATCCACAAGTTTCACCTTATGGGGTGATTCATGTTCAGATATATTTACAAAAGATTCTTTAAACCCAGTCATGTGTTTGGAAGCCCCACTGTCAATAAGCCAATCATTACAACCATGAGAGATAGTACCTGTGAGAGCAGATATTAGAACATACTCTTCTTCGCTTGATGAGTCATCATCATCACTTTCATATCTAGCCTTCTTCTTGGGAGGTTCATCATCCTCAGCAGCATGAGCATGATATTTTCTTTTGTTTCCCTTCTTCTTTTTGTTGAAGTTGTTATTGTTTTCCTTATCGTTCTTGGGACAATCTGAGGCAAAGTTCCCTTTCTCATTACATGTGAAACATCTTAGATGTTTCCTATGTTTAGAGTGGTGAGAAGGTCTCTTGGAATGAGAATGCTCCCCCTTGAACTTGCTTCCCTTCTTGGTGTGAGCATTGAGAGCTTGATCTTCATTTCCCATCTTTTCTTCTTGAGCCACAAGCCTTGCTTCTTCTTGAGAGCATTCCTCCCAAATTCTACTGAAAGAGATCAATTTCTTTCTTGCACAGATTTCTTGAATAAAAAAGTCCCATGACCTAGGTAGGCCATTCAAAGTGGTCATAACAACTTCACCATTGTCTACTACTTCATCCACAACTTCAAATTGTTCCTTGATCTAAGAGACCTTGGAGAAGTAAGATTGAATGGTCTCTCCATTCAACAGCTTGACCCCTTTCAATTGATTCTGCAAAGTCATCTTCTGATTTATGTTCTTTCCTTCAAATAGCTTGGTCAAAGAGTCAAACATCTCCTTGGGTGTCTTCAGAGATGGCATGTGGTATGAGATGGTCTTTGATAGAATCAACAATGATTCTCTTTGCTTTGACCAAGTTCTTCTTATGCAATACCTTAGCCTCTTCATCCTCTGGGATAGGGACCTCAGAGCTGATGTAGGTGTCCAATTCATTCTCTTCCAAGATTAACCCAATCCTATACTTCCAGGCTCAGAATTTGTTAGCCCCTTCAAGCTTATCCTCAAGCTTGGTGTGGTGAGACATCTTAAAGAGTACTTCAAATGGAAATAGAGAAGATTTAGGTCTTACCACTTGATTTGCTGAAAACTGGATCTCGTCCCGGATTAGGGTTTGTCAGAGAAACCCTAAAAATAAAAAATGTGAATTTCAACTTTCTGAAAGGATAGAAATATGCGCGTTGATGAGTTGATCAGCTTGGTATACTCAGAATTTGATTTCTGCAAAGTTTTACCCTTCAGAGGTGCCTTTTAGTCTTCCTGGATTCACTAAGGAGGACCCTGAATTAGGGTTTGAGTTTCCTGGAGTTTTACCTAGCCAAAAATATCGATCCAAATCTCTAAACTTTGATTTTTCCAAGGAGCTTCCAGCTGTGTCTTTAGATTTCAGAAATTCCTATTTTTTAGGAAACCCTAATTTTTAGGGCCAAAACTGAAAGTGCTCAGAATTGAATTCTGATTGGACAGATAGATTCACCTTGCTATGGAGAGTCAATCTATCATATTATGTTTCCAAAATATGTGGAGAGAAACCAAATAAACAAGAAACCTTGGTTTCCATCACTGCACAATGTCTTCTTATCAGGTTTGCTCTGATACCATGTTAATTTTTTAGCATTATTTAAAGATACTCTAGGATCTTTACTGAGAGCATAACATGTACAGTATATCAATGCATATCAATCATAGCAAGCATTTCAATCATCACAAGAAGCAAACATAAGAGACAATAGACACACAACGTTTCCATGGGGAAAACCCTAAGGTGAAAAACCACACAACTTCCCCAGAGAAAGATAGAGCAATGATACAACCAAAGTACAACCAAAGTACACAGCGATAGGCTCCTCCTAGTTGATCCTCCTCCTCACATGTGCGCCACTTTCCGAGTGAAGGAAGAGTGAGTTCTGAAGTGATCAAAATAGAGATTGGGAGATCTCTATTTATACTTGTCTTGACTGCCCAATAAAATTATGGGGCCGACTTGTCTAGCTTAGCACAATAACCTCATGTTACATTAATCTAGGCCGACCCCTTACAAGGTGGTCTAATAACCCATCAGCGAATTAACACACTTGCGACACTTGTCAATACAAATGATGACACTTTCGTATAGAGGAATAATACATCTCTATAGGAGTACAATAAATATATATATGAAATACATTCTGAAGTTACATATACATCAACAGATGAATGGAATCTAAGGTATAAGGAAATGGACAAGTGGCAGCATCATGAACTCAGTAACTAGCTGTTGTTACGGACAACTCCCTTGAATCGTGGTCAAGTTTCCTGGAATGTGGAACTAGACCTTGAGGCTCATTTATTGAAACTGACCACTAAAAGACCTAGGCATCTTTTATAAGCCATCGAATTTGAGCAGAGGCTCACACTTTTTCTGACGAGAAAATTTACCTTGTGGTTCTGTTGTATGCACACAAGAGATTTGATGAGGGGAAGCTATGTTTTGAGTTGTAGTGTAAGTCTGTCTTATTTCTGCTAAGTGCAGAGTTTTTCTACTGAGTGCAGAGGTTTTTGAGATGTATGCAAGTCCCCATTGGTTGTTGAAGTACAACTGGAGCACCTTGCTTCTACACAAAGTCTTCTTCCTAGTGGTTCAATAAACAGGCTCAGGGGTCCAAGGGAGCAAGTGATTTGGATGCTTCTTTTGGAGAAGGTTGGGAGGAACAGGCCTCTTTGGGTGTTTGTCCACCCTATCAAGTTATCAGGTTTTTACTTGTTATGTTTCCTTTCTGCACTAGTTAAACTATGTTTTTTAGATTGCTTCAAAATGTTATTTTCTGGTTATCAGTTAGCTGAACTATTGAATAATCTTTTGAATAAGTTAAATTATTTTTCTACAGATTTAATGAATGAATGAGATGATAAAAGTGATTGAACCAAATACCTTCTTGTATTTTTCCTTTCGTCATAGACGATGTACTCTAGTACACGAAGTGTTTAATTAACTTTGAGGATGAGATTGGAAAATAACATTAAGTGTATACTTCAAATAGAATAAGTCTTTTATGAGATACTAGTCCTGCAACATAGAAATTCCATACTGTATAATATAGTAGTTCCAGGTTTTTGTTTATCAATGTAAATGTATTTTTATGCTAGTTTCTATAAAACAAATAGCATAAATTATATAGGGTTTCATCTTAGAATGCAAATTGAAATATCTAGTTATACATTTACTATTATTTTCATAAGATAAAAATAATGTTTTAAAAACAAAGTCTATATACTTACACATCATATATCTATACTAAACATTGATGCAACCCTTAAATTGTAGTATTAACATTTTACATCTTTCATTTTGCAAAACAAATACTATCGCAACATTTCATAGTTTTTACAGAAGTCATAGTCTTCCTGCAAACAACCTTTCGAGTAAATATAACACAATAATTTCTATTAATATTATAGTTTCCACATAGCAGTAATGAAAAGTCATTCCATACAAATAATATACTTAGTGGAGTATAGAAAACTCTAATAATTTCTGAACATACCTATTATAAAAACCTCCATCGCCATTTTCAACATAAATTATAATATATCGATTATACAAGTATCGAAACACTACACTTTATTACTATAAAACATGTATAACTTACGGTGGAAAGATAACACCTGTAATCATTACAGGTATAGATTAATATAAGCAACATTCAGGATCGAGACCTGTATAGGCTCATCCAAGGTTTAACCCACGTTTTAAAAACAATAACAAAAGCTTTAAATAGCTTGTAGTTTCCTTCATATAACCATTACTCAGAATCCAAATAAGAGAGGAGGGATTGAGTCTCCATTTAGAGAGCTCACCCTCACGTTGAATGTAAGGTTCATTAAAATTTACAAAACATAAATTCATATAGTACTGGGCCCAAGCCTATACCCTGTAGAGTAATCGGGTCACACATTAAATCGAAACCCCAAACTTAATACAATTATCAAAGTAATTGACGAAATAGAGCTCAGTGCACAAGTCAATTAGCTTGTAAAGAAACTAAGGGTTTGAGTCTCAATACGAGCTCTCCCAAGCTGTAAGTCACGGCTTAACACATTTGAACCAATAATATGTGGAACCGGCTCTCATATTTTAATATCTTGTAAACACATTCATAAGACAGAGTCAGACAGACATCAAAATCTTTCAGAATAACTATTCTAGAGTCAAGAAAGGTTACGTGATCGAGTCTCAACTCGCCCAGGCATTTATCCCTTAAAACAATAAAACATTTAAAACTTGTAAATTATAAAATGAACTGCAAAGGCGAGCTTAGGTTTAAACCCTGTAACTTTGTTCAAACATTTCATAAATTGAGGTTAGGGTTTATCCCTTCCATCTAAAACAAAAACCAAACCATTGTTACACAGAGATTAAGCTTTCATTGCCAAAAAGAAAGAACACAGCATTCGTATTCATATAATGTAGTAATACATTGCAGTCGAACTGCTAGTAGGACTCACGATAATCCTGTACAGACAACTTCCTATCAACACTACAGGCGAAACCCAACTCGGGTCAATACCCATCAAACTAACTATTACAGTAACGTGACCTCACATCCCATTTGACAAATGGAGATTGCTTTGATGAGGAGTAACATTTTAATACATCCTTGCTCATAGACGAAACCTGGTCAGAACCGAGGCTTACCAATGGATGCACACAACCGTGGCTTGTCCCTCCATCTTAATGACTTCACCGTGGATTTAAAATATCCTGCCCTGCCATGAAAAGGAAAATTGGGTTAAATTAGAACTTAAATATCAACACAACACTGTAAGCAAGTAAGGGTTTTGTATACTATAACATAGCTTACCTAGTTAGTAACAAACTCGAAGCCGAGGAAAGAACCAAATGTTGGAAACCTGTACACGATGCAAAACCATAACTCCCCACAAACCAACACTCTTCAACTTCCAACTAACACGATGAGTGGAGCATGAATGCTAATAGCTATGGCGGCTGAGAAGGCCCAGCCTTCTCCTCCATAACGAAGAGTAACATTAAACCAAAGTCCAAAAACCCCAAACCTTGCAGTAGGGTTTTGACACTATCGAGGTGCATTTACGATCTTCACGTGAATACAATTAATGTGCGAACTACCACCATGTTGATGGTATTACAAAGATCCACTTCGATATAGTTTCAACATAGTTTCCCATTTCATATTTTATTATGGCGCCGGATGAGAACAAATAACCCACTTTTACATAGTTAAAAGCATAACAAATATTAATACCCTGAAGTATTACTTAGAAACACCATAGCTCACCTTTGCCATGAAGTTTTAGGTCAATTTCACCATCCTTTGCAAGGTATGGATACTCCCACTTTAAGGTAAGATTAATAAACTAGAATGATGAAGAGAGACTTTGAACACCATAGCCTTCACAGTCTTTTAACATAACACAATAATTCTGAACAAATTATGCAATTATAACCTTGGTGTCTAGACTTACAAGTCACCACTTGAATAAGGCGAGGGTCTTTAATATTCTAACATAAGCCTCAAAATATTTCATCTCACTATGTCATCAAACACCAAAAGTATGCAACCTGTAACCTGGACAATGAAAGAGAGGATGCATTAGCTTTAAGCTAAGTAAGCCTCAAAGTTGTACGCTAGAATCCAACTTCCAACAAGAAGTTAATTATAATTAATAGTGTACCATTAAATAAATAATATCATAAATACCATCTATCATACCTTAATACCGAGTACAAGGAAATAATAACATGATCGCAACTGTATGTAGGATTATAACATAAATATCATGCATCATATTAAAAGACGATAATTTCATAATTATAATTATGGTATCGTAAGACTTATGCCTCATGAAATAGTATGCGTGGGCAGCAAGTGACGACTCAAATTAATAATTACGATAGTAAAACTGACTTAGGAGTATTAATGCATTTAATTGTCGATAAGACAATTAAAAATATTTAAAGATAATTACATGTTGTAATTAATTTTTATCGAGTTTGGTTATTTAATAGACATTTATTACTTCCGCATATCATCTAATGTTAAATCTAATGCTTAGATTTTTTTAAAATTTTTACAAAATTTTGGGATGTTACAGTAACCTTGGAAGCTAACATCTAACCACCCTTCTAGTTTGAGGTAGTCTACATTTTTTTTGAACTTTTATTTGTTTGTGTATGCTTAGAAATTGAGTTTCTTTATTGTAATTTAGGGTTGATGTTTTTTTTGACATATGATGAATTTCATATTTCTTATTAGAGAAGTTAAATTATTATAGGAATGTGTTTTGATTTTAAATGTTTAAATTAGATTTATAAACGATTATGCATTATAACATGCATGGCCTTACTATCTTTAGCTTCTTTTTTAAGGCATGAAGATCTATTGTCTTAAGTTCTTTGCCATTTAAAATATTTTGTAATATATTCCTGTGTTATTGCATTTTAGATAAGCATGATCCAACGGTTTCCATGGCCTTGCTATATTTAACTTTCCATTTTTAATAAGATGACTATCCATTATCTTTAATTTTATTCACTTACTATGTTTTCTAAGTTTTTTCTTATATTGGCTTCGTCCTATCAAATAATGTATATATAAATAAGAGATGCAGTGCCACACACAACAACAATATTGGGGATGGACTTGCCAATAAATAATAAACCGTCAAACATAATCAATACACACATATGAACCCTTTTTATTTATTGTTTTTAGTTCTTTTGTTATTCACTATAATTTGTAAATGTTTTTTAAACTAAAACTAAAATTACATCTTGGCATATAATCATTTCCAATTGAACATTTTATCACATTATCTCACTAAAAAAGGGTCAATATTGCTTTGACTTCTACCAATTTGAATAGTCGATCTCATTCAAAAATTCATTAATACTTCACGGCAAAGTTAAAAAAAAAACCTTTACCCTTCTTTTTTTTACCTATAATTTAAATAGGTTATGAGCTTTCATAGAAAATATACATAATACAATCGCTTTGATATTTTAAGTTGATAAAGATTAGCTAATGCTCATTCTATATTTTATATAGAAAAAATCTAACTTTAATAATGGGATAAAAATTATACTTTAGTCTTTACGCATTTCATATAATACAAATGAATGTAATATTGAGAAACCAAGATGTTAGTAGCATAATCTAGCATTAACATGGTAGTAGCATGATCTAGCATTGAGATGGATGTTTATATAGTAGCATAATCTAGCATTGAGATGGATGTTTATATAGTAGCATAATCTAGCATTGAGATGGATGTTTATAGAGAGCAATTTCAATGAAAAAAATGACTTTAATCTTAATTATTTTTATATAATACACATGAATGTAATATTAGGAAGTTAACATGGTGCTAGTATAATGTAACATTGAGATTGATCTTTCTAGAGAGTATTTAGATTTTAGATTTTTTTATAGGAAACAAAATTAGTCTAGGTAAATTTAAAGGTATTATATTTTGTTTTTAATGTCTCATTATTTTCACCAAAATTTACACGTATTTACTACTCTTCTCCATATATTATTTTGTTATTTTCTTTTACATTACAACCATGTCATTTATGTTTAAAGTGAAAAAACTTTCTTTATTTTCTTTTGAATTTACATTGTAACATGAAAAAACCAAAAAAACCTAAAACTTTGTAAAACCTTTATTTTATACTTATATATATGAATGTAAAAGTACAACTATTTTTTATTCCCAAAAAATATAAGCATATAATCATTATATTTATTTATACATTACACACTATATTGGTTCAACTTATAGAAATACTTCTTTTTCTTCCAACAAATTGAATTGCACTTGAAACTCTATTGCATTGCATTATAGTAAGGAATAGTTAGTTAGATATTATTCATTGCTTATTATCTTAGTCTATTTTTCTCAAAACTCAAAAGTCTACCAATTATTAAGGCAATTATTAAGGCAAGTGATTATTGTTGTGCTAAAAATATTTTGAGAAAGTCAGTGTTATTTATTTATTTAATATTCATAAAGTTTTATATGGATTATATATTTGGTTATCGAATAAGTACACTATTTTATGTATTGTGAAAAATATTTCATTAGTTAGATAGAGAAATTTGGTAGAAAGGTGTAGAAGGTAAGTGTAATACAACAAACGAAATGAGACTATGAGAATTGAAGTATGACTGTGGTGTTATAGGGAACAAAACTACCATCATTAGTGTTTTATTGTATTTCAATCATTAGGGTTCTACTGTATTTCAATCATTATGAGATTACAATATTTGTATTATTATTTTTTGTTTCTCTTTAAATTACTTTTCAATTTATATATTGTGTTTTTTCTAAGGAAAAAATCATCAAATATGATTTTCAAGTCTTTTTAAAATCACATCATCTAGATATAACTTTTATATACTCCTTTTGTATGTCATGTGAAAGTATGTAATGTGAAGTTGCTTCACATGATTCCTACATATTTTTATTAAGCTATCTTACTTCAAGATATGAATAGTCTTGTTGTGTCTTGGCAAGTTCTTCAAGTAACCACTTCTTATAATTTTTAGTTGTCATAATGGTCTAATAAAACTTAAATCTTGACAACCTTGATATCATCACAACCACATATAGAATGGCTTAAACCTTGACAACCTTGATATCATCACAACCACATATAGAATGTATGTTGGTATGGTGATGGGTTCACAACCACATGAAAAAGTTAGTTTTGGGTTTGGAAATGGATTTTTGATATTATTATCATGTAGAGTTTGTTTTCAGTTCTAAAAGTATTTACTTGTTGTGAGCTTGTCATTATCATTGATAGTGATCTATAATTAATAATATTTAAAAAAAATCTTATTTAAATGATTCATGATAGTGTACCACATGATATATTATCATACCATAATAATTACTAAAATAAAAATAAAAAACAAAAACTAAAAGTAGTATATTCTCTACATATTTATAACATAATTTGGAAAATATAGAATAAAGAAATAACACAACCAGATTACAATACTAGATGTTTAATGATTATAGATTTTTTTTTATGGGAAATAAACTTTAAATATTTATAGGACTTTCAAATAAAAATGATTAACATTACATTGGTTAAGAAGGAATAAAAAGATTTAGAAAAAAAAGAGGTTTGTTGTATTTGTTAAAAAAAGTCTTGGCAAAAAAAATGATCTTTCAAATTAAAAGAAAAAGATGTGATTACTACATATTTTCACTTCATTTTTTTTATTTTTTAATTAACATTTCATGATCAATCACATAAAGCTTGAGTAGAAATATATTTTGTTCAATATTTAACTTTCCCCATGATCCAAGTACATGGAATCGCTTCCAAAACAAGCATTTGAATTTTGGAGTGCCCAGATAGATGTGTCTTAAGCCAATCAAACGTGCAAACCTGCGACCATCTATTTCGAGTCTGTCAGTTCTCTATCCAAGTGTGGAAGGAAGTTGAGACAATACTCGAACTTCCCAATCTGTGCTCCAAAGAAAATCTGTGGGATAATGTTCTTGACTGGTTTCATAGACGCGAGCTCTAACAATACATAATAGTTCGATTCTTAGTGCTGCGGAGGTTATGGATTGCGCGCAATGAGGGGATCTTTAAAGAAAAGGCCGTGCTCAGTTTTCAGGTAGCATCTCAATCCTTCTTTGCTTCCCTTTTTCCAAGGCGGTTCCAAAAATATACAAGAATGAAGAGAAAATACCATATACAAGCATAACGAAAAATGACCTCCTCACATAGATGTTACTTATACATGGTGTTTCTTTGATGGACCTAGTCAGAATGAGGGGCAATTATGTGGAACAGATTATGTTTTTCACTTATCAGATTATGTTTCAATCTTATGGCCTGGCTCTGGGGAATTTTCTGCATTATTGTTGCTCATGCCATCGGCACAAGAGAATGAAAGAATCTCTTTACAGGCTTTTGGGGATGCGAAGGGGATGCGAACTAATTGGTGATTAAATGTATGGTGGGGAATTTTCAAGCTCACAGTCCGATCTTTGACGATCTGATTCAGCACAACAGAGATGTAGCCTCCATCTTCGAAGAATTTCTTTCAAGCATATATGTAGACAGTTTAATCTCTCAAAATCAAGTCTAACTATTGGAATTCGACTTCTCTCAAAATCAAGTCTAACTATTGGAATTCGACTTCAGGTGCATCAGGATGGATTTCTTGATTCGACTTCAGGTGCATGAGGATGAATTTCTTGATGGGGATGGATGCAGATAGTTGAATATGTAGAATTACACAAGTTAGGGATGTTGGGGCAAATAGTTGAACCAGTCGCCACGCTTTCTTATCATCAAATCTTCCATCTGTTCAAATAATAATATCCCACTTAGTAACAGAATCGATATAACAGAAATAAAGTAAAATAATTAATTAAAACGAAAGTATACATATTGCATACCCGCACTTCAGCTTGCGATGAATCTCGCATGTTCTCAGCTACTACGAAGGGATCGATGTTCATTATTTGTAGCTACATATATGCATGTGAATATTAGCAATTGATTTTGCAATTAAATGGTCACTATGTAAGGCGATGTAGTTAGTTATAATACTCACACCAGGAAAAGTGTTAATGAATGATATCGGTACCCAGCCCTCTTCATCCATTCGTGCTTTGAGATAATCATCTCGAATTAGATTTGCTGGGCTAAACCTGTATTCCACTACGCCCGTTATCATCGTTTTCAGTGGGACTTTCGTTATTTCTGGAGTAAGAACAACCCTATCTGTCGGTGGAGTTTCTGCCTGCTGTTGATGAGTTTCTGGAACTTCTGCCTCCTGCTGCTGATGAGTTTCTGTCTCATGATGAGGAGGAACTCCCTCTTCTTGATGACGAGGAGGAAGAGGAATTCTTGGTCCCTCTGCCTGATAACGATGATTGGGCAGGTGGATTATTCCTGTTACCTCAGAAGCAGGAGGAATACTAGAATACAACATTGCTGGTTCGGGTCGACATGAAATATTACTGAAAGGAGCAGCAGCAGGGATTCTTGGTCCCTCTGCTTGATAACGATTGAATATTACTGGACCAAGAAACCCCCTAACCTGAGAAGCAGGATAAATACTAGGATAGAACATTCCTCCTGGTGGAAATGAAATATTATTGTACTGACCATGACCATGAACAGGAACAGTTATCTGCGCCGGTGCAGGCATTGATGTTGTGTGTACTTGAAGTCCTGATGGATCTGCAAACAAAAGAAGGATGGACTTGTTGATGATGTGTATGTAGAGCTATATATGTATACATTTGAAAAAAAATAACAAAACAGTTAAAAACTCTTCCCCAAGAAACATGTTATATTGAATTATTTACATTGGTGTGCTGGTTGAAAAGGTTGCGGTTGCCCTTGAGGTGGACGCGGTCGCCATCTCCTATTATGCCTGCGATCTTCACCTCCTGGATATTGATTTCCCCGTGAAACGAAGCCAGCGTTTCTGACAGGATTCATGCTTTTCTAATATTATCCCTGAAATGAAAAGACAATAAGAACTACCGGGTTCTGCAATTTCGTTTTCCGCAAAGCTGTTCTGCAATTTCGTCTTCGTCTTTCGCAAAGCTGTTCTGCAATCCCCTTTTTCACAAAACCTATTATTTGCTTTATGTCTCTATTCAAACTCTATCTTCAATATAAATATGAATCGACAACCCATCGTACCAAAGTTCATGGATCATGGAACGTTGGGGGCGTGAGATAACTAGGGCGTGGGATAACTAGCACTCAAATCGTCCCATTTTTCCGGTAATTTGTTTCCTAGATTCAGTTATAAAAATCACGGGTTATAAAAACTGGCGTGTCAGTTATCACATGCCGAATTATGTATCAAAATTTATGGATTATAGAACGTTGGTGCATTGGCCTTTTACTATGTTTCAAAACTCTATTTTGAATTTTGTGTACCGTTTGTTGTTTTGATTCTTCCTTATTTGATGAAATGGTCTTTGGTCTAAAGGATGAGGATGGAGTGGTCTTTGGTCTAAAGGATCAGGAGTGACTTACCATTGTACCAAAGTTCATGGATTATGGACCTTTAGTGCATTGGCCTTTTATTATGTTTCAAACTCTATTTTTAATTTTGTGGATCTATTTGTTGTTTTGTTTCTTCTTAATCTGTTTGATTGTACATGGCTCGGGCCCTCCCAACTAACTCACCCCTAAAGGGAATTGAATCTAGGTCACCCTAGTGACTAGACCTACACCTTAACCAAATAAACTAACCACAATTGACATTAATAAAATTATGTTATTTTTGTAAAAAATATATATTTTTATTAGAATAATAATAATAATAATTAATTAATTAATTAATTTAAAAAACAAATATTTACTCAACACCTAAACTCTAAGCCTTATGTCATGCAGACTTACAATATACTTTACTTAGACTAAAAATATGGTGAATCCTTTTTGGGAAAACCCCTAAAATTTAGGAAAAATCAAGGTATCTTCAACGTCCCAATCTATGCTCTATTGAGCTAGATGTATGTTTATTTATTTTATATGATTTTTTTGGTCAATATCTTTCTATTTAAGTTTATTTGCATTACCCACACAACTAGTTGCACCAAAGAAAGAAACCCTATTTGTTCCTAAAGAGTTGGGATTAAGTGACATAATCGATAATTAATTTAATTTGGAATCTTGTGGTTGCTTGACTCACTAGTGTAGATATTGTCCTTACTAGATGTTACATTTGTGATATTTTAGAATAATACCATTTGTACCAAACCCTTTCTTTACCACTTTAAATCAAGCTCTTATGATCATTTTGGTCTATAGTATTCATTTAAATAAAACATTAATAATATATATTGTAGATTAAACATCAATTAATTGACATTTGAGGGATTTTTTTAAAGACAACTATATGAAAGAAAACAATAATGTAGACTAGGTCTAGGCCAAGTGGGTAAGTATATTGTTGACAAATATTTGTGCTTTAATAAAATTCAATTTACTTTTGTACATCATCTAATGAGAAGAGGTGCATAGTGGGTTTCATTTAGAAATAAATTATGCAAGTAACCTAATAAAAATAAAGAAACCTTAGTTTTTTATGGACAGTTGAGATTAGGTGACATGATTAACAATTATTTTAATTTAAAAGTTTGGGTGATATGCATAACATGTGTAGTTTTTTTTTGGAGAGTTGAGATTAGGTGACATGATTAACAATTATTTTAGTTTCAAAGTTTGGGTGATATGCATAATATGTGTAGGTAGAAACTAAACATTTATAATATTATCATTCAAGTGGATAGGGATAAAAGAGAATGCATTAGAAAAAGGGTTTCTAATATTGTTCTTACTAGATTATGCAATTGTGATAATTGAGCATATAATACTATTTGCAATATTTCCTTTCTTTTTTACTTTTCCTTAGTTCAAAAAACTAAACTAAACATTGAATAGATTTAATTTTTCTATTGGTGCAAATTATATCAAGTGCTTATGCTATTTTCATGTATGCTATTTATTTAAATTAAAACAATATTATATATTACATTTAATTTTGATGATGCTCTTATAGAAAGAAATCATATCATTAATTTATGAATGGAAATCACATTGTGTTAAATTAAATGAGACTTGCAAAATGATATATCAAGTTGTATCAAAATTCTCATTAACATAATTATAATGTAAAATGTTATCCTAAGGTAAACTAATAGCTCTACTTCTTCTAAATTTTAAAGATAAACATACAACAAAATTAAACAAATCAAACCATAAAACAATGAAACAACAATGTATATTAGTTATCCCACTTGGGTACCCTTTTAGGTATCTCCTTATTACATTAATCATTCTTCTTAGGTACCTCTGTAAGTATGTTACACTTATCATTTCATCATTTTAAAAAGGTATGTTACACTTGCCTTCTTTTTTTTTTTTTTTTGCACCTATCATGCCCACATTCTAGGCATATCTCATTGTCTATGTATTTTTCTTTATCATTAAAAGAAATGACATCCCATGTATTCACCACCCAGCCTTTTCAATAGTTTCTTTTCCACTTCATAGTCGTGAGGGGGAAACTATCACTTGGGAGTACCTTATCTTTGAATAACTTATAATTGGTGGGAAATAAAAATGTACACTATTATCAAGCACCTATAAAATCCCTTTACATTGTTGATTATGCCACAATATTCATTAATATATAGAAGACTTAATGGTTAGATACCTTAACAATGATGAGAAACACAGATCCTACATACCATATAATGATTTCAAAGTGTACAATAACATTGTTTTCCCATTGGATAGACCTTTACCCATGTCCAAAGAGAGGGGTGGTGGAAGTATATTTCAATATTTGAAAGAAGGTATCAATGATATGCATATTATTCTTCCATAGATCATCTTGTTCGAGTGAATGTTAAAACATTCTTTGTATGGAATGGGTATCATATAAGAAATCATCCATACCAACCTCTTTATATTTTTCTTCATCACCAACATGGGATGATCCAATGTTATTGTAGATCTTATGCATTGGTGACTCGGGATGTAGAGGGAATTGAATAGGTGTTTGATTCAACCATGCTTGATATGCTTACTTGTCAACATGTGCTTATTTATCAACCTTATCTCAAATAGACTTCATAGTGGGGTAGAGCGGTAGATGGTAGACATGTTGCTTTCCATGCTAATCCTAATTTCAAAATTGCTGAACATTAAGTCAATTCAATATTAGTAAACACAATCCATTTAGTATGTTCAAATGTTAGTGTAAACATTTATTAGAATCATGAAAATATATATCCAGTACATGTGTAACTAACCATTTTACAAAAACAAAAAAAATTGATGTGATGCAGAGGCTCTAAGAACCTCCAATCATAAGAAATGTAATAAACATACTCGTAAATATGAACTATAATATATAAATAAAATATTGGTAAAATGAAACTTAGGACTGAATGTTTGCTTCTATTTACATGGTCAATGGCATTATATAGTTTTAAATGGTTCCACTCATAGATCCACACAAATCAATGAGAGAACATAATAAAGAAATCAGTGCATGTAGCTTAAGGGATAGAAAGATGCAACTACCTAACATTATGCTCAGATATTGAGAAAATGCACATTCAATAATATTGAAAATAAGGTGATTACTATATGCTCACATATCAATAAAATGCATAATAAATAATACTAAAAAATATGGGATCACTCCCTAAAAGATGGGGATTATTGAGTCATGGATGGATAAGTAAGGCATTGAGTCATGGATGGATGAGAAAGGAATTGCAAGACATGGAGATGCATCCTCTTGGGAAGGGAACCTTGTATATATACATAAGTTCCAATTGATTTAGTTTGAAAACATCCTTTCCTCCTGATTTAAGAATGAAATCATCGAAGAAAAATATATTGTATGCAATGAATGTAGATGATTCTAGCTACAAATAATGAATTCTATAGACCTTTACAAAGTTGGATTAGTGGTGATGTGTTATGGGAAATATAAAAGCTAACTAGTAATGATGCGATGGAAAAAATAAGGCTTATAAGAGTGCCATCATTACAATCACTACTTCCGTGTCAGACATGTCTACTTTTGCATGCAGGTATTTGTGAAGCATTCATGAGTAAACATCATTCACCGAATATCTATGCAGTTCAATATGGATTTTTTCCTTCAATTAAGAATATTACACCCCAATAAAAGAAACATAAACCCACTAGCACATACCTCTCAAGTCGTGTTGTAAGTTCTGGAAATTGCTAAATAGTGTACTTCTAAAAATGTAATATAGAATATGATCTTATGTTATGATCCTGTATATAGGTATCTGAACATTTATGTATAATATTCAACTAGGTTTTACATTTTTATGAATTATCCTAAACGAAAATGTTTCCATTCTATAGGCTGAACTACTATGTTGAAAAATTGAAGATGCAACATATAAAGCGAAAAGGTACAAGTCTGGATTTAGTTTTTAATAAACAAGATTCAAAATTGTACCATATATTGGTTGTTTTACAGTACAAGCGATTTTTTTTTGTTAATAAACATGATTACAAATGGGTTGTGATGATGCATAATTAGTTCTTCACAGTCTCATTTGCAAAGTTCTTTGTTTTATTGGTGGGAAGAGAAGCCACTGTTTGACTAAATCTCTACAAGTCTATTCTCAATCCTAATAGTAGTTTGCATTGGTGTTCTTATGTAATGTGATATATATAATATTACTCATTCACACAAAATCTATGGTATCTTTAAGATAATTATGTGAATTTAATCATTTGAAATGCTTGGGTTGTTTCATAGAATTCTCTCTTAGGCATTTTGGTTGTTTAGCCTCTTCTACAAACAATAATTCTGGGTTGCATGTAAGATATCAACTTATCTTATGTTCTGACCCTATACTGATAAATGATATTTTATGTAAAATATCCAACTATGGTTTACAATTATTATAAAGTTTCCTAAATGAAAATGTTTATATTATGTAGGTTACATTGTTGTGTAACTTCAAAATTGAATACAAAGCATACAAAGCTACAATATGATTTTCTAGATAGACATCAACGATTTTGTATTATATTGTTGAGATAAAATATGAATTTTATGCTAAACAACAACAATTTCCATCCATTAATAGGGTATTGATATCATGAATGCTTTTTCACCTAGTAGCATGTCTAAGTCTATTGGTAGAGGTCTATATAGTTTGTATGTTGGCCAGGGTCTATATAGTAATGATATGAGTATGCAGTGGATGACGGGACAAGAGGAAACACTCATGAATGAAATACAACTATGCAAATGAATACAATTGGTACATAGGATTGATGCAAATTACAATGCCTCAATGATGGAACTAGTTAGGAATCTCTTCCATTTATGTTATTATTTTTATAAAAAATAAAAATATTAGTGCCATAATTATAATGTTGCAGTCCTCAATGCCTATAACAATTCACATTCATAATTACTAGCAACTATTTTAGGAAGTGGTTCATATGAAATATTAGGATCCAACCCTAGTACTCATACCCTATCTTGCATCTTAAAAGGATCCATCCCTAGTACCCATAACCTACAGGTTTAAACTGTTGTCCTTCCCTTTCTTTCATAATCATACCTTGTTGAAGCTTAGCCTTATAACTTGAGACACACACAAACCCATATTTTTGTATATCTAAAAGGATCTTGATCTTGCTCTTTATTTTATAATCCTATTTGCAAATTTGGTTATGGTAAGGACTTAGAAATAAAGATTTGGTTTCCTTATCAAATTGCATCAAGTTGACCTCTTCACAAAATCTCACCAATTCAAGACTACTTGGTAGTCTAAACAGTGGTCCAAGTATTACATTGTGATCTCAATGTTTTGGGAAATTAATACTCTATTTTGTGGCCATTAAAAGAGAACAAGGCCATTTTTCTTAAAGAAAACATTGGTGATCGTTTTCTTTATATTACTATCCATTATATTCAGCTACATCCTCAGATCATACAACAGTCTAACTAGGGAAGAGAATCAATTGAGGAGGTGGTGGTATAGTAGAAGGGTCTCTGCAATCCATTGGATGCTCATAACTTTGTCCTTTCTTGATGCCATAGAAAGGTGACAGTGTATTCGTGTAATCGGGATGCATGTGTAAGATGAAATATGCATCAATATTTTTGGCAAAGTAAAAGGATACCTGGTCATGGTGGTGGAACATTCCCCGCACTCCAATAAACCTATCATAAACATGAGGTGCAACAGCCTCAATCCTAAACTCCCACTGTCGGAGTAACTTTCCAGTAACACAATTAGTAGGAATGTCAAACATAGTGCCCTTGACATCATGTCCTTTTATTGTAATTTTCATTTCCTCCCATTTATCATGACCTAATACTTGTTCCCTCCTCCTCTGGTAAGAAGTATACCATATATCACTTAGAGGTCCCGCCCTTTAGTGGATGTCCAACAACACATTGATTTCATTGATCATCAAGGACACCAACCGTAATGATGGGTATTCATCGTGCATGGAATATAAATGGACACACATCAAATCATGCTTGGATAAGATCTCCTCGATCGTGATCTTAGTGATCTCATGATCCCAAAGAGAATGAGAAGTAGTATCAACACTTGATAGTCAAATTAAAAAAATGTATCAGCCAAAGTATAAAAGACCGATACAAAATTTAAAGATATTGATAGATGGAAAATAAATAAATATGAATGTAATGTACTTGTGTGATGATGAACCTCATCACTGTTCTTTGAGGGGGTCAATGGGTCATGGCCATCGTGCGAGGCACTAGCCACCATGATGCTAGATGCATGCACACTAGATGGCTTGGATAGCAGGGTGCCTAGATAAAAGTATAAACAAACAATAATTAGTAATTAAAATTACAGATGTACATGTATACAATAATTTACTTCTATAGGTAACTCAATAAAAAAAAAACTAAATGTAAACACTATAAATATGAGTCCACTCATGAAGTGGGGGTATTCCGAAGCAGCGGATCATCTTGATGATCGAGACTAGGAGAGGGAAGAACCTTTCTCTATAGAATGATCCACATGAAACAATGAATAAAAATCATATATGTCATCCTTTGAATAAAATGAGAAGAACGGAAAATAATGATTATGATGTTCTGATGTGTTAGGAACCCATGCCAACCCTTCTCTTTACTTTGTTAGTATATTGTTGTTGGGCGCATATGCTTTGTAAGTCGTCCCGTAGTATTTGTTGATCCATAGCTTGTATTGGCCCATGGTATTGACCCATAGTATTGGTGCCTAGACTTAGTATATAAGTTTGTGTTGAGGCCAATGAAGGAACGATGAAGTTATTTTGTATTGAGCTTGCTCAAAGGAGGTTGCCCCCTCAAAGTGGCCTGCGATCAATAAAAATATTATGTGATCTGATATATCGTGTATTTCATCAATTAATTGTTGTAGGTTCTTCTCATCTGGTATCAGAGCACTTTCTTGGGCTCGTTGGGTGAAATTTCTGCCAAATTTTTTTTCACATCTGTTGCAGGTTTGGATCTGGGAATAATCCCTATCCTCTTAACTATGGGAACTACTTGGGCATAAGCCCTAAATCTCATTGTGAGGATTACCACAGTAACCACGAAGTAGTTGGCCCATTGAGAGGACCTGCTAGCGAAAAGGGCAACGACCCCTACCTAATTGGCTAGTTCCCACCCGTGAGGTAAACCAAGAGCTGACGTTTGTGGCAAAATGGTTATAATTTTTACTTGAGTTGTGGAGTGAGAGGTACGTACCCAATACGCAAGACGTCATACAACATTGGTGGCCGAGTGAAACCCCTGAACCATTAGGGAGTCGAGCATACATGGGATCCATATCTATTTTCAGCTAATAAATTGCAGATTTCCTCTGTCCAGAACTGTTGCTGATCACTTATGTGCCGTTGCAGATCCATTTGTTGCCGATCCATTCCATGCCATTGCAGATCCATCTGTTACCGATCCCTTCCACGTCATTGCAGATCCATTTATGAAATGTATATATGTGTGTGTGTGTGTGTGTGTGTGTGTTTCAGCCATATCTCCCTAGTTTTAGCTCGGTTTTCCTTGAAACTTCCCTGACACCCTTGCAATCCCATTCTGCATATTTCATTCATAAGGACCCTATCCCAAATTGCACTTCCCAATGCCAAAAATCCCACATTTGTCTATTTTTAGGGTCTTCCATAACTTCTTCGATTTTCACCAATCGCCTTTAAAGTTTACCACAGTGTTCCTTTCCTATTTTTGTTTCTTTGTCCCTCTCTGCCAAATTTTCTCATTCTTTCACCCTGTTTCTGAAATCCTCCTTTTCTGCTTCCCTCTCCATTCAAATGTGTCCAAAATCTAGTCAAACCCAAATTACCCATCTGATTTTTCCCCAAATCCATATTTTCCTTTACTAAAATAGTTTATGTTTTTGTTTATCTACCCACTAAAAAAAAAACTCCTGGTTATGCTTGTCACCCGCGCATGAGAAAAAACTAAGGAGGAAGAATTTGCAGCCCTCAAAAGAAAACTCTAGGATCAGGATGAAAAATTTCTCGGCCTCCATCTTGAGAATTCAACCATGAACAATAAACGACAGTCAGAGTCTTCTTCAGACAATGGGTTCTCTTCTTCCAACAATTTCTGTGGTCCGAAGCTTGATTTTCCTCGCTTCAATGGTACTGATCCGACTGGATGGATCTATCGGGAAGGACAATATTTTAATCTGCCTAATACTTTTGATGTCAACAAAGTTCCACTTTCATCATTTCATTTGGAACAGGAATCTCTTCAATGGTATCGTTGGTACATCAAGGCTCATGAAGAGCCAAAATAGCCATATTTTTTCCATCTCCCTTTGCAATGATTTGGTCCTAGTGATTTTGATGACTTAACAGGATCTGTCACTAAACCTCGCCAAATTGGCACTGCAAGAGAGTATCAAACTGGATTTGAGAAACTAGCCAACCACACCGAGGGATGGCCTGATGAATTCTACAAGAGCTATTTTATCAGTGGTCTAAAGGATGCAATCCACTCTGAGGTCAAAATATTTTGTCCCAACACAATGATAGAAGACTTGGGGTTGTATAAGTTGGAAGAAGACAAGATTTCTGCCCAACAACACTCCAAACCCACTTTTGTTCCCTTCAAAAATATGGGTTCTCAACGCCCTCCCATCCCACCAACTCCTCGACCAACTCCTATCAAGCATTTGTCTGAAACAGAGATGCAGGCACGCAGATAAAAAGGGTTTTGTTATAATTGTGATGAGAAATTCACTCGGGGACATATATGTGTTGAGAAAAATCTCTATCTCTTGGATGTGGATTCTTTTCCTACCTCTGAAATTGGTGAAGAAGCTCCAGATACAATAGATGATCAGGTAGACATTCAGGAGCCTCCTATTGACCCTCCGTATCAACACGACCACCTAGAGATATCTCTCCATGCTTTAGCCGGAGTGACCACCCCCTAAACAATGCAGGTCATGGGTTACCTCAAGAAGTTTCCTCCTACAATACTCAATGATTCTGGTAGCACTCATAACTTCATCGACCCTCTGATTGCCAAACAGGCTGATTGTTTTGTCCATCCTTATTCCAACTTTGAAGTCATGGTTTCCAATGGGGGCACCTTAGCTTTCAAAGGGAAGTGTCACAATATGCATATCTCTATGGGATATTATAACCTCCACTCTGACATGTTTTCCTTGACCTTAGGAGGATGTGATGTGGTTTTGGGTGCTCAATGTCTACGCACACTTGGCCCCATCTTATGGGATTTTGTTGAAATTTGGATGCAGTTTTCACCCAATGAAAAAAAACATACATTGACATGCTTACAACCAGGGTCTCTCAGCATCATCAATTCACATCCCATGGATAAAATCCTTAAGAATAATTCACATGGTGTCATCGCCTAGATCCATTCCATTCAAATGCAACCATCAACGCTCTCCAATACTCCTTTGGATCTACAACAAATTCTGGATCAATATCCAGGTTTCTTTATTGAACCAGTGGGATTTGCACCTTCATGGCCAGATGACCATCATATTCAGCTCCTTCCTAGAAGCATTCCTCCCAACATCAGGCCCTATCACAACACATTTCACCAAAAAATAGAGATTGAAAGGATCGTTCGGGACTTACAAAATCAATGTATTATTCGCCCAAGCACTAGTTCCTTTTCTTCACCAGTTCTTCTTGTCCACAAAAAATATGGGTCATGGCGCCTCTGCATTGACTTCCGAGCACTTAATCACTTCACAATCAAGGATAAGTTTCCAATTAATGTTTTTGATGAGCTTCATGGTGCTCAATTTTTCTCCAAGTTGGATCTTCGTTCTGGGTATCATCAAATTCGGGTTCATGAGGATGATATCCCTAAAATAGCTTTCCACAAACATGATGGCCACTATGTGTTTTTGGTCATTTGCTTTGGACTCACTAATTCTCCTTCCACATTCGAGGCATTGATGAATAAAATATTCCGGCCCTACTTCCGGAAATTCATTCTGGTGTTCTTTGATGATATCCTCATCTACAGTAAGACATGGGATGAACATCTCCAACATATGGATCTTGTAATGCAACTTTTCTCTGACCATCATCTCTGTGCCAAACAATCTAAATGTGTTTTTGGACAGAAGGAAGTAGCTTATCTCAGGCACATTATTTCAACACAAGGGGGTTCACGTGGATCCTACCAAAATCGTTGCCATGACCAATTGGCTGCATCCTCAGACACTCAAGAGCCTTCATGGTTTTTTGGGGTTAACTGGCTACTACCTCAAGTTTTTCAAGGATTATGGAAAGATTTCAACTCCATTAACTGCTCTATTAAAAAAGGATGCTTTTACGTGGACACCTTCTACTGAGTGTGCATTTGAAAAACTGAAACAAGCTATGTGTACTACACCTCTTCTAGCTATGCCCTATTTTTCCAATCCCTTCACTATTGAGAGTGATGCTTGTGGCAATTGACTTGGTACTGTTCTCCTTCAAGATGAACATCCCATAGCGTTCACCAGCAAAGCCCTTTCAAGTAAGAATTTATCTTCCTATACATATGAGAAGGAAATGATGGCTATTTTGAATGCAATACATAAGTAGCGACCATACTTATTAGGGAATCATTTCTGCATAAAGACTGATCACGAGAGTCTGAAATATTTCCCGGAACAATGTGTATCCTACCTATCACAACATAAATGTGTTAGCAAATTCATGGGTTATGACTATGAGATCACTTACAAGAAGGGTAAGGACAATATTGTGGCAGTTGCTTTTTCTCGCAGATTTGATGACCCAGTTTATCTATCCGCTATTTCTATTCCTGTTCCAAATTGGTTGCAATGTGTTCAACAGGGCTATGTCAATGACTCTTCATTATATGAAATCATCCAACGCTCGGCCAAAAACCCTTCTATTGTACCACATTACTCTTGGGATGGTGCTTCCTTGAGATACAAGGATCGTCTGGTGCTTCCCTAGAGCATAGATCTTTAATAGGTTTTCTTCTATGAACTCCATGCTTCTCCATCGGTAGGGTACTCTGGGTTCCTCAAACGTATGAGTGGGCACGGTGTAACTTATTTTGGTTAGGAATGAAACAGACAATTCAACAGATAGTGGCTGAATGTGATACCTGCTAGTGCAATAAGGGTGAAACGATGCTCCTTATGGGATTGCGTGAACCCTTTCCCATCCCTATACGGATTTGGACAGATATTTCTATGGATTTCATTGAAGGGATTCCTAAATATGGAGGGAAGACAGTGATTTTGGTTGTGGTTGATTGCCTTTCCAAATATAGTCATTTTTGTGCTCTCAGCCATCCCTTTACAACCTCCTTAGTCGCTCAAATTTTCCTGGACCAGATATTTTGTCTTTATGGAATCCCTTCTTCCATTGTCTCAGATCATGAAGCGAATTTCAATAGTCATTTTTGGACATAACTATTTCACCACACTGGCACCAAACTGAAGATGAATTCAGGGTATCACCCACAAACAGATGGCCAGACAAAAATTATCAATAAATGCTTGGAAACATATCTTCGTTGCTTCACCTTTGAACAACATAATCAGTGGGAAAAGTGGCTCCCTCTCATTGAGTGTTGGTACAAAACCTCTTACCACACTGCCTCTAAACTGACTCCATATGAAGCAGTCTATGGTCAGGCACCGCCAGTTCTTCTTCCATACACCCCCATCAGTTCACCATTTTAGGAAGTTGACACGGTCCTTTGAAACTGCAATCAGATTCTTGGCATTTTGCGGGACAATCTTCACATGGCAAGAAATCGCGTGAAGCAACAAGCCGATCAGCACCGTTCTGAGCGCACTTTTCAAGCAGGTGATATGGTTTTTCTTCATCTCCAACCTTAAAATAAATCTTCCCTGAAACTCAAAGGGCATCATAAGCTCACTCCAAAGTTCTATGGGCCATATAGGATTCTTAAAAAGATTGGGTCCGTTGCTTATAAATTGGAACTTCCTCCTTCTTCCCGCATTCATCCACTATTTCATGTCTCTTTTCTAAATAAAGTTCTTGGCACCAACATCAGAGGACAAACTATTTTACTAGAACTGGATAATGAAGGATCCATCCTTTTGGAGACGGAGGCCATCCTCAATCGATGCACTCGACAGCTTCGTTCTCGCTCTATCACAGAGGTCCTAATTCAGTGGCATGAAATGCAATGAGAGGATGCTACGTGGGAACCACTCCTTCAGATTCAACAACAATTTCCACATGTAAAGCTTTGAGGACACAGATTTTTCTAAGGGGGAGGGGATGTTAGGAAAAGATAATGATTATAAGAGTGTCATCATTAGGAGTTGTATCTACAATATAAGGGATGTGTTGTATCCGACGAAAGCCTCTTCATTTAGGAATGGAACCAAGAAGGGTGATGGAGATTATGAGAAGGGTCCATATTGTTCAATGTATATCTAGATCTAGAGAAATGAATGTTGGATGGAGAATGCTTGTCCTAAAAGATGGTGTTGGGCCACTTCTATTGCAATGGTGGGTAATGAAAACCATGTGAATCATATGTCTTCTAAAGTGAAACTCTAGTAGGTGGCTGATTTGTTGATAATGAGTGTTGACTGTGAAATATTTGTTGACTAGAAGATGTATGGTTATCTCCTATAGTTGGAAAATGAGAGGGACATTGGTAAACTCTGCACCAAAGAATGATGGAAGTTGCTGGAGGAGATGAAAATGTGCTAGAGCACAACTTTGATATTATTACCAAAGAAAATGGCTATCAACCAGATTTGATGCTATATGCTATCAATGAGTTGTTGATGATATATGGAGAGTGCACAGGACAATGATGCATGTGGGGATACATGTGTGTGGTTGTGTTCCCACTAAATACTGAGCATGTCATTTGAAAATTCCAATAATGAGGAGTGAAATGCAAATGGTGTATGTTGTATATGTTGAGCCATGGAAAACAATTGTCAAAGCTATAAATTAAATGAATGGTGTCCTTCCTGCATAGAGCATGGCTTCTACTTCACATACAAAAATAAAGTAGTGAAAATTAATTCCAATTTTTTGCATTGAGCATATCTCATAGTTCAAGTGAGGCACTAAAGTAGGGAATGATAGAAAGAAAGTACCAACGTAGACCCGGGTGGAAGGGTGCACTCCAGAGAACCATATTTGAAGTACTGATGTTGAATATGAGTAGTCTAGACCGAATGTGGAGCCAAGGAACTAGATCTACAAATATTTTCTTTCTAGAATAAGGGTTCCACATTGAGTGTAGAATTGAAGCAAGGAAATAGATGACATAAGGTTTACATATTAAATTTAGGTGGGAGGGTACGCTCCAATGAATAAGATCTAAAATACTATTGTTGAATATAAGTAGTGTAGTTGGGACATGAAGCCAAGGAACCAAATCTATATGGCTACCTAGCACTATTAGGGATGACGACAGATATAAAATAACCCAACATTGTATGCCAAAATGATCTAGATGGTCATTGAGCCAAAGAACCAAATTTTAGGAAATGAATGCATATATGCTTCAAAATGATACTGTAATGCAAATGAAAAGGTGGTTGAGCAAATATAACGATGCTTTCTTGATCTAGAGATATGTGGCCAATGGGTCATTTCTAAATCTAACATAAATTATGTGCGAATATTGTTAAGAATTGTAATCTCACTGGTCATAAGTGCATTAATTAGTTGAGTGATTAGTTGGTTAGTTTGACTAGGACACTTTGATGTCCCATAGTATTTTTTGTTCCATGGTATTTTCCAGTAGTATTGCTATGATGTAATCCTATATATTCTTATGGTTAATAATGAGAAGTAATTTAGCATGCCCACTACTTTTCCCTCCTTTACTGTCTTATAAACATTAACATGGTATAAGATCTGCATGGCCTGATCCATACCTGTTGTATTTGAGTAAGAATTTTCACATAGTGGAAAGCACACACACACGAGACAGGAACACATCAATGTGGAGGAGTTTTTTCATAGCACCATGGCCATATCTATTTTTTTATTTTTCCTTTGCAAGCATCGACACACCTATCCCTATTAGGAACTGCTTCACCCTTTCACTAACGCACCTACTTCTATGGAAGAGTGTGTTAGTGATGCACTCTCTGCATGGACTAAGCACGTCACTGATGAACTTATTGTCAAGGGAAAGTGTGACAATCACTGTTCACTTACATGCATTTTTCTTGACGCACCCTGTGACACACTGTTCTAGCACTGCAAGTTGCGGCATTTAAAAGACAATCATAAAAGATGGCTAATACCAATATGAAGTAGATCTCTTGACCAATGTTGACCGCTACCAATTATGAATTTTGGTCAATCAAGATGCAGACATTTCTCCAACTCAACAAATGTTGGGACATGGTTGAAAATGCGTTCACAGAACTAGATGCAACCGCTCTGGCCGCTATGTCTAATATTTAGAAGAAAGCCCTTGAATAAAGTCAAGAAATAAATCTTATTGCAAAATGGTTGATCCAAAACTGCATTGAAGAGTTCATTTTCCCATGGATCTCAGGATCCACCACCGTGTATCAAGCCTGAAATATCCTTGCATCTCCATACAAAGGTAGACAGATTCAAAATGGTAAGACTCCAAACCCTTTGAATTTAGTTTGAAAGTCTTAAGAAGAAGGAAACAAAAACTGTAGATCAGTTCATGACTCGGGTCTCAGGTATTGTGACTCAATTCCAAACTTACGGAGAAGCTTTGGAACATAAATTTGTCCTCCAAAAGAATCTCAGGTGTCTCACTAAGAAATTTTCTATGGTTTTTACTGTTATAGAAGAATTTAAGGATCTGTCCAAGTTCACCCTAGAAGAGTTAACAGGGTCCTTCTGTCCCACGAAGCTTGACTCAGCTAAGAAGAAGATTCTTTGAAAAATGCATTCAACACTCAAGATTCCATTAGTAAAGGTCGAGGCAGAGGAGGTAGAGGACGAGGTAGAAGAGGAAGAGGTTCTCATTCTATAGAATATAGAACCACCCATGAGCATTCAGAACACTGTGATCACTCAAAACTCTCAAAATCAGAGGGGGAGAAGCAAGAGTTGGACTAATAGGTCCAACATATAGTGCAACTACTGCAAGAAGTATGGCCACTATGAATGAGACTCCAGAAATGACCAAGCAGACCAGAACAATGGTAGATCCCATGTCTTTAATGTTGAAGAAAGCTCATCAGAAGTCATGTTTCTCTCATATAAAGTGACTAAAGAAGAATATCATTCAGATGTATGGTTCCTATACAGTGGCTGCAACAATCACATTATAGGTAACAAATTGCTATTCTCTAACTTAGATTCCTTTGTCAATACAAAAATCAAGCTCGGTGATCATTATCTTGTTCCTTCTCAAGGAAAAAGCATTGTTCCTATTCTTACTTAACCGAACAAGAATAAATTTATACATGATGTATTCTATGTTCCTAATCTGAAAGTCAATCTAATTAGTGTGGGTCAACTAATTCAAAACAAGTATCATGTCAGGTTTATTGATACTTATTGTGTTTTCTATGATAAATCCCCCAGTATAAGACTCTTAGCTAAAGTAGAAATGACCAAGAATAGGATATTCCCTCTCAATCTGAGAAGTGCTATCTTGTCACAATCATATGCACATACCGATTCCAATCTAGATGAAAACTAGTTGTGGCACTGTAGGTATGGTCATCTACCGTTCCTGAGTCTCAATCTTATGCAAAAAAATTCCATGGTCAAGGGGCTACCAGTCATGAATGAACAATCTAGTTCTTGTGAAGACTGTATCTTAGGGAAAAATCAAAGGGACAATTTCCCCACTTCCATATCTCAAGCCAAAGAACACCTTGAGTTAGTTCACACAGACCTATGTGGACCAATGCAAAACCAATCCATAGGAGGTAGTCTTTATTTTTTGGCCTTTATTGATGATTATAACAGGAAATTATGGGTCTAATTTCTTAGACACAAATCAGACGCATTCTCCAAGTTTAAATAATTCAAGGCACTGTCTGAAAAGCAGTAAGGTAAATCCATCAAAGTGCTCAGGTCAGATGGTGGAGGTGAATATGATACACATGATTTTGCATAGTTCTGTAAACAACATGGCATCCAACACCATTTCACTACCAGATACTCTCCACAACAGAATGGAGTTAATGAACGAAAGAACTGGACCACCATGAACATGGATCAAAGTATGATATCATGTAAGAAGTTGTTAGATGATTATTGGGATGAAGCCGTTGCATGTTCAATTTACTTACTGAAATATCTCCCATAGTAAGTGTTAAAGATAAGATTCATGAAGAAGCATGGAGTAGAACTAAGATTAGTGTTTCACATCTCAGATTTTTTGGATGTGTGGCATTTGCACACATACTTGATAAATTAATAAAAAAATTGGACAAAAAAAGTGAGAAATGCATCTTCACTGGTTATAGTGAACATCAGAAGGCCTACAAGCTGTATAATCATGTCACCAAAAAGGATGTGGTGAGAAGAGATGTAAATCTCCTCGAATACAAATGTTGGATTGATCATCAAAATGCTTAAGCAAATATTCAACAAAATGAAAGATAAGATCTGACAGATCTACCACTCAGAATGCCAATATTGGAGATACAGTAAGAAGGAACATCAATAGAAAGTCCACCGCAAAGAACCAGAAGTTTGAGGGAGTTATATGACCAGACTCATGTTATTGATGAGAAACTATAGAATGCTCTGTTTTCTTGTCAGCCAACATATTTTGATGAAGCAAAAAATGATGCAAAGTGGGTACAAGAAATGAATGAAGATATTGATTCCATAAAAAGGAACTAGACTTCGGATCTTGTTGAACTCCCACTAGATAAAATCAGTATTGGAATAAAATGGGTCTATAAGACCAAATTGAATGAAAAAGAAGAGATAGAAAAGAACAAATCCACATTATTTTCAAATGCATTTTCTCAACAATATGGTGTGGACTATGATGAAACCTTTTCTCCAGTAGCAAGGATAGACACCATCAAAGTTGTACTTGCAATAGTAGCTCAGAATCAATGGCATGTTTATCAAATGGATGTGAAATATGCCTTTCTAAATGGCATACTTGCAGAAGAATTCTATGTAGACCAACCACTTGGATATGTTGTCAAAGGTCAAGAACACAAAGTGTGCAAGCTGAAAAAGGCCTTGTATGGTCTAAAACAAGCTCCACAAGCTTGATATAGTAGGATTGATTTCTACCTCATCAACAATAGGTTCAATAGGAGAAGCAATGAGCCCACTCTCTATGTCAAAACAGATCAACAAGGTAACATTATGATTGTATGTCTTTATGTTGATGATATGATTTATACTAGAAATTTGATGCTAGAAGAATTTAAGACAGTCATGAAACAAGAGTTTTAAATGACTGATGCAAGCCTTATGAGGTACTTCCTTGGTCTGGAATTTGACTAAAGTGAAAATGGAATCTTCATATGTCATCATAAATATGCTACAGACATTTTGCAAAAATTCGGAATGAATAATTGCAAACCAGCAAAAACCTCCATTTCTACAGGGACGAAGTTAAGCAAGAATGATGATGGACCGGAAATAAACTCTACAATTTATAAAAGAATATTAGGCAATTTAATGTATTTGATTGCAACTAGACTTGATTTGATGTATGTTGTTAACATGATCTCTAGGTTTATGGAGTCTCGCAAATATTGTCACTGGAAAGTTGGTAAAAGAATTATGAGATATGTTGTAGGCATAGTTGGTTATGGAATTTGGTACTCTCATTCACCAAATAGTACTCTTACAAGGTACACTAACAATGATTTTGCAAGTAGTATTGATGATAGGAAAAGCACATCTGGTTATTCTTTCCATTTGGGTACCAATTTGATTTTATGGGCCTGTCAGAAATAACCCATTGTCAACATGTCTTCTACAGAAGCAGAATATGTCACAACAACTACAATAGAATGCCATGCAGTTTGGATAAGAATACTTTTGAAGGATATGGGACACACCAAAAAAAAAAACCTATTTATTGTGACAATAGTTCTGCAATACAATTGTCCAAACATAATTTGTTTCATATAAAGACTAAACACATTGACACTTGCTACCACTTCATTCGTGAGTTAGTCAATACTGGAGAGATCACCTTGTTGTTTTGTGTCTCTAAGGAGCAATTGGATGATATGTTTACCAAACCATTGGGCACATTTTCATTTGAGTTTCAGAGAAATCACTTAGCCAATGATAGTGATGAGAATATTGTCCCAGTTGAGATTAAGGGGGTGTGTTAAGAAATGTAATCTCAGTGGTCATAAGTGCATTAATTATTTGAGTGTTTAGTTGGTTATTTTGACTATGACACTTTGATGTCCCATAGTATTTTATGTTTCATGGTATTTACTAGTAGTATTGCTATGATGTAATCCTATATATTCTTATGGTTAATAATGAGAAGGAAATTAACATGCCCACTATTGTTCCCTCCTTTACTGTCTTATAAACATTAACAAAGATGCCAAATGCATAGTAATAGAAAAAAGGAATTAGGGTGAGAAAATGAGAGGGAGATATTGATTAATGAGATGCCTGGAAAGATAAACTCCCTGTGAATAGACTTATTCATCATGTGATAAATCTATGACAAAAATAATAATAACTTAGTTGTGACATGCTGCTGTATGATTTGATTTTTGTAATTACAAGTTGAGATTACTCTACAATAGTAAAACAAAGAAAATCTATATCCAATTTAGTTCATGAGGGAATATGTTGAATATTTGTAGAGAATCATTTTCATATCCATGTATATGAAGGAGATCACCTGCTATTGAAAAATTAAGGAATACCAGCTACATATATATATGTTACATTGCAATATTTTTTTAGAGAATCATTGTGGTAGTCATATATATGAATGAGACCACATGTTATTGAGTAATGTGTACATATCTATCACATAACATGTTATATAATAATATTTGAACTCTGGTGGGGAGTAGTATAATTCTATATCGAACTTCTATAGAAAAGTAATACAATTACTGAAACTCTTGGTGTTGACAGTTTGTTGTTTTTAGAACATTATTACAACTTAGGACCATATTCATACATTGATTTCATGATTATTTGGTCCAAAATATGGTTAATTATGATAATCCAAGGTTTTTAGAAGTTAGTTGGGGCATTTATGGCACAATCCACCACTTCTGGGCCAAAATCTAGTCAAACTGGCAGTCAAGCACCCTCATTTATGGACACCTCCCTCATTTGTTGCCACTACCTGAGATAGGCATTCCATTATCCCCTGAATCGTGAATATGTCTTTAAATGAGGTTCCCATGCATTGTATGTGGACATTTTGGCCCCTTTTTGGTTGTTTTGGCCTATCCTTGGTCACCTACACTCCACCAAGTCCTCCACAACTCATGTGAAACCATATTTAATTCCTTCCCATGCCTACCCAATGTTCATATTGACAATTTGTGACAGTTAGAGGTGATTTGGAAGCCTATTTGTCAACCTAGGGGGATTGAGGTCCAATGTAAGCTATCCACTAGTAGCCACTTCTGATGCATCCAAAGGCTCACGATTTTTCCCAAATGTTATATAAGGGTGTTCACAACTCATTTCTGGGTTGTACAGTTAATAATAAACCTGTTATTTGATCATTTGTGTTTGTAATTTGATCATGTGTGTGTCCATAATGCTTCTTTTACACTATTTTCTACATAATTAGTCAAATTTATTGATTGTGAGGTAATATTTAGCTAGAAAATATATTTCACATGGTATCAAAGAAATTGGAGCTTCTATTTGAACCAAGACTACTTCAGAAGTGCACCAAAAGCAGTGGAGCAACCACAGAAGTCCTCGGGGCCATTTCCTTGAAGCCATTGGATAAATCCTTTGGAGTCTACCTAGGGTGTGACGCGCTCCTGATTGTGCCTTATGTCAATCCAGGGTTCGAATTATCTAGTGAGGATCCCCTCCAAAGTGATTGAGAGTTTTCATTGTCGGTTTACAGTGTTCTTTGTCAACTAGTGCGCAAGCTACAAATGTATTTGTCTCATGTATTTCTCACTCCATTCAACTAATTTGAGTGGAAGGATGAAATGATAATCCAGTTGAGATCCAAGGGTCTCTTCAGAGTTACCATGAGGACTGAAACTCAGCCAAATCCTATAGTAGAGAAGTCAATGTTCTTCAACAGAATGGATGAAGCTTTTGGCATGCTTTGTCTCGGCATTTCAAGAAACCTCTTGTTTCATATTGACAGTCTCACTACTCCAAATTAATTGTGTCTCAAGCTTTCGTATTTTTTTGGGAAGACTGATGAAATGAGGGACCACAAACTTGAGAATTAGTTGATCTGACTGAGCCCAAGCAGTTTCGAAACTATCCAAGACTTCTTCACCAATTTCAAATCCTTGGTCTTGCAGCTCAAGCAATGTGGCAATGAGAACAAGAACGAACAACTTGTTTTGTCCATACTTTCAAAGTTGGGTCCTGAGTACTTTGTCTTTGTTTCTACATTTCATTCCACCAAGCTCACTATTCGAAACTGGAAGATGCCATCTTTGGAATATTTCATGGAGATGCTCACACAAGAACAAGATAAACTGGTTTTAAGGGGTACCATCAAGCAAAAGGACCAAGTTATTGCAGTTGGGGCTTTGAAGCAAGCAAGAGGAAAGCAAAATCCCAAGGGTTCAAAGCATCAAGAAAAGAAGAAAGACAAGGAGAAGCCAAGATATTCTGATGGGGGTTTGAGTCTTGTCAAGGAGAAAGGAAAGAAGAAAGAGATGACCAACTGCACTTACTGTCAAAAGGGTTGGCACCTTGAAAGTGCATGCATGAAGAATACCATTGATATGATGACCCATATCCTTCAGAAAAATAACATTCCTCTTCCAGAAAGTTCAAATAAGAAGGAGGGTGTTTCTGAAGACAAGGAGAGATGCCATGCATTGATGGCTAGCACCTCAGAATATTCCTCTTTCACCATAGAATTAGGTTCCTCAAGGCACATGACTTCTGCAAGAGAAAATTTCTCCACTCTTTCACCTTATAGTGGTCCTTCCATTCTTATGGGTGATGATTCAGAGATCCAAGCGAGAGGCATTGGGAAGATCAGTCTACAAAATGGGTACTTCAGTAATGTACTATATGTTCCTGATCTTGCAGCAAATATCCTCTCTGTTTATCAAATGAACCACATTGGTTCATCCAAGAGAGTGATTTTCACTTAAGATGATGTGGAAATTTCTAAAGTTTCTACAAGCAAAGTGGTAGCAGTTGGTGTTTCATATCATGAGTCAAGAATGCACACATTTTCACTCTCTCTCTCTTACTCCTCTCCTAATGCTCTTCTATCACATGCTAATGAGGTCAGTAGACTTTGGCATGAGAGATTTTGACACCTCAAATATAGATATCTTCAATCACTGAGAAAAGAATACATGGTTGAAGGACTTCCAAGCATCATATTTTCAAAAGGTACCTACAAGGGGTGCATTGTTGGGAAGCATGCAGAGCACAAGTATGAGAAGGGGAAGGCAAGGAGATTTGCTCATACTCTTGTTTTTTTCCATTCAGATGTGATAGGACCTATTCCTACACCCTCCTATGGAAACTAAAAGTATGTCCAAACATTCATTGATGATTTTTTAAGATATTGTTGGGTGTTCTTTCTCAAGCAAAAAGATGAAGTCTTCCAGTCATTCAAATTTTTCAAATATTCAATGGAGAACTTCAGTGGGAGGAAGATAAAGGTATTAAGGACTAATAATGGAGGTAATATGTCAATAAGGACCTGCATCATCTATGTGAATATGATGGCATTCAAATGCAACATTCTGGGCCTTACACACGCCATCAGAATGGTGTGGCAGAGTGCAAGAATAGAGCATTGAAGGAGATGTCTACATGTATGATGGAGGATATGTCCTTGTCTCCTAAAATATGGGATGAAGCCATTAAATGTGCTGCATATGTTCATAATAGGGCACCACAAAAAGGATTGGAAGGCATGACTCCATTTGAGTCTTGGATGGGACACAATCCTGATGTGTTTCACTTCAGGGTATTTGTCTCAAGAGCATGGGCTAGAATACCTCTAGAGAAAAGGAAGGCCTTGCATCCCCAAATCAAGGAGTCCATTATGGTTGGACATGCAGAATATGAAAAGGGATACAATATATTTTAACCCTCATATCGAAATAATTTCATTGAGATGAGTGTTCAGTTTGAAGAAGAGCCCATGCATGCATCTAACCAAGAAGAAGGGGAATGCTCAAATCCCCTACATGAATAGGATGTAAGTGATGCTTCATATTATGATATTTACGATTATGATTTTGAGGATGAAGATGATGACATGCATGCATATCATTACCCTCCTACAAGGCCCGAGTGGGCTGAGAAAACCATACAAGCAGTTGGTGAACTTGCAGGTGATCCACAAGAACCTAAGAAGACTATATCATAGTTTCACAATGCATTGTCTTCTTGTGATACAAATATTCATGGGAGGTGTTTTCTTATGGTTGTATCTGATCCAAAATCATATAAAGAAGCATCAAAATATTCAAGATGGAAAACAACCATGGAAGAATAGATGAACTCTCTCCATGACAATGGAACTTGGGAATTGGTCCCTCTTCCTTCCAAGAGGAAACTGGTGCAATGCATGTGGGTGTATAGGACCAATATGTCTGTTGATGGTTTTGATATGAAGTATAAGGCCATATTGGTGGCTAAATTATTCTCTAAAGTCCATGGAATGGAATACACAGAGACATTCACGCTTGTGGCAAAGATGGACTCAATCAGGCTAGTTTTGGCCATTACAACTTCCAAGCGATGGGAGGTTCATCACATGGATGAGAATGGTGCATTTATTCACATGGATATTCATGAGGATATATATATGAAAAAAACTGAAGGATTCATTCATGATCCTTCACTTGTGCGCAGGTTGAAAAATTCCATCTATGGTCTCAAGCAAGCTCGTAGAGCTTGATATTCCAATATGGACAATTTTCTACTATTACAAGGTTTTGACTCTTGAGAGATGAAAATATGATCCAAATGTTTACATGCAACATGTTAGTGACTCTATTTTGCTTATTTTGTTGTATGTTGATGATATTTTGATCACTGGTAGTTGCATTAATGAACCAGGCTTAGTTAAAGCTGCATTACACAGTGCATTCTCCATGTCAGATCTAGGATTGTTGAGAGAATTTCTGGGCTTGGAGATTGTTCAATCTGATGAAGGGATCACAATTTCACAATCAAAGTATGCTTAAGATATGCTATAGAATTTAAAAATGGATGAATGTAAGGCTACCAATTTTCCATTCCTTTCAGGTGTAAATCTTAATGATTGGGGTTCCTCACCATTGGTGGACAGCTCATTGTATAGACAACTAGTTGGGAGCTTGTTGTATCTCACTCACTCTCGACCAGATTTGGCTTATGCAGTAGGTGTTGTTGCAAGGTACATGCAAGAGCCTTATGATACCCATTGGAAGGCTGCCAAAAGGATCTTGGATTATGTGCAAGGAACCAATCATTTTGGGAAACACTATGCAGTTGGTTCATCACTTGAACTAGTTGGTTTTACTGATTCCGATTGGGATGGAGATTTTACTGACTGGAAGTCCACTTCTGGTTATGTATTTATGCTTGGACATGGTCCCATTTTATAGTATAGAAAGAATCATCACACTATTTCCTTATATTCAGCTAATGCCAAATACAGGGGAGTAGTGAATGCAACATGAGGGCTTCACTCAATAAACAGCTATCATAGCATGTTCATTTGTGGCATAGGCAACAATACCCCTAATTTAACTAAATATTGGAAAATACCTCCCAAAATCATTTTTTTAACCCCCTCCCAATATGCCTTCCCAATTTAAAAAAACCCATATTTTCACTAGATATTGTATGTATCAAATTTTTCAATAACATTTTTTATACCCCTTTATATTTCTACCTAGTATATTGATATGATACCCCTCTTATGACCCCACATGCATTCTACAATGCACCTTGCTTCTTTCGATGTATATTGTGGATGCACATTACTTCACCTACAATGCAGTTACTCAACCACATATCATTATGATTTGCAACATCTAATGGTCTAATGAAGAGATAGGAGATCATTTCTTGTATGTCACTAGAACCAATGTACATAGTACACCATTTAGATTGCATGTTGCAGTTCCCCAATCGCTGACTAAGCCTGATGTGGGATAGGTATCCAAGCCCCCAGGGCCAGTAACAATCTCTAGGAGGCTGATTAAACCTCCCAAGGCCTCTAATAGGCATGAGTGGTTGGGTATTCAAGCCCCCAAGGCCTATCGAGGGCCTATAACAGGCCCTGGAGGCTTAGAGCCTCCCAAGGCTATTGGTAACAACTGGCTGAGTGCTATTGGTAACAATTGGTTGTCAATGACCACTATCTCTCGACTATGATCGACTGGAAACCCACTTCACCACAAAACCCCTGGCCTCAAGCATGCCTCAAGACACGATGTGCCTGCATACTGGTAAGCCTGAGCCTTGCCTCAACCCGATTTCTCATCCGGCCTTGATCCCACCATCTCCATTTGGCGGATATTTATCATCCCGCCCATATAAAAAAGACCCCAAAATATTTTTGTATTGTTACATTAAATACAAAAATCCTTTGCCCCTTAATATATAAGCAATATAATTTTTAAGTTTTCGTGAATATTCAATATTGCAATATGAATGAACATGATATTATATTTCCTTCTAGTGAAGCCCCTGTGGACTGCATCTACACAATGTGTGTGGTTGCAAGGTATTCTTGGAGAGTTTGGATTTGCATTTGATTCACCCACAGTAATTTGGTGTGATAATCAAAGTGAAATAAAGATCTCCATTGATCTAGTACAGAGACATAGGAACAAGCACATAGAGATCCACATGCACTACATCAGAGACTTGGTGCATGACCAAATTATTGCCTTGCAGTATTTCCATCTGGTGAGAAAACTATTGATATCTTAACCAAGAGTTTCACTGAGAAGACCTTCAGTTACCTTAGATCACTCCTTGGGGTGAGTGATGTAGGGTGAAAACTGGTATATTTTCCATATTTGTTTCATGTCCATTTTTTAGGGGAGGTTTTACTTCCAATGTGGTTTTCCTCCTTACCTTGGTTACATGGACTAATAAAAATTGTTGTTGTAATAGGTGACTTGAGCATTAGTTTCCAAGGCCTCATTTTTTATTATTGGCTACATAAGTCTCGCTTAAGGGGGGGTGTTAGAACATTATTACACCTTAGTACCATAGTCATACATTAATTTGAAGATGATTTGGTCCAAAATATGGTTAATGATGATAATCCAAGGTTGTTAGAAGTAGTTGGGGCATTTATGGCACAATCCACCACTTATGGGCCAAAATCTAGTCAAACTGGAAGTTAGGCACCCTCATTTATGGACATGTCCCTCATTTATTGCCACTACCTGAGAGAGGCGTTCCCTTATCCACTGAATTTTGGATATGGCTTTGACTGAGGCGCCCATGCATTGTATGTGGACATTTTAGCTCCTTTTTGGCAGTTTTGGCCTATCCTTGGCCACCTACACTCCACCAAATCCTCCACCACTCATGTGACACCATAATTAATTCCTTCCCATGCCTACCCAAAATTCAAATTGACAATTCATGACAGTTAGAGGTGATTTGGGAGCCTATTGGTCAACCAAGGGGGGATTGAGGTCCAATGTAAGATAACCACTTGTAGCCACTACTGATGACTCCAAAGGCTCACGATTTTTCCCAAATGTTATATAAGGGTGTTGACCACTCATTTATGGGTTGGACAGTTAATAATAAACCTTATATTTGATCATTTGTGTGTCCAAAATGCTTCTTTTACACTATTTTCTGCATAATTAGCCAAATTTCTTGATTGTGAGGTAATATTTAGCTAATAGATCCTACTATGAGTTAGATTTCACAGTTGTATAAAGAAGAAGAAACTCTTGGTGCTGGTGGCTAGTTGTATAAATAAAAAGAAGTGTTCCAAATTTGTGTTGTGGTGTGCAGTTAACATCTAATTCTTACTTTTCTAAAGAATACCATGTTAAACATTCATGCATAACAACCTACAAAATTGAAACTTCCAACAACGGATACAATAAAACTTAAAATGTAGAGAACTAAAAATATTAATGTCCTCTAGTAGACAGAATCCAATCCGTAGTTTCTAAGTCAGAAATTGTTTCACCGCTAATAAAATTCGACTATGGTGAGAAAAATATTGGGTTTGATAAATCTGAAATAGGATGCCAAATATTCACTCGTGACTCGTGACAATACTAGAGGCAACTATATTGTTGCATTGAAATATATTGTGTTTCGGAAAGTAAGTCACCACAGATCTGAGTCTAACCATGGCACGTGATTTTTTGTGAGGTATTAAGATATCATGCTAATTAGTGAAGGACTTCCCAGGGTGTAGACATAAAAGGTGGTTTTTGAGACGATCTTTTTCTCTTCCATAAATAAGGTACCAAAACTAAAAATAAGTTTTTTCAACTTCAGGTAAATGTCAAATGTAGGGAACACGATACTGAAGAGATAGATAATTACCCTGCGTTGTATTTTTCTGCAACATTCGATCATAATATATTTGGTGTTAGAGTGGCTTCCTGATGGTTCAAAGCTCATTTATACTGAATTCACTAGGAGACGGAGTGCGGGGATAAAGGCTTGAATTTGAGGGGAAAATTGAATTTGATGGGAAAATTGTCTGTCACGAGCCATATGCTCAAATACATTACAAATCAAGATAAAAAATCACAAAATAAGAGTCTCATGTTTAGGAGATGGATTTCAAATTCCAATCACTACTACACAGGGGGGTGGTTTAAGACATTTATTTGAGACAAAGGTCTCAAAAGTACCCTTTCGTCTCAAACTCCCCCTTATTTTTTTTATTTTTATAATTAAAATTTTCTTTCCGCTAAAAATGTTTTCGTGAGTTTCAAAATATCTAAAACTACGACAGTCTTAGTTTAAGCCTTGCAGATGGGATCACAGGTAGAGCTGGTTCACACTACATTGCACAGCAGGCATGGTGGGCGGTATAGATCGCAGGAACCCCGATGGCCTCATGGAAGTAATTACTGATAAATAGTTATCTTCACCTTTGAATTAGGATTTTACAGCGACTGCCACACATCCGGGAATGGCCCTAGGGTTTCTAGAAAAACATATTTACCCTTATCACCATCTCAAGCATTTCCACTCTTGTTCCATCGCAAAACGTTAAGCACCCTTTGCTACTCCATTAATTATAGCACCAACCATGTTCCCAAAACTTTGTAGAATCTAACGTTGATGGATGTCTGGGAATTGATACCTGCATTTATCCACTCGATTTTTGTGGTGAAAAAAGATGTGTCATGTAGCATGTACATCAATCTGGGTTAGGAGGGAAACTCTGGTTCACTTTCATTGATAAAATTTGAATTCAAATTCTATAATAAATACAATAGAGCAACAAATCAGGTGGATGATTAGGAGAAACCCAAGGAATTTTGTAACCTCGAGACAAGAATAATGCCCAAGGGAGAAATTTCTCAATGAAGACAAGAAGCTGTATTCATGGGAGGACCGCCTCAAGTGCATCAATTGGAATAGAATCTTCAGGATCCATGCCTCAGAGAAATCGTTAGGTTTTGAACTACTTTATTTCCAAATTTTTAGATATTTTCAAATATTCATTGCATGTGAAGGTTTATGTTGATAACTGATGCTATGCAGAATCATTGACACTGTCTGTTTTAATTTTAGGTTGCAGGTGTTTATTAAATAATTAGCAGCAAACTTCACTGCATGCTAATGCATGTGAAGAATAAATAATTTGTAGAATTATACATCAATCTACAGCTGATTTTATGGCATGTAAATAATGTGTTAATTTCGATGTAATGTAATCTACATAAGTATGTAGCTGTGCAAATCTAAAAATCAATGAGAGATAAACAATAAAAGATTTTCTTTTCCATGTTGGATAAAAGTTTCTCTCTTGTTTTCTGTGTTGTTTCATTTCATTGTGCTATTTTAAATTAGGCTCTTTCATAATCTTCATTTGGTATTAGAGCAGGTATTTTGTTTAAAGTTCATAATGTCAAATTCTAACTCTTTGACAATTCCAGAATTTGATGGAAGTGATTATGATTATTGGTGCATCAAGATGATGACCTTTTTGAGAGAAAAATATTTGTGGGAGATTGTAGAATCAGGTTATGAAGAGCCAACTGATTGGAACACACTTACAACCAATGATAAAACAACTAAGAGAGAAGCCAAAAAGAAGAATGCCCAAGCTTTATTTCATATTCAAATAGCTCTAGATAAGAGCTTATTTCCAAGAATTGCAGGAGCAAAGTCAGCTCAAAATGCCTGGAAGACTCTACATGAAGCTCACCAAGGTAGTGATCAAGTTAAAGTTATCAAGTTACAGACACTGAGGACAAAATTCAAGAATTTGAAGATGCAAGAAGGTGAAAAGGTGAGTGATTATTGTGTAAGAGTAAATGATGTTGTCAATAAATTGGCTACTCTATGAGAAACTATTGATAAAGAAGTTGTGATTAAAAAGGTGTTGAGGTCTCTAACACCAAGATGGAACCATGTTGCTATAGTCATTAAAGAAAGCAAGGATTTGACTAACCTTCACTTTGATCACCTAGTTGGATCTCTTATTTCTCATGAAGATAGAGTGAGAGATTCATTTGGAGAAAGTGATGAGAAAGCTTTTTCCACAAAGCTATAGATTACAAAGAATGCAGATGTTAGTTCTAGCTCAAGAAGAAACCAAGCCCAAGGTAAAGGCCATTATCAATTTTTTCCAAGAGGAGATAGAGGAAGAAGAGGTGGTTTCAGAGGAAGAGGCAGAGGCAGATTTGATAATAGAAACATCAAGTGTTATCATTGTCAAAGGTATGGTCATTTTGAAAGGGATTGCAGATTAAAAGAAAACAAAAGTGTTAATTATGCTCAAGAGGGTGATGATGCTTCTCCAAACAATTTGTTTTTATCTTATGGAAAAACTGAAAATATAGTTAAAGATGTTTGGTTTTTAGATTCAGGTTGTTCTAACCACATGATAGGAAATTGCAAGCTTTTCTCTACAATGGATGAATGTTTCAAATCTAATATCAAACTTGGTGATGAAAAAGCCTTAGAGGTTTCTGCAAAAGGAGATATGGCAGTCCATATAAAAGAAGGTATGAAAAGTGTTAAAGATGTTTATTACACTCCACAGTTAAAGCATAATTTATTAAGTGTTGAGCAGCTGTGTGAAAAGAATTACAGAGTTGTGTTTGATGATAGACAATGCACAATTTATGATAAGAATCAAAGCAATAGGGTGGTTACAGTTGTGCCTATGTCAAAGAATATGATGTTCCCATTGAAGTTTGGAGAAACTAGCATCAACCTTGCTAATATGGCATATGAGGACAAAGGTTGGTTGTGGCATCTCAGGTATGGTCATTTGAATTTTTAGAGTTTGAAGCTTCTAACATCAAAAGAATTAGTTTATGGTTTTCCTAAGGTTGAAGAGCACAAAGAGGTTTGCGAAGGATGTGTTAAAGGAAAACATGCAAGAGAGAAATTTCCTAGAGGCAAGGCATGGAGGGCCCGTTATCCACTTCAGCTAATTCTTTCTGATATTTGTGGTCCTTTGCGGACAAAAAGTTTGGGTAAGTCATCATATTTCATTACTTTTATTGATGATTACTCAAGAATGTGTTGGGTTTATTTTTTGAAGAGAAAGGGTGAAGCATTTGATACATTCAAGAGGTTTAAAGCCCTTGTAGAAAATGAAAGTGGTTACAAAATAAAATGCTTAAGGACTAATCGTGGAGGAGATATTTGTTCAAGAGGTTTCCATAATTTTGTGATATGAATGGCATTAGAAGACAACTCACCACTGCTTACACATCTCAACAAAATGGAGTAGCTGAAAGAAAGAACCGTATAGTGGTGGAAATGGCAAGGAGTATGTTACATACCAAAGGATTAAGCAATTCCTTTTGGGGTGATGCAATTGCTACAGCAGTGTATATTCTCAATAGAAGTCCCACTAGTGCACTTCACATGATGACTCCTTTTGAAGCCTGGTATGAGAAAAAGCTTAATGTTAATCATTTCAAAGTTTTTGGTTTTTTAGCCTTTGTTCATGTAGCTGATCAAAAGAGACAAAAGTTAGATCCAAAAAGTGAAGCATGCATTTTTGTTGGATATAGTGAGCAAAGTAAGGCTTACAGGTTGTATAATTCTCTCACTAATTGCATTGTTGTGTCAAGAGATGTAATTTTTGATGAAGGGGGAGTTTATGGTCATCAAAAAGACCATGTTGAGAAATCAAAATTTGGTTTGGATGGTGATATTATTGATGATATTAATAATGAGAATCCCACTAATGTTTCAGTTCCAAATGCTACAAATCCACCAAGTAGCCCCTCATCTAGTTCTCCATATTCAAGTCCATGTACCGCAAGGAAGGTGAGAAGCTTGAATGAAATTTATCAGAGAAGTACAAGTCTAGCACATGAAGAAAATCCAAGAGGTGAGACTGTAAATTTTGCTTTATTTTCACAAGTTGATTTTGAGCCATCAAGTTTTGAAGAAGCTTCTACTAATGAGGTTTGGGTGCAAGCTATGCAAGAAGAGATAGATTCAATTCATCGGAATGATACTTGGGAGCTTATAGATCTTCCACATGATAAGAAAAAAATTGGTACTAAATGGGTCTACAAGACAAAGTATAACAATGATGGGACTGTTGAAAGACACAAAACAAGGTTAGTTGCTAAGGGATTCACATAGAAGTATGGCATTGATTATGAAGAAACCTTTGCACCTGTAGCAAGGCAAGAGACTATAAGAATGTTGATTTCACTGGAAGCACAAAAGAAATGGAGCATTCATCACATGGATGTGAAAAGTGTCTTCTTGAATGGGTACTTAGAAGAGGAAGTCTATGTGGAATAGCCACAGGGTTTTGAAGTGCAAGGAAAAGAACATCAAGTCTACAAGTTGAAGAAGGCTTTGTATGGCCTAAAGCAAGCACCAAGAGCCTGGTATGCCAGGATTGATGGATATTTTCAAGAGAATGGCTTCAAAAGAAGTAAGAGTGAACTTACCGTTTACTATAAACAAGAAGGTAATGATAGTCTTATTGTCAGTTTTTATGTTGATGATTTGTTGTATATGGGTAGCAGTTCTAAAATGAAGGATGAATTCAAATTTGCTATGATAAGTGAGTTTGAGATGAAAGATTTAAACCTCATGCAATAGTTTCTTGGAATGGAAGTTTATCAAAGTGTAGATGAAATTTTTGTTTGTTAGACAAAGTATGCAAAGGATATGTTGAAGAAATTTGATATGGCTGATTGCAAACGATCTCCTACTCCAAATGCTCATGGAGTTGTGTTGTGTAGAGATGATGGTGCTGAAATGGTTGATGAGACATTTTACAGAAGTATTGTTGGAAGCTTAATGTTTCTAACACACACAAGGCCTGATATTGCTTATTCAGTTTCACTTGTTTCTAGGTATATGACAATACCATTTGAAATGCATATGAATGCAGCTAAAAGAATGCTGAGGTATGTGAAAGGAACTCTAAATTTTGGCATTCATTACTATACTTCTAAGAGTTTTGAATTGGTTGGCTTCAGTGATTCTGATTAGGGAGGTAGTTTGGATGATAGAAAGTATACATTTCGTAACTGTTTTTCTTTTGGTTCTGGTTTGATCACTTGGAGCTCAAAGAAGCAAAGTATAGTTTCTCTTTCTTCCACAGAAGCAGAATATGTTGCAGTCACCTCAGCAGGCACACAAGCATTATGGCTTAGAAAAGTTCTTGAAGAAATTGAAGAAAAACAAAATCAACCTACAGTAAATTTTTGTGATAATATGAGTGCGATGAAATTGGCCAAGAATCCAGTACACCATAGCAGGACAAAACATTTTGACTTGAAGTATCATTTTATTCGAGATTTGGTGCAAAAGAAGCAAGTTGAATTGAAATACATCAACACTCAAAAACAACTAGCAGACATCTTCACTAAGTTAGTCTAAAAGGCCCAGTTTTTGAAACTCAAAGATCTTATTGTGAGCCCTCTCAGCATCAAAGTGGGAGTATGTTGATAACTGATGTTGTGCAGAATCACTGATTTAATTTTAGGTTGCAGGTGTTTATTAAATAATTAGCAGCAAACTTCACTGCATGCTAATGCATGTGAAGAATAATAATTTGCAGAATACGACATGTAAATAGTGCCTTAATTTCTATGCAATGTAATCTATATAAGTATGTAGTTGTGCAAGTCTAAAAATCAATGAGAGATAAACAATAAAAGGTTTTCTTTTCTGTGTTGGATAAAAGCTTCTCTCTTGTTTTCTGTGTTGTTTCATTTCATTGTGCTATTTTAAATTAGGCTCAGAGAAATTCATTCAAGCAATAAAAATAAGTGGATGTTTAATTTTTCTGTCTTGAAATTTTAATGGAAAATTTGCAAAATGCTTTTAATTTTGCCCTCATTTTTCTTTCTTAAAATTTTAATGAAAATTTTGCATAATGGTTGAAAAATTTCCCTAATTTTTCTGTCATTAAAATCTTACAATGAGTTCAACATAATATTTAAATTGAAAAAAAGACAAACAAAGTGAGTTATCTTAAAACTATAGTTATCTCTCTCTCCCTATCCTGATTGTCGCATCTGAAAGCTTGAATAGCTATCCTGCGTGAGGGTGTAAAGGGTGGCACCCCTGATCCAGGATACGATGGTTGCGACTTTTTTCTAGCTGTAAAGACAAAATGGTGAACTGAAACCCCCAATAGATATAGTCTAATTTCTGCTACCAACGGTGAATTCCATCCAGTAGCCGGTTGAACAATTCTCGATTGAAGGTGTAACCAGTAGCCTTCCAGATATCTCCTTGATTCAGAATCATTCTAAAACCTTACGAACTTCTCGCTTTGACCACCCATGAGCTGAGATCTCGTACCACTTAGACCTCAATAACCTTGAAAATGCGATGTGAAATCAGCTAATGAATGATGATTAGACCTCAATAATTCCTTTTCTCCTTAAAACAGTAACTCTGTTACAACAACATGCCTGGATATAGATTGGAACTTAGCGATTACTGCTATTGTTCTTAGAACAATTCTCTATGTATTTTATTAAGTTCACATGGCCTTCCAGTTTCGGACAACCTTTATAGCTCCGTCATCTAGGGTTTTTGGATGAGGAGAGCTTGTGATAAATCCTGTACAAATTGCAAAGTCGAACGTTTGTACATCCTTAGGAATATATATTCTTGTTGTCTTTCCTTTTCCTCAGGTCATTACCTGGATGTCCATCCAAAGTAGGACGGGCTCAGATATTTTGAGGTTGAAGAATGTTTTGAAGTTTATCATCTTCTTTCAATATATCCTAAGATTCTATCGTATATATCCACTTATGTCGGAGGTGATAAAGACTGCCGAAGTATTTATTGAAACAACATGGGTTGGGGGCCTAGGGTTTCTTACATTTTGATTTTATACATGCTTGCAACTGATGTCATTGGAGCTCGCTGGTATCTGCTTGTAGTCCAACGAGAAGATAATTGTTGGTGAAATGCATGCAACAATCATTTTCTAGATTGTAATATCGATTATCTGTACTATGGTAATAACCGTGATAATAGTTTCAACAACTACAATAAAATTAGAATGGCTGAGTGTCCTCCTATGACTGATGGACCATTCAATTTTGGAATATATACTAATATTATTACTTTACTATGGATTGTTGCATCAAGAAATTTTGTACAGAAATATTTTTACTGCTTATGGTGGGGCCTACAAAACTTAAGCACACTTGGCCAGGGTCTGGAAACCAACAAGTTCGTTGGATAGTTTTTTTTGTCTTAATAACCCTTGCAGTCCTGGGGCTTATATTGTTTGCACTTCTCATCGGTAACATGCAGACCTATTTGCAATCTTTGACAATTAGGCTAGAAGAAATGAGAGTAAAGCAGTGTGATACGGAACAATGGATGCGCCACCGTTTGATTCCTGAGAATCTTAGGAAACGTGTTCGTCTGTATGACAAATATAAGTGGCTTGAAACAAGAGGAGTTGATGAAGAGAACTTGGTATGCAGGTCGACAGTCAAACTGTGTGATAAAATTTCTCCATAAATGTAGGTTAGTGGTCAAACTGCACCTTCAACATGAGATGACCCAAAATAAGTATACAATCAATCAAAAAGGCTCCATAGCATATCACACCTGGTTGAAGGATAGCTGACTGATTCATCTTGAAGGGATGGAATAATGTACCCTAAGCTAGGTTGTAACAATTTACATTACCAGTTAAGTTTAATCCAATAAAAATCAAAATCACTAACAGTGCATAGTTGTTATCTGAATTGTTGTATCCATCCATTGTCCTTTGAATGTATGCATTGGTGTTAGATTCCTTATTTTTCATATATAAAAAATTGGGCCATGCTTCATATATGATTAATTGTAATTACTAGTTTGTGTGCATATTCTTTGGATATGGTTTGCCAAAGAATAAGATGGAGGGGTTCCGTTCTTTAATAAGATGCAGTGTAAGTGTTCATAATTTTGTTCTTTCTAAAAACTAACATCCAGGAACAATCAAGAAAATGCATCACTATTCTTTGCTAAACTGTCTTTGCCAAGACACTATATGAAATCCTTACAGATATCACTACTACACATATATTTGTTTTAAGACGTTTGTTTAAGAAAAAACCCATGTTCCGTTGTTTCTCACCGGACTATTTTGGTTTTTATTGGACTCTTTGACTTTTCCTCTTGACCGCGACGAAATAGGGTTTGCAAATGGTTATCGTTTTGTGAAAAAGAAAAAATATGTTTGTTTCATTAGTCGTTTCGTGTTCCTTTGTTCACAATTGGGATAACATTGTGGGGTTTGAGGTCATGATCATCCAAAGCTCAAAAACCTAGCCGCACAACCATGGTACCGTGGTAGAACGTGGCAAAGGGGAGAGAGATTATGGTGGTTGTAAACATCATTCACCTAATATCTATGCAGTTCAATATGGATTTTTTCCTTCAATTTACAATATTTCACCCCAACAAAAGAAACATAAACCCACTAGCACATACCTGTCAAATCGTGTTGTAAGTTCTGGAAATTGCTAAATAGTGTAATTCTAAAAATGTAATATATAGAATATGATCTTATGTTGTGATCCTATATAGGTATATGAGCATTTATATATAATATCCAACTAGGTTTTACATTGTTATGAATTTTCTCGAAAATGTTTCCATTCTATAGGCTGAACTACTATGTTGAAAAATTTAAGATGAAACATATAAAGCCAAAAGGTAGAAGCCTGGATTTATTTTTTAATAAAAAAGATTCCAAATTGTACCATCTATTGGTTGCTTTAAACTTCAAGGGATTTTTTTTGTTAATAAACATGATTACAAATGGGTTGTGATGATGCATAATTAGTTCCCCAGAGTCTCACTCTGCAAAGTTATTTGTTTTAATGGTGGGAAGAGAAGCTATTGTTGGACTAAGTCTCTACAAGTCTACTCTCAATCCTAATAGTATTTTGCATCCGTGTTCTTATCTAATGTGATATATATAATGTTACTCAAGCACACAAAATACATGGTATATTTAGGATACCTATGCTTAAGCATTTGAAATGCTTGGGTTGTTTCATACAATTCTCTCTCAGACATTTCAGTTGTTTATCCTCTGCTACAAACAATAATTTTGGGTTGCATGTAAGATATCAACTTATCTTATGTTCCAACCCTATACTGGTATATGATATTTAATGTAAAATATCAACCTATGTTTTACAGTTATTGAAAGGTTTCGTAAATGAAATTTTTTATATTCTGTAGGTTAAAGTGTTGTGTAACTTCAAAGTTGAATACAAAGCATACAAAGCTACAATATGATTTTCTACATAGACATCAATGATTTTGTATTATATTCTTGAGCTACAATATGAATTTTAAGCTAAACAACAACAATTTCCATCAATTAATAGGATATTGATATCATAAATGCTTTTTCACCTTGTAGCATGTCTAAGTCTATTGGTAAAGGTCTATATAGTTGATATATTTGCTAGGGTCTATATAGTCATGATATGAGTATGCAGTGGATGATGGAACAAAATACAACACTCGTGAATAACATACAACTATGCAAATGAATTCAATTGGTACATAGCATTGCTGCAAATTATAATGTGTGGATGATGGAACAAGTTAGGAATCTCTTCCATTTATGTTATTATTGTTATAAAAAATAAAAATATTAGTGTTATGATTATAATGTTGTAGTCCTCGATGCTTATAACAATTCACATTCAGAATTACTAGAAACTATTTTAGGAAGTGGTTCATATCAAATATTAGGATCCAACCCTAGTACTCATACCCTATCTTGCATCTTAAAAGGATCCATCCCTAGTACCCATAACCTATAGGTTTAAATGGTTGTCCTTCCCTTTCTTTCATGGTCATACCTTGTTGAAGCTTAGCCTTATAACTTGAGACACACACAAGCCTATATTTTGTATATCTAAAAGGATCTTGATCTTTCTCTTTATTTTTTCATCCTATTTGAAAACTTGGTTATGGTAAGGACTTAGAAATCAAAATTTAGTTTCCATATCAAATTGCATCAAATTTGACCTCTTCACAAACTATCACCAATTCAAGATTAGCTGGTAGTATAAATAGTGGTCTAAGTATTACATTGTGATCTCAATATTTTGGGAAATTAATATTCTATTTTGTGGCCATTAAAAGAGAGCAAGGCCATTTTGATTAAAGCAAATATTGGTGATCATTTTGATTATATTATTGTCCATTATATTCAGCTAGATCCTCAGATCATATAACAGTCTAACTAGGGAAGAGAGTCAATTGAGGATGGGGTGGTATAGTAGAAGGGTCTCTGCAAGCCATCACATGCTCATAACTGCGTCCTTTCCCAATGCCATAAAAAGGTGACAGTGTACTCATGTAATGAGGATGCATGTGTAAGATGAAATTTGCATCAATATTTTTAGCAAAGTAAAAGGATACTTGGTCATGGTGGTGTAACATTCCCCACGCTCCAATAAACCTATCATAAACATGAGGTGCAACAACTTCAAACCTAAACTCCCATAGTCGGAGCAACTTTCCAACAACACAATTAGTAGGAATGTAAAAAAAAGTGCACTTGACATCCTTTCCTTTTGTTGTGGTTTTCATTGCCTCCTATTTATCATCACCTAATACCTAGTCCCTCCTCTAGTAAGAAGTATGCCATATGTCAGTCATAGGTCCCACCGTCTAGTGGATGTCCAACAACACATTGACTACATTGATAATCATGGACATCAACCGTATTGATGGGTAGTCATCGTGCATGGAATATAACTGGACACACATCAAATCATGTTGGGTTCCGATCTCCTTGATCCTGATCCTAGTGATCTTATGCTCCCAAAGAGAATGAGAAGCACGATCAACATTTGATAGACAAATTTAAAAAATGTACAATCAAAGAATAAAAGACCGATACAAAATATAAAGATATTTATAGATGATAAATAAATAAATATGAATTTAATGTACCTGTGTGGTGATGAAAATCATCACTTTGCTTTGAGGGGGTGAATGGGTCATGGCCATCATGCGAGGCACTAGCCACCATGATGCTAGATGCATGCTATCTAGATGGCTTGGCTGGAAGGGTGCCTAGATAAAAGTATAACAAAACAATAATTAATAATTAAAATTACACATGTACATGTATACAATAATTTACTTATATATGTAACTCAATAAAAACAAAACTATATGTAAACAATATAAATATGATTCCACTTGTGAAGTGGGGGGATGTTGTAGCAGCAGATCATCTTGACGATCGTGACTGGCGTAGGGAAGAACCCTGCTCTAGAGAACGATCCACATGAAACAATGAAGAAAAATCATATATGTCATCCTTGGAATAAAATGACAAGAACGAAAATAATGATTATGATGTTCTTGTGATGGTGACAATGACGATGAGGATGATCAAGCGAGTGATTAGGATGGTGTCACTCATGACAATGTTGTCATGAGGATGAATATGACTATGATGATCTAAAAATGATCATTATTGTTATGATGATGATGATACAGATGATGAGGAGGAGGAGGAGGAGGAGGAATATGATGACTGGAGGCATTAAATCCTTATTTGCATCACAAATATTTCCTACCACCTTTTCTATTAGCCCCTACATTCATGATAAAGTGTTCTTTCCATGGTATCCAATGTTTCACACTGACTAGTCAAAATATGTGTCACCCCATAGTCATTCCAAATTGGAATATCTAGTTAAAGGCTAGAATGATGAAACACTAAAAGATGACAAGGTCAAATGAATCAAAGACTAAAATCCTTTTGGGTTCCAACAAGAGTTTAAATCATACGAAAAGAAATCCCTAGTTCGCAAGTTGAAAAACACTTATGGATCTAGAAAGACATTGATAGAGATCTGATACTACCATTTGGATTGCATGTACAATAATAAGCAAAATCAAGTTGACATATCTAGTTTGATAATTTTCTAGCAAATTTTGGAACTCCAAACAAAGATCTCTCTACTAGAATTACTAATAATTTGTTTTTAATTAAGTTTGGGTTGCATCAAAACCATATCTGTAAATATAAACTCACAACAAAATATATAAATCATTAAATTAAATAAATTATGTCATAATTCATATCTAATTCTAGTAAAGTTGTATTGCACATGATAAACATGTATATCAATAATAAAATGAAACAACATTGTAAAGAAATCATTAAATTAAAAAAAATTATAATAAATTCACAATAATTATGTACTTAATGTAAATAACATTATATTAGCTAAATATAGTAATTGAACTGACAATTTTGAAATTTCATAGATTATGATATGTTGGCGTTCAAAATATGTCTAGTATAATTATTTTTAATTGCATTTGTTAGTGCTCACAAGTGTGTGTGTGTGTGCACCCACGTTCAATTCCTTGTAAGTGACATGCTAAGCCCTTAAATGGGTGTATACTATGCTCTTGTTATTGAGCCACTAATGTTTTGAAATTCTCGACCACCTCATGTTCCCTAACAGTTTTTTAGGGAGGGATCCATGGACGTAGCGAGCACTGATCTCCGGTGTCGTGAACCACATGGAAAAAAGTATATATATATATATATATATATATATATATGAGAAAAAAACATTTTATTCCATTATAGTAAAAATCAACCATTCACAGGACTTACACGAGGTTTAGATAGCCTATCATACATGTAATACTGATCATCACATATGTTCTTTATACATTTCATATCGATACATCATTTGACCAAAAACAAAATTTTCACACACACAAAATATACTAAATCTAAACCAGCATAGATCCATCTTAAGCCCATATCTATAAAGCACCGAGAGGGATCCAATTTTTTGAGGTGTATTTCTTTTTAGAAATTTGATCTCTGTTGATTGATAGATCTGGGTTTAAGTTTTTATTTTATAAAAGAACATCAATTTTTTAATTACTTTTCATAATATTTTATTTTATGAGACAACATGGTTTTTTTAAAATACATTCCATAATTTTTTATTTTATGAGCCGACATGAATTTTTTTAATTATTTTGTTAGGAACAAATGTTACAACATATCCCCCATATTGGGTTGTCACTAGTACAAAATGAGAGATAAGTGACCAAAAAAATGACCAAAATCCACATATAAATGACCACTTTTGAGTTGGTGACCACTGGTAGCAAATTAGTGGCCATATATCGCGCGACCAAAAATGTGGTCATATTTAGCTTGGTCATTTATAGCTTATCTTGTGGTAATATATTTGGTCATTAATTTGGTAGTATATTTGGTCATTAATGGTCATGTAATAAATGACCGCTAAATTGCTACCACCGATCGCCAACTCAAAAGTTGTCATTTATATGCATATTTTGGTCACTTATCTCTCATGTTGTAATGGTGGTTGTTTATATGCAAATTTTTGTCATTTTTTTAGTCATTTATCTCTTTTTAGTGGTTTCAGAATATAAATAGGACACAGTGGAATCAAACCACCAACCTCCTGCCTATAAAGCAGGTGCTCTACCATTGAGCTAGCACCCTTAAATAGAATTCCTTATGGATTGATATGAGAATAAAATGTAAGTAGTGGGATATTAACATTGGACACACCAAGCCTGAGTCTAGATGTAAATACAAAGTTATGAATAACTGAAATTTTTACAAGTCATATTTTTTGAGTCAGGGAACAATAGATAGGCATTTCAGAATGTAGTCTTGTGACAAGTGGAAGATTAGCAATATGTCAAATCAATGTAGTCCAATGTTTGAAAAACACTATTAAACAAGATATACCTTAGCTTCATTGAATAAGCAACGATCAGAAAGTGTGTCGGATTGATGCTATAAACATTGATAATACAATTTTAAGCACTTAACACTTATTTCATTAAATTTGGACAAAATAGGCAAATTTTGGACTAAGAAAGTGTGAATTTAGACTCTGAAAGTGTCAATATCAACTTTTCTAAAGTGAAAAAATGGGTTTTGAAAGTGGCAATATCGGATTTGAAAAGTTTGTTTTTCCATTCGAATAATATGTTTTTTTACTACTTATGAACCTTAAAATTGCAGTTTTTTTGCTATAAAACCATGAATTTCAATTCAAAATGTGTGAATTTCAAATCCGAAAATGCAAATTTTGATTTGAAAAGTGTGAATTTCAAATCCAAAAATGCAAATTTTGATTTGAAATGTGTGAATTTCAAATCAAAAAATGCAAATTTCGATCTGAAAAGTGTGAATTTAAAATAAAAAAATGCAAAATTTGATTTGAAAAGTGTGAATTTCAAATAAAAAAAATCAAATTTTGACTTGAAAAGTGTGAATTTCAAATCACAAAATGCAATTTCGAATTTCAAATGTGTGAATTTCAAATAAAAAACAACAATTTGTTATTTAAAAAAATTGCAATTTTTTAAATAAAAAATTGCAATTTTCATTTGTAAATTTTCAAAATTTTAAGGTGAAAAGTTCAATGTCTAAAATATTCAGTCATTGTTTGAATAACAACGCAATCCACTAAGTTATAACATATAAAAATGGTTTGTCCTGATTTCTCTTTTTTGACAAGAAGGATCGGTCGTCTCTTCTTTTCATAGTTAATTGTGAAAACCTTTATCCAACAATTTAGCTATATCCATAATGGAGAACACAAGAAGGATCGACTGACCCTTCTTGTAGTGTCGAAATATTATGAAACGAATATTGGTAATATGAAGGGTCGAGCGACCCTTCTCGCAGTGTCAAACTATTATGAAAATAATATGGGGAATAAGAAAGGTCGACCAACCCTTCAATTACAAGGGAATTGTAAAAATAGAACACCTTGAAAGTTATATCATATAAAAATGGTTTGTCTCCACTTCCGTTTTATGACAAGAAGGATCGGCCACCCCTTCTTTTTGTAGTTAATTTTCAAAACCTTTATCCACCAATTCAATTATAGCCATAATGGATGATGCAAGAAGGATCGACCGACCCTTCTTGCAGTGTCGAACTATTATGAAAATAATATTTGGAATAAGAAGGGTCGGCCGACCCTTCATTTAGGAGGAAATTGTAACAATAGAACATCTTGGAGAAAGAGCGGCCGCTCTTTCTCTGAGAATTTTTCTACTTGCCATCAAAGTCTTTAAAGCAAAATATCTATAATTTTTTTTGTTAAAATGTTGATATCTAATATGCTAGAGTGACACGTGGAATGAAAATACTGTGACACATGGCATATTTGATTTGGCACATTGAGTATAGCAAGATTACTAATTTTTATTTGATTTGGCGCATAGTAGTTTATGCTAATTGAAAAATTCATTGATATTAGTAGTTTTAAGGATAATTAGGCACAATGTGCAAGATTACCCTGTAGCTTATGTTAATCATTAACATGAATTTATTAATTTATGTTAATCATTTGCAGAAATAGATAATTGTTTTAATTAAATAAACAATGTTCATAAATAATCTGAAGTAAAAATCACCATTCATCAAAGAAATTTGATCAATTAACAAAAGAGGAATGAAGAGAAGGACTAACTATATTTCTTCAAAGTTGCAAAAAATTACAATCACTGCATCAATCAGAGTGTCTCCAGTCTTCTTGTGCTGATTTTCTTCCCCCCTACCCTATGAGACCTCTACCGACCCTTCTTTCATTCCAGAGGTATTAATTGTAAAAATATTCAACCTGTGAAAAATAAAATCTGATTAAGTAGATTCTAAGGAGAATCTGATTAATAAAATATTTAATCTCTGACGAAAGTTAAACATGAGCGACATCTGTATATTTTGTTCATGACAAGACATAATGTCGACTGAAGCATGAGATTATTTTCTACACACGAGTAATATCTACGATTACTCCAGCAAAATCTGTTATCGCTACAGATGATATCTATGAACACCATACCGCCATATTGTGATAATCACATTACCCATCCATCCCATCTCGGTCATCCATCCCATCTCGGTCAATCCATCAACTCACTATATATTATTAAGCTAACCATGCTCCATATCACAGCAAACTGAAATCTTTGGGAATCAAAGCCATGGCATTTTTTTTTTACTGCCTCTATTCTTTGTTCTTTTTTATGAGAAATGCTGGAGTCTTATGATCTCTCCCCAGTTCTCCTCATGATATATTAGCATATCGTAACCGACTCCCTTGAAAATCCTCACTAGACCATGATATATGCGCATTTTGAACACTGTTGAAGTACCAATATGGGCATTTGTATACATGGATCACATTTTTGTCAATCTTCTTTCCATCACTCTTCTTTCAATAACTGATGGGTATGTAAGCCACTGTCTTGGAATTTTTCTTCTCTAAGACAACATGTGCTGCTGCGGTCCTCAATGTTAGGCTTGCAGCAGTCGTCAAATGGTTTTTTAGTACCAGACCATGCTGTTAGCTTCTTCTTCGTGCATGGAGATGTTTCCAGACATGACGACCCATTTCCAGCCAAGGGAGTATCGGGTATCAGCTCGTAGTTGATCATGTATGTGCCTCCAAACACGTTTCTAGACACGACAACCCATTTACATCTAAGGGAGTATCGAGTACCAGCTCATAGTCATCAATGCGCTATTCATCCAACTCCAGTTATTTTCTGCCAATTATTTTTGTAAAATGGAATTTAAACCGAAATGTGATGAAAAGATGATGAAAAGATTAGAAACGCCATTTTGTTCAATTCCTTTTTATCATGGCATTATGTGAAATCGTCATGTGATAGAAAATATATTGAATGGCCTAATCAGTTATATATATATGAGGTTTTGACGCCCATGAATGGTCAATCATAAGGTGTTTTTGTTTACTGTAAATATGTAAGTGTATGGAACCATTTTAAAGGTTTTATATGGTTAATTTATTTTGATGGTTGAATATCTTCAAGGTTTTAAATGGTTAATTTATTTTGATTGTTGAATATCATGTTTAGTAGACAGTAATTTGATGTATGATATTTCTTTGTTTTTGGGATAAGGGAGTTTGTGTGTCTATAATTTTACTTTATATACCTTATATCAGCTCATAGTTCATCATCTCTATGCCGCCAGACATGTTTCTAGACATGACAACCCATTTCCATCCAAGGGAGTATCGAGTAGTAGCTCATAGTCATCAACGCGCTGTTCATCCAACTCCAGTTATTTTATGATTTCTTTGAGGCGAACAAAAGCATTGTTCATGTGGGATATGTTGGAGGAGGTTAGGTCGGCCACTCATAGTCATTAATGCACCAGTTCATCCAACTCCAGTTATTTGCCACCCAACTAGGTGTTCCGTTCGACTAATTCAAACAATATGTCGAACCGTCGTGTGGATCACCACATGTCGAGTCAGTTAGTCTCGTAAGTTAGTGAACCTAGGAGTCTTTACGAGTTGTTAGTGAAGCTATGAGTAATAGAAGACTTCTTGACTCTGCTACTTACTTATCTTGGGTTGTGGACTAGTAAGAAAGTTTAAATTTAGACTTTGAAGTGTCAATATCAACCTTTCTAAAGTGCAAAAAATGATTCTGAAAGTGGCAATATTGGATTTGAGAATTGTGTTTTTCTATTCGAATAGTGTGATTTTTGACAACTTATGAACCTTAAAATTGCAGTTTTCTATTATAAAACTATGAATTTCAATTAAAAATGTGTGAATTTCAAATAAAAAAATGCAAATTTTGATTTGGAAATTGCGAATTTGTCACAACTTCTATTTTTCAACAAGAAGGATCGTCGGCCCCTTCTTTTCGTAGGTAATTGTGAAAACATTTATCTAGCAAATCAACTATATCCATAATGGAGAACACAAGAAGGATCGACCGACCCTTCTAGCAGTGTTGAGCTATTATGAAAATAATATTGGGAATAAGAAGGGTGAGTCAACCCTTCAATTTTGAGGGAATTGTTAAAATAGAACACCTTGGAACTTATAACATATAAAAATAGTTTGTCTCGACTTTCGTTTTTCGACAAGAAGGATCAGCTGCCCCTTCTTTTTGTAGTTAATTCTGAAAACCTTTATCCAATAATTCAGCTATATCCATAATAGAGAACACAGAAAGAATCAACCGACCCTTCTTGTTGTATCGAAATATTATGAAAGGAATATTGGTAATAAGAAGGGTTGACTGACCCTTCTTGCAGTGTCGAACTATTATGAAAATAATATGAGGAATAATAAAGGTCGACCGACCCTTGAATTATGACGGAATTATAAAAATAGAACACCTTGGAAGTTATATCATATAAAAATGGTTTTTCCCTGCTTCTGTTTTAATACAAAAAGGATAGGCCACCCCTTCTTTTCGTAGTGAATTGTCAAAACCTTTATCTATCAATTCGGCTATATCCATAATGGAGAACACAAGAAGGATCGACCGACCCTTCTTGCAGTCTCGAACTATTATGAAAAGAATATTTGGAAGAATAAGGGTCAGCTGACCCTTCATTTAGGAGGGACTTGTAACAATAGAACACATTGGAGAAAGAGCAGCCTCGTCTATAAATTTTGTTGTTCAAATGTTGATATCTAGTATCCTAGGGTGACACGTGGAATGATCATATTGTGACACGTGGCATATTTGATTTGGCACATTGAGTATAGCGAGGTTACTAATTTTTATTTGATTTGGCACATTGAGTATAGCAAGGTTACTAATTTTTATTTGATTTGGCACATTAAGTATAGCGAGGATACTAATTTTTATTTGATTTGGCACATTGTGTACAGTGAGGTTACTAATTTTTTATTATGGATTTAAAACTTATAAATATTTATTTTTCCAAAATTAGTAATGAAGAAGGATGGGACGGATGGGGAATGGTAATTATCACAGTAGATTTTGCTCGAGTAAGATATCATCTCTGTAGATTTTGTCGAGTGATTGTACAATTATCCAACAACTTGTGAGACTATTTAGCAAGGATAATTTTAGGGGCGAAATTTAGCCCATGGGCTATTTTAACATGTTTTTTTCCAAAAAAAGATTCGCCAATTTGCATTTTTTGAAGCCTCGTTTCGCCCAATTTTGATGGGGTAAACCTTTTTCAGTCTAAAAATTGCCAAATTATTATATAAACTATATAAAATCCTTAGAAATTGAAATAATTTTAGAAAAATATCGCCAAATATTTTATAGTTGACATTTTAGGAATTGGTAAGATTCGCCAAGGTTTATACACTTTTAAATAAATATGGATCCTTAAAATTATCCCTGCTATTTAGGCCTGGAAATTGATGGCGTGTAGGACGTATTTGCTTCATTGGAACGTATTTGATAGGCCTGCTTGAAATTTACCTGTGTCTATAGGCATGCATAATTTAAACCCATCAAATCGACGTCCACCAAAATTAATTCACTTATCTGTCGTAAACAAGTAGTACAGTTAGTACAGTAGTAAAATTACTAGTTTCATTGATACTTGTTGCAATTATTAAGAAGACTGTTTAGTAATTAAGATTGGGAATATTTACATGGTTAAATGAATTGAAAATTTTCATCAGATTTATGCTTGTTTGATGCGCTTGTGACCTGAGTGCAGTGTGCTTCTTAGATGCATTTGTGACCTGAGTGTAGTGTGGCATTCTGTACCAACTTTGAGGTATGTCGATTTTTTTCAAGTTTCGTATGGCTTAAGGGTTCTATATTGATGATTTTGAAAAGTAGTAAATTATTGCTTGGATCATTTCTTGTTACCATAGATGCACTTTCTTGTAGCGTGCCAGACTGGAAATACTCCATATATTTTATTTATTTACCCAAAAATCTATGGGATCATTGCTTGAACTGAAATTACCATGACAACGCCATGGACAGAGGCTCTTGAGGCTGATATACTCATTTTTATCACTGTTATCTTATATATATATATATATATATATATATATATATATATGGTGACCACCTGTGGGATCGACCTTTGTGTTTAACTGCTGCAATATTCTATGACTTTGCATGTTGCATTCAATAGGGATAGGATGAACTCTATTTTTCAAATAATTGTTTATTGATTATTGTGCCTTCGTTGATTTTTGAAAGAAAGGCTTGTTTTCATGAGAATGCTCCATACATTAATTTAAGTAATTTCATTGCTTTTAGAAAGAGGAGATCTCTGCCAACGCATGCTCAAATTGCTAGTTATTGCTTAAGTTATTGTATTTTCTTGTTTGCTGGGAAGATGGGATGATCGGGCGACCTAGGATTCCTATTAATGCCATGCCTTGCTGCTACATATTTATTATGATGTCAAGGAGCTTGGTGATCCCACCATGGTTCCATACCAAGCCCTAAATTATTAGACTGCTGTGTCATTATCGTGATATTAAAGATTCAACATATTTTCCTCGAATGATCATTTGCACACGAATTGTTTAACTATTGTTACATAAAACGTAAAATGACAGGCACTAAAAACATGTTACCATCATCAAATTTTTAATTGACAAGTACATAAAATTTGAAATTCCAACCCTTTTCGTGACATTGACGAGGAACTGGAACGTAATTGTACAAGTAAACTTCACATCAATGAGCATTGTGGATGAGCATCGTCAGGAGGAAGAGGTGAAGAGGAGGAGGCTCAATAGGGAACAGATCCTTTTGGATAGTTGTAGAGTCTCTTCGGCTTATAGGACAGTTTGTATGCAATGTAGGATTTTCCAAATGGACCTATCGTCTGAAGTGGAGAAGGAAATACAAGGTGTGGAGTGGGAGCTCTGGAAAAATCTTGATAAAGATACCCTGTAGGAGGAAAGCCAGAAGATGGGAAATTGGTTCGAGGACCCCTAGAGCACTATTGGCCATTTAACCCAGTACGAGCGAACTGTTTCCTGTTACTGGTTAGTGAAAAACTTAGTGGGGTATGCTCTGATGGACCGTATTCAAAAAGAGGATGCGGTGGAGAACAAGCTTCAAGATGAAACCAGTGAGATGAACTGGAAGATGGAATTCTTGCTGCAAGACATGGACCTCCATATTCCTAATGCTACCACGACTGTGCCGGAAGAACATCTTGGTAAAGATACTCTGCAGGAGGAAATCCAGGAGCTGGAAATCCAGGAGGCCATGGACCCGGGGAACACTGTTGGTCGTTTAACCCTATACGAGCAAACTATTTCCCTTTACTCGATAATGAAAAACTTGGTGGGGTATGCTCTTACGGACCGTATGCAAAAAGCGGATCTGGGCAGAACTCGCTTCAAGACAAAACTAGGGAGTTGCATCGGAAGATGGAATTCTTACTGCAATCCATGGGCCTCCGTATTCTTGATGCTACCATGAATGCGTGGGAAGTAAATGCTCAAGGTCATTTCCGGGACTTGCCTTATATTTTACTGTAATGATGTTAAGCTCTCTAATGATCAGGGGTTGTTTCTCCCATGTAGTTGGTGAGTTTTCTTTGTTTATATCATAGTAGCAAAATATAGTCGTGTTAGCAGTTGCTACACTAAAATTCGAACAAAGTTAAAAATACCGCAAACATTCAAGAAAAGACAAATTTTGGACTAAGAAAGTGTGAATTTAGACTTTGAAAGTGTCAATATCAACCTTTCTAAAGTGCAAAAACGGGTTCTGATCGTGGCAATATTTGATTTGAAAAGTGTGTTTTTCTATTCGAATAGTGTGTTTTTTTACTACTTATGAACCTTAAAATTGGAGTTTTTTGTTATAAAACTATGAATTTCAATTCAAAATGTGTGAATTTGAATTCAAAAAGTATGAATTTCAAATCCAAAAATGCAAATTTTGATTTGAAAAGTGTGAATATTAAATCAAAAAATGCAAATTTTTATTTGAAATGTGTGAATTTTAAATGAGAAAATGCAAATTTTGATTTGAAAAGTATGAATTTAAAATAAAAAAATGCAATTTCTGATTTGAAATGTGTGAATTTCAAATAAAAAAAAGCAATTTTTTATTTGAAAATTGCAATTTTCATTTGTAAATGTTCAAAATTTTAAGGCAAAAAGTCCAATGTCTAAAATTTGCAATCATTGTTTGAATAACAAGTTAATCGGCTAACTTCTAACATAACAAATTTGTCTCGACTTCTGTTTTCCTACAGGAAGGATTGGTCACCCCTTCTTTTCGTAGTTAATTGTGAACACCATTATCCAACAATTTAGCTATATCCATAATGGAGAACATAAGAAGGATCGACCAACCCTTCGTGCAGTGTCGAAATATTATGAAAATAATATTGGAAATAAGAAGGGTCGATCGTTCCTTCTTGTAGGGTCGAACTATTATGAAAATAATATTGTAAATAAGAAGGGTCAGCCGACCCTTCCCAACTTCCGTTTTAAGACAAGAAGGATCAGCTGCCCCTTCTTTTTGTAGTTAATTGTCAAAACCTTTATCCATCAATTCAGCTATAGCTATAATGGAGAACACAAGAAGGATCGACCGACCCTTATTGTAGTGTCGAACTATTATGACAAGAATATATGGAATAAGAAGGGCCAACCGACCCTTCATTTAGGAGGGACTTGTAACAATAGAACACCTTGGAGAAAGAGCAACCTCTCTTTCTTTGAGAATATTTCCACTTTCCAGCAAAGTCTTTAAAGTAGCACGTCTATAAATTTTGTTGTTAAAATGTTGATATCTAGTATCCTAGGGTGACACGTGGAATGATCATATTGTGACATGTGGCATATTTGATTTGGCACATTGAGTATAGCGAGGTTACTAATTTTTATTTGATTTGGAACATTGAGTATAGTGAGGTTACTAATGTTGGTTAACTACAACACAAATTATCAAGAAATGAAAATTAACTGATAGTAGTTTTAAGGATTAGGCACATGTAAGATTACCCAGTAGCTGGAATGCTAATTGAAAAATTAACATATTAAAATGAATTTATTAATTTATGTCAGTCATTTGCAGAAATAGTATGTATGAATTTATTAAGTTCTTTCTGCATCATGTTCATAGTATGTAATTGTTAGGAGGAAATCTCTGGAAATTGAATAACAAGACCTTTTCTATTGAATATGACGACTAACAAATTGCCCATATTGGTCTTTGTATTTAAGAAGAGCAATAAAGATCCCATAATGATAAACTGTAATGAATTTCCATGATTAAAACCTTTGGGTCCGAGAGATGTAATTGTCACATCTATAACGAAATAACATATAGCATGCGGCAACAAAATTTGGATTAAGATGGAGTACAATTTTAATTATAGCAAATCTAAAGAACTTATCAATATGGATTAATTAGATTAATGACTATGACTTCAAAATTTGGCCGAAGGTGAGAATCATAGTTAGGAGCCTAATTACAATTTTTAAAAATGGTAGAGGGGAAAACGAACAAGCTAAACTTCATTTAAATCACCCAGTGTAATCTCATCCACAGGATCAAGACAAATCTACAGTTAAAACTTAAACATGCCAGAAGGAAAAGAAGGGTTGCGGGGTTTTATTTCATAAATATATACATTCTTTCCGCAAGCCATAGTCTGAATTGCGGGTTGTGGAAATTAAAAGTGCAAAAATATTTTACGACTCTTCCCGCAATCCACTATTGCGGGTTGCGGGTGTAAACTTATTGAATAATATTTTTGCATCTACAATCCGCATTGAGGATTGCGGGTTGCGGAAAGAAAATGTTTCAAAACCGAGAACCGATATTCCGTGCGGGTTGTGGAAAGAACCTGACTTTTGGAAAAAATCAGTGCTTTCCACAACTCACAAAAATTCAAGAAAATTTCAAAGGAAAGTGTGAATTTCAAATCAACCTTAAAAGTGTCAATTCTGTGAGCAAAGGATCGAGAAGGAGCCATAAATCCGCACATGTGAGGGAAGGCAGGTGGAAGCGAGGGAGGTGGTATGTTGCATGGGGCAAGCGTGTCATGTTATGGGCGCCTGGGTTGAGGCTCCTCCCCCACATGCCCTCCTAGAGTCTGGCACATGACCCCTTGTATAATAGTGATGCTCGCATTCAACACGTGGCCCCTTGTATAATGGTGACGCCCGCATCCATGGTTAATATATGGTATACTTGATTCACGTAAACATTTTTGTTTCTTAAAAACAATCATGGGAAGTAATTGCACAATTTAATATATGGTATACCTTAAATTTCGAGACAATTGTTAAAATAGAACACCTTGGAACTTATAACATATAAAAATAGTTTGTCCCGACTTCCTTTTCCAACAAGAAGGATCGGCCGTCCCTTCTTTTCATAGTTAATTGTGAAAACCTTTATCCAACAATTTAGCTATATCCATAACGGAGAACACAAGAAGGATCAAACAACCCTTCTTGCAGTGTCAAAATATTAAGAAAATAATATTGGCAATAAGAAGGGTCGACCGACCTTTCTTACAGTGTCAATTATGAGGGAATTGTAAAAATGGAACACCTTGGAAGTTATACCATATGAAAATGGTTTGTCCAGACTTCCGTTTTACGACAAGACTGGCCGCCCCTTCTTTTATAGTTAATTGTCAAAATCATTATCCATCAATAAAGTTATAGCTATAATGGATAATACAAGAAGGATTGACCAACCCTTCTTGCAGTTTCGAACTGTTATGAAAAGAATATTAGGATTAAGAAGGGTTGCCCGACCTTTCATCTACGAGGGAATTGTAAAAATAGAACACCTTAGAGAAAGAGCGGCCGCACTTTCTCTGAGAATATTTCTACTTGGCAGCAAAGTCTTTGAAGCAAAACTTCTATAAATTTTGCAACACGTGGAATGCTTATATTGTGACACGTGTCATATTTGATTTTTAAAATTAATAGTTTAGAGATTGTTTAAATGAATATTAAGATTATTAATGGTAGCATTTAAACTTTGGGGACTGTTTTAAGTTCTTGCATTTTTTGAACTAGCAACATGGATATTATATCAGTGGGGATCCAAATGAGAAGTATAGCTTGCAGTTTGTGGAGAAATGAGAAGTAGTTGGAGATGAAGATGGTGTATTATGGTTGATTTGTTGAGTAGAATTTCCTTAACGAAGTTTAAAGCTGATACACTACAGATCAGGTAAATAGAAACTTCGTTATAATTTTATGTAAAAACCATTTTCAGAAATAGCTAAAAGTTTTAATTGAATTAATTCTTTTAAAACATTAAGGACACACAGATCATAAGAAGAGAAAAATCAAAACTGTAGATCAATGTAATTATAGATTGCAAAAGATTAAACAGTATTGATAAACAACCTGAAAGTGAAAATCAATCTTGATCAAATAAATTTGATTAATAGACAAAAGAGTATGCAAGAGAATAACATAACTGTATTACTAAAAGTTTGCAAGAAATTTCAAGCCCTGCATTAACCAGAGTATTCCCAGTCTCTTCTGCTGATTTTCTCCTCCAAATTCTATCATCCCTAGCCTACGAGAGAACTACCCTTTAAATAATAATTACATTTTGTTAAAAAGGATCAATTCCCCCCAAAAAAGGATTTCAAAAATTGAACTAGGCTAATGGCCAAGAAAATCTTTCCACATGGCTGCAATTTCTAACAATTCATTTATATTTGGATAATTGCCCAACTCAAGCCCTAGCTAGGCATCAGACGTAAAATTTTCCAGCTCATTTTTAGCCAAATTATGCCAAATACCAATAAAAATGTGGATCATTCCCTCAATGGCAATAGGTTGCCTAATTAACTGATCCACATCATCAATCTTGATATGATCGAGGCATTGGATCTTCTCTTTAGCTTCCTCGCATCAACGTTCAACCTGTTCTAGCATCAACTTCGATGGACAAGCGCTTTCAATGAGGTCCATGGTAGGGAACTGCAACTTCTCCATGATGCTATCCACATCATACCATGTCCTTCCGCAAACACCTTGTGCTTTCTGGATAGTATCTCCAACCAAATCATTTAGATCATCCCAAGCATGCAACGCAGTTCTGATTTACTTCAGTAGGAAACTAGTGAGAGTAGGAATATTCTTAGGTCTCTCGTTAATGTCACTCTGCCATTGCATAATATATTCATTGGCCTGAAAGGCCTGCTATCTTTTAGCTACCTGCTGATCAAGAGTGTGGTTGGGGTTTTAGCAAATGACATTAAATAGTAAATCTAAACTTAAACATGTGCATGAAACCAAAAATATAACTCGGAGCAACAAACGATATACTTGCAAAAACTGTAAAATAAAAAATCTTTTTTTATTATTACAGGAAAGAAAAGGGCTTGCAATAAATAAATTTACCTCAAAGATGAGGCTGGTGGAGTTCTGGCGGTGTGCTCCGGAGCTCCTTAGTCAGGTACTCTTCTCTCCAATGCTTGGAAGGTGGCTAAAATTTTTGTCTAAAGGGAGGCCAAAAGGCACAAAAATGGATGGCTTAAGGCTTTGAGAAAATTCAGCAACATGAGGGTAGAGTGATTGGGCATTGTGAAATGAGGGGCCTCCACCCCTTTTTATAAACTTGGATTAGGGTTTTAGGGCTTTTTAAGGGTTTTTTGCCCTATTTTCTCTTTTTTCTTTTTCTTTTGGGTTGTATTCCCTATTTGTTTGATTTTGACCATCTTTTGGGGTTTTAGTATGTTTTTGAGGGAATATTTGTGTATTTTTAATATCCATTTGGGTTTTATGGGGTTTTGGAGGCGAGGTTGGTAGGAAATTTGGTCAACATAAGTGTATGTCCAATGGGATGAGTTAGTGAGCACTTTTTTGGTGTTAACAGATTGCCCCCTGATGTGTGAGGGAAGGAGCTCATTGTATGGCCGATGGACATCATAAGTATTATGGTTTTCCTGAGTGATGAGCATTGGGATAGAGAAGGGCACAAACTTGTTGGAGAACGGAACACGGGGTCTGTACTGACTGCCAAGAACTAAAAATACATGTATTACTAATGAGTATCTTTACATATGGACAAGGTGGGCATACCCATGCTCGTTGTCAAAATAGAATAATGGGGTCCATGAAGGGGGATCAGAACAATTCATGAAAAAAATTGTTGTGTACATCATATTGGTCCAGAGGGGATGCAAATCTGGGACATACCCATGGCCTAACCATCATTGATGTGAAAATACTGATATGCTAGAAAACATTCGTCACTCTGATTATGGTATCGGAATGACTGATAAAAATGTTGGATCTGGAGGTGTCCAACAACTGTGAGTCAAGGAAGCATGTTACTGGGGTACTTTCACGAAACTGTCGCCATGCGTAGCTCAGATATATATAGGAACATATGACTAGTTGTTTCCTCTAGTAGACTCACAAATGTGCCGGAGTCAGGTAACATCCGGGGTCTTCTACTAATAACTGAAATGACCGATACCTTGTATGAATCTCAACGATGCGATCAATGTGTTGTCGTCGAGCATGCGAGAAACAATCATTTGGAGAGGCACTAAGGACTCCTTTCCAAACGATGTGTAGGCACTCACTGCTGATGGTAATGAGTCCAAGGCACAAGGACCTCTGGGTCTATCCTCTAGAATAGATTGGTTGGTGTCGATAGAGGGAGACCTTGTAACTACCAAGGCAATGATGTTTCCTTGATAGGAGCACGAGGTGTAGAACTAAGATGTGATAGGACTAATGGCGAGATTGTCGTACGTTGGGGAGGGGGAATAACTAGGGTCAATGGAGTGGGAGGACTCAAACTTCCTTTATTCAGAGCATGATGGCATGAATGACCTGGCAGCTTATGAAACTTAATTTTTAGGTATGGGAATCATAGCTTAAGGGATAAGGGATAAGTACTGTAGTGGGAAAGACTTAGGGGGATCTACTGAAGGATCATATCTGGAGACTCTAAAGGTGACATTTTGAAGAATGCTCTGAATAAAGGTGACCAAGCTGGGGGAGATACCGTAACAATGCAATTATATATATGCTTTGGTGTGGTGCTGAGAGGCATCGTTGGGGCCTTATTCATGGTTTAAGGGACTCGAAGAAAGTATGCTCAAAAAATGGTACTATCGTGTAGATTTGTGCGAGCCTAGGACAGTCAATGCTCGTAAGTTCTTTCAATTTTAATGAGTCTGAAAGCGATTAGAAAAACTCTGAAATGGTGGATATGTACCATCTTGTGGATTTGTATGAGCCCAGGACGATGATTTCTCGTGGTTGCTTTCACTTTTAGAGAGTCTGAAAGCAGTAAGAGGACTCCAAGGGGGGTGATTTTTCGTGTGATAGTCTTCAAAGCCCGAAAAGGCATAAAAGGATGCAGTGAAGAACTCTTCTAGCCAGTGTGACTAGAGTATTCCTCTTTCGTAATTAGTCTACAAGGTCCGGAAAATGGGTAAACTTATACCAGGTAGACACCCTTTCAGATACATTTAGCGAGCATGAAAGGAAGCAAGATTGCTCGACGATCTTTTCATTGTTTTAGGAGTCAGAAAAGTGCTTAACAGAAACTCGCTAAGTGCCTTTTTCGTAAAGGATTTGCTCGGCCCGAAAAAGGGATAAACTTATACCGAACAAAAAGTGATGGTGAACCAAGGAGGAAGTGTTCGATCAAGGGATAAATATGGGTATCCAGCAGAGTGATAGGGGGGAGAACACTAATGGGGCCTCCTTGTGGGCTGATGAATGACAGCAAAAAAACATCATAATGGCAGTATGGATGTATTGGATGGCTCATGGATAGGTTGTGATTCATGAACTCATAAAGATTCGGCAGTGGCCAATGTGGCACGCAAACTGAGGTCGCAAGGTGTAGGGACACAATGTCAAATTTTTTTTTAGGTGAGGACGAGGAATGATCTCAAGCATCGTCACGAGCACGGAAAACTGAATCCGATGGTATAGAGAATGTCAGAAATGAGTGACAGCCTAAAGTGGCATGCAAACCAAGGCGACGAGGGGCATATAAAAAATGCCAAAAAAGTTTAGGGGTAAAAGTGATAAATGATCTCAAGCATCATCACGAGCGCGGAAAATTGAATCCGGCGATATAAAGAACGTCAGAAATGGAGAATGGTCAAAGTGGCACGCAAATTGAGGCGACGAGGGGCATGAAAATATGCTCGAAATATTTTGAGGTGAGAGCAAAAAATGATCTCAAGCATCATCACGAGCGTGGAAAACTGAATCCAGCGATATAAAGAATGCCAGAAACGGACAACGACCGATGTGGCATGGAAACCGAGTTGACGAGGGACATGTGAAAAATACCTGGAAAATTTTGAGGTGAGAGCAAGAAATGATCTCAAGAGTCATCATGAGCGTAAAAAACTGAATCCCGTGATATAAAGAATTTCAGAAACGGACAACGTCCAAAGTGGCATGCAAACTGAGGTGATGAGGGACATGAAAATATGCCCGAACAAGGTGCAAGTGAAAAATGTAAACTGACCAGACCACCGTGAAGTTCTAGCTACGCTAAGTGCATTGGTATCAACGGTTTGAGAAATGGGCCTCGGATGATCCTATAATGGCAAAAGGAAAATAAGGCTAATGTCTATAAATAGTAAGTGGTGCCCATAATAGGTGTCATTTCTGTATGGTGAGTTTGACAGAGCAATAGAGGAGGTCAGAGGTAAAAGTTGAGTTTGTGGGAGATTTCACCGATAGATTTACATTCCGGGAGTTGCAGGTAAGAGCCTATGTCCTTAGCTTTGTCATTTAAGAGTTTTTGTATTTTTTCGGGTCTCTGGGGGGTCGTACCAGCCATAAATGGGAACCTACGTGGCATAGGGTGGGTTCCGGATGTTTTGGTGCAATCCCATCCACAGCAATGGGGGGGATAGCTGCATTGTAAAGTGCGGTTTCCTTCACCAAATATGTGGGTTAGGCCATGTCGGGGTATCCAAAACACCGTGGTGTGCTCCGCGGGTGGACCCGTGATGGTTGTGCTCTGAAGTGCGGCTTTCGAAGGGGAAAAGGTGCTTTAGGGCACAACCATGGGGTGGTTCGGTCTGCGATGTGGACCACAACTTTCTGGGAGGAAAGCATGGTGTGAAGCGCAGAGAGATGGGTAATGTCTGCGTTCTAGAACACGCGTTTCAAAGGAGAAAGCACGCTCCATAGGGTTGTGTTTTTCTTTTTTAAGATGGGGATCTAATGAGTTTTATTGCTGTCATTGACATGATGTTGGAGGTTGGATGGCGAGAGCAGGAGATTCCTCCCAACATCCGGTGGAGCATCCAAACAGATTGTGGTATTCGGGAGGCACTAGCTTCGGATCTGGTATTCATTTATCAAGCTTGGAGTTCTCCAGGGCTTAGGCCCAACACTCAATGTACCTCAGGGCTTACTTCCAGTACATAAACATTCTTCTAGGTACATTGGGGCTTATGCCCAGTTCATAGGTCATATGTGTGTTTCTGAGTCCACACTCAATACACTCATAAGTCAAATCATGTAAAATCATAGCTATACACAGTAAGTAACAAAATATCATCTCAGTATATTAGGGTTTGTACCCATATCAAAGCTAAAGAACATAAACACAACATTAGGGACTTCTCGCCCAGTCAGATACTCAATAAAGAAGTCAGTCGGGGTCCATGCCCGATATGTTAGTATATAAAAGAATAAATCATAGGTGCTAGGGCTCATTCCCAATACTAAAAATAAAACATAGGTGCTAGGGTCGTGGCCCAATATAACAACAAAAATAGTTAGCCCAAAACTCGGGATATTACACCTACATAATATAAACATTTTAATTTAGGAAACTTTATAATAACTGTAAAACATAGTTGGATATTTTACATAAAATATCATATACCAGTATAGGGGTCAGAACATAAGATAAGTTGATATCTTACATGCAAACCATAACTATTGTTTTAGCAGAGGCTAAACAACAGGAATTTCTAAGAAATAATTGTATGAAACAACCCAAGCATTTCAAATGCTTAACTTCGCATAGTTATCCTAAAGATACTATAGATTTTGTGTGCATGAGTAACGTTATATATATCACATTAGATAAGAACACCAATGCAAAAATACTATCAGTATTGATAGTAGACTTGTAGAGATTTAGTCAAATAGTAGCTTCTCTTCCCAAAGAACTTTGCAAATCAGACTGTGAAGAACTAATTATGCATCACCACAACCCATTTGTAATCATGTTTATTAACAAAAAAAAATCGCTTGTAATGTAAAACAACAAATAGATGGTACAATTTGGAATCTTTTTTATTAAAAAATAAATCCAGGCTTGTAACTTTTCGCTTTATATGTTGCATCTTCAAATTTCCAACATAGTAGTTCAACCTATAGAATGGAAAATTTTCGTTTAGGAAAATTCATAACAATGTAAAACCTAGTTGGATATTATATATAAATGTTAAGATACCTATATAGGATCATAACATAAGATCATATTCTATATTACATTTTTAGAAGTACACTATTTAGCAATTTCCAGAACTTACATGTAATATCCCGAATTTTGACTAACTATTTTTGATGTTATATACTGGGCTTAAAGCCCCAACACATATGATTTACTTTTTATTATTTGGAATAAGCCCTAGTGCACATGATTCATTTCCTTTATAGATTTACATATTGGGCGTGAACCCTGACTGATGCAGATTATTGTTATATACTGGGCAAAAAGCCCCAATGTATTGATTTATGTTTTATTATTAGAATTTGGGTACAATCCCTAATATACTTAGATGATCTTTTGTTACATACCATGCAGAGTTATGATTTACATGATTGATTTATATGATGTTTTGAACGTGGACTCAGGAACACATGGATGACCTATGCACTGGGCATAATCCCTGATGTACCTAGAGGATTTTATTACATACTAGACGTAAGCCCCTATGTACGTAGAGTGTTGGGCATAAGCCCTGAAGCACTCCAAGCTTGATAATGAATACTGAATCCGAGGCCATTTGTACATTCTAGATGTGCTCACAACCACATTCTAGTACTAGTGTTGAGCGGGATGCTCTGGAATTGCACTAGCGTAACACCCATGTGAGAGTGTTGAGTTAAAGCTCTGAAGAGCACTCGGGGTTAATTGATCTTAAAAGTGTTTAGTCGAGAAGACTCTAAATAGCACTTCTATTCATCACATTTATTTAAATTGGTTAAATGAATCATTTTCTATCTATCATCAAGGGTTGCGTGAACTACCATGTTAAACGAGGGAATCCAACATGCAAGAGAGAGACCTAGAGGTACCTAACCTAGCCAACTATCCAAGCATACCAAAAGAACTTGTCCAAAGAATTGGACCTTGTACTTAATATTTATCAAATAATTATTATGGTTGTACATAATTAAATCAAAGAGTTATCATATTTAATTATTTAATAATTAGATTTATTATTTATAAAAGAAAACGATTTCTTATGTAAATAACATGCATAAAGATTATGCAGAAGATATTTCTCATGTTACTATTATTCTTATTTCTGAGATAACTTAAACATACAACTAATTGTAACAAAATAAATGTCCTAGATAAACTAGCAGTGAATAACTAATAAAATATCTTTCATAAATATTATAATTCAAATTAAATTAAATGTTGAATATTATTATTTAAACTCAAATAGCTATATTCCAAACACACTCACCTATATAAAGAACGGAAGACCCCAAGAGAGGGATCATCTTTCCTACTATCATTCTCTTATGGTAATAGAAGAGAATTATTCTGTGGAACTGAAGCAACCTACTATATTTTTCCAAATCTGATCAACAACTTATCCTAGGGCCTCTACTTCTCTTATTGCATGTTGGAACTAGCTCGGGGGATCCAGTTAGAAACAGGAATGGTCTAAGGGTCATGGTTGGGAGGAACATGATAGTCCCAAGGTTATGGAGTTAAAAATCATCCTACAGGTCAGCTAGGTCCATACATTTTTCCATTAACTAATGTTTGAGTGTGCAAGTTCTGCAAGGCAAGATCAAGCTTCAAGAATCAGTTATGAACTACAAATTTCCATACAGTTCAATTAGATTTAGAAATTAAGTACGGATTATTATGTAGCATTCATGTTTTTTGTACATTAGAGTTTTATTTCTTTTTCTTTTATAGAGCAAGGGCCAATTGGCATGGGCTCTCAGGGTTTACATTCTAGGATCAAAATTTCATTTAATATTTCCACTGAATTCAAGTTTCTGCCCTAAATGTTTCAAGGATCTAGCAAGGCTATCCTAACTAGCCTATGCTAGATACCTACCTATATAGATTCACTAGTATCAAACTTGTATTTAAATATTGATTCCTAAACTATTAACCCTTACAAAACAAAATCATCATACTGTACAATTAAATTAGTCAAATATGTGAAAGATAGGGCTTAACCTTTTACCCAACAAGATTTTAAACTCAAGTTTCCAAATCAAAGGATGCATGAAAACAAAGTAGTTGAAAATTAGTTTATCTCTTTTATTATTTGTTTTAAACGACATAAATAACGCAGGTCAAAAAATTGAAACTATCCATCAACTTAGCGCATTTGGGATCGCTGATATATTCACACCTATAGTGTAACAAAACCCACGGTGCATATAATTTCCAAACAAACTTCCTATTTAGGGAATTTCGACATTTTTTTCTTCTCAAACAGAAAAGATACCAAGATGTACAAACTAACATTTAGATTCACAAGACGGGACCCACGAAAATCTTCCTAAAGCCAACGTAGTCAAACTCAGTCCATTTCCTTATTCTTTTAAAAGAAATAAAATAAACATAGGTCAAGATATCGAAACCCTCTACCAACATTTTAAACATTTAGTATTGCTGGTATCTTTAGATACGCAACATAAGACCACACCAAAAAACATCTAGGAAAACCACTATCAAGCACGATTTCCCTATCTAGGGTTTTACAATAAATTCATTCTTCTTCTTACCAGAAATACAACTTAACTTGGACGGGACTCAACATTCCAGATAGAGATCAACACATATTCTAGCTCCATGATTTTTTTATTAAATAATCATCCATTAAAATAAAATCAACCCACAGAGAGTTAAATACATCATTTAGACAGAAGCCATCCACTAGCAAACATACGTTCAAAACAGAGCTACGCTCTCAACGATTCATATTCACATAAATATCAATAGAAATTTCTTCAAGTCAAAGATAAAACGTAGAGCCATCACACCTTAGAAATTACCAGAACATTTCAATATCATTCTCTCTTCCAGTGGCACAATTTTTTTATCCACTTAAAGCCTATGCCCAAATCCTTAAAAACGAAACGTATAGAAGTATCAAAACTTCAACAAACAACATGGCTAGTAGACATCAGTGACATTTCATTTCATAGAAGCATATACTAAGTGGAGAACACGATTTAAAATGCAACACCATCATATTACATTCAAAACCCCAAAGTAGAATGTTGTGGGTATTTCTCATCAAGCCTTAAATTTTTTTACAGAGCCTATGATTCAATCCATCTACAGTAGAAAAAATGAACCCTCAAGGGTTTATTTCATCTATCAGAATAAAAACATCATAAACAATAACCAACAGGTTCAAAACCCCAACGATTTCTTCATAGTCATTTTCTCTCAGTCACTGACCAAACTAGCAACGACCCATTCAAACATTGAATTAGTTATAATGAGCGAAAGGACTCAATGAAGTTACTTTATAACATAGCTCAAAGCTACAGAGCATGGCAGCCATAGCTATGAAAGGCAGGTATGGATTTTTGGAAGGACCTGGGCTTACCAGTAATGAGCCAAACCACAATATTCATATCACTTGCTAGGACCCATCACCGAAGATAATAATACCTACTAACCTATCAACAAATTCATAAACATCACGAGTTAAAATAAAAGCATATAAACATCTACAGAAAAGTTAAAATGAAGGAGCCATTTAACCATGAGAAGGAAATTACCTGTTATATAAATGTAACAGCCTCCATCTTCATGCCACCATAGCTACGACTACATTGACCATGAGCATAGCTCAGGCCAGGGCCTAGTCGAAGCTATACCCAGCAAGCAGTTACCCTCCAAACCAAATCAACGAAATGACAAACGCAGTAGTGCAAGCCAAAGGCATAAACCCTTTCTCCAAGCTGGCAAACGAACATTGTGAAGCCCACCTATAGCATTTAAAGTTACCACCACACACCCCACTAACGCTTCAATAAATATCCAAACGATATAGTTAGGGTCATGGTATTGCAACCCTTAGTTGTTTTAATTCATGTCCTATTCAAAGTTGATTCTTGGACCTTTTGAACAATGCCATATAACTAGTTCATGCTAGGTAGTTGATGTAGGAAGTTTAGGGAAGAACCTCTTATGTCTGCAAAACATGATCCAAGTACAGCTTTAGCAAGGATTCCTAGGTAATCCTGGGATCACCCATGTACTCATCCCTTACCTCTCGGCAGCTCCGTCGGTAGTATGACTACCAACTCAAAAACCCCATAAGTACTCATACCTTCTCATGAATTTCATCAGGCCTGAATTAGTAATATAAACCAGTTTAAATATTTAAATGAAGCCAAGCATACATTTAAACTTTAGAAGTGGGGTAATTGAAGAAAAACTTTAAAGGTATTATACTAGTATTAAAATTGTCATTTAGACCACACATGATTGTGCTATGCATTTCACACTATTTTACTTCATCACTTCCGCAAAGCTAATACATTACAAGACCAAACTCTCATAGAAAGTATTTATCATTTCTTGAAACAAAGACCGAAATAACTTCCTAGTACTGAAGTTAATTTTCTATATATTATTTGTTTAAGCAATGTTAGTAGTAAAGGAAAAAAAATTAATTTTTACTATTTTTAGGGACATTACAAGTGGTATCAGAGCCCAACTACAATACTAAGTGACCTATTGGGCTCATTACAGGAAACACATCCACTACAGATACTTATAAATCAAAAGCATACATTTATAATTTTATTTTATATATGTTTTTGAACTAACAGATTTATGTTCTTAACATTGATACGACATTGCAGGTACAATCACAGTTTGAGTATGAATACAGAAAAAGACAGCAGCATACATGGGAATTTGAACTCTCCATCATGAGAGTAAGAGATCATGGTGGAATTAAACTCAAATTTAATGAAATCAATATAGCAGTTGCAAAATGAGTTGTAGAGTTTCAAGGATGATAATATGCAGGAAAGACGGGAACAACAAGCCATAAATGAATCTCTATTTCAAATCTTAACAGGGGCAAGGTCCCATGGACAGTCCACCCAATCAGCCAACAAAACCAAGGAAAACAACTGTCACAAAAAAAGATCTAGCAATCCTACAAAGGATATGCAGGAAGAACACATACCTGATTATATGGAAGAAGACTGTAAAAGCTCCTCCAATGAGGATGAATCACCTTCCCCTTGCAAGAAAAGGAGGAAGAATGATGATAGTCTACTAGGAGAATTCAGGAAAATCAAAGCCCCAACATATGATGGAGAGATAGATACCAGGGAAAAGGCTGAGGAGTGGCTGTTAGGAATGAGCAAGTATTTCAAAGTCCACAACTATTCCAGTGAAATGCAAGCCCGACTGGCCATTTACAACCTAAATGGTAAAGCGGCCAGGTGGTGGAGAGACTTGAAACACACTAAAGGGCAGGAAATGAGGGACATAAAATGGGATTCTTTCCGCAAAATATTTTAGGACAAATACATGTCTGAAAGATTCTTTGACAAGAAGATCAAAGAATTCTATGAATTAAAAATGGGCTCCCTAACTATGGAAGCTTTCATCAACATATTTTTAGATTTGTTGCATTATGTTCCTTACAGAAAGGATGAAAAAGTCAAGATACAACAATTCTTGGGATGTCTACCACCAAATTTTAGAGTGAAGATTGAATTTGACATGCCCAAAACCTTAGATGTGACTTTACACAAAGCAAGACTTTGTTATGAACATGGACAACCAAGGAATAATAACCTAAACAAAAACAGAGATAGGTTCAGAACCTTTTCAGACAATCGAAGACTAGGTTTTAGACCACAACCTTATCAGAAAGAAAACAATAGTTTCCCTCCCAATAGAGGCTTCAACCAACATCATGCATAGCCAAATGCACCCCCACCGCATGCCAACAGACTAGCTTTCAACAAAGGGGCAAAGGCTGCCCCACCAACCATTACTTCTTGGAAATTCCAAGGGCCCCACTACAAAGATTTCCCCAACAAGACGGACAGAGTTTTACACAATTTCCAAGCAAACCCTACAGTAGGGGACATGGAAAGAACACAAAGAATTTATGCCACACTTGATGTCCGACAAGTAGATCACCAGGCCACTATGGTTGAAATTGAGGGTAAGATCTCAAACACAGCCATTTCAGTTTTAATAGATCCTAGTGCATGCTGAAGTTATGTCTCCCCTAAGATTGTTGATACTTGTAAGTTAAACTGAGTGAGTCACGAGAAACCATGGCTGGTACAACTAGCCATTGGTACCAAACAAAAAGTCTATGAACTAGTTAAAACTTGTGTGATAGATTTCAACGGGTTCCCAGGTAGGGTGGATTTAAATATCCTACCAATAGGATCGTACGATCTACTTAAAGAAATGGATTGGTTGGAAGAACATCATGCCCTACTTGACTGATTGAACAAGTCAATACTATGCACGGATAACCAAGGGAATCAAATAACGATTCAAGGTATCCCTAAGAAAGTCTCCGTAAGACATATATATGCCTTACAAGCAAAGAAATGCATAAGAAAGGGTTGTAAACTCTTTGCAATCAATATTCGAACCATAGAAGTAGATAGGGAACAGAAGATCGAAGACTTCCCAGTCCTTGTAGAATTCAACGATGTATTTCCTAAGAAAATGCCTGGGCTACTGCCCAAACGAGACCTAGACTTCTCCATTGAGATAAAACCCAGGTACGTACGAGTTTCCCAGGCCCCTTACTGCATGAGTCCACCCTATTTGGTGGAACTCAAGATTTAGTTACAAGAGTTGATCGAGAAAGGTTATATCCGACCAACTGTGTCTCTGTTGGGAGCACCAATACTCTTTCTAAAAAAGAAGGACAGGACGATGCAGATGTGCATCGATTACCACCAACTCAACAAGTTGACCATCAATAAACATTACCCACCCCGTAGAATTGATGACTTGTTTGATCAAGTCGGAGGAGCGAAGATCTTCTCAAAGATCGACTTATGATCTAGATATCATCAGGTGAGAATCCGTGATGAAGACATCAGTAAGACTGCGTTTCGAGCCCGATATGGCCGTTACGAGTTTGTGGTAATGCCTTTCGGTCTGACTAATGCACTTTCCAACTTTATGTGCATGATGAACACCATATTTAGTAAATACCTAGACAAGTTCGTTCTAGTCTTCATCGACGACATTCTAATATACTCCAAGAATGAAGAAGAACACGAAGAACATCTCTGGATAGTGTTACGAGTACTACGAGAACATCAACTGTACGCTAAGTTTAACAAGTGTGATTTCTACAAACCCCAGATACAGTACCTAGGGAACATCATTTCAGAGAAAGGGATAGCAGTCGACCCTAAGAAGATTAAATCCATAGAAGAATGGCCTACCACCACATGCGTAACCGACATAAGATCATTCTTAGGGTTAGATGGGTACTACCAGATGTTCATTGAGAACTTCTCTCTAATTGTTTGTCCTATGACAACCTTGCAGAAGAAGACAACCAAATTTCTTTGGATGGAAAAATGCGAAGAAAGTTTCCAAAGGTTAAAGCAACTTTTGACTAGTGCACCCATCCTACAAATTGCTGACCCCAATGGGGACTTCGTGGTTTGCACAGATGCAAGCAAGGAAGGGATCGGTGGATTCCTTATGAAAAATGACTTCACTATCTGCTATGATTCAAGGAAGTTGAAGGAACACGAACAAAACTACCCCACACACGATCTTGAACTAGATGCCATTATCCATGCCTTAAAGATCGGGAGGCACTATCTTGTGGGAAAAAAGTTCCTATTAAATTTGAACAACATGAGTCTGAAGTACTTATTTGACCAACCTGACCTAAACGCCATACAAGCTAGGTGGATATCCTTCCTTAGTGAGTACCACTTCAAGCTAAAGCACATAAAGGGAAAGGAGAACAAGATCGCCGATGCTTTAAGTCGATGGGCCCATATGTTATACGAGGTAACTGTGAGTCAAACCAACTCAGATTTGCACCACAGGATTAGAACAACATGTTGGAGTGACTGATTCTATGTCGCTATACTTAAAAAGATCCAGGAGGATAGGTTATTCCAAATACAAAAAGAGTATAAGATAGATGAATCAGGACTGCTATCGTCAAGAGAGAGACTTTATGTTCCAAAAAGCGGAGACATTAGACCTAACTTCCTCACAAAATTCCATCAAAAACCCTATTCGGGACATCCGGGATATCAAAAGATGATATCAACAGTAAAGAAACACTTCTTTTGGCCTAAACTAAAAACCAACATAGCTTTATTCATTGCTAAGTGCCGGGAGTGTCAGTTGGTCAAGCCAGAACACCAACACCCTTTTGGACTGCTGCAACCATTACCCATTCTAGAGTGGAAGTGGGAGGTCATTAGTATGGATTTCATAACAGGTTTACTGAAAAGTAGGAGGCAGAATGACTCCATCCTTGTAGTAGTAGACAAGTTATCCAAAGCAACACATTTTATACCAGTAAAGTCTACCTACAAAGCCATTCACATCATGGACATCTTCCTAAAGGAGATTTTCCGATTGCATGGGATACCCAAGGCAATCATTTCTGATCGAGACACGAAGTTCACTAGCAACTTCTGGAGGGAACTGTTCTCTAGTTTGGCGACACAACTACAGTTTAATACTGCATACGGAACGAGTAAACCAAATCCTTGAGGATATGCTGAGGATGTATGTTATGAACAACCCTACAAAGTGGGAGGATTATTTGCACCTCACAGAGTTTGCTTACAAGAACGGATACCGGACCTCTGCCAAGATGAGTCCCTTCGAGGTACTCTATGGCAGGAAATGTCGAACACCTGTAACGTGGGATAGTCTGGTAGATAGACTTATGCTAGGCCCCGACTTATTAAAGGACTTGGAGCAGCTAGTCTCCAAGGTACAACAAAACATGAAGGAGACACAAGACTGCCAAAAGAGTTATGCGGATAGGAAAAGAAAAGACAAGGACTACCAAGCCAGTGAACATGTGTTCCTAAAAGTGAAGGAAAAACAAAGCTCCTTGAGCCTTGGGCGATGTGGGGAGTTGGCCACTAGATTTTGTGGACCCTTTGAGATACTAGCCAAGAAAGGGCCAGTAGCATATGAGTTAGCTTTACCAGCCCATTTAAAAGTTCATAATGTTTCTCATGCATCCTTATTAAAGAAATATGTTTACGATACTAAACATGTGATTGATCAGTCCTTATTACAGGTGGAACCTGAAGGGGAATTCATGTCAGAGCCCCTCCACATTCTGGAGAAGAGAGAGGTGCAACTTAGAAGAAGGACCATTCCCCAGTTGAAAGTGCAATGGAGGCACTTCGGACTAGAAGAGGCTACCTAGGAAAATGAGACAACCATGAAAGAGGCATACCCCACCTTATTTCATGACTTCATTTCTAGACTCTAGAACACTAGGATGGTGTTGTTCTAAGCGGGGAGGGATGTAATATCCCAAATTTTAACTAACTATTTTTGATGTTATATATTGGGCTTAAAGCCCCAACACATATGATTTTGTTTTTTATTAATGGGAATAAGCCCTAGTGCACATGATTCATTTCCTTTATAGATTTACATATTGGGCATGGACCCTGACTGATGCAAATTATTGTTATATACTAGGAAAAAAGCCCCAATGTATTGATTTATGTTTTATTATGAAAATTTTGGTACAAACCCTAATATACTGAGATGAATTTTTGTTACATACTATGCAGAGTTATGATTTATTTATATGATGTGTTGAGCGTGGACTCAGAAACACACGGATGACCTATGTACTGGGCATAAGACTCGATGTACCTGGAGGATTTTATTACATATTGGGCATAAGCCCTGGAGCACTCCAAGATTGATAATGAATACGAGATCCGAGGCCATTTGTACATTCTAGATGTGCTTCACAACCACATTCTAGTACTAGTGTTGAGTGGGATGCTCTAGAACTGCACTAACATAACGCCCATGTGAGAATGTTGAGTTAAAGCTCTAAAGAGCACTCGAGGTTACTTGATCTTAAAACTGTTGAGTCAAGAAGACTCTGAATAGCACTTCTATTCATCACATTGATTTAAATTGGTTAAATGAATCATTTTCTATCTATCATCAAAGACTACAGAAACTACCATGTTAAACGAGGGAATCCAACATGCAAGAGAGATACCTAGAGGTACCTAACCTAGCCAACTATCCAAGCTTAAGAAAAGACCCTGTCCAAAGAATTGGACCTTGTACTTAATATTTATGAAATAATTATTATGGTATCTACATAATTCAATCAAAGAGTTATCATATTTAATTATTTAATAATTAGATTTATTATCTATAAAAGAAAAAGATTTCTTATGTAAATAACATGCATAAATATTATGCATAATATATTTCTCATGTTACTATTATTATAAATATTATTAATAGTATTATTATTATTTGTGATCTAACTTAAAGATACAACTAGTTGTAACATAATAAAGGTCCTAGATAAACTAGGAGTGACTAACTAATAAAATATCTTTCATAAATATTATCATTCAAATTAAATTAAAAGTTGAATATTATTATTTAAACTCAAACAACTATATTCCAAACACACTCACCTATATAAAGAAGGGTAGACCCCAAGATAGGGATCATCTTTCCTACTATCATTCTCTTATGGTAATAGAAGATAATTATTCTGCAGAATTGAAGCAACCTACTATATTTTTCCAGATCTAATCAGCAGCTTATCCTAGGGCCTCTACTTCTCTTATTGCATGTTGGAACCAGCTCAGGGGGATCCAATTAGAACCAGGAATGTTCTAAGGTTCATAGTTGGGAGGAACATGGTAGTCCCAAGGTTATCGAGTTAAAGATCATCCTACAGGTCAGCTAGGTCCATACATTTTTCCATTAACTAGTGTTTGAGTGTGCAGGTTCTGCAAGGGAAGATCAACCTTCAAGAATTAGGTATAAACTATAAATTTCCATAGAGTTCAATTAGATTTAGAAATTAAGTAGGAATTATTATGTAGCATTCATGTTTTCTGTACATTATAGTTTTATTTCTTTTTCTTTTATAGAGCAAGGGCCAATTGGCATGGGCTCTCAGGGTTTACATTCTAGGATCCAAATTTCATTTAATATTTCCATTGAATTCAAGTTTATTCCCTAAACATTTCAAGGATCTAGCCGGGCTAGCCTAACTAGCTTGTCCTAGATACCTACATATATAGATTCACTAGTATCAAACTTTTATTTAAATATTGATGACTAAACAATTAACCCTTACAAAATGAAATCATCATATTGTACATTGAAATTAGTCAAATATGTTAAAGCTAGGGTTTAACCTTTTACCCAACAAGATTTTAAACTCAGGTTTCCAAAACAAAGGATCCATGAAACTAACGTAGTTGAAACTTAGGTTATCTCTTTTATTATTTTGTTTTAAACGAAAGAAATAACGCAAGTCAAAGCTTCAAAACTATCCATCAACTTAGCACATTTGGTATTGCTGATATATTCACACCTACAGTGTAACAACACCCACGGTGCATATAATTTCCAAACAAACTTCCTATTTAGGGCATTTTGTCATTTCGTTCTTCTCAAACAGAAAACCTACCAAGATGTACAAACTGACATTCATATTCACAAGACACGACCCACAAAAATCTTTATAAAGCCAATGTAGTCAAACTCAGTCCATTTCCTTATCCTTTTAAAAGAAATAAAATAAACACAGGTCAAGATATCGAAACCCTCTACCAATGTTTTAAACATTTAGTATCACTGGTATCTTTAGATATGCAGCATAAGACCACACCAATAAACTTCTAGGAAAACCACTATCGAGCACGATTTCCCTATCTAGGGTTTCCCAATAAATTCATTCTTCTTCTTATGAGAAGTAAAACTTAACTTGGACGGGACCCAACATTTCATATAGAGATCAACAGATATTCTATCTCCATGATTATTTTATTAAGCAATCATTCATTAAAATAAAATCAACCCACAAAGAGTTAAATACATCATTTAGACAGAAGCGATCCACTGGCCAACATACGTTCAAAACAGAGCTACGCTCTGAATGATTCATATTCACATAACTATCAATAGAAATTTCTTCATGCCAAAGCTAAAACGCAGAGCCATCACACCTTAGAAACTACCAGAACATTTCAAGATCATTCTCTCTTCCAGTTGCACGATTTTTTTATCCATTGAAACTCTATGCCTAAATCCTTAAAAATGAAGAACATACTCAGTGGAGAAGATCAGTGACATTTCATTTCATAGAATCACATACTCAGTGGAGAACATGATTTAAAATGCAACACGATAATATTACATTCAACACCCCAAAGTAGAATGTTGTGGATATTTCTCATCAAGCCTTATATATTTTTACAGATCCTACGATTCAATCCATCTACAATAGCAAAAAAAAACCCTCAAGGGTTTATTTCATCGATCAGAATAAAATCATCATAAACATTAACCAACAGGTTCAAAACCCCAACTATTTCTTCATAGTCATTTTCTCCTAGTCACTGACCAAACTAGCAACGACCCATTCGAACATTGAATTAGTTATAATGAGCCAAAGGACTCAACGAAGTTATTTTATAATAGAGCTCAAAGGTACAGAGCATGGCGGCCATAGTTGCGAAAGGAAGGAACGAATATTGGGAAGGACCTGGGCTTACCTGTAATGCGGAAAACCCCAATCTTCCTATCACTTGCTAGGACCTATCACCGAAGATAACAATACCTGCTAACCTGTCAGTAAATTCATAAACAATGCGAGTTAGAATAAAAGCAAATAAACATCTACAGAAAAGATAAAACGAAGGATCCATTTAACCACGGGGAGGGAATTACCTATTATATAAATGTAACACCCTCCATCTCCATGCCACCATAGCTACAACTGCACTGACCATGAGCATATCTCAGGTTAGGGCCTATTCGAAGCTATACCCAGCAAGCAGTTACCCTCCAAACCAAATCAACGAAATGACAAATGTAGTAGTGCAGGCCAAAGGCATAAACCCTTTCTCCAAGCTGGAAAAAGAACCACGTGAAGCCCACCTATAGTATTTAAATCTACCACCAAACCCCCCACTAACGCTTCAATAAATATCCAAATGATATAGTTAGGGTCGTGGTATTACCACCCTTAGTTGTTTTAATTCATGTCCTATTCAAAGTTGATTCTTGGACCTTTTGAACAATGTCATATAACTAGTTCATGCTAGGTAGTTGATGTAGGTAGTTTAGGGAAGAACCTCTTATGCCTACAAAACATGATCCAAGTATAGCTTTACTAAGGATTGCTAAGTAAGGCCGGGATAACCCATGTATTCATCCCTTACCTCTCGGCAGCTCCACTAGTAGTATGAATAGAAACTCAAAAACCCCAGAAGTACTCATACCTTCTCATAAAGTCCCTAAGGCTTGAATTAGTATTATAAACCATTTTAAATATTTAAACGAAGCCAAGCATACATTTAAACTTTAGAAGTGGAGTAATTGAAGAAAAACTTTAAAGGTATTATACTAGTATTAAAATTGTCATTTAGACCACACATGATTGTGCTATGCATTACACACTACCTTCATCGCTTCCGTAAAGCAAATACAATACAAGACCAAACTCTTGTAGAAAGTATTCCTCATTTCTTCAAACAAAGACTGAAATAACTTCCCAGTACTGAAGTTAATTTAAAATATATTATCTGTAGTAAAGAAAAAAATTTAATTTTTACTGTTTTTAGGGCATTACATTACAACACGATTTGACATTTATGTGCATACGCATATCATGACTATATAGACCTTGGCCAACATACCAACTATATAGACCTCTACCAATAGACTTAGACATGCTACTAGGTGAAAAAGCATTCATGATATCAATATCCTATTAATTGATGGAAATTGTTGTTTAGCTTAAAATTCATATTGTAGCTCAACAATATAATACAAAATCGTTGATGTCTATTTAGAAAATCATATTATAGCTTTGTATGCTTTTTATCCAATTTTGAAGTTACACAACAATGTAACCTACATAATATAAACATTTTCATTTAGGAAACTTTATAATAATTGTATACCATAGTTGGATATTTTACATAAAATATCATTTATCGGTATAGGGTCAGAAGATAAGATAAGTTGATATCGTACATGCAACCTAGAATTATTGTTTGTAGAAGAAGCTAAACAACTGAAATTCCTAAGAGAGAATTGTATAAAACAACCCAAGCATTTCAAATGATTAACTTCGCATAGTTATCCTAAAGATACCATAGATTTTGTGTGCATGAGTAACATTAAATATATCACATTAGATAAGAACACCAATGCAAACTACTATTAGGATTGAGAGTAGACTTGTAGAGATTTAGTCAAACAATAGCTTCTCTTCCCACCAATAAAACAAAGAACTTTGCAAATGAGACTCTGAAGAAATAATTATGCATCATCACAACCCATTTGTAATCATGTTTATTAACAAAACCAAATCTCTTGTACTGTAAAACAACCAATAGATGGTACAATTTGGAATCTTGTTTATTAAAAAATAAATCCAGACTTGTACCTTTTCGCTTTATATGTTGCATCTTCAATTTTTCAACATAGTAGTTCAGACTATAGAATGGAAACATTTTCGTTTAGATAATTCATAACAATGTAAAACCTAGTTGGATATTATATATAAATGTTCAGATACCTATATAGGATCATAACATAAGATCATATTCTATATTACATTTTTAGAAGTACACTATTTAGCAATTTCCAGAACTTACAACACGATTTGACAAGTATGTGCTAGTGGGTTTATGTTTCTTTCATTGGGGTGTAATATTCTTAATTGAAGGAAAAAATCAATATCGAACTGCATAGATATTAGGTGAATGATGTTTACTCGTGAATGCTTCACAAATACGTGCATGCAAAAGTAGACATGTTTGACATAGAAGTAGTGATTGTAATGATGGCACTCCTATAGGACTTTATTTTTCCAGCGACATCAGTGCTAGTTAGCTCTTATATTTCCCATAACACTTCACCACTAATCCAACTTTGTAAAGGTCTATAGAATTCATTATTTGTAGCTAGAATCATCTACATTCATTGCATACAATATATTTTTCTTCGATGATTTTGAACATTCTTAAATCAGGAGGAAAGGATGTTTTCAAACTAAATCGAGAGGAACTTATGTATATATACAAGGTTCCCTTCCAAAGAGGATGCATCTCTCTCTCTTGCAATTCCTTTCTCATCCATGACTCAATGCCTTTCTCATCCATCCATGACTCAATAATCCCCATCTTTTAGGGAGTGATCCCCATTTTTTTTAGTATTATTTATTATGCATTTTATTGATATGTGAGCATATAGTGATCACCTTATTTTCAATATTATTTAATGTGCATTTTCTAAATATGTGAGCATAAAGTTAGGTAGTTGCATCTTTCTATCCCTTAAGCTACATGCATTGATTTCTTTATTATATGTTCTCTCATTAATTTGTGTGGATCCATGAGTGGAACCATTTAAAACTATATAAGGCCATTGACCATGTAAATAGAAGTAAACATTCAATTCTAAGTTTCATCTTACCAAATTCTATTTCTATATTATAGTTCATATTTATGGGTATGTTTATTACAGTTCTTATGATTGGAGGTTCTTAGAGCCTTTGCATCACATCAACATTTTTTTTTGTAAAATGGTTAGTTACACATGTATTGGATACATATTTTCATGATTCTAATAAATGTTTACACTAACATTTGAATATACTAAATGGATCGTGTTTACTAATATTGAATTGATTTAATGTTCAACAATTTTGAAATTAGGATTCGCATGGAAAGCAACATGTCTACCATCTACCACTCTACCCCACTATGATGTCCATTTGAGATAAGGTTGCTAAATAAGCACATATTGACAAGGAAGCATATCAAGCATGCTTGAATCAAACACCTATTCAATTCTCTCTACATCCCGAGTCACCAATGCATAAGATCTACAATAACATTGGATCATCCCATGTTGGTGATGAAGAAAAAGATAAAGAGGTTGGTATGGATGATTTCTTATATGATACCCTTTCCATACGAAGAATTTTTTAACATTCACTCGAACAAGATGATCTATGGAAGAATAATATACATATTATTGGTACCTTCTTTCAAATATTGAAATATGCTTCCACCACCCCCCTCTTTGGACATGGGTAAAGGTCTATCCAATGGGAAAACAATGTTATTGTACACTATGAAATCATTATATGGTATGTAGGATCTGTGTTTCTCATCATTGTTAAGGTATCTAACCATTAAGTCTTCTATATATTAATGGATATTGTGGCATAATCAACAATGAAAAGGGATTTTATCGGTTCTTGATAATAGTGTACATTTTTATTTCCCACCAATTACAAGTTATTCAAAGATAAGGTACTTCCAAGTGATAGTTTCCCCCTCACGACTATGAAGTGGCAAAGAAACTATTGAAAAGGTTGGGTGGTGAATACATGTGATGTCATTTCTTTTAATGATAAAGAAAAAAACATAGACAATGAGATATGCCTAGAATGTGGGCATGATAGGTGCCAAAAAATAAAAGAAAAAAATGTAAGTGTAACATACCTACAAAGGTACATAAGAAGAATGATTAATGTAATAAGGAGATACCTAAAAGGGTACACAGATAATTAATATACATTGTTGTTTCATTATTTTATTGTTTGATTTGTTTAATTTTGTTGTATGTTTATCTTTAAATTTTAGAAGAAGTATAGCTATTAGTTTATCTTAGGATAACATTTTACATTATAATTATGTTCATGAGAATTTTGATACAGCTTGATATATCATTTTGCATATGATTTCCTTCTATAAGAGCATTATCAAAATTAACTGTAATATATAATATTGTTTTAATTTAAATAAACAGCATATACCAGAATAGCATAAGAGCTTCATATAATTTGCACCAATAGAAAAATCAAATATATTCAATGTTTAGTTTAGTTTTTTGAACCAAGGAAAAATAAAAAAGAAAGGAAATCTTGCAAATAGTATTATATGCTCAATTTTCACAATTGCATAATCTAATAAGAACAATATTAGAAGCCCTCTTTCCAATGCATTCTCTTTTTTCCCTATCCACTTGTATGATAATATTATAAATGTTTAGTTTCTACCCACACATATTATGCATATCACCCAAACTTTTAAACTAAAATAATTGTTGATCATGTCACCTAATCTCAAGTGTCCCAAAAAAACCACACATATTATGCAGATCACCAAAACTTTTAAATTAAAATAATTGTTAATCATGTCACCTAATCTCAACTTTCCAAAAAAAATTAAGGTTTATTTTTGTTTTTATTAGGTTTCTTGCATAATTTATTTCTAAATAAAACCCACTAGGCACCTCTTCTCATTATGATGATGTACAAAAGTAAATTGGATTTTATAAAAGCACAAAGATTTGTCAACAATATACTTACCCACTTGGCCTAGACCCAATCTACATTATTGTTTTCTTTCATATAGTTGTCTTTAAAAAAATCCCTCAAATGTCAATTAATTGATGTTTAATCTACAATATATATTATTATTGTTTTATTTAAATGAATACCATAGACCAAAATGATCATAAGAGCTTGATTTATTGTGGGAAAGAAAGGGATTCTTACAAATGGTAATATTCTAAAATATCACAAATGTAACATATAGTAAGGACAATATCTGCACTAGTGAGTCAAGCAACCACAAGATTCCAAATTAAATTAATTATCGATTATGTCACTTAATCCTAACTCTTTAGGAAAAAATAGGGTTTCTTTCTTTGGTGCAACTAGTTGGGTGGGTAATGCAAATAAACTTAAATCGAAAGATGTTGACCTCCCAAATTTAGTAGTACAAAAAGGGAAAAAATCATATAAAATAAATAAACATACATCTAGCTCAATAGAGCATAGATTGAGTTGTTGGAAACATTGTTTGTGATACTCCCCACATATGTTCAGATATAGCTTGCGACATGTTAGGATGGAAGTTGGAGATACCTTGACTTTTCCTAAATTTTAGGGGTTTTCCCAAAAAATATTCACCAATTTGTTTTTTTTTCTAAATTAATTCGGTGGATAAAATTATTTTACTTTAAATATGGCCATATTTTTAGTCTAAGTAAAGTATATTGTAAGTCTCCATGATATAAGGCTTAGAGTTTAGGTGTTGAGTAAATATTGGTTTTTTAAATTAATTAATTAATTAATATTATTATTATTCTAATAAAAATATATATTTTATAAAAATAAGATAATTTGATTTATGCCAATTGTGGTTAGTTTATTTGGTTAAGGTGTGGGTCTAATCATTAGGGTGACCTAGGTTCAATTCCCCTTAGCTGTGAGTTAGTTGGGACGGCCCAAGCCATGTACAATCACTAGATAACTTTGAGTCCTTATTTCTTAAACAAAAAGCTACTCTTGATCCTTTAGACCAAAGACCACTAGAAAAAAATAAAAATAAACAAAACAACAAATGGATCCACAAAATTCAAAATAGAATTTAAAACATAGTAAAAGATAAATGTATCAACGTTCCATAATCCATGAACTTTGGTAAAATGGTAAAAGGCCAATACACCAACGTTCCATATTAATCCTTGAACTTTGATACAATGGTAAAAGGCCAATGCACCAACGCTCCATAATCCATGAACTTTGGTACGATGGTAAAAGGCCAATGCACCAACGTTGCATAATCCATGAACTTTGGTAAGATGGTTTGTCAATTCATATTTATATTGAAGATAGAGTTTCAATATAGACATAAAGCAAAGCATAGGTTTTGTGGAAAGGGGATTGCAGGACAGCTTTGCGAAAGACGAAGACGAAATTGCATAACAGTTTTGCGGAAAACGAAATTGCAGAACCGGGTAGTTCTTATTGCATAATATTAGAAAAGCATGAATCCTGTCAGAAACGCTTGCTTCGTTTCAGGGGGAAATCAATATCCAGGAGGTGAAGATCGCAGGCATAATAGGAGATGGCGACTTCGTCCACCTCAAGGGCAACCGCAACCTTTTCAACCATCACAACAATGTAAATAATTCAATATAACATGTTTCATGGGGAAGAGTTGTTTACTGTTTTGTTAATTTTTTTCAAATGTATACATATATACCTCTACATACACATCATCAACAATTCCATCCTTCTTTTGTTTGCTGATCCATCAGGACTTCAAGTACACACAACATCAATGCCTGCACCGGCGCAGATAACTGTTCCTGTTCATGGTCATGGTCAGTACAATAATATTTCATTTCCACCTGGATGAATGTTCTATCCTAGTATTTATCGTGCTTCTCAGGTAGGGGGGTTTCTTGGTCCAGTAATATTCAATCGTTATCAAGCAGAGGACCAAGAATTCCTGCTGCTGCTCCTTTCAGTAATATTTCATGTCGACCCGAACCAGCAATGTTGTATTCTAGTATTCCTCCTGCTTCTCAAGTAACACGAATAATCCACCTGCCCAATCATCGTTATCAGGCAGAGGGACCAAGAATTCCTCTTCCTCCTCGTCATCAAGAAGAGGGAGTTCCTCCTCATCATGAGTCAGAAACTCATCAACAGCAGGCAGAAACTCCACCGACAGAAGTTCCAGAAACTCATCAACAGCAGGCAGAAACTCCACCGACAGATGGGGTTGTTCTTACTCCAGAAATAACGAAAGTGCCACTGAAAAAGATGATAACGGGCGTAGTGGAATTCTGGTTTAGCCCAGCAAATCTAATTCGAGATGATTATCTCAAACCACGAATGGATGAAGAGGGCTGGGTACCGATTTCATTCATCAACACTTTTCCTGGTGTGAGTATTATAACTAACTACATCGCCTTACATAGTGACCATTTAATTGCAAAATCAATTGCTAATATTCATGCATGCATGCAGCTACAGATAATGAACATCGATCCCGAGATTCATCGCAAGCTGAAGTGCGGGTATGCATGTATACTTTCGTTTTAATTAATTATTTTCCTTTATTTCTGTTATATTGATTCTGTTACTAAGTGTGATATTATTATTTTAACAGATGGAAGATTTGATGATAAGAAAGCGTGGCGACTGGTTCAACTATCTGCCCCAACATCCCTAACTTGTGTACTTCTACATATTCAACTATCTGCCCCAGCCGCCATAAGTAAAGAGTATGAGTTAATAAGTGAACAGAAGCTGCGGGATGATACTACATTCCCATCAAGAAATTGATCCTCATGCACCTGAAGTCGAATCAAGAAATTCATCCTCATGCACCTGAAGTCGAACCAAAATAGTTAGACTTGATTTTGAGAGATTATCACCAAACATATTAAACTGTCTACATATATGCTTGAAAGAAATTCTTCGAAGATGGAGGCTACATCTCTGTTGTGCTGAATCAGATTGTCAAAGATCGGACTGTTGTGCTGAATCAGATTGTCAAAGAAATTCTTCGAAGATGGAGGCTACATCTCTGTTTTGCTGAATCAGATTGTCAAAGATCGGACTGTGAGCTTGAAAATTCCCCACCATACATTTAATCACCAATTAGTTCGCATCCCCAAAAGCCTGTAAATAGATTCTTGCATTCTCTTGTGCCGATGGCATGAGCAACAATAATGCAGAAAATTCCCCAGAGCCAGGCCGTAAGATTGAAACATAATCTGTTCCACATAATTGCCCCTCATTCTGAGTAGGTCCATGAAAGAAAGACCATGGATAAGTAACATCTATGTGAGGAGGTAATTTTTCTTTATGCTAGTGTATGGTATTTTTTTCTTGATGCTTGTATATTTTTGGAACTGTCTTTGAAAAGGGGAAGCAAAGCCAAGGATTGAGATGCTACCTGAAAACTGAGCACGGCCTTTTCTTCAAATATGCCCTCATTGCACTCAATCCATAACCTCCAGAGCACTAGAATGGAACTATTTTGTACTGCCTTTTCTTCAAATATGCCCTCATTGCACTCAATCCATAACCTCCAGAGCACTAGAATGGAACTATTTTGTACTGTTAAAGCTCGCGTCAATGAAACCAGTCAAGAACATTATCTAACAGATTTTCTTTGGAGCACAGATTGGGAAGTTTGAGTATTTTTTCAACTTCCTTCCACACTTGGATAGAGAACTGACAGGCTCGAAATAGATGGTCGCACGTTTGCACGTTTGATTGGCATAACACACATCTATCCGGGCACTCCAAATGCTTGTTTTGGAAGCGATTCTATGTTGGATCATGGGGAAGTTAACTATGGAAGAAAATATATTTTCTAGTCAAGCTTTATATGATTGATCATGGGATGTTAAGAACAAAAAAAATGAAGTGACACATTTTTTTCTTTTAATTTGAAAGATTATATATTTTTGTTAAAGACTTTTTATTTTTATTTTGTTTTAACAAATACAACAAATTTATTTTTTTCCCGGGAAAAATCACTTTCCTACTATAAAAAATGTAATGTTATATTTGACAATTGATATTAAAATTCATTTATATTAGAAAGTATTATACATATTTAAAGTTTATTTCCTATCAAAAAGATCTATAATCATTAAACATATAAAACATATAATATTTTAATCTCGTTGCATTGTTTCTTTATTCTATATTTTCTAAATTATGTTATAAATATATAGAGACTATGCTACTTTTAGTTCTTGTTTTTTTACTTTAGTAATTATTAGGGCAGAATAATATATCATTTGGTACACTATCATGAAACATTTAAATAAGATTTTTTCAAAATATTATTAATTATATGCCACTAGCAATGATAATGACAAGCCCACAACAAGTAAATACTTTTAGAACTCAAAACAAGCTCCATATGAAAATAATATCAAAAATCCATTTTCGAACCTAAAACTAACTAACTGTAATGTCTCGAAAATAGCAAAAAAATTTAAAAAAATTCCTGCCTGCAATATAAAAAGATTAATACATTAAATCTAACATCATTAAAAAAATCCATACTTGCACGAAACAATTGTAAGCCTAAGACTTCTGTTTTACATGGTCAAATCTATGTGTAAGTTTAGAATTGCGGAAGCGATGTGGAAATGATAAGATGGCATGTTTTTGTTGCAATTGCAATTGTTGGTTCAAAGGTAGAATATAACACTCCTTACTATTTTAAGAATCATGTGATTTTAATTGTGAATGTCTAATGACACCTTCAGGTGATGAACTCCTTTGATGACGGTATGTTATTCACATGGGGATTCTATAATACTCCCAGACAGGTAATTACATACCTAGGCAGGGTTGCCGGGCGGTATGGGCGATTGTACTGGTTGCCGGACCTACTTAGCATAATGCTAATGCCATCGTGTACTCCTTTGTTTGTAGGTATATTCAATCTGCGAGTGTTATCTCTAAATGGTTGGTTTCTAATTTAATATTGGTCCCGTTTCACCGGGGTGCATGATAAGTTATTTAAAAAGTGGTTACCCCGTTACCATGGGAGTCCTCAACTTGAATGCTTCTCAATGTGAGGTTTACAACTATTAGCTTCTTGTAATGCAACAAATGTGGGTTGGTCATGACTTTACTATAGTCTATTTTTTAAGAATCGAGCCCTTTTGTAATTTAACACAGGGGTGGTTGAATCCATGATTTCACTATAGGAGTTGCAAAATATTGAACCTCCACTTAGAGTGAGGTTGGTGAAAACTTTAATGCACTTTTGGTGAATATGGAGGATAGCCTGGCAAGAGGGTTTGGATGTCGATTTTGGGTTTTCTATCAGTAATCCCTGCATTCGACTTCTTCTTTGTTTCTAGCTCTGCCCTTCGTTGTTTGGTGATGGTGTGGTGTACTGACCCGAGCTCTACTCATGGTCAGCACACTTGGTGGCTATTGCTTTCGGCTATGGCATAAGGCGGCCATGCTTTTTACAGCTGAGAAACTAATCTCCATCAGCAATTGACATTTCTATCTTCTTTGGTTTGAAAAACACATGTTTGAACTAATTGATATTGTATGCCGCTTATGACAGGTGATAATTGCTTTGGTATGGAAGTTGCGAAGATTTATGGTGTTGTGGGCGTGGCTAGGGTACTAGTAAGTTGAGCTTACCCACTCTTTCCCTATCTCCCGCACCTCTAGAGTGGAGTATGTCGTAAGCCCTTGGCTTACTGCTTCACCTTGGGAAGTCTGTTAGTTGCTTAATGGCTAGATCAGAAAGAATGGCATTTCAATGTAATTTTAATAGTTGCAAAGTAACTGGGATTGTGATGTAAAAGAATTTATGCAGTAGCTGGGTCTTACTGGTTACTCTGCTCTGCGAAATCTTGTAACCATATAATGCGATTTCATTTGGGTATGACTCTTGTGGAGTTGTAATGATTCTGAATGGTACAATTCTATTTTTCCTGTTTGAATACCAGCATTTAAGCTAGAACTTATGTGTTCTAATATTATGGGGTTCCTGGGTATTTTGTAAACTACTGTACAAAAATTGCCGACATGATAAAAGGACTTTGGCGCCTTCAGCTTGGAAATGTAGTTGTGGTTTGTGTGTTGATTTCATTTGCACTTGCTAACTATGTTGGATATTGCTATGGTGTTTATTTGTAAACACTGTATTTCCTGTGGAAAGATATAAGATATCAAATGAAGTTTTCTACGCCTCTATTTCTGTAATGCAGTTAGATTTTGAATATGAAGGTCTCGTTAACTTACTAGTTGTGTAGATAGGATGGATTCTTACGTGGAGAGGGTTTCAAGGCTATACTCAGCATTTTGTTTTATTTAGAGATTTGCATCCTGTAGGAATAACTTATACAATCTGGCTTTTAGAAGGCCACGGGAATTGACCTAGGTCTTAAGCTTTCGATAGGCATCTTCGTGATTTCCATACGAAATGTGTTTTGCCTCTATTTGTGATTGATCTCTGCGTTTGATGTTTTTATGAGACTTTGACCCTGGAAACAAATTTCTTTCTGTGTCTTCTTGTTATTTGAAATTAAGCTTGAATGTTTTCCTGTAGGTGACTATCATAGGTTTGTATGTTGAAAAGAATGGAAAAAATGTCAGGGTTGCCTATTTGATTAACGTAGGGTTGTTGATAAAGTGGATATGGGAATGTAAAGATTTATGTCCTAGCTATTGACTCTGTTTTTGTAATAGAATATGTATATGTAATAAAAAAGGAAACTACTTAATTCGATGAAGTAGAAAATATCAGTCTCTATTTTTTTGTAATAGAATATAAACAGTTGACTGTAGCGGATGTTGGCTGAATTTGATGTAAATTTGAATAGCTGGGTTTGTAAAAGTTTAGTCTAGCAATCAACGATCTCTGCTAAAACGATTTCAATAGTTATATAACTGCGTTGCAATTTAAACAAGAATTTATGGACAGACAAGAGAGAAAATAAAAGATTAGACTTCGATGAAGTAAAACCACAATACGATTGGCTAGCAAAGGCTAGCTAGCTAGACCTGCTAGGAAATGCCATTGGATTTTGGGCAATTCTCAAATTTAAGCTAGTATAGAGAACCATACTATTTTAACATTATATTTGTAAAAGAAAATAATTAAATGGGAAAATCTCATGGAAATTATGTACCTGCTGATTCCTGTAGCTTGCTCCTACTGATAATGCCCCGCTGATTCCTATAGCTTGCTCCTACCAATAATGACTTGCACACTCAACCAACTAGTGAATGAAAACTACTGGCCTCTTAGCTAACTTGTTAACTGTTCTTGGATGGATGACTTTGGGACTACCACGTTCCTCCCAACCATGATTCTACAATCGTTCTTGGTTCAATAAGAATCCCCCCGAGCTGGTTCTGACATGCAAACTGAGAAGTAGAGGCCCTAGGTGTGTAGCTGGTTCAGATCTGAAAAATCTATAGGAAGAGTTCACTTCCTGGAGCAGAGATTTCTTCTTGGCATAATAATACCAAAAGAAAAAGATCCCCCAAACTTTGGGGTTTGTCGTCATTAAGTGGGTCAAATCTTGAATTAGGACTGTTGGAAATCTACTGGTTTCTTTAAAATTATTAAAATAATATTGGTTTACTTAATTGCTAGTTATTTTGGAACTAGTACTTCTCACTTTGTTTGATTAAAGTGTTTTTGATATTTAATCTTTGTATACTAATAATAATATAAAAGAATTGCAAACCTGTCTAAATATTAATAACTAATAATTAATAAATGGCAGCCCACTTATGTATAAGTATACATGTAATAGATAACAGTATTATATACTCAAACTCCTAAATAATAATACTTAGCGTTGTGGTCCTTAGCATTTTGTTTCACATGATGCTTCTTTTAATTCTTTTTAAGGAAAGGGTCGACTTCCTAGGACGATTTCGGTAAGCTGGTAAAGGCACCTCTAGTCTCTCCCTTTGCATGTCAGATTCCCTCGTTTTAACATTGTAGTTCCCATAGTAGATAATGATAATAAGATTATTTAATCAAGTCGAAATAGTTGTGATAAGACACTTAAGTGCTATTCGGAGTCCTCTTGACTCAACGCTTGAGATTTAGTAACCCCGAGTGCTCTTCAGAGCATTTTAACTGAACACTCTCACATGGGCATTACGCTAGTGCAATTCCAGAGCCTCTGCTCAACACTAGAGCTAGAATGTGGTTGTGAGGCACATCTAGGATATTAAGTGGCCTCGGATCCGGTAATCATTTCTTTCAATATTGGAGTGCTCCAGGGCTCATGCCCAACACTCAACGTACATCGGGGCTTAGGCCCATAATATAGGTCATTCATGTGTTTCTGAGTCCACGCTCAACACACTACATAATCATCCATATAAATCATGCTCTGCACAGTATAATGTAACAAAAGAGAAGATGTCAATATTTCATAATTTGTAACCAATACTCATAATACAACATAGTTTATTCATTCGGGATTTCCTGCCCAGTATATATTAAACAATGAAACAATCAGGGTCCATGCCCAATACATCAACTCATGAAGAAATAAATCAAAGCATACTAATGCTATGCCAATCATAATAAATCACATATACAGGGGCCGTGACCCGATATAACATCATAACATAGTTTGTCCAAAAAGTTGGGATATTACATCCCTCCCCACTTAGAACAACACCGTCCCAGTGCTTCTAGGGATTAGGAATGAGATCATGAAACAAGGCGAGGTATTCCTCTCTCATGGTGGCCTCATTCTCCCAAGTGGCCTCATCTGGTCCAAAGTGCCTCCATTGCACTTTTAGCTATGTAATGGTTCTCGTCCTAAGCTGGACCTCCCTCTTGTCCAGAATGTGGAGTGGTTCTTGCGTGAACTCCCCTTTGGGCTCCACCAGTAATAAGGACCAATCAATAACATGTTTAGTATCGTATACATATTTCTTTAATAAAGAAGCATGAAAAACATTATGAACTTTTATATGTGCTGGTAGGGCTAACTCATATGCTATTGGACTCTTCTTTCCCAATATTTTGAAAGGTCCACAAAACATTGGGGCTAGTTTACCGCAATGCCCCAAACTCAACGAACTTCGTTTCGCTTTTATCCTTAGGAAAACATGTTCCCTGATTTGGTAGTCTTTGTCCTTTCTCTTCTTGTCTGCATAACTCTTTTGGTTGTCATGTGCCTCTTTTAAATTTAGTTGCACCTTGGAGACTAGTTGTTCCAAGTCTTTTAGTAACTCTGGTCCTAGCATAAGCCTGTCCACCGGGCTATCCCAGGTGACCAGGGTCCGACACTTTCGACCGTAGAGTACTTCAAAAGGACTCATTTTGGCCGAGGTTTGGTAACCGTTGTTGTACGCAAACTCTGTGAGGTGTTAGTAGTCTTCCCACTTAATGGGATTGTTCATGACATACATTCTCAGCACATCCTCCAGAATTTGGTTTACTCGTTCCGTCTATCTGTTGGTTTGGGGGTGATATGTGGTACTAAACTGAAGTTGTGTTTCCAACTCGAAGAACAGTGCTCTCCAGAAGTTACTAGTGAACTTTGTGTCTCGGTTAGAGATAATTTCTTTGGGTATCACATGTAACCGAAAAATCTCTTTTAGGAAGATTTCCACACTGTGAACTACCTTGTAGGTAGATTTCATTGGTATAAAATCTGCGGCTTTCGACAGCTTGTCTACCACTACGAAGATTGAGTCGTTTTATTTCTTACTCTTACGTAGGCCTGTAATGAAATCTATACTTATTACCTCCCACTTCCATTCTGGAATGGGTAACGGTTTAAGTAGACCGGAGGGGTGTTGGTGTTCTGCTTTGACCAACTGACATTCCTAACACTTTGCGATGAACAATACGATGTCGGCTTTCAGTTTAGGCCAAAAGCAGTGTTTCTTTACTACTGAAATCATCTTTTGGTATCCGAGGTGTCTTGAATAGGGGCTCCGATAGAATTCTATGATTATGTTCGGTCTAATGTCCCTCCCCTTGGGAACGTAAAGTCTCTCCTTCAACCATAACAATCCTGAATCATCTATCTTGTATTCTTTATGTTGTTGAAAAAGCCTATCTTCCTAGATCTTTTTAAGGATCTTGACATAGAACCGATCGTTATGGCATGCCGTTCTAATTTTGTTGTGTAAGTCAGAGTCCGTTCGAATTTCAGTTACTTCATATAACATATGAGCTCATCGACTTAAGGCGTTGGCGATCTTGTTTTCTTTCCCCTTGATGTGTTTCAGTTCAAAGTGATACTCACTAAGGAAGGATAACCATCTAGCCTATCTAGCTTTCAGGGCTGGTTGATCAAACAGGTATTTTAGACTCATATTGTTCATTTTTAATAGAAATTTCTTACCCATGAGGTAATGCCTCCACCTCTTTAGAGCGTGGATAATGGCGGCCAGTTCAAAGGTCATGAGTAGGATAGTTTTTCTCATGTTCTTTTAGTTTCCTTGACTCGTAGCATATGGAAAAATCATCCTGCATAAGGACTCCACCGATTCCTTCCTTGCTTGAGTCAGTGCAAACTACGAAGTCCCCATTGGGGTTGGCAATTCGTAGTACTGGTGCACTAATCAGAAGTTGTTTTAACTTCTAAACTAATTCCTCGCACTTGTCTATCCGAATGAAATTACTGGTCTTCTTCTGTAATGCAGTCATGGGACAAGCGATCCACGAGAAGTTCTCAATGAACTTTCGATAATATCCAGCTAAGCCTAGGAATGATCATATATAGAAAACACAAGTACTTGTGTGCCATTCTTCGATAGCCTTGATCTTTTTGGGATCAACTTCTATTCCCTTCTTGGAAATGATATGTCCTAAGTACTATATTTGAGGTCTATAGAAATCACACTTGCTAAATTTTGCGTATAGCTTATGTTCTCGCAATATATGTAGGACTATTTGAAGGTGTTCTTCATGTTCTTCTTCATTCTTGGAATAGATAAGGATATCGTCTATGAAGACTAGAACAAACTTGTTGAGGTACTTATTGAAAACGTTGTTCATCATGCACATGAAGTTGGTGGGTGCATTCGTCAAGCCAAATGGCATTACTAAAAACTCGTAGTGGCCATATTGGGTGCGAAACGCAGTCTTACTGATGTCCTCGTCACGGATTCTCACCTGGTGATATCCGAATTGTAGGTCGATCTTCGAGAAGATCTTTGCTTCTCCGACTTGGTCAAACAAGTCATCAATCCTAGGGAGTAGATAACGGTTCTTGATGGTTAACTTGTAGAGTTGGCTGTAATCGATGCACATATGCATCGTGTCATCCTTCTTTTTAACAAAGAGAATTGGTGCTCCCCAAGGAGACACACTCGGTTGAATGTATCCCTTGTCTTTTAGTTCTTGTAACTATATCTTGAGCTCTACCAACTCTGGTGTACTCATACGGTACGGTATTTTAGAGACGGGTATGGATCTGGGGGTTAGTTCTATGGAAAAGTCTAAGTCCCGTTTGGGTGGTAACCCTAGTATCTCCTTGGGAAATACGTCTCTGAATTCTACTAGTATCAGGAAATCCTCGATCTTTTGTTCTTTATCGGATTCTACTAATTGAAGGTGGATTGCAAATAGTTTACAACCCTTCCTTAAGCATTTCTTTGCTTGTAATGCAGATATCTGTCGTACTGATACTTCCTTAGGTATACCTTCGATGGTTCTTTGGTTTCCTTGACTATCTATGCGTAGGATTGACTTATTCAAGCAATCCAACAAGGCATGATGTCCTTCCAACCAATCCATGCCTATTATTACGTCATAAGATCCTAACAGTAAGATGTTCAAATCTACCCTAGTTGAAAAGTCGTTCAAATCTATCTCACAACTCTTCACTAGTTCAAAGACCTTTCGTTTGGTACCAGTGGCTCGTTGTACCAGTTATGGTGCTTTGTGACTCTCTCGGTTTAATTTGAAAGACTCTACTATCCTAGGATAGATGCATCTTTGGCAAGCACCGGGGTCTATTAGAACTAAAATGACATTGTTAGATATCTTACCCTCAATTTCTAACATGGTGGTTTGATGATCTGCCTGCCGACCATCTAGGGCAGCATAAATCCTAGGTGTCTTTTGCATGTCTTCCACAGTAGGCTCCGTCTGGATGTTGTGTAAAGTCCCATCTGTTTTGTTGGGGCAGTCTCTGTAGTAATGTGGTCCTTGGTATTTCCAACAAGAAATACTTGGTGGGACCGCCTTTGCCCCTTTGTTGAAGGCTGGCCTGTTGGCTGGTGGTGGGGGTGCACTTGGTCGAGCTTGGGGTCGGCTGAAGCCTTTGTTGGGTGGGAAGCTGTTGTTATGTTTCCAAAAAGATGGGGGTTTAAAACCCAGTCTGCGGTTGTCTGAGAATGTCCTGAATCTATCCCTATTTCTGTTAATGTTGTCATTCCTTGGCTTCCCGTGCTCATAGCACATCCTGGCTTTATGTAGGGTTATATCAAGGGTTTTGGACATGTCAAATTCTATCTTCTCTTTGAAATTTGGTGGTAGCCCACCCAAAAACAGCTAAATTTTAACCTTCTCATCCTTAATATAAGGCACATAGTGCAGCAAGTCTAAGAACCGGTTTATGAAAGCTTCCATAGTCAAGGAGCCCATTTTTTAACTCATGGAATTCTGTTATCTTCTTGTCAAAGAATATTTCAGACATATACTTCTCCTGAAATATTCTGCCGAAAGTGTCCCAGCTTATGTCTCGCAGTTCTTGTCCCTTGGTGTGTTTTAAGTCCCGCCACCATCTGGCAACTTTTCCATTTAGGTTGTATATGGCTAGTCGGGTTTGCATCTCGCTGGAATAATTATGAACTTTAAAGTATTTATCCATCCCTAACAACCATTCTTCATCCTTTTCCCCTGAGTTAACTTCTCCATCATATTTTGGGGCTCTTATCTTTCTCAACTCTCCTTGTAAGCTGTCATCACTCTTCCTCCTTCTCTTGCAAGGAGGTAGGGAGCCATTGTCATTGGAAGAGCTCTTACAGTCCTCTTCCAATGGTTCTTTTTTATGATCTTCTTGCTCTCCTATCTTGCAGTTGGTTGCTTTCCTTGTGTTAAGAGTGTTGATGGAAATAGTAAGTTGTTCATGTGGTTTTTCCCCTGTTAGGATTTGGAGTAAGGCCTCATTTATAGCCCGTTGTTCTCTCCTGTCTTGCATATTTTCGTCCCTGAAACTCTAGAATTCTACCTGTAGTTGCTGCATGGATTTCTCTAAATCTGAGTTGAGCTCCACCACAATTTCTTTCTCTCATGGTGGGGAATTTAGGTTGCATTGTACACTGCTGCCTTGTTCTGCATTCATTTTTCTGCTACTACATGTACCTGAAATTTATATAAGTATCTGCTGATGGAAAACAATGTGTTAGTTAATTCTTTTCGTAAAAACATACTACAATATTTTAAACACTTTCCTATATCTGCAGTTGTGTTTGGTAGTGATCCCAATAGGTCACTTAGTGTTTGTAACTCACTCTAATACCACTTGTAATGTCTCAAAAATAGCAACAATTTAAAAAACATTTCCTTCCTGCAATATTCATCAATTTATAGTAAAAAGATTCATACATTAAATCTAACGTCATTAAAAAAATCCATACTTGCACGAAACAATTGTAAGCCTAAGACTTCTGTTTTACATGGTCAAATCTATGTGTAAGTTTAGAATTGCGGAAGCGATGTGGAAATGATAAGATGGCATGTTTTTGTTGCAATTGCAAATGCTGGTTCAAAGGTATAATATAACACTCCTTACTGTTTTAAGAATCATGTGATTTTAATTTTGAATGTCTAATGACACCTTCAGGTGATGATCTCCTTTGATGATGGTATGTTATTCACATGGGGATTCTATAATACTCCCAGACAGGTAGTTACATACCTCGGCAGGGTTGCTGGGAGGTATGGGCGATTCTAGTGGTTGCCGGACTTACTTAGCATAACGCTAATGCCATCTTGTACTACTGTGTTTGCAGGTATATTCAATTTGTGAGTGTTATCTTTAAATGGTTGATTCCTAATTTACTATTGGTCCTGTTTCACCGGGGTGCATGATAAGTTATTTAAAAAGTGGTTACCCCATTACCATGGGAGTCCTAAACTTGAATGTTTCTCAATGTGGGGTTTAAAACTATTAGCTTCTTGTAATGCAACAAATGTCGGTTGGTCATGACTTTACTATAGTCTCTTTTTTAAGAATCAAGCCCTTTTGTAATTTAACACAGGGGTGGTTGAATCCATGATTTCACTATAGGAGTTGCAAAATATTGAACCTCCACTTAGATTGAGGTTGGTGAAAACTTTAATGCACTTTTGGTAAATATGGAGGACAGCCTAGCAAGAGGGTTTGGATTTCTATTTTGGGTTTTCTATCAGTAATCCCTTCATTCGACTTATTCTTTGTTTTTGGCTCTACGCTTCGTTGTTTGGTGATGGTGTGGTGTACTGACCCGAGCTCTGCTCGTGGTTAGCACACTTGGTGGATGTTGCTTTCGGCTATGGCATAACACGACCATGCTTCTTACAGGAGAGAAACTAATCTCTATCAACAATTGACATTTCTATCCTCTTCGGTTTGAAAAACACATGTTTGAACTAATTGATATTGTATGTCGCTTATGACAGGTGATAATTGCTTTGGTATGGAAGCTACAAAGATTTATGGTGTTGTGGGCATGGCTAGGGTACTAGTAAGTCGGGCTTACCCACTCATGCCCTATCTCCCGTACCTCTAGTGTTGTATGTATGCGTTTTGGTCTAGTTTAGAGTGGAGTGTCCCGTAAGCCCTTGGCTTACTGCTTCACCTTGGGAAGTCTGTTAGTTGCTTAATGGCTAGATCAGAAAGAATGGGATTTCAATGTAATTTTAATAGTTGGAAAGTAACTAGGACTGTGATGTAAAAGAATTTATATAGTAGTTGGGTCTTACTGGTTACTCTACTCTGCGAAATCGTGTAACGATATAATGTGATTTCGTTTGGGTATGAACCCTGTGCAGTTGTAATGATTTCGAATGATACGATTCTATTTTTCTTGTGTGAATACCAACATTTAAGCTGGAACTTATGCGTTCTTATTTTATGGGGTTCCTGGGTATTTTTGTAAACTACTGTACAAAAATTGTCGACATGATAAAAGGCCTTTGGAGCCTTTAGCTTGGAAATGTAGCTATGGTTTGTGTGTTGATTTCATTTGCACTTGCTAACTGTGTTGGATATTGCTACGGTGTTTATGTGTAAACAATGTATTGCCTATGGAAAGATATAAGATATCAAATGAAGTTTTCTACACCTCTGTTTCTGTAATGTGGTTAGAGTTTGAATAAGAAGGTCTAGTTAACTTACTAGTTGCGTAGATAGGATGGATACTTATGTGGAGAGGGTTTCAATGCTATACTCAGCGTTTTGTTTTATTTAGCGATTTGTATCCTGTAGGAATAACTTATACAATCTGGCTTTTAGAAGGCCACAGGAATTGACCTTGGTCCTAAGCTTTCGATAGGCATCTTTGTGATTTCCATACGAAATGTGTTTTGCCTCTATTTGTGATTGATCTCTGTGTTTGATGTTTTTATGAGACTTTGACCCTGGAAACGAATTTCTTTGTGCGTCTTCTTGTTATTTGAAATGAAGCTTGAATGTTTTCCTGTAGGTGACTATCGTAGGTTTGTATGTTGAAAAGAATGGAAAAAATCTCAGGGTTTCCTATTTGATTAACGTAGGGTTGTTGATAAAGTGGATATGGGAATGTAAAGATTTAAGTCCTAGCTATTGACTCTGTTTTTCTAATAGAATATGTATATGTAATAAAAAAGGAAACTACTTAATTCGATGAAGTAGAAAATATAAGTCTCTGTTTTTTTGTAATAGAATATAAACAGTTGACTGTAGCGTATGTTGGCTGAATTTGATGTAAATTTGAATAGCTGGGTTTGTAAAAGTTTAGTCTAGCAATCAACGATCTCTGCTAAAACGATTTCAATAGTTATATAACTACGTTGCAATTTAAACAAGAATTTATCGACAGATAAGAGAGAAAATAAAATATTAGACTTCGATGAATTAAAACCACAATACGATAGGCTAGCAAAGGCTAGCTAGCTATACCTACTAGGAAATGCCATTGGATTTTGGGCAATTCTCGAATTTAAGATAGTGTAGAGAACCATACTATTTTAACAGTCTATTTGTAAAAGAAAATAATTAAATGGGAAAATCTCATGGAAATTGTGTACCTGCTGATTCTGTAGCTTGCTCCTACTGATAATGCCCTGCTGATTCCTGTAGCTTGCTCCTGCCGATAATGACCTGCACACTTAGCCAACTAGTGAATGAAAACTACTGGACTCTTAGCTAACCTGTTAACTGATCTTGGATGGATGACTTTGGGACTACCACGTTCGTCCCAACCATGATTCTACAACCGTTCCTGGTTCAATAAGAATCCCCTCGAGCTGGTTCTGACATGCAAACTGAGAAGTAGAGGCCCTAGATGTGTAGCTGCTTCATATATGAAAAATCTATAGGAAGAGTTCACTTCCTGGAGCAGAGAGTTCTTCTTGGCATAATAATACCAAAAGAAAAAGATCCCCCAAACTTTGGGATCTGTCCTCCTTAAGTAGGACAAATCTTGAATTAGGACTATTGGAAATTTACTGGTTTCTTTAAAATTATTAAAATATAATTGGTTTACTTAACTGCTAGTTATTTTGGAACAAGGACTTCTCACTTTGTTTGATTAAAGTGTTTTTGATATTTAATCTTTGTATAATAATAATAATATAAAAGAATTACAAACCTATCTAAATATTAATAACTAATAATTAATAAATGCCAACCCACTTATGTATAAGTATACATGTAATAGATAACAATATTATATAATGAAACTCCTAAATAATAATACTTAGCTTTGTGGTCCTTAGCATTTTGTTTCACATGATGCTTCTTTTAATTCTTTTTAAGGAAAGGGTCCACTTCCTAGGATGGTTTTGGTAAGCTGGTAAAGGCACCTCTAGTCTCTCCCTTTGCATGTCAGATTCCCTCGTTTTAACATTGTAGTTCCTGCAATAGATGATGATAATAAGATTTATTTAATCAAGTCGAAATAGTTGTGATAAGACACTTAAGTGCTATTCAAAGTCCTCTTGACTCAACACTTGAGATTTAGTAACCCCGAGTGCTCTTTAGAGCCTTTTAACTCAACACTCTCATATGGGCATTACGCTAGTGAAATTCCAGAGCCTCTACTCAACACTAGAGCTAGAATGTGGTTGTGAGGCACATTTAGGATATTAAGTGGCCTCGGATCCGATAATCATTTCTTTTAACCTTGGAGTGCTCCAAGGCTCATGCCCAACACTCAACGTACATCAGGGCTTAGGCCCAGTACGAAATAGAATCCTCTGAATACATCGCGGCTTAGGCCCAGTATATAGATCATTCATGTGTTTGTGAGTCCATGCTCAACACACTACATAATCATCCATATAAATCATGCTCTACACAGTATAATGGAACAAAAGAGAAGATCTCAGTATGTCATAATTTGTAACCAATACTCATAATACAACATAGTTTATTCATTCGGGATTTCCTACCCAGTATATATTCAACAATGAAACAATCAGGGTCCATGCCCAATACATCAACTCATGAATAAATAAATCAAAACATAATAATGCTATGTCAATCATAATAAATCACATATACTGGGGCCGTGACCCGATATAACATCATAACATAGGTAGTCCAAAAAGTTTGGATATTATACTAACTTTTTCATGTGGTTGTGAACCCATCACCATACCAACATCCATGCTATATGTGGTTGTAGATTATTCATATCTTGAAGTAATCCTTTTACAACTGCTACTCCTAGATAGCTTAATAAAAATATGTAAGAATCATGTGAAGCAACTTCACATGACATAATGAAAAGGAGTATATAAGAGTTATATCTAGATGATGTGATTTTAAAAAGATTTGAAAATCATATTTGACAATTTTTTCCTTAGAAAAACATAATATATAAATTGAAAAGTAATTTAAAGAGAAATAAAAATTAATAACACAAATACATTAATCTCATAATTATTGAAATACAATAGAACCCTAATGATGATAGTTTTGTTCCCTATAACACCATAGTCATACTTCAATTCCCATAGTCTCATTTGGTTTGGTGTTTTACTACCTTCCACACCTTTCTACCAAATTTCTCTATCTAACAAATGAAATATTTATCACAATACATAAAATAGTGTACTTATTCAATAACCAAATATATAATCTATATAGAGTTTTATGAATATTAAATAAATAACACTTTATGACTTACCTAAAATATTTTTAGCAAAACAATAATCACTTGCCTTAATCATTGGTATACTTTCGAGAGAAAGAGACTAAGATAATAACTACTCCATACTATAATGCAATGCAATAGAGTTTCAAGTGCAATTCAATTTGTTGGAAGAAAAAGAAGTATTTCTATAAGTTGGACCAATATAATGTGTACTATATAAATAAATATAACGATTGTATGTTTATATAAAGGTTTTACAATTTTATTTTATTTTTTGGTTCATGTTACAAAGTAAATTCAAAAGAAAATAAAGAAATTTTTTTGCTTTAGCTTATTTATACATAAATGGCATGGCTATAATGTAAAAGAAAATAACATATCTGGAAAGAATAGTGAATCAAGTGTAAATTATGGTGAAAAGAATGAGACAGAAAGAGTAGTGAATCAAGTGTAAATTATGGTGAAAATAATGAGACATTAAAGACAAAATATAACACCTTTAAATTTTCAAATTAAAAATGATTAACTAATTTGGTTTCATATGAAAAATCTAAAATCTAAATACTCTCTAGAAAGATCCATTTCAATGTTAGATTATGCTAGTACCATGTTGACTTCGTAATATTACATTCATGTGTATTATATGAAAATAGTTAAGATTAGAATGTCATTTTGTTCATTAAAATTACTTTCTATAAACATCCATCTCAATGCTAAATTATGCTACTACCATGTTGGTTTCTCAATATTGCATTCATGTGAACTATATTAAATAAATAAAAACTAAAGTATCATTTTTATCCAATTATTAAAGTTAGATCTTTTCTATATAAAGTATATAATGATCATGGGCAAATTTTTATCCAACTTAAAATATCAAGGCGGTTGTATTATGTATATTTTGTATAAAAGCTCATAACCTATTTAAATTATGTATAAAATTTTTTATATAAAAAATAAATGTAAAGGTTTTTTTGCTTTTTTTAAATATTTTTTTAATCTTGTGAAATATTAACTAATTTTTGAATGACATCAAATATTCAAATTGCTATTGCTATATACTAGAGTTAATGTAAAAGTCAAAGCAATATTGACATTTGTTTAAGATGATAAAAATGTTCAATTGGAAATGATTTTATGCTAAACTTAAAGAAAATATAGTAACTCATAAATAATTAAAGATAATGGATAGCCATGTCATTAAAAATGGAAAGTTAAATATAGCAAGGTCATGGAATCCGTTGGATTATGCTTTTCTAATATGCAATAACGGAAAATATTACAAAATATTTTAGATGGCAAATAACTTAGGACAATAGATCTTCATGCCTTAGAAAAGAAGCTAAAGATAGTAAGGCCATCAATGTTATTATATCATGCTTATGGAATATGGAATAACATAATGAAAATGTACATAATCATTTATAAATCTAATTTAAACATTTAAAATCAAAACACATCCTTATAATAATTTAAATTTTCTAATAAGCAATATGAAATGGATCGTAAGGTCAAAAAACAAACATCAACCCAAAATTACAATAAAGAAAATCAATTTCTAAGCAAATGCAAACAAATAAAAGTTCAAAAAAAATGTAGACTACCTTAAATTAAAAGGGTGGTTAGATGTTAGCTTTTGAGGTTACTCTCAAAGGGTTTACACCATTGTTGGGGTTGATTCATGTGATTTGTGGTCCATAGTGTATTGATGACCCTTGGTTATACCATGATTGCACCGAGTGAAACGAGGTGCTCTACAACCCACTATGGGGGAGATGTTTTAACGTGGATGTAGCGTTACATCTAATAAAACGTAAAAAGTGATAAAAATAATTAAACAATTCATGTATGTTGGTTCATAAAATATTGCACCGAGTGAAACGATGTGCTCTACAGCCCACTATGGGGGAGATGTTTTAACGTGGATGTAGCGTTACATCTAATAAAATGTAAAAAGTGATAAAAATAATTAAAAAATTCATGTAGGATCATACAATAAAAAATTATGGAAAGTATTTAAAAAAAATCCATGTTGGTTCATAAAATAAATTATTATGAAAAGTAATTAAAAAATAGATGTTCGTTTATAAAATAAAAACTTAAAACTTAAACCCGGATCTATCAATCAAGAGAGATCAAATTTAAAAAAAGAAATACAGCTCAAGAAATTGGATCCCTCTCGGTGCTTGATAGATACAGGTTTAAGATGGATCTATGCTGGTATACATAGACATTGGAGTTGTCTTTCTCATTAATTATTATGCCTTCTCTTGATGTATGTGTGGAATTATTCCATGTAGCCTTGTAGAGCTATGGAGCTTAGTCATTTCTTTATGTAGTTGGGACATGGAGAGTGGTCTCCTACATAGTAGTGATATTTTCCTTGTAGGAGGAGCATTGGGAATCTTGGAGGAGGGTTTGGAGACCTATATGTCATTGGGAAATTAATATGTTGTAAGGAGGTTTCTACTTGACTTGTGGAAAACTCGGTCAAGTAGTGCTCCTTAAGTGGGGTAGAATTGAACGTACAAATTACTTAGGAGGAAGCATTATAGAAATGGAGGCCTATGGAGGAGTTTTGGACCTTTCTTGAGGAGAATTCAACCTTGGAGCCTTGCTTGTTGGATGTGCATGCATTAGATCTTGACATGTGTCACGTAAAGTTGAGCACTCCAAATGTGGGCCTATCTTGTTGCACCGAGAGAAACGAGGTGCTCTACAACCCAGTATGGGATGTTGTAACATTTGTGATGTAACGTTTATTACTAAAAAAATAATTAAAAAATTCATAATGGCTCATAAAATAAAAAATTATGGAAATTATTTAAAAAAACCATGTTGGTTCATAAAATAAAATATTATGAAAAGCAATTAAAAAATAGATGTTCATTTATAAAATAAAAACTTAAAACTTAAACCTGGATCTATCAATCAAGAGAGGTCAAATTTCTTGAGTTCAAATTTTAAAAAAAGAAAGACACCTCAAGAAATTGGATCCCTCTTGGTGCTTGATAGATACGGGCTTAAGATGGATCTATGATGATGTAGAACTAAGTTTCTTGTAGTGGAATAGGTCAAATTAATTTATATTGGAGGCCTCCCTCACCTCACATATAAATAGAGGGAGGAAAGACTCATTTGACCATGCTTGTACTTATTAACTCTTTGAGATCACTCACTTGAGTTAGAGATGTCATACCAGGGAAAAATTGCCTTCTTGTAATATATTTTCTCTCTTTGTCTTGGACGATATGTTCTTAAATGAATTTCAAGGGAAAATCTACAATTAAGGTTTCACCCTAAGGAAGCAAAGAAGACTAGGTTTTGGGATAAAACTTAGAGGAGTGAAGGAATAATTTTATTGTGTATCTCTTGTGAGAGAAAAAGGTTAGGGTTATGTGGTATTTGGAAACCCTATTTCTACATATTATCCTTAATGTGGAAGAGAATAGGAGACATATTTCACAATTGTGAGATGAAAATGTAGGTACCAAGGAAGACTTTCTGAAGATGATGTTAACTTCTTGAGGATCTTTGGTGGAATTCCCATCTTTGGTTATGAGTGATTATTAATTAGGTGGAATTGGTGGCTAAGGTTTTCTTAGATTTCCTAAGAGATTGACTTGTACTACATTTTTTGTTTGTAAATTTATGGTATGTACTATTTTGTAATAGTTATTTTATATCAATATAAAAAAACTATAATCATTTTTTTTTTTAAGATTTGTCATCTATTAATTATGCATTGTACATTTATGTTAGCACATGGAATTATTTTAAAAAACTATATTCAATGTTTTATATATATATATATAAGTACTACTTATTTTTATAATATTATTATTAAATGGAAAAAGAGTTAATATAAATTAAGATATTGATTCAATATTAGGAATAGGTTTAGTGACTAATATTTTAGTGCTACTAACTTAAAAATGAGGAAGAGGAGTTGAGATAACCATTTTGACCATAGTCTTAAGAGTTGATATATATTCACATATAGTTTAAAATTCCACGATGCCTTAGATTATTTTACGTTCATTATGCTTTAAATTGATTGAATCAATGTCAAAATTATTTTTTTCACCCTTTATTGCATTAATTTAGGTTTGACTCATGTGGCAATTTAAATTGTCGTGCGTATATGGATTTTTTCTTAGGACTATCATCTCAACTTACCTTATCATTAACATGGACTTCTATCTAAGAGCTAAGAGCACCTTATCATTAACATGGATTTCTATCTAAGAGGTAAGACCACCTTATCATTAACATGGATTTTTATCAAAGAGCTAAGAGCACCTTATCATTAACATGGATTTATATCTAAGAGCTATAGATAGAACATTTAATTGATGATTATGAAACTTTAGAATATTTGATTTAATATTAAATAAAATAAAATGGAAGGTTGATATGGGTATCAATATTGTGTTTGATTCCTAAAAATTGGTCAAAAAGGGAGAGTTATGGACATGTAAATTTAGCAGTAATGAATTTATTTAATGGATTAGGGGTGTTCCCATGAAGGATGGGTAACACTTTTTGGAAAGCAGAGGGTGTACATATGGTGAAAAATGAGCTTGATCGAGCTCTTATAAATCCCTCAATTGAGATATTGGAAGCTAATTCAAGGGCTCAACAAATCACTCGATCAAGCTATTTGAAGACACTCAATCGAGTGTTTGAATAACCTTCAATTGACCAAAGGAGCTTGATCGAGGGTTAGTTTCAATGAAAATTTAAAACCAAAAGTCCTGGGGAATATTTCATGGTTACAATGTTCAAGAGCTTGATCAAGCTTTGAATCTCAACAGAGCTAATAGATTATTTTTTATAAAAAACGAAAAACAACAGCTAGTGGTTTATTTCATTGTGGTTGTTTAACAAAAGCTCAAACAAGCAATGTGATAAAGCTTGAGCAAGGTTTTCGAAGGTTCACTGAGGGTGAATTTGTCCCCAGCCACAATGGCACTAGTGAGCCCCTTGTACTACCATGACCTCCTCACGACAAGGTAGGGGATTCAAAACCCCTAAAGTTCAATTCTATGCATTGATTGAAATTGATTTTTTGTTTTTTTTTATTTTATTGAAAAAATTGTAAAATTATTTGAAAAACCCAATTCAATTTTTTTTTCAATGAAAATTTTGTAAAATTATCTGAAAACCCAATTCAAATTGTATTTTTTAATGAAAAGTTTGTAAATTTATTTGAAAACCCTAATTCAATTTTTTTATTAACTTTAACAATTTTTTTGTAAAATTAATTAAGTTTTAATGAAAATGTAATTTTTGAAAATTAAAATTAGTTTATTTTAATGAAAATTTTCTAAAATTAGTTATTTTCATTATCTATTTTGTAATTTACTTTATTTAATCATTTAATTGCACCAAGTCTCGGTGCTCTACAACCCAGTATGGGGGAGATGTTGTAATGTTTTTTCCTAACAAAATAATTTAAAAAATTGATGTTGGCTCATAAAATAAAAAAAATTATGGAAGTATTTAAAAAAATCCATGTTGGCTCATAAAATAAAATATTATGAAAATTAATTAAAAAATCAACGTTCGTTTATAAAATAAAAACTTAAAACTTAAACCCGGATCTATCAATCAAGAGAGATCGAATTTCTTGAGTTTAAATTTTAAAAAAAGAAATACACCTCAATAAATTCGATCCCTCTTAGTGCTTGATAGATACGCGTTTAAGATGGATCTATGCTGGTTTAGATTTAGTATATTTTGTGTGTGTTTGTGTGTGTGTGAAATTTTTGTTTTTGGTTAAATGATGTATTGATATTAAATGTATAAAGAACATATCTGATGATCAGTATTATGTATCAACATGTATGATAGGCTATATAAGCCTTGTGTATGTCCTATGATGGTCTATGTTTACTGTAATGGAATAAAATGTTTTTTTCTCATATATATATATATATACTTTTTTCCATGTGGTTCACGACACCGGAGATCAGTGCTCGCTACGTCCATGGATCTCTCTCAAAAAATCCATTAGGGAACATGGGGCGGTCAAGAATTTCAAACATTGGTGGCTCAATAACAAGAGCGTCGTATACACCCATTTAAGGGCTTAGCATGTCACTTACAAGGAATTGAACGTGGGTGCACACACACACACACACTTGTGAGCACTAACAAATGCAATTAAAAATAATTATACTAGACATATTTCGAACACCAACATATCATAATCTATGAAATTTCAAAATTGTCAGTTCAATTACAATATTTAGCTAATATAATGTTATTTACATTAAGTACATACTTATTGTGAATTTATTATAATTTTTTTAATTTAATGATTTATTTACAATGTTGTTTCATTTTATTATTGATATACATGTTTATCATGTGCAATACCACTTTACTCAAATTAGATATGAATTATGACATAATTTATTTAATTTAATGATTTATATATTTTGGTTGTGAGTTTAGATTTACATAAATGCTTTTGATGCAACCCAAACTTAATTAAAAACAAATTATTAGTAATTCTAGTAGAGAGATCTTTGTTTGGAGTTCCAAAATTTACTAGAAAAATATCAAACTAGATATGTCAACTTGATTTTTTATTATTATTGTACATGCAATCCAAATGGTAATATCACATCTCTATAAATGTCTTTCTAGATCCATAAGTGTTTGTCAACTTGCGAACTAGGGATTTTTTTTCGTATGATTTAAACTCTTGTTGGAACCCAAAAGGATTTTAGTCTTTGATTCATTTGACCTTGTCCTCTTTTAGTGTTTCATCATTCTATCCTTTAACTAGATATTCCAATTTGGAATGACTATGGGGTGACACATATTTTGACTGGTCAGTGTGAAACATTGGATACCATGGCAAGAACACTTTATCACGAATGTAGGGGCTAATAGAAAAGGTGGTAGGAAATATTTGTGATGCAAATAAGGATTTAATGACTTCAATCATCATATTCCTCCTCCTCATCATCATCATTTGTATCATCATCATCATAATAATAATGATCATTTTTAGATCACCATAGTCATATTCGTCCTCATGACAACATTGTCATGAGTGACACCATCCTAATCACTTGCTTCATCATCATCATTGTCATTGTCACCATCTTAAGAACATCATAATCATTATTTTTGTTCTTGTCATTTTATTCCAAGGCTGACATATATGATTTTTCTTCATTGTTTCATGTCGATCGTTCTCTAGAGAAGGGTTCTTCCCTCCGCCAGTCACGATCGTCAAGATGATCCGCTGCTGCAACATCCCCCCACTTCACGAGTGGAATCATATTTATATTGTTTACATATAGTTTTGTTTTTATTGAGCTACATATATAAGTAAATTATTGTATACATGTACATCTGTAATTTTAATTATTAATGATTTGTTTTTATACTTTTATCTAGGCACCCTTCCAACCAAGCCATCTAGTGAGCATGCATCTAGCATCATGGTGGCTAGTACCTCGCACGATGGCCATGACCCATTGACCCCCTCAAAGCAAAGTGATGATTTTCATCATCACACGGGTACATTAAATTCATATTGATTTATTTTTCATCTATCAATATCTTTATATTTTGTATCAGTCTTTTATACTTTGATTTGGGCTGGTGCAAGCTAATGCTGGCCACTCATGACGCGTTAGTCGCAATGGACTTCTGGAAAAATAGAAATCGGAACGTCAAAAAACAATATTAGAGCTACCTACACAACTTTTTGGAATATGGCACAAGAAGATCAAACGTAGACAATTGGATTACCTTCCGGAATATATAAATATTATTAATGGAAATTAAGTATAACTCCCAAAAAATGGGGTTCTCCTAAGGTTGGTATGTTATTTTTTTAAGAAAACATAATGAATATGTTTGCGTTAGCCCCCTGGTTCGGTATTCAAATGGTGGATTTTTGTTAAAAAAATTATATACCGTCGTAGATAACAAGTCGTTCTAGTGCGGCATTATTTTTCCATTTTTATTTATGTTAATTTTATTTTATTTTTAATTAAGGAAGTCAGCCCATCCCTAAAATGACTAGGCCGAGCGTTAGCCCATGATATCATGGTCTTAACATAATCAATCAACATTTTTTTTAGGATGTATGTTTTTGTGTGTACTTGTGCGGGTTCTTTTCCGTTTTCAAAATAGGTGAGCCAATAAAAAGTTATAGACTAAAGAAATAACCTACTTTTTGTGTAAGATTGACATTAGTGCAATTTAAATTAACTAAAAAATAGGAACAAATAATAGTTTTAATAAAAAATTACATATTCAGAATCTGCACACATAGTTCTACAAGTGTGTGCAATTTCATTAGCAGTGGACAAGTGTAGCATATGTAGAATCATGATCGAAACAGAAGAAGTTATAGAATAACATGTATTTTTTTATATTATTATATGTATTTTGGCAACCCGAACCTAAGACCATAGAAGCCAAGTCATCCACCACGTTGGTGGGAAATGAATTACCCACCAAAATTTCAAAACTAAACTGGCGCGTGCGCATGTATTTAAAAAGCGCGTACACACACAATGGCGCGTATGTGCCCAAATGCGCGTACACGCAAAATGGCGTGTGCGCATTGTTTTTAATAAAGTTTGAAATTTTTCATAGTGATTAAATCATTTTATAAATTATATATATTTTCAATAATTAATAATGTTTTAAATTGAATTAAATTAAATTTATATGATGAGGAGGAGGAGGAGGAGGATGGGGATGATGACGATGATGTTGATGAGGATGAGGATGATGGGGATGATGACGATGATGTTGATGATGAGAATGAGGATGATGATGATGATGCTGATGATGATTATGATGATGATGAGGAGGGGGAGGAGGAGGACTATGATGAGGATGATGATGATGATGATCATATTTGTCATCATCGGCATCATCATGTTCATCTTCGTACTCATCTCCATCATCTTCATCATCATCATCATTATCAATGATGATGATGAAGAAGATGATGATGACAAAGATGCTGATGATGATGTTGACGATTGGAATTGATGATGATGACGAAGAAGATGATGATG